>OY882860.1:182093867-183390117 GCA_963693515.1 Pipistrellus nathusii | reverse complement strand
AGCTGTTCCCCTACATACCCTATCTCACAGGGAGGGGAGAGACATTTGTAAAAACTCTGAAACTGCAATTCCCACTGGCTGGCGTGTAGGCTGAATGGGGGTATAAGATGGACGCTGCCCAGGTACCTGCTTCATGACCTTGGACAAGTCACGCAACCTCTCTGACTGTATTCCACTCCCTCTGATATGCAAAGTTTAAGGAGCTTCTATTAAATATCCCCTGAGGGCGAGGCACTGTATCAGGCTGGTTCTGGGCATATGGAGTCAGATGAAAGCTACAAATGCCTACTTTTAGGAAGCGTATGGTCTAGTGAAGAGACACACTGCAAAGTGCTCTGTGAGAGTTAGGAACAAAGCACTCGAGAGAAGGAAGCAATGAATGTTGCTCTCAAAGAAGAGATGTGAGTAGTCTAGGTGTTCAACCAAGTGGAGAGAGAGAAAAACATTTCAAATTAAGCAGAGGTGAGGAGAAAAACACACTGATGTATTCACAGAACCGTAAGAGGCCATGAGTGGTTGTACAGGGTGCAGAGGAGACAAAAGGTGGTTGCGATCCCAGCCTAGACCCCAACTGTCAGACAGTGAGGGACTAACGTCCCTCTGCCCTCCAAGTTCTTTTAGCTGGTCTAATAATCAAATAGACACAGGACAGATTAGCAAGATAAAATAACCAGGTTTCATACATATGTCTGAGAAGCCCTCATACAGGAGTCAGAGATTCCCACGTGCAGGAGAGGTTCAGAGATAGAAAGAGAACCGGGTCCAGAAGACATTCTGAGCTAGGGATGAGGAAAGGTGCCTTGGGGGCTTCAAAGGATTATTGCAAAATGATAACAACAGACCTTTTAGTAAACAGAAGTTTGCTGTGTCATGTAGGTCAATGGGCGCCAATCTTTCGAACCTCACGGACCACTGGTTGGCCACGGCGGATATAGATGAATCAGAAAAAAAGATTGCTGCCCTGGAGTGTGGGCCCCCAGATTGAATGGTCCGGGGTTCGATTGCAGTCAAGGGTATGTACCTTGATTGCTGGGCAAGTGTGGGAGGCAACTAATCAGTGTGTCTCTCTCACATCTGATGTTTCTATCTCTCCCTCACTTCCACTCTTTTTTTTTTTTTTTTAATATTGATTTTTTACAGAGAGGAAGGGAGAGAGACAGAGAGCTAGAAACGTCGATGAGAGAGAAACATCGACCAGCTGCCTCTTGCACACCCCCTACCAGGGATGTGCCCGCAACCAATGTACATGCCCCTGACCAGAATCGAACCCGGGACCTTTCAGTCCGCATACTGACGCTCTACCACTGAGCCAAACCGGTTTCGGCTCACTTCCACTCTTTAAAAATCAATGGAAAATATCCTCAGGTGAGGATTAACAACAAGTTATCGCTCATAATCTATTTATGGGCAAGTCCCCTAATTCAATTTCTTCCTGGTAATTAAAGGGAGGCACAAAGCCGAAGCCGGTATCCACACTGTCTGATGCCCGGGAAGCCCAGCCCTCCACGTCACACATCAGGAAGCTAAAGCCCCAGGGGCACACGAACTCACAGAAAAGGGCCAAAAGCTGCCTCCTGATTCCCAGTCCTATGCCTCTGAACAGACAATACAGCTTTCAGGAGCTGAGCTCCCTCATTTGTAAACATGGACGGAAAGGACCTTCCAGCACCTCTTAGGAGTCTGGGGAAGGCAATGAATGAGGCAGAAGGATGGGCAGTGGTGGCTGAGCTTAAAGCAGACTGAGCTCGCAAACTCCAGAATCACACCTCCCTTACCCCCTCCCCTCCCAATAGTACCTCCCTCGCGTTCCCGCCTCCCTCCACCTCCTCTTCCGGGTCCTCCTCCTGGGCCCGCCCGCCTCTTCCGGTCCCTCCCCCGAGAGCCATCGCCTTTCCGGACCCTCCCCTAGGGCCCGCCCTTCCTTTTCCGGTCTCTTCCCGACTCTCCAGAGCCCTTTCCGGTCCCTACATGAGGCGCCGCCCCTTTAGCTTTCACTTTTCCCGCCATCCCCATTGGCCGAAATCCGAGCCACACCCTCCAGCTGCGCTGAGTCCTGCCCCAGGTGGCCCGTCCCCGGAAGTGACGACAAAGGCCCGCCTCTCCGGAAGTGACGACAGAAGTGCCCTTGACAGGCGGGAGGGCCGGGCTGTGCATCTCGCGCTGCAGGGAGGTAAGGAGCCCATGTGAGTGGCCGGGGTGGTGTCACGGCCGGGCACGCTGCGGGCGCGCTCCCGCGGGGTCCGGGAGGAGGCCAGGGCGGGAGGACTTGCCTTCGGAGGAGCCCGAGTTCCTGGTGGGATCGGATTTCCCCAGTTCCCTCCCCACATGCGTCCCTTCTTTTTTAGTTACTCCCCCACACTCCTGTTTCTGTACCTTTTCGTTCCTCCATGAGTTGTGGTTCCTCTGACCTGGTTTGTTTACAACCTCCCTTTTCCCTTATTTTCCCACTAAAACACTTAGTAAGTGGAATTGGTAGCGTACGGAATTTGCAGGCGGCCTAGGGCTCCAATGTTGACTCTTATGTAAGAATGGTTGGGTTACTTTGGGCGTGCCACAACTGAGCCTGGGCTTCCTTATCCCTAAATACCGGCAATCCTGTATGTAAAAACTTTCTTAAAAGTTGATCTGGGAGGACATATAATGTATCTAAGGCACTTGGCTCTTAGCAGTATTGTTTTTCCCCCTCCCATTCTTCTGTTGTAATAACAACAATGTCCTGATTTCTTTCAACCCAATTATCCTCTCCCGGTTTGCAATTCCTTCTTCCCTTTGATTCTCATTCTCCACTCCAGAAAGCTTATATAATTCCTGGCATTTTGCTTCCAGCCCTGCATCTTGAGCCCCTCAGTCCTCCCAAATACCTTTCGCTGGTTCTCTTGCCACAACTCTTCCTGCCTTTCCCCCTTACAGATGGCTCAGCGACTTCTCCTGAGGAGGTTCCTGGCCTCCACCATCTCCAGGAAAACCCCTCAAAGTCGGTGGGCACCCCTCATCTCCAGGGCTCTGCAGACCCCACAACACAGTCCTGGTGACCTGGCAGTAACACCCAGCCAAGCCCGGCCGTTACACACCACCAGAGTCTGTTCAACAACCTTTAACATCCAGGATGGACCCGACTTTCAAGACCGAGTTGTCAACAGTGAGACACCAGTGGTTGTGGATTTTCATGCACAGTGAGTCCTGGGGTCCAGGAGAAGACTGGGGTGTTTAGATAATTTTGAGTGTCAGCTATGTCTCAGTACCATGTTTGATGCTTCTGCTACAGATACTGGGAAGACCCAATCCCTGCTCTCAGAGATTGCATTTAGTCTGCTAGGAGACAAACCAGTAAACAGTCTTTTATTTTATTTTTATTATTTTATTATATTGATTTCCGAGAGGAAGGGAGAAAGAAAGAGGGATAGAAACATCATTGATGAGAATCATGGATTGGCTGTCTTCTGCACAACCCCCTAGTGGGGACTGAGCCCGTGACCCAGGCACATGCCTTTGACCGGGACCCTCCAGTCCACAGACCAACACTATCCACTAAACCAAACCGCCCAGGGCCAGTAAACAGTCATGAGAGCTCACTGTGATTGGTGCTGGGAACCACTTGTGTTCTGTATTCACTGCCCAGATGGCTCAGAGCCATGTTCAGCTTGGACCAAAGCAGAAAGAATAACTAGAGCATCATCTGGCTTTTGGTATATACCAGGTCCTTCCTGGGCCTGCAACTAAGTTTATTTTTTAACATTTTGTCACCCAAACTGGGAAAGGATAGCTAAAAGTTTTCAGTACCACCACCTAGTGCCCACGCGTGTGGGGAATGGGCAGGAGTTTCTTTTCAGTGCCGTATGAGTTTGTTTTCAGTATGTTTTATTTTATTTTTTAATATATTTTATTGATTTTTTACAGAGAGGCAGGTAGAGGGATAGAGAGTTAGATCAATGAGAGAGAAACATCTATCAGCTGCCTCCTGCACACCCACTACTGGGGATGTGCCCGCAACCAAGGTACATGCCCTTGACCGGAATCGAACCTGGGACCCTTCAGTCCGAAGGCTGATGGATGCTCTATCTACTGAGCCAAACCCGTTTCGGCTTCTGTATGTTTTAGTGCCTATGGTCTTCACTTCTAGACTTTTTTGAGGCCTGGCTACAAAAAAAAAAAACACAAAAAAAACTGGACTGTGAGTTGTTCTAGAAGGAGCCAGTGTAACTGGAGTTACAAGTTGGGAGGCTTTCTGCACAAATCTCTGAGATTCTTTTGCTTTTTTTCCTGTTTTCTCTGACTCATCGTGTCACTTGTAACAGGAGACAAGGTCGTGCAGACTAGGTTTTTAGGTGTTGAAATCTCTGAATGGAAAGGGTTTTAAAGGCTGAAAATAAAATAGGAGTCAACAGCCAGAGATTCGTGGACGGCAGAGCTGTTCTGCCCTCCTGGTATAGGGAGCACTCCGGAGAGGACTTCCAAAATGAATGATAGCCTGGCTGGTATGCCTCTGTGGTTAGAGTGTTGGCCCTTGCACCAGAGGGTCTCAGGTTTGATTCCCAATCAAGGTAACATACCTGGGTTGCAGGTTTGTCCCCCTCCCCCCTGCCCCCGCACCAATTGGGGCACATGCAGGAGGCAACAGATCTCTCCCTCCCTCTTTCCCTTCCACTCTAAAAATCAATGTGAAATGAATGGTAAGTGGGGTGACACTTCATTTTCTTTCTTTTTTTAAAATATATTTTATTGACTTTTTACAGAGAGGAAATGAGAGGGATAAAGGGCTAAAGACATAGATGAGAGAAAAACAGACCAGCTGCCTCCTGCACACCCCCCACCAGGATGTGCCCGCAACCAATGTACATGCCCTTGACCGGAATCAAACCTGGGACCCTTCTGTCCACAGACCAATGCTCTATCCACTGAGCCAAACTGGTTTCAGCCTCTTCATTTTCTTATTGGCAAGGAAGCAGGGTGTAAGTTTGTTCATTCAGCCTCAGTGCCAGGCACTGTCCTTAGTGCCACATACCCAGGGATGACAGCCTGTTCTTGAAAGCTCACTACCTGGAAGCACGGTGTTCAGTGCAGCCATAGCTGCTCACACGGGGCCTGGGGATCATAGCGTGGCCTGGGGCTAGAAGAAGACACTTGGAACACAACCTTGCGTTGCAGTCTCCACTGTGCTTATTTTTTTTTTTTAATATATTTTTATTGACTTTATAGATACATATATATTTTTATTGATTTTATACAGAGAGGAAGGGAGAGAGATAGAGAGTTAGAAACATTGATGAGAGTCATCGATCAGCTGTCTCTTGCACACCCCCTACTGGGGATATGCCCGCAACCAAGGTACATGCCCTTGACCGGAATCGAACCCGGGACCCTTCAGTCCCCAAGCCGACGCTCTATCCATTGAGCCAAACCGGTGCTTCTTACCATCTGTGACCTCGCATGAGTTTCTTAATTTGCATGGGCCTCCATGTCTCAGTTTTCTTTCCCTTTGCAGGGTGGAGGGTTCTGTAGGGAAAGCTGAGAAGGTCCTGGCACAGTGACTGACATGTTATAGTCACCGCCCAGCCATTGGTTTCCCCTCCTTTTAGTCCTGAGTCAATGAAGCCTTCAGTGTAATCCTACAGCTTACAAGGCATGTTCACCCGTGTCGCCGATTTCTCAAAGCAGCCCTGAGAGTGGTCTCTTTTTCAGATGAGGAAACCCGGCCCCAGAACGATCAGCTGGCTGGTGAGGAGCCTCTCTCTGAACCCAAACCTTTTAACCTCAAATCCTGTGTTTTTCCATATGACAATACATTTCTTTTTTCTTTTTTAATATATTTTATTGATTTTTTTTACAGAGAGAGATAGAGAGTTAGAAACATCGGTGAGAGAGAATCATCGATCAGCTGCCTCTTGCACACCCACTACTGAGGATGTGCCGGCAACTAAGGTACATGCCCTTTACCGGAATCAAACCCGGGACCTTTCAGTTCACAGGCCGACACTCTATCCACTGAGCCAAACGGGTTTCGGCGACAATACGTTTCTTTTCGCCCTGGCTGTCGAAGTAAGTGAAAAAACCTTTTTAAGAGTCTTAGGATGAGGCCCAGTTACAGAGTCTCTTGGCATTGCCATTTGGCATAGCAGCATGACAGGTTAATATTCAAACACTATAAACAGAGGTATAAAGGCAAAAGGTCCCTCAGAAGGATGAGGGTCAAGGGCATGTTTTGGGGAGCCCATCGATCACTTGGTGAGTGCTTTTGTGACAGGGTGCTTTCTTTCTCCCTTTCCCAGGTGGTGTGGTCCCTGCAAGATCCTGGGGCCACGGTTAGAGAAGGTGGTGGCCAAGCAGCATGGGAAAGTGGTGATGGCCAAGGTGGATATTGACGACCACACAGACCTCGCCATAGAGTACGAGGTATGGATGGGCAGGGGATTTTCACAGGGCAGTTGGTTTGGGGGATGCTTGGGGCCAGGGGATAGCTGGTGCAGGAGATGGATGTCTTGGTGACCAACCAGGGGAAGTGTCTTGGTTTTCCTAGAGCTCTCAGCAATTCAGAGCACTTTGCAAACGTGACTCCATTGAACCTCTGAGCCACGGAGGAAGTCATCGTATTAAAGGGACTCAGCAGAGCCATGAAGATGCATGGTGAAGAAGGAAGGTCAAGAGCAGAGCATACACAAGGGCATGGAGTGGTCTGATTTAGAGTCCCTTAAATGCCAGTGCTGTTACTTGGTGCTGTCCAAATGGCAGTGAACAAAACTGACAGACTCCTGCCTTCATGGAGCCTACATTCTGGTATTTTAAGTTAGGGTTAGCAAACTTTCTCTAAGGGACCAGATGGTACACATTTGAGGACTCGTAGGGCATTGGTCTCGGTTGCAAATACTCAACTGTCATTGTAGCACTGAAGGGGCCAAAGACAGTATATAAACAAATAGGTATGGTTATGTGCAAATAAAACTTTATTTACAAGAACAGGAAGTGATCTGAGTTTGCCTATGGGCAGTAGTTCTCTGATCCCTATCTTAGACGATAAATGCTATTGAGAAAAATAAATCAGGGAGAGGGGTGAGAGTGCTGAGCCTGGGGCTGGGGAGGGTTTCCTTTTTAAAAAGGTGGGCTAGGGAAGGTCTCAGTGAGAAGTCCTTATCTAAGACCTGGAGGGAGTAGGGGGTGAACCTTGCAGCTGTTGAAGAGCAGTCTGGACTGAACAGACATCAAATGCAAAGGCCCTGAGGTCTGGTCACACAGAATAGCAGGGCCTGTGTGCCTGCAGCAGAGCTTGCTTAAAATATCAAACAGATCTCTGTTTCTTTGGAAACACCTGGATCTGGCTGGAATGAATCAGCTCCTATCCCTCCTTCAGATAACAAGTGACTGAAAGAGGGGGTCTCCTCAGAGTTTGGAAGTTCTGGCAAAGATGCGCATCCTCCAGCCTGTCCTGTAGCTGGGACTGAGGAATCACCTGAAGAAAATCAGGCTGCCCTGGCCAGAGGCAATGGAAACCGATGCTGGGCAGGCTAAGCCATTAATGACTGCTGCAGGTGTTAACAGACCATCTGTTACCTGGGAGAGAGGAGCCCTCAGCTCTCTTCTTGAGGGAAAGATTTCTATCAAGAGACAAAGTGTAGCTGAAACCAGTTAGGCACAGTGGACAGAGCATTGGTCTGCAGACTGAAAGTTCCCTGTTTGATTCCAGTCAAGGGCATGTACTTTGGATGCGGGCACATCCCCACTAGGGGGTGTGCAGGAGGCAGCTGATCGATGATTCTCTCTCATCGATGTTTCTAACTCTCTATCCCTCTCTCTTCCTCTCTGTAAAAAAATCAATAAAATTAAAAAAAAAAAAAAAAGAGAGAGAGAGAGAGAGAAAGTGTAGAAAAGTAAGCAAGAGTTTACTGACCACAACACAAGCACATTAAGGACATGGAAACAGGGACTATTGCTCTTCTGATTGCCAGTCTCATGGGTCCCGTAGAGGTCAGGGGTCATGTGCCTGAGGCAGAAGGGAATGGCACAGGCGCGCTCCCTTGAGGGAGAGAGCCCTGGGACCTTCCTTTTCATGGGTTTTAAAGTCTGGGTGTTTAGGGGAGTTCTTAGGGGCAGGTCAATAGAATGTTTACCAGCTTTATGCTGATTACCAAAAGTGAGATTTTTCTTCTCTTAATTTGTCTGTCCTTGGGTGTGGTTGGCAAATGGCACTTAATCGGATTTCTGTTATCTGTATCTCTGTGTAGGGTGATTTAAGCTATTTACTCTCTGGTTGGGAAGAAGTGTTAACCTTAGAGATATATATATATATTTCAGAGAGGGAGAGGGGGAGAGAGATAGAAACATCAATGATGAGAGAGAATCATTGATCAGCTGCTTCCTGCACACCCCACACTGGGGATCAAGCCTGCAACCCGGGCATGTGCCCTGACCAGGAATCAAACTGAAACCTCCTGGCTCGTAGATTAATGCTTAACCACCGAACTACACTAGTCAGACAAAAGCATTTACTCTCAAGTGTCCTTGGTTTAGGGGAAATAAGATTTACAAGGTAGGTGTAAGTACTGCCTTAATTTCCCTATTCTGCTTGTCCTGGAATTTTCCTAGCTTTTTACTTAGAACACCTATGGCACTGGGGCAGGTGCTTACAAGAGCTTGGGTTGGGGGGATGAGTTATTGTATTTTTCAAAAGCTCTCCCACTGATCACTCAGTCAAAGGAGCATTGCCTGACCTTTAGGTGCCCCTAGCTTTCCCTTGTTGTCCATCCGTCCCCCGGAGGCCCACGGCAGCTGGGAGACGGAGGCTGTGGCCTTCTGGTGTGAGCTTAGGGCTGGAGCTCCTGGGCATCCCCGGGGTGATGGGCAGGCTTAACGTCTTATGCTCCCTCTGGCACTGCCGGACACCACAGCTTCAGCCTCCACCAGTGGAACCTAGGCAGACACACCATGTGCCAGGAACGTGGTGACTAGTGCAGATGAGAAGAGTACCCCAGTCCAGTTCCCAGGCCACCCCACCTGCATTCCAGGGGCCTTGTGATGTGGGGCTGTGCACCGAGGTCCTGTGTGCGGAAACGGGGGAAACACGACTCTTATAAGATCTCTCTCCTCTCACTGTCCAGATAGTATGTGTGGGTCCCGCAGAAAGACCCCAAGGCTGCTGGGCCCAGCCACCTGAGCCCATCCTCTTTGTTTTGCCACGCCCTGGGCAGATGTCACTGCAAGCTTAGGAAGCTCCAACAGGATGCTTCCTGACCCTCTGCAGCCCTTCCTTCCTTCACACCTGCTCCTTTGGAAGAGAGCCTGAGGAAGATGTGTCAGCTAAGAAATCCGTAGTACCTCCGGGGATAGCTTCCTCCAAGGCCTGAGTGCTTTTCCAAATGTTGGATAACGTGTTGGAGGAACTGCTTACAATAATATGCATGGAATTAGGCGCCTGTTCCAGAGCCCGCCTAACAGCCCCCATGCCCAGCACACCCTCACGGGTCTCTTTCCTCACACAAAGACCCTTCCCTCACATCGCACTTTTTTTTTTATTTTTATGTTTTTATTGATTTTTAGAGAGAGGGGAAAGGAGAGGGATAGAAACATCAATGAAAGAAACATCATAGCCCTAACTGGTTTGGCTCAGTGGATAGAGCGTCGGCCTGCGGACTGAAGAGTCCCAGGTTCGATTCCGGTCAAGGGCATGTACTTTGGTTGAGGGCACATCCCTGTCTTCCAAAGAAGATGGAGAGAAAAGTCACGCAGGGCCTTGGGTTTTGGTGTTCTGTGGCGGCCCCCTCGCCCAGACTCTGCTGCCCTGGCGTGGGGCAGGAAGTGCTCATGCTCTCCCAGCTCCTGGTTCCCGCAGAATGCTGGGTATCCCAGATCTCCCAGCTACGGGGAAGTTGTGGATCCAGGTGTGGATCTTTGAGCCTTTATGTTTTCCTCTGGGTTCTGCTTCTGACCCCATCCTTGGCATTTTACCCTTTTATTTTCCAATCTTACAGAGTGCCCTTCAAAAAGCATTAGAAAAACAGCCAAGTAACTCTAAGGGGGAAAGTCACCTGTAATCTTACCATCCAAACAGCCACTGCCAACTTTTAGGGTCCCTGGTTGGGGGGTTTTGTTAGTTTTCTTTTCCATGTTCCATATAACTTCATAGACAGTTCATAGCTGGAATGTACTGTATACTGCAATCATTACCATATCCCCTGTTTTGAACATCTTCTAAATCAGTGCTTCTCAAACATGAATATGACCTGGATGTTGAAAAGCAGACTGATTCAGTAGATCCAGGTAAGGCCCAAGATTCTGCATCTTTAATAAGCTTCCCGGTGATGCCACTGGGAATCTGGTACCAAGTATCAAGGAGCAAAATTCCTGGCTGATGTGGCCGCTGTTCAATTTCGGGGGGGGGGGGAGCATGCAGGAGACAGCCGATCAATGGTTCTCTCATTCTCTCTCACATTGATGTTTCTGTCTCTCTTCCTTTCCCTTCCTCTCTGAAATCAATAAAAATATATTTTAGGAAAAAAATTTCTAAAGCCCTGGGCTGGCCATGGGCCATGATACTCTTGCAAAGGCCTTTCTCACCTGTCAACCTGTCAATGAGAGGGTTCCCTCCTGGTGGTTTGGAAAAAATTTTAATGACATGTGTCCACAATTACAGGATCATACAGAACAGTTTCCCCACCCTAAAATCCCCTGTGCTCCCCTTGTCTGCCTTCCTCCCCGTGAACCCCTGGCAACCACTGACCTTTCTACGGTCTCCATGGTGTGGCCTTTCCACAAGGTCATGGAGTTGGATTTGATTTTTTCAATAGGAGTTTTCCAAGAATCCTCCTGCATTTAAAAGCTTTTACGAAGCACTTGGCGTTTCTCGTTTGAAGCCTGGCTTCCTCTTAACGCTTCTCTGCTTGTGCTTCCTAGCCTGCGGGGACTTGGTGTTTACCTCCAATTTCTCGTTCTTGGGCCATGATACCAGGTAATTTGATCGCTGCTTCATGGCTCTATTCCTTGTCACTCAGTCTGTGTGCCTCAGTCTTCTCGTCTTGAAAATGACCCCACCGTGAGGCAAGAATTTATGAGATAGCACACACAAGTGCCTACTATGTGGCAGCCAGGGTGTCAGTGATCTCTCCCTTTGCGTTAGTTCCACAGTTAGCTAGGAGGAGGTCGCCAGTCCCTTACAAAACTAGCGCTGTGGCCCTAAATGGTTTGGTTCAGCAGGGGTCGGCAACCTGCGGCTCCGGAGCCGCATTCGGCTCTTTTGAACCTTCGCTGCGGCCCCCAGCAGGTCCGACACTAGCAGGGCAGATAGCAGGGCGGGGCGGGGAGCTGTATCACTTATGTCACAATGGTTTTGCGGCTCCGAGGTGTTTTTTTTTTCCTTCAAAAACGGGTCCAAGTGGCTCTTTATGTCTTAAAGGTTGCCGACCCCTGGACTAGAGCATCAGCCTGGGGACTGAAGGGTCCCGGGTTTGATTCCGGTCAAGGGCATGTACTACCTTGGTTGCGAGCACATACCCAGTGGGGAGTGTGCAGGAGGCAGCTGATCGATGTTTCTCTTTCATTGATGTTTCTGGCTCTATCCCTTTTCTTTCCTCTCTGTGAAAAAAATCAACAAAATATTTTTAAAAATTTTAAAAACCTACCACTGTGCCAGTCCCTTGGTAGATTCTTAATAGTTGGAAGAAACTGGGGGAGACGGCTTGCAGGGCCCCAAGCTCCAGGAGGATGTGCCCAGGACCTGTGCACTTTTCTGAGGCCGTGTTTATAGGCACCAGCCCCTCCTGATTTGTGAGCCAAACTCAGGATCAGCTGAGCCATATCCTCCTTGGGGGTGAGGGGAGCCCAGTCACAGCTCCGGTACCCCTGCAGTGTTCTGGCATGCCCGTGGCTCTGGGTGTGCATATGTGTGTAAGCTTAAACTTCAAAGAACACCCTTGATCAGCAATGACAGACCTTGGTTGTCATGCAAATACAGTCATGACATGCATGCTGTACACCCAACGGCTGCACGATCTGTATGTGCGAGCACGTGTGGCTACACATGTGTGCTATCATGACAGGACTTATCTGGAGTTCTTGAGGAAAACCGGTCCACTTCAGTCGTGCTTAGAGTACGTGTAAAAACAGTTCAGTCACTTTAGATGCAATGACATACAGCTTTTGTTTCTGTTAAGAAACAGAGGACAAAGCCATGGCCAGCCAGAAAGAAATATTGATAATTAAAAAAAGGAGAGAGAGGACAGGGTGGGATCCAGCAAGGCCAAGTTAGATAAAGTTAGTGCTTGAAAAGTTGCCAGAGTTGAGGACGCTCCCTTCACAGACCACTAGAGGGTGCAGAAGAACAAAGCACCAGCCCCTTAATCTTACCATCCAACCATGTGCTTGGATGGCTCCTGGTGCTTCCTGCAGGGAGCGAGCTTTCTGGGCCCTGCCCACGTCTGGAGACAGGGCGCACGCCACGTGCTGGACCCTTACACTTCATGCCATCACCCAGGCCAGAGTTAAGAGTGACAAGGACAGGAACCAGTAACGTGTGTGGTCTGCCCACATATGCCACCCACATCAGCCCCAGGCTGGTCTTAAAGGGCCCTGGAGACACTAACAAAGACAGGGACTGTGCCATCTTCCCTGCTGCATTTGTCCCCAAAGGCCACCGGGAGAGGGTTCAGGGCCTGCCCCATGAAGTCTGTGAGTGGCCTGTGGTTCTTTGTAACTGACATGCGTACCCTGAACATCGTAAATCCTAAGGCTGGTTCCTAAGGATGACTCATGGGCAGGACAGCATCCGGGATAAGTGAAGACCTGGTATGTTTGTCTAAATCACTGCTGCAGTTAGTTTTGTGTAAGATAAGTCAGTGTTTATCTTGTGTTTATATATTTTTTTTCCAAATGGCCACCAGTGGCAGGCAGAGAAGAGAGCCCAGGGAATAGAAAATGCTCAGTATTATTGTCAGCAAATCGTGTTACAGAGCTCCACGGGCCTTATTTACATACCATGTCATCCATGCAGGTCCCCTGAGGGAGATTGAGAGGACGCATCACAGGCCAAGAATGCTGCCTCCGACCCCCAAAATAAATAAACGTCAGACCATATATTGCTGAGCCCTCTTCCCACACTGTCCAGCACCAGTTGGGGACTTTCTGGACCCTTTTAACCATCTTGGCGTTGAGCTAAAGTGGTTCTCCTGGGGCCCTGGGTTAGGCTTTCCTGACCTGCCCCTAGGCAGCCGCCATGCTGAGTGCCCACTGTGTACCAGGCACCGTGCCAGGTTCTAACACTGCTGGCAGCCCTGCCAGGTGCGGGGCGCTGTGCTGAGAATCTGGATGCATCACTTCATTCAGCCCCACAGCCTCGAATATGAGTCCTATTAACACCTCCGGTTTGCTGATGATAACGCTGATACGTAAGAGTGACAAAGTGGCTTGCCCTGAGTGGCCCGTGATGGGTTCAGCCGGCTTCAGAGCCCAAGTTCCTAACCACTGAGCTCTGTATGTGAACCTTTAGTCCCTAAGCCATACCGACAACTAGATACCACCACCCCGTCTGATGGGAGAGGACCCTGAGCTCCGAACGAGTGTGACCCGGCCACACCCTTAGCCAGTGAGTCGAGAAGCCAGATTCAGACTCCATCTGCTGGTCTCCCCTCTCCCAGGCTGCCCCCGGGAGAGTTCCCTTAGCCCCTCAGCTCTGCCCCGCCCCAGCCGGGGCCTGCAGCTGCATGGGTTATTTTAATCTCCTGTCATTCCAGCCAAACCACTGGGCCAGTGAGTCAGGCATGCGGTCGGGGGAGGAAGGGTACTTCTGGGAGCCCACAACGGAAAAGTTTCCCCGGGGGGACCTTCAGCCCTGCAGTACCCTGCACCGAGGGAAGGGGCCGGCCCAGGGCTTTGGGCAGTCACTGCCCTGCACGAGCCACCAGCCTTCCCCACAGAGACCTGGGGATGGCGACTGGAGAGTTCATGTCGCCTCTGAATGACTCGGCTTCCCTTGTCCCCTCTGTCTAGGTGTCAGCTGTGCCCACCGTGCTGGCCATCAAGAACGGGGACGTGGTGGACAAGTTTGTGGGCATCAAGGATGAGGATCAGCTGGAGGCTTTCATGAAGAAGCTGATTGCCTGACAAGCAGGAAAGAACCCTGACGCTCTTGCCCGCCGGGGCCCCGGGGTCCTGGGAGGACCCTGATAGAACTCAGTCCTGTGCAGGCCCCTCCCCGCCCCCTCCCTTCTGTCTGGCCCTGAGGGCCCCTGTTTGGAGGCCAGGCCTCCAAGCACGGATCCTCCAGTGCTTCCAGCCCGGCTGACTGCCAGGGCGGCCGCCAGGGGAATGGTGCTGCTGCTGACCTGGGGACAGCGATCGCCCACACTCTCAGTGTCTGCTCCCTCTAGGGCTGTCACGGCTCTCCCAAGGTGCTTGGAGAGAGAGCCTGAACCAGCTTGCCATGTTCCTGTCCCCAGTAACAGCTTGTCCTCATCTCCCGGGCCCTTCTGGTCCTAACCCCAGTGCCTGGCCCATCTGCCTCCTGCATTTTTCTTTCCTGCTGTTTTGTAAAAAAGAAACCCAAACAAGTGAGAGTAATATATAATTCTCTCATTTTTTTGTAGGTCTGTAATAAAGAACTTTATGTGATCCTTCTACCTCCTGCTGTGAAGAACAGACCCTGGGCCCCACACTAAATGACTCTGTAGCCACCACCACTCCCCCCTAACCCCTACCCCGGGCCACCTCCCTGCTTTCCTGTCAGGCACAAGGGCAGTGAACACACTGGGCTCAGGGAGTCTGCAGACTCAGACTCCACCCTCCCTCACCACTAGCCGGCCCTTTGGCTCTCTGAGCAGGAGGCTCTGCTGTGAACAAACGAGAGCAATAAAATGGAGGTTTGCACTGTCGCCGGCTTCCACCTGTGGCTCTGGGCGCGTGAGACCCCTTCCCAGGCCGGGCTGCTCTCCCCGTCTCTGACTTCCCACCACCCACTTGTCCTTGATCAGCCCTCTCCCTACTAACACTGGTCAGTGATGGCCGCTGTTCTGGGGGCACCTTCACACACAAGACCACAGGGTGGTCACTGGCCCCGTTACACAGATGAGCACACTGAGGCGCATGGTACACCGATCCAGACACATGGTTGCCTCTGAAGCCTGGGCTGTTACAACTGGTCCCTTGATCCTCTGGGGCCTCCTTCGCTACTGATGGGCACATGGCCCCTGAGGGAGCCCGCCGGCTGTCCGTCCTGCGGGAACCCCTCAGCCTTGGGGCTGGGCCCCGTTTGTTCCCAGCTCCCTGAGGCCCACAGAGACCAGACTGCCAGCCGTGGGGCCTGCCTCCATGTCCTTCCTGAGTGTGAGCTGCCCCACGGCTGGGTTGCCTAGATGGGTGCCAGATTCCCAGGAGCCATGGGTGCTAGACAGCAGGGTATGCTGGCACCCTCCCGCTAGGTCCTGGGTGCTGTGTGCACACTTCTCAGTGGCTTGCATGTCCCATCGGAGCTCCCCAAGTTACTTCTGTCTTTAAGGGGTCGCCCAGGGGCTGCCTTGGGAAGGCTTCTGTGACGATCAAGAGAGGGAGGTGGCCTCAAAGGTGGGATGTGGGACCCCCCCACCGGTTTGGCTCAGTGGATAGAGCGTTGGCATGCCTACTGAAGGGTCCCAGGTTTGATTCCGGCCAAGGGCATGTACCTGGATTGTGGGCACATCCTCAGTGGGGGGCATGCAGGAGGTAGCTGGTCAGTGTTTCTCATCGATGTTTCTAACTCTCCCTTCCTCTGTGTAAAAAATCAATAAAATATATATTTTTTTAAAAAGTGGGGTGTAGGGCCTGTGGCCTCAGGAAGACGGCAGGCCTGGGAGCTCAAAGGCCGTGGAGGGCAAATAGACCAGCAACTGGCGATGGTGGAGAAAGCCATGTGCCATGAGGGAGAGCACTTCCTGGTCTAAGCACCTCACCCCAGCAACCCCACAAGGTGATCATTACCTTGTTTCCTTTTACATGTGAGAGGCCAGAGCGTGATGACCGAGGACAATGAGGCCCACAGGTACCTGGGGCTGGGGCTCGAGGCCAGGCAGGCTGCCCCTCCCCTATCCGCTCATAAAGTGTAGTGTTTGTGAGATCTTAATCCCACAACCGGCTGCTGAGGCAGGTAGTGACAGCTCTTTTTGTGAAAGAAGCACGGGTGCCAAGCTTTCAAAGACACCCGGGAGGAAGGGGCAGGGCCAGAACCCAGAGCCGAGGCACCCCGACTCCCAACCCGGGCCCTTCCTACTATACCCACTGCCACTCCTTAAAAGGTGCCCTTTGCCAAGCGATTGCCACACACATGACCTCACTTAATTCCTCTCTTGTGAGGCAAGCATTTCTGTATCACAGGTGAAGAAACTGGTTCGGAGAAGTTCACTTGCCCAAGGGCACACCTAAAAAGTGACAGTGCCTAAAAATAAAAAGTGACGATGCCACATGTGAGCCCAGCGGGGGGTCTGGCCTCTGCCCTGGGTGGGTGTGGAGAAGGCCTGGCAGAGATCTGGCAGGGCCTCGGCTCTCTCTCCTTAAAAGGTGAGCTGGTGGCCATGGCCTCCCAGGTTGGCAACCGCTGCCCGTGAGGCTGCCCGTGGCACAGGCTCCTCAGGGGCATCCCCTTTGACTCATCCCATGGTGCTGAACTCACCAGGTGCTGCTGGCTCTGTGGCATTGCCCCACTGCTACCCTGTGGGTGCCCCTCGGCTCCTGGGCCTGTGGCAGAGGGGTTAATGCAGCTGCAGGGCCTGGTGGTCCTGCTGGGGGAGAAGGGCACCAGCCTCCTACGCTCTGAAGCACAGACCCCCGCTGAGCCCAGGAAAAGGGGTCGCAGCCAGAGGCTCCCCCAGCCACTGGCCGTCCAGGGTGCAGCTTCTGGGTATTTATTCTCCTGATGCCGGTCTATCCAGTTGGCCGGGGGGCAGGAGGTGGGGACGGGAGCTTGTTTGCTGAGCTGGCTCCCTCAGGTGTGTTCTCTGCTATCACACCCACCCCTGCCAGGCAGTTCTCCCCACTCCACAGAGGAGCAGCCGAGCGCAGCGGGATGACAGTGGATGGCTGAGACCCGCTTTAACTAGGAATGCCCATCATCTGAGAGCACTGGCCGTTCTCAGAAGCATTTGGATGAAGGACTGGTGGGCACCACCGTAAGTTCCTTCTAAACATGCGGAGACGGGAGAGTGACCAGGCCCTCAAGAAAGTTGATGCTGCCGAAATCGGTTTGACTCAATGGATAGAGCGTCGGCTTGGGGACTGAGGAGTCCCGGGTTCGATTCCGGTCAAGGGCATGTACCTTGGTTGCAGGGCACAACCCTGGTAGGAGGTGTGCAGGAGGCAGCTGGTCAATGTTGAAGAAGAAGAAGAAGAAGAAGAAGAAGAAGAAGAAGAAGGAGAAGGAGAAGGAGAAGGAGAAGGAGAAGGAGAAGGAGAAGGAGAAGGAGAAGGAGAAGGAGAAGGAGAAGGAGAAGGAGAAGGAGAAGGAGAAGGAGAAGGAGAAGGAGAAGGAGAAGGAGAAGGAGAAGGAGAAGGAGAAGGAGAAGGAGAAGGAGAAGGAGAAGGAGAAGGAGAAGGAGAAGGAGAAGAAGAAGAAGAAGGAGAAGCTGATGCTCAAGATATGAGAGCAAGGGACTGCGGACCACTCCTGAGCCAATGGCAGAGCTGAGGGGCTCAGAGACCTTCCAGTCTCCCTCCTAAGAGTCACGGTGTGTGTATGTGAAAGGACTTGGGGCCAGTCCGAGTTCAGCCAGCCCAAAAATGAAAATGAGTCACAGCCTTCCCTTCCCTCGGCTTCAGAGAGGAGGGCCACCTCTGGGGCCTGGACGGACATGTTCAGTCAAGGGGATGTTGACAGACCTGTCGCCAGGGCCTTCCCAGCAGTCCCCACCTCGGCCACCGGGGGAAAGTTCTCCGGAAAGTGAAGGTAGTTCTGGCCAAGCTTCCGGAAATCCTGATGTGCGGGTCCCGGGCTGGGAGGGTCCAGAGAACAATGCTGGGCCCACGGCCGTGGCTGACGAGGACGCTGTGGGGCAAGCACGCTTCCAGGCAGCTCTGCAGTCTCTGGCTTCTGCCTGGAGACCTGCCCCTGACCCAGGCCCGGCGCTGGCTTCCAGGGCCCATCGGAAATCTGGCCCCTGGCTCTTCCAGGCAGCCTCAGCTCTCCAGCCACCTCCTGACAGCTTTTGGAAGTGGGGGGTCGCCACAGGGCTCTCCATAATTGTGTGCAGGGAGAATCTGACCTGGGTTCACGGCCTGACTTTGCCACCCACCAGCGGTGTGACCTTGGCAAGCAGCCTCGCCCTCCTGAAGCTCAGCAGTCACGCCAGTGAAATGGGGACGATGACGGCTAGCACTGGCCAAAGGCGTGTTATGTGTCATCTCACTGAAATTTCACAATAGACAGCGACTCTTATTATCACCATCTTACAGACGGGAAACTGAGGCCCAGGGAGTTGATGTCGCCAGCATTAGCAGGCGTTGGAGCTCAGATCAGAACCCAGTTGTGTTTGACCCCACAGTCGTTGTGTTCTTACCCATGAGCTACCCGGCTTTCCCATCGGCCAAGATTTTCACCAGTTTGAACTTGAATCGCACCATCTACAAACAGGTTAATACCAATCGTTACCAAATGAGGTCACGGTGCAGATGAAATGGCGAAGCGGGTAGGAGCCTTGAGGTGCCTAGTAGAGGCTCAAGTCCTGTCCAACACCCTGCTTTTCCCTCCCCACGCTTCCCCCTACTCTAAGCTACGTCTTAAACAGGAAACACCAGGCTTCCCGAGATAAGGACCACAGTACCCACCGGGGAGGAGCCCGTCCTTGTGCCAGGCTGAGGGCCTTCCATGTGGCTCCGTGTCCTGGCCCGGCACCACCCCCTCCTGCTCCAGAGCTAGCTCAGCAGTGCCTGTGACTCAGGCAGCCCCGGGGAGCTAGAGGTAGTGACCTCACCCTCGGAGAATGCCCACTGGAATTCACCCTGAGTCCGGTCGGCCCACTGTTCTCCATGCCTCTCTCCAAGCCAGCCCGCCACACACAGCTGCTGATGGGAGCACCTCTTGTGAGCTGGGTCACCCCTGTGTTACACAGATGCTAATTATTAATTGGGGGTGAGCCTGTTCCCACCCTAGGCCGGCTTACTGAGTGACCACAGGCAAGTAGCTGTCTCTCCCTGGTCTGCAGTCCAGCATCCATCCCATGGTGCCCCGCACTGCCCAATGCTCCACCCACATCTAACCCTCCCTTCACCCTCCAGAGGTGGCGATGGTAAACATACCTAAACTGCTGCCGTGCACAACAATTTCAAAACTACAACTAAAAGACAAAACGTCTATCACCCAGAACCATGGGAAAGCTGGCTGAGTGGAAGTTCTATAACTAGACCAAAAGAGGAAAGAACGATCAGGGCACAAGGACTGAAAAGCTGAGGTCTGGGGGCATGTGCGTGATATGGGCTGGCGGCGGCGGGCATTGCTTTCTTCAGCCCAAAGAGAGACAAGCTCCCGATCTCTCTGAAATCCAGTTTCTGGGGACTCTCTGCCCAGAAAGTGAGGGTGGCTTGCTAGCAGAGCTGTGCGCAAGAATAATTTTTTGCTATGCTGGGGCGTGAGACTCGGGGATGCGGTCAGAGAGGCAGAGAAGGCTCACTGGCAGCTATCGCTGTTTGCCATGCCCTAGCCTAGTGATGCCCTGAGACTCCGCCCCACACAATCTACAAACACACCCAAGCTCCAAGCAGTGGCCTTTGCATATGAATGGCCTTCTCTATTGCAGTTTTTATTTTTTATTTTATTTTATTTTTTTTTAAATCAATCTTTATTGTTCATATTATTACAAAGGTTCCTCATTTCTTCCCCCCTCCACCAGGTTCCCACCCCACCCTCCGTCCCCCCCCCATCCCCCATTGTCCTCATCCATAGGTGCAGTTTATGTTCAGTCTCTTCTTCCCTCAATTTCCCCAATAGTAAATCCCTTTTCAGATAGTAAATCAGTTACTTAGCATTTTCTCATATCAATAATACCTCCACATGCCCAATGATACACTTCACACAAAAGACATTTCCCACTAGGTCAACCAGCCTCATCCAGGCCCCACCCAAGGCACTCACAGATCAACACCCCAGTCCTAAACTAATTCAACACATCCAGATCTAAGCCTTCATCACTTGATTCAGCAGACACTCAAGTTCCCACGAAAGTTTCCAGCCATGTCTGAGAAGCAGCCGTGGGGCAGGGGCAGGCAAGGAGCGAGCTGTTCTGGGCCTGGCTGCTCAGGGCCTGGCCTCTGTTGCTCTGGTTCATTCCACAACCAGCTGCTCCGGGTCTGGTCACTGCCGCTCCCGACCTAGTTGCTCTGGACTTGGCTGCTGCTGCTCCGGGCCTGGCTGCTCCCAGCCTGGCAGCCGCTGCTCCGGGCCTGGCCGCACCCGACCCGCCTGCTCCCCCGGGCCTGGCCGCTCCCAGCCTGGCAGCCGCTGCTCCGGGCCTGGCCGCACCAGCCCCGCCTGCTCCCCCGGGCCTGGCCGCTCCCAGCCTGGCAGCCGCTGCTCCGGGCCTGGCCGCACCCGACCCGCCTGCTCCCCCGGGCCTGGCCGCTCCCAGCCTGGCAGCCGCTGCTCCGGGCCTGGCCGCACCCGACCCGGCTGCTCCCCCGGGCCTGGCCGCTCCCAGCCTGGCAGCTGCTGCTCCGGGCCTGGCCGCACCCGACCCGGCTGCTCCCCCGGGCCTCTATTGCAGTTTTTAAAAAAGAGGAACACCTGTAATAATCTGAACAATAAAGATTTATATATATATTACACACATGTATATGATCTGTCCAAGGAGGGAGGCTGAGGTGCAGGGGGCCAAGTAGGGCCCCACTGAGGGGACGGAGGCCCTACATTCAAACACAGTACCACATCTGATGTGCTAGGGGTTAGGACTTCAACACAAGGATTTTGGGAAGGACACACTCAGCACATACGAGCCGGTCATAAGGTTTAATAATGGCAGCTAACAGAGATTTCAGGCACTGCTCTAAACACTCTACATTAACCCCTTCGGGGCTCACATGGCCCTAGGAGATAGGTCCTTGTTGGCTCCAGTTTTGGGATGAGGAAATTGAGAGGACTTTAGTTTTGGCCTCAGTGGGAAGGGGCAGAGGCAGGATGTACCAATAAACCTGACAGTCTGACTCCAGGATCCCTGCTCTCCTCACTCCCTCCCTTACAGCCTCATCGCCACCCCATAGCGCCAGCTCCCTGCACCCCACAACCACCCTCTAATCTATCCCAGTCCCGGGAAATCACTCAGTTAGGGTCACACCCTTAACCTTTGCCCCGTTTCCCAATATTTAGGTATTTTCCCGTTAATATTTTTGCCCCTTATAAATGAAGTTGCAATCAATGTATTTGGACAGAGAGCTTATTTATTCTTTTGGATTTTTTTTTTCCCTTTGGATTTTATGGGTTGGGATTTCCAGGGGACAGGGATCATTTTATTGCCGCTGAGAGCCTGGAAGGAGTGTCCCCAAGTGTGAAATGGAGCTGGGTTTGGGTTTCCTCCAAGCATCTGCACCTCCCACTGCTGGTTTACTTTGGGGGAGGGGGAATCGAGGGGGGGCTGAGCAGCAGGAATGTCATCAGACCTGCCCCACCTCCCCACCTCAGTCCACCTCTGCCTTAGAAAGCTCCAGGCCCCATATTCTTGTGTTTCTGACACCCCGAGTCCAAAGCAACCGCTCATATAAGGATCTGGTTATGGTTATGGGTTTGGGGTTGTCCCCGGAATATGATTGGAACATGAACTACACCTTGAGAAAATGCAGCTTTTAAGACCGAAGCCCTTTCCAAGCCCAACCTACTACACCTCTTCCTTGAGCATCCCTCATGTCTCTACCCTACCCCTGGGCACAAAGGAAGGGCACAGGACTCTGCAAGACAGACGAATGAATGAGTGAATGAATGAAGTGTGTAACTGTACCAAGGAGCTGTTCCATGCCAGGCCCCGTGCCAGGTCCGCACATTTATCCCACTGCCCGGGCCCCATGACAAAGGCCCCTCTCTGCTCACCAGGGAGACCTGGCTGGGCCCCAGCACCTCTGCCACTTCCCACATGGCTTTGGGCACCTCTCTGTGTCCTTGAGCCACTGTGTGTCCTCCCTCCCCGTGAAACAGGCATGTTTGTTGTTCCCATGTTATTTCCCCTATTAATCATTCCATGCCACAGGGTCCCTGTGATGCCGAGATAAAGGAGGGAAAGTACCAAGTCTGGATGAGGAGAGAAATGGAAGTCTGGAGACGGCAGGGGCCTAGCTTGAGGTCAACCGGCAAGCAAGAGAGAGGGGTGGCTCTGGGCTCCCCCTGCCAGCCTGGGGGTTGCTCTTGATGGAGGCTCGCTGGGAGGCTGAGGCGGAGAGATTCTTTTTAAAGGAGAGGAGGAGGCAGGAACTAGTCCCCCAGGCTCCCTACCCCCTGCCAAGGCCCTTCCAGGCCTGCGCTTGATTGTCCAGCTGAGCCCCCCACGTGGCCCAAGAGTGACTCTCGGTGGCCAGAGATGGGGACTGGCTGCCCACGGCCCTGGTGTTTGCTCAGCCCTTGGCCCTGACCACGGAGCCACAGCCAGGCGATGCCAGGCCTGCAGCTCTCAGACCGCAGAGCAGTTTCCTCCCCGGCACAGGGAAGAACGCAAGCTCTGCTGGGCCAGCCAAGCCCTCCCCGTCCGGGCACTGGCCTCGTGGGCTCCAGGAACAGGCGGAGAGGCTGGTCCCTGGACAACGGCCCAAGAGGAAGAGGCTGGGGGTGGGGGGTGAGGGAGGAGAGCCTGGTCATCGCAGCCTGGCAGCCTGGGAAGATGCTGTTTGTGCACGTGAGGCTGTTTGTGCACATGGGTGGTGTGCTTGGCCTCTGATGTGTCCCCTCCAGAGGCCGCGGTTCCCAGAACTCTGCTCTCCCCGCGTCATGAACCTCAGGGCAGGAAGCCCTGGGAGACCAGTTCCCACTGCTGGGTTTGCAGAGGAAACCAGGCTCAGGGAGGGGGGGGCGGGAAGGGGGGCCGTGAACCGGTGAGCCTGCAGCCTGCAGCCTGCAGCAGTGGGAGAGGAGGAGTGGCTAAGTCAGGAGGTGGCTCTTCAGAGGCCCCTCTGCCTTCTCCAGCTGTCCATCAACCAGAATGATGCCATGTGTCCACACAATTGGCTCCCTGGCCAGGCCCGAAGCCCTAGGGGGTGAGGCTGGCTTTCTCCTTCAGGACAGGAGTGACCCAGGAGTCTGTGTCAAAGTGAACTGAACCCCTGGCCCCAGGCGAGTGTCCTTCTGATGCGTCTGTTCCTCACCCCACCCCTGCCCCCACGGTGTCTATTTCTGGATAGTCAGAGAATGATTTTAATGTTTTCTTTTTTGTTAATCATTGCCTGAGGGTTTTCCCATTGATTTTTTTTTTTTTTTTTCAAGAGAGAGAGTGGAAGGGAGAGAGAAACAACGATATGAGAGAGACATCAATGGGTTGCCTCCTGCACATGCCCCGACCAGGGCTGGGATGGAGCCTACAACCCAGGTATGTGCATTGAACAGACATGAACCCATCAGACCTCCGTGAGGTAGGGATTATCTTATTACCATCTAGCAGATGAAGACATTGAGGTTCAGAAAGGTGAAATAATCAGTTGAGAAGTCAGGGAGAGGATTCTAAGCGCCATCTCTGGGAAGGGTGAGTGTATGTCTGAGTGTTTACAAGGGAGGGCTTTCTAGGAGGAAGTGGCAGGTGCAAAGGTGGAGACAAGGAACCAAGGAGTAGGGCAGAGGCTGAAGAAAGGCAGTTGGACCGTTGTGGGTTTTAAAAGGATCTGGGTTGCCCTAGCCGGTTTGGCTCAGTGGATAGAGCATCAGCCTGCGGACTGAAGAGTCCCAGGTTAGATGCCCGTCAAGGGCACATGCCTGGTTTGCGGGCTTGATCCCCAGAAAGGGACGTGCAGGAGGCAGCCTATCAATGACTCTCTCATCATTGATGTATCTATCTCCCTCTTTCTCTCTGAAATCAATATATATATGTAAGGATCTGGGTTGTAAGAGAGCTTGGAGGGAGAAGACTGGAGGCCAGGTGACCAGCGGGGGACTCCTGCGGAACATTTCCTCTTAGGTTTCAAGTCTCACCAGGAAGAGTTTGGTAAACCAAACGCTTCGGAGGGATCCAGGGCTAAGGTTTCGCCAGGCCCTGGGCTGACTCTGGGATACAGAGACTCCTTAAAAGAGGGGCCTGGGAGGCTCCCCGTCTGACCACACGGCTGGGTACCAGAGCCCCAAGGTGCAGGCACTAACGGTCCCCCCGCCCAGCCACCTGGAACGGACCGGCCGCTGCAGCCGGTGGGCGAAGCCAGAAACGCACGCAAGTCAAGTTCAGCCCCTGCAGGCGGGTCCGGCGCGGGCCTCACCAGTAGGGAGGACGTGGGGGGGGGGGGAAGGGCGGAATTCGGGGGACTTGGGGGCACCCTTGCAGAAAAATCGCCCCGAGGGTTTCTGCAGAGACTCGGGGCCGCCCACAGCCCTCCCACCCGGCCCCTCCCCGCCCGCCCCGCAGCGCTGCCCTAATAAGGTGCGCCCCGCGGGCCCGCGCCCCGAGGAGCGGCTGTCGTCACCTGGGTCCGCCCCTCCCCGCGGCCCGCCCGCCCGCGGGGGGCACCCCTCCAAGGCCGCGCCCCCAGCGCCTTCCGGCCAGGAAGCGCCACCGCCCCGCCTTCTCCAGGGTCTGCCCTGGGGTGCAGGGGGGTCGGCTCCCGTCGGGGCACACGACACTCTCCACCCTCCCACCCCACCCCACCACGTCCGGGCCCCGGGTTCCTGCGCCCCCTCCCATCCAGCTGCAAGGGAGCCTTGGACCTGCGGCGCCGGAGGGCGGGGATGTTGGGCCTGAAAATGGGGAAGCGGGGAGCCCTGGGTACCCGAAAGCCAGGGGTGGGGTGGAAAATCAGCCTCCCTCCAGGACGGCCCAGCCCACCCGGCGCCTGCTAAATGCCTGGCATGGGACCCAGTTTTTAAAAAGTTTTTAAAAAGGGAATCGCCCATGCCAGCTTCCGAGGTTTGGTTGAGTAAGCGCCAACAGGAACCCGGCCGCTGGGTTGCTGACTGGCTTTGTGAACTCTGGACAAGTTAGGGTTTTGTTTTTTCAGAGCCTCAGTGTCCTTGTCTGTGAAATGGGGGTGCTATTGGCTCCCTCCTCAGGGTTGTGGCGAGCGTGCAATGTGTGGCTATCTGGTTGCACTTTGCAGACGTTTTGGGTAGAGTTGTTTGCCAGGCCCTGATAAACAGTTGACCCTGAAGGGTTGCAGCCTCAGGGTCAGAGGGTCAGAGGTGAGACCCAGACCCCAGGGTCTGACTCAGTTCAGCTTTGGTCCCTGCTCTTGCTTGCCAGCGTTGGTGGGATAGGTGCCCTTTTGAAAAACAGCCAGGCATTTATTTTCAGGTTCTAGTAAATCCTGATTAGGATGAAGGAAGACGTCTGTGCTAACGTGTGTCTAACTCCCCAAGCAGTGTCCCTTTTTAGCAAAGGAAAGACACGCCCCAGACAGGAGCTAGGTGAATTTAATAACATGACTTCGTTTTGGATGACTTTAGAGTTTCCATGGAGAG
The DNA here is from genome assembly GCA_963693515.1 of Pipistrellus nathusii. NCBI lineage: Eukaryota > Metazoa > Chordata > Mammalia > Chiroptera > Vespertilionidae > Pipistrellus > Pipistrellus nathusii. The sequence continues at coordinate 183,364,559 of OY882860.1, read as the reverse complement.
TTTAGGATGGCTATTTATGGCACCTGGCTTTCCATACATGGTCATGACATAGATTTACTTAACGGTTTTAGTATGGAAATGTTCAGACATCCAAGGGCATAGAGCATAACAGTACAATGACCCTTCATATATCCACTCATGTTCACTTTTTTATTTTATTTTATAAAATATATTTTTATTGATTTCAGAAAGCAAGGGAGAGGGAAAGAGAGATAGAAATATCCATGATGAGAGAGAACCATTGATCGACTGCCTCCTGCACACCCCACACTGGGATTAAGCCTGCAACCGGGCCTGTGCCCTGACCGGGAATCAAACTGTGGCCTCCTGGTTCATAGGTTGACCCTCAACCACTGAGCCGCGCCAGCCGGGCTGAATTTCACTTTCCAAAGATATAAATGTGTTCAAATGTGAGCTGGTTTTTAAAAAGAGAATAAAGTACAGGAAGGGCAAGGGCAAACCTGGGCGTGCTCACAGTGCCGGAGGTCTGCCCGGACGGCCTCCTGTGCTGGCCGAGGAGTGAATGCGGGCCTCGTCTCCAGTCCGTGCGGGAGGAGGGGAGATCGGAGTGGCCATCTGCCCTGGGCCTGGCTGGGCCTCGGTTGCGGTTGCAGCCTGCACATTCCTCCAGCACCTCACCCGAGTCACCATTCCACTCCTGGTCAAGGGCACTACCGAGATCCCAGCTTCGGTTGGGCAGGTAGGGGAGAGTGCAGGAGGCCACTAATCACTGTGTCTTTCTCACGTCAGTGTCTCTCTCCACTTCGCTCCCTTCCACTCTCTCTGAAAACCAATATACCCTCCGGTGAGGAATTACAAAAAGGGGAAGAAATGGTGCTGAGCAGTGGGGTGCAGCACAGCAGCCATGGCCCTTAACTCGCTCCTGGAGTTTACTGTCTGGTGTGGGAGTTAAATAACAAAGTGCAAAATAAAAATTTTAAAAAGTGTATGTTATAGAGGACCAAAAGTGTATGTTATAGAGGGCCTTTTGCCTGGAGAACTCCACCCCACCCCACCCCTCCCCTCCCCTCCTTGCCCTTCTGTAGGCTCATGGTTCTCATTTTTTTTTTTTTAATATATACTTTTATTGATTTTTTACAGAGAGGAAGGGAGAGGGAGAGAGAGTTAGAAACAACAATGAGAGAGAAATATCAATCAGCTGCCTCTTGCACACCCTCTACTGGGGATGTGCCTGCAACCGAGGTACATGCCCTTGACCGGAATCGAACCTGGGACCCTTCAGTCTGCAGACCAACGCTCTATCCACTGAGCCAAACCGGTTTTGGCCCTCCTCATTCTTTTAGTCCAGTGCCATTAGCTCCATGGGGTCCCCTGGAATACGCCTTCATTGAGGGTATTATCACGAGGGGGAGGAATGGAGGAGGGAGAGGAGTTGGCTAATTTACATGTCTGTCTCTCTTATTCTTGTTGACTGAATGCTCCCAGCAGCTTGTGGGGTGCAAGGCGCCTAGTAGGTGCACAGCAATTGTTGGGTGACTATTAAGGCCCGGAGCTTCCAAACCAGTGCTCACCCCTCCTCCCACCCGCAAAGAGCAATTCAACCTGAATCAGTCATTTATGCACTCATTGTAAATGAACCATTTCATTCATCCATCACATGTTCAGGCTCTCCTGACACGGACCAGCTGAGGTGCAGCAGGTGAGTGCTGTGACGGAGGGACTGCCCACGGTGAAGGGGCCGGCCAGCCTGGCCCCCTGAGGGACGATTGTCATTTGAATGGGGCCTCCTGGGGTGAAGGCAGGGCTGGCGTTAGGCTGAGAGAAAGGGGAATTGGAAGGAAGCAGAGGTGTGAATGTGTGCAGCGCTGGGGCGGGGCCTCCAGCCGGGTGTGGCCGGATCCTGTGGCGGGGTGTGAGGGTGTGGAGCTGAGGGGGGTAGTCTGGGTTCTTTGGGAAGGCTGTCATGTGCCAGCTCACTTCCCCCGCTGGTGAACAAAGGGCTGGGCGCCTGATCTGAGGCCGTGGCTTCTCAGGGCTTTCTGCCTGGGACTGGGAACGAGATCCGAGTTACATCACAACTCGGCACAACACACAAATGTGAAAGAGTTCTTGAGACATTTTACTCTTACTACCCAAGACCACTCTGACATTTTCTCTTCTATTTTATCATCATCATCATCATTAAATTCTGAGTGTGACTCACCAAATTAATTTCAAGATCCATCAGTGGGTTTTGCCCTGCAGTTTGAAAAACATTGATCTAAAGGGTCATTCTAGCTGCAAGGCTCTGAGCCTGAGCTGCCCTGTCCTCTCCTGCCCTCTTGTTGGGGGGGGGGGCACCCCAAGATAGAAGGAGCCCCTCGTCCTCCTTTCCCTGAGCCTGAGCACCTGGAGGGGTGACAGGGAGCACGAAGCCTGTGGGAACCTGTATTCTCCCAGGAGCCTTTGCTCCCCAGGGCCTCGGGATTAGGTAGTGGCTTCTAGTCCTTTCTCTCTGGAGGCACCGGATAGGGCCTAAAGTCCAGGCACAGGGGCCTCCCCCGCTCAGAGTCTTCCTGGCCCCTGGGGCTCTCCTTGCACGTTATGCTTTCTCCTTTCTCTTTCCTTTTCCATCTGAGTGTTTCCTCTTTTATGGGCCCCACGGCTTGTAGGGCAAAGGTGAGACCCTATACCTGCAATCAAAGACCTTGGAGCAGAGAGGGGTTTGGGCCTCTCCCTGGGGGAGGCAGCATGAGTCCTGGGTAAGTTATGGGATTCACAATGGAAAGTGCCTGGGTTCGAGCCCCAGCTCCCTGCTGGCCTGCTGGTGGCCTTGAGGGGTTCAAGCCCTGGTCCCCTGCTGGCCTGCTGGTGACCTTGAGGAGAGCTCATCTAACTTCTATGGGCCTCAGAGCCCTCATCTGTGGACTGAGATCGTTGCCACCGCTTTGAGGATTGAATGAAGGAATACAGAAGGCTCTCAGCGCTGTGGCGGCACCCAGCACTCACTAAGACGTGCTCTATGGGTACATGAATGGAGTGTTACTCCACGTGGGGCAAGCACCCTGGAGAGCAGAGAGGCCAAGCTGGGCTTCCAGTTCACTCGCACTACCCCCATCTGCCTCTGAGCTACCTGAGAGGGAAATATGCTCCTCCCCTCCTTTCAGGGACACAGGCTCAGAGAGCGAAGGGACTGGCCTAGGTCCCACCCCCAGAAGGGAAGGAATCCAACCCTGACCTCCCTGGCCATGGGGTTTAACCCTCTCCTGTTTCCCAACTGACTTGACAGTATTCCCGCCAGAATGGGTCCCAGTCCCTGTGTCTTAGCGCAGCTGCTATAACCGAACCCCACAGCCTGGCAACCTAAACAACAGGCATTCATGCCTCACAGTTCCCGGCTGGAAGTTCCCGGGTGCCAGCGGGGTCAGGTGCTGGGTGGAGGCTCCGTTCCCATTTACAGGGGCTCTTCTCACCCCATCCTCGCCAGGGAGGGAGAGAGAGGAGAGACAAGTCTCCACTCTCTCCCTCTTCTTCGCAGGACAGTCATCTCATCATCAGGTATTCCTCCCAAAGGCCTCACCTCCACATGCCATTCCACCGGAGTCTCAGCAGAGGATTTGAGGGGCACAAACATTCAGTCAGTAGCACCTTCTTCTGAAGTCCCCGACTAAGATTTTTCTAAAGTTGAGCAACTGATTGCTGGCCAGCTCCTCCTTCTAGAAACACTATATGTAGAATATAGATTGGGTTCTTTGGTTGCATGCCGTGGAAACTGACCCTGAAGAATTGAAATGAAGTGGATGTATTTATTGGAACACAATCCGTGAAGATGCTGGAATACAGGAAGAGCCAGACAGTGGGCCTCCTAGCCACACTTCTTTCCTCGTGGCCTCTGTCCCTTGGGCTGTCGATTCTGAAAGGGGTGACTTTATGGTTAGGGGTATTTGAGTTCTGTCTCAGGAGTCCCACCACGGACCTGGGTTCCACCTGGCTCCACCACTTCCTCCCCAAGGGCTGAGTTTGGGGACCACCTCTCCAGGATGTGGCCATCAGATGCTCTCTCCATGAGTGAGTGAGGTTCAGATTCTGTGAAGCAGAATGGGGTTGCCTGGCTTGAGTCACAGGCCTGCCTCTGGATAGGGGGACAGGACTTTGTGATTGGCAGTCCTGCTATACCCCAGTGGAATGGGGGTAGGGTGGATCCCCAAAGGAAGTACTGCTGTGGTCAGAATTAGGAGGTAAGAGATGCTGGCGACGCAAATCAGAAGCTCTCCAGCCTCAAATTTTACCCATTGGTCCTAGTCCTGACCTCCCTGAAAATACATTTATCTTTCCCTGATCTCCCTCTCCTCTCCATTCTCTTTTCTTCCCTCCCTCAAACATTTATTGAGTGTTGCTCTGTTTCAGGCACACTGCTAGACCCTGCGGAAAAAAGACGAGTCAAACCCAGGGCTGGCACTGGGGAATTTATCTAACCCATATCAGAACATATATAGAGTGCTCAGCCATGGCCAGGCCAGGGCAGGCATTGCCAATCAATCACAGCACGCTTTCCCAGGGAGCCTGGGCTCAGCCCGGAGATTGCTCTGTGCTGAGCTCCAGGTGGCCAATCTCATCGTTTGGGGTTGATCCAAATGTGGAAATGCTTTTCCGTGCCTAACCCAGAACATTCCTCTTTCCCAAAACAATTCTCCTGACATTCACAAGCAGCAGAATTCCTCTGAGCTTAACCCCAAGGTCATGTCTGCTCCTCAGGGAAAATAGCATTGGTGCTTTCAACTCCTAAACCTAGTTGAGTCAGCCTCGTGGTTAGGTGTCTGAGCATATTCCTCCAGACAGACAGACAGACAGACAGACCACATCCAAGTCCTATCCCTCCCATCTTAGCCTTGGGGGTTGGGGTAAATTTTCTATGGCTCCTGTAACAAATTACCATATACCCAGTGGCTTAAAATGAGACGAATCTATTATCTTACAATTCTGGCAGGCAGAAGTGCAAAATAACTTGCAGGGCTGCAATCAAGGTGTCATCAGGGTTGTGCTCTTTCTCGAGGCTCCGGGTGAGAATCCATTTCTTTGACTTTCCTGGCTCCCGGAGCCTGGCCACACTCCTTGGCCCACAGCCCCACCCTCCATCTTCCAAGTACATCACTCCAACCAACCTCTGCTTCCATCATCCCCTCTCCTTTCCGACTCTGACTGCTGTGGTCTGAATGCTGGTGCCTCCCCAGATTCATAGGTTGAAATCCAAACCCCCAAAGAGGATAGTATTAGGAAGCAGGGCCTTTGGGAGGTCTTACGTCAGGGGGGTGGAGCCCTCATGAACGGGATTGGCGACCTTAGGAAAGAGGCTCCTGAGGGATCCCTTGCCCCTTCACCTTGTGAGGACAGTGAGAAGGTGTCCGCTATGAACCAGGAAGAAGACCCTCTCCAGGAAGTAACCATGGTTACTTTTATCACAAAAATGGCACCTGGATTCTGGACTTAGCCTCCAAATGATGAGAAATAAACTTCTGTCTTTTATAAGCCACCCTGTCTGGGGCATTTTGTTAGACCAAGACACTCACCCTCTGCCCTCCTGTTCCGAGGGCCTTTCTGATGACATCACCTGGATAATTCATGATGACCTTAAGATCCTAATCAAAATCACATCTGCGAAGTCCTCTTTGCCTTTTGGAGTAACATCCCAAGATTCCAGCTATGGCACTGGAACTGGGATCTCTTTGGGGGCACTTCCTGTCTGCCACAGACTCTTTAAAAATAAAAATAAAAATAAAAATAAAATATATATATATTATTGATTTTTTACAGAGAGGAAGGAGGAGGGAGAGGAAATTAGAAACATTGATGAGAGAGAAACATCAATCAGCTGCCTCCTGCAAACCCCCTACTAGGGAGCCTGCAACCAAGGTACATGTCCTTGACTGAAATCGAATTTGGGACCTTTCAGTCTACAGGCAGATGCTCTCTCCACTGAGCCAAACCGGTCAGGGCTTGAATTACAGAGGGAAATAGGGGGAGAGAGGGAGAGAAGAGAGAGAGAGAGAGAGAGAGAGAGAGAGAGAGAGAGAGAGAGAGAGAGAGAGAATCTTTGCAGAGTTGGGGCAACCACTAGAAGGGGCTCTTCCACCCTAACTGGTTTTGCTCAGTGGATAGAGCATTAGCCTGTAGACTGAAGGGTTCCAGGTTTGATTCTGGTCAAGGGCACATGCCTGCATTATGGGCTAGATCCCCAGTGGGGGACGTGCAGGAGGCAGCTAATCAATGATTCTCTCTCATCATTGATGTTTCTATCTCTCTCTTCCTCTCCCTTCCTCTCTGAAATCAACAAAAATATATTTTAAAAATATAAAAAATGAAGGGATCTTCCTTGGGAAGGCATGTAGATGTAGATGGCAAACAGCTGGTGGGGTTCGTGGCCGTGTGTGTGTGTGTGTGTGTGTGTGTGTGTGTGTGTGAGAGAGAGAGAGAGAGAGAGAGAGAGAGAGAGAGAGGGAGTGTGAGACTGTGACTCATCCCACTCCTGCAGGCTGGGGGATGCTGCGGACAGGATGAGACAGGAGTCAACAGCCTAGAGGAATTTTGACAAGGATAGCACAAGCCCTGGAGTATTTCTAGAATGCAGGAGGTTAAGGGTGCGGGGAGCTGGGTCAGAGCAAAACTGCCTGATTATGTTACTTATTTATTTTTTTTTTGCCTGAAAAAAATAATCAAGTACAAGATTCAAAAGCTACAGAGAGGGCACCGTGAAAAGTCTTCCTCCTCCTGTGCCTGCTATCGAGGCTTGCCCCAGGTTTCCAGCTGCTTCTGCATCCATCTTTCCTGTCCTCTCCCCTTTCCTTTTCATACGGAAAAGCACAGATCCACACTGCTCCTCACCGCGCTTTTTCCCGTCGCATGTCTTCGCTAGCACAGCCTATGAGCCCTAAAAGAGCTTCCTCGTGTCTTTTTCTTTGGCTGCGTTTAGGCTGCCAGTCCAAACACAGGACTCCCAGGTAACCAGAATTATTTGAACTTCAGAATAAGGACAAATAACTTTTTAGTCTAAGTTTGTCCCATGCAATATTTGGGACATACTTTTACTAAAAAACGATTCATGATTTATCTGAAATGCAAATTTAACTGGGCATCTCATATTTTCATTTGCTAAATCTGCCCCCTCGCTATATTACATGGCACTTGTGTCAACCCCTCTTTAGTGCCCCAAGACCACTTCAGTTTTACAATGGCCCAGAGCAGGGACAAAATTCCGGTCTCTGTGGCCCACAGGATGAAGATCAAACCTCCCTGGACCCTCCCTTGGCCTTGGGTGATCCCGGTGACCCTGTCCAGCCCATCTTCCTCCGCAGCGCAGGCTGCTCTGCTAGCATCTCCCCAGCAGGCCACGCCCTTCCTTACCTCCACACTCACACTTTGGGTCAAGTCCCAAAACTTTGGTAGAAGAACTAGGTTCAACTATTGATTCGGTCCGTTACCTGCTGTGTGACCTTGGGTAAATCACCTCACCTCTCTGAGTCTCCCTTTCCTTAGCTGTAAAGTGAAGCAAGATATGCCTGTCACCCTAGCGCCTGCCACCTGTGTTATAGACTGATTAAGGGATGGATGGTGGATGGAAGGAAAAGAAAGAAGGAAGGAAGGGAGGAAGGAAGGAGAAGAAGGAAGGAAGGAAGGAAGGAAGGAAGGAAGGAAGGAAGGAAGGAAGGAAGGAAGGAAGGAAGGAAGGAAAAGGAAGGAGGAAGGTGGGTGTTTATTGTGCCCCCACTGTGTGTCAGCCTCTGTGAGAGATGCTGGGGACACTGGTGAAAGGCAGACACAGTCGCTGCCTTTGTGGTTAGTTATAGCAGGAGGTTAAGTACTTGGGGGAGGAATTCTCCTGAGCCATGGCCTGCAGCCAGGAACAGAGGTGGGGAATTGCCTAATCCAACAGAAAAAAGTCTAGCCCTGGTTCACTCAGCTTGCAGTGCCTGGGGCCTGAATTTGAACCTGAGGTCTGTTTTATAGCCACCCCGGTTCTCTCTCGGATCCCTAGCACTCAGCAGTTGGAGGAAGCCCGTGAAAGGGAGATTGGGGACCGGGAGAGAAGGGCAGGTGCAACGACAGGCGTTATAGGCCCTCAGCCTCCCAGCCAGGCCCAGCCCAGCAGCCCTTGGCGGAGCCCCACCCTCAGGTGTGCCCCTTGGCAGGGAGCACCTGGCTGGGCCTTCCTCCGGCCAGCCACAGGCCACGGGATGAATGACTGAGCAAACACCCAAGTGCCTAAAGTAAAAGGAGCCTGAAGGGGAAGGGGGAGGGGGAGGGGGAGGGGGAGGAGGAGGGAAAGGGAGGGTCAGGAAACTGAACCAGGAACTCAACAGTTCCTTCAGGTCGTCATTGTTTTCTTAAGGAGCCTTGTGGGTTTTGCCTTCCACTCCCAGCAGATCTGTGCTGGTTTAGTATAGCTCACTCCCTGTATTAAGTCTGAGTGCAGCGAGCAGAGCTTTTCCTCCCTCACACCCAGCACAGCCCAGGTCTGTATCCCCAAGGACTCAGGAGACGGTCCCCGGATAAGAGAAGGCGCACAAGGCACTCTCTTCCCTCCACACAACCAGTCTGCTCTTCTCCTCTTCTCAGATCTCCCGCCCGTCCTATCACAGAAGTCCCTCTACCGCCTAGGTCCCTCCTCTTTCCGGATGACAAGCATCTGTTTCTGTGGCTGCCCCTCCCCAGGACAGGGGCTTCTCTCCCCGGCAGGGTCGCAGGCTGCCTGGCTCAGACCCAGCCCAGGTGGGTGAGTCACACTCAGAAAAAACGAGAGAATGAATGACTGGGGAAGGGTGATAGGGCTGGTGGAGGCTTGTGAAAGGCAGGAAAATGGCCTTCCATGGCCTTCACTTCCTAACCCCCGAAACCTGTGGAGCGAGCCCTTCCCTTATATGGCAAAAGGAATTGTGGCTGAGGATATGGGATGAGAGTCCAGCCTGCCCTTCCCGGTGGCCCGCCTCGCAGATTCCAGACTCCCTGAGCCAGCCCACGCGCTTGCCCAAACCAGTTTCCTACCATCAGTCAAACCCTTCAACGCATGTCTCCTCCTGGTTCCGTGTCTCCTGGAGGAAGCCTGACTGGCACAGGAGCCCAGGGAAATTGGCCTCCAGGGCTGTCTGTATTTGGGAGACCACTCAGACTGGGGTCGTGGAAGGCAGAGGAGAGCCAGCCCAGGAATCATCTAGAAGGCCCGGTGCCCCCCTGTGGGAGCCTGCGTCTGCCTAGCTCTCCAGGGAGGCTGGCCCACTGACCTTGGCTGTGGGTGGGGTGGGGGTGGAGGTGGAGTGCAGGCCCCATGGCAGCTGAGCAAACACAGGAGTGGGGGGAGGGAGCAGCCCCAGAAGCTGGGGGACCTGGGAGAGGAGGGGGAGGGACAGGCCTGCAGCACTGAGCTCCGGGTGAGAGCTCTGGAAATGCCAAGCCAGGCTGTGCCAAGTCCTGCTCCTCCCACCCGCTGTGTGGCTGGGCCGGGGGGCCCTGGGGACACAGCAGAAGAGGAGGCGCAGCCCCTGCCCTCATGGGGCACACTGTCCCCTCCCAGGTGCCTGGTAAAGGCAGTGCATGGCACCTAATGAATAGTTCCTGGACCAACTAGCTGAGACCAGGCCCAGCCAATCGGGGCCTTCGGATGAGGCATCTGACAAATTAGGTGTGGGGAGGGGAAGATGACTTTGTGGGGGCTCTGGAGTAGGGAGCTGAGATGAGAAGGGGCCTGGCCTGGGAGGTGGGGTGTCTGGAGGGGGAGAACCGGCTGATGGTGTGGGAGGGAGAGTTCTCTTCCGGCTTCCTCTCCATCTATCCACCAGACATGTTTCCTTGGCAAGGGCAGGCCCCGCCTCCCTCGCGGGGTAAGCAGAGCCAGGATCTCTGCCCTCAATCCCCAGACCTCCATGGCCCCTCAGACCTCTCCGGGGCTGTGGTTTTAGCAAACAATTTGGATCCTCCTAGAACTGGGCGAGCAGGCCTGGCCCTTTCCTGAGCGGTGGGGAGCGTGCTCTGCATTCTGGAGTCCAGAGGCTGCAGACCATTCTCTGCTCAGCACAGGGCAGCCCTAGTGGAGAAAAAACATTAGGTCTGAACCCAGACGCCCCGCCCAAGCTCCTTGGCCCCTTGGCTGCCAGTACCTCCTCCCCTCCTCTCCCCCATCTTCCTGGGACACCTGGGGGGTGGGCAGTTCGGAGGCAGGAGGCCCCAGGGAGCCCTAGAATGTGAGCCCCACAGAGTGAGTTCCTAGGACTCCTGCCCTGGAGGCTGGGCTCCTACCCTCAGAGCTGCCCAGAGGAAGGCCCTGCCTGCTTTTTGCATCTGAGGCCCAGCCAGCCTGGCAGTAGGAGGCTCCCTGTGGGAGTTTGTTGAGTGGGTGAGTGAGGGCAGAGAAGGCCTCTGGGAGGGGCTGCAACTGTGCTTCCCCTCAGCTCCTGTAAAGTAGATCCTGAACTTGGAGAGTGTGTCCTGGGGGCCAGATGATGCTCCCAACCCTACTATTGAACTTGTATCACTCATCCATATCACAGATGAGAAAGTTGAAGCTGGAGGGGGGCATAACTTACCCAAGGCCAGGGGCACCTAGCAGGTAAGGGCAGGAAATTCGGACCCCTCCTACCGCTGAAGCACTAGGCACCGGCCTCAGGGATGGGAGGAGAGGTGAAGGCCTGGAAATGGGCGTGAAAAAGGTGAGCTTGAGGAAAACAAGGCCTTGGTGGGGCCGGGTGGGGAACTGGACGGTGGAGTCCAGACAGGTCAGCAGGGGGTCAGGTCAGGAGGGGCCTCAGAGGCCCCAGTGACAGGCTCCCCCTTGCAAGTCCTAAGCACTGGGCTTCCAGGTCGGGTGTCCTTTGGAGAAACGGTTCACTGGCAATAGAGTAATAGATACATTGAAAAGCCACTGGAGTAGCCAACCTCTACACTCCGCTGGCAGCCAGGTGTTGAAGGTCCCCTCCGGCTGCTTCCGGGTTGCTCAGTTATCTCCGAGCAATGGGGCATGCTGGGACAGGGAGTCCTGGTTCTGATCCTGACCCTGAGCCCCTCTCTGCAAATGCATCCCCCAAGCTCTCTGAGCCGCAGAGAACAACACCCCTGTGCACCCGGAGCGCTTGCTGGGTCCATGTGGTCATAACTTCATGCAGCACTCGCCAGAGCATTACTTGAATGCCCCGTCCCAGGGGTTTGCTGGCCACCCCTTTGTGCAGGCGGCTCCTGGGGAAAAGGCACTCAGATCTACTCCGATGAGAGCCCCACAAACCCAGAGGTCCGCAGGCTCTGTTATACCCAGTTTTAAGATGAAGAAACCAAGGTATTGAGTAAAGAAGTCCTTCTCTCGTGATTCCTGTCACTGCAGAGAAGACAAGGGCTGCAACCTTGTCTTTTGGTTCCCTTGTCCAGCGTTCTTTTTCCTCCTCTCCAAAGAACACATTTGCCACCACCCAGGGCCATTCACCTCACTGCCTTACCCCTGAATCCTGGCCAGAATCATCTTTCTAGTGATAATGTCAGCCACTGCTCTTCTCCTTTTTCTTCTTCTTCTTTTTCATATTTTTATTGATTTTTTTACAGAGAGGAAGGGAGAAGAATAGAGAGTTAGAAACATGGATGAGAGAGAAACATCAATCAGCTGCCTCCTGCCCACCTCCCGCACCCTCTTGGGGATGTCTCCGCCACCAAGGTAAATACCCTTGACTGGAATAAAACCTGGGACCCTTTAGTCTGAAGACCGACACTATATCCACTGAGCCAAACCGGTTAGGGCAACTGCTGCTTTTCTCGATCTCACCAGGCACCTGCTTAATGCTTTACAAGCATTATCTTAGTCTTCATGACAATTCTACGCATGAAATAGGGAATATAGTTGATCTCATTTTACAGATGAGAAAAACAAAAGGCTCACTTGCTCCAGGATGCACACCGAGGAAGAAGTAGAGCTGAACTTTGAGCCTAAAACCAGCCTTCCCACACCAGGATCCTAATCAGCAACCAAGAGGCCATTTCTCTCATCTACTCCCACCCGCTCCCCAGGTGGCACCACTAACAGCAGGGCTTCACACCTGCTGCACCCTGAGGAGACGGGCTGGGAGAGGTGATGTGACCTGTCCAAGGCCACGCAGAGCCAGGTGGGAATGCAGCCAGAGCCCAGACCTCTGTCACCGGCCCCTGGATGCTTTCCAACCTACCAACCACATTGCCTTTCTTTTATATTTAAAAATACATTTTTATTGACTTCAGAGGGGAAGGGAGAGGGAAAGAGAGAGGGAAACATCAGTGATGAGAGAGAGAGAGAGAGAGAGAGAGAGAGAGAGAGTCATTCATCAGCTGCCTCCTGCATGCCCCCCACTGGGGATCGAGATGGCAACCCAGGCATGTGTCCTTGATGGGAATCGAACCTGGGAATCTTCAGTCTTAGGCCGATGCTCTGTCCACTGAGCCAAACCAGCTAGGACCACACTGCCTTTCTTTCTTTCTTTCTTTCTTTCTTTCTTTCTTTCTTTCTTTCTTTCTTTCTTTCTTTCTTTAATGTTTTTTTAAAGAATATTTTATTTTATTTTTTAAATAAATTTTTATTGTTCATATTATTACAAATGTTCCTCCCCCCTTTCATTGCTCTCCTTTACCAGGTTCTCACCCCACCCTCTGCCCTTTCCCCACCCCACATTGTCCTTATCCATAGGTGCACAGTTTATATGTTCAGTCTCTTCCCACATCCCCCTCTCCCTATTTCCCCAAGAATCGTCAGTTCACTCCCCTTCCATACCTCTGATTCTATAATATTATATTCAACAGTTAATATTGCCTTTCTTAATGGTCATCAAGTGAATGTAAATATTGAGTACCGGTAAAAAAAAAATTAAGAGCCCTGGAAATGTGTGGGGGTGTTATCCTCCTGGATGACCCGGAAGCCCTTGCCTCTGCAGAGACCTCTCTGGCCTCCTAAGCTTCAGTTCCTGCCACCTCCACCCCCACCCAGCTCCTTGCCCTTATAAGTCCTTCTGTCTTCCAGGAAAGAGACTCTGGCCATTGACATCCCACCCCTTGAACTTGGTCCAGAGCCAACACCCCGGAGAAGCTCAGTGAAAGTGGGGTTCTCTACCCCTGCTCACTTCCCCCCTCCCCCCAGCCGCTCAAAAGCACATCCTGCCTGAGTGGACAGTGTGGGAGGAAGGGTGCACCCCCGGGGCCAGCTGACAGGGTCAGAGGGGAAACTACTTCCTGCTGGGCCCCTGGGGAGTTTGGTCTCTTAGGAGGCCACTGGGTCTCTGTGCTTGAACTCCAGGGGAGGGAAGCCAGGGAGAGGGAGAGGGAGGAGAGTGGGATAGGAATAGGAGAGAGGACAAAGGGAGAGAGAGAGACAAGCGGGCAGGGAGAAGAGAAGGACAGGGCAAAGGGGAAGAGAGGCAGAGGGACAGAGACAGGAAGAAAAAAGAAAGAAAAAGAAGACAGAATCAGAGCCGGAGGTAATAAGAAGAGAGAGGATCAGATGCATAGAGGAAGAGGCAAGAGTCAGAGAAACAGGAGAGGGAACTCAACTTAGAACATAGAGGCAGAACAGTAAGAGAGTGGGAGAAAGACAGACACAGAGAGATTAACAAACAGAAACTCAGACAGAACAGGCAGGTAAGGCCCAGAGAAGACACTTGAGCTTCCCGGACCTTGCCCGATTTTCTTTGAGGTTTTCTGTGTGTCCCTGCTGCGAGGTCTGCAGACCTGGGGTCAGCACCATGTCTGATTGGCCAATGATCATTACCATCATGGCCACTGATTGGTATGAGCCTGGCCACTAGAACCTGGAGGAAGCTGGCTGGACCCAGTGAGGAAGGGGTCAGCTCCCCAAGCCATGGGGACAGGTCCCCGGGGGCCTTGACTTGTGACAAACTCTTGGGAAAGCCCCTGCCTGCTCTCCCCTAATCAATCCTGAAATTCTTAAGGTTCTCAATTTATGCCTCCTGATACAGGGACATTCCTCAAGAAGGCAAGGGAGACTTGAAACCAACCACATGGCTTTGCTATGGAAAGAGCCTAGGTTTTTATAGCAGGCCAACCTGAATTCAAATCCAGACTCAAAGCTCTGTCCACTTGCTGTGTCACCTCAGGCAAAGGACCTCTCCTCTCTGAGCTTTGGGTCTCCCAAATATGACTGAGCTCCTGAAGTAGCTGTTGCTCTCATCTTTTCTTTCCTGTCTCTGTCCCCCTATTTGAGCATAAATTTCATGCACTGAGCCTCTAGTAAATATATAAGTCCTTTGGTTTATCTCTTCTCGTCTCCCCAACCCCACATCAAGGTATGTCAGTTTACAACAAACCTTTCTGATCTCCATGGGTCAGGAATATGGGCACAGCTTCATTCAATCCTCTGCTCAGGCTCTCACAAGGTGATGAAGTGTTGGCTGGGGCTGCAGTCTCATCTGAGGCCCGACTGGGGAAGGATCCATTCCCAAGCTCACAGAGTTGTGAGCAGAATTCAGTTCCTTGTGTTGTCAGCAGGAGGATTGACTTAGTTTTTCACCACATCAGCTCCTCGGCATGGCTGCCCTTTTGCATCAGTGCCAGCAAGAGAGGCAGAGCCTCCTCACAAGAAGAATGTCACAACTTCTGTAATAGAGTCACATACATGTAAGCATGTATTATACATTCCCATCACCTTTACCATGTTTGGTTGTTTAGAAGCAAATCATGGCCCTCCCCCCCCCCCCCGACTCAAGGAGAGGGGAATACATAAAGGTGTCAACACCAGGAAGTGGTATCATGTGGGCACCTAAGAGTTCATCCACCATAGACAGCCTGAGCAGTGACCTGGAGCTGGATTCAAGTTAGATTGGCTGAGGATACCAGGGGTAGGTACATGGGCCTTGAAAAGAGGTTGTTCCCCAATTAGGCCATAAGCTCAGAGCCTAAGAAATCTCATATTATTTGTGACTTTCCTCAGCACCCATTCCAGCTCCTGGCACATAGTAGGTCCTTAGCAATACTTTGTTGGATTGATTTGTTAAACTGGATAACATATCCAAACTCTCATTCATTTGTTCATTGGTTCATTCATTCATTCATTCATTCATCAACCATTTACTGAGTCCCTCCTGTGCATCCGGCCCCGTGCCAGGTTCTGGGACACAGTGTGGAATAAGGACAGGGCTCTGCTCTCATTGGAATGATAGCTCCCAGCTGAACAGAATGACTGTTTATGGTTTGTGGTTTAGGAAGCCCTCTCACATGTCCTGTCCCGTGATCCTGGTATGTGGATGCTGCTGAAGAGAAAGAAGCTTTTCTGTAAGGCCACTCCATAGTGGACTTGAACTCCAGGGGAGGGACTCCCTTGCCAGTGCTCTCTCCTAGGACCGCAGTGCCCAGGGTGTGTTAGGTTCTAACCTCAGGGCACTGCCTGGGGCTCCTTTGTCTGGCTCAGAGCTTGGGAGGTGCCCTGCAGTAGCTCCTGTGGGGCTTGGGTATCCTTACTAGGGAAGTCTCAGAGGCCAGGGGAGCTGGGCAAAGGGCCCCATGTGTGTCCCCACCTCAGCCCTGATAAGAAAGTGACCACAATCCTTTTTGGGTCACTTTCTCGGGCAAAGAGGAACATGGTGTTGAGTGAAAAGGAAAGATACGGGAGGAACTGCCGCTGAGCGCCTTGGTCAGCACGAAGGACAGGGATACACTTATCGCCTCAGGGTCTTCTCTCCTCGAGTCTGGGCTCAGGAGGTTCCCTCTCCAGTGGTGCCTTCCCCTTCATCCCTGTTTTTCAACATCTACTTGTTGCTCAAGGTTTGTGTGCAGGCCAACCCCTCCAGAAGGTTCCCGTGTGGCCCAGCTCTCACCGACCTTCCTGGGGCCACAGCTCTTACTTGCTTTGCATTTGGGGTTCTAACTGGGTTGGAAACAAGCAGATTCTGAGATAGGATCTGGATTGTGTTCCCAGGAGGCTCAGGGAAGGGCCTGGTTAAGGGAGGCAGGGAGGAAGGGCAATGGATAAAGCATTGGCTATCTAGCCAGTCCCCACTGCAGGCACCTGGGCCACCCCGAGGGCCAGTGTAGGACATGCAGCTCCTGGTCATCCAGCCCCGGGGGCAAGGGCTCTGGGCTGTGTGACTACCAGCTCCCCGCAGAGGGCTTTCATTTCTCAGCACTTCCAGCCCACCTGGGCTTGGGTACAGACCTCCAGCGAAGTGTTACAGGTACTGTCAGAAGTCCCCCTGGGGTTCACAATGTTGGGGTGCTAATAGTGTCTGCATCAGTGTAAGATTGTTTTGGGGGGACAATGGGTTTCACCGTTAAACATAAAATTTTGAGAACCGGTGACATAAGACAAAACCCCCATTTCACAGATGGTTCCCATGCTGTCCTGGAGACGCAGGGGGTTTGCCTCAAGAAGCTAAGAACCTAAACTAGAGCCATAAACCCAGGTCCCTGCCCAGGAGCACAGCACTCTTTTTTATTTTACTTTTACTTTAAGAGTAATTATAGAGTCACCCAGCCTCCCCCAATGTTAACATCTTGCATAATTATAGTATCATATCAAAACCAGGGAAATGACATTAGTACAATCCACAGAGTTTATTCAGATTTTACCAATTATACAGGCATGTGTGTGTGGCTTTATGCAATTTTATCACATGTGTAGTTTCATGTTTAAAAAAAAAAGATGCTTAACTGTACCATCACCATAAAGCACTCCTTTATAACTACCCCTGCATCCCATTCCTAACCCCTGGCAACCTCTATAATGATGTTCATTCATAGGTGTTATATAAATGCAACTATGCCGCATGTATCCTCTTTAAATGGGCTTTTTTTCACTCAGAATAATGTTCTATTTATTTATTTTTAATTTATTGACTTTGGAGAGAGAAACGTCAATTTGATGTTCTACTTATTTATGTATCCATTAGTTTTTCTTTCTTCTTTTAAAATACACTTTTATTGATTTCTGAGAGGAAGGGAGAGGGAGAGAGAGATAGAAACATCAATGATGAAGAAACTCATTGATTGCCTGACTCCTGCATGCTCCCCACTGGGGCTTGAGCCCACAACCTGGGCATGTGCCCTTGACTAGAATCAAATCCTAAACTCTTCAGTCTGCAGGCCAACATTCTCGGGCTCATTGGTTTTTCTTGCCTGTGCCCTGACCAGGGATAGAACCCACAACTGTATCATATGTTGTAACACTCTACCAGTGGTCGGCAAACTCATTAGTCAACAGAGCCAAATATCAACAGTACAACAATTGAAATTTCTTTGGAGAGCCAAATTTTTAAAACTTAAACTACTTCAAATGCCACTTCTTCAAAATAGACTCACCCAGACCATGGTATTTTGTGGAAGCGCCACACTCAGGGGGCCAAAGAGTCGCATGTGGCTCGCGAGCTGCAGTTTGCCGACCACTGCTTTAACCAACTGAGCTACCTGGCCATCATTTTCCTGAGGTTTAACCAAGTTGTGTGTCTCCTTTTATTGCTGAGTAGTATTCCATGCTATGGATATATGAGGTAGGCATCATTATGGTTCCCCCTTTACAGACGAGGAAACTAAGGCCACTGAAAGACGAAATAGAGAAGGCTGGAGACCGAGATGCCAGGACACAGGCTTTATTGAACAGAAGGGTACCACTGCCAGCTGCTTCGAGAGAGAGAGTGCAGAAGAGAGTGAGGGCCGAGGTCCATGTACTTTCAAGGGGCGGATAGGGGACGGGGCTTAAGGCACTCAGCACATGTTGATTGGTGGTTTCATGTAAGGCCTATGATTAGGGACCTAGGGACTTCGGAATCGGGGGCTTAGGGTATTTGGCAGGTGCTGATTGGTGGTTCAGTGCTCAGGAATGTCTGGCTGCAGGTGGGGTTTACGTCTGTCCATCAACTGGAGGAAAGGAGGATCTATCAGAGGCCAGCAGAAAAGCATCTCCCAGGCCCCTGAAAGTCAGTGGTTCTGTGCAAGCCCCACTGGGAGACGTTTGGTCTGAACAGTTCAGAGATACTTGGCTCCTCTTTAGACCCATTTTAATCATCATCACCATCATCATAACATGCGAGGAAAGTCCCTCTGCCCAACCACCCAGCAGTTGTTTTGTTCCCTTTGATATTCAAGCCTGTCCATGGGGACCTGCCTGGCGGCTCCTGCCCGGCTTCCCTGATCCCCGCAGAGCCCGAGTTTCCTCGATGAACACAGCCGCCAGCCTCTGCAGCCCAGTGGCTTTCCTCTGCTCTGTGGGAACACCCACCCCCTCGCAATCTCTCCAGCTGCCCCGGGAGTCCCTCAGGAATGTCCTCTTGGCCAGTGGCTTTCTGAGAAGTCAATGCAGCTCTTCCTGTGTGCTTGCTCTAATGCATCGCCCTCCCCCAGAAGTCCAGCTTGAGTTCAGGATGAGCAACTTGCTCATCCGTTCGGCACTATAAATTAGCTCGAAGTACACTGAGTGGCCAGACTATTATGATCTCTGAACGCATAATAATCTGGCCACTCAGTATATTTATATATTTTAGATGCCCGGTGCATGAATTCATGCCTGGGTGGGGTCTGGCCAGCCTGACCAGGGGGAAGGGACATGGGTGATTGGCTGGCCTGTCTGCTGGTCGAACTCTTGGTTGAGGGACAATTTGCATATTAGCCTTTTATTATATAGGCTAGACATTGAGTGGCCAGATTATTATCTGTACAGAGATCATAATCATCTGGCCACTCCGTATACGTGGCAGGCACTGAGCAGGATGCGAAGGACCCAGGTGTACCTTTTGTGTGAATCTGCCACCCACATGGACTCAGTCCAGCAGGGAAGACAGATGACACGTTAATGACTGAAACAGTGAGTACCACTTCCCACTCACCGCAGATAAGAAAGGTCAGTACTCTCAAGTGCTGGTGACACGGAGGGGAGACGGGAGGTCCCGGCACTGCTGTGGACCTGGGGCTTGGCACAGCCATTCTGGAAAGCAACCAGGCGGGATTTGGCAAAGTGAACACTGGGCACGCCTCCTGACCCAGAAATCCCACTGCGGGATAATCATCCCAGAGAAACTCTCATAAAAATCCCAGAGAACTTGGGCAGGGACGTGCAGGGCAGCGTGGCTCATGGCCAGATGTAGCAGGTCTGTGCTCGGGAAGTGGGAGCAGCAGCAAGAAACAGCAATGAGATGTACACACAGCAACGAGGACAGGTAGGTCTCAGCGCAGCCAACAGAGCGAGGCTTAATCTTCGAAAATGAAAACGTAAGAAATCCTTAGAAAGCCCTGTCTGGTTTGGCTCAGTGGATATAGCGTTGGCCTGTGGACTGAAGGGTCAAGGGCATGTACCTTGGTTGCGGGCACATTCCCAGTGAGGGGGGGTGCAGGAAGTAGCTGGTCGACGTTTCTCTCTCATAGATGTTTCTAACTCTCTATCCCTCTCCCTTCCTCTTTGTAAAAAAAAAAAAAAAAAAAAAAAAAAATCAATAAAAAAAATCCTTAGAAAATGGATAAGATCCATCTCATACCTGGGGAGGTGCATGGGAGTGGGCATGAAGAAAGAAGAAAAACATGAAGCAAAGAAGAAAGGGGTCTTGCATAAACAACCAAAGATGGATTGCAACACCCTGAAAGTACATCAAGTCAACGTTCTGTGGCTGGAAGTCCTTGGAAGCCAAATAAAAACATAACTCACTCATAGAAAAATGCTTAAGCCTCATGTAGACACTCTGAGGGTCATACCCCAGGCTGCTCCGCTCTGTGCTCCCTTTGGCCTTGGCCCCGTGGCTCCAATCAATCTTTTATGTTTGAGCTCTCTTTTCCTTCAGGCGAGTTCTTTCCCGGAAGTCCCCCCAGCCCCATGCAGATAGGCCCATGTTGGAGGCCCCATAGCCTCCAGGCTTAGCTGAATTGAGGTGAACACTGTTATGTTTCAGGAGCAGATTCCTGCTGCACCTGGATTCATGGCCAGCAAACTATGGCTTGCGAGCCACATGCGGCTCTTTGGCTCCCTGAGTGTGGCTCTTCCACAAAATACCACGGCCTGGGAGAGTCTATTTTGAAGAAGTGGCATTAGAAGAAGTTTAAGTTTAAAAAATGTGGCTCTCAAAAGAGATTTCAATCATTGAATCATTGTACTGTTGATATTTGGCTCTGTTGACTAATGAGTTGGCTGACCACTGACCTGGATCACCAACCCATCCATTCATCCATTTGTAGTCATTGATTGAGCACCTGCTTTTTGTTGTCAGACAGTAGGAGCATAAAGAGGAGTGACGCTGAAACTGGTTTGGCTCGGTGGAAAAAGCTCAGCCTGCGGACTGAAAGGTCCTAAGTTAGATTCCAATCAAGGGCATGTACCTTGGTTGCGGGCACATCCCTAATAGGGGGTGAGCAAGACATATCTGTTGATCGATGATTCTCTCTCATCGATGTTTCTAACTCTCTTCCTCTCTGTAAAAAATCAATATAATATATTTTAAAAAAAAAAGAGGAATGACAATGAGAAAACCCTTCTATTTTGCATACTATAGTCTATTACTTATATGAACCATTTACACTCGCACAGACTTATGGCATTGGCTTGTATATCATGGCGCCCCTACAAAAGAAATGGATGGGCAGTCTGCTAAATTCTTACTTGATCTGTGTCAGTGGAAGAATTCTAGGGCAAGTGAACAGAGACTAACGTGAGTCACCAAATCGGAGTCACCACCCTCAGACAGTTCTCAAACTTGAACCAGTTTATCGACATCACGACACCTTGAGTGAAGTGGAGGCTGATGTCCCTGGAGAAGAGACCCGGCCACACTGCCAAAAGTTATATTCTTGCTTTAAAAATATTTTTATTGATTTCAGAGAGGGAGAGAGAGATAGAAACATCAATGATGGGAGAGAATCATTGCTTGGCTGCCTCCTGCATGCTCCACACTGGGGATTGAGCCAGCAACCTGGGCATGTGCCCTGACCAGGAATCAAACAGTGACCTCCTGGTTCATAGATCAACATTCAACCACTGAGCCACACCAGCTGGGCCAAAAAAAGTTATACCCTTAATCTCTCCCAGCTTTCCCCAAAGGGACTTCAGTCATTTACCAGGGTGACTGTGCATTATGGAAAGGGAAATAATCAGACTTTTATGGCCTAGGCAAACACTAATTCCAGGAAATTCAAAACTGTCATTATGGTCCATCAGTCAGAATATGGGTTAATGGAGGGCAGGTGATCATTTTAGCTCAGGTATGTCTAACACTTGACCAAGTGGTGTCCCTGAAACCATCGTGTGTGTATGTGTGTGTGTGTAATGTTTTAATTGATTTGAGAGAGAGTAATGTTTTAATTGATTTGAGGGAGAGGGAGAGAGAGATAGAAACATCGATGAGAGAGAAACATCGATCAGCCGCCTCCTGCAGGAAGCCCACAATCCAGGCATGTGCTCTGACTGGGAATCGAACTGGTGACCTCCTGGTGCACGGGACGACACTCAATCCACTGAACCACACAAACAGGGCCTGTCCTGTGGTTTTATTTCCCCAGTTCCAGAATGTATAATTGGAATAGACACACACAGCAACTGGCAGACACTGTTATGATTACCCCCCATTTTACAAAGCGAGAAACTGATGCATAAGAGATCAGTTAACTTACCCACGGTCACACAGCTGGGAAGCCAAGCGTCAAAATCTGGCAGTTTCACTCCAAAGTCCACAGTATTTCACCATCATACTATTCTATTCTATTCCATTCTATTCTCTTTTTTAAATATTTTTATTTATTTCAGAGAAGAAGCTAGAGGGAAAGAGAGAGATAGAAACATCAATGAAGAGAGAGAATCATTGATTGGCTGCCTCTTGCATGTCCTCTACTGGGGATCAAGCCCACAACCTGGGCATGTGCCCTTGACTGGAATCAAACCTGGGATCCTTCAATCTGCAGGCCAATGCTCTATCCACTGAGCCAAACCAGCTAAGGCCATACTATTGTACTCTTAGGTGCTCACAGTTACTAGGGGAGAGCAGCAAGTACTCAGTGACCGCAGTGCCCTGTAGAATTGCAGTGGTAGAGATGAAGGCAGGAGCATGGGAATCTGGGGGTGCCAATGGGGGTCAGCAAAGGGTTGCCAGCAGGGAGGGTGTCTAAACAGTGTTACAGGATGAGTTAGAGCTGATGAGACTAAGGTGAGTGGCGTGGACAAACTGAGTCCAGGTGGGCAGAGGGGCCCTACAGAAGAGAGGGGCCGAGGCAACGTGGGTGGCTCCGGCTGTGTGAGGTCCAGTGTGATTGGCCGTGGACTCTGGGACTGGAAGGTGCCAGGGTGCCCAGAGGGCTGCCAGAGGTGGATCCCTGGCCCCGCTCCTGGGGCCCAGCCCAGGCTGAGAAGCTTTTTCTTACCATTGAGTTCAGGACATTCCAGAGCCTCCCCGACATGTGGTTTCTGTCCACAGGCCTCGCAGTGCGCTTTCATCTCGGAGTAAACACTGTTTTGGTTTTATTTTTGCTCTTTATTTATCGCCCTGGGCATCTTCCCGACTCCCATCGGCGGCCCCGAAAGGAAGGCCAAGGCTCTTTCGCAGACCGTGGAGAGTGGGTGGCCTTTCGTTAACGACTCTCCTCCCGGTCACATGGACGGCAGCACCGTCCTAGGAGGCAACATTTCTCTGGTCTTTAGGAACCAGCAACAGCTCCGGATGTAAGGGGACACTCTGCTGAGCCTCTGGCCATGGTTTCATGGGAGAAGAGAGGGACGGATGTGTGTGTATGGCGGGGAGAGGGGGGGATGCGGGGGTGGGGGGGAGGGCGTGCCGCTGTGAGGTTTTATTTGCACTTCTTTCTCTTAATCCACACTTCCACCTGTGAGATACCCATTTCCTGGATGAGGAAAATCTGGCACAGAGAGGTAAACAAACTGGCCCAAAGTGGCACAGCAGCACTGGGAGGGCTGGCTGCAAGCCCTCAGCCGACTGGCTGTGACATGTAACTTTCTTTCTTTTTAAAAAAATATATATTTTATTGATTTTTTTACAGAGAGGAAGGGGGAGGGAGAGAGAGAGAAGCATCAACGAGAGAGAGAAACACCAATCAGTTGCTTCCTGCACACCCCCTACTGGGGATGAGCTCGCAACCAAGGTACATGCCCTTGACCGGAATCGAACCAGATCCACTGAGCCAAACCGGTCAGGACGACACGTATCTTTCTACTCACCCACCTGTGGCTGGAAGCACGGACAGTTCAGTGTCTTCAGGCGGGTGGAACTTGGGGAAAGAGGCTGAGAGCCTAGAGAAGGATTATTATTTTCCTTCCTCACCCAGTCTCCCCCCAAAGTAGCCAGTAGGAAGATTATTGAGCGAAGGTTATTGAGTGCTTGCTTGGCTCGGAGCATTTCATTGGTATGGAGTCGTTTCAGCCTCAACACAGTTCGCTGGTTTGGGTGTTAGTACTCTCCTCGTTGTGTAAGTGAGGAAGCAGGTATGGGGCGGTGCTGTCAGGGCCAACTCTGGGCCCTGGGCTCCCCTTTGCTCCTAGCATGATAATTAGCAGCCTCGGTGCAAGGAGAGCTTCTTTCCCTGCGGAGTTCCAGCAAACGTCCTGGGCTACCTCCCTCCTGCCAGGCGTGGTTTCAAGACCTTCTCAGGACAGACATATCCTGGGATGAGGCCTGAGTCATGGGCCCGCTCCAGACTTGGGAAGTGGGTCAGTCCCACTTGAACCGTGGGGACTGAGTATGGGGGTGGGGGACTGGTGGCTCCCCAAAGGGGAACTGAGGTGCTGTTATCAAAAGCTATGGCAGACAGAGGCTGCAGGTGACAACCATGGGTGTTAAGAGCCCTGACCAGAAAGTCTAGACCCTGGTCCAAGTTCTGGAGTTCACGCCCTGTGTGGCCTGCAGTGTGGCTGTTCCTTTGTGAGCATCAGTTTCCTCATTTGGAAAAGGGCATTTGACTCTGTCTCTGAGTCCCTAACTGGCTGCTGCTGGAATCTCGTGTGGAGCTTTTTATTTTATTTTACAGTAAATATATTTTATTGATTTTTTTTTTTTTTACAGAGAGGAAGGGAGAGGGAGAGTTAGAAACATCATTGAGAGCCCTAGCTGGTTTGGCTCAGTGGATAGAGCATCGGCCTGTAGACTGAAGGGTGTTGGATTTGGTTCCGGTCAAGGGCACATGCCCAGATTGTAGGCTCGATCCCAATAGGGGGAGTACAGGAGGCAGCCATTCAATGATTCTCTCTCATCATTGATGTTTCTATCTCTCTCTCCCTCTCCCTTCCTCTCTGCAATCAACTAATACATATATATATATATATATATATATATATATATATAATATATATATAAAGTAATGCTGTTAGTTTGTTAATAAAATTCTGTTCTCATATATGGCAAACTGAAATCTTAAAAAAAGAAAAGAAAAAGAGAAACATCGATGGGAGAGAAACATCAATCAGCTGCCTCCTGTACACCCACTACTGGAGATGTGCCCGCACCGAGGTACAAGCTCTTGACCAGAATCGAACCTGGGACACTCAGTCCGCAGGCTGACGCTCTATCCACTGAGCCAAACCAGCTAGGGCTCCTGGGGAGCTTTTTAAAATACAGATTCCCGCCCGAGACTGTTCTGGTTCAGAAGGCCTCTGTATTTCTTTCTACAACAGCCTTGAGGGATCCCGACGTGGTTTTGCGCCTGGCATTCAGGACGAGATGGTTCCTGCCACCCTAATGTTCTCGGGTTCTAGAGTCAATGAATGCTGGCCAAAAGCCTGAGTCGGGAGATTCTGGCCGACGCAGCAATGTTCACCAGACGTGCCATCCACTCCCTCGCACTGCCCTGCATCCTTTCCCCTGGGTGAGGCCCGGGAGGAGCTCTGGCCAAGGAGGTGAGTGAGAATGACACGTGCCACTACCACTGGGGATGTGTCCACAACCATGGTACATGCCCTTGGCCGGAATCGAACCCGGGACCCTTCAGTCTGTAGGCCAACGCTCTATCCACTGAGCCAAACTGGTTTCGGCATCAGTCTTTCTCTTGCTTGCCTTGACCACCTGACCTGCCGGTCACTGCCACAGGCAGCGAGGATGTGACCGTGGGCACAGGAGAGAACGTGGACGTGGGTCTTGCTGCTCTTCCTTCAGCCGCTACCTGGGAGCCTCCATGGAGAGGGGTGCTGGTCAGTTCAGACTGTGGCCTGGAGGAGGAAGGACAGGAAGGCTGACCAAAGCCAGAGGCATCTGGGACAGAGGGACAGATCTGGGGGAGGACTGGCTGGCTGGCTTGGGGCTAGTTGATGCCCATGTAAGGCATTGGTGGCAGGGGCGCGATGGCTCTGTGGGAAGTTATTTATCCTTGACCGGGGTGAAGGGCAGCCCCAGAGGGGAGGAGTGAGTCACCCAGAGCCCGGAGTACCTCTGATGCTGAGGGAAATCCATCTCAAGGGCTTCTAAATCGAGGTCATATCCTTTCATAGCCATGACTTCAGAGTGGCTTTGAGAATGTGTATACCTTCTCCAAGGAATGGATGGCCATGCCTCTCAGAGGCTGGCGGCTGGAAATGTTCCCCATGGATCTTCAGAGAACACTTCACTCTGCCTTTCCTGGTGAAGTCTAACATGCGCGGACACCACGTTATGGTGTCCTTTGGGCTTCTCACCCCCAACAGGGCCTCTCCCCAGGAGATTAAATGGTAGTTTTAAATTTTAATTGACTATGTTTTGGTTTTTATTTGCTGGCATGGTTCCGTGATCAAGCATTGACCTACGAACCAGGGGGGTCACAGTTCGATTCTCTGTCAGGGCACATGCCAGGGTTGTAAGCTCCATCCCCAGAGTGGGATGTGCAGGAGGCAGCCAGTCCATGATTCTCTCTCATAATTGATGTTTCTGAGTCTCTCTTCCTCTCTGAAATCAATAAAAATATATTTAAAAAAAATAAAAAATACATTCCCATAATACAAGTTGAGATACAGAAGGACATACAGTGAGAAGCAAGTCTTGTTCTACCCTATTCTCCCTTAGTTCCAGAAACAAAACCCAGGGACATTTAGAGGAAAACTTGCTGGTAACAATAGGTGCCATTTATGAAAATTTGTTGTGTGCTGGACGTGTGGTAGGTCATTCCAATACACTATCTTCCAAAGGCCCCATAAAGGTGATTTATAGCAGGGAAGGAAGCAGACTCTTCAACAAGGTAGAAAAACTTGTCCAAGGTCACACAGAGAAGAAAGGCAGAGCCAGGGTCAACATCATGCTTTTCCCAGGGCGCTGGCTGCCTCACAATGTCACTAACTAGCATTGATGTAACGTTCTTGCATTTATAAACCGTGTCACAAGACATTTGAGGCTCATGACGCTCGTGTAAGACAGGCAGGGAAAACGTTGTTGTTGTATATAGAAGGAAGACGGTGAAGCGGAGGATCCAGGAATTCCCGCGGCCTTGTGCCAAGTTCCTTATAAAGCTGACTTACTTAACCTAACAAGAGCCCAGGGGATTTTTTTTTTACTTGAGAGTTAAAGTGAGAGTCAGGTGAAAGTGGCTTGCCTAAGTCACACACCTTAAGTAACTGGGAAAATCAGGATTCAAACCCTGGTCTCTCTCACTGAGTCTAACCTCAAAGTGATACACTTTATTTTTAAAAATATATATTTTATTGATTTTTTTTACAGAGAGGAAGAGAGAGGGGTAGAGAGCTAGAAACATCAATAGCAGCTGTCTCCTGCACACCTCCTGTACCCTACTGGGGATGTGCCCGCAACCAAGGTACATGCCCTTGACCAGAATTGAACCTGGGACCCTTGAGTCTGCAGGCCGACACTCTATCCACTGAACCAAACCTGTCAGGGCAAAGTGATACTCTTTAAATGATCAATCACTACGTCTTGCAGAGATAGAAATCCCTTGGTTTCCATTTTACCAGGTCCATCAATCCTCACATCGGAGCAAGGAGTAGTGTGATTATTCCCATTTCCCAGGTGAGGAAACTGAGGCCCCAATCAGATGGCCCCAAATCACGCAGCTATCAAATGATAGGGCAAGATTTGAGGCGGCTTCTGATTCTCTGTGGGTCTCCCCCCCACCCCCAGAAGCCAGACTTTGGACCTGCTCCTTCTGGTGGAGCTGTGTCTTCTTTTGCCAGCTGGGCCAGGTCTGCAGGTGGTTGTTTCAACAGACCATGTGAGCACCTGGCTGGAATGACTGGGAGGGAGACGGTCAGCCCGGAGGTCAGGCAAATGACCTCGAGCGATCCTTCAAGCCTCGGTTCCTGAGATTCAGAGCAGATCGTCTCCGTTCAGCATGGCTTTTCAGCTCCCAGTTTCCCAGCTCCTTTCGCCGAAGGCAGAAATCTCACAGCCGTCTCTGAGCTCAGCCCGAGCAGGAACCTGGCTCACCTGTTGCAGCTCCGCAATCCTTGCTCGTCGCAGGGAGCGGGGAATTCAATTAATTTGCATAATGCGCTCAATTGGCTCTTGCTACCGGAGTGGGCGGGCTCAATGCAATCCACCTGTCAGCGGGTGCTGCGCCCGGCGGGAGGGTGGGGGAACACCCAGCAGCCTTGAATGACGTCAGGCCTCCTGTTTGTGGGTCAGCGGCGTGACCGGTCCGCACCCCAATCACAGCCGCTCCCGCTAGTGCGGCCTCGCTGTGTGTGTGCATCTGCCGGAGCAAGACGCAAAACACGGTAACATTGGTTACTTGGTGTGTGTGTGTGTGTGTGTGTGTAGCGAAACACATTACCTGGGAGGGAGCTGAGGTATGGGGAGGGCGTGGGAAGGAGATTTTCATCAGAAAACCTTTATGTCCAAACTGTGATCCTTGCGAATCTATTAAATCATACATTTAGCCGAAACCAGTTTGGCTCAGTGGATAGAGTATTGATTGGTCTGCGGACTGAAAGGTCCCAGGTTCGATTCCGGTTAAGGGCATGTAGCTTGGTTGTGGGCACATCCCCAGTAGGAGGTGTGCAGGAGGCAGCTGATCAATGTCTTTAACTCTCTAGCCCTCTCCCTTCTTCTCTGTTAAAAAAAAAAAATCAATAAAATATATATTTTTAAAAACATATTATTTTTTATTTTCATTTTGAATTTTATATCTTTCTAAATGAATAGGTTCCACATGGTGTATGTATATATATGTGTGTGTTCCACATATGTGTGTAGAGAGATATACTTATCAACGGAGGATATAGATCTTAGGACACTTATCAGATACTTATAAATGTCAAACTTAGCCTGGCATTCAGAGCCCTCTGCAATCTGCCCTAGCCTTCTTCCCACTCGCCCATCACCCTGAACCCAAAGCCACAGTCCTACAGATGGGTCTCTGTAGCCAATCAATCCACCTTTCTCTGTGCTCAATCCATCTTTCTGCACCTATAATTTTGTCCTTGAATTTGCCCTGGCCTTTCCCTCCACAGGGATGCTCTCTCTCCTTATAACTTTATCTTTGAAATGCCACCCAGCCTTCAGGGGTCACTCAGAGAGGCCTTCTCCCTGAACCCCTTAAATTTGACCTCTGTGCTTCCCGACTTGGTTTGCTCTTGTCTGAATACACTCATTGAAATGTCCACCCACACAGCCCCTCACACCCTCACTGGTTCATTAGCCAGCTCCCCAGCCCGGCCCAGCATCATCTCTTGATTCAACAAACATTTATTAAACACCTCACTCTATGCCAGGCACTGTTCTAGGCTCTGGAGATAGAGCAGGGAGCCAACCCTATAAATTCCAGACCTCCTGCAGTTTACGTTTTGAAGAGTCAAGGGCTACATCATCAGCACAGGGTATAATTAGTCCAGTGGTGTCAGACTCATAAAGAAAACTAAAGCAGGGCAAAGGGGCTACTTGAGGAGGACGGAGCAGCTGAACCAACCAGATGCTGGCTCTCCTTTGGGGGAGGGGTTGGGACATGACTGTGTGGAGGTGACATGTTAGGAGTGATCTGCCTGAAGTAAGAAGGGCACCGTGCAGTATGTGGAGTGGGACTAGCCATGTGCCCCGTTGGCGCCCAGTGTGTGGACGTTGAATTAAATTGGATGGTGGACACGGGGAGAGAAGACGGTGACTAGTCCAGGAGAAAGTGAGGACAGCTTCTTACATTCTCCAGGCGTGGCGAACCCGGCCTTGACCCCGGTGACTGAGCTGTAACCAGTAGCACAACTTTTGGGAAGAAGCCACACCCAGCAAGCCAGGCCTCTTTAGAGAAGCAGCACCTCGTGTCACAGAAAAGAACCTGATCCTGGGCTCAGTCCCCTTGTCTGTGTGACCTCAGGAGTCATTGCATCTGATAGATCCTCTCTCTCCCAACGGATGGTCGGAGTATGACATAACCTGCACCTGCGGCCTGCACATTCTTGAGCACCTAACCAGGCACCTTATATGGACCACCAATCAGCACCTGCCAAACACCCTAAGCCCCTGATTCCTAAGTACCTAAGTGCCTAATCATGTGCCTTATATGAAACCACCAACTAGCCCTGCCCTTTCCTCCCCTCAAAAGGCGCCTTCATCCCTGGACATGTGCTGGGTTTTTTTTTTTTTTTTTTTTTTTTTTTTTTGCCAGACAGCCCGGCAGGGTCTTCTCCTCTAGTAAAGCCTGTGTCCTGGTCTTCGGCCCTCTGTTTCATCTTTCAGCATCTCCCCGAGCCTCAGCGTCTACCACACCCACAAGCAATCCTCCGGATACCGTCTGGGGGCCCTACAGTTCTCCTCAGTTCCCACCCTGCCTCCAGGTACTGTTAGATCCCTCAGTTAAGGCCTTGCTGCGACAAGACTGACCCTCCCCACCATGTCAGTCTTCAGTCAAAACTAAGTTGTCACCTGTGCTTCCGACTCACCAGCTACTGATCAGAGGTTCCAACAACCCCCTCCTCAGGTTTGATTGATTCGCCAGAGCAGTTCACAAAGTCAGGAAACCCATTTATTAATTAGATCACAAGTTTATTGTAAAACAATATAACTCAGAAACAGTTTGATGGAAGAGATGGATTGGGCAAGGCATGGGGAAAGGGGCGGAGCTTCCATGCCTTCTCTGAGAAGCCACCTTTGAAAATCTCCATGTTTGTTCCTGAGCCCGGAAGCTCTCTGAACCCCGTTCGTTTGGGTTTTTATGGAAGTTGGGTTACAGAGACACGATGGATTCAATTATTGGCCCTTAAGGATTGCGTCAACCTCCCCAGAGATCAGGAAG
Organism: Pipistrellus nathusii; assembly: GCA_963693515.1. Classification (NCBI taxonomy): domain Eukaryota; kingdom Metazoa; phylum Chordata; class Mammalia; order Chiroptera; family Vespertilionidae; genus Pipistrellus; species Pipistrellus nathusii. The sequence goes on along the minus strand of OY882860.1, from coordinate 183,334,508 downwards.
TGAGACTGAAATCTCCAACCTCTGATTCCCAGGTTGGCTCCACGGGGAACCAGCCCCCATCCTTGGGTAGGGGGCCCAAAAGTTGCCTCATTAGCATAGCTAAAGGCTCCTTTGTTATTCTCATCACTTAGGAAATTGCAAGGGCTTTAGGAACTTCGATCCAGGAAGATCAAGTATATATGAGGAATATATTTTGGTTATATAAATGCCATAATATATATTTCTTAGATATCACAATATCACACACTCTGGTGGGGAGGTGCTGATAATGGGGCAGCCGTGCATGTGGGGGGAAGAGAGGATAAATGGGAAATCTCTGTACCTTCCCCTCAATTTTTTCATGAAAAAAATTTTAAAATATATTTTATTGATTTTTCACAGAGAAGAAGAGAGAGGGATAGAGAGTTAGAAACATCGATGAGAGAGAATCATCGATCAGCTGCCTCTTGCACAGCCCCTACTGGGGATGTGCCCGCAACCAAGGTACATGCTCTTGACCGGAATTGAACCTGGGACCTTTCAGTCCGCAGGCCGACGCTCTATCCACTGAGCCAAACCGGTTTCAGCCATTCCCCTCAATTTTTTCATGAATTTAATACTTCTCTAAAAAAGAAAATCTTAGTTGGGGAAAAAAAAAAAAAAGGCAAGCTTAGGACTACCAGCTACAAGAGTGGCTAAGAAGGGGACCCTGAGCCAGCTGTCCTGGGCTTGAAGCTGGCTCTGGGATATTGGGCAAGTCACTAACCTCTCTGGGCTTCAGGGGCCTCACTTGCATCATGGGAAATCTAAAAAGACCTAGGGCAGTGGTCCGCAAACTCATTAGTCCACAGAGCCAAATATCAACAGGACAACGATTGACATTTCTTTTGAGAGCCAAATTTTTTTAATGTAAACCTCTAATGCCACTTCTTCAAAATAGACTCACCCAGGCCACGGTATTTTGTGGAAGAGCCACACCCACGGGGCCAAAGAGCTGCCGTTTGTGACTCCTGACCTCGGGGGTGGTGGGGATTACAGTTATGGATATATGGAAATCTCAGAAACGGTAGATAAAACGTCAGCTGTGCCCATCGTCCTAAAGGCCGTGGGAAAGCAGAGGGGGAATTTCCAGACCACAGGAAACCACCCTAAAGCTGGCCATGGGCGATTCCATAGGGGCTGCCTCTGTATCCTGCACCGATGCCTCCAGCAGCTGGGTCCCCAGTCCTCCGTGTACAAGAAGCATCCAGCTGGGCCTCCACCTCCCGCTTGCAGGCCCCTCCTCATCCTGCCCCACAGCACTGCAGGTCTGTCACCATTTCCTCTGGTTACATGCCTTCTAGGTGGAGGGGCCTTCGTTGGGCAAGAGCAGGGCTTCCTCAATCACTTCTCTGCTTGCCCATCTGTCTGATGCCTCCGCGTTGCTCTTATCGCCACCATCGCTTATCTCACTCTGTGCACTCCAGCCAAGATAACCACGGGCACACAGAGGCCTCTTGCATTTGTCATTTCACTTTCTCACACATTTTATCAGACGCGCCTCATCAAACCCGTCTTGCACGGAATGACCGAGGCCCAGAAGGGTCAGGTGACTAGCTGAAGGTCACACAGCCGGGAAGTGGCAGAGTTGGGACCCCCATCGAGCCCTCTTTCTATGTAACAGTGGGCGGCACCTCTTGTGTGGTAGGCACTGTGCCAGGTTTTCACCTACATGATCTCATTTCATTCTCACCTTTCATTCATGGATGCTGCTGCTGCTGGGCTGAATAGACTGCAGTTTGAAAGGCCAGGATCCTCTCACTGCCCTGGGAGGTGGGAATCACCACCCTCCTTTTTCAGGTGAGCAAATGAGGCTCTAGGCCCGAGGTCGGCAAACTCATCAGTCAACAGAGCCAAATAGCCACAGTACAATGATTGAAATTTCTTTGGAGAGCCACATTTTTTCAACTTAAACTTCTTCTAATGCCACTTCTTCAAAATAGACTCTCCCAGGCCGTGGTATTTTGTGGAAGAGCCACACTCAAGGGGTCAAAGAGCCGCATGTGGCTCATGAGCCGCGGTTTGCCGACCACTGGTCTAGGTCATTGAGAGACTGCTTAGGCCCACCAGCTAGCAGCTGGCGGAGCTGAGATTCAAGGGCTGATGTCTGAGAGTCAGAACCAGATTGCTTACCTTCATTTTATTTATTTTTTTATTTTTATTTTTTTAAATTTTATTTTATTATGTTTCTCTTTATTTTTAAAAAAAATCAATCTTTATTGTTCATATTATTACAAAGGTTCCTCATTTCTTCCCCCCTCCACCAGGTTCCCACCCCACCCTCCGCCCCCTCCCCATCCCCCATTGTCCTCATCCATAGGTGCACAGTTTATGTTCAGTCTCTTCTTCTTCATTTTATTTTATTTAAAAAAATATTTTTATTGATTTCAGAGAGGAAGGGAGAGGGAGTAAGAGATAGAAACATCAATGATGAGAATCTTTAATCAGCTGCCTCTTGCACGCCCCACATTGGGTACTGAGCCCACAACTTGGCTTTGTCCCCTGGCTGGGAATCAAACCTTGATCTCCTGGTTTGTAGGTTGATGCTCAACCACTAAGCCACACCAGCCGGGCCAGGGTGCTTGCCTTTATAGCCCAGCTGCCTTGCACTGGGGGTTCCAAGCTGCATTTGCTCCAAATTACTGTAATCCTGCGACATCCCCCAGACTCCATCCCCATCCGCTAGGCTGGACTGGGCTGCAAAGATGGCTTCCCCATCTTAGAACTAATCTCACACCACAGGGCCTGACCTCCCAGCAAAGGGTACACTATGACCATGCATGCAGTCCTTTGCCACACAGAAGTAATATGAGGCCAAATGTTAATCATGCACCCTGGAAAGGAGAGGCCGAGAGACACTCCCACACCAAGTCAAACATGCCATGCATGGCGCGGTGCATGCAGGGCCGGAGGCGGGGAATCTGGGCGGGTGAGGCCATCCTATGGGCTGACGGTTCTCCTCTTCACTACCTGTTTCATGGAACTGGAAGAGGCAAAGTCCACTCCATGTTTTACTCTTTTTACAACAGCTTTCTTGACATATAATTCACATACCATAAAATGCACCCTTTTAAAGTGTACAGTTCGGTGGTTTTTATTATAGTCACAGAGCTAAGCAACCGTCACCACTGTCTAATTCCAGAGCACAGTCATCATCCCCAACAGAAACCCCATACGCATTAGCAATCTCTCCCCATCCCCTCCTCTGCTCAGCCCCTGGCAACCACCGATCTCCCTCCTGCCTCCATAGATGGGCCTATTCTGGACGTTTCGTCTTTTGTGATTGGCTCCTACCATTGAATGCAGTGTTTTCAAGGTCGGTCCATGCTGCCACAGGCATCAGAACTTCATTTTTTTATTGTCAAATAGCATCCCTTTTATGGCTATGCCACGTTTTGTTTATTGGTTCATCAGTTCATGGACATTTCAGTTGTTTCCATGGGGGGGGGCATAATGAAGAATAACATTACATGAATGTTGTGAACATTCATGTAAATTCATGTACAAGTTTTTGTGAGGATGTGTGTTTTCCTTTCTCTTGGGCAAATACCTAGAGGTGGATTTGTTGGATCAGATGGTGACCATATTGGGTATTTTGAGGAACTGCCGGTGTCCAAGGTGACTTCCTCTTTTCACAATCCCACCAGCAATGTATGATTACCATTTCTCCACCGTTTGTATTTATTCATTTCCTTTTTAAGCTTTTCAGTGAAAACCAAGACTTCCACCTGAGCGGAGCAAAATGTAGTAAATATGTAGTGACTTCGCTATACTGTAGTCACTCAGCCTGCCCCTGAGCTGTGTGTTTTTGGTAGTCACTCAACCTCTCTGAGCTGTTTTCTCTCTTTAGACCTGAGAAGGGACCTAATAATAGAGATCACAGGTAAGTAGAGTTTGAAAGTCTTTGGACAATCTTGTCCCTTCCTTCCTTCCTTCCTTCCTTCCTTCCTTCCTTCCTTCCTTCCTTCCTTCCTTCCTTCCTTCCTTCCTTCCTTTTTTTCCTCCCTCTGAATTTTATACCTTATTCTAAATTCATACTTATCCTAAGAGGGGCCCACCAGTGGTGAAACAAATAGCTCTCTAGATTTAAATCCCAGCTTCATCTCTTATTGTCTGTGAGGCCTTGGGTTTGTAAAGGGAACCTTTCTGAGTCTCCAATTCTTCTGCAAAAAGGAGATTAGGCAACCACGGAAGGGCTGTTGTCAGGACAGAATGTTTTGTGCTAAGCATGCAATAGGTGGAGTCCCTACTATTAAGATCCAGGAAGACCCATTCATTCTACCAGTCCTGGCTGAGACCCTGCTAAGTGTCAGTTCCCGTGATACTCAGATGATTAAGAACCTTCACGTGTGTAGCTCATAGGTTTGGGGGAACAGGTTTGTAAGCAAATAATTGCATCCTAGTAGATGAGTGCTAGAAGAGGTGTGCTGAAAGTTCTCTGTGGTTGAAGAGGAAGGGGTGTGGCAAGTAGAAGGAAATGGGTACAGATAGGTCTGGGTGGCCCTGAGGCAGGTGGGAGAGGCCCCTGTCTGCAAAGTGGACAGCAAAGTCAAGGACTCAGCTGTACCCTCACCCACCCTCAGGTGGGACTCGGAAATGGCCTGTCTGCACTGAGGCTGGGAGGAGGGCAGACCTTTGTCTTATAAACCAGATAAGATAAAGGCTAAACACCCTCCCTGAGCACACACTCAGGCCTGTGTGTGCACGGCCATAGGGCACTGTGGATGCTATGGAGGGTGGGTTTATGAGGCTCAGAGAGACAGGTGGCATAAATGGGATGGGGGAGGGAGGCAGAATGGTGCAGAGAAAAGGGCTCTGAGTTATGAGTCTACTGTTTAATAGCTAGTGATCTCTGGCTTACCCTAGTCTCTGTTTACTCATCTGAAAACTGGGGAAGAACACATAGTCCTCAAGCAGCAAATGTCAAGATGAGTGAGAAGACATGAAAATGCTATTGCATCTCTGGCTGGTTTGGCTTAGTGGATAGAGCATTGGCCTGTGGGCTGAAGGGTCCTGGGTTCTATTCTGGTCCAGGGCACATCCCGGGGTTGTGAGCTCATTCCCCAGTAGGGAGTGTGCAGGAGGCAGACAGTTAATGATTCTCTGTCATCATTGATGTTTCTCTCTCTCCCTCTCCCTTCCTCTTTGAAATAAATATATATTTTAAAAAATGCTATTGCAAAGCCAAATGCTGCATATGTTCATGAAAATAGGTTTTTGTCATATGAAGAATGGATAAATAAAATGTGATAAATCTGCCAAAACTGGTTTGGCTCAGTAGATAGAGCATCGGTCTGCAGACTGAATGGTCCCAGGTTTGATTCCGGTCAAGAGCACGTACCTTGGTTGTGGGTAAATCCCCGGTAGGAGGTGTGCAGGAAGCAGACGATTGATGTTTCTCTCTCATTGATGTTTCTAACTCTCTATCCCTCTCCCTTCCTCTCTGTAAAAAATCAATAAAATATATTTTAAAAAATGTGGTCGGCAAACTGCGGCTCATGAGCCACATGCGGCTCTTTGGCCCCTTGAGTTTTTAGCAAAGGCCAGCTTAGGAGTACCCTAATTAAGTTAATACAATGTACCTACCTATATCGTTTAAGTTTAAAAATTTGGCTCTCAAAAGAAATTTTAATCGTTGTCCTGTTGATATTTGGCTCTGTTGACTAATGAGTTTGCCGACCACTGTGCTAAGGGAAAAAAGCCAGACACAAAAGACCACACGCTATATAATTCCATTGATATGAAATGTCCAAAATAGGCAAATCTGTGGAGACAAACAGTCGATTAATGGTTGCCAGAAGGAGGAGGCTGGGAGGAAATGGGGAGTGACTGCCGATGGATATGGGTTTCTCTGGAGTGATGAGAATGTTCTAGAATTAGATAGCGGTGATGGCACAGCTCTGTGACTATACTGAAAACCACTGGCTTGTATACTTTAAATGGGCGCACTGTCTGATATGTAAATTATATCTCAATAAAGCTCTTTAAACACACACACACAGAAGCATGCTTATTTCTTCTCCAGCACCTGTCTTTGTTAAGACACCGTGGCTCAAAAGCAAATGAATCGTGGTATTATCTAGCATGGGTGAATAATAAGCTATTATCTGTTAGCTTCTTCGTTTACTCACTCTGCAAACACGTACCCTGCCAGGTCCTGGCGAATACAAGCACCAACAGAGCCGTGATATGAACTGAGGGAGCTCCTGGCTCCTGGTCTGGAGGCGGACAAGCAGAGGCAGGCAGGCAGAGGCGGGCAGGCAGAGGGCAAGGGTACTATGGAGACAGGACATCTATACAGGAGGGTGGGGGGAAAGGGGAAAGGACCCGAAAGGCCTCCTGCAGGAGCTGCCACACTCAAAGACTGCAGAGTCAGGGAGGAAGTGTGCATCCTTGAGTGACAGCACGGAGATCAGGGTGGGCCTGGGACAGAAAAGGTAAATTGGGCCCAGAGCCATTGCATCAGATTCACGAAGAATGAACAACGTTTGCTGAGTCATGCTAAGAGCCGGCGGCCGTGAGTGCCATTCCAGGGAAGGAGGAGGCGTGGTCCTTGGGCTCAGTCATCATTTGCTGAATGAATAACAAGTTTATAAAGTACGGCTTCTGGGATACTGGTTTAAGGAAAGGCTCCCCAGGGATTCTCATTTCCGTGGAGTGGAGGGTCCTCAGCAGGAACACTTCCTGGCACTTTGAGAACCACCTGTGGGGCTCGTTTACACACAGATTTGGATTCAATGGGCATGGGCTGGGCCCTGGGACCCTGCATTTCTAACTCGCTCCCAGGAGAGGCCAAGCCTGCAGCATCTAGTCCGAGGTCAGCTCTCTGCGGCATGCCCCTGCCCCTTCCCACCCCTCCTGGCTACTTAACGCTTCCCACCGGGCACCCAGCTGCTCAGAGCCCTGCTGGGCCTTCACCCCGTTTTCCTGCCTGGATGAGCTTCTCCTCCACCTTCACCTAGAAGCCCCCTTCTGCCCCCTCAGCTCCTCCAGCGTCTTTGTAGCACTCGCCGCCTGTCCTGTCTGATGATGTCCTGTGTCCCGCGTGGACATGGTCAGAGCAGAGACTGCAGGTTGCCACCGAATACCAGCACTGGCCCAAGGCCTGGCAACTAATAAGCCTTCAGGAAGTATTTGGGGAGTGAAAAAAATGAACCTCACAGGGCAGATAAGATAGGAAGATGCATAATCACCATCCTGATAGCCAACGCTGTTTGCAGTTCCTCTGTGCTAACTCTGTTGTCACTCTATTGTTGGTGCTTCACGCACATTAAGCCATTTCATTCGCAAAACAACACAGTTTTGCAAGGACCCTTATCCCATTTTACAAATGGAGGACACCGAGGCATAGGCAGAGTCTGGGTTCTGACCAGGCACGACAGTGCTGTCAGAAATATGCATAGGTGTCATTGAGGAGAGGAGGGGACCAGCCACTTCCTGTGGGGGACTGGGGATCTCGAAGGATGGGCAGAATTGTCAGAGGAGGTATGAAAACAGTGGTGTGGCAGTGGTCAGTTGGTGGAATGGCAAGGTCAGAGTGCAGTGAGCTGCTGTGGCAGAGGAGCAGGGAGAGACACAGCTGCCCAGGAGTATGCAGACACTTGCTTGGGGCCCAGGATACCAGGCTAGGATTTGGGGTTCACACATAAAGTGCTAGAAAAATTATTGGGCAGGAGAGAGGCAGGATGTATTTTAGGGTCTTTGCAGCCAGGGCTGAATCTTCTGAGACAGTGCCAAGGAAGAGTGTTTGGTTTTTGCAGCCAGCATACCTGGGTGCAAATCCCAGCCTCCCCATCTATTAGTCAAACAACCTGGATTGAGTTACTTAATATTCTGTGCTTCAGTTTTCTCCTCTGTAAAAGGAGGAGGAGAAAGTGATGATAACAGTAGGGTTGCCGAAAGTAATGAAGCAATATGAATCCTGACGTTATTAGAATCCGAGAAGATCAAGTATGGTCTTGAGCAAATTACTTAACTCCTCTGAGCCTCAGTTTCCTCATCTGTGAAATGGGGGAGAATAATAATACCCACATCAAAGGACTGAGATGAGGATGTAATGAGGCACTGTGTGTTCCACGTGGTTAGCGCCATGCCTGGCACGTAACAAGAGCTCAGTAAGCCTGTGCTGAGCTGATGCTCAGAGCTGGGCTCCAGGACAATCAAGCTGAGGCAGAAAATATGGGTGGAAGTGGGAAGAGACAAGATGGGGGGCAGCGTTTGGGAAGCGAAGGTCATGGTTGAGAGTGGAGGTGGGGAGGGTAAGAACCAGAACTGGAGGAGAGTATCTGGAGAAGGAAAAGAAGGCTGGGTGAGATGGCGGTGAGAGGGGTGAAGGCAATGGGACCAGGGAAGAGGCAGGACAAAGGAGGCCTCTGGGTTTGAGTCTGGGTGGCGTGGAGAGGCTAGAAAGGAGAGCAGAGCTGGAGGTCAGGTGTGCATGTTAGAAATAAGGCGAGCCCCCCAAGTCAGGGATTCTGGTAGAATACAAAACATTCAGGAGCCAGGCAGCAAGGCAAACATATTTACTTCCATGTAGAAAGGTGCACACACATGGTCTGGAAGCGCATGCACACCGAGCAGACTGTCTGCTTGGCTTTATAATCCCTGATGCACGTGACCTGTCCTTCGCTCTTGATTGGAGCTCAGGTGCACAGTCTTTCACAATTGGCTAATTCAAAGGAAGAGATTGGCCTTTGCTGTTTTAAGATGGCAGCCCCCAGGGGAGCTGCCAGCCATACGGCCAACATGGCAGCTGCCGAGTCACACGGTCCAAAATGGTGGCTGTCTAAACTATTCTCTGACAGAAAAGATGACTTGTTTATTCTCACATGCAGATAGGTTTGGCAAGAACTGGATGGTGGGGGTAATCACTAGACAGTGAACAATAGGGAACACACAAAGGATCTTTGGTAATAGAACTATAGGTGAGTTAGGTGTTTTTCTTTATGCCTTAAAAATATTTTCTAACGTAAAGAAATAAATATGTATATTTTATATCTACATTTAAGTTTGTAGCCTGTATTTTAATATTTAAATTTGATTTATCTAACTATAGAATATAGTTCTATGAATATAAATTTAAGCAATACAAGGACTGTTTTTTTTTAGTGAAAATTGTTTCTCTTCTATCACTATTTTCCAGCAATCCAGTTCTTCTAAAAACAGCCAGTGTTAACTTGCTTCTTGTATATCCTTCCATAATCATTCAATATCTAGTCTAGGAGGTATAATTTTAGCATAAAATTATGTGGATTAAAACAAAAAGACTGGCTTTAACCGGTTTGGCTCAGTGGATAGAGCATTGGCCTGCGGACTGAAGGGTACCTGGTTTGATTCTGGTCAAGGGCATATACCTTGGTTGTGAGCACATCCCCAGCAGGAGGCAGCTGATCGATGTTTCTAACTCTCTATCCCTCTCCCTTCCTCACTATAAAAAAATCAATAAAAAATATATATATTTTTAAAAGAGTGTCACATGCACTAAAAGAAAAAATAGGCAAACTGGACTTCATAAAAATGAAAAACTTTGGCTCAGTAGATAGAGCATTGGCCTGTGGACTGAAGGGTCACAGGTTCAATTCCGGTGGTCAAGGGCACATGTCTGGGTTGTGGGCTCGATCCCAAGTAGGGGGCATGCAGAAGGCAGCCAACCAATGATTCTCTGTCATCATTGATGTTTCTCGCTCTTCTTCTTCCTTCCTCTCTGGAAAAAAAAAAAAAAAAAGAATATAGTACCAATAGAGTAAAAAAGTAACTCACAGAATGGAAAAAATGCTTGCAAATCATATATATGATAAGGGATTAACATTCAGAATATATAGAGAACTTCTAATATTTATTTATTTATTTATTTATTTATTTATTTAAAAAAATATATATTTTATTGATTTTTTACAGAGAGGAAGGGAGAGAGATAGAGAGCTAGAAACGTCGATGAGTGAGAGACATCGACCAGCTGCCTCTTGCGCACCCCCTACCGGGGATGTGCCCGCAACCAATGTACATGCCCTTGACCGGAATCAAACCTGGGACCTTTCAGTCCACAGGCCGACGCTCTATCCACTGAGCCAAACCGGTTTCGGCGAGAACTTCTAATATTTAATAACAATAAACGAACAACTCAATTTAAAAAATGGGTGAAGGACATTTCTCCAAAGAAGATATACAGATGGCCAATATGCATATGTAAAGATACTCATATCAGCTATCATTAGGGAAATTGCAAATCAAAACCACAATGAACCAAAACCGGTTTGGCTCAGTGGATAGAGCATCTGCCTGTGGACTGAAAGGTCCCAGGTTCAATTCCCATCAAGGGCACATATCTTGGTTGTGGGCACATCACCAGTAGGGGATGTGCAGGAGGCTGCTGATCGATGTTTCTCTCTCATTGATGTTTCTAACTCTCTATCTCTCTCCCTTCCTCTCTGTAAAAAGTCACTAAAAAAATATATTAAAAAACACACAACACATACATGCCGAAACTGGTTTGGCTCAGTGGATAGAGCGTCGGTCTGCAGACTGAAAAGTCCCAGGTTCGATTCCGGTCAAGGGCATGTACCTTGGTTGAGGGCACCTCCCCAGTAGGAGGTGTGTAGGAGGCAGCTGGTCGATGTTTCTGTCTCATCGATGTTTCTAACTCTCTATCCCTCTCCCTTCTTCTCTATTAAAAAAAAAAAATCAATAAAAAATATTAAAAAACAAAACAAAACAAAACAAAAAAACCCCACATACACCACAATGAGATACCGATTAAGATGGCTACTCTCAAAAATAGAATAAAAGAAACTCCCAGGAAACAAGTGTTGGTGAGGATGTGGAAAAACTGGAACCCTTGTGCACTGTACGGCTGCTATGGAAAACAATATGGTGGTTCCTCAAAAAATAAAAAATAAAACTACTATATGATCCACCTGTTGGTATACACCCAAAAGAATTGAAAGCAGAGTCTCCAAGAGCTATTTGTACACCCATGTTCATAGCAGCGTTATTTCTAATAGCTGAAACATGAAAGCAGCATAAGAGTCCATCAATGGATGAATGGATAAGCAAAATGTGGTGCACCACACGAGGAAATATTACTCAGCATTAAAAGAAAGGAAATTCTGCCCTAACTGGTTTGGCTCAGTGGATAGAGCATCCGCCTGTGGACTGAAGGGTCCCAGGTTCGATTCCGGTCAAGGGAATGTACCTTGGTTGTAGGCACATCCTCAGAAGGGGGTGTGCAGGAGGCAACTGATCGATATTGCTAACTCTCTAACTCTATCCCTCTCCCTTCCTCTCTGTAAAAAATCAATAAAATATATTAAAAAAAAAAAAAAAAGGAGCCGAAATCGGTTTGGCTCAATGGATAGAGCGTTGGCTTGGGGACTGAAAGGTCCTGGGTTCGATTGCGGTCAAGGGCATGTACCTTGGTTGTGAGCATATCCCCAGTAGGGGGTGTGCAAGAGGCAGCTGATCGATGACTCTCATCATCGATGTTTCTAACTCTCTCTCTCCCTTCCTCTCTGTACAAAAGCAATAAAATATATTTTGAAAAAAAGAAGAAAAAAAAAAAAGGAAATTCTGACATATGCTACAACATGGATGGATCTTGAGAACAATATACTAAGTAAAATAAGCTGGCCAGAAAAAGACAAATACTGTATGATTTCACTTCTGAGGAGCCTGGAGTGGCCAAAGACACAGAGACAGAAAGTAGAATGGTGGTGTTCAGAGGCTGGGTTGGGGCAGGGTTGGAGGAGTAGAGAGTTAGTGTTTAATGGGTCTAGAGTTTCAGTTTTGCAAGCTGAAAAGAGTTTTGGAGACGAATGTACTTAATGTTACTGAACCGCACACTTAAAAACGGGTCAAGATGATACATTTTAAGTTATATGTGTATCTTTAGAGATAATACTGCATGTCAGAATGAGAGTTGAAGATACGGATTCGGAAGTTACTTACGTGAATACATAGTTGAAAGTGGGGGTGTGGGTAGAAGCCCAAGAAAGAGTGTACAGACCGAGAAGGAGGAGAAGAGAAGAGAGCTGAAAAAAGGGGCCAAGTGCTGTCCTGGTTAGCACCTGGGGTCTGACGTTCCGCACACGTGGGCTGCACTCCAGCTCTTGCCACGCAGTGGATGCATGCTTTTGGCAAGTCACTTATTTTCTCTGAGCCTCAGCTTCCCCATCTGTAAAATGGACAATAGCCGAAACCGGTGTAGCTCAGTGGATAGAGCATCAGCCTGCAGACTGAAGGGTCCCAAGTTCGATTCCAGTCAAGGGCATGTACCTTGGTTGTGGGCACATCCCCAGTGGGGGTGTGCAGGAGGCAACTGATCGATGTCTTTCTCTCTCATTGATGTTTCTGATTCTCTATCCCTCTCCCTTCCTCTCTGTGAAAAATCAATAAAATATTTTAAAAAATAAATAAAATGGAGAATAATATTCAGATCTAACCTCCCAGGGTCATTGCGAGGACTTAATGAGACGATGTTTAAACAAAACACTTGGCACGGTGCCTGCCACGTGGTAAAACACACACTACACGTGAGCCTCTGGTAAGGTGATATTTAAAATATTTAACAGCAGGTCTGACACCTGTGCCAGCCAGTGAGAAGAAACACCGCCTTTTAAAAACCCGTGCATTCTAGGTGAATATCCGCCCTGGCTGGCCACGGGGCTGTGAGGCAATCATGGACCGGAGAACAAGGAAGGTGACCAGTCCCCTTGGGGAGTTTTGAGAAAGCGTGTGTTGGGGGAGGGGATGGCAAGCCGTGTCAAGTGCTGCCCAGCAGGCAAGGGCCGAGCGTGGCATTCAGCGTGCTGACCTCTAACGGGCAGTGTCATGGGTGTTAGGGCCGAAGGCCAGTGAGAGCAAGGTGAGGCATCCGAGGGCCTGGAGCAGACTGCTCACTCCCTGGAAAAGTCTGCTGACGAGACGGAGGGAGAATGTGGAATGTGTCCACCATGAGGGCACCATACAGAGCAGTTCACTGCCCTGAAAGTCCTCTGTGCTCCCCTTCTTCACCTCCCACCCCCCAGCTCCTGGCAACCACTGATTTAATTTAAAAAAAATTTTTTTTTTTTTTTTTTACTGTCTCCATGATTTTGCCTTTTCCAGAATGTCATAGAGTTGGAAACCTAGAATATGTAATATTGTCAGACTGGCTTCTTTCACTTAGTTATATGCAGCTAAGGTTCTGCTATGTCCTCACGGCTTGATAGCTCATTTCCTCTTTGCACTGAATAATATTCCATTGTCTGGATGTCCCAGTTTATTTATCCATTCACCCACTGAAAGACATCTTAAAATATATATTAATATATATATGTTGTTTTATTTTTATTGATTTCAGAAAAGAAGGGAGAGGGAGAGAAAGATAGAAACATCTCTGTGCAGGTTTTGTGTGGGCATAACTTTTCAGTTCCTTTGGGTAAATACAGGAAGCACAGTTGTTGGATCATATGGTAGGTCTATGTATAGTTTTGTAAGAAGGGACAAAACTGTCTCCCAAGTGGCTGTACCATTTTGTACTCCCACTAGTGTTTCTGTTGCTCACGTCCTTGCCAGCATTATGTGTTGTCAGTGTTCTGGATTTTGACCATACGTGGTGGTGTCTTGTTATTTTTTAATTTGTGTTTCTATGGTGACATATGACATGGGTCCCCTCCTGGTCACTCTCTTCAGAGGTACCCCTATCCTGGCTTCTGTCACTAGAGATTGACCCTTTAGCCACTTTCTACAAGATTGATTTTTGCCTGTCCTAGAACTTCACATCAAATGGAACCATACAGCATCTCTCTCTCTTTTTTTGTATCTAAATTCTTTCACTCAAGTTTCAATATTTCTGAGATTCACTCATTAAAAGTAGCTTTAGAAATAGTTTTATCTTACTAATAAAAGCCTAGGTGGTCCTCATGTCATCATGCCTGATGTCCTCATGCCATCACAAGATGGCTGTGTGCACAGTTGGTGTGTGCAGGTGGAGGGGTGGGGGCTGAGCTTGCCTCTGCATGTGTTTCACGGAGCCTGCCTGGGAGTCCTGCCTTCTCCCAGATCCGCACATGGCCAGGCCTGGAGATCCCGTGGCTCCATGTGGCCCCGGGGAAGGCAGGGCCAGAGGGTCCCCATGAAGCATGGAGGCCTGGGGGTCTGCAGCTATATCCTACCTCTTTGGGGCAATCCATCGAGGAGCCCGGCTGGGTGGGTGGGGCCTACCTCTTTGGGGTGATCAATCACAGGGCTCCCACGTTGTGACAGGGCACAGGCCACGCTGGGCGATCCCCACCCCCCAGTGCACAAATTTTGTGCATTAGGCCACTAGTTGAGATATAAGTCACCTACCATAAAGTTCATCATTTTAAAATATGTAATTTGTGGTTTTAAAAGTACATTCACAGAGTTGTGTAATCAGCCCCATGATCTAATTTCAGAACAATTGCATTGCCTCAAAAATGCTCCTTATAGTCATTAGCAGTGACTTCCCATTTTTTCCTCTCCCCAGCCTCTGGCAATCACACATCTATATTCTGTTTCTGTAGATTTACCTATTCCCCCTCGACCCTCCCCCCCCTCCCCCCAATCCTCCCTTGCTTTCCATCTGAGGTTTGACAGTCTGTTCCATGCTTCTGTGTCTCTGGGTCTATTTTTGTTCATCAGTTTTGGACATTTTATATACATAAACTTATATAGTGTGTGGCCTTTTGTGACTGGCTTCTTTCACTTAGCATAATGTTTTTAAAGGACATCCATGTTATGGTCTGTATCCACAATTTATTTCTTTTTATTGCTGGATAATATTCTATTGCATGGATTTGTCGCTTTTTGTTTATCATTGAGCAGTTCATGGACATTTGCATCATCCTGTTTTTTACATGTAACACTAGTTCTTTTGTATTTCTGTGTAGGAATCAATAGTAGGGACAAAATCCATATACCCATTTTACCATTCATAGACTTTTTTTCCTCCTAATTTTTGGTCATGTTAAGCTTCTATGAATATTTTGATTTATGTCTGTTATTACTGCATGCACTGTCTATTATTACTCACTGGTAGAATTGCTGGTATACATGTATATTTAATGTTCTTGATAAATTCTGGATACATGTCTTTTGTTATATCTACATTTTCCCATATTTTCTCCTTGTCTGTGGTTTGATTTTTTTCACTTGCTTATATGTGTCTTTTGATGAAAAGGAATTCTTAATTTTAGTAAAGTTCAACTTAACAATCTTCTCTTAGGATTTATACTTTTTGGGTTACATTTAAGAAATTTTTATTTACTTTAAGGTTGTGAAAATATCCTCCTATGCTTTCTTCTAGAAGTTTTATTGTTTGCTTCCCACATTCATGTCTCTAATCCAGCCTAACCTATTTTTGCCAATGGTGTGAGGGTAGGAGTCAAGATTCATGTTTCCACATGTGTATGTAACCCTAACCCTAACCGCTGACCTAGCACCGTTTATTAAAAAGACCATCTTTTCCTTACTTACTTGAGGTAGCACCTTTGTAATAAATCAGCTGACCATATATATGTAGAATTCTCAATTTTATTTTAACTATGTGTGTGTATATAAAGATTTAAAGGAAATAACAAGGTTTATCAATAGTTGCTGTATTGTGGTGATACGGTTATGGGCGATAACCTTTTTGTTCTTTTTAGTATTTTCTACATCAACCATAACACTATTTTAACACTTAGACAAAATAGATACAATATATATATATATATATATTTTACTATTATAAAAATAGATACTATTAAGGGTGTAAGTTCTCGGGAGACTGGCAGGGTGAGACTGGGCAGCCTGTGGCAAGGCTGTCTGAGTTAGAGAGTATCTGGGCTTGTGGATGGGGAGAAGAGAATTCAGGGTCTGGACAAGAAAGGACTTCCATCTTCTTAATGACCTGTATTCCCAGGAGAGGTGGTGCTCGGAGGCGGGGCCAGGAGGAAAACGGAAATGACCATTATCAATAATGCCCTGCTGAGCAACAACAACAGCAGGGGCGACAAGATATCGCTCTGTTGTCCTGTACTCTGCTTTCAGGCACTCCGTTCCTCCCAGCATTCCCGAGGGCTGGGTGAGGCCCTGTGATTTTGCCCATCTTTACAGATAGGGAAACAGTCCTGGTCAGGTGGCTCGGTTGGTTATAGCATCATCCTGATACGTCAAGTTTGTGGGTTCGATCACCAGTCAGGGCACACACAAGAAGCAACCAATGAGCATATAAATAAGTGGAACAACTTGATATTTCTTTTTTTCTCTCTCTCTCCCTTCCTCGTTCTCTTTAACATCAATTAAAAATTAAATGAAAAAGATAAGGAAACAGGTGCTCTCTGAGTCCTGCTCCAGCATTCACTAAGGACCATTTTATGCTAAGCCTTGTGTTAATTCTGGGTCCACAGAGATAAAGCACAGAGAGGGGCACCTAACTGGCCTACAGGGTCAGGGAAGAGATTGTCCAGGAGATGACATCAAAGTGAGTCTTTTTCTTCCATTTTGGAAAAATTATTCAAGAAATTTATGTTAGAAATACAGATAATCATAGAAAAAAATCAATCACAATCATCTACTAAGACATAACCTCTATTTATACTTGAATATAATGCCTTTTAAACCTCATTATTCCCCTATGTACACACACACACACACACACACACACGCACACACACACGCACACACAGCATAAAAATAAAATCCTGCTTCAACAGCATTCTAAGTGCTTTCTTCACTTAGTATATTTTAAATCAGTAAATACAAATCTATGTAACATTTTAATAACTTTCAACATTGGATGTATCAAAAAATTTTAATTGAGTAATTATATTGTACATTTATTTGTAATATTTAATGAATATAAACAAAGTTGCGAACAACTTTTAAATCCATATCTGTATACTTGTACTTCTCCAATTTTGAAAAAAAACAGAAGTTCCCACAATTGCATTCTTTTTAAAAAAAATTATTGAGCCGAAGCCGGTTTGGCTCAGTGGTAGAGCGTCGGTCTGCGGACTGAAAGGTCCCAGGTTCGATTCCGGTCAAGGGCATGTATATTGGTTGCGGGCATATCCCCGGTAGGGGGTGTGCAAGAGGCAGCTGGCCAATGTTTCTCTCTCATCGACGTTTCTAGCTCTCTATCTCTCTCCCTTCCTCTCTGTTAAAAATCAATAAAATATATTTTAAAAAAATTGAATGAATTTAGAGATAGGGGAAAGAAGGGAGAGAGAGACATCAATTTCTTGTTCCATTTATTTATGCATTCATTGGTTGATTCTTGTATGTGCCCTGACCAGGGATAAACCCGAAACTTTGATGTATTGGGACAAGGACATTGTAACCAACTGGACTATCAGGCCAGGACTCTTTTGCCTTTAGATCATAAACTTTTTCTGAAGCTCATTTGGAAGAATAGCTTAGTCATGATAGAATGAAAATTACAAAAGGAAAGAATAATGAACAATTTGCCCTCTTAGATATAAAATGTATTAGAAAGCAACCTTCATTAAAATATTGTGGAACTGGCACAGGAACACACAGGAAGATCAATGGATAAATGGATACAATGCAGAAACAGATCCAAACATACACTGAGTGGCCAGATTATAATGATCTCTGAACGCATAATAATCTAGCTACTCAGTGTGTGTGTGTGTGTGTGTGTGTGTGTGTGTGTGTGTGTGTATTAGAGGCCCGGTGCACAAATTCATGCATGGGTGGGTTCCTGCCAGCCTGGCCAGAGGGATGGGATATGGACAATTGGCCGCCTGCCTGATGGTCGAACTCCTGGTTGAGAAACAATTTGCATGTTAACCTTTTATTATATAGTATATACACTGAGTGGCCAGATAATTATGTGTTCATTCAGAGATCATAATAATCTGGCCACTCAGTGTATAAAAGTTCCATAGGTGATGAAGGTGGTACCTGAAATGGAGAAAATGAAGTGGAGAAAATGGATGTGAAAACTGACTGTTACAAAAATTATATTAGATTTCTTCCTCCAAAATCAACATAAATTCTAGGTGGTTTAAAAGATAAGTGTAAACATGCTTTAAAAAATTAAAAAAAAAAAATCTTGTATTGGCCAGGTTCTCTTTGCCTACCTAAAAAACAAACAAACAAAAAAACCCCCCAAGAAAATATTTTGAACCGAATACCTAAAAGGGAAGTGTGCGAGTTAACACGTGGAGATACAGAAAGGCTGGGAAGGGCGTTCCAGGCTGTGGGAACCCGTCGCACGCAGCAAAGGTCTGGAGCCTGAAAGGAGGAAGGCAAAAGCGTGCCCAGTCTCTGGAGAGGGTTAGGAATCCAACTTCGACCTCTGGGCGCCCACAAGGAATCCGGGGCTGAGTCCCCGTCCGCTCCACAGGCTATCGTAATGATGTCAAATAGCACTTTTTCCATATATGGTACTTAGTCTCTGTTCTTCTGCTGGGATGACATGGGACAGGGAAAACGGCTCGCGGGGCGGGGTGTCAGAATCCCGGACCTTTCCAGTCCGTTCCCGCCCGCCCGACCTCGCCCCCGCCCCCGCCCCCGCCCAGGCAAGGCACCAACATCCCAGCCCTGAATGGAGGGCCTCCTCCTTCTGATTGGACTCTGTCCGTGTCAATCTGCCCCCAGAACCTGGCTGTCCGTTGAACCCACCCCAGTAGGAAGCGCGGGGGAAGGTGGAGAGAGCGTAGAGGTTGGAGCGGACGAATCCCCGCCCCTCCGGGCCCAGAGGCCCCGCCCCCATCCATTCCCATAGGCTGAAATGTCCGTCCGTTATGTCGGATCGTCCCTCCAGGCTCCGCCTCCGAGCCGGCGCCGCGGCGAGCAATGGGCGGGCGGCTGAGAGGGAGGGGCGGGAGGCGGCGAGGAGCCGAGCGGGTGCGGTGAGGCGCGCAGATCCCCGCGGTTCCTGGGCAGGGCACGGCACGGAAGCAGAGCCAGGCTGACCTGCCGCAGCTCCCGCCTCGCGCGCTCGCCCCACCCCGCCGTCGCCCGAGCGCTCGAGAAAGCCTTTTCGGGAGAAGCAGCGCCTGTTCCCCGGGGCCGATCCAGGTTCAGGTGAGCGAACCCGGCCAGGCGGTCCCGCCCCGGGGCTGGCGGGTGCGGACGGCGGCGACGGGGCGCAGGCGTCTGGCAGGCGGGCCGGCGTGTGGGGCTCGGCCCCGGCGCGGCCGGCGACCGGGGATCAGCGCGGGCGGGCGGGCGGGCAGGCGGGCGCGGGCGCTGCGGGCCGGGCTGGCACCGCATCCTCCCTGGAGGGGCAGCGGGACCCCCCCTGCGCGATGCCCGGGAAGGCGCCGCTGGCAGCGCGGGCTCGGGGAGCAGCGGGAGGCGGTCGTGGCCAGCGTGCTCCCCGGAAACCCTTCATCTCCTCCGGCCCCACCCCCGCCTGGCTCCCTCCCGGCCGGGCACCGGGGAGCCTCGACCTCCCCCTGCCGCCGGGGCGCGCGCCCCGCCCTCGCCTCGCCTCGCCTCGCCCGGTGCCCAAGTTGGGCAAACTTTTTAACCCCTTCCGGGGAGCCGCCGCGCCCGGGACCCACACGGGGGGTGGGCGCGGGCCGCGGCTCCGTGGGAAGTTTCTCAGGCCTTTTCCGAATCGGAGGTAACGGGCAGGCGGGGACCGTTTGGCAGCTGTCAGGGCGTCCTCCTGAGTCAGAATCGGACGGCCCCGCCGCAGACATGGCACTCGGCTCGGTTTCCGCCCTCCGCTCCCGACTTCCTCATTTGCGCGGCGGCGGGCGCCCGGGCCGAGGAGGGCGCTGGGAGAGGTGCGGTGGGTGGGTGCCCGGGAAGGAGGACCCGGGCCTGCCGGACAGGAGAGAGCTCCCAGTTCCCCCCGCAGCCCCGCACCCTCTGACTTTTGACTTCTCTCCCCGAGCAGAAGGCCCGGGACTGCCCGCAGCCATCGGTGCCTCCCAGGCATGCACCTGATTCCACCGCACCTGGGGCCGCCCCGCCCGGGCGGGGCCGGGGCCGGGGCCGGGGTGGGGGTAGGGGTGGGGGAGCTGCATCCTGTGCCTCTAGGACTGGGCCGGGGCTATTGCATCGTTCCAGTTTGGGCCAGATCTGGGGCTGTTTTCTACACCCCCAGCCCTTCCTTCCCGTGCAGGAGTCCTCACCCCATCCTGTCCTGGGGCCACGCCCTGCTAGCGCAGGACTTCACCCATCGTCCATCCCTGCGGGACAGGGCTGCCGGTTGTCTTGAGGTGGAGGTGGCGGCGGCGGCTGGGTGAGCGCCAGGGCTGCTGTCTGCGGCCCCACCCAGCCCCCACCCAAACGCCAGGTGTGGGGAGAAAGGTCCCTGGGAAGTCCCGGGTCTTGCAGACAGGCTGCTTGTCTTATCACTGCGCTCTGTGCTGGGTTTGACAGGATTTCAAAGTAACTGTTGAGGAACTGTGGACGGGAAGAGAGCCTTAGCGCCTTCCTGCAACACTGTGGCCATTTCCACTGTTTGAGGCCCTCCTGGTAACTCACCTGGTTATTTTATTTTATTTTATTTTTTTGGTAGGAAGAGAGGCTGCTTTAAGGCTTATTTAGACAATCACTGGACTCATATTAGTTAGTTTGTATACAAGGCTGCTGGGGTGAGGGGAGGGTGCATAGATGTGTAATTGAGCAAATATTTAACTGGCTTCTCTGTGCCAGGGACTCTGCCAGGTGGTAGAGGGGGTGTGAGGTTGAGTAAGACCTGGCCCCTGCCCTTGGGCCCTTAGGGGAGAGCTGAGACACATTTGTGGATGACTCTGGTGTGAGGCGAAGATGACAGAGACCCCAGAAAGGTGCTGTGAGTCATGGGGATTCGGAGGAAGGAGCCAGCCTGCCCTGGGAGACGCATGGGCCTCTGCCGCTGAGGAGTTCACAGCCCGGAAGGGGAAATAGTGGCCCAGTGACTGAAGTACAAAGGCGGCCTCTGATGAGTGTCCCGAGCATGCCACAGACAAAGGACTCGAGGAATTCCAAAAGGGGCCACTTCTATCTGAGGCGGGAGGGAAGCGGCCTTGAGGAAGGAGCTCACTGCCACTGCCGGTTTGCAAACAGGGCAGGCGCTGGGTGTTGGAAAGTGAGGACTCATTTAGTGGGTAATTGAGGGGTAATTAAAAGCGTCAAGAGATTGCTCAGTGTAATTTGAGTGCCTGCTGTGCCCCCCAGATGGCTGTGGGGTGACACCAAAGAGCTCTGTACTCTTCACACTCAGCAAGTCCTGGCAGTGCCCGTGGGCAGATCCAGGTGCTGGCAGATCCAGTTGCCCAGATTGGCAGGCTCTGCTTGGGGAAGGGCCGCCCTGTGAGGTGCATTCTGTGGCTGCTTGTCTGAGGAGCAGAGGAGGGGAGAGGAAAGAGAGGGTCAGAGCCCTGGCATTCTGTCTTTTTATTTTTAAACTTTTTAACCCAGGGGGTTGGAGATGGGACAACTTCTCTCTTGCAGGATGGAGGGTGCATGTTAATCACAGCCTGCCTTTCGCCTGTTCTTGGTCCAGAAAAAACAAAACAAGGATCTGTTAGCTTTTTAAAAGGAAAAGAAGCCCAGGGAAAAGGCTGCATTGTTGTGTAGCCTGGTAGGGTATTGCTAGGGACCAGGCTAGCTGTGCTTTCTTCACTTCCTCTTGTAGCTAATCCTTCAGTAAAGTACTTAAGACAGCCCTTACCAGCTTGACATCTTTATTTCAAAAGGAGAGGAGGGGTTGGCTGTTGTTTTCCTCAGAGGCGGGCCTTTCGCTTCTCTGGGGGGGAGAAAGAGAAACCCAAAGCAAAGGAAAAAAAAAAAAAAGAAAGAAATCCAAGCCCTAACAGCTTCCTCCCAAGCATCATGTTCCAGAAATATTTAGAATAACAAAATCTGTGTGTCCTCTTAATTAAACAAACGTCTAATTTGCTGAGCATTAAAGAGCATCTCTGCCGCAGGGGCAGGAAGTGCATTTTCTCTTTGTGCAGCCCCAGAGAGTCACTGCCTGGGCCTTAACCCTTAAGTCACTGCCTGGTGCACTGGGCCTCTGGGCTCAGGTCCTCCAGTGGCTGAGTGGAGCCCCGGCTGCCCCTGGGCAGTGGTGCTCCTGTGACTTACAGAATCCCGTTCTGAGAGCTGAGATCTGGGGATCGCGGGGCTGGGAGCTTCAGAACAAGGCTCCAGCCCTGACCCTGCCACTACTAGCTTTCTGACCTGAGGCAAGGCACACAGCCCTTGTGGGAATCCTGACGGCTTCCCTACAGGGTGAGGTGTGAGAACTGAAAGGATTAAGCTACTGAAAGGGCCTATGTAAGGTACGTAGAGTGGCTCTGTAACATTTTAAGATAATATATAAATGTTCCATCTTAATTCCCTGGGTTGTCAGGGAGGACACAAGAGGAGGGGTGGATGGTTTTCCTGGCTCCTGGCTCAGAGCCCTTTCTACAATACTTCCAGACAGGTGTGCTGGTGCCTGTGCGTGTGTGCACGCAGCACTCGTGGCCTCTGAAGCCTCAGTGGTCCTGGGTTCCAGCCGCTGATGGCTGTGGACGCACTTGCTGAGCGTGTGCTGAGCAGCCTCATTTCCGGGCCCTGGCCTGGGTAGAAGGTTCTCAAACTAGCTGCAAGTTTTAGTTCTAAACCATGGTTTCCAGTGCGAGCACATGGCCAAGGCAAGAGCCTCGAGTGTCTGGAGATCTGGCTTCTAGCTCTTGCTGAGGGAACATTTGATTTTGATAGAAAATGCCATTATTATTATTACTATTTTTTATTTTATTTACTTAAAAAATATATATTTTGTTGATTTTTTTACAGAGAGGAAGGGAGAGAGATAGAGAGTTAGAAACATTGACGAGAGAGAAACATCAATCAGCTGCCTTCTGCACACCCACCCACCACTGGGTATGTGCCGGCAACCAAGGTACATGCCCCAACAGAATCGAACCTGGGACCCTTCAGTCCACAGGCCGATGCTCCATCCATTGAGGCAAACCGGTTTCGGCAGAAAATGCCATTATTGCCTACAAAGACATTATACCAGTTTGTAAGCCCACTAATTATGCACAAGAGAATGGGGAAAACTGATAAGTTCAGTCATTTTAATTTCTCCAATATGCCCCAGTTTCTTAGGTCTTCTCCAGCCCTATTGATGGGCATATGGGTTGTAACAACGTGGCTGGGCACAATTCTCTTTTTTTGAAGGTAGTTTGGTGGCAATATTTGTCAAAGCACAGTCCTTCCGTCTGAATTCTAGGAATGCACCCCACAGATCAACCCAAATGTGCAAAAGGAAATGTTGAGGATATTGTTTGCAGCATTGTCATGGACAAAGACAGGAAACAAGCTCACTGTCCATCAGAAAGGGCACATAAATCATGGCACAGCTGTGCAGGGGCAGTCCTCACAGCCCTTTAAAAAATGAGGCTGATCTCTATTCCTGCTAGGTCATGCTCTGCAGGATATGTTGTAAGTGGAAGGAACTAGATGTGAAGTAGTATAGATGGTGGTCCCTTCGTGTGAAACATGCTATGTCACGTTGGCTCTGTGCCTGAAAAGATAGCAAGATGCTGGTAATAGTGGTTGCCTCTTGAAAGGGCCCAGGAAGCAAGAATGGGGGTGAGGGAGGGGGTGAGCATTATTTTCACTAAATGCCTCTTTATATGTATTGCCCTTAAATCATAAAAAAAACCTTAAAAATTTTCTTATTTTTATTTCCTATAAAAGTAAGGGGGTCTGCTGGCCAGTCTTGCAGGTCTCAGTTTTAAAATGCATTGCTCTAGATTCCAAGTTTCCTATTGAGTGCCTACTGCGTGCAAGGAAGGAGGAAAGGTTTTACAAATGGACTGACTTGCTCTTGTGGCTGGAACATTTTGGGTGCTGTTTTCTTCTCCATGACGTCATATTATCACCAGAGTAACCCGTAAGAAATGTCTACCCTGATCCACTCCCTCGTATTCTGGAAAATGGTGGATGATTGCTTTTCTTTGCTGTATGTGTCTGGAAAGTATTCCAGGATGACCTTTTGCCAGGTTTCCCACAGTTCCCCTGGCTCCAAATTACCTGACCAGAAGTCTAGACCAGGCCTTTAATCCCTTGGATCCTCTAACCTTAAAGTCATTTCAACCACTAGTGTGCCCCTTCCCACTCCATCCCGTTGTCCCTCAGACATCTGGCCTGTGGTTCTTATGCATTAACAGTGGAAAGGCCCATATTCTTGAGAAAATGTGATCAGAAGAGTGTTTTGACTTTGAGGACCCCCACTCCCTTCTTCAGGAAGCCCATCTTCGTCTTGCATGGTGTGGGCACTGGAGAAGCTGCCAGCTCTGCTCGCTGCTGAGTTAGCTCTTTTCTGTGGCCAAGGCGGAGGAAGACCCCCGTCAGGGTCTCTGCCAGGCCTGTGCCCCTGCCAGGCAGCCTCTGGCCTCTGGGAGCAATGGCATGAGTCACCCATGAGTATACGGAATGAGCCTAGGTCTAAAATGGGCTTGCCAACACATGGGCTCCAAGGCTGGATGCTGGCCTGCCAAATCCCCCTGCCCCCACCTGCCCCTCGCGCTTTGATGGTACCAAATCATTTGGGAAGCAGGAGGGAGCTGCCCTCTGTCTGATGCATGTCTCTTTAAAAAGTAACTTAGGCTGGCTGCTCTGTTGGAATTTCTCAGGCCCCCATTCTGCTGACTAGTTCCTCAGGCCCGAGGTGATTCAGCACCCAGAACAGGACACAACATCCTGGCCTCTGGGCAGGTGGGCCCAGAAAAGGTTCTTGACTGGCTTTTGGCTGAGGGCAAGGCCCTCTTGGGAGCTTCTCCCCAGCCTGACCCTTCAGGTCTCACAGGGCCCTTCTTCCTCAGCTCGGTTGCTTACTCCACTAGGAACCTTCCTGCTGAGGCTGGAGGGAGCCTTGCAAGGCCTTCCGGAACTTGCCACCAAAGGGTGTGGCTTCCTGCCTGGGCAGGTTGGGCTGGGCCCCTGGAGAAGTTGAAGGTGGAGCTGATCTTCCCCCACCCTCCAATCTTTGCTTCCGTGCGGTCCTTAGGGCCATGCGGTTCTACCCAGAGGAACAAGGGGCCTCTGAGGAGGTCCCCGCTCACTTCCGTGGACATTTCTCTACCGTTTGGGAACTAGTGTCTTAGGGTCCTTTTCCTTTCATTTGAACTCTAATGCTTACAAGAAAAATCAGCAGAACAATCAAATCTCCCTATTGCATTCACTGAGAATTAGACAATGCCCGAGCTGGAAGGGGTATTAAGGACAGTGTAATTTTTCTCCCTTAATTCCAGAAGTAGTGGTTTGCCCAAGCTCATCTGTCTGCTTTGGCCCCTGGTTTCTCTCACCCCCAGTGCCTCTCTCTCAAAATTATGCGGCTTCATTTAAAAGTGTTTTTGAACTGTTATCATCCCTTTTATGCGCTGTTTAGCCAAGCAACACATACTTAGCTCCTTTAATCTTTCCTCAAGAGTCTATTCTTCCCCACCCTTAATCTTTTTCATTTTTGGGGTGGGCACTAGGGTTAAGAAATGGGGTGGGAGGTGTTTCTCCAGTTTCTCTGAACTTCTTCCAGTTGGACAGGCCATTTAGGCTGGAAGTTCCCACAGCTCAAAAATCAATATTTCACATGGGGTCGTGCCAGGCAGTAGGGTGGGCCCTTTTGAGAGCAGTGGCTTTCCAGTGTTCCTCAGCCAGTCCTCATTTCTAGTCATTTTAAGTAGTTTAATGTCTTGGGTCAGTGATCGGCAAACTTATTAGTCAACAGAGCCAAATATCAACAATACAGCGATTGAAATTTCTTTTGAGAGCCAAATTTTTAAAATTTAAACTTCTTCTAACACTGCTTCTTCAAGATAGACTCGCCCAGGCCGTGGTATTTTGTGGAAGAGCCACATTCAAGGGGCCAAAGAGCCGCAGTTTGCCAACCACTGTCTTGGGTGACCGATTTGCTGTAATTTCAGCATGAAACCTACAGTAGAGGGACCAAAACAAGGGCTTTGGGGTCAGATGGAACCAGGACTAGACCCCCACCTTGTCTTTTAACTGTTACACTGGAGCCTCAGTTTCCTTATCCGCACCATGGAGATTCCTGCCTTCTTAAGCTTGTTGTAATTAACATAGAAATATGTGTTAACTGAAGTGCTGCTTTTCTCTCTTCCCTTTTTCCTCCTTTTTTTTTTTTTCTTTCTCTCGTGTTATCACCAACATCATCAGATGGAAGGAAAGAAATGTTCAGGTTTTAAAGATTTAAAATTTGTCTAACAAGCCTGTCCCTTGACCACAAGGTGTGGTGTCGAAGATCACCGAGGAACCTGCCAGAAGATTTCCTGGGCTGGATGCTGAGGTTTCGAGGCCTGCATGCAACCTTTGCATTCTGACCACACGATACAATTCAACCTATTACATCTGCGCTGGTTATGAGCTGGCTCAAGCAGTTTAAAAAAGCTTGCTACAAAGCACCACCTTTATTTAGAGATGTCTGTGTTCAAAAGCCGCCGCGCTTCCTGTGTTTGGCCTTAAGTCACTGGGCTGGAGAAGGCAGCTTCCTGTCTGATAAACATAAAGTCAGGCATTTGGAACAGTTTGGGTGACTTCATCTAACTGGGCTGGACGGGGAAGAGGATTTAGAACCCACTGGACTGTGAAGAAAGACCCGGAGGCCAGAGGCGGGCTCTCTCCCTGGCTGGATCTCAGAGTCAGCCCCGGTCCTTTTGTAGGAGTAAAGTTTTAAGGCTCACTGGTACCTTTGCCTGTAGGCCAGGGGACATGGAGGCCCAGGCAGCCTAAGCTTTAGAGTGCCATTTCGTAGTGATCTCTCCATTTTACAAAATTTGGATGCAAGGTACTTACTTGTCTGGAAATCTCTGGGGCGAGAAAGATGGTGGCAGGGAGCTGTTTTAAAGGTTTGGTCTATTTTTTTAATATTTAAGCCAACTATTGGGTATGAGAGTATTGACCTCAATTTTTTTTGCGAAATCAATAACCGAGGCTCCTTGGGCCCCTGCTGCATGGCCTATTTGGGACTTCAGTGGGGCTGGAGGGCAGAGGACACCTCCTTATCCTCAATAGCCCCCTCCTCTAATCGTGGGTAGGGACCCTGGGAGAGAGATTTGCCTTGTGAGACAGGACATATTAACTGAATGGCTGGGGATTTCTGAGCCAGCTTCCAGGAGGCTAGAATTGCCTGGAAGGTGGAGGGAGATGGGGATGGGGATGGTGGGAAGGAAGAGGCTCTGGTGGAAGGGCACTGGCCTGGGAATCAGGATGTCTGGGTTGAAGTCCTCCCAGCTCTGCTAATAATAGTAATCATAAATCATAATCGTTTAAATTTTATGGAGCACTGTGCTGGTGCTTTTACATGAATTATCTCATTTCTTGCTTCATTCTCATGAGGTAGGGAAGTATCCCTATTTATTTATTTATTTATTTATTTTAATTTTTTATTTTTTTAATATATATTTTTTTATTGATTTTGTACAGAGAGAGGAAGGGAGAGAGATAGAGAGTTAGAAACATCAATGAGAGTCATCAATCAGCTGCCTCTTGCACACCCCCTACTGGGGATGTGCCCGCAACCAAGGTACATGCCCTGGACCGGAATCGAACCTGGGACCTTTCAGTCCCCAAGCCGACGCTCTATCCATTGAGCTAAACCGGTCTCGGCGAAGTATCCCCATTTAAAAAGAAAATACATTTTATTGAGTTTTTACAGAGAGGAAGAGAGAGGGATAGAAAGCTAAAAACATCGACGAGAGAGAAACATCGATCAGCTGCCTCTTGCATACCCCCTACTGGGGATGTGCCCACAACCAAGGTTCATGCCCTTGACCAGACTCAAACCTGGGACCTTTCAGTCCACAGGGTGACACTCTATCCACTGAGCCAAACCGGTTTCGACAAGTATCCCCATTTTATAAAT
Source organism: Pipistrellus nathusii (assembly GCA_963693515.1). Lineage (NCBI taxonomy): Eukaryota > Metazoa > Chordata > Mammalia > Chiroptera > Vespertilionidae > Pipistrellus > Pipistrellus nathusii. Next base: position 183,306,664 of record OY882860.1, on the reverse strand, counting down.
GAGGAGACTGAGCAGGGATTCAAACATGGGTGCTCTGACTCTAGACCCCAGAGTGACCTTATAGATGTCCTTCACTCCCGGGCTTGACAGTGAGGGCTGGTCCCTGGGCCTCCTCCCTCACCAGTGACTGGGAATTGGCGAAAGGAGCAGACTGTGGGCCGCAGCAGAATGGGGCCTCCTGTCCTGTGGTGTAGTTGACTCCTCAGAGAGAGGTTGCCAGTCGATAGTGTGGCATTTAACCTCAACTGGTCGCTTTTCAAATGTGTGTGGCTGGTCCTAAGGGAGGGCAGGTGAAAGGACAGCCGCTGGGCAGTGTAAATCCTGGCTGCCGTGCCTGCCTGCGGTGGCCAGGCCCTGGCGGTCTTCACCAGGGAGCCAGCCAGGCCATCATCTTGACCGTTGGGGTCTTCCTGACCTCAGCCCACTTACATCCAACAGACTGCCATTCTTTCCTTTCTTCATTTGTTCCTCTGTCCACCATCATTCAGTAGCCGCTCTTCAGACCTTCTTATGTGCTAGGCCAGTGGTCGGCAAACTCATTAGTCCACAGAGCCAAATATCAGCAGAATAGCGACTGAAATTTCTTTGGAGAACCAAATTTTTAAAACTTAAACTTCTTCTGACGCCACTTCTTCAACACAGACTCGCCCAGGCTGTGGTATTTTGTGGAAGAGCCACACTCAAGGGGCCAAAGAGCTGCATGTGGTTCGCGAGCCGCAGATTGCTGACCACGGTGGCAGGCACTGGGCTGGGTGCTGGGAACGTGGAGTGAAGGAAGCAGTTTCCAGGAGCTGATGGTGTCCTGCCAGCTAGGGCAGAGAGGCTCAGGAGGATCCTAGTAGACTTCCTGGAGGAGGCGGCATCTGAGCTGATTGCGAGCTGGAGACGTGGCACAATTTGCGTCTAGGGAGCCGGCTGGGACCTTGTTCAGTTGCTCAGACCCTGGCGGTGCTTTGTTCAGGGGTGATTCAGGTTGCCAAGGCTCTCTGAGTCACCGGGCTGGTAAAAGATTTCCTCTTCTTAGGAGCTCTAGGCCCAGTCCTCTCCCAGTCTTTCCAGAGCTCAATGGCTCATTAAGGCCCCCTTCCCCCATGCCATTTCCTGGGAAATGTGGGAGTGCAGGATTCCACTCCCAGGTCCTTTAACCCTTGAGTGGCTGCCGGGCATTCTGCCTGTGCCTCTGGGTGTGTGCTCAGCATGCTGTTTCCAGCTGAAGGACTTGGAGGAGGTTTATCATGGAGTGTTGAGAGAGACATCATTGTTACTGGACTCAGTTCCCTCCTTAGAGTTTTAAAAAGGGGGGCGTTGTGTATGCCTCAAACAATAATAACAAAGCTGGCGAGACTTGCCCTTACCCCATCCACCGTTTGCATCTCTCTGTGCTTTCTGACCGTATTGCCACAGTTATTAGTTTAATGGAGGAGAAGAAACATTACCTTGCCAGAAAGTTTATTGGGTTTTAATGGCTGTTTTGGAAATTCATTCATTCAGCAAATAGACGCTGAGCATTTGTTGGAGGGCAGAAACTGCTGGGTGGTTCGGATGTAGAGGAATGAGACACTACAGGCCCTGCCCTCAGGGGGTTAGGCCCAGGGAAAAACCGATTCACTCTGGTGGTGTGGGCTGTGATAAAGGTGAGCCCAGGAGAAAGTGGTAGCTCCGATGCCCAATTTGAGTTGACGGAAAACAGGTAAAACCACTTTTTCATTTGTGGTGAGAAAGCTTAGGAACATGGACCCCTGAGATCTTTCTGGGCTCATTGGAGGAAGATCTTCAACCAGCTGCCCTCCCTGAGTGGCTCATGTACCACCCTGGGCCAGAAAAGGTGCTGGGAGGAAGTAAGGGGGCAGAGGCTCCCAGGGCCCCTGGCCCTACTGAGAGGGACCCCTCAGTGCCCATGGGCAAGAGGCACCTGAGGGTGGGGCAGCAAGGGTTAGGTGGGGTGGGGTGGTGTCCAAAATGTCCGGAAGCTACTGGCAGGCCACTTAGGCTGTGCTGTGGGCTCCTACCCCCTGGATTGTAGCAACGAGTTGCAACAGTTTAGTTTTGTTGCAAAGAGGAAGTTGCAGAATCCCAGTGGCTGCTTTTGAACAGATACATAGGTGTTAACAATGTAAGGAAGTTACTCCGGTCTGCTGGGCAGAGCATGAGGGGAGAGAGGATGGGTGGTCAGGGTCTAGACACTGGAATGCAATGTCTTCGCTCTGGAATTTTCTTTCCTTCCAGATGGATGGCTTTCTTGCTGGTATCCTTTCCTTTTGCCAGCCCCCATTGTCCCTGTTTCTGACTCCAGGGAGCCTGCCAGCACTCCACTGTGTTCCTGGAGAGCAGGAGCGAAGTCACTTGTCCTGAAAGGAGCCACAGGCTTATTGTCACCCACCCATCCCCCCACCCAGGGACCAAGAGGGCCGGGGTGGCCCCAGACACGGGCACTGGTCCACTTCCACAGCCTTGTTTGTGCTTCAGGTTTGTCAACTCTTGAGTTCCCTTTGCAGCCTGCAGTGGGGATTGGGCTCTGGACCAGCCCGCTTGAGTGTGAGGTTTGACTAGGAGAGCTCTGTTCTTCAATGCCCCCTTCAGCGTACACTCACAAAACCCCAGACAAGCCCCACACCTTCACCCGACTTCATTTTTACACAATGACTTCGTGTTAGCAATGAGACCATCCTGAGCTTAGGGCTTTTTCGGTGCTTGGTAGATGTTCCCTGGTGGTAGAGGCGAGGTCCTTTGTGTATCTTCTTTCTTTATTTCCTGTCACCTTGTTTACATTATTACTTGGCGCTGATTACAGGCTAGAGATTGTCTTTCAGTTTATACTGTTTTTTAATTATTGACCAGTGTTATAATATTGGAGGAGGAGAGGTGGGTGCAAGGAACAGAGAATTAGAGAAAGCAGAAGGAGGCCGTGGGTGAGGGAAGGGAGTGGGTGGCTTGAGAAGCAGCAGCTGGGTTTGAGTCCCATTTTCACTTGGTTTAGTAGTCGACTAAATATGCCTCAAATGCTGGGGATAGGCGACTGATTAAAACCACCAGACTCTCTGTAGTTCACATTCTGTCTGCCAGATAAGCACACTCACCATGACAGGTTAGGGTGGAGGAAGGCACTGACGAGAACAGGTGAGGGCATAGCACAAAGTACCCCAGACGGGATGACGTAAACAGCAGACACTCATTCTCACAGTCTGGAGGCTAGACGTCCAAGCCCATGGTGCTGGCAGGGTTGGTTTCCTCTGAGGCCTTCCTCCTTGGCTTGCAGATGGCTACACTCTTGCTGCCTCTTCACATGGTCTTCCCTTTGTGCAGGAGCATCTGAGCTGTCCCGCAAGTGTTCAGATTTCCTCTTATAAGGACAGTAAGCAATTGGATTAGGGCCCACCCTAATGGTTCATTTTGACTTAATTGCCTCTTTTTAAAAACCCTGTCTTCCAAATAATACAATCACATTCTGAGATCCTAGTGGGGAAGGGGGAGTTTAAGGCATCAACCTAAGAATTTTTTTGAGGGGAGAGGGACACAATTTACCCCACAACAAGGGAGAAGAGAGTGGAGGGGGGTGTCAGTGAAGGCCTCTCTAATTCAAGATCATTTTCTTTGGTTCCTGAGGTGTGAGGGATGAGCCCTCTAGGACTTACTCATTTATTTAACTGCTTTGAGTCCCAGTTTGCTCACCTGTAAAATATGGTTAATAAAACCCAATAAATGTCAGTCTCCTTCTGCCGCCCACCTGCACCTTTTCCTTCTGCCCCTTTCTTCCTGTTGGCTCCCCAGTTCCACTTCCGATCAGGGTGCTTAGTAACTGGGCCTGCCCTTCCCCCTCCCCCCCCCCCCTCGTTCCCAGCTCCCAGAGGGCTCTCTCACAGGGGTGATGGCATCCCCACCCAGTTCTTTGGACCACGTGTTCTTGGGGGTGGCTCTCTCCTCTGAGGAGCCGCAAACACTGTTTTTACATGAGCAAGGAGTGACACTTGGAGGAAACTGGTGCAGGACTATAAACATAAAATACCAGTTGCAGGCCACAGTGTGGGATGGTTGCCAGAGAAAGAGCTCCCCGTTCAGGCGACAAGGTCTTACCCTCCCCGTGCCACTCTCGCTTCTCTCATTAGAGGTGTGGCTCCTCGGACCCTTGTGCATGCCCGGCCCGAGGTGGGCACTTACTATACGTTGAGAAATGGGTGAATATATTCATACCTGGGTGTGGGTCAAACAGATCCTGGTTCAGCATCAGCGCTGTCCCTGAGCCCGGTGTGACTTTAGACACAAGGCGGTATTCCTTTGGGTCCTGAGCCTTAGCCGCCATGATGAGTATGTCTGGTACTTATGTACATAGGCAGGGGCTCTGGAGTCAGACCCTCTGACCTAATCCCGATTCGCCCATTTGCCAGCTCTGATGTTGGTTAAGCCAGGCATCCTTTCCGTGCCTGTTTTCTTTGTCTGTGGAATGAGGAAAATATGAAAATAAAGTTTAGCTTTATTGTTTATATGTTTTATTTGTACATAACTTGTCCAGCATAGTGCCAGGCTATCTATAAATATATCCGTGTTTTTTTTAAACTGTTAAATCTATTTCTATCACTGTGGAGCTTGAAGTCAAGTGAAAGTCTCCCAGTCCCATGAGAAAGGCGGTATTAATGTTCCCATTTTATAGCTGGGAAAAACTGAGGCTCAGCGAACCTAAATGCCTTAGCCCTGGGTAGCAAGTGAGAGATCTCAGACCCTCTCCTTGGTCCTCAGCTTTTCAGGCCGGTTATTTCCCATACGTGTCTCTCATCCCGCTTACTCCATCCTGTGGATAAAGGCTGTGAAGTTGGGGGCTGCGGACTGCATGCTCTTGTGCACAACATCGAAGCAGTGGCTGTTAGGACCCAGCGCCTCACTGGCTTCTGATGTCAGGTGTAAAACACAGCCCTCCCTGTTCCATCCCACACAAGCCAGTGTTTGGCAGGTGGGAGTGGGCGGCCTGGTGTGTGAAATCTGTCAGCCTGGTCCCCACAGCGGACTGGAGCTTTCTCCCCTCAGCTTCCTAGCCCACCAGCACACTGTTCTCAGCCTGCCTCCTGCCCAGAGCCAGCCTGCCGCCCACCAGCTGATTCCTGCATTTGTCAGCGCGAGGAGGAGGTGGCCAGGTCGCTGCAAGTGCTCACGAAAAATGCCTCCTTCTGGGATTAATTACTCAGATGCTGAGTGCTGGAATTTGCAGGGCAGCCTCCACACCCTGGCTTCTCACCTCCAATTGTTTCTACTCCTTCCTCCAAACCTCCCTGAGTTCTGCACTTTCTAGCCAGCATGTTAAAGCTCATGTCAGCCAAAGCAGGTTTGGTTCAGTGGATAGAGCGTCGGCCTGCGGACTGAAGGGTCCCTGGTTCAATTCCGGTCAAGGGCATTTACCTTGGTTGCGGGCACATCCCCAGAAAGGGGTGTGCAGGAGGCAGCGGATCGATGGTTCTCCCTCATTGATGTTTCTATCTATCCTCTCCCTTCTTCTCTGAAAAATCAGTAATAAAAAATATATATGTATATAAACCTCATGTCAGAGGAAAGAATGGACAGTGTCCTTGGAGGCTGAGGCTGAATTTGCTGTGTTCTCAGAGGACACAGGGCCAGGGGCACTTCCAGGTTGTAAATCCCCTTGTGTGCAGACCTTCATAGCATGGCACACCCGGGCAGGCGTACTAAAGAGAGGCTTTCTTTTCCTATAAGTAAACAGGTCCCTGCTTTAATCATCCTTAGGTTGAAATAGTGGACTCCCCTCTCTCTCTTCCCCTCCCCCTTCTGGCTTTCAGACAAAAATCTGAAGAATGTGATCCTCCTGGACCTGAGCAAAGACCAGGCTCTGGGCAGGATTCAAAGCATTCTGGGCCTTACCAGGCAGCCTTTGTAGTTCCTGGACCTGGGACATTCCATGTTCGTTGTGGTCAGGAGTCACTGAGGACTAGGGGCTCATTAAGTTCCTGATCACCCAGGCCAGGTAGCTCAGTCGGTTAGAGCATTGTTCCGATGTGCCCAGGTTGCCAGTTTGATACCTGGTCAGGGCACCTACAAGAATCAACCATTGAGGGCATAAGTCACAGAATAACATCAATGTTTCTCTCTAAAAATCATTTTTAAAAATTAAAAAAAAAATTCCTGGCTCCTCAGTGGGATCCACAGGGAATAGTGGGGAGAGGTCGGGAAGATAAACATTCCTCACCCCAACACTTTTTTTTTTTTTTTTTAAATCATCATCGAGGATATTTTTCCATTGATTTTCAGAGAGAGGGAAAGTCAGAGAGAACTATTGATGTGAGAGAAACACATCGATTGGTTGCCCCCTGCACGTGTCCTGACCGGTCCTGGCTGGTCCTCCTTGCTGGATGCACTGTTTGCAGCTTCCCTGCATGCGCTCCGAGTCGATGGGCCATGTGCACTGGCACACAGACTCTGGAGCCTGACGAGACCTCAGGTACAGACTCCAACAGCCAGCAAGTCACTTACACATTCTGCGCTTCAACTTCATCCGCAAAACAGGATATTAGTAGAACTACGTACGTCACAGGGCTGCTGTGTGGGTTAGGGCGATCTCGGGTGAAAAGCACTCAGAAGTAGTACTAGCGATTGTCAGCATGGTCCTGCGACGTGGGCTTGGCGATTCCCGTTTTCCAGATGAAGAGAGAGAGGCTCAGAACGTTTAAATAACACACCCAGATTCCCTCCGAGTGGAGACCATAGCACTCACATCCACGTCTGCCTGATCTCTCGCATCCTCTGAGGTGTGTGCCTGTGTGGACACGTCCATGTGCACATGTCCGTGTGTGTGCACCTTCTGGGGAGTGGGAGAGGGTCCTGCCCAGGACAGCATGGTGTTGCCCGAATCCGGCAGCTCCCTGGGGCAGGGGCTGCTGCCGCTCCCTCCTCTCACCTGCAGCTTCAGTCTTGGCCCCTTTGGAACCAGGCTATGGTTCTGGCAAAGAAGTGGTTCTTGGTGGGTGGTCAGGTTCCTGGGGAAGGATGTGTGAGGTCATCCCTGTGGCCAGGCTATCCACCTGCTCAAGGGCAGCGGGCTTTTCAGGCCAGCATGCTACCACAGCCTGCTCCAGGGAACTGCAATGTAATTTTTGTATGCGGTGTGAAACAAGTGGGTTTTATTGTCACTCAATGGCTCCTAGTGGGGTCATTCTCCCCAGGGAGGCTGACAGCTCTGGAATGCTGCTTGTCCACCCTGGCTTCTCTGGAGAGGTGGCTGTGCCCTGGCTGCAGCCTGTATGCCCAGGCCTGGCTCCCGGAGAAAAGGCCTCAGGAAGGAGAGATGGCTCACCACCCAGTTTGGGGATGTTTTGTTCCCGCAGCCCAGGGTGACCCAGAGCGGCCCTGGGGAAGTGACCTCCGCTTCCCACGCAGTCACTGCTGGTCGTCCGGACGGCAGCTCTGCTCTCAGACCTCTTTTGTGAGATTCTGCTTAACCCTCTGGAGGAAAGGAAGGAAGAGGATCCTCTCGTGTTTGTTCATGTTGCCTTGGTGGAGAGGACACTCCAGTGCCCCTTTGCCTTTGAGCTTATAAACAGGAGCTCCTAAAAGTCCCCAGGCTGAACTTGAGGGTCTCTGTGAGCCCCCAAAGATGGTATGCCAAGGGGTCACAGCCCTCAAAGGAGTCCTTGGTGGCTGAAAGCATTCAGAATCACTGATCCAGAGAGATGGGAACTTTAGGTTTCCTGCCGAGAGAGAGAGAGAGAGAGAGAGAGAGAGAGAGAGAGAGAGAGAGAGAGAGGAAACAGATCAGCGTGCTATTATCAGTTTGTTCATTACAGATAGCTTATGCTGTCCAGGCAGATAAAAATGTGGGCCTACTTCTCCCACCTGATCTTTATTTTAAATATATATATATATATATATATATATATATATATAATATATTTTATTGATTTTTCACAGAGAGGAAGAGAGAGGGATAGAGAGTTAGAAACATCGATGAGAGAGAATCATCGATCAGCTGCCTCTTGCACCCGCCCGCCCCCCCCCCCCCCACTGGGGATGTGCCCGCAACCAAGGTACATGTCCCTGCCCGGAATCGAACCCGGGATCCTTCAGTCCACAGGCCTATGCTCTATCCACTGAGCCAAACCGGTCCCGGCTATTTTAAATATATTTTTATTGATTTCATAGAGGAAGGGAGAGGGAGAGAGATGGAAACATCAATGCTGAGAGAGAGTCGTTGATCAGCTGCCTCCTGTCTGCCCCACACTGGGGAATTGAGTCTGCAACCCTGGCATGTGCCCTTAACTGGAATTGAACCTGGCACCTTTCAGTCCACAGGCTGATGTTTTATCCACTGAACCAAACCTGCTAGGGCCCACCTGATCTTTTTTAAAATTGAGTTTATTGGGGTGACATTGGCTAATAAAATGATAGGTTTCAAGTATACAGTTCTACAACACATCTTCTGTGTATTGTATTGTGTTTACCATCCCAAGTCAAGTCTCCTTCCATCAGCATTTCCCCCCCCTTTCCCCTCTTCTACCTCCCCCACCCCCTTCTCTCTGGCAATCACCATAGTGTTGTCTGCATCCACGAGTCTTTTTGTTTCTTTGCTTAATCCTGACACCTCACCCAGCACCCACCATCCGATCTTTCTTGTATTAAACTTGAATATAGCACTTCTGGAGTCTCTTTGGCACGGGCCTGGCGCTTTGAGTGGTGATGTTTTGACTGGAGAGTTGACCTGTTGTTATTCTGGATGCTGAGGAACCGGGGCTCTTTCTGCCTGTCCCTGTGATCACCCACCTGCACTCCAGGTGCTCAAAGGATGTTTCCTCAGCCATATCCGGGCAGGTGGCTTCAAACATTCCTACCACCCCCCAGCCTCTGAGTCTCTCTTTTTTAAGGGGGAGGGTGGGGAGCAGCGGAAGGGGTGCGGTAAGGATACCTGCCATGGCTTCTTTGAGGTGGTCCTGATCAAATGATGGGTGCAGTGGGAGGGGAACATGTTCACCATAGAGCCTCACTTTGGCTTTGGACTTGAGCTTGTGCTGGGCTAATTCCCTGTGTGATCTCGGGGGAGTCGCTGGACCAGTCTGAGCCTCATCTACCCAGCCTCATGGGTGGATTGTGATATTTAGTGGGTGGCAACCAGCATTTTTAGAAATGGAATAAAATAGATTCAAATGGAAAACAGCAGCGTGCATAGGATGTATTCGTAGATTTTATCTTGTTTGACGTGCTTTGTATAATTGTGATAAAAAGTTCTTACTTTTTTTTTTTTTTTTTTTTACTGGAGGCTTGAGATAAAAAAAGAAAATGTTGGTACCCCCAGGATGAGATCCTCTGGGGAGGGTTTCTTTCAGCCCCAACTTTGTGTGGGTCCTGCCCACAGCTCTGAGCTCCCCTCCCACCACTCCAGCTGAACTTGTAAATGGAGCCCCTTGCAAATCACAGTCTTTAAAGCTCTTTACAAAATTCTGGGAAATGAGCTGCATTCCTGGGGTGGAATAAATCATGTTGAGTTAGGCTAGGCAGGATGTGACTGCAAACCCCTGAAGTGGGCTGTGTGAGGGCAGCGCCTGTGACTGACTCATTATGAGCTTAGTGGCGACACAGACTTCTTGAGAGAAGAGGCAAAGATTGGGGGGGGGAAGGGAGCTGGCCGCCCGGGGCGCCACCAAGTACCACTCCTCCGAAAGCTCATTCTGGCCCTCACAATGGTCCTGTGAGTGGAGCAATGCTCTGACCACATTGCAGAGATGGGGCTGGCACTCTGTACTGTGCAACTCACAGCTGTCCTTGGGGGTGGCTGCTAGCACAGCACCTCCATTTTGCAAATGGAGAAACCGAGGCCTGGGGCCATGCCACCCTGGGGAAGTTTGTTCTGTTAGTTCAGCGAAGCGCCTGCGCCTGGAATTCCACTGTCAGCCAGGCTGCCTCCCGAGTCTGGTTCTTTCTAAGATGCTGACTGTAAAGGTCACCAGTAAGCTTATCGCCATGTGGAAGGTCTCTCTCCTATTAGTGGAGTGACTTGAATGACTCGCTCCATCAATTTAGGAAGATTGTTTTTGACCCTTGGCCTGTCGCATGTCTCTCAGAAACAAAACAGATCAGTGGACATCAGATGTAGCTGGAAGGAGGGAGGGTGAGGAAAACAGGACAGCGATATGGTCCTGGACCCTTTGCTCTTCTGCCTGATAAGGTGAGAATGAGTCACACGAGAGTCACTTATGTTTGGAAAACAAGATGTGGGATTATGGGGCTTTAAGAATGGGGGGCAGAGAGTCTGTAGAGTTTGGACTCCCTGCACGTTGGACAGGGAGGACCCAGCGGTGACTGGGACACATTGTGGCCTTGGCGCTCTCAGCCCTGCCGGATCAGAGTTAGGGTGGCTATTGTTGCAAGCGGCTACACGGTTCTCTGTTAATTCAGTGTTACTTACACATCACTTAGAAGCGCACGCTGCTGAAGGCCTGGTGGCTTCTGGGCTGGGGAGTTTTCAGAAACTGTCTCCTGTTCCTCATGTTGCCTCGGGTTTCTCAGCATCTTGATGTGAATGCAGGAAGCCAGCGCTTTTCCACGAGACAGCGACCGTATAGTTAAATCTTTGCAGTGAGGTTATTTTTTTGCATGGGTTTCAGCAAGCCGCCCATTTGCTTGAGGAAAGGAAACCCGTGCAGGACCAGAGGGAAGGAATTACTTCGCTGCAGAACCTGAATGGCTCACATTGCCCCGTGCGCGGGAGGGGAGCTGTTGCAAGCTCGGGAGATGCTATCTGCCGGACAGCAGGCTCGGTGTGTTCAGAGAGCATTCATTCTGAGGGGCAGGCAGCCAGCCAGTTGTCAGCCTTGTCATACTGGGGGCCAGTCTGAGGGCAGAACCTGCGCTGGTCAGGATGGGATATCTTCCCTGGAATTACTTGCTTCTCTTTGCAGTGTCTCCTGGACTGCTGAGTGCAAGGTCATACCCAGGTAGGTGAGGCCTCAGGTATGACCTCACTGTTCAGATATGGGCTACTTTACAAGTAAGGTCAAGGCCCAGTGCAGACGACTTTCCTGCAGATCCACAGATCCAGCCGGTGGCCCGGCCTCTTCTCATTTAGTGAGAGCAGCTCATGTACCAGCCCTCCTCTCTCCCTCTCTCCCTCTCTCCCTCTCTTCCTCTCTCCCTCTTTCCCTTTGTCCCTCTTTCCCTCTCTCCCTCTCTCTTTGAGGGGTGAGGAGGGGTTGGCTTTGGAATGGTGAACTCTTGGACAGCCAGGTTCCCAGATGACACAATGTGAGTATAAACCCAGCACTGGGAGCAGCTCACTTCACTTCCGCAAGTGCTGATTGAGGACCCCCTCTATGCAGTACCCCGGGCTCAGTCAGCACCTGAGAAGGGAGCAGGGGACAGTCCCTAGAACTCCTTGAAGGCAGGGACTGTCCCCTCCTCCCTACTCAGGTGCTGACTGAGCCCGGGGTACTGCATAGAGGACAAAGATGAATAATATAGTAGGGTGTTAGGAAAGGCTGCCTGGGCCATCTGGAAAGAGACATCCTCCAGCAGCCATGGTCCAAATGGAGGGTGTCTGGAGGTGACAAGAGAGGTGAGCTGGAAAGTTGGTTGGGTTTTGAAGGCCACGGGCTGTCATTCTGAATGGAGCTGCCTTCAAGCTCTCATTGCTTTGTGCCCTGATTGATTGGTCACGTGATTCGTTTATGAAGAAATAGTTTCTGTGCCCAAAGCCTGTATCTGTGGCCCTGAGGGGGGGGGGGGTATCTTAGTGGAGGAGAATCCGCTGGGCACTTTGGTCTGCGTGACACCTGATACGTGAGATCAATGGCGGGAGCGTTCCTGACCCTGAGCCAGGCTGTTTGGAGTAGCAGCTCAGACCGTGAAATCTGTGCAGCGTTTGCCCCTCTTGTGGTGTTTAATCACCTTTCCCCTAGCCTCCTCACAGAACTCTTTCCTCCTGTCTTAGATAAAAAACCCCTCCTGGCTAATCCATGCTACTTTCCCACTGCCGGCCTTGCCCCCTTAAATTGAGGTCAGGGAGGGCGATCTTTTTAAAATACAAATCCAATGATGTCACCCTCATTACTTCCCACCTCCTGAGGTGGCCTCACCTTATCCCTAGAATAAGATCTACATTCCTCCGCATGGCTGATAAGATCCCGGGTTAGCTGCTGTCTCTATCCCCTCCAGCTTCATCTTTAACTATCCTTCCCTTCTCCCACCGCCACCCAACACCCCCCATTCCTTACACATATGGGGGAGGGAAATCTATGCACAAAACTCTGGTGTCATTTTTCAAAAATTTAAAAAAATATATATTTTATTGATTTTTTTTACAGAGAGGAAGGGAGAGGGATAGAGAGCTAGAAACATCCATGAGAGAGAATCATCAACCAGCTGCCTCTTGCACACCCCCTTCTGGGAATGTGCCTGCAACCAATGTACATGCCCTTGACCGGAATCAAACCTGGGACCTTTCAGTCCACAGACCGACGCTCTATCCACTGAGCCAAACCGGTTTTGGCAAAACTCTGGGGTCATTATTGATGCTCTGGGTTCGTTGGGTGCAGGGCAAAGTCAGATGACCGCAGGCTTCGCCTTCTTCCGTGCCTTCTTCCGTCAGGCAAACACGAGCATTTCTCATGTTCCCTGGGATTCTCAAGGAGTTCTGGGAAGTCTCTCCCTGGGCCTCGGAGGAGGGAAGGGCAAAGGGGGTGAGTTGGGGGTTCTGGTGCTAAATTCCTTTCTGCCCCATCTCTGGTCTGGTTTTCTTATCTGCGAAGCATCAGCACAGACTGGGGTTGGAATACTGCTAAGGGAAACAAGTCCCAGCTTCTTCTGTAAGCAAACAACATTCCTGAGGTCGGAAGGGAGGGGGCCCTCAGCAGCCCTCCCAGTCCTCAGCAGCCCCCGTCCTCCCCCCTTCTTAGCTTGAGAGGATGAGCACCTTAAGGGGAACTGCTGTTCCGCTGGTTCTGGGTGCAGAGTGGCTGACCCCTCCCTGTAGATAACTGTTTAATAGCCCTGCTGCTTATCCAGGAGGCTCCTGTGTGTCTCTTTCCTTGTGGGAGCCTGATGGATGCATCTGAGTGCCTGCAGGGCTGCACAGCTGGGCAGGACCACACCACACTCAAATCCAGCTCTTCTGCTGCTGGCCTCACGCACATCCCACCAGACCTGCGTTTCTCAGGGCATCGAGAAAGCTTCCTGCAGATGTTCCTGGGCCCTCCGCCTGACGGACAGAGGGCAGCGGGCTTCCTTGCTGCAGGCTTCTCAGAACCGCTGTGTGCATGTGACACTGGGGGAGGCCGTAGGTGTCAGGGGGCTCAACCTTCCTGGGCCATGAAACCCTCTTTCCTCCTGCAGAATCCCTGTGTTTGGGAGTCACCGCACTGGGCCACGCTGTTCTCCAGTCTGATGGCACCTGGAGAGTCACCAAACTTGTAGAAACTTTTCATAGGCCCCCTGGTGTCCTTCTAGGAAGGATTAAGGCTAATTAGGTCAGGAGGACAAGAGACGAGTTGGGAGGGGAGTTCCTTTTATTAAGTGTTGGATTCTTTGCTGGGAACTTTAATTACAACCCCTTTGGTGGTAGGCATTTTTTTCTTATTCTAGAGCGAGGAGATTCTTGAGGTATTAACAGCTCTGAGATCATAGGAATTGCGAGCAGGAGATTCAGACCCACGTATGCCTCACTCCAAACTCAATCCCATCGCATTCTCTTATTGTGCATTATAAATACCTGTTTGGGATTTGAAGAATTGCTGCTCCACCTGGTAGTGGTTTTTCCAAGTTCTGTCACTCTCTTTGGAGTTGGCACCAAAGATTGATGCCTGCAGCATTTGCTCAGTATTTCTCCAGAAGCAGCAGGAGGGCGGCCTGCGGCCTTCCCGTGGGTCCCAGCGAGGACAGACACCTGCCCGCTAGCCTGTGCCAGCTGAGGTTCTCTGTGGGTGTGTCTGGTGGTAGATGGTAGGAGTCTCCACATTGGTCAATCAGGGGCCACTAGAAATTTCCAGAAAACTGAGATGGTTTATTCAACCTTATGAAAAGTTTCTTGGGGACCAAGAAATAATTTTTACTCTTGTATCTCTTTGTGGATTGAAAGCTCTAACGCTTTCCCCCCTTTCTTGTTTTGACAATATAAAAAAATGAGTCCATTAAAAAATTAGTCCATAAATGGCTTGTAACGGTAGGTGGCTGTGACCTGTGTGTGCCTTCACCTTGGCTCAGCTCTCCAAACTCTCTGGCCTGTGTACAGGGGATTTTCCTGCTTCTAACAAACCTTCCCCACCACTCCTTCCTCATTTTTGCTTTGTTCCTCAGGCATTCATTCAGGAAATTTTAAACAAACCGAGCCCTGCTCTGGGTCAGGCATTGTGCTAGACATCTGAAGTAAAAATGAACGAGACCGCACCTGTCCTCAGATAAAACTGCAAAGAATGAGTGTGGGGCGCAGAGTGGAGGGACACATAGAGGAGGGAAGAGTTTTTGCAGCAAACAGCAAGAGCCTTCGAGAGGAGAGAACGTTGGAACTGAGGCTTGAGAAAGGGTTCCTGGTGCAAAGGACATACCAGCTTCTTCCAAGTCCTGGAGGATGTGAACAGGAACGGATTAAGCGGCAGAGAAGGGCAGAGGAAGAGGAGGGGCTGGGAGCATTGGAGATTTATGGGCAAAGTCACAAAGGGCCTTCTCACCGTGCAAGGATGGTTAGATTTGTCCTGGAGATATAAAGCCATTTGACTGTTTTTGAACTGGTGGTAGCAATAAAGCAGGAAGTAGCACGAATAGAAATGGAGCTGCCTAGTCATCCTGTGGGCAAGGGGGATGGATTTGAAGGGCGTGGAAGCCTCAGGGGAAGGGCTGTGAGGAGGCAGCTGTGCCGCTTAGAAAGGAGGGGCTATGGGCCTGGACCGGAGCTGGGCACCAGCCATGGGGTTGGCAGAGCACTTCTCATCCTCCAGGGAGATGTTTGCAGTGACTGTCTTGGGTGACCAGGTGACCAGGTGACCAGTCTTTCTTAGAGATGGAGACCCAGAAGAGAGTGCAGGCTGGGGCAGAGGGGAGTGGAGGGGAGTTCAGGCATGATGATGCTTGTGGGTCCTCCAGGATGGAGACACCCATCTGGTCGGTGCTGAAGGTCTGGGAAGAAAGTTCTGGGTGGGAAACACTAATTTGGGTATCTGTTTGCCAAAACCATTAAAATAGCCTTTGATGGCATTCCCAGGATAGTGGGCTGAGCTGCTACAGCATGGGAGCAACCCCTCCCCCTCCCGCAGTGTGGCTGCTGCCTGTCTGCCTTCCATTAGTCACCTAGATCTCTCGATGCTGATGAACTTTGCTTATGAGTCACTGTCTGAACTACTGTGTCACAGGTTCTGGAGACTCAGGCCCTGCCTGGGGAGGCATATCTGCCTCCTTTGCCTGATTCTTTTTTAAAAAATGGGGCATTTAGGAGTCTTTACTTTATAATCCAGTAGTGGGTTCTGGACAGATCCCTTAAAATTCAGTGTATTACAAGGGACAGTCACTCCTTGGTGATGGTGTCGTCCATGATGGCCATTGTTTGGGCCCCGGGAATTATTTTACTCTGAGGACTTCTCTATTTTAAAGAGATCAGGCTTGTGCAGTTCACTGTCGGGAGAGTCTTTACAAAGCTGAGGTCTGGGTTCTGTTCAGCATTTGCTCATACTAACCCTTTACATCAGTGGTTCTCAACTGGGGGTAATTTTGCCGCCCCTCTTCCCGAATCACCACCTTCGGCAATGTCTGGAGACACTTTCGGTTGGTATATCTGGGAAGGGGGTGCTATGTTGATTAATGAGTACAGGCCAGAGGTACTGCTTACTACCCTACACTGCACAGGACAGTCCTTCACAACAGACACTTATTGGCCTGAATGGTCACAGTGCTGAGGTCGAGAAACCCTGCCTTACCTGATTGCGTCCTTTTACGGTTCATGAAAGATGGCACTTTCTTCTCCCTTGGTCTGAATCCTTTCCTATCATCCCCCACCCACATCAACATTCCATTCTTCTTCCAGAACCCAGTCTAAATGTCATCTCCAAGAACTCTCCCTGGAGCTTCCACGTTCTCCATTCAATTACCCCTTTCTCTCTGTTCCCTTGGCAAACTTCTGGCTCCTGTCTTTCCGCAGAGTCCTGTGGTGTAGAGCTGGTTGTTTACTGCTGGTCTCCCCTCTGCAGTGACTGTTCCACAAAGACAAGTGTCCTGTCTCATTGTCACCTGTGCTCACTGTTGAATTAACAGCCTTGTGAGGTAGAGAGGACGACGTGAAGACAAGTGTCCTGTCTCATTGTCACCTGTGCTCACTGTTGAAGTAACAGCCTTGTGAGGTAGAGAGGACGACGTGAAATGTTATCTGCATTTGCAGTGTGCCAGAGAGGTGGCACGTGCCCAAAGTCACAAGCAGGTACTTCTTAATCCAGATGGCATCTATCCGTTGGGCGCCCACCATGCTTATTGTTGGGTGCAGCAGTTAATAGGACAGAAAACCCAAGAGCTTGCCCTGTCCACTCTCAATAAAGCCCCAGATTGGCACGTCAGTGATATGTGTCTTCTAGTACATTATAAACTTCTTGGGTGTCCTTCATACCTTTGTCACAATATTTCTTTCTGCACATAGATCATCAGTATGATTTGGTTGACTAAGTTAAATCTGAAGGGTTTGAAATTTTCTTTATTATCTCAGTAGCTGCTTTTATAGAACCTTCCTTAATAGTTTATTTAACTCAAAAGCAATGGCTGGATTGGCCCGTGTGGTTTAGCATGGACCTATGAACCAGGAGGTCATGGTTTGATTTCCGGTCAAGGCACATGCCCGGGTTTCAGACTTAATCTCCAGAAGGGGGCGTGCAGGAAGCAGCTGATCAATGATTGTCTCTCATCATTGATGTTTCCTCTTTCTCCCTCTCCCCTCCTCTCTGAAATTAATTAATTAAAAAACACAACAACAATGGCTGTAAAGAGAAAGAAAAGGGGCATATTCTACCTGTGCTTCCTGAGGGTAGATGAAAAACAATCAGTGGAACTGTTCCCATCCATCTCTGAGTAAGCTGGAAAAGGGCTCCAGGGTTTGGGCTGAAGCTGCTTGGGTCTCTGGTCTGGAACCTTGGTTCAGAGAACTTAAATGGCTTGCCCAAGGCCATGCCCTTCATCCTCTTACATTTTGTTCACACAACTTAGAAGTGTGAAAAGTCTCTTGTACAAACCAGCACAAAGAGAATATGGGGTTTGTAGCTTTAAATTGGCAAATTGATGTCTGTTTTGCTTGTTTGCTTAACCAGGGGTTTTTGTGGAACCTGAGTGGAAACTGAGCAGAACTGAATGGGTCTGAGTGTGAACCTGGGTTTTGGGACCTGTCTGAGCCTCATTTCCCTCACCTGTAAAATGACTATGACAATATAGCCTACCTAATAAAAGAGTAATATGCAAATTAGCCATCACTCTGATACACAGGCCACACCCACTAGCCATGCCCACCAGCCAATTAGAACAAGTATGCAAATTAACCCCAACCAACATGGCTGCAGCCACAGAGAGCAGGAGGGAGGCTTGGGTTTCTCTGGCAACGGAAGCCTCAGCCTCCACTCAAGGCTACAAAGTTTTAATTATAGAAGGTAAACAAATCCAAACAGAAATGGCGGCAGCCACAGAGCAAGCAGAAGGCTTGGCTCTGCTCCATGCTACAAAGTTTCAGTTGTAGAAAGTAAAGGCCCAGATATCAGGGCCTCTGCTTGGGTTGCTGGGGTGTGTGGCTGGCCTGCAAACCACCACAGGCCTCTCGCTCATGCTGCCCCATGCCCCAAGGAAGCCCCCACCCTGATCCAGGACATCCTTCAGGGCAAACCAGCTGGCCCCCACCTGTGTACCAGGCCTCTATCCTATCTAATAAAAGAATAATATGCAGATTGACCATCACTCCAACACACAGTATGGCTGTCCCAATGTGGTCAAAGATCCTGCCCCTATGTGGATACAAGATGGCCACCACAAGATGGCCAGTGGGGGAGGGCAGTTGGGAAGGACCAGGCCTGCAAGAGAGAGCAGTTGGGAGGTGAGTGGTTGGGAGCCAGCAGTCCTGCATTGTGAGAGGGATCCCCAGATTGGAGAGGGTGCAGGCTGGGCTGAGGGACACTCCCCCTGCCCCCCCCCCCCCCCGTACACAAATTTCGTGCACCAGGCCTCTAGTACCTTATAAAATGATTGCCAGACTTGAGTGAGAAGCAGGCCCTCCGTGCTTGGTATCCTTGATGAGTTGGGCTGACTTAAAAGCTCCAAGCCCAGAATTGGCCCATGGAAGGCTTTACATAATCCTAGTTGTCTAGGAATGGAAACGCTCAGTCTTTGGATCAGCGATTTGTCCTAGTAGAATAAATTCTGTCTTTAAGGGCTAGTGGTTTATTTTCCAGACAAGCACACAAATAAGTAAAAAGAGAACCCAAGGGAGGGAAGGAGGGAGGGAGGGAGGGAGGAGAGGATTCTTTGGGAATACAGGAAGGAGTAAAAGGTCCAAATAGATGTTTTGCTGGCAGGGGGGTGGGTGTGTGTGGAGGGGCAGCAGCAAAGAAGGGGAGAAGGCAAATAATCGAGGAATTACATTTTGGGTTGAAAGCAGAGGTTTTTGGTTAACCTATTTACTTTCAGTTTCATCATTTCCTGAGCGTCCTAATTTAGCCTCTGGTTGTGTCCTCTCGATTATGGCCTAAAAAGGCAACTGCTTGGGTTTCTTGGAGTTGGACTGGCACCCACAGGAAGCCGCATGGGAAGGGCCTGGAAGGGCCTGCCTCAGCCTGATCTGATTCGCAATGGGAGAGAGCTGCCTTCTCTCTCCTTAACTCCTTGCTGGCTGGCCAAGCCCCCCAACCCCTCCCCATTCCCAGGACTTCCTGAGGGCCCCTAATCTCAGCCACCAAGGCCTTTCCTGCAGAGAGTTTTCTAAGTGCTGGTGTGGCTGCTGCTCCAGTGCCCTAAAAATGTCCAGATTATTTTGATCCAGTAATTCTGGCAATTTATCTCAAGATGGTCCACTATATAAGAGGAAAAAATCTAGTAGGTAAAAATCTAGTAGGTAAAAATCACATTGGAATATTATGTAGCCGTTAAAAGTGGCCATGGAGTTAGGAGTCCAGGGTTTGAGTTCTGGCTCCCCCAGCTCTGTGACGAATGCAGGTACTTTTTTTCTCTTGGAGCCTCTGCACCATCACCTGTAAAATGAAAAATTTTGATAAAAATGATCAACAAGCAGACTGTGGCCCTCTGGGGAAATGGTCCCAGGAAGTAGGGAAAATACCAAATGTGAACTTCACTCTTTGCCTAAGATAGTTAAAAATCAAGTGTTATTGTGGACCAGGACTAGAAGGAACCATTAAATAAAAAGAGAGAGAGAAAACGGATTTATTTTAAAAAAGAGAGAGAAAACTGAATTTTGGAGGGAAAGGGTTGGAATTTAGGGAGATAGTTTTTATTTTATTTTGAAAACCTTTATATTACATTCAGTTTGTTTGTTTTAATTTCAAAGTGACTTTGTAGCAGGGTCCCAGGGTGGGGCAGGATAGTGGCTGCATGCTGGCTGCTGCACTGAGTAGACTGCCTCCTTGTACCCTTTCTCTAGTGCCCCTCCTTCCAGTTCTAACACCTCTTGACAGGGGTGGCTCACTCCGTTTGCATCCTTAGAGGTGAGGTGAGTGGTAACCTGTCTGTAACCCTGCTTCCCCACTGGGCACACAGACTCAGCAGCTGCCGGGGCCTGGGCGCCTCTTTACCGTACACAGCGGTGGAGCTCAGCGGCAGCCCTGTGGCCTCCAAATCCTTGAATGTGATGTTCCTTTCCGGGCTGGGTGGGAGGGCTTTAACTGCAACCCCACTGTTTATCGTGACCTCTGTGGTCCTGCCCACCAGGCCAGCCCGCCTATTGATCTTGGCACTGCGTCTCCCCCGCGTCATTCCAGCAGAATTGCTGAAACCAGATAGCTCTGTCCTTGGCATGGCCCAGCAGGGCCCAGCCGTGTTTAATGAAAAGTTATGCCCAGAGAGGGGCACGGAGGCGAGTGGGCACTCCTCAAGCCCACCATTCGTGGGTGCCTTGGCACCACGGCCCTCGGTGTTGGTCCCGCTCTGAGGGAAAGCAGTCTCCCTCCGTTCAGGAGCTGTGGCCTGGCCCCTAAGTCTCTGATAGATATGGGAGGTAGACAGTGGTGGCCTGTAACTGCCCCTTCCCCCTTTCTGAGGGCTGAAGGTCGGGTCGAACGACCAGCCCAGGGCGGTGGGTTGGATGGATTTCCCCCGCCTCCTGCGCTTTATGGCCCTCCAGCACAGACCCACCAATGAAAGGGCCGGGCAGTCTACCTGATGTCCAGGGTAGGCCGAGTGCCCAGGCCTGCAGCCTGAAGCCAGCCCAGGCACTGCTGTGATGCCAGGCCTCCAGATAAGTTGTTTGCTGTTAGCCCCACCGGGGTGGTGTTGCTGGGATGAAAGGGAGTTTGATGAGGGCCAGTCATTTGGCCATCACTGATGGGCTGTTTGGGTCAGCTCACAGGCCAGGGGAGTGAGAATATTGACTTTTAATGTGCTCTGCTTTTTTTTTATTTTTTAAATCCTGGAGGATATTTTTCCCATGGCTTTTTAGAGCCAGTTGAAGGGAAGGCGGGGAGGGGAAAGGGAGAAACATTATTGTGAGACACATCGACTGGTTGCCTCCTGCAGGAGCACCAACCAGGCTGTGGATCGAACCTGACTGGGAATTGAACCATGACCCTTCAGTGTGTGGGTCGATGCTCCAACCATCGAGCACACAGTCAGGGCTGTGCCTGCTTTTTGACAGGCCACATGGTCCTCCCCAGGAGGGCTCATTCTCAGCCTCCCTGCCCGCTGGCTCAGTCAATATTTGTTGAGTGCTGTGGAATGCCTACCTCTGCATTCCCCACGTCCCACTCAGCTTATCAACAGTTTCAGCCCAGCTTCCGCGCCAGCCTGACTTTTTGTTCTGTGAGACCCCAGGCACAGGTGTGCAGGGAAGAGCCAGGAAGTTCTGGGGGCCAGGAAGTTCAGTTAGGATCCTGCGTCATGACTGGGCTGGGAGACTGGACAAACGACTTGCTGTCTCTGAGCCTGCTTCCTTATTTATAAATTGGGGGCAATAAAAGCTCCTTTCCAGGGTGATTGATGGTTAAGTGAGGTTGGGAATAAACAGAACTTGATGTTGGTAGTTTCTACGTACTTAATGACGGTCCCTTTCCCTATTTCTTTTTTTATTATTATTATTAATTTCTTTACTGATTAAGGTATCACATATTTGTCCACAACCCCCCATTCCAATCATCCTCCTCCCCCCCCCCCCCCAATTCATGCCCCCTCTTTCCCTACTTCTCTTGGAGGGATTTTGTAAAGGGTGTGGTATATCCTCAGGTTTCACTGCTGGGTCAGTGAACTCTTAACCAGCAGCAGATTTAGGATTTAGGGGTGGGGGATAAGGTTCCGGTGACTACCTTTTTGCATCTTGATGGGAGATTGTCTTACCTTTTATGAGTTTGAAGTTTGCAAAAAGATTGAGAACCAGCAGAACCTTGAGACCCTGGGCCCGGCAGTCATTGCAAGTTCTGAGCAGGACAGGGACACAATGGGGACACTGGTTTGAGGAGTCCGGGACTGAGACTTTGGAGAGGCCAACTGGCCAGTGGTCAGAGAAACAGCGGACAGGCAGATGACAGCTGATATTTGTGCTGGCGGAGAAAAGCCTTCGATTGCTCGAATGGACTGGCCAGTGCGGAAGCAAGGACAGCTGGAAATAAGCTGCCACCTGCTTAGACCCCAGACCCACAGGGAAGATTAGGGCTGGCCAGGTGGTTTGGAGCTGTTCTGTTCATGCCTTGTTTGCTGCTGCCTAACCCTGGGCCCTGCCTTCTCCTGGGGGGTGGTCCTTGCAGGTGCCTGGCGCCCCGGTCCCAGAGAGGGGCTTCCAGGGTTTGACAATGTAAGCCAAGCCACCAGCGGGGGGAGCTGGGGAGGCTGCCAGGCTCTGCTCCCTGGACTTGCCTTCCCTCCTATGGGGGGAACCAGCAGATTCCCTAGAAAACAGCCCCTCCTGGAGCGAGTCCAGGGGAGCCCCTTTGCCTTGATCTGGAAACCATTTAATGAGCCCAGATAAGAAGGCCTGGGCAGCCCAGACCTTTCCTTTTGTTTTCTCCCTCCCAACCCTCCAGCTTCCTTGTTATCCAAGTCCCTTTTGGAATCTGGAAGCATGAAAGCCTGTGTGACTCTGGGTTTGGATCTGGCGTCCTCCTAGCTCCCTGTGCCCGGGCTGGAGACCTTGATCTCGCCAGGGAAAAGCCTGCCTGTGTTGTGAGCAGGCCGTGGGCTTCTGGGCGGTTCCTCCGGTGGCGTGGCTGGCTGTTGACCAAGGTTTCTGAGTCCTGCTTTTGGTTCCCTCAGAGCAGCTGTTCTCTGAGCTGCTCGGAGCCCGAGCCTTGGGATAGGAAGCAGTTCTGTGGTTGCTCTGTGCAAAGGCCACAGGACCAGGGGTCCGGAGTTCTTCCTGGGTGACTCCGCACAACCCCCTTGCCTCCAGGAGCTTTTGTTTCCCCATCTGTAAAATGGGATAATAACACGTACCTTCCCAACCTTACAGGGTGATTATGACAAGGATCTTTCCAGATAGCAAACTATATGTGAAAGCATTTTATGAACAATAAAACCACACAGGTGTAGAGGATTATTATTTCATCATCTTTATTTTGCAAATGAGTTTCAAAACAAGTGAACGCAGACACGCTTACGCTCCTCTGGCCCTTAATTGTGAGGGTTGCTTTTGCACACTGGTGCCTCAGAAAGGGAAACACTGATTTCTTTTTTGTTTTGTTTTTTTGTTTGAGCCATTTATTTATTTATTTATTTATT
Organism: Pipistrellus nathusii; assembly: GCA_963693515.1. Lineage (NCBI taxonomy): Eukaryota > Metazoa > Chordata > Mammalia > Chiroptera > Vespertilionidae > Pipistrellus > Pipistrellus nathusii. Next base: position 183,283,801 of record OY882860.1, on the reverse strand, counting down.
TATTTATTTAAAATAAATCTTTATTGTTCAGATTATTACAGGTGTTTCTCTTTATTCCCCCACATAGCTCTCTGACTTCTTTTCTTCTCGCCTTATTTCTTTGGGCTTTATCATCAAGATGGAATTAAAATGTATTGGCAACATATTGGTGTTTTATTTTCTTTTGGTTGACTCTGAAATAAGAAGACGTTTTTAAAACTGGAAACTTCCACCATGTGTAATTGTAGCCAATTGCCCATTTTTTTGGCTAGTGAGGAACCTGTTTTTGTTGGAAGTTCTCCTAAATTGTGTGGTCATTTCCCTGCCTTTGTAGGCATGGCAGAGTGACCGTAACTGCATCTGTCTTTGAGACTCTTAGTGCTCATCATGTGGCATAATAGTTGTTTATAGATTAGTTGCTTGTGTTATCAATCCTAGAATATACCTTACTATTAATTTCTGACAGCAACCTGATATTACCTTGTTTTCTCAGCAAAATACATCTTTCCTCCAAAAGCAGAAGCAAGGAAATTGTGCAGCCTGGTTATATAGAGTCTTACTGCACTATAATGCTATCTAGCTTGCAAAGATAAGCGGTGCATGTTAGCGATTCTTGTGTGGCTAATGTAGTTATAGCTAACGTTTGTCCTTTTATTCTCTCTTAGGTCCTGGCTGTAAGTCACCATGGCGCAGCAAGCTGCTGATAAGTATCTCTATGTGGATAAAAACTTCATCAATAACCCCTTGGCCCAGGCTGACTGGGCCGCCAAGAAGCTAGTATGGGTGCCTTCTGACAAGAATGGCTTTGAGCCCGCCAGCCTCAAGGAAGAAGTGGGCGATGAGGCCATTGTGGAGCTGGTGGAGAATGGGAAGAAGGTGAAAGTGAACAAGGATGACATCCAGAAGATGAACCCGCCCAAGTTCTCCAAGGTGGAGGACATGGCGGAGCTCACGTGCCTCAATGAAGCCTCCGTGCTGCACAACCTCAAGGAGCGTTACTACTCAGGGCTCATCTATGTGAGTGGGCCCGGCTCGTGGGGGTGGGGGTGGGGCTCTGGGTGTGTTCCCTGCCTCAGATTCTGGGCGCTGGCTCTCTGGGAGAGAAGGGGGCTTGAAGGAAGGCTGGGGTGACTTCCATATCTGAACATCCTAATGGAATGTTCTCATGGCATGACTTTTATCTCTTCTCTACATAGCCAAAACCACAACAGGAAGCCTGGTGAAGGTCTGTGGAGGGAGCATGTGACATGTGTGAGGTGTGCTCACGCACTGGCCTTGGTGGAGATGGGAAGGGCCGGTGTGATCAGTTCCTTCTCAAGGAGGGAAATGTGTGCTCTGGTTTCCCACTTGTTCCTCCTGCACCACCTGGTCCCCTCCTGCCTCCCCCCTCATATCCATCAGTGTGGCTTGCTTCCCTAAGGAGTGTGCTTTGAGCAGGAGGCAGGCTACCAAGAGGCAGGCTTGGATTCCTAGTTTAACCAACTCTTTAGGCTGGTCCCATGCCAGGCCTACAGTGCAGAGAACAGCATGTCCAAAGGCCCACCGCATGCAGAAAACAGGGCGGTCTCTTCTCTTTCCTGTAGCCAGCAGGCTTACATTTGCAGAATGGCAGCTCATCACCCCTGTAGAAAATGTCAAGAGATGAGCATTTCCTCATTCCCTTGGTAACACGCTCCAAGCTCGTATGGTCCTAGGGTGACAAAGAGCTTTCTCAGATCCATCCCAATTTTTTCTGTTCAGTTTAGAGATATTTCCTTCTGTTTTTGTCTCCAGCAGGGAAGAAATATCTGGTTCTTATTATTCCTAAAATAGCTCTTTATTTAATTATGCTCTTGTATTCACCTTGGCCTTCTTGGTCTTGGAGCTGAACAAAACAGTTCTCAACATATTTTTGAACTGGAGGAAGAAAACATTTTGATCATTACAAGCTTCTCATTTTATAGTTGGGAAAACTCAATCTCAGCCCGAGGGGTTTGCCTATGATCATGTGCATCATAAAGGAGACCCTGAGCTCACCCTGTTACAGGGAGGGTGAGAGACTCCCACAGAGCCAGTCATTTTCTTTTCTGTACAATTTCACGGTGACTTCAACACCCGTTTCCCCAGGGCACCACCCTTGCCCCACACGACTGGTACTGCTGAGTGCCCTGCAGTGTGCACGGGCCGTTTAGGATTGCCCAGAAGTCCTGACTTGGGCCAGACTGCGTGCCAGGAGCTGGTCTGTGGTCATGAGGTCCTCATTCCTGTGTTGATGACCACGCTGTGGAGATGAGCTTGATTAGTCAAGGACCTGTCAGTGAGGAGACACACAGAACTGCCTACCTAGAAAAGTCCTGAATAGGCCAACTTAGCCCATCCTTCTTATGTGACAGGTGGGAAGAGGTAAGGCCCAGAAAGGGCAAGGGGCTAGCTCAGGGTCACACAGCGGGGCATTGGCAGGGCTGAGACTGGAACTTTGGTTTCCTGACTCTCCACCCAGTTATTTCTCTGTTTCTTGGTGAGAATATTGTCTGGACCAAATTGAAAAGCCCATGCCCCTAGGGATGTTAACTGCTGAAATTCAGAATTAGTGGTCCAAAAAAGCGAAGGGACTTGAAGGAAGCATCACCTCAAAGTCTCCCTCTGCTCGGTCTTTTACTGGTGTCATGTTCATCTTGTTCAAATGGGGTATTCGTTGTTAAAGTGCAGTCAGTGCTAGTTGCTTCATCTTTCCTCTGAAGTGTGGGTTTGCTCAGTAGGCGGGCAGGGTGGGTAGGACCTGAGCTTTTTTCTCTAGAACTCTCTGGCTGGAGGCACAAATTCTCATTTTTGTTCCTTTGCTGTCACCTCTGTGTGTAGTTCCTCTTGCCTCAGCCCAGCTTCCTCCCCCTAAGTGTTGTCACTAGAAAGGAAGTTGATTGTCGCTGCAGTTGTCCCAATGAAGACCCCGGCAGGTGCAGAACTGTAGCGAGATCAAAGCTACTTGGTGGGGCTGCCTGGGCAGGGGTGGCCATCCCCATCCCCCCGTTCACAGGCCACCTCTCTGCACACGACATTCCGAATTGCGACACCGGGAGCCTTTGTGTGGCATGTTTGCCTGGCCTTGTGGGCGGTGTGGCTAATTCTGCACCACAGCTGCTCTGTCTGTTTCTCCGGGGGGTGAGGCTCTGGGATAGGGGGCGGTCAGGCACAAAGAGCCTCTGTGGCCCGTGAATGGAGCAGCTTCCTGGCGTGGCCCGTGTGGGAGCAAAGCCACTTGCTCAGTGTCTGCGCCTCCACGAGCATCCAGGGAGAGTGGCTTGCAGCCGAGCCTCCTTCCTCCCACCTGAGCTGCTGCGCTCGCTCCCCAGGGCTCAGTGTGATCAAATCCACTGATTTTGTGGAATTAGCCCAGAGAACTTGGAGACCCCGTAGAACTCTCCACAGGACCATCTGCCCACCCAGCTGTCAGAAAGACTTGTCCGAGTAACCCCTAGCCCTGTTGCTGTCACCATCAGCTGTTCCCAAACATCTGGCTCCGTGGCACACCCTAAGGGTGGCCATGTGTCCTTCACTTCCATCGGGCTGGATTTCCTAGAGTGTGGGTTTTCTCAAACCCCAGGGACAAAGCTCAATTGTTTCTGAGCTCCTGAGATGACCTTGCTGCTAGCTTTCTGGCCTCTATCTCATCCCCACCCACTAGACACAGGGAGGGAAAATAGGAGTCCCGGCTGCACTCCTGTCTTCCCATAATACCCAACCCTCCGGTTGCCAGCACCACATTCAGGCCTCTCTGCTTCAGAGCTATCTTGGTCCCTAGTGGCGAGAGTAGTTGGAGAGAAAACAAATGACCGATTATCCCAGGGAAAAAGGAAATTGAGGGCTCTGTGTGCCCTCCAGACAGAAGAGGCAGGCAGACCCGCTTGTTCATGTCCCAACTCAGCTGCTCTTCTGCTTGCAGAACAGTGCATGGTTAGTGGGTCCCGCTGGGGTTCTGCTTTCAATCTAACTTCTGCTTGGAGCATCCAATGCTGTAGCCTTTCGCCAGCGCTGGGTAGAGCCTCTGTACTCACGATTGGTTCCTGTGTGGACCCTGTCTGTGTCTTCAACCACAAGATCCAGCTTCAGTTTTGGTGGGATTCGAGAGGGTAGGGGTGTAAGGGGTTGGGTTGACCCATAGTGCAACCCTCAGATGTTGGCTGCTGTTGGACCAAGGAGCAAAACTGTGGTTAGTGAAAGTGGAGGCCGCTTGTAATGAGAACAACATAAAGATGTGAGGAGCTCAGAAAACGGGCTTCTGTGACCAAGGAGGTCCCTACTGGAGGGTATGAGACTGGGTCTGCTCCCAGCTCTCTCATGAACTGCCTAGGGCTGCAAGTGTGTGTGAGTCATGGTATCTAGGCCTTACTTCACCCGCCTTCTTCCATCCCCATTTTACAGATTGAGACAGGGAGGGAGAAAGAAGTTAAGAAACTTGCCCTTGTTGGGACTTGAACTCAGAACACATGACTCTAGGGTCTAATTTTAACCTGGTCAAGTCAGATTTAGAGCACCGGGTGTATTTGTGGGTGCCTCACATTAAGGCTATTGACTAATTGGATTCCCCTTAACAGAAAATGAGGGTCTTTGAGAAGGCGACGTGAAAGTGATCTAGGTTTTTGAGAGATTTTCATGCGAATGTCTCCAGAAGGTTCCAGAGAGGGCAGTATCTCTGTGATCTACTTGCCCACAAAAGATCTAGTTGGTTGAGGGACGTAGTGAGTTCTTCCCAGTGCTAGGGAAGTTTAGGCTTAACCATCTCTGAGAGGCCTGCAGGGCAGAATCATTTGTGTTTCTACACACTTTGCTTGCTACAGCTGAATCCTTTTCTCTTTGTGCACCTCACAATGACAAACACTTCTCTTTTTGTCCTCAGAACTGAGTTTTGTAGCTGGGTTTCTGCTCTCTGCGAAACGTGCCACAGCTCTTTTCTGATACACACACTCATTGATGTGCAAAGCCTGCAGCAGTCATGCCACTGAGGGAGGACCCTCACCGAAAGAGCAGAGATGGTGCTGGTGTGCCCACATGTGCCCAGAGAGCAAGGGGCCCAGGAGCGCTGTCACTTGGGCCACCACGGCGGCCTCGGAGGCAGCAGATCTTTGTCACAAAGATGGCGCACCACTGCACAGGAGACTTCCTAATCCATTCCTATTTGCTGCTCTTCTCTTTAGACCTATTCAGGCCTGTTCTGTGTGGTCATCAATCCTTATAAGAACTTGCCCATCTACTCTGAAGAGATTGTGGATATGTATAAAGGCAAGAAGAGGCACGAGATGCCCCCTCACATCTACGCCATCACGGACTCCGCCTACAGGAGTATGATGCAAGGTGAGTGCCGTGGCCCACCCCGTGGCTGTCTTCCCCTGCAGCCTTGTTGACACTCTGCAGGTGCTCACTCACTAGTGATGGTGATCTAGTGGCTGGAGTGGTGGCGATGGGGCGGTGTGTTGTGGAGGTCTGTAGGCCATTGTGTGAGAGCCAAGACCAGTGGCTATCAAAGGACATGTCTATATGTTGATAGAAAGTCCTAGAAGCTTTTCCTGCTTTCTCATTCTTGTCAAAAGCTCCTACATCAGTCCTCTCACTTCTGGACCCCTTCTTCTACCAGTTACTCCATTTCCTCCTTGTTTCTCGCCTCTTTCATTTCCTCACAATGTGGACACATGCTTCAGTTTTCCCCATTAAAAACAAAAACCAAAAACAGACAAAATAATTCTTCTGAATTCCAAATCCTACTCTAGCCTTTTTCTACTCTCTCTGTCCCATCACAGCAGAGTTGTTTTTATTTCCCCCCAATTCTCACCTGATGTGTGTGTGTGTGTGTGTACACACATTTAGAGAGAGAGGAGGAAAGGAGAGTGGAACATCAATTGGCTGCCTCCTATACACTCCCCATCAGGGAATGAACTCATAACCTGTGGATGTGTCCTGACCGGGAATTGAACCCTCAACCTTTTGGTGTATGGGACGATGCTCAAACCAACTGAGCCACTTGGCCAGGTCCACAGCAGAGTTATTTAGAGGAAGTATCTGTGATGCCTGGCCCCACCACTTCTCAAGGCTGTCCCACAAAGGTCACCCTCACTTCTGTGTTGGGAAATCCACTGTACTCATGAGTTCTTATTTTACTTACCCTCTCCCCAGCATTGGACAATCTTGACCACTCCTTTTCGAAAGCCTTCCTTCCTGTGACCCTCTCTCTGGTTCCCCTTATCTCTGCCCTCCCCAAATGTGTGGTTCTTTCCTGTTACTCCCTCTTCCCCACACGCTGATGCTCCTCAAGGTCTTGTCAGCTCACTCCCTCCACGTATTTCTCTGGATGATGGTTGCATTCACTCAAGTAGATTCTCCATCACTTTCTGGCTGAGAATGGTCCTATCATCTGATCCCCATGTGCTCCCAGCTGCCATTTCTCCATTCAGCCATTCATCAAAGCCTGAAGCCTGACTCACTTTACCCTCTCTTCTTTCTTTCTCACCTCTTTTCCAAGTCATTCACACTTTCTGTAGATTTTATCTCTTGTCATGTTTCCACCTCCTGTCCACATGGTCCTGGCCTTAGTTCAGACCCCCACAATTTTTTGTCTGCATGATTTCAATGGTTTCTTAACCTTCACTCTTAATAGAGCCCTGTTCCTTGTGTTCCTACCAGAGGGCCGTCTTTCTGAAATACAAATCTGATCATATCTCAACTGGAAATCTTGAAAAATCTTGAAAAGACACCTCATTGCCCCCAGGATTGTACTTAAACCCTCGAGCAGCACACAGTGCCCTCTGTGATTGGCCTCCTGCCACCTCGCCAGCTTCCCAGCTACTTGGAACTCCTTTTTCAAGCCGCCTTACCCGCTCCCTGTGCCCACAATGCCTGGCAAGTCCCTGCTCTTTTGTTAAAGACACGACTGAAGCATTGCTGCCCTTCAGGGAGGCTATCTGGGCTAGACTTGCATAAGAGCCCTGGTCCTACTTTATTTGAATTACATGTTTACATATTTGTTTTTCTCTCGTAGACATGGGCAGGACTCACCTTGCCTTTTGATTCTCAGAGCTTAGCCAGGCACCTGGCATACGGTGCATTTATTGTAATTTGGAGTCAAGCCCAACTTTCAGGCAGGCTATAGTCTCATATCTTATATATATTTTTTTCTCTTTCATGTCCAATTACATGTGCATCCTTTATTCCTTTAAACTTTGTAATTAATCTAGGCAGTGACAGTAGTGAATTTTGTTATGTTCACAACTTTGTCCCTGGTTTAGTGGTTTAAGATGGCAGCATGTGGGTCTGTCCGTACTATACCATAGTGCTGTGGGGGTGTTTCATTGCCAGGCTTTATGAATTATGGATGATGAACAAGTTTGGCCTAGCCTTTGGCTTACGTTCACGTCTATCAAAAATTCTTCAAGGAAGCCAGCCCTTTAGCTTTAAGGTAATATGTCTGTTTCAAAGAGCTAACTACAGCAGTCTGGTGGAAGAAAAGTCTGTGAGATTCCTAAAGAGCCAAGTCCTGTCTCAGGAGGTTATGAGTCAGTTTTCTCCTGGCTCTTTTAATTGACCAAGTGTAAGAATTGCATCCTGGAGTCTTTTGAGCTCTTTGCTACCGAATCAGGAGCACTCTCACACCTGGATGCTGGACTTGAACCATGTCCAGCGAGTGGGGATTTCTTCCTTCTTAGACTGGCTGTTAAGAATAATGTAACAGCCAAAACCGGTTTGGCTCAGTGGTAAAGCGTTGGTCTGCGGACTGAAGGGTCCCGGGTTTGATTCCGGTCAAGGGCATGTACGTTGGTTGCAGGCACATCCCTGGTAGGGGTTATGCAAGAGGCAGCTGGTCGATGTTTCTCTCTCATTGACATTTCTAGCTCTCTATCTCTCTCCCTTCCTCTTGTAAAAAAAAAAAAATCAATTAAAGAAAAAAAGAATAATGTAACAATGCAGAACATGGCACCAGGCGTTGGCATTCTTAGAACTGGACTTCCCGACAACCTGTGGAATTGCTTCCCAAAGAGATTTATTCATGGTTTATTTATTCAACAACAGCAAAAAATGGAGGGGCACAAGTCAGCTCTACAAGTTGGAGATAATTCTAAAAAATAAAGAGACTATGCAGGGAGCTGGAAGCTTCCTTTGTGCCGACCAGGAAGTCTTGACCATAATGGAAATGGCCTTCACAGGAACCAAGGAACTGTCCCAAATTATGAAGGCCAGTGCGTGCGTGGTTTCATCTTGTGGAGACCCGAGTTGGGAAATTTATTTGTGGGCACAGGGAACTGAGGCCCCGGTCTTCTTTTTAATCGTGTGTGCAGGTGCTGGGTCCACATGCTGTCTAACCCTCAATCTGAGAGGTTTTCACTACCTTCAGGTAAATCTTGGACTTGCGGTAGTTCTTAAGCTCCCATGTTGACTGACTGAGGACATTTCCAAGTTCCTCTTGTTGTTCACAGTTGACCTGCAAACATATTAGCAATAGGTCTCTTGTTCTTGGGGCGAGGAGGAAGTTAACTAACAGCAGTTGACCCTGTTATGACAAGATGGTTCAGTAGTAAAGAAACTTCCTGAGGATAGCTGTGGGTTCTCACCCTAGGTCGGGCGTCAGCAGGGAGCGGCGGGGTCAGCGGGCTGTTAGAATGAGCACCACTCTTTTGGAGAGCACGTCTTAGCACAGGCTGCCCCCCTGGCTTTGGGGGAGGACAGGTTTGTTCTCTGCCACTCACAAAAGGCACAGCTAGACAGTTCCTTTTCTGCTTTTTCTTTACACAAGAACTAGAAAAAGATTTCCCCTCTGCTGGTTGTGGCTTATGACATACTAGCATTTATTCTGGCAAATAGGGTAGTTGGTGGCTTTGTCTGGAGACTTTTATGAGATTAGCTGTTTGACCTTTCCAAGGGACCTCCCTGTGCCTTTCATCTCTTACATTCTCTGGTTTGCCTTTAGGCCTTGATTTGTGCTTGTTGTCCTGGAGTTAGTATTAATATATCGCTCCCTTTCACTCTCAGAAACATGTCAGTTTAGATCATAAATTATATGGCTTCTCTGCTTGAGTCAGGATTTCTCAAACTTGGCATACTTGTCATTTGGGATCAGATAATTCTCTCTCTCTCTCTTTTTTTTTTTTTTTGGTGGGGGGGGTACTTGTTCTGTACATTGTAGGCTGTTTAGCACCATCTTGGCCTCTATCCACTATATGCCAGTACCACACTCCCTCTCCATTTGTGACACCAAAAATGACCCCAGATGTTGCTACCAAATGTTCTTGGGGGGCAAAATCGCCCCCACTGGAGAACCATTGGACTAATAAGCTTTGCGGATTGGTTTTACTCGAGTGTCAACCCCTATCAATGGGTAGTGGTTTGCCTGGCCCTCTGTTGGCAAGGAGCTAAGATTCAATGCCAGGTAAAGCTGGGATAGATGAGTGCTATCTGCTGTGGGCACGGGATGGGGCATGGCAGCATATGGTGTCCTGCATTAGGCCATGCAGATAAGAGATAGAAAGTACTAGATTCTAGTAACTAGAATATCAAGAGGTTTAGTACCTTATCCTGGCCCTGGAGGCCCTGGTAGTCTAAGTGGAGAGACAGCTGTGTTTGGACACAGAGATGTGTGGCTGTAGCTGTACAACAAGACAAGTTGCTACCTACACCTGGTGCCAACACAACTGCAGCAGGTGTCTTGAGAGCTCAGAGGAACGTGTGGGCGCTGAGGCCTGGGGTGGCCGGAAAGGCACCGCGGTGGTCGGATCCTGTGGGCAGGCTGGCAGGTGTGTCGGAGTGGTTCTAGTGCAGCCCAGACGTGCCCGGCACAGTTTTGTTTGTTCTTTTAATCCTCAGCCTTGGGCTTAATTAAAGTTGTGGTAACATAGTTGGTTCATTTGTTGTCATGGCCGTGGATAGGTCTTCCTGTCTTGGAGATTAAACCGATTGAACTGATCCTTAGGATTCTGTAAAGTGCGAGCTGTCTGAGCCCGTGAGGGGAAGCGGGGTGAGAGGGCATACACTCTGTGTGGCTGCCCTTGCTGGGCAGACATCAGCCCTAGGGGGGAATAGGGACTCGTCAGGGGCAGGTACCAGGGGCTGCCAGGGGATTGGACAGAAGCAGAAGTGTCTGCAAAGGTGTGGCTGGGTTGGGAACTGGTGCTGCTGGCTTTCTTTGGGGCCAGACCTTGGGGTCTCCCTCTGAGGATGAGTCTATGTTCTCACAGAACATGCTAGTTAAAGAATTGGACCGGAGCCCAATTGTCTCCCCATTAAGAGCGGGGTAAAACACCCTCTTCTGTGCTAATTAGCTAGAAAGCTGCTCACCTCCAGTGGCTTTTTGGTATTTTAATGAGCTCCCAGCATTTCTGGGGGAGTGGCAGCAGGGAGTGCTTCCATTCCTGAGCTGAACGAATCCAAATCTGAGAGCTAGTCCTTTAACCCTTTGCTCTGCTTCTCAGCGGAAGCTGCACCAGAAGTGGTTGGTCACCAAGCGGTTGCTCAAAGTGCTCCCGTGAGTGTCCACATGCCTCTCAGTGGTTGCCTAACATTTCGGGGTAAACAATGAAGGTAGAATTTTAGTGCTGACTTTACATCTGAATACGACCCTTCTAATTCCCCGGAAAAGGGACAGGCCCAGAGATGTCAGCTGACTTGTTCAAAGGCCCAAAGGCTGCCAGCTCCAGAACCTAGGGTCTCCTGACTCCATCTTGTGCCCACCCCTCAGGGACGCCGCTGCCCCTCATTTCTCTAGCTGGTTTTTGGCAGAGTTCTCCCTGGGCCGCTGGTTTGGAGGAAGAGTGCCCTCCTGCCCTGCTCTCCTCATTCCTTCTGCCCTGATGGAGGTGCTCCTGGAGGAGCTGTCTGCTTTCCAGGTCTCTGAGGAGAGGCTGGGGAATGCTTCGAAGGCACAGGAAATGCTTTGAACAGAGTCACCAGGCCAGTCGGCTGTGGAAGCCGCAGAGGTGATGACTCCACTTAAGCAGGAATGTGCCAGCCAGGTGGCTTGGCCCTGCCAGCCAGTGGCACACAGAGTCCCACTGTCTTCAGGGAGGTCTGAGCAGGGCAAGAGCCACATGTGCAGCACTGGTTCACCCCGAGGGTATGTACTGTGCCTGCACATGGTTCCCTGTGTTAGCAGAGCACCTACTGTGTGCTAGTCGTGGCCCTGCCTGAAGGAGACCAAGGCCCAGTCCAGAGAGGCAGGTGAATGAACTACAGGAGGAGAGTGAGAGTCTAGCACACAGGGGGCGCCCCGCTTAGCCTTGAGGGTGCTGGGGTAGCAAGGGGCTTTGACAATGACATAACCTTCTGTGGTAGGTACCAGAAGGGATCTGCTGGGCCTAGGGTTGGGGAGCAACTTGCCTGTGAACAGGAAGTACGATGTGGAGAAGAGAGTGTGGGGTTGGGCTGGATTTGGGTCACTTCCCGATTGTGTCACTTACTCTGATTGGGCCTTGCTTTCTCATCTTCCTCTTCGGTTAATAAAATGGCACAGTTATTGCAAGAATGAAGGAAGGCTTCTGGCCTGCAGTAAGTGCCCCTAAGAAGATAGCAAGAGGAGTCTGGCAATGCAGTTTCTGCACCGAACTGTCCCTGCCTGCAAGTCATGTGTCCCTCCAGTCCACGCTCCTCTGCTTAATGAAGGTGATAGCCAGATGCTTCCTCCAGGCGGTGGCTTACTCTCCTCAGAGTTCAGGCTCTGGGTACCAGCACGCACAGGAAGTGGCTTGTCAAAGCTGCCTTCCCTGCAGTCAACACATACCACCACTTGTTTGATCTACTCCTCGCACCCAGAGCTGGCCTTTGTGTTACTCTGGCCTCCGTGGGGCTTCAGGAGAGCGTAGTGGGGCTTTTGGAGAATGCCCCGTGTGCTCTAGGCCCAGTTCTCCAGCACCAGGGAAGCGAGGTGCTGTGGGGTCCCAGAGGTCTGACACGCAGCGCTGGGCCCTGGCTCACGCACCTAGCCCGGAGCTGGAGGCACTTTTAGGGCCGACCCTGGCAGACCGCTTGTCATGCCCCCAGAAGGAAAGCCCAGCCCCTGGAATGAGGCTGCTTAATTATAATTTGGTCATGCCTGCCAGTCTCATTTCTATAAAATGTTCTTTCTAGAAGAGGGATCTGTGGTTAATGGATCCTTTTCAGGCCTTCAGTGTTGGGTTTGTCTTTTGTTTTGTTTTTAATCCAACCCAGCAGGTCCATTGTGCTTTGCTCTGGACGACTGAAGTGGGAGAGAAGAAAGAGGGCCCTCTTGGAGCCTGAAACTTTGGGGGTGGTTGAAAACTTGGCCTGATGCCTCTGTTACTGCCCCCCCCCCAAAAAAAAAAAAAAAAAAAAACAACAAAAACTCACCTGCAGAGTCTCTCATGGCTGAGCCCCTTCAGGCTCTCAGCTTCCTGGATACTGCATGGCGAATGCTGCTCACCAGCCCGTTTTTCCTGTTCCCTCAATCGCTGGCTCCTAGGCTGCCGTAGGGCCGCGTTGCACAACGTCAGGGTTGAAAGTGATGCGTTCAGAGAGAAGGGCTGCTCTCCTTCCCCTACCTGAGTTCTGGAATCAAGCGATCAGCTGAGAAAAAGAATTCCCTAACACTCCTGAGAGAGAAGAGCTGAACGTTGCAGGGGTAAGAGTAAGGGCTCTAGAAGTGGCTTCTGTAAAGTTCCTCTAGTCTTGACCATGGTCTTGGCCCAGTGTCCACCTTTGTCAGACACTCTGGGGACCCGAGGTGTTCTTTGGCAAACAAACAGGATTGATTGGGGCTCAGGATGCCATTCCAGCTGGGCTTTGTGACTCTTGATGGAGATAATGTTTCTCCCGCACGAATGTTTCTCCACAAGAACAATGTGGTCTAAGCTGAAGGCCACGGTAGAAAGCCATGCTCTGGGAGCAAATTCTGGCCTTTCATTTCACTTGATTGCCCCTTCTCCAGGGCAACCAGAGCCCCTGATTTCTTCAGGAAGCATCTTCATGTGCCCTTATTGTTCATCTCCTAGTGTTCAAGTTCCTGGTATTCTCCAGCAAGTTTGACACAACTCATCAACTGGGTGTTTCGAAAAGCCCATTGTTCTCTTCCCAGGGCTGTTTATGCTCCGATGTTGAGCCAAGTCTGTCCTGAGCTTTGCCTGGCAGTGTTTGTAAGTTCCCTGTTCGTGGCCTTTTGTGCTTCTCTCCTCTCCTCTTTCTCCCCCACGTCGAGCCGAGCCCTCTGCAGGCCTGTGGTCGGTGGCTTAGTCCTCTCTGGCAGGACTCAGCCAGGATCCTCCTGCCTGTCCCCCCCCCCCCCCCCCCCCCCGCAAGGCAGTGATGTTCAAGAGCAGCGCAAAACTCCCTTTTGCTGTGGGCCATCAGCACTCACATGTGGCTTTTGTGTTTTTTTATAAATGTATTTTTATTGATATAGAGAGGGATAGAGAGTTAGAAACATTGATGAGAGAGAGACATCGACCAACTGCCTCTTGCATACCCCCTACTGGGGATGTGCCTGCAACCAAGGTACATGCCCTTGACTGGCATCGAACCCAGGACCTTTCAGTCCTCAGACTGAGGCTCTATCCACTGAGCCAAACTGGTTTTGGCCACCTGTGGCTTTTGAATTTCCCTCCACCCTGACAAACCAATCGCCTGCCTCAGTAGTAACCCATAGAACATTCGCGCTCTTGGCCCCGCCCATGGGAACGGCTGGATAAACAACCAGCAGTGGTTTCTGGCAGGTTTGCCTGTATACTGGCAGCTCACCTGTGTGAGCTGCTGGTTGCCTTTTGGCTGAGAGGAGGCTTGCTTGTGGCCTTGCTCGCCCCAGGACATAGTGAAAGCTAAGAGCAGTCTCTTGGGCTGCTTTCTAATTATCAAGGGTGCGTGGTGGGAAGGGTTGCCTGTTCTCTGCCTCCTGTATCTGGGGACTAGGGCCTCCTCAGCAGGGTTCACACCACAGCCTGGGGGAGTGTGTAGGCAGAGGCTCTGGACCACGTTCACCTGGCTTCCGGCTTAGGTTGCTGCTGACCGAGCATCTGTCTGGTCGTGGCCTATCTTTGTGCCTTGGAGAGAACATAACCAACCGGTGACCATGTTGTGTACGGCGGCTGCCTTCTTGCTGGCTGACTGCGAGGCAGGTGGGCTGCCAGAGGTTCCATGACACAGGCCTCCAGGGCCGGCATCCACTGCAGCCTCGACTAACATGCATTATTTTACACCTGCTTTTTCTCACCTCTCTGCTTCCCAAGTGCTTGTAAGCCAAGTTCATGAATTAGGGCTGGTTTCGGAGACAGTAGCAGACAGCTTGCAAGGCCCCCTGTGACACTTGGTGAGTGGGCAGCAGGGAGGCAGGGCTGCTGGCGGCACAGGGCGGGCCCGTAGGAGCGCTCTGGGGAAGCACTGGGCATCAGAGGCTTGGGTTCTTGGCCCAGCCTGCGTGACTTTGATCAGGTCATTGGGTTTCTCGGGACACAGTGTCCTGATCTCTAGATGCACAAGGTGGAGCCAGATGCCCTCTAGGCCTTTCCCAGCCCCTAGGTTCTGAGCTCGAGCCCACAGGTCTCTTCATGCTTTACGTGCACTTTGGCCCGTTAAGACCCTGATGAGTTCAGGAGAGGCTCTCTGCGGAAGGGACTCTGGAGTCCAGGACTTTGCCCGGGGCAGCCTGATGCTTCCTGTCCCAGGTGACTTGGAGTCGGGGTTCCCCCAGTGAGTGAGCCAGGGGTCTGCTCTCAGTCTTCGTGAAACACAGACCCCCCTGGTGGTGGAAAGTTTCAGATCCGCTTGTCATGAGTCATCCCATCAGTCTCACCCCAGGCAGCACATCACGCAACTCGAAACTGCCCTTTGTGCCATTTTTTCTTGTTTTCAAGAAACCTGGTTGACTTGAAGATGGGTCTTGGGGGCAGGGTGCTCTTCCCCGTGTAGCCCTAAGAGAGCAGCTCTGGCTGAACCTCAGGAGGCATTATCTTTGTGAGCCTCCAATGAGTCAGCTCCGGCCCGGTTGGTGAACCAGGCCCATTCTCTTCCTCCTGTACTTCCTGGCGGGGCTGATGTCACCGCTGTGTGAGCCCCATGGCCTTTTATGGACAAGAATCGCAGCTCTTCTCACAGAGGAAGTGAGCGATAAGGCCCCTAGCCTAAGTCTGGTCCTGGGGTGCAACACCCGCGGTCACCCCTCCCCACATCCTAAGCTGCCTGGAACACATGAATTGGAGATGTGCTTCAGCTCCAGAAGGCCTTGGGGCACTGGGCTTTAAAATAAAATCAGGACAGGGAATGGCCTCATCACAAATGTGTAACTTAAAACCTTTCTTGCCCCAAGGACAGTGCCCCGTGGGCCTGGGCAGCGGAGGGCTCGGCTGTTATGGACAGTTTCTGAGCACCTGTGCTGTGCTGCCCCAGGGGCCAGGCATCACGAGGGGGAATGCAGAGTGAGGGTTGGAACCAGGGCCCTGGAGGGCATGGCCAGTGGCTTTCTCCTTCATGTCACTACTCCAGACACCAGGACCAGGGGTTGTCAAAGTATGCTCCAAGGAACGCTGTTTCCATTTTGCAGGCAGCTGGGGGTTTTATTCCCCATTCTTCATGTTGGAAATTCGGGAAGATTTTATCTGAGGAGAAAGGCTGCTGTTTCTTTTAAAAGCCTGGAAAACCACTACCGAGTCATAGTCTTGTCTCTATCTCAACCCCCACTTGTCGCAGGGGCGGCCAGGCTCTGAAGTCAGGTGCAGAGCCTTATCCTGGCAGGGAGCCTGTTTCCCAGGACAGGGTTATCTTTTTTGGGGGGGGAGTACATTCCCCTGGTTTGGGCCACAGGGTTCCTGTCTGTCTGTCTGTCTGTCTCCTCTGTGTGGAGGAAGGAAGGGCGTTTTCAAATTAGCCGTTAGTCCATATGGGCCCAAATAAAGACTTGAGCCAAAACAACTGAGTGGGCTGGACTCTCGGGTATCCCCATCCCATGAGATGATCTCTTGTGGGAAGCAAGGGATAGAATGAGTATTAAGGAGGGTCCTCCCTGGAATGCACCAGGGGTCTGGCAGAGTAAACTAAGTCAGGTGGAGAGCCAACTAGCTGCTGAGAATTCTAACCATTGATTGGCCCAGAAGAGGAGGCTTACAGCAGAGACACTGCTGCCTCATCTACCTCCCAGGATTATTGCAAGTCCATGCGATAGCGGAGCCAAAACTGCTGTAAGACTTGGAAAGACCTTTCCGGATGTAAGGGCCAGGGTGTCAGTCACTGAAGGCAGGTGGACTTGGGGACCAGAGTTGAGGAGATAAAGTAGGTCTCCCATCAGTTTTCCTCTGCACAAGCATTTGCCCAAATGCGTGTCCTGGCAAGGCGAATTGAGGCTTCTTTAAAGTGAAAAGTGAAAGTTTGGAGTCTTCCCTTCTCGGCTGTGTTGGCAGTGCTAGCGTGGCTTCAGGAATTGGAGGTGAAAGGTCAGGGGAGAGGAAGAGCTGGGGTGGGGACGTGCGTGCGTGATCTGGAATTGGAATGTGTGCAGGAATCTGCGTGCATGTGGCCCTGTGTGCGCGCGAATCTCTTACACATGTACTTGTGGCGCACACGTGTCCACGTAGAGCTTGTCCATGTCCCTGCGTGTGCATGCGCACCTATGTGTGTGTACCCACATGTGGGCGGGTGGGGGGGCTGCTCTGCTTCCTGTTGTTCAGCATCTGACTCCTCACACAATTAGAGGAATTCCAGCCATCCCAGGGACCTGGCCTAGGCAGTTCTGGGAAAACGGTTCCTTCTGGGAGGGATGGGAATGCTTCCTTTTATGGTAGTGTCGGCCGCTGCTTGTCTCAGGCCGTTGCTTGTCTCACGACTTGCCGGCACGTGCAGGTACGGTCTTGCCCGCCTGTGAGCAGTGACTAAACATGCCTGCCGCTGGGCCGGCCCAGGGAGATGCAGTGGGGGAGCTGGGGCCCCAGATCACAACCGTGTTTGTCCCAGATTCTTCTCGGTCGCTACTCTGTGCGTAGGGGGCAGGTGATGGAAACTGTGTGTCTCCCCCAGCCTTTAGCCCCAGATTCCTTCCCTCTGCCTTTCCGCCTATCTTACGGAGACTGCCTCAGCCCTGGCCACAGGCTTGAAGGATTCTGTTTTGTGAGAAAGTTGAGACGGAGGCAGCAAGGTTGCCCCTGTGGGGCCTGCCCTGAGCATTCCACAGTGGAGAGCAGGATGGGTGATGGGAGGTTGTGTGAAGATAAAAGGCTGAGTTATTTCTCCGTACCCCAACCCTGTTATTTCTTGGTGGGGATGGGGGAGGCTAGACAGGAGCTGGGTGGGCAGCTGCTGTTTGTCAGGTTTGAGGTTTAGTTTTCCTCCTTTCTGTCCCGACTCCCTTTTTCCTCCCGAGTCACTCGCAGGCCAGAGAAGCGATGGTGGTAAGAGTCCAGGCCTGTGTGCTGTTAGATCAGGCATGCTGGAGGCTCACTTGCCAAGAAGCAGACCTAGCTGTGTGTCTGCAAATCCGTCTCCTGAGGCCATGCACACAGGAAGCTATGAGTCACCTTCCCTAGGCCTCCTTGCAGGGCCCTGGTTGGCCAAGTGGGGGCCAGTGAGTGTCCTTCCAGATGGCCATGGGTTTCTATGCAGCACCTGTGCTAACAACTATAAGTGCTAATAGCTATAAGTGCTAACAGCTATAAGTGCTCTGTGGCCCTGACAGTGCACCCCCACCCCCTCAGGTGGCTTCCGGATGGGGAAGTAAACAGGCAGCAGCCCCTTGTGGAGTACCTTCTATTTACAGGGCACCATGCGGTTATTTCTATACTTAAAATTCTCCCAGGGAGTTGGGAGCATATATTGACTTTATGGATAAGGAAACTGAGACTAGAGAATGCAACCTCTCCAAAGCTTAGATATTAGTAAGTAGTCTGGTCCTGGATTCAGGCAGACTTGATTTCAAGCAGGCTGAGGTCTTACATGGGGTGGGATGAAAAGAGGAAAAGTGAGTTTGTATTTTCAGCCATTGCTTAAAACTGCACACCCGGCACTGACACAGGTCAGGTCGAAGATCTTAAAGCATTGCTGTCAAACTTAGCTTCAAAGTGGGGGTGTTACTATTCCCCCTGCGCCCGAGGGGAGCATCGAGTGGCTTATATCCTTACTCGCTCAGTGGGTCACAGAGCTGGGAGCAGTCGCAGGAAGTTCCTGACAGTCAGGCCTGGAGACCCACTTGTTACAAATCTGCTGACATCATTGAGCATCTTCCATGTGTCAGACACCACACTGGTGCTTTCGTGCATGTTATTTGCATGTACACCGTTGTCCCCATCCCAGGAGGAGGCTGGGGCTCTGAGAGGTTCTGCATGTGATCAGGGTGGCATCTGGCCCCAGGGCTGTCCCACTGCAAACCAGCCCTACCCACCACACCCCTTGCCCGGCCTCTGAACCAGTGCTCCTCATTCAGATGGGGACAATATTGAAAACGCCTGCCACAGGCCTGAACCCCCAGTTATAAACACACAGGGGACGCCCCACCTGGGCGCTCAGAGAAGGAGGCTCCCAGGAGCTTTTCATAGATGGACTTTCTCCGAAGTGAGAGAGACAGGCTATTTCTGGTCTCACGGGGGCAGGGAGGGCAGTGAGCGTGGGCAGTCGGAGCTCCTGGAGAATGAGTGACTGCCACCTAGGGATGTCCCTCCCCTCAGTGAGGCATAGGGTCAGCACCTATCAGCCGTGGAGGGGCCCCTGCAGAGGCAGCATTCAAGGCTGCCTGTCCTGGGAATGGGCTGCTCTTCAGGGGGAGCCGGAAGTTAACTCGATGTCTTCTTTGTTTCAGACCGAGAGGACCAGTCCATATTGTGCACGTAAGTGTTTCTGCCCGGGTGACGGGGCCATGTGTCACCAGACCTGCTCTTACCCTTGGGACTCCTACCAAAACCTAGGCTGATGGGTAATCTGTTCCCAGCTCAAGCTCTGCCTCTCCCCCAAGGGACGGGCTGCTCAGTGTTCCCACAGCACGGATGAGCTTTATTTCATGGGTAAAGATCTAGCTGGGCCGCCTTCCTCAGAGGACCTGGCGAGCTGGCTGGCAACCGTTGGCCCCTCTGGCACGCATTCCTCCTGGCTCTGAGCACTGGCTTCCTTTACCTGGTTGAAGTGGACACTGGGTGTCTCGCCCTCATCCTTTGCACTTGACAAGGAGATGAATAAACCCCACTGCGGCGGGAGTTAGTGGTACAGAACATTCCTTCAAGCGCAGTTTCGGAGGAACATGTATGAGTGCCTTTGACCCCTGAGTCAACAGCTGCCTCAGACTGATTCCGAAGACATTTGGATGCAAAGGCTGCCAAGTGACCAGGGCAGGCAGTGGGCCATGGGAAATGGCCTGCGCGAGGATCCCAGAACCAGCATTATTTTGCCTGTCCCCTCCTCTGCCGCTAGGTGTTAGGTCCCGCACTGGCACCCAACAGAATGGTAGGCAGTGGAGCATGCAGTGGGGAAGGGACAGACTTCAAGAATTCACCGCCTCTCCTCACTCCCTTGGCTCTCTTGGCAGGGGTGAGTCTGGAGCTGGCAAGACAGAGAACACCAAGAAAGTCATTCAGTATCTGGCTCACGTGGCCTCCTCGCATAAGAGCAAGAAGGACCAGGTGAGTGGGCCTCCCTCCCCAGGAGGAAGATCATTCATGCTTCATGGCTCGGCTTAGATGAGAGTGTTGGGGAAGGAAGCAGAGGCTGCACCTGCTTCATCGACGCTGCAGGAGGCTGTCTTGGGAGTGAGTCCACTGGTAGCCAGCCTACTTCTTCCTTGGCCTCCCAACTTTCTGAGTTGCTATGGAAACTGGACCCCCTCCCCCTGGGGGTTTGGCAGCTAATTGCTGTGTGGCTTTCACCTCTGAGGTTGGAAGAGAGATTCTGAAATTTGGTTCTCAAGCTGATGGAGACTTGCAGGATGGAGGGCAGGCCTGCATTTGACTCCCTGCTGCTTTCCCTGCTGTTGAAATGCCTCTGGGTGGACAGCCCCCAGCGAAGAGAGAAGGGGCAATCGGAAAGTCTTCTCACCTCCCTTTTTTCCCCCTCTTCCTCTTGGTGGATTATGGTCGAACTCAGCAGTGTCCTCGCTAGGTGAGCTGCACGTTTACTGCACGTTCTGCACCAGGAATGCGTGTTCTCATCATCGTGTGCCCTTGAATCATGTATTTTTTCCTAAGCAGCTTTTCACTCCACACATTGTCACTCTCTTTGGCTAGAATGATTCTCAGAGGCTCGGCTCACTGACTGTCTGGGGAGGGGGAGCTGGGTGTGACACACAGTGACCTCCTGTGCACTCTGAAATGACAGCTCCGCCAGAATGGTTATGGGCCTCATCACCTAGCTGCTCCAGTCCTGACCCGAACTTCCCACGTGCCTGGTAGCATAACGCCCGTGCAGAACCCTGATCGAGGCACAGGGGGGCGGGAATCTGTGGTCCAGGAGCCTCACTCGCTCAGTCCAGACTAGATGCAGATGGTGGCTCCTTCACCTGCCGCCTCTGTGGGGCAGAAGCAGTGCCTCGAAGGCCCACCTTGGACCTGCCAGAGCTGGGGGATCGGTCTCAGCATGCCTGTGTGGTGCTCTCTCTCTTCCTCACAAGCACACACTCTTCCCTGTCAAATCTGAGTGTCCGTGGTGTCCCCTCAGGCTGCGGGGGTACTGCGCCGTCTGGGTGGCTCCCCCTTACAGGGGTGCTGTGTGCAGCGCATATAAGTAAGTAGGGGTGTGTGTCCCTCTGCATGCAGACCTGGGTGTGTCCTGCATAATGTCCTAATGAGTACATTTTTCTGGAATGGACCCAAAAGTAACTTTTCATGTGCCAAACTTCTCAAGACATTCTGGATCTTTTTCCATGGGGCGTCAGGAGTTATATTTAGAAACCAATAAAGTTTCTTTTGCTCCCTCTCTCCACCCCCCATTTTCCATTCTTTATAGGAGGCCTATTTTTAAAACAGGGCTGTGAGGTTAGGAGTTCTCTAGCTGTGGTTTTCCATCTCTGAATTTGCTGTAAAATCCATTTCCCAACTATGCATTGAATGCCTAGTATGTGCCTGGCTCTGTAGAGGGTGACCTTGGAGTCCCTGGTAGCGAGCAGGAATGTAGACCCCTCTGCATGACTTCCGGGACTCCAGCTGCGGAGGGGAAGGCAGCCCCCAGCACCGAGGTAACGTGGCCTGTGGAGGAGGGTGTGATAAGTGGAGGCAAACTTGTCCCATCCTCTTCCCCAGGCTTCGGTGTGTAATGGGCACATGTTCCTGACTCCACGTCCAACCATAGTGATTGAATAGGTTGCCTCTGGTTTCTGATTGCTGCTCAGGTCCTGGGTTGTAAAGGCCATTGACCAGTTGAGTTGATTTCCTTGCCTGAAGCTGTGCGGCGATTTTCCACAGCTGGGCCCCGAGACACTCTTGAACTTGGTTTACCACTCGAGGCCTGCCGTGGCATGCTCTGCCTGGGCTCTCTCCCCCTTGCAGTGAGGGACTCAGTTGCTCATCCCAAGACCACCCACCGGGACGTCCCAGGCCTCATCTTGCTGTGGGAAGGCTGGGCTTTGGCCGGGCGCAGGCTGGCAAGATAGAGCTTGAGAAAAAGACGTCCAAGGTGGACTTCTGACATCCAAGTCTGACCTTTGCCCACCTACACCCCCCTCCCCCCGTATTTTAGAACCCCACCCAGTGAAGCCCTTCAGAAGCCAGACGGGTAATTCCAAACTATGAGCACACACTGCCTCCAGTACCTCCTAACTTCATTTCCCACAAATTTCATTGAAAAATGTCTCCTCTGTGCTCAGTTAGGTATCAAGAGGAAACCCCCTTTAGGTTAGTCATCCCACTGTCAGCAGAGACCTGGCCTCTGGAATCCCTAATGCTCCTGAGTTTGGTCTGGCTGTCCTATGTTCCGTTTCAATAGCCTACGGGCCTGAGACAGAGGCTTCGATTTACCTCCAAGCTGAGGCAGAGCAGACTCCCGGCGGGGCCCTGCTCCCATCTGTCTGCGGAAAAGGGAGTGGCTCGGCCAGTCTGTCCGCCTGGCCTGTGTTTAGTGGGTGGGGGAGCACTCATCCAGTCCCTGCCCATGGGCTGCCTTGCTGACTTTCTAGGCCTTCCCAAGCCTGCACTCCAGTGTGCTGTGACGGTTGGTGCCAGGCACACATGGCAGCCTGCTGTGAGTGTTTGACCCCTGCCCTTTGACCTGGTGCCCTGGCCCTCCTTCGCTTAGCTGTATGGTGTGAGGATAGAAGACTCCCTCAGGCCTGGGCCCCTTCCAGTCTCTGGAGGGCTTCCTGCGTCTTCAGCGCTCCGTCTGCGGCAGGTGTTCCTGGAACGCCGGTTCATGACTCTCCGGGGAGCTGCTGCTCCTACCAGTCTTTGCTCACCGGCAGCCTTTATTCCCGTAAATCCCTGGCTTGGCTCCAGCCTTGTTAGTAAATCCAGAACCCCACCTGGCCCGTGCACCATCTTCTTTCCCCCTGGAGGGTACCCAGGCACTAAGGTGAACGAGATCCGTACTTTCCTCAGCCAGTGTCAGCTATTATCTGGTCTGCTGGGAGGACAGTGGCTGCTTCCACAGCTGATCTGACCTGACAGGAAGACCCCCGAAGGGCGGGGAAATGGCAGTGACTGATGGCTGTTGGTGGTAGACTCAAACCCCAATACCTGTTTTGCTAGTTGATAGCCTAGGCTAAGATGGTATAGCCTCAGCTATGCCATTTTTCTTCCCTCAACCTCAGTTTTCTCTTCTGTAAAATGGGGCTACTCTGTTTTGCCCCATTGTATCATGGGAACCCAGGGACAAGAAGGCATAAGGGCACTTTTTGTCAACCACAAAGCATCATGTGACCACAAGTAGAGTTCATTGGTGTTAATAAACAGTTCAGAACCCTTGTCAATTCCATGTTCAGACACCCACCTGATGTGCTAGGAGCAGGTTTGGGGGTGGTAGGGCAGGGACCAGCAAGGAAATTCAGTGTGTATTAAAGCATGGATGAGATGAATTGTGTCTGGCCTATGAAATAGGAAATATGTGGCCTGATGGGTGAGGATTGAGGTAAGTAGGCAGAGGGTATCTGGGATGGAGATTGTCCAGAGAAGGAAGGGTGCCTGTCTCTCTTTTTGGGTCATGTGCTGCCCTCTCATGCATCCTCCGGGGTTGATCCGGGTCTTTGTACCAGGTTCCTGGAGCTGGGGGAGCTGCTGCTTCCCCTTTCTAGGCCCGCTGATCGGTCAGCCCAGGGAACTAAGTTCAAACCAGTCAAGGCATCTGGCGTTCAGGTGGGAAGATTGCTCTTGAGTGACGTGGAGACCAGGCCGAGGCTGGCATGGAGGGCCACTGGCACCCCCCTTCCAAGCTGCAGACATGGCTCTGCCCCGTCCCCTCTGCCTGGCCTTCACCACCCCTCTGGGTCCTTCTTTAGGGTGAGCTGGAGCGGCAACTGCTGCAGGCCAACCCCATCCTGGAGGCCTTCGGGAACGCCAAGACCGTGAAGAACGACAACTCCTCGCGATTTGTGAGTGGCGGCCAGCTGTGTCCTGGCTCGTGGGGCAGGGGGTACTACACAGAGTTTGGCACATGTCACCTCCCAACTGAGTGCCCTCACGTAGGAGTGAGGAAGATTCCGGTTTGGTGCTCGCCGGGCAGCTGCGTGGAGCAGGCCAGGTCGTACTCCAGTCAGTGTGCACCTCCATACACAGCTTCTTCAGACTGGGGAGTGGGGAGTCACTGCTGGCCCCTGATTGTCCCATTGTAGCCAGTTAGAGTCTGGGCCAAACCAGGCAGTGGGGAGGAACTGGCACCCCTGAACCGCATCCTGGTTCCATGCTTGAAGCAGGGGGCACGGAGTCCTGAGCGCCCATGCTGGGTGCGGTGCCGGACCTGGCTGCCAGGCACGCTGGTTTCCTCCCTCCAGGCTCTCCATCGGGAGGATGGGGCCTCTGACTTCTTCATTGTCTTTCCTTAGGGCAAATTCATCCGCATCAACTTTGATGTCAATGGCTACATCGTGGGAGCCAATATCGAGACTTGTATCCTTATGGTTACTGTAATAAGAGTGCTGGGTCTAGCGGGGAGGGAAGTGACCTTACTGGAGAGGAAGCTGCTCCCTGGGCCTGTTAGGACACCTCCTCCGTGGCATCAGGAAGAGAACCAGGAGCGGCTCACTGAAAGCCCAACTCCGAGCTGGGTTTTTCTTCGCGGGAGGATGCAGTTCAGCCTCGCCTGGGACGGGCCTATCCAAGATCACCCAGTGTGGTGCCGGGGCAGGAGTTGGGGTGAAGGCTGATTTATTTCTCCCTACACCAGCATGACAGCCTCCTCTGGGGGAGCCTTCTGTCTCCAAGGATTGTGGGAAGGGGACTCTTGAAACAGATAAGCTTCCTGAGTGTGAGCGCCCCTCTTTAGATAAGCTACACCCCTTGAAGGGCAGAGCCAAGAGAATTTGCATTTTATTTATTTATTTATTTATTTAAATATATATATTATTGATTTTATTTTATTTTTATTATTTTTATTTTTTTAAATATATTTTTATTGATTTCACACAGAGAGGAATTGAGAGGGACAGAGAGTTAGAAACGTCGATGAGAGAGAAACACCGACCAGCTGCCTCTTGCACACCACCCACTGGGGATGTGCCTGCAACCAAGGTACATGCCCTTGACCGGAATCGAACCTGGGACCTTTCAGTCCGCAGGCCGACGCTCTATCCACTGAGCCAAACCGGTCCCGGCATATTATTGATTTTAGAGAGGAAGGGAAAGAGAGAGAGAAACATCAGTGATGAGAGAAAATCATTGATTGGCTGCTTCTTGCACGCCCCCTACTGGGGATCGAGCCTGCAACCCAGGCATGTGCCCTTGGCCGGAATCGAACCTGGGACCTTTCAGTCCGCAGGCCAAGCCAGGCCAAGCCAGCTAGGGCGAGAGTTTGCATTATATTTGACTACTTTGTGCCGTTCTCTGCACCTGGTGAAGCGCACTGGCTTTTGGTGGGAATAGAGGGAAGTTGCACAATTCCTCAACGCTTGCAAAGATCTCTTGGAGAAATCTCGTGCAATCCGCCAGGCCAAGGATGAACGGACCTTCCACATCTTCTACTATCTCCTGTCCGGGGCCGGAGAGCATCTGAAGAGTGAGTCACGGCCTCTGCCAACATGGGGGCCGCCGGACACTGGGGCGCCTGCGCGTCGGGGCTGCACTCCTGTTGGGAAATAAAATTCCGGCTGAGGTTTGGGGAGGAGAAGCCAGATGAGCTCTGTTTTCCGGGCCATTCTGACAGCATGGCCTCCGTTTCTGGCCATGCCAGAGAAAAGCCAGGGCGGATTGTGGGTGCAGCAGCTGTGAGTCATGGGCCTCGTGGGCTCCACGCGAGTCAGTCTCCCACGCTGAGGAAAGTTAGCATCCGGGCTACTCTGCAACTCCTAGGGGCACTACCCTGCCTCCCAGACCTGATGTTGCAGCTCTGATAGAGCCCTGGTTTCAGCACGTCCCTGACTGCCCTGCCTCCACCCCTCACAGCTGACCTCCTGTTGGAGCCATACAACAAGTACCGCTTCCTGTCCAATGGGCACGTCACCATCCCCGGTCAGCAGGACAAGGACTTGTTCCAGGAGACCATGGAGGCCATGAGGATTATGAGCATCCCCGAAGACGAGCAAATCGGTAAGGCTGGCCCTCCTGGGGTGAGGAGGGAAGGCCAGGCTGGTCATCACTCTCTGTGGCATCAGAGCAGCTGATGGGCCTGGGGAGAGCTTCCTGTTGGCTCTGGCTCTTGGGGAGCCCTGGAGAAGCCGAAGGGAGGAAGCCTTGAGTGTGTGGGAGATGGTACCTCAGAGTTGAGTTTCAGGGTTATTCCCTGTGGAACCACAGGCATTTACACAGAGGGGAACACAGTACAGGTGCTTAACTGCCCAGGGACTGCCCAGGGACTATGTCTGTTCTTGCAGTCCTTGTCCTGCCTTGTCTCAGGGAGTGTGGGAGGGGCAGGGGCTGGGTCTTTGCGCTGGTGAGGCCTAGAACGAACAGCGGCGTGGAACCTGCCTGCGTCTTCTCGTTTTTCTGGGTGGCAAGATGAAGTAGCCTTGAGGCTTTATTTAGGAAGTTGGGGAGAGTGCACCCGTTCCCTAGCGTTAAGGTTGGAGCCACCTTTGCTCAGCCATAGATAATGTGTAATTGTATGGGCCTGGCTGTGTTCCAATAAAACTTTATTTATTAAAACAGACAGTGACATAGTCCTTGGACTAGAGGCATATCCTTTGTTGGTCTGGGTTTAGAAGTGTTGGGAAGCGTAACAACTCGTGTCTAAGTACAGGGTTGCTCAAGCTGAGGTCTTCAGAGGCCACGGAGACAGCCGCACTGGCGGGGAGGCAGTGAGCCCTCCAGGTGCTGAGCCCCCCATGTGGACTAGGCCATGGCCCAGTCAGGGCTTATTCCAGCCCCTGCTCGGTTCTGAGCTGCCTTTGCTTCCATCCCAGGTTTGCTGCGGGTCATCTCGGGAGTCCTTCAGCTCGGCAACATCGCCTTCAAGAAGGAGCGTAACACCGACCAGGCATCCATGCCCGACAACACAGGTAACCGAGGTCCTCCCACTGAAGTGCGGGGCAGGTGCCTGGGCTCCGGGCAGCTCAGGAGAGAGCCTTGTGGGAATTCTACATGTCACACTTTTTAATTTCTGTGTGCTACTGGCCGGCTGGCACTCTGCACTTTTTTGTGAAACACCTTCTTCATGGATGTAGCATTAGTGAGGCAGAAAGCCATGATCGTGTGGACCAGGGTTTCCCTCGTTCATCCCTGAGATCAAACCAGGTGTCCCAGTAAGACAGAGATTTCGGCTGCCACTGCAGCTTAATGCACGCTTTTCTGTGCACACATTAGGGCCCCTTGACACTGTTGTCACCGCTATTCCTGTGGGTCATGCACATGACGCCATTTAAGTCTTCAGCCTTAATGTGCCCTGCTTCGGGGCTTTAGAAAAACATTTGACATGTGGGTACAGGGGTTGAAAGACATTTCTGTGGGCCAGTGCTGTTCTGTCCCCTCTCATCGGGGCCTGGTGGGCCGCCTCCTCTCGGTCCTGTTTGTGGGTAAGACCTGCTTGCACACCTGGCAGATGAGGCTGAGCGTGTGCAGAGGGACCAATGCTGGGCCCAGGTTAGGACTCGTTCCTCCCCGCTGTGCCCGCGGGTAGAAGGGGAAGGCTCCCGAGGCAGCTGTCCTGGTGGTGCTGGCTCAGTTTCCGCCACAGCTTTCTTCTCACTAGAGGCTGGGCAGAGGGACTTGTGCTCGAGTTTAATCAAAACTTCTTTTCTCCTCCCCTCCTTCTCTTTGAAAAATACTAGCTGCCCAAAAAGTGTCCCACCTCTTGGGTATCAATGTGACTGATTTCACCAGAGGAATCCTCACCCCTCGCATCAAGGTGGGACGGGATTACGTCCAGAAGGCGCAGACTAAGGAACAGGTATGCATGTCCGCGGGCAGCGGGGTTGGGCCGCTGCCTCAGCCAGGGTCCTGGCAGGGGCCAGTTTGAGGGCTGCTCTGGGCCATCCAGTGTTAGGCATTGTCGCATGGGTCCCCTCATTCAGTCCTCACATCAGCTCTGAAGACAAGGTCAGGTTTACTCCATTAAGAACACGAGCCCTAGCCAGTTTGGCTCAGTGGATAGAGCCCTGGCCTGCAGACTGAAAGGTCCCGGGTTCAATTCCGGTCAAAGGCACATGCCCAGGTACAGGCTCTCCCCAATAGGGAGTGTACAGGAGGCAGCCAATCAATGACTCTCATTACTGATTTCTATCCCTCTCCCTTCCTTTCGGAGTCAATTTACATATATATATATATATATATATATATATATATATATATATATACATATATATATTTAGAAGAATATCAGGAAGCTGACTCTGAGAAGTTCATAACATTCCCCAGGCCACTTGCCTCTGCATGAAGCCAACACTTAGACTGATTGGTCAGCGAGGACAGAGGCCTGCCCGCTCTGGTCTAAAGCGAGAACTTGATGTTTCTGGTGCCAGGGTGGCGGCGGCCTCCACCATCCCTGAGGTCCGTGCCAAGCGGCTGTCTCTCCACCACCTGCTGCCTTGCTGCCTGTGGTGAGAGATGGGCAGGCCTTCCCTCTGCTGCGCCTCCCGGCTGTGCCCGCCTCCCGGGAGCTGAGGTCTTTCCAGCCAGGACCGCTCCTCCCCTCTGTTGGCGGGTTCTAGTCTCTGTCGTGGCGATAGGCGTTTGTAAGGTGCTACTCTCATCTCTCAGAAATATTTCCCTTTCCCAGAGTGCCGTGCTCCAGTCCTCACGCTGGTGGCCGACAGCCTGCGGGTGATTCTGTGCAGAGAGAGCCAAGGACATTGTTTTCGAAAGGCGGCCTGCATAATCATTACCAACTGTTCCATTTCCCTAGTAGTTAGGACCTTTGTTTTTTCATTACGAAAATGCTTCACAAACACTTAAGATTGGGGAAATACAGAAAAGTCTAGAGAAGGAAATAATTTGCCCTTGTTCCTGCCCATTGACAGTCATTGGGCAGCTTGTTATTTCCTGTAAGTCCTTCTTTTTATTCCAAATTTAGTTGTCACCCTGGCTTTTTATTAGGGACTTTTGAACATTTGCCGGTAAAGTAGGGAGGACAGCACATCACACAGGCAGCTTCATGGGTGACTAACTCATGGCCAGTCTTGGCTCACCGTTACTCTTATCTGCGCCCCCACTCCGCACCCCCCACATTATTTGGAACAAATCTCAGATGGCTTGCCATTTCTTGTGGGTATTTCACTATGTCCCCATTTATTTTAAAAGGTCTTTGCAGATGTCTTTCTAAGTTACTGTGTCCGAATTGTTGGGTAGTCAGGTTGTTTCAACTCTTGGTCGTTGTGAATAACATTGTGGTGGACATGTCTGTGTGCATGAAGCCTTTTCTCCTTTTTAGGGCTGCTTCCCTGGGGGAGAGCCCAGCTGGTGAACTTCCTGGGGCAGAGGGTTCAGGTTTAAGGGCTCCTGGTGTCTGACGCTCTGTCCCCTGGTGCTCCTCCCCCCAGGCTGACTTTGCCATTGAGGCCTTGGCCAAGGCCACCTATGAGCGCATGTTCCGCTGGCTGGTGCTGCGCATCAACAAGGCCCTGGACAAGACCAAGCGGCAGGGCGCCTCGTTCATCGGAATCCTGGACATTGCCGGCTTCGAGATCTTCGATGTAAGCCTCTCCCTGCTGCCCCCATGTCCCCTCGCCACCTCCTGGGCCTCTGGCTCCTCCTCCTTGTCTGTGAATCCTTTCCGCTGGTTCCACAGCAACCGAAGTTGGCCGTCTCCTTCCTAGCATTGGGCATGTTTTAAGCCGAAACAGGCATGCTCTTTGCCAACCAGAAATGCTGGAGAGCCCTAGCCGGTTTGGCTCAGTGGATAGAGCATTGGCCCGTGGACTGAAGAGTCCCAGGTTCGATTCTGGTCAAGGGCATGCATCTCGGTTGCAGGCTGAATCCCTGGCCCTGGTCAGGGTGTGTGAGGGAGGCAGCCAATCCATGTGTCTCTCTCATTTGGATGTTTCTCTTTCTGCTCTTCCCCTCCCTCCCTCTCTCTAAAAATCAGTGGGAAAATATCCTCGGGTGTAGATTAACAACAACAAAAGAAATGCTGCAGAGAATGGGACTTTTAGCTGGTATCCCGGGGGGCTTCATGGGCAGGTCTTTCTGTGGATTTATTCTCCTAGCAGATATTTATTGAACTGTGGGACAAGACATTGCCCTGCCCACAAAGACTTTGAGCCCTCATAGGAAAAAGCTGGTAGTTACAGTAAACCAGAGGTTCTTAATCCGGGGCCCGCGGTAGATTCCAGAGGAACCAGGCCCTTGGGTGGGGTGAACATTACCTCTATTTTTCACCAGCCTCTCTCTGAAATGACACATTTTTTCCATTGTGAACTGAGCAAACTGCACAGACCACAGCTGCCTGGGAGTGGGTTTTCCTATGTTGCGGTTGTGACCGAGATGCTGTAAAATTGTGTATGTTCTTTTCTACTTCAAACCTTTAAGAGTTACCAGGCCCTTGTGCTTGTTAGTAAAGAAGCATCATGTAGTACTGTGTCTCAGTATTCGGATAATTTATGTTTTATCATAACTTATTTCTCTCATCATTTATCTATTTGTATGTGTTTTAAAATATTATTCTGAGAAGGGCTTGACTAAGCTGCTAGAGAGGTCCTCGGGCCTCAGAAAATGGAGAACCTTCCTGAATCCCCCCTGGTCCACACCTTCCCAAGGGGCGGTGGGCATGCTGCGTGATGGGTGTGGCCCCACGGTGGACGGCACCCTGACGTTGCTCTGCCTCCTTGCAGCTGAACTCCTTCGAGCAGCTGTGCATCAACTACACCAACGAGAAGCTGCAGCAGCTGTTCAACCACACCATGTTCATCCTGGAGCAGGAGGAGTACCAGCGCGAGGGCATCGAGTGGAATTTCATCGACTTCGGGCTCGACCTGCAGCCCTGCATCGACCTCATCGAGAAGCCAGTAAGAGCCGTCCCTGCTCGGATCTCAGACCTGGCCTGGCCTCGCTCCTTCCCTCTGGGGACCCTGGTCTCGGCTCCCACCCATGCTGGTTGTGGGTGTCTAGGCCCTCTACCGTCCGAGCCACGTGGAGGCATAAGCTCTGGGCTTAGATCTGGTGCCTGGCAGCCCGGGGCAGCTGCCGGCCAGGTGTGGACGGGGCTGGTGCCTGGGTTTCCTGTCTTCAGCCCCAGAAGACCACCCAGTATCTGCTCGAGGGGGGAGCTCAACAAGACTTTCTTTGTCCTAAAGAAAGAGGCAGCTTTTATGTAGCAAGTCCTGGCCCCAGGTGCTTTCGCTGTGTGGGGTTGTGTGGACCCCGGGTGCCGAGGGCTGATTTTGGCCTACGCTGATGATCTGTCCTCTCTCAGGCTGACCTGGCCCCGGCTCCTGTCCCCCAGCACTGACTGTCGGTGGGTGCGGGAGCCAGAAAGCCCTTCCCCTTTGCCGCCAGCTTCCCCGGAGAGCTCCCCCCCGGTGCGGTGGGTTAGGTTTCAGGGCTATGCTCTCTGGAGGCCGAGCTGTTTCTGTTTGTGGATTATGTCTTGATGAGGGTTCAATGCCCTGAACTCACGCTCTCCCCGAATCCCGGACTGCTCCAGAATGTGTGCACCGGACCGGCACTGAAGTGTTAAGTGGTCAGAAGGCCCGGGAAGGAGTTCGTGCATTTTTAGAATGTTACTCAAAGGTGGGGTTTGAAACTCTCCATAATCCTGGCATGGAACAGTTTACTTTTGTGATGAGTTTTCTGGGATGAGTTTTTTGTGATGAGTTGGTGGTATTCCGTTGAGTTTTCCAGCGAACAAGAGCCCATCTGGCTTTGCGGCTTGTCAGCAGGCTCCACGGTGTACTCTGTTCCGGCTGCTCGGGGGCTCTGCCCCACTTTCTCTTCCTAAAAGTCACGTCTCGCCACATGGCTGTGCAGACAGAGCGTGGGGGTGATGTCTCAGAGTGACTGACTCCAGGGGCTGGGGCGCCAGTTTCGGGCAGCCCCTGAGCACATGGATCAGTGTCTGCACAGTCCATGAAGCCCACCAGGCGTTCTCAGAGCACTGGCGTGGAGAATCCCTGTGATGGATCATTGGATTGAGATGTGTTGGCCACAGCCTAGACCTCAGAAATCTCTTTAAATTAGAATTCCTACACGAAGTGCTTTCAGTAATGCTCCTTTTTTTTTTTTTTCTCCTGTGGGGGGAGTGTGCCCACCTTCTGGTGAGATTCTGGGGGTTCTGAAAACTCCCAGAAACCCCAGGCTTTGGCCTGTTGTGAGGGCAGGGGTGGGTGGGGCTCGCAGGTCATGCTTACCTGGGGCTGCTGTGCTTCCTACAGGCAGGCCCCCCCGGCGTCCTGGCCCTGCTGGACGAGGAGTGCTGGTTCCCCAAGGCCACCGACAAGAGCTTTGTGGAAAAGGTGGTGCAGGAGCAGGGCACCCACCCCAAGTTCCAGAAGCCCAAGCAGCTGAAGGACAAGGCCGACTTCTGCATCATCCACTACGCCGGCAAGGTGAGCGGGGCGCACAGGAAGTGCGGCGGGGCCTTCTCAGGAGGTGGAAGGGCCTCCGGGACCACAAGCCACGCAGCCCCGGGTCAGGGACGGGGCGTAGCGTTCTCGTCTGATAATGTGCTGGTGGCAATAGTCAACACTCACACAGCCGTCACGCCTTACAAAGCCCCATTACACGGGCTACACCTCATCAGAAGCTCCTGCCATCCTGTAAGGCAGTGGTCGGCAAACTGCGGCTCGCGAGCCACATGGAACTCTTTGGCCCCTTGAGTTTTTAGCAAAGGCCAGCTTAGGAGTACCCTAATTAAGTTAATAACAGTGTACCTACCTATATAGTTTAAGCTTAAAAAATTTGGCTCTCCAAAGAAATTTCAGTCGTCGTACTGTTGATATTTGGCTCTGGTGACTAATGAGTTTGCCGACCACTGCTGTAAGGCCCTGGGGTGTGATGTCATTAGGCGCGTTTTCCTGGTGCAGTTCTGAGATTTGTGCTAAAGGCAGTGTCTGGAGTTTGAGTTAGAGTTCTGCTGCTGTGTGCTTTTTGGCTCCTCATCCTCCCTGGGCCTTGAGTGTCTCATCTGGAAAATGGGGGTGTCTCCCACCTTACATGGCCACGTTTGTGAGCCTGTGAAGCTCAGCTCCGGCACAGGTCTAGGGCAGGGCCTCTCAGTGTCCACACTACCAGTCGCTATTGTCGGGGACAGTGTTATGCTTTATAGGATGTTTAGCAGCATCCCCGCTTCTTCCCACCAGAGGGCAGTAGCACCTCCCTACAGCACAAGTGTCTCCAGACCTTGCCAAACAGTCATTATGGTGGAGGTGTGGGTGTGGTTGAGTGGTGAAAGCTTTGTTATTGCCAACGTGACCCGGTGAGGAGAGCCGTGGGCTTTCGCAGCACTGCTCCAGAGCCACACGTGGCCCCACTGCCAGCCCTCTGACTTCGCTCCTCACGTTCCTAAGGCTGCTGGAACCACTCTTGATTCTAAACTACCATTAAAAAAAGACAAAAACACTGTTTCTACAGCTACTAAGGTGACGCCCCTGAGCCTGCACCTCCGCTTCCGCCTGTTAGAAATGCGCATGCACAGGAGGCTTCGGTTGCAGCGTTGTTTATCATGCAAAAACCCGGGCACACCTGACCCCATTGGGGGTCTGGGTGATGATGAAACTGCCGTGCGCATCCACAGCAGCAAGAGGACCAGCAGGCTGGCTGTGCGCAGGTGGCCAGGACACCGGCCTGCGGTTTGTCATCTCCCGGGATGTAACTCTGGTCCGAGGGAAAAAGAAGCCACATCACCACGTTGTCGACTGTAGTACACGTGACCACCAGCCAGGGCACAGCAGTCGCCCCTGGGCCGTGGTATGGGCTGGACAGAGGGGGCCAGGGCGGCCTGCCGCTCTGCTCTTACTGTTCCGGGGTCTTTGCAATGAAGATACAACATGTTACTTGTATTTTTAAGAACATATTTTAGAAAAGATGAGAATATATGCTCATTAGAAAAAACTTGGACATCCTAAAAAGACAAAAAGCAAAAAAATGTCTATTACTAAAAAGTAATATTAAACATTTTGGTATATGTCTTTCTAGGATGTTTCTTTTTTGTCATATTACCTAAAAATGAAATAATAATTAAAAAAACAACAATAACCCACCCAGAATATTCTGTTGGGTAGCTGCAGCATAATTTTCTTAGTTCAGTTTACTGGGTAGTTGCGTTGTTTTAAATTGTTTGCTGTCTGTGTAACACCTCAGGAAACATCTTTCTTGCTAGTCCCTTGCCCTGGTCACTCATCATTTCCTTCTTAGGGATAGAAACACCGGGTCAAGGGGTGTCCATGTGTTTTAACGTTTCCACACGTGCCCTCTGAGAGGCTGTGGTGCTCGCGTCCCCGGAGCAGCCTGTGACTCCGGACTCTGGCTCTTGCAGGTGGATTACAAAGCCGACGAGTGGCTGATGAAGAACATGGACCCCCTGAACGACAACATCGCCACGCTCCTGCACCAGTCTTCGGACAAGTTCGTCTCGGAGCTGTGGAAGGATGGTATGCCCTTTGCCCCCACCCCGTCCCCCTGTGGCTGCAGCTGGGCTCTCCCCACCTTTGCAGCGGCCGAGCCACAGAACAAGGGGTGCAGCTCCATCTGACACAGGCCGCGGGGGGGACTGTAGCTCCCATGACAGGGTCTCTTTGAACCGAAGAGGTGAGGCTGCCCTTCAGTGCCCTCGAGCGTGCTGCATAGCTATTTCCTCTCAGGGCTTTGCTGTCCGCAGGCAAGCCACAGCGCTTTCCACATGTGGGAGGTCACCGGTGGCCCACAGCCCGGCCACGCAGGTTCCTGTCCGCGCCTCCCTGCGCTGCCGCCTCTCCTGGGTAGGCTGGTGGTTTGGAGCTGTGCTTTCTCACGGTCCTGCCAGTCTCTTTTCCCTCTGCCTGGGTTTTGCTTTAACCTCTCTGTTGCAGAGATGCAGAGCACTCAGAGAGCCTATTTCTATCAACGCTTTCCCATTCTCCACCTAGAACCAGGTGACTGGCCATCCGCAGTGGCGGCCCTTGTGTGTGGTGCATCCAGGGCTGTGGCAAGTGCTTCTGCTGCGTCGTCCTGCCCGTTGGCACTCCTGCCTGACTGCCCTGCCCTGGTCCACTTGGCCTTGTGGGAAGGCTCCCCCCAACGCAGGCCCCTGGTAGAGAACCAGCCAAATCAGGAGACCTCACGTTACAGACTTAAAGGACAAAACGTTTAAAAACCGATATGCTCCTCAGAGCTCCACTTGGCTGGCGTTGGAAGGTGGCGTCTTACTGCTTGAACGGCTGCAGGGGTCTCAGCATGAGGTGGAGGTGTGAGCTGCCTGTGCATGTGCCTCTGAAATAAAACCGCATCTGTGTGTTCCTTCTCCCAGCACTCCAGAGCCCCGCACCTGCCTCCAGGGGGCAGCACAGGCCCACAGAAAGCCAGTTATGTGGCCATGTTTGATCTTCCTCGGGGCAAGCTGAGTGGCCCTGGGTTAGAAGGTCAAAAATGCCTTCCATTTTATTATTATTTTTAAAAAATACATATTTTATTGATTTTCCACAGAGAGGAAGGGAGATGGGTAGAGAGCTAGGAACGTTGATGAGAGAGAAACGTCGACCAGCTGCCTCTTGCACACCCCCTACCGGGGATGTGCCTGCAACCAATGTACGTGCCCTTTACCGGAATTGAACCTGGGACCTTTCAGTCCGCAGACCGATGCTCTATCCACTGAGCCAAACCGGTTTCGGCAATGACTCCCATTTTAATTGGTTCATCAGGTTCATCCTCACCTCTGGCTTCTGTCTTGAGTTTCTGTCCTCCTTGCTTGTCTTCACATAAGTAATCGAGATCCGGCCATAAAGGGATAGGGAACAGGCTGTCATAGAATTCTTAACCTTTGCATCTTGCAGCGGAAAGCTTCCGGTTTAACATTGGCTCTGGCTTAACCCTGACCTCAGGTCGCTGGCTGCTTTGGGTTCATCTGTTGTTTTGTTTATGCCGTGGAGGAAGCAGTTCGTTTCATTGCTTCTGCGCATGCGTCACGGTGACGAGGGCAACTCCTCAGAGATCTGGGGCAGATGATAAAGACCCTTGAGCTCGGAGACAGAGCAAGTCACAGAGTGTGAGGAAACTTGAGTGGAACGGGCTCAGTTGGTTGTGGTTCTGTGGAGGACTCCACTTCTGATACCACCACGCAGCTCTCGGTCCCGGGCTTAGAGAGCGCTGCCTGGGCGATCCTAGATGGCGGACCACCAGTGCTGTAGACCATGGCACATAGCTCTGGAGCCCCCTCCCCCCGCCTCCTACAGTGTTTCCCCGAAAATAAGACATCCTCCGAAAATAAGACCTAGCACCTGGAAAGATAAGACATCCCCTGAAAATAAGACCTAGCGCAACTTTGGGAGAAAAAGTTAATTTAAGACACTGTCTTATTTTCGGGGAAACAGGATAGGCCTGTGCTCAGGTAAAGGGCAATGGAATTCAGGATATTGATTTTTGTTTTACCAACCACAGGACTATAAGGTCCTGTATGACACGTTTTCACACCACCCAGAGCCAGGGAGGGATAGCTCGGCTCACTGTTCCAAACACATTGCGAGCTTTATTGTGCCTGTGGGAGAGCTGCTGAGTGGGCTGAGGATAGGTTTTGTGGACAGAGCTTATGGCTGCAGCCAGGAGAGACCCTTCCCCCTTTTCCTGCGTCCTGCTCATGAGGTCAAGTGTGCTCATCGTTGGGGGTGACTGTGGACTGAGCAGAAAGGCTCCTGCTGTTCTGTAGCCTCACGTCTTTTTCTGTCCAGACGTCTGTCTCTTTCCCGCCCTGCGGGGACCGCCGGGTACTCACGTGCTTTTGCGTGGTCTCTGCAGTGGACCGCATCATCGGCCTGGACCAGGTGGCCGGCATGTCGGAGACGGCGCTGCCCGGGGCCTTCAAGACGCGGAAGGGCATGTTCCGCACCGTGGGGCAGCTCTACAAGGAGCAGCTGGCCAAGCTGATGGCCACGCTGCGCAACACCAACCCCAACTTCGTCCGCTGCATCATCCCCAACCACGAGAAGAAGGTGAGGGCGTCCCGCCCTGGTCTGTCTCCCCAGCTGCAGTGGTTCCTCCCCCACAGCACATGGAGTGCCCTTGGTGAACCCGTGGTGAAGCCCATCGGTGGGTGGGCTGGCTCGGGGGTGGCTGCATTTAAAGTTGCATTGCCACCTGGTGGCGCTGTCTCGTAGCCTGTCCAGGACTTGCATCATGTAACTCAGCATCAAAGCCCATGGACTCTGCAGCCGTGTCAAATTCGGTGCCTGCCCCGCCATGGCGGGCACTGGCCCCAAAGGCTGCCATAGAAACACTGTGGCACATGGGCCCTGGTCCCCTCTACTGGGCCTCAGGGATAAATTTGGCTACAGACACCAAGCTCCTAGACTCGGAGGCTGGGGGGTGTTGGTGGGGGGAGCATGGTTCGGATGAAAGCCATAAGATTGGATGAGCTAGATTACCTCTGGAGGGAAGAAACCATCACGCTTCCCTAAGGCTTGGAAGCCAGATTGTGAACCAGGAAGGGCTTCTGGGTCTCCCATGAATGCTCGTGTTCTTGGGTGTCCCCCAGGGGGAGGGAAAAAAAAGCCCATGGACTGCTAGGACTCCTGAGGCTTTGGTCCTATTGAGTCGGAGGGGACCCTTACCCATCTCTGTCAGTTCCGAGGCACAGCAGCAAGACCAAACGCATGTGTTTTCTCTAGTCTGGCAAACTGGACCCCCACCTGGTGCTGGACCAGCTGCGCTGCAACGGGGTTCTCGAGGGCATTCGGATCTGCCGCCAGGGCTTCCCCAACCGGGTGGTCTTCCAGGAGTTCCGGCAGAGGTGAGCGGGGCCTCCAGCAAGGAAGCCTCTTCCTCGGCCACCGAGCGCTGAGGTCAGGCCAGCTCCTCACACTCTCCTTCTCTGCTCCGCCCTCTACATGGAAAAGGATTTCCCTGCTTTTCTTACGGAAGTAATCTTGTTGGCTTTCATGCCTAGCGACTGCGGGGCCTGGCACTGTTTGCTCCAGTTAGAGGCAATTTACAGAG
Organism: Pipistrellus nathusii; assembly: GCA_963693515.1. Taxonomy (NCBI): domain Eukaryota; kingdom Metazoa; phylum Chordata; class Mammalia; order Chiroptera; family Vespertilionidae; genus Pipistrellus; species Pipistrellus nathusii. The sequence continues at coordinate 183,246,275 of OY882860.1, read as the reverse complement.
GTCAGCCAGAGACTTGGGCATTAAAGGGCAAGAAAGTCATAGAACACTGCAGCTTCTCGTCATGTGTGCAGAGAGGGGTGTTAATGACTGTCCTTTTGGCCTAGTGACTGTGTTTAGTGACAGTTGCTATCATGACACAGCCCTCTATTTCTTGGACCATCCCGTGTATTGGCAGTGCCCCCAGCATCTCGGGAAGAGATGAGTGGCCTTCTGGGGTTATAGCCGTGGATACCGGGCAATTATCAACCAGTAAGCCCAACCTGAAGCTCACCCTTGAGTGAGTTAAACAGTCCATGGAGAGTTTTTATTCACTTGCTGGGAAACGTTTTAGGCGGCTAAGAAAGGGGCAGGGTGGGGTTCTCCAGGTGTCTTCTTTCCTCAAAACGTGGAAGGAACTCGATGTCTGCAACACTTTCCGGTGGCCCTCTCTCACGGATATGCCAGGCCACGTGCATTGAACGAGGGATGAATGACCCGGCTTCTCTTCTCTTTCTTAGATACGAAATCCTGACGCCCAATTCCATCCCTAAGGGCTTCATGGATGGGAAGCAGGCGTGTGTGCTCATGGTGAGTGGAGCTCCCTCTGCTTGGAAGGATCTTTGGCTGGTGCGCGCCACATGGCCAGTGCCCGTCTCATGGGGGGAGGGGGAGTAGCGTGGAGTGGGGGATGCCCTGTGGGTCAGGTGACGCCCATGCTCTATTGGCCATCCAATGCTCCAGGTCCCGTCCTGCCAGGTTCCTTCTCCATCCTCTTCTCTAATTCCCACAGCTATACTGTGGGGAAGGTATTTACTCTGTCATTGGCTCTTTTTGTGTTTTAAAGAAAGCATCCCCGTCTATAGCTTAGGAGACGTGAGCTCGTAGAGGGGAAGGCCCAGGGTCCCCTCCTATTGAGCCTGGGCCTGGTCTGTTCTGGAATGTGTGCTCCTCTCCGTGACTGCGACGATGGTGCTTGGTTGCGGCAGCCTGGGCTTTTGAAGCGCATGACTGTAGTATGCAGAGGCGGGGGGAGGAGAAAGAGAGGACTTCACATTCCCTTTAAAGCTGAGGCTCTGTGTTTTCCTCAAGTCTGACTTGCAACCCTGCCCTGTGCTGGAACCCACCTGCCCCTCTTCCTAGCAGCCCCCTGAGCCCCAGGATAAGCAGAGAAGCAGAAACTCCAGGACTGACTCTATCTTACCCCTCCCCCTCCACACACACACACACACACACACACACACTCCCCACCCGAGGCAGGCTCTTGGTGTTGGCTGACTGAGGGCTCTTGGTGGCGCGTACATGGCCTGCTCTCTCCTGTTAGATCAAAGCCTTGGAGCTGGACAGCAACCTGTACCGCATCGGCCAGAGCAAGGTGTTCTTCCGGGCTGGCGTGCTGGCCCACCTGGAGGAGGAGAGGGACCTGAAGATCACTGACGTCATCATCGGGTTCCAGGCCTGCTGCAGGGGCTACCTGGCCAGAAAGTGAGTTCCAGAGACACCAGCCTCCCCTCGCCTGCCCTGCACTCGGGCCTTCGAACCCTCCTGGTGCAGAGGGCCCCTTAGGAAGCTGTGGTCTGGGAGCCCTAATGCCAGTCAGGTCTCTGCCTAAGGGAGGCCAGGTGGCGCTCCCTGATCCCCGGCTTCCTGGGTTTCCGCCTGATGTTTAAAGTGACAGGGTTGACAGGTGGTGAGTGTGCTTGGATTTGCCTGCCCGGAAGGCTCCCGCTCACTGGTATTTCTTGCTGTGTCCCTCGGGTGGGGATGACACCCGGAGCCTGGCTGTCCCCAGAGCACCCCGAGTTCCCAGGGGAGGGGAGGAGGCTGCCCTTGGGGCTCACCTGCTGCAGGACATTGGTCTCCTGAGCCCAGGGCTATAGTTCGCAGCCTAAACTCCAAGCGCTGGGAGCCAGAGCCTTCGCTCATCCAGAAGCCCCGTTAGTGGCCATCTTAAGGGTGGGAAGCTGAAGTCAGTGATCGGCTGAATGGCAACGCTTGGCTTGGATCTGCAGTTAGTACACAAGGTTCTTCCACCTCGTGAAGGAGGGTGGGCCTGTGACTCAGGCCCTTGCCACCCTCTGCAAGGTCACCCATAGGACTCCACCCCAAGGCCAGCCTCTTCCTCTGCCTTTCTGCACTGAGGTGCCAGGCAGGGTCAGCCCTCGGGAGAAGCTCCCGGGAGCAAGGTCAGGACTGACAGGTTAGAGGTCCGTCCCCTGCCCTGAGGTGCTGACCGTGCCGCTCGCCCACAGGGCCTTTGCCAAGCGGCAGCAGCAGCTGACGGCCATGAAGGTCCTGCAGAGGAACTGCGCCGCCTACCTCAAGCTGCGGAACTGGCAGTGGTGGCGGCTCTTCACCAAGGTGGGTCCTGGACGGGCCTCCCGTTGGGGCTCTTGCCCTGAGGGCGCTTTGCCTTTGCCTCCCCGTGCCTGGCAGCGTGACTCCAGGGTGGCCCTGCCCGTGGGGTCCAGGGGCATGTGAGCAGTGGTGTTTGCCCGGTGTGGATGGCCATGGCCTGCTGGCAGGCTGGCCTAGAGTGGCTCACACAGCAGCTTCCAAGATGGAAGGCCCACCTGCCACGGCCACACGTGTCTTGGGCACTGCGCTCCACCAAATTGATTTCCAGAAAGATTGCCCGCGTGTGTACCCACAGCGTGCCTAGTTACCCCTCACATTTCTGTGGGTGAGGGGGAAGCCTCATGGCTGTTGTCCGGACAGTCGCCTTAAGCTGAGCGTGTCTGTCTCCATCGCCTCTCCCAGGTCAAGCCGCTGCTGCAGGTGAGCCGCCAGGAAGAGGAGATGATGGCCAAGGAGGAGGAGCTGGTGAAGGTCCGGGAGAAGCAGCTGGCTGCAGAGAACAGGCTCACGGAGATGGAGACCCTGCAGTCCCAGGTGAGTGTCTGTGGACCGGCCCAAACCGTGCAGCCGGTCGCAGTGCTGCCACCTGCTGGCCCTCTGTGGGCGAGGCATGTTCAAGGAGATGTTTCACTAGGAAATGGCTAATCTCTGTAGATTTCATTCAGGGCTATGTGATGTAGGGAGGCTGCCCAATGGGGTGGGAAGCTCAGGAGTGTTGGGTTTGAGGCCCAGCTCCAGCACTCGAGCCTGTTTCCTAGGGATCTTGCCTTGGTGTGCAGCCCCTGTCGTAGCAGTAAAGGATGGAGAACATGATAGTTAGACAGTGGCTGGGAACTTAGCACTTCCAAGATGGAAACTGCTCTTGTCAGCATGGTCCTCTCTCCGGAAGGCCGGGCTAGGGAACATGTGTCCCGGAGTGGCTTGAGCAGGCTGAAGGAACTCACATTTTACACGTGTCATTTGCAGCTCATGGCAGAGAAGATGCAGCTGCAGGAGCAGCTGCAGGCAGAAACGGAGCTGTGTGCCGAAGCCGAGGAGCTCCGGGCCCGCCTGACGGCCAAGAAGCAGGAGTTGGAGGAGATTTGCCATGACCTTGAGGCCAGGGTGGAGGAGGAGGAGGAGCGCTGCCAGCACCTGCAGGCAGAGAAGAAGAAAATGCAGCAAAACATCCAGGTAATCCAGTTTCGCCCCCTCTGGACACCGGAGGAGGGGACCGGGTGCTGTGAGGAGCAGTGAGTGGGAACTGGAGAGAACACAAAATGGAAGTGCCTTCGTGGGCCGATCTGCCCCCTTTTGTCTTTGTGGGACAGTCTTTGAGGGGCTTTCTCTTCGGGCAATTGTTTCTCAAACGTGTGTCTCGGCTTTCCACGTGCCGCCCAGCTGAACACAAAGCCAGTTTTATTTCCCGCAGTGCCGGCTGCTCTGAGGAGCGGAGGGCGACCCGCTCTGCTCTCTGCCACGTCCTCATGGTGGGGAGCTTGCTAATGGAGCACCTCAGAACAAGCAACCTCATGACTGGACTGCGCTTCTTGTCTGCACGCCCCAGTCTTCACTGTGTGACCCCACATGTGGGTGGGCCACGTCCGAGCCACCCACACTGGGCTTGTTTGGTCCATCTCCTCACGACCCTGGGCTTTGTGACAGGAGCTGGAGGAGCAGCTGGAGGAGGAGGAGAGCGCCCGCCAGAAGCTGCAGCTGGAGAAGGTTACCACGGAGGCCAAGCTAAAGAAACTGGAGGAAGACCAGATCATCCTGGAAGACCAGAACTGCAAACTGGCCAAGGTGAGGCCTCATGTGGGACATGGGCTGTGGAGGGCGGGCTGGCCCAGGCCACGGCCGAGCCTCCTGGCTGCTGTCTGCAGCACCGTGGCTTCTGCTCAGGAGAAGATTCTTCCTGTGCCCCTCCTGGGTATCCCCTGGCCTCCAGGTGCCAGGGTCACATTGAAGGGATGTTCCAAGGGACAGGCTTGGCATTTCTCCTCAGTAAGCTCCTGAGATCCTTGGCCAGCTTGCACACTGCAAAACCTCACACCCTCACACACACTGCACACCCTCACACACTGCACACCCTCACACACTGCTCCTCCTCACACACTGCACACCCTCACACACACTGCACACCCTCACACACTGTACCTCCTCACACACATTGCTCCTCCACACATCCTGCACGCCCTCACACACCCTCACACACTGCATACCCTCACACGCACTGCACACCCTCATACACACTGCACGCCCTCACACACCCTGCACACCCTCACACATCCTCACATGCACTACACATCCTCACATACTGCACCTCCTCACACACTGCACCCCTAACCCCACAGGAGAAGAAGCTGTTGGAAGACAGAATAGCCGAGTTCACCACCAACCTCACGGAAGAGGAGGAGAAATCGAAGAGCCTGGCTAAGCTTAAGAACAAACACGAGGCCATGATCACCGACCTGGAGGGTAAGAGGGTGATGGGCAGAGCTGTTACTCAGGAACCCGAGGCATCCAACCACTCAGGGCCAGGCTGGGCGTCACTGCCAGGAGTGGGAGCGCCCGGCTGGTGTCACCCGCACTCCACGTGGGTGAGGCACAGGGTCTGCAGCAGCCAGCCGCTGCCCTCAAGACCTAGGGTCCAGCATCTGGTCCCGATGGGACTCTGGGCCGGCAGGCACCGGTGCTGTGTCGGGGGAGGGGGCTCCCCCTAAGTAAAGCGCGTTCAGAGTAAAGCCCTGGCGTTTCCATCGTGCTCCGTGGGTTTCACCAGCTTTGAAGTCTTCCCAAGAGGTTCTAGGTAGACCTGCCCCTCTACTTCCTGGTTCCTCCACTCCTCCCCAGCCTGCCGCTCCCTGGCTGTCATCTTGTACCCATCACTTACCTCCCAGGGGGCACAGTGAAAGGGCATTTGTGAGAACTAAAGGGTTTAGTGATGTGGACAAGCTGTGTGTACTGTAAAATGCTAGGCCGATATCGCAGGGTCCTTGCTTGTCTTGGGACAGAATGACAAATCGTGTCCTGGTCTCCCTGGGCCCTGCGTCTGTGGTGAGGAGACCTGCAGACCCGTGGCTGTCTGTGGACCGCTTGCTCCTCCCCTTAAGAGGAGTGGACACGGGTGATAGAGGAAACCAGGGAACTCTGAGCTTGGCCAGGAACCACCGTGCCCTCTGCGGAGACACAGGGCAGCGGTGTGTCCAGGGCAGCGGGTGGGAGTGGGGAGGGTTGGACAGACACAGGTCCTGGCAGCTCATGGTGATGTTCTCCTTCATCTGGGAGTTGGTCTGGGTGTCTGTGTATTGTGACCCTTCAATCCTCATGTGTGTTTTATAATGTGCAGACTTTACGTAAGAATTAAAAATAGCCCAGCCGGCAATGGCTCAGTGCTAGGGTGTTGACCTATGAACCAGGGGTCACGGTTTGATCCCCGATCAGGGAACATGCCTAGGTTCTGGCTTGATTCCCCCATGTGAGGCATGCAGGAGGCAGCCAATCAATGATTCTCTCTCCTCATTGATGTTTCTATCTCTCTCCTCCTCTCCCTTCCTCTCTGAAATCAATAAAAATGTTTTAATAAAAAATAATTAAAAAGCAAGATACCAAGGTCTCTGGCCACTAAGGACTTTGTCGGCTTCTCCCCGTTCTTCCTTCTCAGAGCGCCTCCGAAGAGAGGAGAAGCAGCGTCAGGAGCTGGAGAAGACCCGCCGGAAGCTGGAGGGGGACTCCACGGACCTCAGCGACCAGATCGCCGAGCTCCAGGCTCAGATCGCCGAGCTCAAGATGCAGCTGGCCAAGAAAGAGGAGGAGGTCCAGGCCGCCCTGGCCAGGTGAGCCGGAGCGTCAGCCCGCCAGTGCGTCAGAGCCAGCCCTTCCTGCGGCTGCCCGCTGTGGGCCTTGGTGCCTCAGTGAGCTGGGAGCACTTGCTCTGCTGTTGTCTTGGAAACCGGTTCATAGCAAAACATTTCCTGACATTTGATTGTAATTCTCAAAAAGTCATCCACAATATCACCAAACCATTGGCTCTAGGAATGCTTTTTTAAAAAATAGACTATTTCTTAGAGTAGTTTTAGACACATAGCAAAATTGAGCCAGCAGTATAGAGAATTTTTATAACCTCCACCACTACCACAACACACACACACACACACACACACACACACACACACACAGTCTTCTCCCACAATCAGCATCCTACACCAGAGTGGTATACAGTAGGTCTTCGGGTTACGTCGAAGATCCTTTTCTACATCATGATGGAACTCAATTTTCGCCATAAGTCGGAACTCACCTACATAAGCACCTACATCACTCACATGGAGCACATACACAGCAGTAATCAAGTGAAACAGTAAAAAAAAAAAAAAAAAAAAATTAAAGAAAGATAACAATTCCTGACCTTTAGTTGTGGTAAATACAGTAAATAATAAAAAATATAAAGCACATGTGTACATATGTTGAAATGATGGCTTTTTTTTCCTTGTTATAAATAATTGGGAGATGGCGACGCAACCACGAAATGCCATGTCAAGTCAGATGTAACCTGAGGACTGTCTGTGTATATATTTGTTACAGTTGATGAACCTACATTGATACATCATTATCACCTAGAATCTGTAGCACATTTGTATTTTTATTTTGTTGCAGTCTTTATGGACTGTAGTGATTTATTTCTCTTTATTGGTTTATTTAATATTTGAACTTCTCTGTATGTTGAAAGCACTGGAATTCAGTTTGGCAAATGAAATGATTTCTCTGAGTTTCCCCGTGCTGAAAGTGGCACTGCCCTTACCTTTGGCTCAGTGTGCCTCAGGCACTGTTTGTGCTGAGTGAGTGAAGGGCCAGGATTCAGACTGCACAGATGGCTTTGGCTGCTTTTCTCTGAAGCCTTATCTGCAAACTCTGCTCCTCAGAGGTGAACTGGCCTCACGTTGACGTTGGTTTCTTTGGCAGAGTGGAGGAAGAAGCCACGCAGAAGAACATGGCCCTGAAGAAGATCCGTGAGCTGGAATCTCAGATCTCCGAGCTGCAGGAGGACCTAGAGTCTGAGCGTGCTTCTCGGAACAAAGCTGAGAAGCAGAAGCGGGACCTTGGGGAAGAGCTGGAGGCTCTGAAGACAGAGTTGGAGGACACCCTGGATTCTACGGCTGCCCAGCAGGAGCTCAGGTGTGCCATGGGGCGGACTGGCCAAGCCACAGACGGGAAAGGAGGCTGAGGCCTGAAAGGGGTGGGTCCCAGGCCTGTGAATACACCTAGAGCGTGTGTGAATACACACACAGAGCGTGTGTGAATACACGCAGAGTTGGTGTGAATATACAAAGAGCATGGAAGCTGTAGGATCCTCAGTACCTTCTCTCTACCAAAGCCCTATTCAAGAACCTGGCTTGAAGTGTGGGTGAGACGGGCTGGGCTTTAAGGCTGAAGGGTACGGAAGCCTCTGCAGTGCCTACGCCTGCAGAGGATGGCAGCTGGGGTGGGAGACCCAGGGCACTGGCTGGCACCCGGGCAGCCCCGCTCCAGGCTCCCTGGCCTCCATTCTGAGGGCATTTCTCTCCAGGTCCAAACGTGAGCAGGAAGTGAATATCCTGAAGAAGACCCTCGAGGATGAGGCCAAGACCCACGAGGCCCAGATCCAGGAGATGCGGCAGAAGCACTCACAGGCCGTGGAGGAGCTGGCCGAGCAGCTGGAGCAGACAAAGCGGGTACGTGGGCTTCCCCCAGGGATGTGACTTCAGCTGGGGGGTGGGGAGATCTGGCACCTTTCAAGGGCGGGTCCTCCTGGAGTCTGGCTGCTTCTCCGGGCCAGTCCTGTAGGACGAACAGCTCCCCAGCTAGACTGCCGGGGTCAGGGGTCAGAGTTGAGCTCCAGCCCTCAGCAGCTGTGTGACTTCAGCAGACAGTTAACCCATGCCTCAGTTTCCCCCTCTGTAAAAGAGGTAATGATAAGGTCTGTCAGTTGGAGTTAATGACACATGTAGCACTTAGATAGCATTAAAGCACTTAGGGGCTCAGTACATTGTTCAAATACAGTTACTATTATTTTGTTCAACAACTGCCAGACAAGAAAGCTCCCAGGAATTGGAGCAACCTGAAACAGAGTTCCACAGGGCCTGAGGATCCCTTTGCTGAAGTCTGGGTCCTCTCTAGACATCTCCCAGCTGGAGTCTTCTGGGGAAAACCCTGGGATGTTCATCCCAGCTGGTTTCTCTGCCAGGCAGCTGTGGCCTTAACAGTTTTTTAACAGGACAAGTCCTGCCTCCTGTGGCTCCCAGCTCCCAGCCACTCTCATTGGCAGCTCACACGGTCAGATCTCTTCTGTGAGCAACCTATAAACTGTTTCCTATAAAATATTTTAGAGCCCTTGCCGGCGTGGCTCCATGATTAGAGCATCGGCCCATGTGCCAAAGGGTCGTGGGTTTGATTTCCCATCAGGAGCATGCAAGTTTGATCCTCAGCCCTGCATGTACCCTGTCCAGGAGACAATTCATGTGTCTCTCACATGGATGTCTCTTTCTCTCTCTCTGTTTCTTCCTCTCTCTCTCTCTCTCTCTCTCTCTCTCAAAAAAAAAAAAAATAAAATAAAATAAATATATATATATATATATATATATATATATATATATATAAAACTTGTTTCTAAATTTATATATATATATATATATATATATATATATATATATATATATATATATATATATATATCCATCCATCCATCCTCCGGTGAGCATTAACAACAACCACAAAAATTTAGAAACAAGTTTTGTCCATCTGTCTCCCTTCAACTCCCACCCAGCTATGCGCAGAATGAAGCCTTTCTTGGGCCTTTAGCTGTTTACCCAGCATTCCTCTGCATTCACGGTTTATCCTTGCACTTGCCCAGGACCTGTGGCCAGCATGGTGCAGACTAGAATGGGATTGTCATGTTTGTTCTGTAAACTCCACTTTATTCTTTGGAAGAACATCACATCGTTATTTAGAACATCAACCCTGAAAGAGGCTTTGCTGGATGTCTAGCTGTGAACAGTTATAATTTCCTTCATTCTGTAATATCATCATTAACGCCATCATATCAGCAGTGACAACGTCTTACACTTTACCATTCCCTCTCCCCTGAGGAAGGCTGGGCAGGGGTGGATTAGAGGTGGAGCAGGTGAGGCCTCAGAGATGAGGAGACGTGCTGGTGTCATGTGTGGGTGTCACGCACTGGTGTCATGCACTGGCTGAGTGATGAGTACTGATCAAGTGCGAGCCTTGAGTCCGGGGCGCTGGCAAGAGGCCACCTCCCAAACGAACCCAACATCATTTTTTTTCGGCAGAGGCAGTGATTCTCCCAATGATACTAGAAAGACCAGCCTCATAACAGGGCGCCAAGGATGATGCCCCTCTCACACCTTTGCTTCCTTCCCTACCAGGTGAAAGCCAACCTTGAGAAGGCCAAGCAGACCCTAGAGAATGAGCGAGGGGAGCTGGCCAATGAGGTGAAGGCCCTGCTGCAGGGCAAAGGGGACTCCGAGCACAAGCGGAAGAAAGTGGAGGCCCAGCTGCAGGAGCTGCAGGTGAAGTTCAACGATGGAGAGCGCGTGCGCACGGAGCTGGCCGACAAGGTCACCAAGCTGCAGGTGAGGACTCTACCGGGACCCGGGCCTGGGCCGTGGTCCCTTCGGCAGCTCCTCGCCTGGGGCCCAGTTCCCCAGGCTCCTGCTTTTTTTCTTGCCTCACACTCGTTCTTCGGCGAGGCTTCTGGTTCAGCTTAGCCTGGAAGCATGGAGGTGGGTTAGGCCTTGTCAGATTCATGCCTTTGTCTCCACCGTCTCTGCAGGTTGAGCTGGACAACGTGACAGGCCTCCTCACCCAGTCTGACAGCAAGTCTAGCAAGCTCACCAAGGACTTCTCCACCCTGGAGTCCCAGCTGCAGGACACACAGGTGAGGGTGGCAGCGGTTCTCTGCAGCTGAGCCTTTCCCAGGAGGAGGCATGCATCTCCTGCACATCTCTGGGTCCTTCTGGCTCCCCTGCAGGGTCTCCCTGATCAGAGGGATCAGCTGCTCCCCCGCCAGGGGTGTGGGGCTGCGAGGCTCTGACGCTGCCCCTCCCGGCCCCGCGCCCCTCTTATCCCCATGTAGGAGCTCCTGCAGGAGGAGAACCGGCAGAAGCTGAGCCTGAGCACCAAGCTGAAGCAGGTGGAAGACGAGAAGAACTCCCTGAAGGAGCAGCTGGAGGAGGAGGAGGAGGCCAAGCGGAACATGGAGAAGCAGATGGCCACTCTCCAGGCCCAGGTTCGGTGCTAGCTCCCCCGCAAGAGGCCCAAGCTGGGGAGGCACGGCCCTGTCTGCTGGTCCATCCAGGCTGCCAGTGCTGGGTGCCCTTCCGCAGGGAGCTCCTGCCCTCTCCAGCCCAGGGCCCTTAGCCCAGGTGCCCAGGTAGAATTCAGGGATCCGTGAACCCGGAGGGAGGAGGCTGGACACCTTGGTTCTCACCAGTCTCTAGCGGACATCTCGCATTTTCATCCTTATGCCAGTGGACAGCCAGCCATGGCGGTCACAGTGCTGTGGCCTTGCTCACTGGAACCCAGTCCCATGTCCAGGCCACGGCGGGGCTTCGGGCATGTCACTATGCTCCTGGCATTTCTGGAGGCTGCTGCTTGATGTGCTAATAAAGAAGAACTTGGGTCACAGCTAGTTTTTATTTTTATTTATTTATTTATTTATTTATTTATTTTTTAAATATATATTTTATTGATTTTGTACAGAGAGGAAGGGAGAGAGATAGAGAGTTAGAAACATCGATGAGAGAGAGTCATCGATCAGCTGCCTCTTGCACACCCCCTACTGGGGATATGCCCACAGCCAAGGTACATGCCCTTGACCGGAATCGAACCCGGGACCCTTCAGTCCCCAAGCCGACGCTCTATCCATTGAGCCAAACCGGTCTCGGCCACAGCTAGTTTTTAAATATCTGAGCACTGTCACATTCCTGTCCTGGCGTTCTTGATAGTCCTGTGCATTCTGTGTGTATCAGGACGTCATGATGAGGAGTTTGTAGTCTGCTCTAGACGGTCAGAGGACCCACACCCAAACTCGGTCAGGAGCTCTGTTCTAGATCCTGTCTGGGACTTCAATGTGCCCGGTCGGGAGGCCTGCCCTGAGCTCAGAAAGGGTGCACGGTCTGCTCCACAGTCTGGGGGAGGAGTGGCCAGCACGTGCGTGTGATGGCAGCTCTGTGTCGAGGTGCAAGGAGGAGGCTGAGGACAGTGTCTGGGTCCTCCTGACTCCCGCACACAATTCCCCAGGGGGCACTGGCCCTGCTGCCTGGGGCAGGTGACGAGGATGCTTGCCTTGGGTGAGCTCTTGTAAGGGGTAGGTCACAGTGGAGAGGCCCTGCAAAGCTGGCCTGAGTGCCACTCCATGTCCTAGGCAGACACTCTCTGCAGAAACTCGGTTTCTCTTACCCAGTGGAAGAGGGAGCTCCATAATTGGGGGGCTCCCTGGCCTCCATTCCGTGAGGTAGCAGGCCAGTCCCAGCTGCCTTGGGCACAGGTGCGTGACCTGAACAGGTGCCATCTTGGGTGTCTCCTTACTCCTTGCTCCTGCCCAGGTGACGGACATGAGGAAGAAGATGGAGGATGGTGTGGGGTGCCTGGAGACTGCCGAGGAAGCCAAGAGGAAGCTGCAGAAGGACCTGGAGGGGCTGAGCCAGCGCTACGAGGAGAAGGTGGCCGCCTACGACAAGCTGGAGAAGACCAAGACACGGCTGCAGCAGGAGCTGGACGACCTGCTCGTGGACCTGGACCACCAGCGGCAGAGCGTGTCCAACCTGGAGAAGAAGCAGAAGAAGTTTGACCAGGTGTGTGCCGTCCGCACGCTCCCTTTTCCTTTCTTCTGCAAACACCGGGGCTTCGGGCCTCGGCCGCGGACACCGAGGGAGCCTGGGATCCCATCACTAGCAGCAGTGTGGGCTTCCCACTAGTCAGGTTGGGTCAGTGGCTAGAGTGGCTAGTGCAGGCTCAGCCCCCGTCGGGGCGTGTGCGGAAGGCAACCAGTTGATGTGTCTCCCACATTGATGTTTCTCTCTGCATGTTTCGCCTTCTTCCTCACACTCTTTCTAAAAATCAGTGGAAAAAATACCCTCAGGTGAGAATTAACAACAAAAAAGGAAGTGCTCGGAGCTGGGCATCTTCATTTGATAGACTCCGGAGTGACTTTTCCGCTTTCTGGTTTCTTATGTTTTTCACGCCTTCTATAATGAACCGATTTTTTGTGTGCACGTGTTCATGCCTCTTCCTCATTCTACAGGACCTGAGGCAACACATAGAGGGCAAACCGTGGGCTGGGATAGAAAATGGGAGAAATCAGGGCTCAGCTCCCGGCCCCGTGCGCTCGGCCAGGCTGCTTCCTGTCCAGCGTCTCTGGCTGCTTTGCTGCTATCAGCACAAAGTCAGGTGGTGGCTGCATGCACACAGCCTGCAAAGTCTAAAGCACTTGCTCACAGGTCCTTTAAGAAACAGGTGCATGGAATAAATGAGGGGCGGGACCAAGGGAATGGGAGGTGGAAAATAAGGCTCAGCAAGGGTAGGCCCACACGAAGAGTGGGCACCAGGGGGATTTAAACTCACGTCCTTGGGCGAGGCCACAGCAGCCGGAGTCACACCCATCAGGTCGTTCAGGAGAACAAAGCCCTTCCAGGTCCTAGCGGCCATGTTTCCTGTGGTTCTTATGGAGGGAGCTGTGGGACAAAGAACCATTAGTGAGTGATAAAACGAGAGACCTAAATCCTGGTGGCAGAGGCGATCTCTGCCCTCATCGGTTACACACCGACAGTGCCTGTCACCGTGGGAACCAGCTGGGTTGCCCAGGCAGCAGTTTGTGCTTGTTCTTCCCGGTGCCCCTCCCTGGCCAGCACTGGACATTCAGCCACAGTCTGCACGTGCTACCGGCCTGGGTCCACGGGTTCTGAGCTCTTTCTAGGAGCCATTGCTCGAGTCTCATGGCCGTATCTTTCCCAGCTCCTGGCGGAGGAGAAGACCGTCTCTGCCAAGTATGCGGAGGAGCGTGACAGGGCAGAGGCAGAGGCCCGAGAGAAGGAGACCAAAGCCCTGTCGCTGGCCCGGGCCCTGGAGGAGGCCATGGAGCAGAAGGCAGAGCTGGAGCGGGTCAACAAGCAGTTCCGCACGGAGATGGAGGACCTCATGAGCTCCAAGGACGACGTGGGCAAGAGTGTGAGTACCAGGAGGGGCTGCGTGGGGCAGCACGGAGGGTTAGCGTGGGAGTGGACACTGAGCCCTCGGGGACCCCTTGTCCCCTTGGTCCTGACTCGGGTCCCCTCGGTGGCAGGTCCACGAGCTGGAGAAGTCTAAGCGGGCCCTGGAGCAGCAGGTGGAGGAGATGAAGACCCAGCTGGAGGAGCTGGAGGATGAGCTTCAGGCCACCGAGGACGCCAAGCTGCGGCTGGAGGTGAACCTGCAGGCCATGAAGGCCCAGTTTGAGCGGGACCTGCAGGGCCGGGACGAGCAGAGCGAGGAGAAGAAGAAGCAGCTGGTCAGACAGGTGCGTGTGGCGCTCCTCCTTCAGGGTCAGGGCCCTCTCGGCCTCTGGGCAGAGGTGGGCATGGAATCCCCCACCCTGCCAGGTTTCCAGCAGATGCCCCCTCTCCTCCCTCTACCTGATGGAGGAAGGCTCCCTGGCCATGTCTTCCAGTCCTCTGTCCTGGGAAGTGGGGGAATCCCTGAGCATATCAGGATTTTTTCTGTTAGTAATTCTCCTTGGCTCCTGAGCCCCATGGAGCCACAGCGCTAGGCCAAACCCACCTGGGTTCAGAGCTGGAGTCGGGTCTGTGTGTGGGTCCTGCCTCCTGAACTGTGGGCATCTCCCCCAGGTGCGGGAGATGGAGGCAGAGCTGGAAGACGAGCGGAAGCAGCGCTCACTGGCAGTGGCCGCGCGGAAGAAGCTGGAGCTGGACCTGAAGGACCTGGAAGCCCACATCGACTCGGCCAACAAGAACCGCGACGAGGCCATCAAACAGCTGCGGAAGCTGCAGGTGAGGTCAGGCCCGACCACAGCAGACCTGGCCGCAGGCGGCGGTGCTGGGTCAGCGTGGGGCCGGGAGTCTAGTGGGGTGGCCAGTGAATGGGGATGATTGCCGCCTTCCCCCTATCCGAGGGTGGTCTTGGTGTCCTCAGTCCGTCACACAGATGGAGACTCAGGCCCAGTGATTGAGTGGGAACAAACAGTCTGAAAGCTACTTGACCAAGATCTTTAGGATTAAAACAGACGGCAGGAGAAGAAGAAAGGAAATGTGCTCCTGGGTGAGGTCGGGATAGCCTGGCAGAGTAGCAGGTGTCGGCGTGGGGGTGGGGTGAGGGGAAGGGTGCCGGAGTGCAGGATTCAAGCCAACAGGGAGTTGTAGAAAGTGAAACATGAGCCACATTGTAGATCCTGATGGCCAATGAGTATAAAAGAGTGTCAGGTAAAGGAGCATTTTGTCTTTGGTTACTGTTTTGCCCTTTTAGTTAAGCTTGTTCCTTGTGGTGTCAAGGAAAAGGGCAGCCTTTTCACAATAAGGTCCTGTTGGTGGTTGTCCCTTGGAGGGGGTGGAAGGAGGCATCTGTGGTGGGCAGGACATGAGTGGCCACTGGGGTCGGGGTGGAGGTACCAAGTGTCTCTTCCCCCAAACAGGCACAGATGAAGGACTACATGCGCGAGCTGGATGACACGCGGGCCTCCCGCGAGGAGATCCTGGCTCAGGCCAAGGAGAACGAGAAGAAGCTGAAGAGCATGGAGGCCGAGATGATTCAGCTGCAGGAGGTGATCTGGGCCAAAGGGTCAATCAGAGTCTCTGCCCTCTGGCCAGCAGGTGGCAGTGCAGGGCTGAATATAAGCTAGGGCAGTGGTTGGCAAACACATTAGTCAACAGAACCAAACAATAGTACAATTGAAACTTCTTTTGAGAGCCAATTTTTTTTAAACTTAAACTATATAGCTAGGTGCATTATTGTTAACTTAATTAGGGTACTCCTAAGCTGGCCTTTGCTAAAAACTCAAGAGGCCAAAGAGCTGCATGTGGCTCACAAGCCGCAGTTTGCAGACCACTGAGCTAGAGGCACTCCAGGATTTAGTTGGGGTGGATCTTGATGAAAGAATTCCCTGCAGGATTTTAGTTTGTAACCTCCACCTCCCACTGTGAATGGCCTCCTGGCCAAGAGAGGTCCCTCCCAGAGGCTTGTGTGCTGAGTGTCCCCTTGTCTATCACACACGAGGCATATAGATGCTCAGCCTCGATCGGCAGGCCTCTGCAGTGGGGGCCAGACATCCAGGCAGGTCCTCGTCCACTCTTGCTAATTGACTGTGCTCTCCTGGGTGGGATCCTTCCCTCCATGGTCACATGAGGGCCTTTGTCCATGGCCCCTCACCCTGGGGGTCAAGCCCTTCTCCTCCACCTGGCTTTCAGAGACCTCACACCCAGGTCCTAACTCACGTCTCTAGCTCGTCCCTCCTGATATCTGGTCTACCCAGGATGAAGAGGGACCAGCATGTCCCGTTAGGCCACAATGGTTTCTTATTTTTCGCTACATCCCTGGCTCCAGGCCTGGTTCCGAGCACTTAGATTGTGTGGGGGGGGGGGAGATGGGACTTTATAAACCTGTGGTGCCTAATCTGTGACCTCTGAGGGAGGAATCAGCCCTGTGAGCCAGAGGGGCTCGTGGGAAAGGACCTCCTGGAGGAGGCAGGCCCAGAAGGGGCTTAGAGGGGGCGCCAGGGTCTTGGGGAGGTTGGCCCTGCAGAGGACCAGGAAGGGAAGGGTGGCCTTTCAGGCAGCAGGCTGCTAGCGGGTCACACTCTGGGTTCTCGTGGCAGGAACTGGCAGCTGCAGAGCGTGCCAAGCGCCAGGCCCAGCAGGAGCGGGACGAGCTGGCCGACGAGATCGCCAACAGCAGCGGCAAAGGGTGAGTGAGCCTCTGTGTAAAGGTGGGTGTTGTGGGGGGTACGCCCCCTCCGGGACGGGCCCCTTCTCACGCCTCTCCGGCCTCCCCAGAGCCCTGGCGTTGGAGGAGAAGCGGCGCCTGGAGGCTCGCATCGCCCAACTGGAGGAAGAGCTGGAGGAGGAGCAGGGCAACACGGAGCTGGTGAACGACAGGCTGAAGAAGGCCAACCTGCAGGTGGGCAGGGCACCGCACCATGTTTGGGCAGTGGGTTCTGAGCGCCACCTCGGCCAAGCCAGCAGCTTCCTGATTGCTTAGGGGAGCGTGTCCTGGCCCCTCTTAAATTTGGGGGGCCTGGTGTTATAAAGGGGTCTGTGGGGTTTGTCCCCAGCAGGGTCCCCAGCCTTCCTCCGCTCACGAGCCCTTCTTCCCACAGATCGATCAGATCAACACAGACCTGAACCTCGAGCGCAGCCACGCCCAGAAGAACGAGAACGCCAGGCAGCAGTTGGAGCGCCAGAACAAGGAGCTCAAAGTCAAGCTGCAGGAGATGGAGGGCACCGTCAAGTCCAAGTACAAGGCCTCCATCACTGCCCTGGAGGCCAAGATCGCGCAGCTGGAGGAGCAGCTGGACAACGAGACGAAGTAGGTCTCCCTCTCCCGTCACCTGAGCAAGCTTCAGGCCCTATGGGTGTAGTCAGGAACCAGCTTCCTGTCCCTGCGGCTCACCTCCCCATCCCGACGGGCTCTCCTCCGTTTCCCTGGGGCCTGTAGAGCTTGGGGAGCCCGTGGTCCCCCTCTGAAGTTGAGGGTTTGGGGGACTATCTGGTAAGCTGCCTCAGACAGAGGTAGGCGTTCATAACCAGTTGGGCACAGTCTGGGCTCAGCAAGACAGAGACTTTTGGGGAGGTAATGGGGGTCCCACTGCCCCCCCATCTCAATTTTCCCTTTTCCTAGGACCACATATGCTCTGAGATGTGTCCCTTTTCTTCTCAGAGCCCCATTTTCCCCATCTGTGAAATGGGGCCAATTAACGTGGCTCCCAGAATAGCCAGAGCTCGCAGTGGGGTGTCCAGTAAAGAGGGGCTGCCCTAGCATCAAGGCCTCCCTGGGAGGAAGTAGTGGTGAGGCCGGGAATGAGTGGTCCAGCCTGCGGTGCATGGGCCGGACCTTCCAAAGGAGGGTGTCCCTGACCCGCGCCGTCTGTGCCTGGCAGGGAGCGCCAGGCGGCCTGCAAGCAGGTGCGTCGGGCCGAGAAGAAGCTGAAGGACGTGCTGCTGCAGGTGGATGATGAGCGCAGGAACGCCGAGCAGTTCAAGGACCAGGTGTGTTGTGGGCAGAGCGGGGGGCTGGCCAGGGGCCGTACAGGCCACCCTCGCCGGGGCGCCTAACCATGGCCACTGCCCTCACATCCCCACAGGCCGACAAGGCGTCCACCCGCCTGAAGCAGCTCAAGCGGCAGCTGGAGGAGGCCGAGGAGGAGGCCCAGCGGGCCAACGCCTCCCGCAGGAAACTGCAGCGCGAGCTGGAGGACGCCACCGAGACCGCAGACGCCATGAACCGGGAGGTCAGCTCCCTCAAGAACAAGCTCAGGTGAGCCCTCAGCCGCCCCCTCCCAGTATTTCTGCTTTCGAAGTGCGTCTGTCCTCGACGGCAGGGAGCATTGCCCTGGAGGCTGAGAAAGTGGCCTCAGGGCCGCTGCCCCGGTTCTTCTCGCCCTCTGGGCTCAGGCCCAGCCTTGTGGGTGGACTTAAATTCTAGGTCACTTACTCCATCCCATCTGCAAAGTCTGCTCCTGTGGCTGCCTAGGGTCCCCTGCTGGGCCTTTGAACTAGAAGGGGCGAGGCAGCTGCCCGTCCGGCCCACGCTCGGTGCTGCAAGCGCTTGCTGAACGCAGCTGCTGCCCTCTCACCGCACCTGCGGGACAGAGGGCCTCTCCTCGTCGCTGCCTGCTGTTCATAGCTTTTCCACGCCTGCAGTTCGCAAGAGCAGGCCTCTGTCAGCTTGAATACTGCTTCTTCCACGTGGTGGGAGGCAGGTGCCCGGCTTCCCGCTCTGTGTCCCTGCATCTCTCCGTCTCCGTTTGTCCTCCATTTGAGGACAGGGAGACATGCTGCCGAAGGCCACGCCATCTGTTCTAGTGCCTTTCCCCTTGTCATCCGCCCTGATGTCCTGGTGGGTTTGCTTCCACCTGCTCCCCAAGAGCCCGCCTGGCCTGTATTGCTTCTCCCGTGGGATGTTAGGCGCCCATTTGCCTCTAGGGGTCGCCGTGGTGTGTGAGCTGAGTTGGGCCACCCTGGCTGGCCCTCTGACCCTCTGCCTCTGCCTGCAGGCGTGGGGACCTGCCATTTGTCGTGCCCCGCCGAATGGCTCGGAAAGGCCCTGGCGAGTGCTCAGACGACGAGGTGGACGGCAAAGCCGACGGGGCAGAGGCCAAAGCTGCCGAATAACCTCTCTGCCTCAGAAGGACAGACAGACAGCCCGAACGACCAACAGATGACTCCGCCTCCCCTTTCTAGCCCCCGCAGCACCCCCTCACCTCCTCGGGACTGCTGTGACCGTGACCCCAGCCCCTGTCACCAGGCCAGGGGACCTCAGGCCTGTGCCTCCCCCCGCCCCTCAGGCCTGTGAGGGCCTCTGGCTTCTCTGCTGCAGCCCTCCCCTCGCCTGCCCTCGCCTCCCCACCCTCCCTCCCACCCCGAGAACCTGATACCAAAGAGTCAGGGCCCTGGGCCCCTGGCTGGGGACAGAGTGGCCGGCAGGGTCTTCGGCCTCCTCTTGCCAAAAAGCGCAAGGTGGTGAGGCCGGAAGGGCAGCCGCCGGGGACGGGCAAGAGCGTTTTCTACGAATCTATTTTTCTTCAGACTAAGAAGTTTTGATAGCCCAGCACCCCAGAAGAATCGTCACCTTACCCCCTCTGCCACCAGCTCCCTACCCCCTTCTTTGCTGTTGGCAATCACACGCGGTGACCTCACACCCTCTGCCCCGCCAGCCCCCTCCCGTGGGCTCTGGGTGGTGCAGCCAGAGCAGGCACAGGGCGCCACCTCTGTGCAGGGCACAGAGTGCTGGGGGGAGAGGGGCGTTCCTCCCCACCCCCACTGGGTAGCGCACTGTTCCCTTCCTGATTCTAGAACGTCTCAAGTGCAATGATGACCCCTTCCACTCCTCTGTGGAGGGCAGCCTGCCCTGCCACAGCCAGGCTGGGACGGCTCAGGGGCAAGCCGGAAGGGCCAGCAGTGGCTTCTCCCAACACTCTTGGGGACCAAATATATTTAATGGTTAAGGGACTTGTCCCAGATCTGACAGCCAGGGCATCCGATGGGGCCAGTGACCCTCCCACACGACCTTGACCTACGCCAGGACCGGGCCCGAGGGTCGTTTATCGGCACCGTTGACTCAGTAGCGTTGAAAAAGCCACCATCTGCACAGATGTTTTCGGAAGGAGAAAAAGAAAAGGTTTTCTTCCCCCTTGTAACAAATGGTAAACCCCCGTCTTCGTCACTGCCTTCCTTTGGAGCCTGTTTAGGAGAGGAGCGTGTCCTACACTGGTCTGCACTGGTTGCTGATTTCCCTCTATTCCTAACTGTTATGTATATGCTGCATTTAGACTTCCTTATGGCAAAGAAGGTTTTTTTGTTGTTTTTTTTAAAGAAACAAACTCCACAAATCATGAAGCTGTGTAAAAGCTACATACGCCTCCAAAGCTCTGAATTCAGGTCCCAGTTGCTGTCACAAAGGAGTGAATGGAATCGCACCCATCCTTTTTCTAGAGTAAAAGTGCCTTAGCATGTGCTGCAGCTGTCACCACTACAGGAAGCTGGTTTCCAGAGGTTTCCACTGAGCGTCACAATAAAGAGTCCATGTGCTATGAGCCTGTGTCCGTGTGTCTGTGTGCACGAGGGCTGGAGGCGCTGTGCTGTGCTTGTGCAGCGGGCACCTGCATGGTGCATCCTGGAAGCTGCTAGCAGGGCAGTGTGCTGGGCACGGGCCAGGGTGGGGCGGCAGTCATGTAGGAGAGAGAGAGAGAGAGAGAGAGAGAGAGAGAGAGAGAGAGAGAGAGAGAGAGAGAGAGGCAGGCTGGGCCCAGGCCAAGGAAGCTAGGAGTGTCTCCTTTAAGCTTTAGTTCATTAGTTATTGAGCACCTGCTGTGTGCTTGACACTGAGCTGGCTCAAGGAAGTCAGGCACTAAGTTCCAGCGGCTTTCTTAGTCATCAGTGCAGAATGGGGACTCGGTGGGTGGACCTGAGGGTGATGGAGCAGGAGGCTCTCATAGGACTGTCAAAGCTTGGTTCGTTCATTCTTTTAACAAAGGCAGAGCATAAATAAACCAGGCCCGTGCTCACCAGGCCACTGGGCAGCAGGGTTGCTAAGGACAGCCAGGCATCTCTGGGCAGGACATTCTTTTTTTAAATGTGTGATATACACTGAGTGCCAAATTATGATCTCTGAACGCATAATAATCTGGCCACTGTGTGTATGTGTGTGTGTATGTGTGTGTGTGTGTGTGTGTGTGTGTGTGTGTGTGTGGCTTGGTGCATAGGTGGGGTCCAGCCAGCCTGGCCAGGGGGAGGGACATGGGTAGTTGGTCGGCCTGCCTGCTGGTTGAACTCCTGGTCAAGGCGACAATTTCCATATTAGCCTTTTATTATATAGGATATATTCTGAGTGGCCAGATTATTATGCGTTCATTCAGAGATAATCATAATCTGGCAATTCAGTGTATACATACATACACATGAGAGGAAGTGAGAGGTAGATACAAACACCAGTGATGAGAGAGCATCAATTGGCTGCCTCCTACATGCCCCCCAAAGGGGCTTATGCCCTGACAGGGATTTGAACCTTGACCTGTTGGTTCATAGTTCCATGCTCAACCACTGAGCCAAGCTGGCCGGCCTGGACAGAATCTTTTGACCAGTCCAGCCTCTGAGCAGACGCACTTCCTCCCTGGAGAGGAAGCAGCAGGAGGTGCCATGGGAGGGAGGTGGGGCCAGGCCCCATAGGATTGGGGGGCTGGCCTTTTCAGTAACTTGGTTTCCGGGCTGCCTAATTCGTTCACATTGGTTTTCACATCGGACATTCCTGGATTGGTGTCCGGTTCACCACCTCCTTGCAACCTTGACCAATGGATGTGGAAGGTTTTCTTTCTTTCTTTTTTTTTTTTTTAACTTTAATTTATTGTTAGAGACAGAGGCAGGGTCGGAGAGTGACAGGAACATGGATGTGTGCCACGTATTTATGCATTCACTGGCTGACTTGTATGTGCCCTGACCAGGGATCGAACCCCAACCTTGGCGTGTCAGGATGACACTAACCAACAACTGCCCGGTCAGGGCTGAGGTATGGATGTTTTCTGACAAACCTGGAGCTCAGGGAGCATTTAGGGCAGAAAAGGACACTTTGAGAATCCTTGAGGGTTTGAAGGACTTCCGTTGCTGCAGGGAAATGGCATGTGATCCCAAAACCAGAACCAAACAGAAACCAGACCGGCCAGCTTCCTCCCCTGTGAGGCCAGCCTGCCACCCCGTGGGAGCCTCGGTCTTGTGTTTGGGAAGGTGTGAGACATGTTTTCCTCGCAGGCTGTGCCATGGTTAGGATCGTGTGGGTGACAAGGCTTCCCAGAGTGCAAAGGGCTAATGCTGCCACTTCTTTCCCATGAGGGTGGGGCTTCCTCACACCTTAAGCGCCCTGCCCGTCACCAGATGGATTCCATGTTGAGAAATGGTGACAGCATGCACACCAAAATGTCCCCTCCGAACCTCCTTTAAGGGCACAGTTCGGCGGCATTGTGTCCGTTCACAATGTTGTGCCACCGTCACCACCATCCACCCACAGAACTGTTCTGTTTTGGAAAACTGGAAATCCATCCCCATGAAACAGTCACTCCCTGCCCCTGCCCTCCCTGCCCCTGACAGCTTCCTGTGTGTGAATTTGCCTAGCCCTGTACCTCATGGGTGGAGTTAAAGGGCACTTGTTTGTGATGGCTTATTACTGGAAGCACATTGTCCTCAGGTACCTCCCTATGGTAGCCTGTCAGAATGGCCTTTTTGGGGTGCTCCTGGCAGAAGGACATACAAAAGCAAATGTCTGGAACCTGCCTGGGCGATGCCTGCAATAGGAGCAGGGACCAAGGCAATGCAAGGAGGCAGTGAGCCTCTGCTGTGCTCAGGGCAGTGCTCATCCCTGGGACAGGGTGACGAAGGGGGCTTTGGAGGTGTGTGGGGAGGATGAGAGAGGAGGGTTCTGGGACAAGCTCATGGTGGGGAGGTAGAAATTTTCCCAGGATCCCTCTGTGTGTCTGGGGCAGGTCTTCCTTCTGGAAACCTGAGGGAGGCAGGATGGGCTGAGCAGTGAAGGACCTGGGAGGTCAGACAGGGACTTGCTCTGGCCGTGAGCAGGCAGGGAGGGGCTCGCCTGTTGCAATGTGGATTGGGTAATGTGCTTGAGCCTGAGCTCAGAACTTTGGTATTTACTTTCAGTTTTCCTTTCCAAGTATATTAGACCCGCAAGGTGTTTGTGCAGATGAGCTGCCAAGTGGATGTGCACAGGTAAGAACAAGTGGGTCTTGTTTTTAATCTTGCAGAGGAAGAAGCTCGGTATGTTGGGAGGGTAGGAGCGCCCCCCCACTTTCTCATCCTCACACTTTCTAAGACAAGGATATTGCCACTATTGTGTAGGTGAGGGAATTAATGCGTGGGACGGGGCGGGGAGGGGGTGGTAATGGGCCCAAAGGCACATGTAAGCAGTGACAGAGCCCGGATTGGAACCCAGTTTTGTGTGAGGTTCCTCCCTACCCAGTACCCCTAAACCATGGAGAGGAAGGGGGACACTGCTCAGGTGGGTTCACATCCTCCCTGCAGCTCAGCTCTGACCTGGACTCCCTGAGACAGGAGCCAGTGACCACACAGCAAAGGGGGGTGTGGAGGATCTGGAGGAAGTAGAAGAGATGGAAATAGGGGTTTGGGGGGAAGCAGAAAAGTTGGGGGACGGTAGGGGAGTAAGAGCCTCAGTTCCTTGTGGCCTGGGTGCCCTGAGGCTGCCTTCAGGGGCTGCTGCTGAGGCTGATAGGGTAAAGGATTGCCTTTGAGAATTCAAATCCTGACATTGTTTCACCCACCCTTTTCAGCTTAGTGCCGGGCCTCGTGGGAAACTGAGGCCCTGAGTGGGGAATGACTTGCCCCGATGCACGTTGAGACACTGAGCAGGAGGGCGGGTAGGCTGTGCCTCCCTGCTCTTGGACGGCCTTGCTCATAACAGTGGGGGATGGGAGACTTAGGAGGTGATCTGTGTGTCTGAGCTGGACGAGTCTGAGCCCAGCTTCCTGTGTGTGTACAGCAGAGACACACCTGGGAGCTGCTGTGGCATTGAAACCACATCTCCCTGCTTAGCCACCAGCACCAGGAGGTGCGGGCCTCTCCTCTGCCCTCAGGAGCTGCCTGATACTGGGCAAGCCCCTTCCCTGAGAAGGATTTGTTCCTGTGTCTCTCCACGTTTATGAATTTGGGTTCAGTCTCTCCTCCTGTGTACTGTGCACAGCGAGTCACCTATGGTCCACATACCTGATGTACACAGTGGCCTGGCCTCTCATGGCTGCCTTGGCTGAACGTTGGCTTTGCAGTCTCTATTGTTAAGAAGTGAAGTCAATCGCTTTATGGCTTTTGGGATTTATCTCTTTATTAGCTATGTTTCTGCAACTCAACCTGAGTTTTCACATTCCCCCCCCCCCCCACGTTTATAGTTCTCCTTTTGGTTTTACATTTAGATTCCTTTTTGATTGATTGATTTTGGAAGAAGCTTTTGTGTTTCTTTGTTTTGTTAATCCTCAATTGAGAATATTTTTTTCCATTGATTTTTACAGAGAGTGGAAGGAAGGCAAGGAGGGAGGGAGGGAAGAAGGAAGGAAGGAAGGAAGGAAAAAAGGAAAGAAGGAAGGAAGAGGGAAAGTGAGACAAACATTGATGTGTGAGAGATGCATCAATTTTTTACCTCCCACAGATGCCCTGTGCCCTGACCTGGTTCAGGGATGTACCCTGCAACCCAGGTCCATGTCCTTGACCAAGAATCAAACTCTCCACCCTTCAATGCACAGGCTGAGGCCACACTTCTGAGTCTACCCGCAGTCTGTGGAAGCCTTTTATTTCTTCCTCTACTTCCTCTGCATCCGGGTCTTCTTCCTAATGCAGGGCATGTTCAATGGGTATCTACAGCCTTCAAGGAGCCTCTGGTACAGGAAGCAAAGTGCCTGGCAGCAGGTAGTGAGCAGGAGTGGGAGGGGCTGGGGTCAGGTGTCAGAATTCGTTGTTCATGTTACTCTCTTCCTCTTTCTCCTCATATAAAAATGTGATGGCTGCAGAAAGGAGACAGGAGGAGATAGATGGAATTCTGAGAAAGCCGATACAACTGTCAAAAGTACATGAAATCAGTGGGGGACATTTGTGTGAAATCTGAGTCACAGTTTTTGCATCAAGATCGGCAAGAAAACCAAATGGAGTGACTCAGTGGAGAGTGAAAGTGGGGATTGCTGTGTTGTTGAGTGGCTGGCTGTTCATTGTCCCCCCCAAGGGACACCCCAGGTTGAGCCATCAGTGCCAGGAGTCCAGGGGGTGCCCAGGGTCAGGAGGTTCAGCAAACAATAAACATGGCCCTGTGTTGCACATACAAATGGTAAACAGTTCAAAGGTTATTGGAAGAATGTGAGTCATTATTTGTAAACCTTAGAGCATTCTGGGGCTGAGGAAAGACCATGCAGGTGAACCACCTTGGTATCAGCGATTAACATACCATCAAGTCCCTTGGCTCTCTGTGTCAGGCAGTTCTCAGGAGGGGTGGATGATAAATGCTGTTTTGCTTCTGAAAATAATGCTACAGACAATCAATATTTCCTTTCCTCCCTGGGCTTCTGAGCAAGATAGTCCATACAGAACTGGGGAATCCTCTTCATGGAGAGGTCTGTTCCCATCATGATAGTTCACAGAACAGAAATGACCCAGAGTGTTTCTATTATTATTGATTTGAGATCGAGAGACAGAGACAGAGAAACAGCGATTGCTCCAGCCAGGGCCAGAGTGTGTTTTCACAGTGAAGGCCATAAGACCTGACTGCCTCCCCTTTCCCTGTCTGCATCATTTTGGGAACTTTTGGCCTCAACACAGAGCCCCTGATTACAGTGTGGCCCCATCCCCATGGTCACCAAGACAAGGTGGGCACTGACACCTCCCAGGAAGGAGCCCTCCTAGCGCTATGGGACCACGCTCTCCAACAAAAGGTTGGTCATCCACGCATCCTTCAAACTGACTTGTGATCAAAAGGGGGACCATGGATGAGAAATGGGTTCTATGCCAAGTAACCCACAGGGTGATGTAATCTTAAAATCCTAGCTGTGCAGGTCATGGCGGGTGGTCACATCCCAGGCTTATACTCTTTAGCAAAAGGTTTGTTTTCCTTAGGCAAGCCCTGTCCATTGTATCTGTGCATCTAGGTGAACACACCTTAGAAATAACCACTCTCCAGACAGCACAATCTTGCCTGACAGGTGTTGGCTCCATAGTTGAGTGTTGCCCTGGAATGAAAAGGTCACCAGTTCGATTCCTATTCAGGGCACATTTTCAGATTGTTGGCTCAAAACCCAGCAGAGTGCATGTAGGGCAGCCACTGGATGCTTCTCTCTCATCAACATTTCTATCTCTTCCATTCTCTTCCTCTCTGTAAGTCAATGAAAACATTTTTTAAAAGAAGAGACCACACTCTTGTTGACTGTCCTGTAATCCAATCCCCACCTGCTTTGTCCCAACTTCATGTAACCTTCCTTACATCCCTTTCATTTCAAATGCATAGAAGAAGCTGAGAAACTGTTATTCTCCAGAGCATTTTAGATCTTAATGCAGTTTGGCTCAAATAAGTTTTCCAAAAAATCCTTTTTTAAAAATTACAGCTTTAAAAAGGCAGGGCATTCTGGCCCATGTTCCAACATGCATGATCCTTGAGGACACTGTGGTAAGTGAAGTAAAGCAGTCTCAGAAAGAGAAACATTGTGTGATTCCACTTATATGAAGCACTCAAATCCATAGAGATGGGAGGTAGAATGGCAGTTTCTAGGGGCTAGTTATTGTTTAGTGGATACTGAGTTCTGTTTTATAAGATGAAGAGAGTTCTGGAGACTGGTTACACAACAGTACAAATATAATTTAGCACTATTGAACTGTGCCCTTAAAAATGGTTAAGGTGGTAAATGATATGTTGCTTATTTTTAGCCTAATAAAGGAATTTTAAAAACAATGATGTGTATGTGGGTTTTTAAAAAGTACAATGAACTGGAGGATGGAAAAGATAGGCACCTCATGTCCTATGAGCATAAATGTAAATTGTTGAAATTTATTTGCATTTGAGTGTGGCTCTGGGCATAAAGGAATTTTTATAGGGTGATACCCTTTGTCCAGTCATTCTATTTATTAATCTTAAAGGAAATGATCTTAAATGCAGATGAGCTTCTATGCCCGAGGATTGTCTCTGCGCTATTTTCATAAAGAACTGGAAACAAGCCAACATCCAGCGGTGGGCATGGGCAGCAGGAAGGACCCGGCAGCACCAGGAGGGCTAGGCAGCCCACAGTAGGGCTGCAGGGCTGGGGCCAGGACTGCAGGACCCAGGGCCTTAGGCCATGAGGGTCTTGCAGAAGCAAGAAGAGTGCAGGCTTGGGAGGTCACAGCCTCAGGAATTTATCAACGCAGAGACTGGGTACAGAGCGCAAGACATCCTTTGGCAATGAGAAGCGTCATTTGCAAGCAGCACAGACACATAAATAAACATTTTTGTATGTAAAAGGGAGTAGAGCATACTCCTCACAATCTGGGATCGGAAAGACTTGGGTTGGAGTCCTAGCTCTCGCACTACTGTGGCACTTGGGCTAACCCAAGTTTAGGTGAAAACCTACACTTTGTGGTGGTTTCCTCCACGTTCCAATGGGAGCCACAATGGTGGCCACCACGTGGAATGTGCGCGAGTACTTGCTGAGGGAACAGGTAAGGAGCCTGTGGTGGACACACCATCAATATCAGCGGTAGTGATTAGTAAGCCAGATGCCCCCAACCTCAAGTCATTTCCAAAGCATTCCTCCCCATCTCTCCTTGCCATCTTTCGTGTCTGGTTTTATTCTCCCCACCTGTCTATTTCCTTGTCTGATGCTCTTCTCCTTGTGCCCCCACAGGACAAGGGAGCTGTCCCTTGGCTTGCAGTGGCTGGAGTGAGGTGAGTACCTTCTCCAAACTAGCAGCTGGCAGAGCCTGGCAGACAGGGAAACACAGTGGATTGAGTCCATCTTGGCAACTGAGGCCCTCCCTGAAAGAAACACCAGAAACGGAGCCCCTCGCTGCTCCCTGTTGCACAGCTGGCTCACCTTGCACCCCACAATTTGTTTTCTCTTCCCCAAGGGTGAAGCAACACCTCCTTCCAGCTGAACACAGACTGGTGAGCCGAAGGGGAAACTCTGAGATCCCACTGCTGACACCATGGCCTCAGAAACTGACCGGAACTGCCCAGGTAGTCAGCTTCCTCCTCTCTAGCTGGTTCCTGCTTATGATCTAGAATTGAGGGAGGCATCTTGAAACTGGGTTAAGCTACACAGGAATCAAAAACTTCAAAGGGGCTTGATGAGTGTCCTCAAATCCCCAAGAGGGTCCAAGGGAACGCCCCTCAACCAGAAGTGTACGTGGGGATCTCCTTCTAGCTCTCTCCTCAAGATGCTCCCTGCTTCTCATTTGCAACTCATGCAATGACTCCAACGAGGCCAGGACAGCCCATGGGAGGTGGGAATCTCTTTGTCCCCTGTAACTGGAACCTGCTAGTTCCTGGTGGAAACTTTCCCTTCCAACGCACTGCAACCTCCACAGCTGTGCTGGGTCCCTGACCTGTGCTCCCAATTATAAGCACCTGTGTGCTAGGTGTGACTATCAGGAACTTCTGATGATCTCAGATACCCCTGCGGAAACCCGCTTTGTTATTTTCCAAACCCACCCACAACCTAGCCAACAAATACACAGATGCAGTGCTCTGGGTTCCCTCCATCTAAGCCCAGGTTTACTTTCTCCCTCAGTGGGTGAAGCAAGAAAAGGAAAAAACACCCCTCCACCCTCCCAAATCAACACTGCTTTTTCTAGACAACCACATCACCCCCCAGGAGGGAATAAAACTTGTTCCTGTTGCAGCATAAGGGGGAAGCAGACAGTTCAGAATCCTGCAGCTCCTGAGCAGGCCCGTGGTTCCCAAGGGAAGACTGGAGCTTGTGGTTTCCTGAGGATAAATAAATGACCTCCTGTTTAAGAAGTGGGTGAGGGTGGAGTCAGAGTTGCCCAGGGAGCTGTGGCCCCTGAGACCAGCCTGGAGGAGGAGAGGTGGTACTGATTGATCAGAGCATTAGAGCTGAGGGCCCAAGCCCCACCCACCTGAAGCACCTCCTCTACTCCCCACCCTGGAGCATCTGTGAGTAGCAGGAAGCATCCTATTTGCCTGGTATGTTTACTCCATCAATGGCGTGTGATCTGAAATACTATTTTCGAATTTTGAAAAAATCCCAAAGGGGCATTGTAGGGTAGAATGCACGAATCATATGAATTTTTGAAACCTAAGGAGGCTTCAACCAAATGTCAGGAAATGTCTAATGGGTGACCTTGGATTCCACCTTTGAGGTATCTGCTTCTTGGCTTGGGCCTTCTTTTGCTGTCTGAGTTTCACTTTCTTTGTCTGTGAAATAAGAATAATATGTCTTGTGTGTATATGATAGGAAACACATTTACATCCTGTCTCTGCACACACAAAACATACACCAGTCCCCAGTTTCTTATCTGCATTTCCAGAGTCTCCAAATCCCTGAGAGTTACACATTTTTTAAAAGATTTATAAAAGTTATTGATTTAGAGAGACACATACAGAGAGAGAGAGATAGAGAGAGAGAAATATAAGTGGCGGATAGAGAGAATTGGTGTCTCACCCTCTTCACATAAGGATACCATTCATATTGCATTAGGTATCACACTTATGGCCTCATTTAACATTAATTATAATATACAGTTACATGGGGCCTGGCCATTGTGACTCAGTGGTTGAGTGTTGACTCATGAACCAAGAAGTCACTGGTTGGATTCCCAGTTGGTGCACATGCCTGGATTGGAGCCCAACCTCCAGGAGTACACAGCCAGAAGCAACTGATTGATATTTCTTTTTCTTTTTTTTTTTTTTCAATGTTTCTATCTCTCTACTTCTCCCTTCTTCTCTCTCTAAAAACCAATAAAAATATATTTAAAAAATAAATGAGTAAGTACAGTCACATGGGGTGTCAGGCCAGCAATATATAAATTGGGGGGTGGACACTTCATTCCATAATACCAGGTAACTCAACAAACATTCCCCAGATTAAAAAAAAAAAAAGTTCTTCAGGTGACAGCTGCTCAGTTAGATTAACACTTAACCACTTTGTTTACTAGAGACTCACTGCACAAAATTTGTGCAGTTGAGGGATGGGTCCCTCACCCCAGCCTGCCTCCTCTCACAGACTGGGAGCCCTTGGGGGATGTCCTACTGACAGCTTAGGCCCGCTTCCTATGAGAAGAGGGCCTAAGCCACAGTCTTGACTCCCTCTGCAGGAGGCGACAAGGCTGATCAGGGGAAGGTGCCAGCACCTTCCCTCCACTGCTGCAGCCACTGCCAGCCACCACATCTGCCATGGTGTTTTCTTCAATGTGGACTCCAGTTCCTTCACCACAAAAAAATTACAACTTTCTTTAGGCATTTTCAAGATGTCTCTTTCATAGGATCTGACTTTCTTTCTTTCTTTCTTTCTTTCTTTCTTTCTTTCTTTCTTTCTTTCTTTCTTTCTTTCTTTCTTTCCTCCTTCCTTCCTTCCTTCCTTCCTTCCTTCCTTCCTTCCTTCCTTCCTTCCTTCCTTCCTTATCCTACCTGAGGATATGTTTCCATTAATTTTTAGAGAGCTTGGAAAAGAGAGGGAAAGACAGAGATAAAAACATCAATGTGAGAGGGACACTTCAATTCTTTGCCTCCTGCATGAGCCCTGACCTGGGCCCTGGCCAGGGAGGCGCCTGCAAACTAGGTACATGCCCTTGATCAGAATCAAACCTAGATCCTGTGGTCAGCAGGCCAAAGCCCTGTCCAGTGAGCCAAACAGGCTAGGGCAGAATATGACATTTTTTAGCCCCACCAGCAGAGGACCTTAGTTTTTGTCTTCTTGGAATATTGTGAAAAACCTAGATCACTTGTTTGGATTTTTATTGTTCAATTTACCAAGAATAGTGCAAGTGGCAGCATACAGAGAGCTTAGCTAATGAGCTGTCAGAAAAGGAGTTTCCTCTGCAGCTCACATGCAGAGAGTCACTGGGTTGTGTCTGCTGGGGTGGAGGTGTGCACTGAGCCCCGAGGCAGCTGCCAGGAACATGCCCTAACCCTGCATGTGTCCACTGGGGTGGAGGCGTGCTGACTGCCCAGACCCCCTCCCTCCCTCTGTGGCATGTGCCTGGGATGCTATGGGTGCTGCAATATTTGTGATGGAGTGATGGTCAATTTGCATATTACCATTTTATTAGATTAGATACTCAATTCCATTTCTATTCTACCCATTACCTTCTAACCTCATTGTTTTCACTTTCCATCTAGAGCACAAAGACTTTATTGATGCCATTGAGTATTTAAAGGACCCATGGAACAAAGAGAACCTGCAACGCCTGCTGAGTGATGAATCCTGGGAGAGATTTGTGGCTGCAGCCAGTTTGTCCAGGTAACCTCCAGGGGATGCCTGTATTATTACCCCCAACTCCCCTGCATCCAGATTCCTCTGGCAGGCACCCTCCTTCAGGCAGGATCCTGTGCTTGGGATTAAACAAGTTCCTTCTCAACAGACCAAGAGCAACATTTCCTTCCTATCATTTATTGGCAGAGAAGGGCTCAGGCTGAGAAGGGATGAGGCCTGCAGAGGGAAGGTTATGAGGCCTTGGCCATGTTACTCAACCACTCTCTGTCATTCATCTGTTCTATTTCATTGTGAGGAGAATGAGAACATGCGGGTAAACTCTTTAGTCTAATGACTGCCACATGGTAGGTGGGCAGTTCTCATGAACATCAGAAAAGATTCTGGGAATAGACAGCGCACACACGTCTTCGTGTTGGACATGAGGGCCTCTCAGGACGTCTTGTGGTACAAGCCAGAAAATGCTGGCACAGTTTGTGTCCCTGGGGATTGTGGCTAGAGAGCCTGCTCTCCCTAAGAAAGGGATTGCACAAGCTCTGCAGGGTCCTGCTGGCCTGGAAGGGGGAGAGCTGCAGTGAGTTTGCACCATTTTGGTTGAATCTTGTCTGTATCACTGCCCAGCTCAGAAGCTGTGGGCTTATGTCATCTCCCTCATCAATGGAATAGCAAGTTTGTCTGATAGGACCGGGGTGATGAACTGAGGAAGCAAGCACAGTCATCCTGTATGGAGGCCAGAGAGGCCTGGAGCAGGATCAGAGTCCAAGGTCTGGATGGAGCAAGGATGGTCCAGGTGGGAGGACTGGTAGGAAGACTTGGCAGGAGTGAGGCAGCTGAGGCACCTGGACACAGGACTGAGGAGGCCAGGGGCCTAGTGGAGGGCTGTGCAGGGACGGGGGGCACATTTCTTCCTTCCCTGATTTGATCCCCTCTCTGCTGGGGGCAGAGGGCCCTGGTGATCATGTGCTCCAACCCTGTCTATGAGCTGGAGGGCTCTTCACCTCCCTGTGGGACCCTCTTCTCTTCTCCATGGAGTAACGCTGACCAGAGGGAAGGCAGTGTGGCTTAGTGAGCACTTCCAGTCATAATGGGGGCTGCCAAAGTGGTGTGATCTGAGGGATTCTGAGTAGATGCACATGTCCCCACCATAGAGAACAGGGCTTCCTGCACCAGGTCGTGCAATCAGGAATCCCAGCTTTAGCAATTCATATACCTGCTGTGGTTAATCCCCTGTCCTTCTTTATTACAGAGATGAGGCAGATGCACTCTATGCAGACTTGAGCCAGCTGTAAACATTCATTGCCATGGAAGACAAGGTGAAAAAGGAAAGGTTTATGAAGGAATTTCCTCAGGTCAAACAGGACCTTGAGGAACGCATAAGAAAGCTCTACGCACTTGCTGATGAGGTTGACAAGCTGCACAGGGGCTGCACCATCACCCAGGTGGTGGCCTCTTCCACCGGCGCTCTGGCTGGCGTTCTGTCCATCGCTGGCCTGTGTCTGGCACCTTTCACAGCAGGGGCTAGTCTGTCGCTTCCAATGGCTGTGGTGGGACTGGGGGCAGCAGCTGCTGTGACCGGTGTGGCTACGAAAATTATTGAAGACTCAAATGATGGGTCAGCAAAAGCAAAAGCCAGCAGCCTCATGTCAACTGGCACCGAAACAGAGAAGGAGGTTGAGGAGATTCTACGTCACAGCCCTCCCCAAATTGCTTCCATAGCATGGAGGTGCTTCAAATCCCTTCAACGCATTCTGAGGAAAGCTGATGTCCTCAATGCGGAGGAATCCAATTCTATCAAACTAGCTGCCGTCCCGTACATTAACGGCAGGGGGGCAGTCATTGGTCAAATCGGACACCATATGATAAATAGTTTGGGAAGCACTGCTCGAGTCCTGGGCAAAGGAGCCAAATTCTTAGGTCCAAGTGCAGGCCTTCTGGTGGATGTAGTGGACCTGGTGAATGAGTCAAAGCATTTATCTGAGGGTGCAAAGGCTCAGTTGGCGGGAGAGTTGAGGCAGCAAGCCCAGGAGCTGAAGAGGAGGCTGGAAAAACTCATCCGCACTTACGAAAGTCTACAGGAGGACCTGACTCCATGATCCCCTGACAGTGCAGGGAGCAGGATGTGTGGGAGACAAAGGCGTGGACTTGATATTGTTAGAGGGGAAAACCAGAGAGATAAAATGGATGGAACTGTGTTGAGCACAATGGAGAGTTTCATGCAGATGGCAGGTGGGTCAAAGAGAAGGAAGGAACCTGAAATCAGGGAAGACAGGGATGGGGGTGGTGGTGGGGGAGATGGGAGGAACTGTACTTTGACTAAAAAAAACATGGGGGTTATGAATAAAGAAAGAGAAGTGGAGGAATAAGCACCAAGAAGGCCAGAACTACTGAAGAGTTGACAATGGAAGAAGGGGAAAGAGTTTGAGTTGTTGGGATATGGGAGTTACAGTGGCTCCTGGACTGGCCCTCCCCAGGGTTCACCCTCCCAGCAGGAACCACGTCCCTCCCCATTCCTGGTCTCTCACCCTGCTATCCAGTCCCAGCTCGCCTTTGTCTTCCAGCAGCACATCTTTTAGACATAAAAAATGTTTTTATTTTTTAATCTTCCAATTATAATTCACGTAGAATATTGTATTAGTTTAGGTGACAATAAACTGATTATAAAGTGATCACCCGCTAAGTCTGGCAGACATGCATCATTTATAATTATTACAATGTTATGCATTATAGGCAGTGACTTCTGGATGATGATGATGATGATGATGGTGCTAGTGGTGATGACAA
Source organism: Pipistrellus nathusii (assembly GCA_963693515.1). Taxonomy (NCBI): domain Eukaryota; kingdom Metazoa; phylum Chordata; class Mammalia; order Chiroptera; family Vespertilionidae; genus Pipistrellus; species Pipistrellus nathusii. The sequence goes on along the minus strand of OY882860.1, from coordinate 183,212,512 downwards.
CAGAGTGGGTGGAACATTTGACAACTTGCTGGTGCTCGTGGGGGGCCAAGATGCTCTGAGAGACCAGTGAAATTATAATGAAACTTCAAATGTTCTCAGAACAGTGGTTGATTTGGGAAAAAACAGAGAGAGAGAGAGAGAGAGAGAGAGAGAGAGAGAGAGAGAGAGAGAAGTGAAAACTGATACTCATAGCAGGTCATAATGACAGCCTCTCCATCAGTGGGGAAGTGGTATGGACACGATGATATTCTAGGTCCCCTGTTTCTCCCCACCTGTGTTCTGCAGACTTCGGTTCAGTAAGATGGACTGAGCCTTTGTGGTGGGAATTGGTGGGCTCCTCTGGGCTCCGGGTGCCTGGCTTCCCTTCCCCATGAGCCTGTCCTCCAGGAACTCAGGGAGCAAATCTTCGATTGTCCTGCTCGCTCACTGGGCTCTCACTCTCCTGTCCAGTCAAGTCCCTGAGACCTCAGTCCCCCGGGAGCTCCACTGGGACACCCGGGGGAAGCTCCGGGCTCCACTGTGGGGCAGGGCGGAGTTATCCTCCTCCATTTTGTAACTGGACCCTAGCCCTCACCCAACCAATCAGGGTCAGCCAAACATCACCACCGGTATAAACCCCTGGGCTTGGCAAAGTTCGGGCTCTCATCCGCCATGTGGTCGGCGTGTGTGGGACAGAGCCCATGTTAACATGGAAGAGGCTCTGTTGTTAATTGCATCGAACTTGGCTCCCTGATGGTCTTTGGGGATCATGGAATCTCACCGAAATCAAGGTACAACAGTGGCTTGGGCTGAACACAACTAGTTTCCTCGCCCAGTAGCTGAGGCCCAGGATCAACTGTAGGACATGAGCTTGATGAACATCAGAATGGCTTGCCTGACGCTTTGGCTCAGTGGATTGAGCTTCAGCCTGTACACTGAAGGGTCCCAGGTTCAATTCCAGTCAAGGGCATTTACCTTGGTTATGAGCACATCCCAGTAGGGGCTGTGGAGGAGGCAGCTAATTGATGTTTCTCTCTCATTGATGTTTCTAAACTCTACATCTCTCTCCCTTCCTCTCCGTAAAAAAAGCAATACAATTAAAAAGGAAAAGATCAGAAGGATTTGTTTGCAGGGGTGAGAGAGGGTCATCAATAAATAGACAGGGAGACAGCAAACATTTTTCCAAACTATCCTCACATTTTCCCTTCTGTAAGAGCTTCCGCATGGTCTTCCTGTGTTTACCCTTGTGGCACTGCTCCTGCCCCCACCCCTTCTCCACACTGAGCCAGAACAGCCCTTAGGAATACAAATCTTATCAAGCACCTGCTTCCCATTACTCTGCACAAAAGCCAGAGGCCTCCACCCAGCCACAAGTAACCTGTTGGAGCCTGGTGTCCCCTAGAACAGAGCTGAGACAAGGCTCACTGAGGGTTGACTTGGGAATGATACCTCGCAGCTGGACTGAGGGACACTGCCTCCTGGAGGGCACTCGTGGGCTTTGCCTTCCAAGGCCCACAGTGAGGACCAGACCCACATCGACAAGGAAACCCCGGCTCTCCATGATAGGAGCAAGGTGAGTCTACCAAGGTAAACAGAACAAAGGAGAAGGTTCCTTTCCAGGCCACCCAGGTCAGCGTGACCTTGACCTCCCTGACCTTAGTGGGGCAAGCTGGAAACACACCGAGGCTTCCTCACTAGGTCCCACGTGTCTGATACGCCCTCTGAGGAGCACAAGGATGTGTGAGCAGCCTGTTGGGGGAGGTACCAGTTCTCACAAGAACCATGAAGAATAGGTTTTCTCTTTGGAAATGCTTTGACCAGTAGGTACTTATTCTGCTGGATCCTCCATCACTTCCAGCCAGACCAACATTAAGGAGAGAACTCTTATATCAGGGGGCTCGACTTAGTGTGAGGAGTCAAGGAAGGCTTCCCTGAAGAGGGGACACCAAGGGTTGAAAGGATGGGAAGGAAAGTGGGGGTGAGAGTGTTTGGGGCAGAGGACATGCACCTGCAGGATTCTGGCTGGGAGGGAGGGCCACTCTGAAAGGACACTGATGGATCTGTAATGTTGCCACTCGGCTTCCCCTGCCAGGACTCCTGCGAGAAAGGGGCAGGCCAGCAATGTCGGGTGTGGGGGAGCTGTTGGGATGAGCAGGCTGGCACGGGGAGCAGTTGGGGGAGAGTAGGCTGGCAGGCAGAGTGATTAGGGCAATCAGGCAGGCAGGTGAGCGGCTGGAGCCAGCAGTCCTGAATTGTGAGGGGGATGTCTGACTGCTGGTTTAGGCCTGATTCTTATAAACTGGCAGTAGGACATCCTTCGAGGGTTCCCAGATTGGAGAGGGTGCAGGCAGGGCTGTGGAACACCTGCCCCCATGAACGAATGTTATGCACATTGCTACTAGTAAATATATATTGTTATTGATTTCAGAGGGGAAGGGAGAGTGAAAATAGAAACATTAATGAGAGAGAATCATTGATCAGCTGCCTACTGCACACCCCCTACCAGGAGCCCCAACCCAGGTATGTGCACTTGACTGAAATCAAACCCGGGACCCTTCAGTCCCCATGCTGAGGCTCTATCCACTAGTGCTAAGTGTCCAGTACTTGTCTGCCCCTGGGGAGAAGATGAGCAATGCCTGGAACTCATTCTCAAGGGCTTTGCCATTGACGAGGGAGCTTTACGTGTGTCTCATGCTTCTCACATGGCCACACGCATGGAGCAGGGCCTCCCCAGGGCCTGAGGGGCCCAGCTTTGGGATAATATGGATGATGCTGGCAATCTGGCAATGAGGGACTAAGGCCAGTGGCCACCTCACATAAGGTGCACAGGTACTATTGGCATGGAGAGCAGTGCCATGCTCTCTGCAGCCCTAGGTGCTGTGGGCGAGCCAATCTGATGAAGGCACCAGGCCCCTGGGTTCCGTGCTCCCTTTCCACCCACTGCCCTATAAACAGGACGAGGACAGGGAGACAGGGCCCTGCTCTGGGCACAAAACTCCTGGTATCTAGCGTGTCTGAGCCAAGCTCCCCTCGCCACGTGTTGGAGAGTGTGGGCCACATTGGGGTGAGGGTGCTGGCGAAGTCCCTCCAGCTGTCACCCTCCAGCCTCCACGAGGCACTGCTGGTGGCACATGCCAGACCCCTGTCCCTGTGACTGTTGGGGCTCCTTGCCCCCTGAGTGGGGGTTGTCCTCACACTGGGCTGAGATGGCTTATTGAGCAAGAATTTGTCCAAGATCCCACGTCTGAGCCATTGTCATCCCAGGTGACCTTGCTTGTGATGTCGGGGGTCCAGCTGAGCCCTATAGAATAGTCCCTGGGTCATTAGGGTCCCTAAGTGGGGTGATCTCAGCTCATGCCAAGAGGCACCCACCTCACCTCATGTGGCTTTGTAAGGTTCCCCCACCCCCTTTCCAGTTGTTCTGCTAGGAGACCATGTTTACCGAGGCCACAGACATCCGTCTGGGGTCCTTTCTGTGTTCTTATCAGAGGATCCTTTGGACAATGGGACTCTGCCCCTGTGGGTCTGGCATGACTCTGTGCCTTGAGGGATGTGGGGGTGTCCAGAGGCAGCCAGGCTAGAGGAAGGGAGAGGAACCAGGAGGAAGGCAGTTTCCTGGAAAAACAAGACAAAAATAACTGTAACCACCTCCAGAGGCTAACTGTGACAATGGCTCTGAGTCTTGGCCTTTCCCCTGAGTTGCCTGGGGCAAGGCCCCCCTTTCCCCTCACCTTGACCAGGCCTTTGCTGGGAGAGTATGTGAAGGCCTGGTGTGTGGTCCACATGCAATACCATCATCACTCTGCCACCACCTGAAAGGTGGGGGAGGTGGCGGTGGTGCCCCATGGACATTTGTCTGGAATGAGCAGGACTCATGGAAGGGCCACGTTGGCCTCTGGGGTCCATGCCCAGCCTTGCTGGGAATGGGGGGTAGGGGTGTAAGAGGGGGGCAAAGAGGAAAAGCCCATCAGCTACTCCAACTACAGGTGGAGCCATTTCCCTCCTGTTTCTTTCTTTCTTTCTTTCTTCTTTTTTTTTTTTTTTAATATATTTTGTACAGAGAGGAAGGGAGAGAGATAGAGAGTTAGAAACATCGATGAGAGAGAGTCATCGATCAGCTGCTTCTTGCACACCCCCTACTGGGGATATGCCCGCAACCAAGGTACATGCCCTTGACCGGAATCGAACCCCGGACCCTTCAGTCCCCAAGCTGACGCTCTATCCATTGAGCCAAACCGGTCTCGGCTCCCTCCTGTTTCTTGATCTGTGAAATCCAGGTGGTGGTGCCTAGTCCCCCTGTGAGGATCAAGTAGGAAAGCCCTGGGAGGTGCCTGCACGGAGCCTGGCACACATTCACCATGGGTCCCTTCCATTTTTAGACTTTTCTGTGTGACTGCGACACTGGGTGATCTATAGAGAGATCTGCAGTCATAGGAAGGGAGCTGAAGGGGAAACAGTGGTTTTCTCTGACAATGCCCACAAAGTAGTGCTCCCAAGATGGCATGACCACATGGGATGGTCTCCTGGGAGAGCTGGCTGAAATTTGAGGCACTGACCCTGCCACCAGGGACAGGTTTAGAGAGGCCTGCTCTAAAAGGTCAGGAAAGACATGGACACAGTGGCCCTGGGCCTCCCCCAGGTGCCAGGGAGCAGAGCCTACAGGGGACAGTGGTCTCTGGGAGGAGGAAATGTGGAGGGCTTCTCAGAGGAGGTGATCCCAGAGTTGGGCTTTGAAGGAGGAGCATGTTGTTCCAAATGGAGAAGCAGGTGCTCCTGGAAGAAGGACCTACCAAAGCAAATGTCTGGAAACTGCCTGGGCGGGGCCTGCAATAGGAGCAGGAATCAAAGCAATGCAAGGAGGCAGTGAGTGTCTGCTGTGCTCAGGGCAGTGCTCATCGCTGGGATAGAAGGGTGACTTAGTGGGGCTTTGAGGTCATTTGAGGGAGGATGACAGAGGAGGATTCTGGGGACAAGCCCATGGGTGGAGAGAGAAATTTGCCCAGGATTCCTCTGTGTGTCTGGGAAAGGTCTTTCTTCTGGAAACCTATGGGAGGCAGGCTGGGCTGAGCAGTGAAGGACCTGGGAGGTCAGACCTGGGGTTGCTCTAAGGCAGTGGTTCTCAACCTTCCTAACGCCGTGACCATTTAATATAGAACCTCAGGTTGTGGTGACCCCAACTATACAATTAATTTCATTGCTACTTCATAATTGCGATTTTGTTACTGTTATGAATCATAATATAAATATCTGTGTTTTCTGATGGTCTTAGGTAACCCCTGTGAAAGGGTCATTGAACCGAAAAAGGGGTCATGATCCTCAAGTTGAGAACCCTTAGTCTAAGGCATAGCAGGCAGGGTGGGGCTGGCCTGTGGTGGTGGGTGCACATTTGGCAATGTGGTTGACCCTGAGTTCCTCAGAAATTGGAATTTACTTTCATTTTTTATTTCCTGTTGTCTTGGCTCCGTGGGTGCCTAGTTTTGTGCAGACACAGCAGCAGAGGGGTTCCGCACAACTACAGGCAGAGGGAGATTTTCGATAAGATGGGAGGGTAGGTGTGCCTCCCCATCTTCTCATCTTCACACTTTCTAAGACAGGAATATTGTTACTATTGCGTAGGTGAGGGAATCAAAGGGAGGGGCAGGGGCAGAGAGGGGGAGGTAATGGGCCCAAAGGCAGATGTAAGCCTGATTGGAACCCAGTTTTATCTTAGGTTCCCCCCTACCTTAGTACTCTTAAACCGTGAAGAGGAAGAGGGACACTGCTCAGGTGGGTTCACATCTTTTCTCCTTCTCAGCTCAGACCTGGACTCCTTGAGACAGAAGTCAGTGACCCCAAACCAAAGGGGTTGTGATGGGAATGTCAGATGATGTGGAGGAGGTAGAAGAGGTGGATGTGAGGGGAAATGGAGGAGGTAGAGGAGGTGGGTGAGAGGGATGTGGAGGAGGTAGACGAAGTGGATGTGGGAGAATGTAGAGGAGGTGAATGTGGCGAAAATAGGGGGGAAAAGAGGAGGTGGATGTGGGAGATGTGGAGGAGGTGGAGAAAGTAATGGAGGTGGAAGTGGGGGGTGTGGGAAAGCAGAAAAGTTGGGGCACCGTAGGTGAATATGAACCTTCTCTGTGCCTACGCCCACAATGTGTGCTCCCACAAACAGAAGGGTGACTATGGGGCTTTGGGGCATGTGGGGAAGATGAGAGAGGAGGGTTCTCGGGACAAGCCCATGGAGTGGAGGGAGAACTTTGCCCAGGATCCCTCTGTGTGTCTGTGGCAGGTCTTCCCTCTGGAAACCTGAGGGAGGCAGGATGAGCAGAGCAGTGAAGAACCTGGAAGGTCAGACCTGGGGTTGCTCTAAGGCAGTGGTTCTCAACCTTCCTAATGCCGTGACCCTTTAATACAGTTCCTCAGGTTGTGGTGACCCCAACCATAAAATTATTTTCATTGCTATTTCATAACTGTAATTTTCCTATTGTTATGAATCATAATGCAAATATCTGTGTTTTCTTATGGTCTTAGATAACCCCTGTGAAAAGGTAATTGAACCCGAAAGGGGTCATGACCCTCAAGTTGAGAACCCCTAGTCCAAGGCATCAGCAGGCAGGACAGAGCTGGCCTGTGGTGGTGGGTGCACATTTGGCAATATGGTTTACCCTGAGTTCCTCAGAAATTGAAATCTACTTTCATTTTTGATTTCCTGTTGTCTTGGCCCCCGGGGTGGCTGGTTTTTGCAGTCACAGCAGCAGAGGGGTTCTGCACAGCTACAGGCAGAGGGAGATTCTTGGTAAGTTGGGAGGGTAGGAGCGCCTCCCCACCTTCTCATCCTCAGACTTTCTAAGAAAGGGATATTGTCACTATTGTGTAGGTGAGGGATCCAAAAGCGGGGGAGGCGGGGCGGAGAGGGGGTGGTAATGGCCCCAAAGACACATGTAAGCAGTGACAGAACCCAGATTAGAACCCAGTTTTGTCTGAGGTTACTCCCTACCCAGAACCCCTAAACCGTGGAGAGGAAGGGGGACACTACTCAGGTGGCTACACATTCTTTCTCTCGCTCAGCTGAGATCTGGACTCCATGAGACAGAAGTCAGTGACCCCAAAACAAAGGGGTTGTGTGGGGATGTCAGGGGATCTGGAAGAGGCAGAGGAGGTAGATATGAGGGGATGTGGAGGAGGTAGAGGAGGTGGATGTGGGAGATGAGGATGAGGCAGAGGAGGTTGGTGTGGGGGGTTGAGGAGAAAGTAGAGGAGGTGGACATGGGGGATATGGAGAGAGTAGAGGAAGTGGAAGTCCATTTATGGGGGTAAACCAAAAAGTCGGGGCTCAGTAAGTAAGAGCCTTCTCTCTGCCAATGCCCACAATATTGTGCTCCCACCCGGAATGACCACCAGGGATGGCCTCCTCAGACAGGTCGCTGGCACTGACCCCGCTACCAGGGACAGGTTCAGAGAGGCCTGCTCTACAGGGTCAGGGGAGAAGCGGACTCAGTGGCCCTGGGCCTCCTCCAGGTGCCAGGGGAGCAGAGCCTGCAGGGGACAGTGGACTCTGGGAGGGGGAAATGTGAAGGTTCTCAGAGGAGGTGATCCAGAGTTGGGCTTTTAAGGAGGAGCATGATGTTCCAGGTGGGAGAAGCTGGTGCTCCTGGCAGAAGGACCTACCAAAGCAAATGTCTGGAAACTGCCTGGGTGAGGCCTGCAATAGGAGCAGGAACCAAGGCAATGCAAGGAGGCAGTGAGCCTCTGCTGTGCTCAGGGCGGTGGCCATCACTGGGACAGAGGGTGATGAAGGGGGCTTTGGGGGCCAGTGGGGAGGATGAGAGAGAAGGGTTCTGGGGACAGTCCCTTAGGTGGAGGAGAAATTTGCCCAGGATCTCTCTGTGTGTCTGTGGCAGGTCTTCCTTCTGGAAACCTGAGGGAGGCAGGATGGGTTGAGCAGTGAAGGACCTGGGAGGTCAGAAAGGGACTTGCTCTGGGCGTGAGCAGGCAGGGTGGGGCTATCTTGTTGCAATGCAGGTTGGGTAATGTGCTTGGGCCTGACCTCAGAACCCGGGTATTTACTTTCAGGCTCTCCTTTCCGAGTATATTCGACCCCTGAGGCGTTTGTGCAGACACTGCTGCCAAGTGGATGTGCACAGGTAAGAACAAGTGGGTCTTGTTTTTAATCTTGCAGAGGGAGAAGCTAGCAAGTTGGGAGGGTAGGAGTGCCTCCCCCACCTTCTCATCCTCACACTTTCTAAGACAAGGATATTGTCACTATTGTGTAGGTGAGGGAAATAAGCATGGGGCGGGGGCAGGAGCGGGGAGGGGGTGGTAATGAGCCCAAAGGGACATGTAAGCAGTGACAGAGCCCGGATTGGAACCCAGTTTTGTCTGAGGTTCCTTTCTACCCCAGTACTCATAAACCTTGGAGAGGAAGTGGGTCACTGCTCAGGGGGTCACATCCTCCCTCTAGCTCAGCTTAGACCTTAACTCCCTGAGACAGGAGCCAGTGACCACACAGCAAGGGGGGTGTGGAGGGACCTGAAGGAAGTAGAAGAGGTGGAAATGGGGGTGTGGGGGGAAGCAGAAAGTTTGGAGAATGGTAAGTGAGTAAGAGCCTCAGTTCCTTGTGGCCTGGATGCCCTGAGGCTGCCTTCAGGGCTATTGCTGAGGCTGATGGGGTAAAGGATTGCCTTTGAGAGTTCAAATCCTGACATTGTTTCACCCACCCTTTCAGCTTAGTGCCGGGCCTCCTGGGAAACTGAGGCCCTGAGAGGGGAATGACTTGCCCCGGTGCCACGTTGAGACACTGAGCAGGAGGGTGGGCAGGCTGTGCCTCCCTGCTCTTGGCCAGCCTACCTCATAACGGTGGGGGATGGGAGATGCAGGAGGTGGTCTGTGTGTCTGAGCTGGACGAGTCTGAGCCCAGCTCCCTGTGTCTGTACAGCAGAGACACACCTGGGAGCTGCTGTGGTACTGACACCACATCTCCCTGCTTAACCACCAGCACCAGGAGGTGCGGGCCTCTCCTCTGCCCTCAGGAACTGCCTGACGCTGGGCAAGCCCCTTCCCTGAGAAGGGTTTGTTCCTGAGTCCCATGTTGAAGAATTTGGGTTCAATCTCTCCTCCTGTGTACTGTGCACAGTGAGTCATCTGTCGTTTACCTACTTGCTGGACACAGTGGCCAGGCCTCTCATGGCTGCCTTGGCTGAAGGTAGCTTTTGCAGTCTTTAATTGTTAAGAAGTCAAGTCAATCGCTCTATGGCTTTTGGGATTTATGTCTTGATTAGTTAAGTTTTTGCAACTCATCCTGAGTTTTCACATTTCTTCTCTTCTTTGGTTTTACATTTAGATTCCTTTGGGATTGATTGATTTTGGAGGAAGCTTTTGTGTGTTATTTTTTGTTTTATTACTCCTCCACTGAGGATATTTTTTCCATTGATTTTTAGAGAAAGTGGAAGGGAGGAAGGAAGAGAGAAAGTGAGATAAACAATGATGTGTGAGAGATGCATCTATTTGTTACCTCCCACAGCAGCCCTGTGCCCTGACCTTGTAAGGAAATGTACCCTGCAACTCAGGTCCATGCCCTTGACCAAGAATCAAATACTCCACCCTTCAGTGCACAGGCTAACGCCACACCCTCTGAGTCACACCAGCAGGGCTGTAGAAGCTTTTTGTTTCTTCCTCTTCTTCATCTGCATCCTGGTCTTTTTCCTAACGCAGGGCATGTTCAATGGGTATCTACAGCCTTCAAGGAGCCTCTGGTGCAGGAATCCAAGTGCCTGGCAGCAGGTAGTGAACAGGAGTGGGAGGGGCTGGGGTCAGGCGTCAGAATCCGTTGTTCACATTCCTCTCTTCCTCTTTCGCTTCATATAAAAATGTGATGTCTGCAGAAAGGAGATAGGAGGAGATAGATGGAACTCTGAGAAAGCCGATAGAACTGTCAAAAGTCCATGAAATCAGTGGGGGACATTTGTGTGAAATCTGAGTCACAGTTTTTGCATCAAGATCGGCAAGAAAACCAAATGGAGTGACTCAGTGGAGAGTGGAAGTGGGGATTGCGGTGTTGTTGAGTGGCTGGCTGTTCATTGTCCCCCCCCCCCCCCCCCCCCCGGGACACCCCAGGTTGAGCCATCAGTGCCAGGAGTCGAGGGGGTGCCCAGGGTCAGGAGTTTCAGCAGACAATCAGAAACCTGGCCCTGTGTTGCACATACAAATGGTAAACAGTTCAAAGGTTATTGGAAGGATGTGAGTCATTATTTGTAAAACCTTAGAGCATTTTTGGGCCGAGCAAAGACCATGTAGATGAGCCACCTTGGTATCAGTGATTAACATACCAACAAGTCCCTTGGCTCTCTGTGTCAGGCAGGTCTCAGGAGGGGTGGATGATAAATGCTGTTTTGCTTCTGAAAATAATATTACAGACAATCAACATTTCCTTTCCTCCCTGGGCTTCTGGGCAAGATAGACCATACAGAACTGGGGAATCCTCTTCATGGAGAGGCCTGTTCCCATCATGATAGTTCACAGAACAGAAATGACCCAGAGTGTTTCTATTATTATTGATTTGAGATCGAGAAGCAGAGACAGAGAAACAGCGATTGCTCCAGCCAGGGCCAGAGTGTGTTTTCACAGTGAAGGCCATAAGACCTGACTGCCTCCCCTTTCCCTGTCTGCATCATTTTGGGAACTTTTGGCCACAACACAGAGCCCCTGATTACAGTGTGGCCCCATCCCCATGGTCACCAAGACAAGGTGGGCACTGACACCTCCCAGGAAGGAGCCCTCCTAGCACTGTCGGACCACGCTCTCCAACAAAAGGTTGGTCATCCACACATCCTTCAAACTGATTTGTGGCCGAGGCCGGTTTGGCTCAGTGGACAGAGTGTCGGCCTGCAGACTGAAGGGTTCTGAGTTCGATTCTGATCAAGGGCATGTATCTTGGTTTCAGGCATATCCCCAGTAGGGGGTTTGCAGGAGGCAGCTGATTGATGTTTCTCTTTCATCAATGTTTCTAACTCTCTATCCCTCTCACATTCTCTCTGTAAAAAAATCAATAAAATATATTTTAAAACAAAACAAAACTGACTTCTGATCAAAAAGGGGACCATGGATGAGAAGTGGGTTCTATGCTAAGTAACCCACAGGGTGATGCCATCATAAATTCCTATCTGGGCAGTTCATGGTGGGTGGTCACATCCCAGGCTTATACCCTTTAGTGAAAGTTTGTTTTCCTTAAGCAAGCCTTGGCCATTGTATCTGTGCATCAGTGTTAACATGCCTTTGAAATAACCACTCTCCAGAGAGCACAATCTTGCCTGACAGGTGTTGGCTCCATAGTTGAGTGTTGCCCTGGAATGAAAAGGTCACCAGTTCAATTCCAACTCAGGGCACATGCTCAGATTGTGGGCTTAAGACCCAGCAGAGGGCATGTAGGGGGCAGCCCCTGGATGCTTCTCTCTCATCAACGTTTCCATCTCTCTCTTCCATTCCCTTCCTCTCCATAAGTCAATGAAAACATTTTTTGTTTTGTTTTTTAAAAAAAGACCACACTCTTGTTGACTGTCCTGTAATCCAATCCCCACCTGCTTTCTCCCAACTTCATGTAACCTTCCTTACATCTGCTCTTCCATTTCAAATGCATAGAAGAAGCTGAGAAACTGTTATTATCCAGAGTATTTTAGATCTAGTGCAGTTTGGCTCAAATAAATTTTCCCAAAAGTCCTTCAAAAAAAAATTACAGCCCAATAAGAAAGGGCATTCTGGCCCATGTTCCAACATGCATGACTCTTGAGGACACTGTGCTAAGTGAAATAAAGCAGTCTCAGAAAAAGAAACATTGTGTGATTCACTTATATGAAGCACTCAAATTCGTAGAGATGGGAAGTAGAATGGCAGTTTCCAGGGGCTGGGAGGTGGGGGATGGGGAGGTATTGTTTAGTGGGTACTGAGTTCTGTTTTACAAGATGAAGAGAGTTCTGGAGACTGGTTGCACACCAGTGCAAATATAATTTAACACTATTGAACTGTAAAAATGGTTAAGGTGGTAAATGATATGTTGTTTATTTTTAGCCTAATAAAAGAATTTTAAAAACAATGATGTGTATGTAGGTTTTTAAAAAGTATGATGAACTGGAAGATGGAAAAGATAGGCACCTCATGTCCTATGAGCTTGAATGTAAATTGTTGCAATTTATTTGCATTTGAGTGTGGCTCTGGGCATAAAGGAATTTTTATAGGGTGATACCCTCTGTCCCAGTCATTCTATTTATTAATCTTAAAGGAAATGATCTTAAATGCAGATGAGCTTCTATGCCCGAGAATTGTCTCTGCACTATTTTCATAAAGAACTGGAAACAAGCCAACATCCAGCGGTGGGCGTGGGCAGCAGAGAGGACCCGGCAGCACCAGGAGGGCTAGGCAGCCCACAGTAGGGCTGCAGGGCTGGGGCCGGGACTGCAGGACCCCAGGGCCTTAGGCCATGAGGGTCTTGCAGAAGCAAGAAGGGTGCAGGCTTGGGAGGACATAGCCTCAGAAATTTATTAACGCAGAAACCGGGCACAGGGCACAAGACAGCGTTTGGGAATGGGAAGCGTCATTTGCAATCAGCACAGACACATCAATAAGCGTTTTTGTACGTAAAGGGGAGTAGAGAGTAGTCCTCACAAACACGGTATTGGGATCAGGAAGTCTTGGGTTGGAGTCCTAGCTCTAGCACTACTGTGGCACTTGGGCTAACCCAAGTTTAGGTGAAAACCTACACTTTGTGGTGGTTTCCTCCACGTACCAATGGGAGCCACAATGGTGGCCACCACGTGGAATGTGTGAGAATACTTGCTGAGGGAACAGGTAAGGAGCCTGTGGCAGATACACCGTCAATATCAGCTGTAGTGATTAGTAAGCCAGATGTCCCCAACCTCGTCATTTCCAAAGCATTCCTCCCCATCTCTCCTTGCCATCTTTCGTGTCTGGTTTTATTCTCCTCACCTGTCTGTTTCCTTGTCTGATGCTCTTCTCCTTGTGTTCCCATAGGACAAAGAGACTGTCCCTTGGCTTGCAGTGGGCTGGAGTGAGGTGAGTACCTTCTCCAAACTAGCAGCTGGCAGAGCCTGGCAGACAGGGAAACACAGTGGATTGAGTCCATCTTGGCAACTGAGGCCCTCCCTGAAAGAAACACCAGAAACGGAGCCCCTCGCTGCTCCCTGTTGCACAGCTGGCTCACCTTGCTCCCCACAATTTGTTTTCTCTTCCCCAAGGGTGAAGCAACACCTCCTTCCAGCTGAACACAGACCTGTGAGCCGAAGGGGAAACTCTGAGATCCCACTGCTGACACCATGGCCCCAGAAACTGACCGGAACTGCCCAGGTAGTCAGCTTCCTCCTCTCTAGCTGGTTCCTGCTCATGATCTAGAACTGAGGGAGGCATCTCCAAACTGGGTTAAGCTACACAGGAATCAAGAAACTCAAAGGAGATTGATGAGTGTCCTCAAATCCCCAAGAGGGTCAAAAAGGGTCCCCTCAACCAGAAGTGTACGTGGGGATCTCCTTCTAGCTCTCTCCTCAAGCTGCTCACTGCTTCCCATCTTCTGCAACTCATGCAATGACTCCAACGAGGCCAGGACAGCCCATGGGAGATGGGAATCTCTTGTCCCCTGTACCTGGAACCTGCTAGTTCCTGGTGGAAACTTCCCCTTCCAAAGCACTGCAACCTCCCACAGCTGTGCTGGGTCTCTGACCTGTGCTTCCAATTATAAACACCTGTGTGCTATGTGTGTCTGTCAGGCAGGAACTTCTGATGATCTCATATACCACTGCACAGGCCTGCTTTGTTATTTCCCACACCCACCCACAACCTAGCCAACAAATACACAGATGCAGTGCTCTGGGTTCCCTCCATCTAAGCCCAGGTTTACTTTCTCCCTCAGTGGGTGAAGCAGGAAAACGAAAAAACACTCCTCCACCACCCAAATAAACACTGCTTTTTCTAGGCAACCACATCACCCCCCAGGAGGGGATAAAACTTGTTCCTGTTGCAGCATAAGGGGGAAGCGGACAGTTCAGAAGCCTATAGCTTCTGAGCAGACTCTGGGGTCCCTGAGGGAGGACTGGAGCTGGTGGTTTCCTGAGGATAAATAAGATGACCTCATGTTTAAGAAGTGGGTGAGGGTGGATTCAGAAGTGTCCAGGGGAGCTGTGGACCCTGAGTCTAGCATGGAGGGGGAGAGGTGGTACTAATTGATCCCAGGATTAGAGCTGAGGGCCCAAGCCCCACCCACCTGAAGACACCTCCTCTACTCCCCACCCTGGAGCATCTGTGAGTAGCAGGAAGCATCCTCTTTGCCTGGTATGTTTATTCCATCAATGGCGTGTGATCTGAAACATTATTTTCAAATTTTGAAAATATTCCCAAGGGGCACTATAGGGTTGAATGCACAAATCACATGAATTTTTGAAACCTAAGGAGGCTTCAAACAAATGTCAGGAAATAGCTGATGGTTGACCTTTGATTCCACCTGTGAGCTTTCTGCTTCTTGGCTTGGGCTTCTTTTCCTGTCTGAGTTTCACTTTCTTTGTCTATGAAATAGAATATGTCTTGTGTATATATGACAGGAAACACATTTACATCCTGTCTATGCCCACACAAAGCATACACCAGTCCCCAGTCCCTTATATGCACTTCCAGAGTCTCCAAATCCTTGAGAGTCACACATTTTTAAAAAGATTTATAAAAGTTATTGATTTAAAGAGGGGGGGTGAGAGAGGGAGGGAGGGAGAGAGAGAGAGAGGGAGAGAGAGAGAGAGAGAGAGAGAGAGAAAGAAATATAAGTGGGGGATAGAGAGAATTGGTGTCTTACAATCTTCTCATAAGGATACCATTCATATTGCATTAGTATCACACTTATGGCCTCATTTAACCTTAATTTATAATATACAGTTACATGGGGCCTGGCCATTGTGACTCTGTGGTTGAGTGTTGACTCATGAACCAAGATTCCCAGTTGGTACATGTGCCTGGATTGGAGCCCAACCTCCAGGAGTACTCAGCCAGGAGCAACTGATTGATGTTTCTTTCTTACCGATGTTTCTATCTCTATACTTCTCCCTTCCTCTCTCTCTAAAAAGAAAAAAAAAAAAAAAAAAGAAAAAAAAAGAAAAAATAAAATTAAAAAATAAATGAGTAAGTACAGTCACATGGGGTGTCAGGCCAGCAATATATAAATTGGGGGGTGAACAGTTCATTCCATAATACCAGGTAACTCCACAAACATTCCCCAGATTTAAAAAAGAAAAAAAAATATTCCTCAGTTAACAGCTGCTTAGGAAGATGAACACTTAACCACCTTGTTTACTAGACACTCAGTGAATAAAATTTGTGCACTTGAGGGGTGGGTCCCTCACCCCAGCCTGCCTCCTCTCACAGACTGGGAGCCCTCAGGGGATGTTCTACTGACAGCTTAGGCCCACTTCCTGTGAGGAGAGGGCCTAAGCCACAGTCTGGCCTCACTCTGCAGGAGGCGACAAGGCTGATCAGGGGAAGGTGCCAGCACCTTCCCTCCACTGCTGCAGCCACTGCCAGCCACCACATCTGCCATGGAGTTTTCTTCAATGTGGACTCCAGTTCCTTCACCACAAAAAAATTACAACTTTCTTTAGGCATTTTCAAGATATCTCTTTCATAGGATCTGACATAGTTTTCATTCTTTTTTTCATTCTTTCTTTCTTATTCTCACCTGAGGATATGTTTCCATTAATTTTTAGAGAGCTTGGAAGGCAGGAAAAGACAGAGAGAAATCTCAATGTGAGAGGGACACTTCAATTCTTTGCCCCCTGCATGAGCCCTGAGCTGGGCCCTGGACAGGGAGGAACCCACAAACTAGGTACATGCCCTTGATCAGAATCAAACCCAGATCCTGTGGTCAGCAGGCCAAAGCTCTATCCAGTGAGACAAACCAGCTAGGACAGAATATGACATTTTTTAGCCCCACAAGCAGCGGACCTTAGTTTTTGTCTTCTAGGAGTGTGGGAAAAACCTAGATCACTTTTTTGGATTCTTATTGTTCAATTTACCAAGAATAGTGCAAGTGGCAGCATACAGAGAGCTTAGCTAATGAGCGGTCAGAAAGGTGTTTTCTCTGCAGCTCCCATGCAGAGAGCCACTGGGTTGTGCCCGCTGAGGTGGAAGTGTGCTCTGAGCCTCGAAGCAGCTGCCAGGAACATGCCCCTAGCCCTGCATTGTGTCCACTTGGGTGGAGGTGTGCTGCCTGGCCAGACCCCCTCTCTCCCTCTGTGGCCTGGACCTGGGATGCTATAGGTGCTGCAATATTTGTGATGGATTGATGGTCAATTTGCATATTAGCATTTCATTAGATTAGATACTCAATTCCATTTCCAGTCTACCCATTACCTTCTAACCTCATTGTTTTCGCTTTCCATCTAGAGCTCAGAGACTTCATTGATGCTATTGAGTATTTAAAGGACCCATGGAACAAAGAGAAACTGCAAGGCCTGCTGAGTGATAGATCCTGGAAAAGATTTGTGCCTGCAGCCAAGCTGTCCAGGTAACCTCCAAGGGATATCTGTATTGTCACCCCCATCTCCCTTGCATCCAGATTCCTCTGACAGGCACCCTCCTCCAGGTAGGATCCTATGCTTGGGATTAAACAAGTTCCTTCTCAACAGACCAAGAGCAACATTTCCTTCCTATCATTCATTGGCAGAGAAGGGCTCAGGCTGAGAAGGGATGAGGCCTGCAGAGGGAAGGTTATGAGGCCTTGGCCATGTTACTTAACCACTCTCTATCTTATTCATCTGTTCTATTCCATTGTGAGGAGAATGAGATCATGCAGTTAACCTGTTTAGCCTAATCACTGACACATGGTTGGTGGGCAGTTCACATGAGCTTCAAAAAAGATGCTGGGAATAGACAGGGCCCAAGCATCTTCTTGTTGAATGTGAGGGCCTCGCAGGACTTCCTGTGGGACAAGCCAGAAAATGCTGGCACAGTTTGTGTCCCTGGGGATTGTGGCTAGAGAGCCTGCTCTCCCTAAGAAAGGGATTGCACAAGCTCTGCAGGGTCCTGCTGGCCTGGAGGGTAGAGAGCTGCAGTGAGGTTGCACCATGTTGGGTGGAATCCAGACAATATCTCTGCCCGGCTCTGG
Organism: Pipistrellus nathusii; assembly: GCA_963693515.1. Lineage (NCBI taxonomy): Eukaryota > Metazoa > Chordata > Mammalia > Chiroptera > Vespertilionidae > Pipistrellus > Pipistrellus nathusii. Next base: position 183,195,405 of record OY882860.1, on the reverse strand, counting down.
GGCTCTGGGCTTATGTCATCTCCCTCATCAATGGAATAGCAAGTCCATTTGATAGGACTCTGGTGAAGGCCCAGGGATGAACTGCAGGGTCAAGGCTGAGGAAACAAGTGCAGGCATCCTGTCCGGATGCCCAGAGAGGCCTGGAGCAGGGTCAGAGTCCAGGTTCTGGATAGAGCAAGGGTGGTCCTCATGGGAGAACTGGCAGGAAGGCTTGGCAGCGGGGCTGGACTAGAGTGAGGCAGCTGAGGCACCTGGACACAGCACTGAGGAGGCCAGGGGCCTAGTAGAGGGCTGTGTAGGGATGGGGGGCACATTTCTTCTTTCCCTGATTTGATCCCCTCTCTGCTGGGGGCAGAGGGCCCTGGGTGATCAGGTGCTCCAACCCTGTCTTTGAGACGAAGGGCTCCTCACCTCCCTGTGGGACCCTCTTTTCTCCCCCATGGAGTAACACTGACCAGAGGGAAGGCAGTGTGGCTTCCAGTGAGAATAGGGGCTGCCAAAGTGGTGTGATCTGAGGGATTCCTAGTAGATGCACATGTCCCCACCATAGAGGACAGGGCTTCCTGCACCAGGTCATCCAGTAGGTGATCTCAGCTTTAGGAATTCATATACCTGCTGTTGTTAATCGCCTGTCCTTCGTGATTGCAGGGTTGAGGCAGATGCACTCTTTGCAGACTTGAGCCAGCTGGCGACATTCATGGCCATGCAAGACAAGGAGTATAGGGAAAGGTTTATGAAGTTGTTTCCTCCAATCAAACAGGACCTTGAGGAACGCATACAAAAGCTCTACACACTTGCTGATGAGGTTGACAAGGTGCACAGGGACTGCACCATCACCCAGGTGGCGGCCTCTTCCACCGGCGCTGTGTCTGGCGTTCTGAGCATCGTTGGCGTGTGTCTGGCACCTGTGACAGCAGGGGCTAGTCTGGCGCTTTCAGCAACTGGGTTGGGACTGGGCATAGCAGCTGGTGTGACTGGTATGACTGCGAACATCGTGGAAGTCTCAAAGGATGTGTCAGCAAAAGCCGAAGCCAACAGCCTCGCATCAACTGGCAGCGACATAGAAAAGGTGCTCAAAGAGGTTCTAAGCCTTAGCAAACCCGATATTGCTTCCTTAGCAGAGAGGTGCTTCCAAAACCTGGAAGGCATTGTGAAGAATGCCCGTGCCTTCAAGCTGGCCAAATCCAATCCTCTCTTAGCAGCCAAGGCTGTGGGCTTCATGCGCACGGGGACATTCTCAGCCCGAAGCGGCAAGCAGCTGCAGAAAGCTTTTGGAGGCACTGCTCTGGCCATGAGCAAAGAAGCCAGAGTACTTGGTGCAACTTCGGCAGGTGTATCCCTCATCATGGATGTAGTGGACCTGGTGAAAAAGTCAAAGCACTTACATGAGGGCGCAAAGGCTGATTCGGCAGAAGAGTTGAGACAGCAGGCCCGAGAGCTGGAGAGGAGGCTGGAAGAACTGACCCGCATTCACAAAAGTCTACAGGAGGCTACAAACAAGCAAGGGGATCTCCAGGAATTAATTGGCTATTTTTTGTTTTTGCTTTTTTGTTTTTTTCTATATATATATATATTTTATTGACTTCGGAGTGGAAGGAAGAAGGAGAGAGAAATAGATACATAAATGATCAGAGGGAATCATTGATCAGCTGCCTTCTGCACATTCCCTACTGGGGATGAAGCCTGCAAGTGGGCATGTTCCCTGACCACGAATCAAACCATGACCTCCTGCTTCATAGGTAGATACTCAATCACTGAGCCACACTGGCCAAGCTAAATGCTATTATTTTTAGAGCCTGCAGGGAGTGGTAGGAGGGTGGGCGGAGACAGAGAAGAGAGTCTTGTGGTGCCCTGGCAGCAGCTTTGAAGATGTCTGATGGTGCAGCCTTCACAGACCCCTCTACCTCCCTGCCCCCCACTCCCCATCCCTCCTGTGCTGGGAACTGCTGAACTTGAGGCTCCCTCCTCTCATCCTTTGTTCTGCACAGAGTGTCTTTCCACTTCCATTCATGGAGATAAATTACTCCATTTCCTGTTTTAAATTGACATCCAAAATTTGTTAACTCTGACAATGTGCCCAGTTTGCATACACATTGTACGTACGTTAAAATTAAACACAGTTCATTCCTCTCAACTTCAACATAAAAACACTAACATTAGGGGTTTGAGTTTTGTGATCTTTATTCTCAGTCCTGACCCTCGTACATTGACCTTGTTCCTCACTTGGGGCCCAATTGTGCCACCTGAGGAAAGACAAGAAGGCTGTCCCCTGGGTGATGCTGGCAGCCTGGCAACGAGGGCTGAGGCCAGAGGCCACTTCCCCTGAGGTGGGAATGCACATGCGCAATTTTCCTTAATAATTGTCAGCTGAACTCAGGGTGTAGGCAGAGCCACAGCCTGGAAATATGTTATCCCAGATGGTGGACATGTTGTCAGCTTGGCCTTCATATCAGCCCAGGTGTCAGCAGGGGAGGGACTAGATATGTAAATGCAGGCATGCTAGGGCCTACTTAAGAATGCAAATAAGTTGGTGTCATTTTCTGGTATTGGGGTTTAAAATCTATCTCTGTGTCTTCTCTCTTTATTTCTAATATTTCTCAATCCGTCGGCGCCTCCACTTAGAACAGGTTCCTTCATCTCTCTTTCCATGTGGGATGTGGAAATGGGAGATCCCAGCCATGTCTGGCCCCTGCTGCATCAGGCCCCCGCAGTGAGGTGGGCAGGTGCTGTTGGCATGGAGAGCAGTGCCCTGCACTCTGTAGCCCCAGGTGCTGTGGGCAAGCCAATTTGATGAAGGGACCAGCCCCCTGGGTTCCGTGCCCCCTGCCCACCCACTGCCCTATAAACAGGACGAGGACAGGAAGACAGGGCCCAACTCTGGGCACTAAACTCTTGGTGTCCAGCGTGTCTGGGCCCAGCTCCCCTTGCCACGTGTTGGAGAGACTGGGCCGCGCTGGGGTGAGAGTGCTGGCTGAGTGCCTCCAGCTGTGACTCCTCCAACTCCTACCAGGCGCTGCTGGTGGCACATGCCAGACCCTTGTCCCTGTGACTTTGGGGCTCCTTCCCCCCTGAGTGGGGATTGTCCTCACAGTGGGCTGAGATGGCTTATTGACCAAGAATTTGTCCAAGACCCCAAGTGTGAGCTGTCGTCATCCCAGGTGACCTTTCTTGTGATGTTGGGGGTCCAGCTGAGCCCTACAGAATATCCCTGGGTCTTTAGGGTCCCTAAGTGGGGTGATCTCAGCTCATGCCAAGAGGCACCCATCTCACCTCATGTGGCTTTGTAGGGCCCCCGTCCCCCCTTTCCAGTTATTCAGTCAGGAGGCCACGGACATCTGTCTGGGGTCCTTTCTGCTTTCTTATCAGAGTATCCTTTGGACAATGGGACTCCGTCCCTGTGGGTCTGGCATGACTCTGCCTCGCAGGGTGTGGGGGGTCCAGAGGCAGCCAGGCTAGCAAAAGGGAGAGGAACCTGGAGGAAGGCAGGTTCTGGGAAAAACAAGACAAAAATAACTGTGAACAAAGCCAGGGGCCAACTGTGACACTGGCTCTGAGTCTTGCCCCCCCCCCCCCTGAGCTGCCTGGGGCAAAGCCCACATCTCCCCTCACCTTGGCTTCCTCTTCTCTGAAGCCAGGCCTTTGCTGGGGGAGTATGTGCAGCCCTGGTGTGTGGTCCTCATGCAATATCATCATCACTCTGCTGCCACCCCACCTGAAAAGTGGGGGAGGTGGCCGTGGCGCCCCATGGACATTTGTCTGGGATTTGCAGGCCTTATGGGGTTCATGCCCAGCCTCGCCAGGATTGGGGTGTAGGGGTGTAGGAGAGAAGCAGAGAGGAAAAGCAATCAGCTGCACCACTTACTGGTGGAGTCATTTCCCTCCTGTTTCTTGATCTGTGAAATACGGTGGGAGGATTAAGTAAGAAAGGCCTGGGAGATGCCCGCACAGTTCTTGGCACGCACTCAACCCTCTGTCCCTTCTGTTTTCAGACTTTTCTGTGTGACTGCTGTTACGCCCAGACTTCGTGATCCCCAAGGACCACCAGGAAGTCGAGTCCGATGCAATAAACAAAAGATCCTTTTGCAGGCTAGCATGGGCTCTGTCCCACTCACGCCAACAGCATGTTGGAAGAGAGCGAATTTCACCAAGTCCTGGGGTTTTACTCTGGTGGTGATGTCACTGCTTTGGCTGACCCTGATTGGAATAGGGTCCAGTTAACGGAGGATAACTCCGCCCTACCCCCCAGTGGAGTCAGAAGTTTTATCCTCGCCCTGCCCTGCCCTCTCATCGGCCCCTTGTCTTATGTGCATGAGTCAAATCATTGACTCAGCCTACTTCCTTTCAACATAAACAACAAATACAGTTACCAAGACTCTTAGTACCACAGTTCCCATAATATTGTCCTCACTGAAGTCCATTTCCCCTCCTGCAGGCATCAATTCTCCTGGTCTGCGTGGAGCCCAGGCTGGGGATCTCACAGGTGAGGCTGCTAGTTGCCAGGATCCAGGCCATGCAGGAGCTGGGAGTCATGTAGTCAGATCTGGGTGCCATCTACTTCAACAGTAGTGGGCGTGCTCAGGATAACAGTGTCCTTGGGCAATGAATTTCTTTACCCACACTAAGTTCCCGCGCTACAGGATCTGTGGTGGGCATTGGCAGTGAATCTGGAATAAGCAAACTCCAGAGCCTGTAAGGACTTGAGCAAGGGAATGGTTATCATACATGATCCCCCCAAAAAAGTTAAACTTGTCCCAGTAAAGGGTACACCTGGCCCTTAAGAGGGCAAAGGACAGAGGCTTGGTCCAATTTTCACCAATTCTAGGATACATTTGTTAAACCCCTTTTCCAGAGTCTCACTTTTGCCTGTCCTAAGGTTAGAGCAGTACTTTGAGTTACCTTGGCTACAAAGGTGGGGCTGTTATCTGATACTGGCAGCCCAAATCTAGGTATAATCTCCTGGAGTAATCTCTTGACTACTATAGAGGAAGTTTCTGTCTTAGTGGGGTATATATACTTCAATCTAATCTGAAATGTCTACAAAAACTAGAGCTTAATGCTGGTGGTTTAATCTCTGAAATCCACCTACCAATGCTCTCCTGGGGAAGTTCCCTGGGACCTGAATTCCCAGGGGGACCCCCTTACCTTGCTTAGCATTTACTTGTGCACAGACAGTACTTCTAGCAACTCTGCCTCACAGAAGCTCAGAAGTCTTGGTGACAATAAGTGGGTAACTGGTGTCACTGGGCAACTCTGACCTAGAGCCTCTGGGTCAAACAGTCTTGTCATCTGGAGGGTCCACCAATCATCTGGTCCTTCATTGGCTTGCTTCTGTTCAGCCAATTCCTTCCAGCTGCAGTTGGTAACCCTCTTTTCTCTGTGGATGGCACAGTGTTTCCATCAAAGGGCCAGGATTAGCCCAAAAGTTCTGGAACTGTGCCCAAATGGTGTGGTTCAGGGTGACTACCACTGCCCCTGAATATCAGATCCCATCCTGAACTTAACTGCTCCCATCCGTAAACAGTACCTTGTACCTCTGTGCAGTCATGGATGGGTTCCTCCATCATCATCATCTGGAAGCAGGCTGGCAGGGCTGATGACAGTCTTATGGTCGAGCAGAAAAGCTTGGCCCATCCGGGTTAATTCCTGGCCCAGAGTCTGCTTATCTGCCTCCTTCACCAGTAGTGCTGTGGTGGCCATTGCCCGGAGGCATGCTGGCCACCCTGCTGCCACAGGGTCCCGTCTCTTAGACAGATAGGCAACAGGTCTCTTCCAGGGACCTAGACTCTGAGTGAGAACCTTTTTGGCAATGCCCCTTACTTCACTCACATAGAGGTGGAAGGGCTTCACGATGTCTGGCAAGGCTAGGGCAGCTGCTGAGATGAGAGCCTTCTTTAGCTCCTCAAAGGCCCATTGTTCCACTTTGGACCAGTTCAACAGCTGCATTCCCCCAGTACGTGTTCCTTCCGAGGATCACAGTCCTTCTTGATGTCCAAGGAAAACAGGCGGTTTGTCTGGTGGCTTCCTGGGCTGATGTACGGGTCCTATCGGCTCTCTCAAGACTAAATAGGCTGCCCCAATGCCCATCAGGAAACTAACAGGCTTGCCTCTCCTAGCTAACCAGTCAGGACATTCTCTTTATAACTTTTCTAAAAATCTTATCTTCCAAAAGTACATAACCATGCCTCAAATTTTAAAGAAAAAGCAAGGGAGGAGGGAGCAGGTCTAGTACCCTGTTCCCAGGCTTCCAGCTGCTTGAAATTTAAAATGCCACATTTTCCCTACAGATACAGATTTACCTGTATTTCTAAGCCCCTCCTCTACTCTCCCCCCCGCCCTCCGTACCCCCCCAGCTCAGAACATCCGTGAAAATTGTCCAAGCAGTCACAGGGGGTTAAATCATACAAACAATTGTTTTCACATTGTTTTCACACAATTCTAAATAAATTATAAACCTTTGTGATGAAGTCTACTTAAATCTATAAAGTAGACACACATGACTGAAACCAAAAATGACTCCCAAATTTTACAAAATACAAGATGCAGGTATGAGCCCAAATTCAAGCTTACAATGTGATTACAAATGACAACAATGGCATATAAAGCAAAACAAAACAGATCAAATATAAAAGTTTCATATGTTACATTAAAACATTACTTCAGAAAAACTGACTTCAAAAAAATACTGCATCACTGACTTAAAATAATTTTTTTAAGTGTAAGCATCACATACTTTCTCATCTGACAAATGAGAATAAATCAATCCTTGAGATCTTTGATCATTACTATTGGGTCTAGTAATAATTAATGTCGTTTTTAAACATTCGTTTAAAATCTTGCTTGGCGTTGACTTGTATTGACATAACCTTCAAACACGTGGTATCTACAGAACGTGTGATGTGCAATTAACAAGTTTTGCTTGAAAAAGTTTGTGTTTGGTTTGGTTTTTGTTGCAAAACTAGGGCTAAGAAGATGGCGGATGAAGAGCATATTCGGCACTGCATGCTTTACGAGTTCCAATTAGGAAGAAAAGCAAGTGAGGCTGCAAAAAACATCTGTAGTGCTCTTGGTCAAGATGCAGTTAGCGCCAGAAAATGCCAGCGTTGGTTTGAGAAATTTCGCGAGGGAAATTTTTCGTCAGATGACAAGAGTGGTCGAGGCCGTGTGTCCACTTTTGATCAAGAAGCTCTTCAAGCTCTTTTGGTGCAAAATCCTCAAATTACCCAACAAGAGCTTGCGACAACTTTAAATTGTTCACAAAAAAACAATTTCCAATCAATTGCGTGCACTTGGCAAAGTCCAAAAGTTTGGAAAATGGGTTCCTCATGAGTTGACCGATAACAACTGTCATCAAAGAGTCACAATTTGCAGTTCGCTCCTCTCTCGTCAAAACCGTTTGCCATTTTTAGAGCAAATTGTTACCGGAGATGAAAAATGGGTGCTGTATGTTAATTTGAAAAGGCGGCCTCAATGGTTGGACAAAAATGAGGCTCCGCAGCCCACGCCAAAACCTGACTTGCATGCGAAAAAAGTGATGTTGTGTGTTTGGTGGAATTTTAAAGGAATTCTTCATTATGAACTTTTACCATCTAACCAAACCATTACAAGTGCAGTGTATAGTGCCCAATTGGAAAGGTTAGCCCAAGCTTTAAGAGAAAAAGAACCCGCGCTGATTAATCGGAAGGGCGTAATTCTTCACCACGATAACGCACGACCGCATCCTGCAAGAATCACTGCTGAAAACCTGCGCCAGTTGGAATGGGAAGTTCTCCCTCAACCTGCATATTCTCCTGCTATTGCCCCTTCCGATTACCATTTGTTTCGTTCTTTGCAAAACTTTCTTCTTGGAAAAAAATTTAATAATGAAGAATGCCTCAAAAATGCATTGACCGAATTTTTTGCATCAAAATCACAACAATTTTACAACAGAGGGATTAAAATGCTTCCTGAGCGTTGGGCACAAGTAGTAGAAAACAACAGCAACTATATTGTTGATTAAATTTTGTTGTATTGTTTAAAAAAAGTATTAGAAAACGACATTAATTATTACTAGACCTAATACTTATTTTTAACACATATAATACAGTTCAGCCAGCCATATTCTAGGCATTTAGTTACTGCAATTAACTCTTTTTTTAATTTTTTAATTTTTAATTTTTATTTTTTATTTTTATTATTTTTTTTAAATCAATCTTTATTGTTCATATTATTACAAAGGTTCCTCATTTCTTCCCCCCTCCACCAGGTTCCCATCCCACCCTCCACCCCCTCCCCATCCCCCATTGTCCTCATCCATAGGTGCACAGTTTATGTTCAGTCTCTTCTTCCCTCCCTTTCCCCAATAGTAAATCCCTTTTCAGATAGTAAATCAGTTACTTAGCATTTTCTCATATCAATAATACCTCCACATGCCCAATGATACACTTCACACAAAAGACATTTCCCAATAGGTCCACCAGCCTCATCCAGGCCACACCCAAGGCACTCACAGAACAACACCCCAGCCCTATACTAACTCAACACATCCAGATCTAAGCCTTCATCACTTGATTCAGCAGACCCTCAAGTTCCCACGAAAGTTTCCAGCCATGTCTGAGAGGCAGCTGTGGGGCAGGGGCAGGCGAGGAGCAAGCTGTTCCGGGCCTGGCTGCTCAGGGCCTGGCCTCTGTTGCTCTGGTTCGTTCCACAACCAGCTGCTCCGGGTCTGGTCACTGCTGCTCCCAACCTAGTTGCTCTGGACTTGGCTGCTGCTGCTCCAGGCCTGGCCGCTCCCAGCCTGGCAGCCGCTGCTCCGGGCCTGGCCGCACCCGACCCGGCTGCTCCCCCGGGCCTGGCCGCTCCCAGCCTGGCAGCCGCTGCTCCGGGCCTGGCCGCACCCAACCCGGCTGCTCCCCCGGGCCTGGCCGCTCCCATCCTGGCAGCCGCTGCTCCGGGCCTGGCTGCTCCCAGCCTGGCAGCCGCTGCTCCGGGCCTGGCCGCTCCCAGCCTGGCAGACGCTGCTCTGGGCCTGGCCGCACACGACCCAGCTGCTCTGGGCCCGGCTGTCCCGGGCCCGGCCGCTCCGAGCCTGGGCACTCCCAGCCTGGATGCTCTGGGCTTGGCTACTGCTGTTCTGGGTCTGGCTGCTCCCACCCTGGCTGCTCTGGGCCTGGCTTCTCCGGGCCCGGCCACTCCGAGTCTGGTTGTTCCTGGACTGGCCACCCTGGGCTTGGCCGCCTTTGCTTCAGGCCTGGCTGCCACTGCCCCAGGTTTGGCTGCTCCAGTTCTGGCTGTTGATGCTCTGGTTCTGGCTGCTGCTGCTCTGGGGCCTGGCCATTGCTGCTCCGGGCCTGGCTGCCACTGCCTTGTGCCTGGCCACTCTAGGCCTGGCTGCCGCTGTTCCAACATTCTGTCCTTTTTTTTCTTTTCTTTTCTTTTCTTTTTTTTTTAAAAACGCATTTATGTTGCAATGTTGGCTGGTGAGTTGAGTTCTGACTTAGTCTTTGATTTTTCAAAAACTTCTTTGTATTCTTTCTTAAGTAATTTTACTATCTTTTTTTTTTTTGCTCTCACTTGATTTCTTCACATTGAGAACTTCTTTGGTTTCTTCTTCCTTGTCCTAGGAGCTCAGCAGGTTGGCCTGTGGCACCCGTTTGTTCTCCGCGGGCTCCTGCGCTGCTTTAGCCTGTTTCCGGGGATGGCGCCACCCAGGAAGCAGCCCCCCTGCCTTAGCTCCATTGCCCGAGCTCAGCGGTGGAAGGCTCAGGGGCACCCACCCCCCCAGGGGCCCCGTCGCCCGAATCCTTGCTGGTTCCTGGTTGGCCGGCGTCTGGCAGGGGCTCCTGCTCCGTGCTGCATTCCCCCAGCCCTGAGCTTTTTTTCTCCTTCCCGCTAGGGGAGTCTAGCATCAGAGTCAACAGACTATTCTCTGCGCGAAGTGCGCGTGAGTCCGGGGGCCCGTTTCGCCGCTCTCCCCAGACTCCACCTCACAGCCCCGTCTCCCTCTGCCTGAGTCTGGGTCCCCAGGGATTGGCCCAGAACTGGGGTTCGGAGCAGCAGTCCGGACTGAGGCCCAGCGCCGCCGGAGGCCTTGTTTCTTCCGGCTAGGGTAACCCAGCATCAGAGTCAACATTCAGTCCTCTGCGCGCGCATTGCGTGCGACTCTGGGGTCCTGCTTTTCGCCGCTTTTCCGCCTCACAGCCCCGTCTCCTCCTGCCGGAGCTGGGTCCCCAGGGTCTGGCCCATAACTGGGGCTCAGCGCTGCCGGTTTGGGGGGCTCAGCGCTGCCGGTTTGGGGGGCTCAGCGCTGCCGGTTCGGGGGTTCAGCCCAGGCTGGGGATTTTATTTCTTTTCCTGCTAGGGAAGGAAAGGCAGCACCCCGCCCTCTCCTCCTCTCCGGCTGTGATCTCTCCGTGCACGTGTGCGGGCGGGCGCGCAGCATGTCTCCATACCTTAGGCTTTTTTTTTCAGCTCCTCTGATTTTCCTTCTGGTTTTCTCTTTCCTTCTTGTTGTAGAATTTTCAGTCAGTTGACTACCTGTAGCTCTGGGCAATGTCCACTCTACATCTTAGTTGTATTCCATTGAAATTGTTGTGTGCTGCCGCGGCTAGATGTCTACCCGAGAAGCCATCTTGGATCTGAATGGTGCAATTAACTCTTTCTAATTTAATTTATACTTTGAAGTTTTAAAGCTGGCAAGTCAAATATATTTGGCATTTTTTAGATTAATAACATTACATTTCTAAGAAAAATACAAGACATAATAATTAAGAGCTTCAATTCTGTTCTCTAGATTTTTGATGAGGCAAATATAAACTTTATTTTCCTATGTCTCTTCCTTCTTTTATATCCTGCTTACTTAGGGAGAAGTTTCAGCAATAGATCTGGCCATTCCCGTAGATCACTGGGGAGGAATTGAACAAAGGGACACATGCAAATGCAAATGAACACATTCTTTAGGTGAAGACTCCCAGCATTACCATCTAGTTCCTGCCTCAGGGTGGAAAATTTCAAAAGCTGCTTACAATGCCTAGGGAAACCAGTTTTAATTTATCTTCCAGTTAATCTCCACCATTTTAAAACTCATTCTGTACACAGAAAAGAGTTTAAGCACAGTCCAAAACTATGCACACTCATTTTGAACTGGCCTTTTCCCTTTACATGAGCACAGAAATTCGAGATGCATAAAAACTTTCTTGAGAAGTGGCTTCGCCACGTGTCTCCCCTCCCCCACCTCCTGCCTGCTTTGGGGGGAAGAGAGTAGCAAATTTATAAAGAACACAGAAACAGAGGGCTCCTGAGAACAGTCTTCCACCTCCGTGGAAGCCAAACCAAACAACGGCCTCACGCCAACCGATGGCTCTCCGACATTGAAAGCTGGCCACCCACTAGAACGAGTCTGCCATTGGCCATTCGGACCTCCACAACACAGAAAATCACAACCACCAACAAGAGGGTGCCCAACATCAACATTTCAACTTAAAACCAGACTTGGGAGAGGTCCACTTCTCTCTCGCCCTTACAAGAGCACAGAAATTCGCCCACGAGGCCTCTTCTCCCATACCCGATGCCGCCATGCTGGCCCAGGCCCCAGAGCGAGGCTGCTGCTGTCGCTGCCCCAGCCGCACTGCTGGGGGGGGGGGGCGAGGAGGAAGCGGGGGTTGCAAAATTAACCCAGGTGCCTGCTCCCCGAGTGAGGCCGCCACTGTCCAGCTGTGCTCCAACACACAGACTGAGCCCTGCGGAGGCCCCCCCACCTCCGACCCAACGCCGCCAGGGGGCCCCAAGCCACCACACCAGCCACACTTCGCCGGCTCCATCCTGGGGCGCCACGCCGCCCACCAACACCAAACTCAGACCTGGGAAAGTCTCCCGTCACTTTCCCGCAGGTGAGGCAATGGCTCACGCGGCTCACCTCGTCCTGGGAGAGGCTTCCATCCCTCTCCCCATGTGTGGGTCCCTCTTGGAGAGGATTCCATGTCTCTCCTGACTGAGGGGCTCTCCCGGGAAGTCAGAACGTCTTGTGAATCCTCCAGCCCGTGTTCTTAATGGCATGCCTTCCAGACGTATTTGGGCACCAATGACACGAAGGGTTCCATGTCCCTCCAGAGCGCTCACACACTTACCGTGGCCAGTCAGGCTCTCCGGATCGGGGTCCCTCATGGTCCTGGGGTCTCGGGAGAGCCCCCATATGTTACACCCAGACTTCGTGATTCCCCAAGGAACACCAGGGAGCCGAGTCGATGCAATAAATAAAAGAGCCTTTTCCATGCTAGCATGGGCTCTGTCTCACTCATGCCAACAGCATGGCGGAAGAGAGTGAATTTCACCAAGTCCTGGGGTTTAACTCCGGTGGTGATGTCACTGCTTTGGGTTAGGGTCCAGTTAATGGAGGATAACTCCACCCTGTCCTACAGTGGAGTCAGGAGTTTTATCCTCGCCCCGCCCTGCCCTCTCAACAACAACACTGGGCTTCCTATAGAGAGATCTGCTGTCAAGAGAAAGGGCTGGAGAAGGAACAGGGGCTTCTCTCTGCAAAGGCCCTCAAACTTGTGCTCCTTCAGATGGCCACGACCCCCTGGGATGGCCTCCTCAGACAGGTCGCCGTGATTCCCAGGCACTGACCCCGCCATCAGGGACAGGTTCTGAGAGGCCTGATCTAAAGGGTCAGGGGAGTCACAGACTCAGTGGCCCAGGGCCTCCCCTAGGTGCCAGGGGAGCAGAGTCTGCAGGGGACAGTGGACTCTGGGAGGGGGAGATGCAGGAGGGCTTCTCAGAGGAGGTGATCCCAGAGTTGGGTTTTGAAGGAGGAGCATTTGTTCCAGGTGGGAGAAGCAGGTGACCTGGCAGCAGTGAGAAGGCTAAAAAGGGCTATTTCAATGTAACCCTTATTTTTGGGGTCTACTGATCTGAACCCATGCCTTTAAGCACAGTGTACATTCCTGATAACCTATAATCAAATCACTACCTCTTCCCAGATACTGATCTTGCAGAGCACGTTAATGTGAAAAGTGCACTGTCCCAGAGGGAGGGTTATTAACGCTGGCGCCAGGCCAGACCATCAGATATGGCCTGGAGAACCCCAACACCTGGGTTGCTATCTTGCAAGGCCCGAGGAAAGGACTGGAATCATAATCCATATTTGTGGGACAAAGACATCAGGAAGATATAAAAAGAAACCTGTACAGTTCAGTGGCATTGTGTCTGTTCACATTGTTGTGCAGCTGTCACCACCATCTACCCACAGAACTGTTATGTTTTGGAAAATTGGAAATCCATCCCCATGAAACAGTCACTCCCCACCCCTGCTCTCCCTGGTCCTGACAGCTTCCTGTCTGTGAACTTGCCTAGCCCAGTACCTCATGGGTGGAGTCTAACAGCATTTGTCCTTTGTGATGGTGTTATGCCCATATTTCATGATCCCCAAAGACCACAAGGGAGCTGAGTCCGATGCAAAAGCAAAGAGCCTTTATTTGAGCTAGTTTGAGCTCAGTCACACACACACACACACACACACACACACACACACACACACACACACACCCAGTGCAGTGGTGAGGTGGAGAGTGAGCGTGAGCTTCATCAGGACAAAGGTTTTATAGGGGTCTGGGGCAGGGGGAGGGTTGTACCCCTGAGTTGGCTGCCCCCGATTGGTCAGTTCCATGTCAGGGTTTTATTCCAGGGTTTTACAGCAGGGACTTACAGCAATTCTTATGGCACAAAGGGCAGGAAATGACTAACGCATTCCTGGGTCTGAGCTATGCCCTGCTACTTCCTAATTGGTCAAGGGCAGCGCACGAGGCCAGCATCGACATAACCAGTAAGTGCACATAGGGCTGGCTCTTCAACAAAAAGGGAAGTTCGGCTTATAGCCTTGCTCTGCCCTTTCAATGGCTTATTATGGAAAGGTAGCCTGTCAGAATGGCCTTTTCAGGGTGAATAATACGCCATTGTGTGTATGACAGGGTTCTTATCCCTTCACTTACCGCTGGATACATGGGTAGCTTCCACCTTTGGCTGTTGAGTGATGCTGCCATGAACATGAGAGGACAGGTCTCTCTTGGAGACTCCACTTTGGATTTGGGGAGCACAGAGAAGTGCTGGATCGTGATGTCATCCTCTGGGTGATCTTTGAGGAACTGCCCTCTTGACTTTCTCAGTAATTGGATTATTACTGTTTTGTTGTTATTCCTCACCTGAGCATATTTTTCCATCATTTTTTAGAGAGTAAAGAGACACAGAGAGAGAAACATTGATGTGAGAGAGACACATGGATTGGTTGCCTCCCATCTGCACCCTGACCAGGACTGGGGATCAAACCAGCAATGGAGGCACAGAACCTTGACCAGATTCGAACCTGGGATTTTTCAGTCTGAGGGCCAAAGCTGCATCCACTGGACCAAACCAGCCAGGGCGAATGGTATTACTTGTAAAGTTTGCACCAAAGGGAGGGAGGCGGTGCCTCCAGGGGAGCTCTCAGAGGTGTCTGATGCTGTGGCTTTCACAGACCCTCTGCACCCCTGCCCGCCACTCCCCACCCCTCCTGTGCTGGGAACTGCTGAACTTGGGGCTCCCTCCTCTCATGCTTTGTTCTGGGTAGAGGGCCTTTACACTACCAATCCTTAATGGTAAGAAATTACTCCATTTCCTGACATCCAAAATTTGTTAACTCTGAGAATGTGCCCAGTTTGCATACACATTGTATGTTCATTGTACGTTCATTGACTTCAACACAAAACTACTAACTACTAATTGATTTTTGTGATCTTTATTCTCAGTCCTGTCCCTCCTACGTTGACCTTGTTCCTCACTTGAGGCCCAATTGTGCCACCTGAAGCAAGACAAGGAGGCTGTCCCCTGGGTGATGCTGGCAGCCTGGCAATGAGGGCTGAGGCCAGAGGCCACTTCCCGTGAGATGGGCAGGTGCTGTTGGCATGGAGAGCAGTGCCCTGTGCTCTGCAGCCCAAGGTGCCTCGGGGAGCCACTCTGATGATGGAACCAGCCCCCTGGTTACGTGCTCCCTGCTCACCCACTGCCCTATAAACAGGACGAGGACAGGGAGACAGGGCCCTGCTCTGGACACTAAACTCTTGGTGTCCCCCGTGTCTGAGCCAAGCTCCCCTCGCCATGTGTTTTATTGCGGGGCTTGCAATAGGAGCAGGGACCAAGGCAATGCAAGGAGTCAGTGAGACACTATTGGGCTCAGGGAGTTGCCCATCGCTGGGACAGAGGGTGACTAAGGGGGGCTTTGGGGGTATATGGGGAGGATGAGAGAGGAGGGATCTGGGGACAAGCCCATGGGGTGGAGGAAAAAACTTTTCCAGAATCCCTCTGTGTGTCTGTGGCAGGTCTTCCTTCTGGAAACCTGAGGGAGGCAGGATGGGCTGAGCAGAGAAGGACCTGGGAGGTCAGACCTGGGGTTGCTCCTCTAAGGTGTGAGCAGGCAGGGCGGGGCTGGCCCAGGGTGGAGCTAGCCTAGGGTTGGATAATGTGCTTGATCCCAAGCTTCTCAGAACCTGGGCATTTGCTTTCGTTTTTTCTTTCCGGGTGCCTTGGCCCCGGATGTGTCTGTGTTTGTGCAGGCACAGTGCAGAGGGGTTCCGCACAGCTACCAGGAAGTGGGTCTTGTTCCAAATCAGCCAGAGGGAGAAACTTGGTAAGTTGGGAGGGTAGGAGACCTCCCACCCCATCTTCTCATCCTCACAGCACTTTCTAATACAAGGATATTGTCCCTCTTTTGTACAAGAGGAAAACTGAAGCTCGAGGGGGGATCAGAGGGGAGTAATGAGCCCAAGGGTGCATGTAAGCAGGGGCAGAGCCTGGTTTGGAATCCAGGTTAGTGTGAGGGTTCCTGTCTTCCTTGAGCTCTTTGCAGTGGAGAGGAAGGGGACACTGCTCAGGTGGGTACTCAACAACCCCTCCAGCTCAGCACAGTCTTGGGCTACCTGAGACAGGAGCCAGTGACTGCAGAGGAAGGGGGATGTAGGGAGATGGGGAGGAGGCAGAGGAAGGGAATGTAGGGGTGATATGGAGGAGTTAAAGGAGGTATGTGGGGGAGGGGGAGGTGGAGAAGACAAAGGAGGTTGATGTGGGGGAAATGGAGGAGGCAGAGGAGGTGGGTGTGGGAGGATGTGGAGGAGGCAGAGGAGGTGGGTGTGTGGTGATATGGACGAAGCAGAGGGGATGGAGGACTGTAGGTGAGTAAGAATCTCAGTTCCTTATGGCCTGGATGCCCTAAGGCTGCTGCTGAGGCTGAAGGGGAAAAGGATTTCCATGAGACGGCGTGAATCCAGGCATTGTTTCATCCACCTTAGTACATTGGACCTTAATACATTTCCCAGTGGGGAAACTGGATTGACTTGCCCTGGGTGCCAGGAAGGGAGACTGAGCAGGAAGGTGGGCAGGCTCTGCCTCCCTGCTTGGCCGGCCCTCCTTGAGGACCTTGGGGGGATGGGAGACATGAGAGATGGTACTGTATGCCCAGAGTCAGGAAGAAGCCCGGACCTAGAGTCTAAGGCAGGAGTGTGGCATGACCCGGGTTTCCTTCTTAAAGCACCGACTGTGGACAGAAAACAGCTGGAGGAGACTGAGCCCAGCTCCCTGTGTCTGTACAGCAGAGACACACTGGGAGCTGCTGTGGCATTGAAACCACATCTCCCTCCTTAGCCACCATCACCAGGAGGTGCGGGCCTCTCCTCTGCCCTCAGGAGCTGCCTGACGCTGGGCAAGCCCCTTCCCTGAGAAGGATTTGTTCCTGCGTCTCCCATGTTTAAGAATTTGGGTTCAGTCTCTTCTCCTGTGTACTGTGCACGGCGAGTCACCTGCTGCTCACAGTGGCCTGGCCCATCGTGGTCTGAGTTCGCTGATGGTAGCCTTTGTAGTTTTGAGGAGGAAAAATCAATCAAAATTTCCCTGTGTGCTTCTGGAATTTGTGTCTTGATTAGCAATGTTTCTGCAACTCAATATGACTTTTAACATCTCACCCCTTCTCCCACCACACTTTTATTGTTAGTTTTTAATTTTGTAATCCTCATCTTATGATATTTCTTGCATTAATTTTTAGAGAGAGTGGAAGGGAGTGAGAGTGAGAGAGAGAGAAACATCAGTCTGAGAGAGGCACTTCAACCTGTTGCCTCCCCTACCTGCGCTGTGTCCAACTTGGTTCGTGGATAAACCTATAATCCAGATCCGTGCCCTTGACCAGGAATCGAACCCTTGAACTGTCAGTGCACGGGTTGATGCCTCAACTATTGAGCCACACCACCCAAGGCTGTGGAAGCTTTTTGTTTCTTCTCCCTGTCCTTCTCTTCTTCCTCTGAATTTGTGTCTTTTTCCTAAAGACCCATATTCAATGGGTACCAAAGCCTTCAAGGGGCCTCTGGTGCAGGAAGCATAGCGCCGGGCAGCCATTGGTGAGCAGGAGTGGGAGGGGCTGGATAGACCTGGCCCTGCGCTTTCAGATATAAGTGGTATACAGCTCAAAGGTTATTGGAAGAATGTGCGTCATTAGTTGTAAAGTCGTAGAGCATTCCCGGGCAAAGACCATGCATATCAGCCATCTTATCATTGGCCCTAAAGGCAAGCAGCTTTTCCTTTCTCCCGTGGGCTCCAAGGCAAGAGCGTCCCAGGCAGAACTGGGAGAATCCTCTCCATGGAGAGGTCTGTTCCCATCATCAGAGTTCATAGAACAGAAATGACCCAGTGTTTTTGATTATTGATTTGAGATTGAGAGGGAGAAGCATCGATCCTTCCACTTACCCGTATTTTCAGGCGTATAAGACGATTTTTGAAACGAAAAAAAGGCAACCGAAAATCGGGGGCAAAAGACCGAAATTGCACAAAAATTACCTGCAGATCTTGACAGCAAAGTAAGTCTTTTCTTGAAGTGGGGAGGCGGGGGGGAGTCTTATACAGCAAATATAGGCCTAAACCTATGTTTTAACTGTAAAATTAGGGGGTCGTCTTATACGCCAGAAAATTCGGTACTTATGCATTCATTGATTGATTCTTGCATGTGCTATTCATATGTGAGTTGTATGATGGAACCCACAAACTTGGCATACTGGACCGATGCTTTAACCAACGCAGCTACCCAGCCAGGGCCAGAGTGTGTTTTCACTGTGAAGGTCATGAGACCTGACTGCCTCCCCTTTCCCTGACTGCCCCATTTTGGGAAAATGTGGCCTCAACACAGAGCCCCTGATTACAGTGTGGCCCCATCCCCATGGTCACCAAGACAAGGTGGGCACAGACACTTCCTAGAAAGGAGCCCTCCTAACACTGTGGAACTATGCTCTCCAACAAAAGGTTGGTCATCCACGCATCCTTCAAACTGACTTGTGATCAAAAGGGCCACCATGGGTGAGAAATGAGTTCTATACCAAGTAACCTCACAGGGTGATGTGATCATAATTCCTACCTGGGCAGGTATTGCGGGGGTGGGGGGGGGCGGGAACGGGGGGCGGGGCGGGGAAGTGGGGTGGTGATGTCCCATCCCAGGCATGTCCTTTTTAGTAAAATATTTATGTTTTCCTTAAGCAAGTCCTGTCCATTGTATCTGTGCATCCAGCTTAACATGCCTTTGAAATAAGCACCCTCAAAAGAGCACAATCTTGCGTGACCATTGTGGCTCAGTGGTTGAGTGTCGACCTATGAAGCCAGAGGTCAGGTTTTCCACTCCCAGTCAGAACACATACTCAGGTTGTGGGCTCACTTCCCAGTAGGGGGTGTGCAGGAGGCGGCCAATGGATGCTTCTCTCTCTTTAATGTTTCTATCTCTCTCTCTCTTCATTTCTCTCCTCTCTCTAAAGCAAATAAAAATATTTTTAAATATATGTTTTTTATTGCCTTCAGAGAAGAAGGGGGGGGGGAGAGAGAGAGAGAGAGAGAGAGAGAGAGAGAGAGAGAGAGAGAGAGAGAAAGAGAAAAAGAGAGAAGGAGAGAGAGAGAGATAGCAGTGAGGTAGAAAAGTCCATGATGAGAGAGAATCTTGATAGACTGTCTCCTACTCACCCCACACTGCAGATAGAGCCTGCAACCTGGGCATGTGCACTGACTGGGAATCAAACTGTGAATCCTGGTTCATAGGTACACACTCAACAACTGAGCTGCATTGGCTGGGCAATAAAAACATTTTTAAAAAGAGAACACCATCTTGTTAACCACCGTGTAATCCTATCCGATCCTTGCTTTCTCCCACCTCATGTCATCTTTACATCCCCTCCTTAATTGCAAATGCCTAGAAGAAACCGAGGAACTGTTGCTCTCCAGAGCATAAGGGAATTCTGGCCCATGTTCCAACATGCATGGAACTTAAGGACACCATGCTGAGTGAAGTAAACCAGTCTCAGAAAGTAACCCTTGTATGAGTCCACTTAGGTGAGGCCCTCAAATCTGTAGAGGCAAACAGTAGAATGGCGGTTTCTAGGGGCTGGCAGGAGAGAGAATGGGGAGTTATTGTTTAATGGGTACAACGTTTCTCTTTTTTGAGTGGAAGAGAGTTCTGGAGACTGGTTGCAGAGCAATGTAGATATAATTTGACACTATTGAACTGTACCCTTAAAAATGGTTAAGGTAGTACATTTTTACACTAGTAAATTTTTACAATGGTTAAGGTAGTAAATTTATTACACTACATTTTCCTGGTGTAATAATAAATTTAAAATAATGAAAGGTGTGTTTCTTTAAAAAAACAACACCCTACTATGTACTAAAGATGGAAAAGATGGACACCTCATACACTGAGTATAAGTGTAAATTGGCACAATTTGTTTACATAACAATGTGGGATATGTATGAAGAATTTTTATATGGCAATACCCTCTGAACCAGTCATTCCACTTCTAGAAATACTTTAAGGCAGTGGTTCTCAACTTTCCTAATGCCGTGACTCGTAAATACAGTTCGCATGTTGTGGTGACCCCCCAACCATGCTAGGGGTTCTCAACCTGTGGGTCGCTGTTGAGAACCGCTGCTGTAGAGCCTAGCACCATCAGAAAACACAGATATTTACATTATGATTCATAACAGTAGGAAAATTACAGTTATAAAGTAGCAATGAAAATAATTTTATGGTTGGGGTCACCACAACCTGAGGAACTGTATTAAAGGGTCATGGCATTAGGAAGGGTGAGAGCCTATTATGCCTTAAGGAAAACAACCTCAAATGAAGGCTAACTCATATGTTAGAAGAATGTTTGTTCTATCTTCATAAAGAACTAGGAATAAGTGAAGGTTCAAAGGTGGGGGAGGACAGCAGAGAGGACCCTGCATTTTCAGGAAGGCTCACAATTGACTCCACAATTTGTTTCCTCTTCCCCAAGGGTACAGACTGGTGAGCTGAAGGGGAAACTTGAAATCCCACTGCTGACACCATGACCTCAGAAGCTGATGGGATCTGCCCAGGTGAACTTCCTTCTTTCTGGCTGATTCCTTCTTATGCAATAGAATTTAGGGTAGTGCCTAGAGTATGGGTTAAACCACACAGGAATGAAGAACCTCAAAGGGGATTGATGAGTGACCTTGAGCCCCTAAGAGGCACCAAGGGTAGTCCCCTCAACCAGGAGTCTATGTGGGGGACACACTTCCTGGCTCTCTCCTCAGGCTGCTCACTGCCTTCCTTCCCCTGCCACCCATCCAATCAACACAAAGAGTCCAGGACAGCCCATGGGAGGTGGGACTTTTTGCCTCTGAGCCTGGAACCTGCTAGTTCCAGCTGGAACCTTTTTCCCCACCCCCGATGTGTTGGGGCCCTGACCTGGGCTCCCAATTATAAACACATGCTTACCAGAAGTGATTGTCTCAGGCAGAACATCTTCTCTTGATCTCAAATACCCGCAATGCCCTGAGAGGCCCGCATTGTTATTTACCCCACCTATCCACACCCCACGCGAGACATACACAGATGCAGTGCTCTGGGTTTTCTCCCTGTAAACCCTGGTTTCCTTTCTCCCTCAGCGGGTGAAACAGGAAAAGGAAAAAATGCCCCTCCACCCACCCAAATGAACACTGCGCTGCCTAAGGAACCAGATCACCCTCCCAGGAGAGGAAAGGCCTTTTCCTGTTGCAGCATAAGGAGGAGAGGACAGCTCAGAAGCCAGCATCTGCTGAGCAGGCTCCAGGGTCTCCTGTGGGGTCAGAGGTGCCCATGCGAAGCTGTGGCCCCTGAGACCACCCTGGGGTTGTGGGCGGTGAGCTGATACTGATTGATCACAGGATTAGAGCTGAGGCTCCAACCTCCAACCACCTGAAGACACCCCTCCATGCCCACCTTGGAGCATCTGTGAGAAGCAGGAGGAATCCTCTTTGCCTGGTAGTTTTACTCCATCAATGGCGTGTGATCTGAAACTTTACTTTTAAAATTTAAAAAGTCCCAGAGGTAACCTATAGGGTAGAACGCAAAAATCACATGAAGTTTTGAAACATATGGAGGCTTCACACTCACGTAAGGAGACGTCTGATGCCACCTGTGAGCTTTCTGCTTCTTGGCTTTGGGCCTTCAGTTGTGCTGAGTTTCCTTTTCTTTTTCTGTGAAAGAAGAATCATGTCCCTTTTGTGTATATGGCAGCAAACACATTTACATCCTGTCTCTGCACACACAAAACACACAGCAGTCCCCAGTCCCTTATCTGCCCTTTTATAGTGTCCCAATTCCTGGCAGTCACATGTTTTTATACTTAATTTTTTTTTAAAAGATTCTGATTTTTAAAAGGAGAGCAACAAGAGTGGGGGAGGAAGAATTGTGTTGTCTCCCCCTCACTCGTAAGGTGGGAGCCCATGGGTGTTCACAGAGGCGGGGCGGGCAGCGGGGCAGGCTTGCATGCCCTGGATGGAGGGTGAGCTCCCTAAGGCTCCACGTGGCTCCTCGGGTATCTGGCTAGGGATGTGGTCCCTGCTGCCAGGTGCGGAGCTGGCCCTGGGCTGATTCGAGGGACCCTGGAGGTCAGCAAGGATGCCCCCTAATGGAGATGAACTCTTTAAGCCAGACGATGCCGATGATCAACCAGGTCAAGTTTGAGGATGAGCCCGACTTGAAAGATCTCTTCATCAAGGTCGACGACCCAGAGAGCCATGTCACCACTATCGAGACTGTCATCACTTACAGATTTGCCACTCAGACATCACATGGGGAATTTGACTCCAGTGAATTGGAAGTCAGGAGGCCGTACCAGGACTTCCTGTGGCTGAAGGGAAAGCTGGAGGAAGCCCATCCCCCTCTGGTTATCCCGCTGCTGCCAGAGAAGTCCTTGGAGAAGGGATGGTGGAGCGCTTTAACGACCACTTCACCCAGACGAGCAGGAGGGCCTCCAATAAGTTTTTGAACTGGATTGCCCACCATATAACTTGAACATTCAGTGAAGACTTCAAAGTCTTCCTAAAGGCACAGGTTGGGGAGCTGTCCTCCCACAGGAAGCAGGGGCCGGGGCTGCTGAGCAAGGTGGGCCAGGCGGTCCGAGCTGTTGCCCTGTCCAGGAGAGGCGAGAGGAGCCGCCCCGCGGAGTTTATGGAGATGAATGACTTCATCGAAGCCTTTAGCCAGAAAATGAATGTGATTGATAAGGTGACCAGATCGTCCCACTTTTGGCGGGACAGTCCCGATTTTTAACAATTTTCCCTGCGTCCCACGGCGTTTTAAAAAAGTCCCAATTTTTGGAAAGATTCTTTCAAAAAATCGGGACTTTTTAAAAATGCCAAGGGAAGCGGGAAAAATTGTTAAAAATCGGGACTGTCCCGCAAGGAGTGGGAAGATCTGGTCACCATATCTATAAGGTATCTCAGAGAATTTACGAGGAGGAACGCGAATATTTTGGTGAAATGAAAGAATATGCCCCATCCATGCTCTGTGGTCGGAGTCAGAAGAGGACCTGGTGAACACTCTGGGCGGCGGCGCCAGCTGCCTGGACCAGTGCTGCCAGGCCACCGAGTGGCTTCTGTGCGGCTTGTCTGAGGCCCTGCTTGGTGCACCAGAACGTGCTCTAAGGCGAAATGCTCATGGGCGTCATGCAAAGGAGAGACCACCTCCAAGCAGAACTGGAATTCAAGGTGGAAGCTTTGACCTACAAGAAGGCAGGCACGGACCTGGTGAGCTTTCACGTTTCACAATGTGATGGCTTCAACTCATTTGTTACCTGAGACTTTTCCTGGCAACATAGAGCCCCATTACCACTTGCTTAGAAGCATTCAGCCAAAGGCACTAAAATTTCTCCCTAAATTAAAAATAATAATAATAATAATAATAATGCCAGTGAATTGGATTAGGGTCCTACACCTATGACCTCATTTAACCTTAATTACAAACTACAGTCACAGAGGACCTGTTCAGGTTTGCTCAGTGGTTGCAACCAACCACCCATGAAACAAGAGGTCCCAAGTTTGCTTCCTGGCCAGGGCCCATGTCCAGGTTTTGGGCTCCATGACTGCAGGAAGCAGTCAATAGATGATTCTCTCTCATCAATGTTTCTATTTCTCTATCTTTCTCCCTTCCTCTCCCTTCCTCAATAAAAACATTTTTAAAACTTGAATTTAATAATACAGTCACATGGGGGGTCGGAGCTTCACCATATAAAGTTTGGGGAACAGGCAGCACAAGGTGACTCAATAAAAAATACCCCATATGTTTTTTTTAAAAAGTCCCCAGGTGACAGCTGCTCAAGATGATGAACATTTAACTTCCTTGTTTATACTCAGCACCATTTATGTTCTACCACAATTTCTTCCAACCTCATGGTTTTTTCTTTCCACCTAGAGGACAAAGACTTTGTTGATGCCATTGAGTATTTAATGGACCCAAGGGACAAAGGAAAACTGCATTGCCTGCTGAGGGATGAATCCTGGGAAAGATTTGTGACTGCGGCCAAGCTGTCCAGGTAACCTCCAGGGGATGCCTGTATCATCACCCCAACTCCCCTGCATACAGATCCCTCTGGCAGGCACCCTCCTCCAGGCAGGATCCTGGGCTTGAGGCTGAAGAACTTCCTTCTCAACAGTCCATGAGCAACATTTCCCTGGTATCATTCGTTGGCAAAGAAAGGCCCCAGGTTGAGAAGAGTTGAGGCCTGCAAGGGAAGGTCAAGTGACCTTGAACAGGTTACTTAACCACTCTCTGTCTTATTCATCTGTCCTACTCCATTGTGAGGAGAATGAGATCATGCCTCTAACTGTTTAGCCTAATGACTGACACATGGTAGGTGGGCAGTTCACATGAACTTTAGGAAAGATGCTGGGAATAGACTGGGCCCAAGCATCTTCTCATTGGATGTGAGGGCCTCGCAGGATGTTCTCTGGGACAAGCCAGAAAATGCTGGCACAGTTTGTGTCCCTGGGGATTGTGGCTAGAGAGCCTGATCTCCCTAAGAAAGGGATTGCACAAGCTCTGCAGGGTCCTGCTGGCCTGGAAGGCAGAGAGCTGCAGTGAGGTTGCACCATGTTGGGTGGAATCTTGTTTGTATCTCTGCCTGGCTCTGGGGCTCTGTGCTTATGTCATCTCCCTCATCAATGAAATAGCAAGTTTGTCTGATAGGACTCGGGTGAAGGTTTAGGGGTAAATTGCAGGGTCAAGGGCAAGTAAGCAAGTGCAGTCATCCTGTCCGGAGGCCCAGAGAGGCCTGGAGCAGGATCAGAGTCCGGGGTCTGCATAGAGCAAGGGTGGTTCAGGTGGGAGGACTGGTAGGAAGGCGTGGCAGTGGGCTGGACTAGAGTGAGGCAGCTGGACACAGTACTGAGGAGGCCAGGGGCCTTATAGAGGGCTGTGAAGGAGCTAGGTCAGCTTTCTTTCTTCCCTGATTTGATCCCCTCTCTGCTGGGGGCAGAGGGCCCTGGGTGATCATGTGCTCCAACCCTGTCTGTGAGCTGGAGGGACCTCCCTGTGGGACCATCTTCTCTGCTCCATGGATTAACGCTGAAGGCAATATGGCTCAGTGACTGGTTCTGGTCAGAAGGGGGGCTGGCAAAGTGGTGTGATCTGAGGGGTTCCACATAGATGCGCATGTTCCCACCATAGAGGATAGGGCTTCCTGCACCAGCTCATCCAGTCAGGGTTCTCAGCTTTAGCAATTTATGTACCTGCTGTAATTAATTCCCTGTCTTTCGTCGTTGCAGGGATAAGGCAGATGCAATATTTGCAGACTTGAGCCAGCTGGAAGCACTCATGGTTGTGGAGGACAAAGACATGCCCTCAGCAGACCAGCTGCATGGGGAGAGCTTTATGAAGGCGTTTCCTCAGGTCAAACGGGACCTTGAGGAACGCATAGGAAAGCTCTACGCACTTGCTGATGATGTTGACAAGGTGCACAGGGACTGCACCATCTCCAAAGTGGCGGCCTCTTCCACCGGCGCTGCATCTAGCATTCTGACCATCACTGGCCTGTGTCTGGCACCTGTGACAGCAGGAGCTAGTCTGGTGCTTTTGGCAACTGGGATGGGACTGGGCCTAGCAGCTGCTGTGACTGGTGTGACTGTGAACATCGTGGAAGTATCAAAGGATGCGTCAGCAAAAGCCAAAGCTAGCCGCCTTGTGTCAACTGGCATTGACACAAAGAAGTTGGTTGTGAATGTTGTAAGTCGCAGAACGCCCAAAATTGCTTTCTTAGCACGGAAGTGCTTCCAATCCCTGCAAGGCATTGTGAAGAATGCCAGTGCCTTCAAGCTGGCCAAATCCAATCCTCTCTTAGCAGCCAAGGCTGCTCGCTTCATGCGCACGGGGGCAGTCTCAGCCCGAAGCGGCAAGCAGCTGCAGAAAGCTTTTGGAGGCACTGCTCTGGCCATGAGCAAAGGAGCCAGGGTACTGGGTGCAGCCACGGCAGGTGTATTCCTTCTAATGGAGGTATGGGGCCTGGTGAAGGAGTCAATTCACTTACATAAGGGCGCTAAGGCTAAGTCAGCAAAAGAGTTGAGGCAGCAGGCCCAGGAGCTGGAGAAGAGGCTGGAACAACTCACCCTCATTCACGAAACTCTACAGGAGGACCTGACTCCATGATCCCCTGGTGGTGCAGGGAGCAGGGTGTGTGGGAGACAAAGGAGTGGACTTGACATTGTTAGAGGGGAAAAGCCGTTGAGATAAAATGGATGGAACTGTGTTGAGCACAACGAAAGAGGGGTTCATGTAGATGGCAGGTGGGTCAAAGAGAAGGAAAGAACCTGGACCTGAAATCAGGGAAGAGAGAAGACATGAGAGTTTAGGGGATATGGTGAGGTTTTTAAATTTTTTTAAATTTTGTTATATAATAAATCTTTATTGTTCAGATTGTTACAGATGTTTCTCTTTTTTCCCCCCAGTAGCTCCCCTCCACCTGATTCCCCACCCCCACCCCATGCCCTTACCCCCTGCCACTGTCTTCATCCATAGGTGTAAGATTTTTGTCCAATCTCTTCCTGCATCCCTCAGATCCCCTTCACCCCTAGAATTGTCAGTCTACTCCCCTTCTATGTCCCTGATTCTATTATATCCACCAGTCCATTCTGTTCTTCCAATATTTTATTCACTTGATTTTTAGATTCACTTGTTGGTAGGTATGTATTTTATGACTTTTTGTTGTTCATAGTTTTTACCTTTACCTTTTTGTTCTTCTTCCTCTTCTTAAAGAATACTCTTCAGTATTTCATGTCATGCTGGTTTGGTGGTGATGAACTCCTTTAGCTTTTCCTTATCTGAGAAGCTCTTTATCTGACCTTCAATTCTGAGTGATAGCTTTGCTGAGTAAAGTAATCTTGGTTGTGGGTTCTTGCTGTTCATCACTTTGAATATTTCTTGCCACTCCCTTCTGTCTTGCATAGTTTCTGTTGAGAAATTAGCTGACAGTCATATGGGTACTCCCTTGTAGGTAACTGTTTTTCTCTTGCCGCTTTCAACAATCTCTCTTTGTCTTTTGCCTTTCGCATTTTAATTATCATGTGTCTTCTGTGGTCCCCTTTGAATTCCTCTTGTTTGGGGTTCTGTGCACTTCCTGGACTTGTAAGTCTATTTCTTTCACCAGGTAGGGAAAGTTTTCTGTCATTATTTCTTTCA
Source organism: Pipistrellus nathusii (assembly GCA_963693515.1). Taxonomy (NCBI): domain Eukaryota; kingdom Metazoa; phylum Chordata; class Mammalia; order Chiroptera; family Vespertilionidae; genus Pipistrellus; species Pipistrellus nathusii. The sequence continues at coordinate 183,168,428 of OY882860.1, read as the reverse complement.
ATAGGCCTTCATTATCCTGCTCTCTCTCTTCTTCTGGCAACACAAAAATCTGGATGTTGGTACATTTAAAGCTGACCCAGAGCTACTTAAACTCTCATCACACTTTTGGATTCTTCTTTTTTTCTGCCTCTCTGATAGTGTTTTTTTTGTTTCCTCATGTTTCAGATCTTTGGTTTGACTCTTGGAGTACGTTGATCTACAGTTGAGTTTCTGTATATTCTTTATTTCAGACAGTGTATGCTTAATTTCTGACTGGTCTTTTTCCATTTTTTTTTTGTATTCTAATTAAGGTCCTTGAAGGTCTCTACAAGTTTCTCAGAGGTTTTTAGAATATTCTTGAGTAACCTTATAAATGTGATTCTGAACTCTGTGTTGTCCAGTAGTTAACTTTCCTCCATCTCTCCCATTTGTGGCATGCTTCTGTGTCTCTGCATTTTGGTTGCCTCCCTGTGTTGATAGAGTTGCTTTTTGTGGTAGGTGACCTATAGGGGCCAATAGCTCAGCTTCCCCAATCACCCAAGGTGGTTGCTCTTAGTACACCCCTTTGTGGGCTGAGTGCAGTCTCAGTGTAGTTAAGCCTTCATTGCTATTGGTACATCAGGAGGAATTGACCTCCATGCCAATTGGCTGTGAGAATCCGCTATGTTTATCATGGAGAACTGCTGCTCTGGAGACACGTATATGGTGTAGGCCTTGTTTCAGTGGGGCTTTGGTGCTCACTGAGTCTGCCTCCCAAATGTGTCCCTTATGGATGTGAGGAGTTGAAATCTGGTGTCTCACACTGACCACTAGGTAAACTGGCTTCTGAATCTCCAATGGGGTGCAGTTCATCTACTGTCTGAGGCCACCCTGCAGGAGCTACAGAGAGAACCACAGTCCTCTCCCCCCTGCTTGGAGCTTGGAGGCTTTGGAGCTGTCTGCACCAGGTTGCAAGTTTGCTAGGTTAAACTGCAATAGGGAAGGCCATTCATATGCAAAAGCCGCTGCTTGGGGCTTGGGTGTGTTTGTAGATTGTGCAGGGCAAAGTCTCAGGGTGTCACTAGGCTAGGGAGTGGCAAACAGTGATGGTTGCCAATCAACTATCTCTGCCTCTTTGACCATGTCACAGAGTCTTGTGCCCCAGCACAGCAAACAATTATATTTGCACACAGCTCTGCAACCAAGCCATCCTCACTTTCCGACCTGATGGCAGACAGCCCAACTTCTTTCCAGAAACCGGATTTCAGAAAGATTGGAAGCTTGTTTCTCTTTGGGTTAAAAAAAAGCAATGACCTCTGCCAGCTGGGATCTGCCTCCAGCCCGTAGCACATGCGCTCCCTCCCCTCTTCAGTTTTTTAGCGCTTGTGCCCTGAATGTCACCCATCTCTGCCTTTCAGCGTTTCCAAGTCCCTGAGCTCCAGTGCAGTAAACAATGATTGTTTCGCACGCACCTCTGCAAAAAAGTCACCCTCACTTTCGGACCCAATGGCCAACAGACCAGCTTCTCCCCGTAGGCGTCTGGGTCCCCACATGACCCCAGAAACTGGATTTCTAAGTGATCAGGAGCTTGTTTCCTTTCCGGTTGAAAAAAAGCCATGCACCCAGTCACCTGCCACCAGCCCAATTCGTGTGCCTTCTTACCTAGGCTTTTCAGCGAGCCGGGAAATTAGTTGTTTACCTACGCTGCCTTCTTGGGAAGCATTATCCATATTTGCTGGACAAAGAATCCAGGAAGATATAAAAAGAAGCCTCCTGCATGTTTCTGCACTCAGATTTGGAAAGTTATTCCCTGAGTCTGTTGGTGTATTAAACAGCGTCCCTTCTCATCTTTAAACATCAGTTGGATTTTCTTTGGTCTTCTGCAACAGAAGGAACTACAAAAGCAAATTCCGGAAACTGATATGGCCTGAAATAGGAGCAGGGACCAAGGCAATGCAAGGAAGCAGTGAGCCTCTGCTGTACACAGGGAGGTACTCATCACTGGGTTAGAAGAGTGACTAAGGGGGACTTTGGGGGAGGATGAGAGAGGAGGGTTCTGGGAACAAGCCCATGGGGTGGAGACAGAAATTTGCTCAGGGTCCCTCTGTGTGTCTGTGGCAGGTCTTCCTTCTGGAAACCTGAGGGAGGCAGGATGGGCTGAGTAGAGAAGGACCTAGAAGGTCAGACCTGGGGTTGCTCCAATAAGGTGTGAGTAGGCAGTGTGGGGCTGGCCCAGGGTGGAGCTAGCCTAGGGTTGGCTAAAGTGCTTGATCCCAAGCTTTTCAGAATCTGGGCATTTGCTTTCGTTTTTGCTTTCCGGGTGCCTTGGCCCCAGGTGTGTCTGGTGTTTGTGCAGGCACAGCACAGAGGGGTTCCGCACAGCTACCAGGAAGTGGGCCTTATTCCAAATCAGCCAGAGGGAGACACTTGGTAAGTTGGGAAGGTAGGTGACCCTCACCCCATTCTCATCCTCACAGCACTTTCTAATACAAAGATATTGTCGCTCTTTTATACATGAGGAAAATTGAAACTCAGGGGGATCAGAGTGGAGTAATGAGCCCAAGGGTGCACGTAAGCAGGGGGCAGAGCCTGGTTTGGAATCCAGGTTAATGTGAGGGTTCCTGTCTTCCCTGAGCTCTTTGCAGTGGAGAGGAAGGGAATACTACTCAGGTGGGTACTCAACAACCCCTCCAGCTCAGCACAGTCTTGAGCTACCTGAGACAGGAGCCAGTGACTGCAGAGGAGGGGAATGTAGGGGGATGTGGAGGAGGCAGAGGAGGGGGATGTGGGGGGGCGGGATGTGGAGGAGGCAGAAGAGTGGGAAGTGGCGGGATGTGGAAGAGGCAGAGGAGGTGGGTGTGGGGGGATGTGGAGGAGGCAGAGGAAGTGGGTGTGGGGGGATATGGAGGAATGAGGGGGTGGGGGACTGTAGGTGAGTAAGAATCTCAGTTCCTTGTGGCCTGGATGTCCCTGGGGCTGCTGCTGAGGCTGAAGGGGAAAAGGATTTCCATGAGACTGCATGTATCCAGGCATTGTTTCATCCACCCTTTGACCTTAATACCTATCTCTGTGGGGAAACTGAGGCCCAGAGAGGGGATTGATTTGCCCTGGATGCCAGGAAGGGAGACTGAGCAGGAAGGTGGGCGAGCTCTGCCTCACTGCTTGTTCGGCCCTCATTGAGGACCTTGGGGGGATGGGAGACATGAGAGGTGGTCCTGTGTGCTCAGGGTTGGGGAGAAGCCCGGACCTAGCTAGAGTGTGAGGCAGGAGTGTGGTATGACCCAGGTTTCCTTCTTAAAGCACCAACTGTGGACAGAGAACAGTCAGAGGAGGCTGAGCCCAGCTCCCTGTGTCTGTACAGCAGAGACACATCTGGGAGCTGCTGTGGCATTGAAACCACATCTCCCTGCTTAGCCACCAGCACCCGGATGTGCGGGCCTCTCCTCTGCCCTCAGGAGTTGCCTGGTGCTGGGCAAGCCCCTTCCCTGAGAAGGATTTGTTCCTGTGTCTCCTATGTTTCAGAATTTGGGTTCACTTTCTCCTGTTGATGTTTTGGCTCCTGTGTACTGAGCACAGCGACTCACCTGTGGTCCACATACCTGCTGGACACAGTGGCCCAGCCTCTTGTGGTCTGAGTTCACTGATGGTAGCCTTTTCATTTTGTAGTTTTGAAGAGGTCAAATCAATCAGAGTTTCCCTGTATGCTTCTGGAAATTGTGTCTTGATTAGCAATGTTTCTGCAACTCAACATAAGTTTTAATATCTTATCCCCCCCACCACCACACTTTTATTGTTAGTTTTTAATTTTGTAATCCTCACCTTATGATATTTTTTCATTGATTTTTAAAGAGAGTGGAAGGGAGGGGGAGAGAGAGGGAGAGAAATATCAGTGAGAGAGGCACATCAACCTGTTGCCTCCCCTACCTGCACTGTGTCCGACTTGGTTCGTGGATAAACCTATAATCCAGGTCCATGCTCTTGACCAGGAATCAAACCCTTGACCCTTCAGTGCACAGGCTGATGCCTCAACCATTGAGCCACACCACCCAAGGCTATAGAAGCCTTTTGTTTCTTCTCCTTGTCCTTCTCTTCTTCCTCTGAATCCGTGTCTTCTTCCTAAAGCAGGCATATTCATTGGGTACCAAAGCCTTCAAGGGGCCTCTGGTGTAGGAAGCATAGCGCCGGGCAGCCATTGGTGAGCAGGAGTGGGAGGGGCTGGATAGACCTGGCCCTGCGCTTTCAGATATAAGTGGTATACAGCTCAAAGGTTATTGGAAGAATGTGCGTCATTAGTTGTAAAGTCGCAGAGCATTCCCGGGCAAAGACCATGCATATCAGCCATGTTATCATTGGCTATAAATATACTATAAGTCCCTTTGCTGTCTGTTTCAGGCACATCTCAGGAAGGGTAGTTGATAAATGCTGTTTGCCCTCTCAAAATAATCCTTAAAGCAGCAGTCCTCAATCTGTGGGTCACGACCCTTTTGGGGGTTAAACGACCCTTTCACTCAGATGGCCTAAGGCACCCTGCATATCAGATATTTACATTATGATTCATAACAGTTAACAAAATTACAATTAGAAAAGTTATTTGATAGTTGGGGGCAACTACAACTCGACCGTTGTGGCATTAGGAAGGTTGAGAACCACTTCCCTAAAGGCAAGCAGCTTTTCCTTTCTCCCGTGGGCTCCAAGGCAAGAGAATCCCCAGCAGAACTGGGAGAATCCTCTCCATGGGAAGGTCTGTTTCCCTCATCAGAGTTCACAGAACAGAAATGACCCAGAGTGTTTTTGATTATTGATTTGAGATCGAGAGGGAGAAACATCGATCCTTCCACTTACTTATGCATTCACTGACTGATTCTTGCATGTACCATTCATATGTGAGTTGTATGATGGAACCCACAAACTCGGCATACTGGATCGATGCTTTAACCAACCAAGCTACCCAGCCAGGGCCAGAGTGTGTTTTCACAGTGAAGGCCATAAGTCCTGACTGCCTCCCCTTTCCCTGCCTGTATCATTTTGGAAAAATGTGGCCTCAACACAGAGCCGCTGATTACAGTGTGGCCCCGTCCCCATGGACACCAAGTCAAGATGGGCACCAACACTTCCCATGAAGGAGCCCTCCTAGTGCTGTGGGACCACGCTCTCCAACAAAAGGTTAGTGATCCATGCATCCTTCAAACTGACTTGTGATCAAAAGGAGGACCATGGTGAGAAATGAGTTCTATACCAAGTAACCTCACAGGGTGATGTGATCATAATTCCTAGCTGGGCAGGTCATGGGAGGGATTGGGGGGACGGGGGGGGGGGGGGAGGAGAGTGGTAGGTAGTGTCCCATCCCAGGCATGTCCTTTTTAGTTAAAAGTTTATGTTTTCCTTAAGCAAGCCCTGTGCATCCAGCTTAACATGCCTTTGAAATAAACACCCTCAAAAGAGCACAATCTTGTGTGACCAATGTGGCTCAATGGTTGAGTGTCAACCTATGAAACCAGAGGTCAGTTTTTTCCATTCCCAGTCAGAACACATACTCAGGTTGTTGGCTCAATTCCAAGTAGGGGGTGTGCGGGAGGCAGCCAATGGATGCTTTTCTCTCTTCAATGTTTCTATCTCTCTCTCTTCATTTCTTTCCTCTCTCTAAAGCAAATAAAAATATTTTTTATTTATTTTTATTTTTATTTTTATTTTTTATTGATTATTCACAGAGAGGAAGGAAGAGGGATAGATTGATGGAAACATTGATGAGAGAGAATCATCGGCCAGCTGCCTCCTGCACACCCCCTTACCAGGGATGTGACCGCAACCAACATACATGCCTTTGACCAGAATAGAAACTGACCCCTTCAGTCCACAGACCAACACTCTATCCATTGAGCCAAACCAGTTTCGGCTAAAAATATTTTTAAAATATATGTTTTTTATTGCCTTCAGAGTAGAAGGGAGAGAGAGAGAGAGGAGAGAGGTAGAAAAGTCCATGATGAGAGAGAATCATAGATAGACTGCCTCCTACTCACCCTACACTGGGAATGGAGCCTACAACCTAGGCATGTGTGCTGACTGGGAATCAAACCATGACTCCTTGTTCATAGGTACACACTCAACCACTGAGCCCTATTGGCTCGGCAATAAAAACATTTTAAAAAGAGAGCAGATGCCAGCTGGGCTCAAAGTAGCTATTTGACGTGTCAACTGAAAATGGATATATCAATTGTGGTCTCAAATGTGATCTCTATAGCAGCTAAAATAAATTATATCTAATGGATCAACATGAAAAGCAAATTTGAATAAAGAAATCAAGTTGGAGGCAGATCCAAGATGGCTGCTCAGGTAGACATCTAACCGCAGCAGCACACAACAATTTCAATGGAATACAACTAAAATGTAGAGTGGACATTGCCCAGAGCTACAGGTAGTCGACTGACTGAAAAATTCTACAACAAGAAGGAAAGAGAAAACCAGAAGGAAAATCAGAGAAGCTGAAAAAAAGCCTAAGGTACGGAGACATGCTGCACGCCCGCCCGCACGCGCGTGGAGAGGTCGCAGCCGGAGAGGAGGAGAGGGCTGGATGCTGCCTGGCGTTCCCTAGCAGGAGGGAAATAAAACCCCCAGCCTGGGCTGAACCCCCGAACCGGCAGCGCTGAGCCCCAGTTATGGGCCAAACCCTAGGGACCCAGGCCTTGGCAGGGGGAGACAGGGCTGTGAGGCGAAATCCCAGGGGAGCAGCGAAAAGCAGGGCCCCCGGAGTCGCACGCACATTGCACGCAGAGGACTGAATGTTGACTCTGATGCTGGATTACCCTAGCCAGAAGAAACAAAGCCTCCGGCGCTGAACCTCAGTCCGGACTGCTCCGAACCCCAGTTCTAGGCCAATCCCTGGCGACCCAAGCTCAAGCAGAGGGAGACGAGGCTGTGAGGTGGAGTCCTGGGAGAGCGGCAAAAGGCCGAGCCCCCGGAGTCGCGCACATTGCTTGCAAGGGAAGGAATGTTGACTCTGATGTGGGATTGCCCTGGAGGGAAGGAAACAGGAGCCTCGGCCATGTTGGGCCCCAGTTTCAACTGCTCTGAACCCCAGTCCTAGGCCAGACCCTGGGGACCCAGACTCAGGCAGGGGGAGACGGGGCTGTGAGGCGGAATCCCAGGGGAGCGGCAAAAAGTGGAGCTCCCAGAGTCTCGCACACTGTGCGCAGAGGACAGTCTGTTGACTCTGATGCTAGACTCCCCTAGTAGGAAGGAGAAAAAAAGCTCCAGACTGGAGGAACGCGACGAGGAGCAGGAGCCCCTGCCGGACACCGGCCAGCCGGGCACCAGCAAGGAGCCGGGCGAAAGGGCCCCCGGGGGGAGGGTGTGTGCCCCTGAGCCTTCGACCGCTGAGTGCGGGCAACAGAGCCAAGGCCAGGGGCTGCTTCCTGGGCGGCGCAGACCCTGGCAACAGGCTGAAGCAGCGCAGGAGCCAGCGGAGAACAAAGGGGTGCCACAGGCCAACCTGCTGAGCTCCCAGGACAAGGAGGAAGAAACCAAAGTAGTTCTCAATGTGAAGAAATCAAGTGAGAGCAAAAGATAGTAAAATTATTTAAGAAAGAATACAAAGAAGATCTTGAAAAATCAAAGACTAAGTCAGAACTCAACTCACCAGCCAACATTGCAACATAAATGCGTTTTTTTTAAAAAAAAGGACAGAATGTTGGAACAGCGGCGGCCAGGCCTAGAGTGGCCAGGCACAAGGCAGTGGCAGCCGGGCCCGGAGCAGCAATGGCCAGGCCCCAGAGCAGAGGCAGCCAGAACCAGAGCATCAACAACCAGCACTAGAGCAGCCAGACCTGGGACAGTGGCAGCCAGGCATGAGGCGGAGGCGGCCAAGCCCAGGGTGGCCAGTCCAGAAACACCCAGCCCCGGAGTGGCCGAGCCCGGAGAAGCTGGGCCCAGAGCAGCCGGGTTGGGAGCAGCCAGACCCAGAACAGCAGTAGCCAAGCCTGGAGCATCCAGGCTGGGAGCGGCCAGGCTTGGAGCGGCCGGGCCCGGGGCAGCCGGGCCCAGAGCATCCGGGTCGGGTACAGCCAGGCCTGGAGCAGCAGCTGCCAGGCTGGGAGCGGCCAGGCCCAGAGCAGCGGCTGCCAGGCTGGGAGCAGCCAGGCCCGGAGCAGCAGGGTCGGGTGTGGCCAGGCCCGGAGCAGAGGCTGCCAGGCTGGGAGCTGCCAGGCCTGGAGCAGCCGGGTCTGGTGCGGCCAGGCCCGGAGTAGCGGCTGCCAGGTTGGGAGCGGCCAGGCCCGGAGCGGCCGGGTCCGGAGCAGCCGGGCCCAGAGCAGCCGGGTCGGGTGTGGCCCGGTCCGGAGCAGCAGCTGCCAGGCTGGGAGTGGCCAGGCCCGGAGTGGCCGGGCCCGGAGCAGCCAGGCCCAGAGCAGCTAGGTCGGGTGTGGCCAGGCCCGGAGCAACAGCAGCCAAGTCCAGAGCAACTAGGTCGGGAGCGGCAGTGACCAGACCTGGAGCAGCTGGTTGTGGAATGAACCAGAGCAACAGAGGCCAGGCCCAGAGCAGCCAGGCCCGGAACAGCTTGCTCCTCACCTGCCCCTGCCCCACAGCTGCCTCTCAGACATGGCTGGAAACTTTTGCGGGAACTTGAGGGTCTGCTGAATCAAGTGATGAAGGCTTAGATCTGGATGTGTTGAGTTAGTATAGGGCTGGGGTCTGTGAGTGCCTTGGGTGGGGCCCGGATGTGGCTAGTTGACCTATTTGGAAATGTCTTTTGTGTGAAGTGTATCATTGGGCATGAGGAGGTATTATTGATATGAGAAAATGCTAAGTAACTGATTTACTATCTGAAAAGGGATTTACTATCAGGGAAAGGGAGGGAGGAAGAGACTGAACATAAACTGTGCACCTATGGATGAGGACAATGGGGGATGGGGAGGGGGCGGAGGGTGGGGTGGGAACCTGGTGGAAGGGTTAAGAAATGAGGAACCTTAGTAATAATATGAACAATAAAGATTGATTTTAAAAAAAAGAAAAGAAAAAAAAAGAGCACCATCTTGTTAACCACCCTGTAATCCTATCCCCTCCTTGATTTCTCCCATCTCATGTCATCTTCCTGACATCCCCTCCTTAATTGCAAATGCCTAGAAGGAACTGAGGAACTGTTGTTCTCCAGAGCATAAGGGAATTCTGGCCTATGTTTCAACATGCATGGAACTTGAAGACACCATTCTGAGTGAAGGAAACCAGTCTCAGAAAGTAACCCTTGTATGAGGCCCTCAAATCTGTAGAGACAAACAGTAGAATGGCAGTTTCTAGGGGCTGGCAGGAGAGAGAATGGGGAGTTATTGTTTTGTGGGTACAGCGTTTCTCTTTTGCAAAAGGAAGAGAGTTCTGGAGATTGGTTGCAGAGCAATGTAGATATAATTTGACAATATTGAACTGTACCCTTAAAAATGGTCAAGGTGGCTAATTTTATGTTGTGAATTTTTCTTAGTGTAATAAAATTTTTTAAATAATTAAAGATGTGTTTCTTAAAAAAACAACAACAACCCTACTATTAACTAGAAGATGGAAAAGATGGACACCTCATACACTGTGAGTATAAGTGTAAATTGGCACAGTTTGTTTGCATAGCAATGTGGGATAGGTATAAAGAATTTTTTTATGGCAATACCCTCTGACCAAGTCATTCCTCTTCTAGAAATATCTTAAGGGAAACAACCTCAAATGCAGGCTAACTCATATGCTAGAAGAGTGGTTTTGTTCTATTTTCATAAAGAACTAGAAACGAGTTAAAATCCAAAGGTGTGTGTGTTGGGGGTGGGTGGCTGGGCAGGGGAGAGGACCCTGCAATTCAGGAGGTTCACAATTAACCCCACAATTTGTTTTCTTTTCCCCAAGGGTACAGACTGGTGAGCTGAAGGGGAAACTCTGAGATCCACCTCTGACACCATGACCTCAGAAGCTGATGAAATCTGCCCAGGTAGTCAACTTCCTTCTTTCTGGCTGATTCCTGCTTATGCCCTAGAATTGAGGGAAGTGCCTAGAGAATGGTTCTTAAACCACACAGGAATCAAAAACATCAAAGGGGATTGATGAGTGACCTTGAGCCCTTAAGAGGCACCTAGTGTAGTCCCCTCAACCAGGAGTCTTTGTGGGGGACCTACTTCCTGGCTCTCTCCTCAGGATGCTCACTGCCTTCCTTCCCCTACCACCCAATGAGCCCAAAGAGGCTAGAACAGCCCATGGGAAGTGGGACTTTTTCCCAGAACCTGGAACATGCTAGTCCCAGGTGGAACCTTTCCCCTCCATAGAATCTATTCTACTCCCTCCACCCCCACCCCCCCCCCCGACCCAACTGTGTTAGGCCCTGACCTGGGCTCCCAATTATAAACATATGCTTACTAGAGGTGATTTTATCAGGCAGGAACTTCTTCTCTTAATCTCAAATACCTTTAACCCCCTGAGAGGCCCACATTGTTATTTATCCCAGCTATCCACACCCCACGCAAGAAATACACAGATACAGTGCTCTGGGTTCCCTCCATGTAAACCCTGATTTCCTTTCTCCCTCAGTGGGTGAAACAAGAAAAGAAAAAAATGCCCCTCCACCCACCCAAATGAACACTGCGCTGCCTAAGCAACCAGATCACTCTCCCAGGAGAGGAAAGTACTTGTTTCTGTTGTAGCATAAGGAGGAGAGGACAGCTCAGAAGCCAGCATCTGCTGAGCAGGATCCGGGGTCTCCAGTGGTGTCAGAGGTGCCCATGTGAAACTGTGGCCCTTTATACTAAACTGGGGTGTGGGTGGTGAGCTGATACTGATTGATCTCAAGATTAGAGTTGAGGCTCCAATCCCAACCACCTGAAGACACCCCTCCATGCCCATCTTGGAGCATCTGTGAGAAGCAGGAGGAATCCTCTTTGCCTGTTAGTTTTACTCCATCAGTGGCTTGTGATTTGAAACTTTACTTTTAAATTTCAAAAAGTCAGGAGAAACCAAGATGGCGGCATAGATGAACACCTAAATTGCAGCCTCGCACAGCAATTTACAAAATACAACTAAAAGTCAAAACGGACATCATCCAGAACCACAGGAAAGCTGACTGACTGGAAATTCTACAACTAGAAGGTAAAAGAAAACCACAAGGGAAATCAGAGGAGCTATAAAAACCTGAGATACGGAGATAAGGGTGCCTGTGTGCAGAGAGGACAGAGCTGGAGAGTACAGGGCAGTTGAGTGCCTGCCTTGCGTTTTCTATTGAGAGAAGATAAAAGCTTCAGACTGCGCTGAACCCCAGTTCTGACTGCACTGAACCCCAGTTCCGGGCGAGACCCTGGGGACCCAGGCTCATACAGAGGGTATCTGGGCTGTAAGGCAGAAACTCAGAGGAGTGGTGAAAGGCAGAGCTCCGGAGGTGCGCACGTGAATGCTTGTAGAGGGAATTCTGTTGACTGTGCCCTGGGTTGCCCTAGTGGAAGGAGACAATAGCTCTGGACTGTGCTGAACCCCAGTTTCAGGCGAGAATATTGGAATTCAAATTCATTGGGGGAGAGACTAGACTGTCTGGCAGCGGGCAAAACTCAAGGGTGCCTTTCTCTCAGAGGTGCTTCCAGCGTGTACTGAGGGACACTGAGACCCAGGAACCTCACAGGGTGGGGCTGATGGGAAGCCAAGGCTGTAGGCTCCACCCTGAAATTTCCCCATCCAAGCTGAGCACAGAAGCTTTTGCAATTTTGCAAGTCTAGTGGAATAAGTCTGTCTCCTGGAGTATATACAGCTGATCTTCATAGCCAATTGTCCTGGAACTCAACTCCTCCTACTGATACCAAACAACAATCAAGACTTAACTACAACAAGGCTGTACACACAGTCCACAAAGGGGTGCACCTAGAATGTCCATCTCAGGTCACTGGGGAGGTCAAGCCACTGGCCCATATAGGACACCTAGCACACAAAGCTACCCTACCAACTGAGGAAGCAGTTAAAATGTGGAGAAAAAGAAACAAATCACAAATGAAAGAAATGGATAAAAACAAATGACTGGAGATAGAGTTCAAAACTACGGTTATAAGGTTTTTCAAAAATTTCCTAAAAAAGGCCGATAAATTTAGCGAGACCCTCAAGGATATGAGAGAGACCCTCGAGGATATGGAAAAGGACCAACTAGAAATTAAACATACACTGACTGAAATAAAAAATATTATACAGAGACCCAACGTCAGATTAGAGGAACACAAGAATCAAGTCAAAGATTTGGAATACAAAGAAGCCAAAATTACTCAACTGGAAAAGCTAAAAGAAAAAAGAATTCAAAAATTTGAAGATAGTGTAAGTAGCTTCTGGGACAACTTTAAGCGTACCAACATCAGAATTATGGGTGTGCCAGAAGAAGAGAGAGAGCAAGACACTGAACACCTATTTGAAGAAATAATGACTCAAAACTTCTGCCACCTGGTGAAAGAAATAGACTTACAAGTCTAGGAAGCACACAGAACCCCAAACAAAAGGAATCCAAAGAGCACCATAGCAAGACACATCATAATTAAAATGCTAAGAGCAAAAGACAAAGAGAGAATATTAAAAGCAGCAAGAGAGCCAAAACCGGTTTGGCTCAGTGGATAGAGTGTCAGCCTGTGGACTGAAAGCCCCAGGTTCAATTCTGGTGAAGGGCATGTACCTTGGCTGCAGGAACATCCCCAGTAGGGGATGTGCAGGAGGCAGCTGATCGATGTTTCTCTCTCATCGATGTTTCTAGCATCCCTCTCCCTTCTTCTCTGTAAAATATCAATAAAATATATATTTAAAATAATAAAATAAATTAAAGTAGCAAGAGAAAAATAGTTAATTACCTACAAGGGAGCACCCATATGATTGTCAGCTGACTTCTCAACAGAAACTATGCAGGCCAGATGGGAGTGGCAAAAATAGTCAAAAGGATGAATAGCAAGAACCTACAACCAAAAGTATTCTACCCAGCCAAGCTGACATTCAGAATTGAAAGTCAGATAAAGAGCTTCACAGATAAGAAAAAGCTAAAGGAGTTCATCAACACCAAACCAGTATTATATGAAATGCTGAAAGGTATTCTCTAAGAAGAGGAAGAAGAAAAAGATAAAGATAAAAATTATGAACAACAAATAGTACGTATCTATCAACAAGTGAATCTAAAAATCAAATGAATTAAAAATCTGACGTACAGAATAAACTGGTGAATATAATAGAATCTGGGGCATAGAAAGGGAGTGGACTGACAACTCTTAGAGGGAAAGGGATGTGGGGGTGCGGGAAGAGACTGGATTAAAGTTGTGCACCTATAGATGAGGATAGTGTAGGGGAGGTAAGGAAAAAGGGTGGGATAGGAACTAGGTGGAGGGGAGCTATGGGGCAAAAAAAGAGAAACAATTGTAATAATCTGAGCAATAAAGATTTATTGTTTTTGTTTTTAAAGAAAAGAAATAAAAACAAGAAAGAGCCCCCCCAAAAAAAAATTTAAATAAATAAAAATGAGTTTTCTTTAAAAAAAAAATTTTTTTTTTTTAAGTCTCAGAGATAACCTATAGGGTAGAGGGCAGAAATCACATGAATTTTTGAAACATATGGAGGCTTTAAACTCAGGTAAGGAGACGGCTGATGGGTGGCCTTGGACGCTACCTGTGAGCTTTCTGCTTCTTGGCTTTGGGCCTTCACTTGTCCTGAGTTTCCCTTTCTTTTTCTGTGAAAGAAGAACCATGTCCTTTTTGTGTTAGCAAACACATTTACATCCTGTCTCTGCACACACAAAACATACAGCATTCCCCAGTCCCTTATCTGCAATTTCATAGTCTCAAAATCCCTGGGAGTCTCATGTTTTTATACTTAATTTTTAAAAAAGGTTTTGACTTTTAAAGGGAGAGAGATAAGAGTGGGGGAGGAAGAGTTGAGTTTTCTCTCCCTAACTCATAAGGACACCAGTCAGGCGGGAGCCCAGGGGTCTGCACCGAGGCAGGGCGGGCAGCGGGGCAGACTTGCATGCCCGGGATGGAGGGCGAGCTCCCTGAGGCTCCATGTGGCTCCTCGGGTATCCTGGAGGGAGATGTGGTCCCTGCTGCCGGCCGAGATGCAGATAAGAAAAAGCTAAAGGAGTTCATTAGCTGGCCCTGGATCGAGATGAGGACCACCTGGAGGTGTTCAGCAAGGATGCCCCCTAATGGACATGAACTCTTTAAGCTCATCGATGCCAAGGTCCCCTTTGTCGATGATCAACCAGGTCAAGTTTGAGGATGAGCCCGACTTGAAAGATCTCTTCATCAAGGTCGACGATCCAGAGAGCCGCGTCATCACCATTGAGACTGTCATCACTCACAGGGTCGCCACCCAGACATCAGGTGAGGAATTTGACTCCAGTGAATTGGAAGTCAGGAGGCCGTACCACGACTTCCTGTGGCTGAAGGGAAAGATGGAGGAAGCCCACCCCCCTCTGATTATCCCACTGCTGCCAGAGAAGTCCTTGGAGAAGGGATGGTGGAGCGCTTTAACGACCACTTCACCCAGACGAGCAGGAGGGCCTCCAATAAGTTTTGAACCAAATTGCCCACCATCTAACTTGAACATTCAGTGAAGATTTCAAAGTTTTCCTAACCGCACAAGTTGGGGAGCTGTCCTTCCACAGGAAGCAGGGGCCGGGGCTGCTGAGCAAGGTGGGCCAGGTGGTCCGAGCTGTTGCCCTGTCCACGAAAGGAGTGAGGAGCAGCCCTGAGGAGTTCATGGAGATGAATGACTTCATCGAAGCCTTTAACCAGAAAATGAATTTGATCGATAAGGTATCTCAGAGAATTTACAAGGAGGAATGCAAATATTTTGGTGAAATGAAAGAATATACCCCATTCATGCCCTGTGGTCAGAGTCAGAAGAGGACCTGGTGGACACACTGGGTGGTAGTGCTAGCTGCCTGAACCAGTGCTGCCAGGCCACCGAGCGACATTTGTGCGGCTTGTCTGAGGCCCTCCTCCCCGGTGCACCAGAACGTGCTCTAAGGCGAAATGCTCATGGGTGTCATGCAAAGGAGAAACCACATCCAGCAGAACTGGAATTCAAGGCAGAAGCTTTGGCCTACAAGAAGGCAGGCACAGACCTGGTGAGCTCTCACGTTTTGCAATATGATAGTGTCAACTTCTTGGTTATCTGAGACTTTTCCTGTCAACATAAATCCCCATTACTACAATAATAATAATAATAATAATAATAATAATAATAATAATAACAACAGTGAGATTGGATTAGGATCCTACACAGATGACCTCATTTAACCTTAATTACAAAGTACAGGGGACCTGGGCAGGTTCACTCAGTGACTGAGCATCCACCCATGAAACAAGAGGTCCCAGGTTCGCTTCCTGGTCAGGGCCCATGTCTAGGTTTTGGGCTCCATGTCCAATAGGGGACCTGCAGGAAGCAGTCAATAGATGATTCTCTCTCATCGATGTTTCTATTTCTCTATCCTTCTCTCTTCCTCTCCTTTCCTCAATAAAAACATTTTCAAAAATTAAATTTAATAATACAGAGTCAGAACTTCAACATATAAAGTTTGGGGAACACACAGCACTAGGTGACTCCATCAAAAGTCCCCCAGATTTTTTAAAAAAAGCCCCCATGTGACAGCTGCTCAGGAAGATGAACATTTAACCTCCTTGTTTATACTCATCACCATTTATGTTCTACCACAATTTCTTCTAACCTCGTGGTTTTTTCTTTCCATCTAGACAGTGAAGATTTTGTTGATGCCATTGAGTATTTAATGGACCCGGGGGACAAAGGGAAACTACAACACCTGCTGAGGGATGGATCCTGGGAGAGATTTGTGACTGCAGCCAAGCTGTCCAGGTAACCTCCAGGGGATGCCTGTATCGTCACCCCGATCTCCCCTGCATCTAGATTCCTCTGGCAGGCACCCTCCTCCTGGTAGGATCATGAGCTAGAGGTTGAAGAACTTCCTTCTCAACAGTCCATGAGCAACATTTCCCTGGTATCATTCATTGGCAGCGAAAGGCCCTAGATTGAGAAGAGTTGAAGTCTGCAAGGGAAGATTAGGTAACCTTGAACATGTTATGTAACCAGTCTCTGTCTTACTGATGTGTTCTATTCCATTGTGAGGAGAGTGAGATCATGCGGGTAAACTGTTTAGCCTAATCACTGACACATGGTTTGGGGGCAGTTCACATGAACTTTAGAAAAGATGCTGGGAATAGATAGGACACAAGAATTTTCTTGTTGGATGTGAGGGCCTCACAGGACTTCCTGTGGTACAAGCCAGAAAATGCTGGCACAGTTTGTGTCCCTGGGGATTGTGGCTAGAGAGCCTGCTCTCTCTAAGAAAGGGATTGCACAAGCTCTGCAGGGTCCTGCTGACCTGGAAGGCAGAGAGCTGCAGTCAAGCTTGCACCATGTTTGGTTGAATCCTGACTGTATCTCTGCCCGGCTCTGGGGCTCTGGGCTTATGTCATTTCCCTCATCAATGGAATAGCAAGTCCATCTGAACAGACTCTGGTGAAGGCCTAGGAATAAACTTCAGGGTCAAGGCTGAGGAAGCAAGTGCAGTCACCCTGTCTGGAGGCCCAGAGAGGCCTGGAGCAGGATCAGAGTCCGGGTTTATGGATGGAGCCAAGGTGGTCCAAGTGGGAGGACTGGCAGGAAGGCTTGGCAGCGGGGCTGGACTAGAGTGAGGCAGCGGAGGCACCTGGACACAGGACCGAGGAGGCCTGGGGCCTAGTAGAGGGCTGTGCAGGGGTGGGGGGCACATTTCTTCTTTCCCTGATTTGATCCCCTCTCTGCTGGGGGCAGAGGGCCCTGGGTGATCATGTGCTCCAACCCTGTCTGTGAGCTTAAGGGCTCCTGACCTCCCTGTGGGACCCTCTTCTCTTCTCCAGGGAGTAACGCTGACCAGAGGAAAGGCAGTGTGGCTACCGGTGAGAATGGGGGCAGTCAATGTGGTGTAATCTGAGGGATTCCAAGTAGATGCACATGTTCCCACCATAGAAGACAGGACTTCCTGCACCAGGTCATCCAATCAGGGGTCTCAGATTTAGCCATTCATATACCTGCTGTGGTTAATCCCCTGTCCTTCCTGATTGCAGGGATGAGGCAGATGCACTCTATGCAGACTTGAGCCAGCTGGAAGCACTCATGGCCGTGGAGGACAAAGACATGCCCTCAGCAGACCAGCTGCATGGGGAGAGCTTTATGAAGGAGTTTCCTCAGGTCAAACGGGATCTTGAGGAACGCATAGGAAAGCTCTACGCACTTGCTGATGAGGTTGACAAGGTGCACAGGGACTGCACTATCACGCAGGTGGCGGCCGCTTCCACAGGCGCTGTGTCGGGCCTTCTGACCATCGCTGGCCTGTGTCTGGCACCATTCACAGCAGGGGCTAGTTTGGTGATTTCAGGAGCTGGGGTGGGACTGGGGGCAGCAGCTGCTGTGACCGGTGTGACTGCAAACATCGTGGAAGTCTCAAAGGATGCATCAGCAAAAGCCGAAGCCAGTCGCCTTATGTCAACCGGCATTGACACACAGAAGGTGGTTGTGAAGGTTGTACGTCGCAGCACGCCCAAAATTACTTTCTTAGCACGGAAGTGCTTCCAATCCCTGCAAGGCATTGTGAAGAATGGCCGGGCCTTCAAGCTGGCCAAATCCAATCCTCTCTTAGCAGCCAAGGCCACGCGCTTCATGCGCACTGGAGCAGTCTCAGCCCGAAGCGGCAAGCAGCTGCAGAAAGCTTTTGGAGGCACTGCTCTGGCCATGAGCAAAGGAGCCAGGGTACTGGGTGCAGCCACGGCAGGTGTATTTCTTCTTATGGATGTAGTGGTCCTGGTGAAAGAGTCAATGCATTTACATAAGGGCGCAAAGTCTCAGTCGGCGAATGAGTTGAGGCAGCAGGCCCAGGAGCTGGAGAGGAGGCTGGAACAACTCACCCGCATTCATGAAAGTCTTCAGGAGAAACTATCTCCATGATCTCCTGGTCGTGCAGGGAGGAAGGAGCATGGTATGTGGGAGACAAAGGCGTGGACTTGACATTGTTAGAGGGGAAAATCTAGGGAGAAAAAATGGATGGAACTGTGTGGGAAGGTGTTGAGCACAGCGGAGGAGGGATTTATTCAAATGGAAGGTGGGTAAAGAAGGAAGGAACCTGGACCTGAAATCAGGGAGGAGAGGGGACATGAGAGTTGGGGGGATATGTGGAGCTTTTTAAATTTATTTTTATTTTGTTATATAATAAATCTTTATTGTTCAGATTATTACAGGTGTTCCTCTTTTCTTCCCCCCATAGCTCCCCTGCACCTGGTTCCCCACTCAACCCCATGCCCTTACCCCCTGCCACTTTCTTCATCCATAGGTATAAGATTTTTGTCCAATCTCTTCCCACACCCCTCAGACCTCCTTCCCCCTGAGAATTGGCAGTCTACTCCCTTTCTATGTCCCTGATTCTATTATATTCACCTGTCCATTCTGTTCTTCAGATTTTTTATTCACTTGATTTTTAGATTCACTTGTTGGTAGTTATGTATTTAATGTCTTTTTGTTCATAGTTTTTACCTTTACCTTTATCTTCTTCTTCCTCTTCTTAAAGAATACCCTTCAGCATTTCATGACATCCTGGTTTGGTGGTGATGAACTCCTTTAGCTTTTTCTTGTCTGTTTATCTGATCTTCAATTCTGAATGATAGCTTTGCTGAGTAAAGTAATCTTGGTTGTAGATTCTTGCTGTTCATCACTTTGAATATTTCTTGCCACTCCCTTCTGGCTTGCATAGTTTCTGTTGAGAAATCAGCTGACAGTCATATTGGTACTCCCTTATAGGTAACTGTTTTTCTCTTGCTGCTTTCAACATTCTCTTTTTGTCTTTTGCCTTTGGCATTTAATTATCCTATGTCTTGGTGTGGTCCTCTTTGGATTCTTCTTGTTTGGAGCTGTGTGCATTTCCTCGACTTGTAAGTCTATTTCTTTCACCAGGTAGGGAAAGTTTTCTGTCATTATTTCTTTCAATAGGCCTTCATTATCCTGCTCTCTCTCTTCTTCTGGCAACACAAAAATCTGGATATTGGAATGCTTAAACATCCCAGAGCTCCTTACACTCTCATCACACTTTTGGATTCTTCTTTCTTTCTGCCTCTCTGGTTGGGTGTTTTTTGTTTCCTCATATTCCAGATCTTTGGTTTGACTCTTGGAGTACGTTGATCTACAGTTGAGTTACTGTATATTCTTTATTTCAGACAGTGTATGCTTAATTTCTGACTGGTCCTTTTCCATTTTTTTTGGTATTCTCATTAAGGTCTTTGAAGGTCTCTACAAGTTTCTCAGCAGTTTTTAGAATATTCTTGAGTAACCTTATAAATGTGATTCTGAACTCTGTGTTCTCCAGTAGTTTATGTTCCTCCATCTATCCTATTCATAGCATGCTTCTGTGTCTCCACATTTTGGTTGCCTCCCTGTGTTGATGGAGTGACTTTGTGTGGTAGATGACCTATAGGGGCCAGTAGCTCAGCTTCCCCAATCACCCGAGGTGGTTACTCTTAGTACACCCCTTTGTGGGCTGAGTACAAAGTCTTGGTGTAGTTAAGCCTTGATTGCTGTTGGTACACTGGTAGGAATTGACCTCCAGGCCAATTGGCTTTGAGGACCCGCTGTGTCTATCATGGAGAGCTGCTGTGCTGGAGACATGCTTATGTTGCAGGCCTTGTTTCAGTGGGGCTTTGGTGCTCATTGAGTCCACCTCTTGAATGTGTCACTTATGGATGTGAGGAGTTGAAATCTGGTCTCTCACACTGACCACTAGGTAAACTGGCTTCTGAATCTCCAATGGGGTGCAGTTCATCTACTGTCTGAGGCCACCCTGCAGGAGGTACAGAGAGAACCACAGTCCTCTCCTCCCTGCTTGGAGCTTGGAGGCTTTGGAGCTGTCTGCACCAGGTTGCAAGTTTGCTAGGTTAAACTGCAATAGAGAAGGCCATTCATATGCAAGAGCCGCAGCTTGGAGCTTTGGTGTATTTGTAGATTGTATAGGGAGGAGTCTCAGGGTGTCTCTAGGCTAGGGTGTGGCAAATATCAATGGCTGTCAGTCAGCCATCTCTGCCTCTCTGACTGAGTCCCCGCATCTCCTGCCCCAACACAGCAAACAATTATATTTGCGCACAGCTCTGCAAGCAAGCACCTTCACTTTCTGACCTGATGGGAGACAATCCAGCTTCTTTCCAGAAACTGGATTTCAGAAAGAGTGGGAGTTTGTCTCTCTTTGGATTAAACCTAGCAATTCACTCTACCAGCCGGGATCCACCTCCAGCCCATAGCACACATGTCTTCCCCTCCTTCCCCCCCCTTCAGTTTTTCAGCGCTTGTGCCCTGAATTCTCCTTTCTCTTTCAGTCTAGTTGTAGTGCTTCCCCTCAGCCAGCTTTCCAATGTTCTGGGTGATAGATGTTTTGTCGTTTAGTTATAGTTTTGAAATTGTTGTGTGTTTACCTAAGCCACCATCTTGGATCTCCCAGGGAGCTTTATTTTGACTAAAAAAGACATTGGGGTCATGAATAAAGAAAGATAAGTGGAGGAATAAGCACCAAGAAGGCTGGAACTACTGAAGAGTTGACAATGGAAGAAGGGGAAAGACTTTGAGTTGTTGGGATATGGGAGTTACAGTGGCTCCTGGACTGGCCCTCCCCAGGTTTCACCCTCCCAGCAGGAACCACAGCCCTTCCCGGCCGTTCTCTAGCCCTGCTTTCCAGTCCCAGCTCACCTTTGTCTTCCAGCAGCACAGCTTAGGTAGGCATAAAAATGTTATTTATTTTATTTGTCAATTACAGTTGACATACAATATTATTAGTTTGGTTGTACAATATACTGATTAGAAAGTGATTACCCATTAAGTTTAGCAGACATATGGCATCATTCGTAGTTATTACAATGTTATGCACTATAGGCAGTGACTTCTTTATGATGATGATGATGGTGGTGGTGGTGGTGGTGGTGGTGATGACAGCAGAGTTGGTGGAACATTGGAAATAATGAAACTGCAAATGTTCTCAGAACAGTGGTTGATTTGGAAGTAAAAAAGGAGAGAGAGAGAGGGAGAGAAGTGAAAACAGATACTCACAGCAGGTCAAGGAGATCTACCAATCAGCCCTGAGACACAGGCTCCCCATCAGTGGAGAAGTGGTATGGAAATGATGATATTCTAGGCCCTCTGTTTCTCTCCGTCTGTGTTCTGCAGACTTCGGTTCAGTAAGATGGACTGAGCCTTTGTGGTGGGGATTGGTGGGCTCCTCTGGGCTCCGGGTGCCTGGCTTCCCTTCCCCATGAGCCTGTTCTCCAGGAACTCAGGGAGCAAATCTTCCATAGCTCCTGCTCGCTCACTGGGGTCTCACTCTCCCGTCCAGTCAAGTCCGTGAGACCTCGGTGCCCCAGGAGCTCAGCTGGGACACCGGGGAAGCTTCTGCACAGGTGCCTTGGCCTGAACACAGCTGGTTTCCTCACCCAGCATCTGAGGCCCAGGATTAACTGTAGGACATGAGCTTGATTAACATCAGAAGGATTTGCCCCGACTGCTTTGGCTCAGTGGATTGAGCTTCAGCCTGTACACTGAAGGGTCCAAGGTTCAATTCCAGTCAAGGGCATTTACATTGGTTATGAGCACATCCCAGTAGGGGCTGTGCATGAGGCAGCTGATTGATGTTTTTCTCTCATTGATGTTTCTAAACTCTACATCCCTCTACCTTCCTCTCCATAAAAAAAGCAATACAATTATAAAAGAAAAGATCAGAAGGGTTTGTTTGCAGGGTGAGAGAGGGTCATCAATAAATAGACAGGGAGACAGCAAACATTTTTCCAATCTACCCTCACATTTTCCCTCCTGTAAGAGCTTTCACATGGTCATTTACCCTTGTGGCACTGCTCCTGCCCCCACCCCTTCTCCACACTGAGCCAGAACAGCCCTTAGGAATACAAATCTTATCAAGCACCTGCTTCCCATTACTCTGCACAAAAGCCAGAGGCCTCCACCCAGCCACAAGTAACCTGTTGGAGCCTGGTGTCCCCTAGGGCAGAGCTGAGACAAGGCTCACTGAGGGTTGACTTGGGAATGATACTTCGCAGCTGGACTTAGGGACACTGCCTCCTGGAGGGCACTCTTGGGCTTTGCCTTCCGAGGCCCACAATGAGGACCAGACCCACATCAACAAGGAAACCCTGGCTCTCTGTGATAGGAGCAATGTGAATCAACCAAGGTAAACAGAACAAAGGAGAAGGTTCCTTGACCTCCCTGACCTTAGTGGGACAAGCTGGAAACACACAGAGGCTTCCCTACTAGAATCCACGTGTATGATAGACCCTCTGAGCAACACAAGGACGTGTGAGCAGCCTGTCAGGGAGGTAGCAGTTCTCACAAGGCCTATGAAGAATTTGTTTGCTCTTTGGAAATGCTTTGACCAGTAGGTACCAATTCAGCTCGATCCTGCATCACTTCCTGCCAGACCGACATTAAGGAGAGAAATCTTATATCAGGGGGCTTGACTTAGTGTGAGGAGTCAAGAAAGGCTCCCCTGAAGAGGGGACACCAAGGGTTGAAAGGATGGGGAGGAAAGTGGGGGTGAGGGTACTTGGGGCAAAGGACCTGTGCCTGCAGGGTTCTGGCTGGGAGGGAGGGACACTAGGAAAAGACACTGATGGAACTGGTGTTTCCACTCAGCTTCCCCTGTCAGGAATCCTGTAAGAAAGGGGCAGTCAGCAAAGGGCAGGAAGGGAAGGCTGTTGGGATGAGCAGGCTGGCAGGCAGAGTGATTAGGGCAATCAGGCAGGCAGGTGAGTGGCTGGAGCCAGCAGTCCTGCACTGTGAGAGGGATGTCTGACTGCCAGTTTAGGCCTGACTCCTGTAAACCGAAAATAGGACATTCTTCTAGGGGTCCCAGATTGGAGAGGGTGCAGGCTGGGCTGAGGAACACCTGCCCCTATGCACGAATGTCGTGTATTGTGCCACTAGTAAATATATATTCTTATAGATTTCAGAGTGGAAGGGAGAGGGAAAGAGAGATAGGAAGATCATTAATGAGAGAATCATTGATCAGCTGCCTACTGCACGCCCCCTACTGGGAGCTCTCAACCCAGGCATGTGCACTACACTGAAATCATACCCGGGACCTTTTACTCCCCAGGCTGAGGCTCTATCCACTAGTGCTGGATGTCCACTTCTTGTCTGCCCCTTGGGAGGAGAAGATGAGCAACGCCAGTTCCTCATTCTCAAGGGCTTTGCCATTGACGAGGGAGCTTCACATGTGTCTCATGCCTCTCACCTGGCGACACGCATGGAGCAGGGCCTCCCCAGGGCCTGTGGGGCACAGGGAGCAAGGGCCCAGCTTTGGGATAATATGGATGATGCTGGCAATCTGGCAACAAGGGGCTGAGGCCAGTGCCATCTCATATGAAGTCTGCAGGTGCTGTTGGAATGGAGAGCAGAGCAATGGCCTTGGGGAGCCACTCTGATGACCACACCAGTCACCTGGGTTATGAGCTCCCTGCCCACCCACTGCCCTATAAACAGGACGAGGACAGGGAGACAGAACCCTGCTCTGAGCACTAAACTCTTGGTGTCCAGCGTGTTTGAGCCAAGCTCCCCTCTCCCATGTTAGAGACTGGGCCACGCTGGGGTGAGGGTGCTGGCTGAGTGCCTCCAGCTGTGACTCCTTCAGCTCCCACCAGGCGCTGTTGGTGGCACATGCCAGACCCTTGTCCCTGTGACTTGGGTCTCCTTGACCCTTGAGTGGGGATTGTCCTCACAGTGGGCTGAGATGGCTTATTGACCAAGAATTTGTCCAAGACCCCAGGTCTGAGCTATCAGCATCCCAGGTGACCTTGCTTGTGATGTCGGGAGGGGGCGGGTGTCCAGCTCAACCCTACAGAATAGTTCCTGGGTCGTTAGGGTTCCTAAGAGGGGTGATCTCAGCTCATGCCAAGAGGCACCCATCTCACCTCATGTGGCTTTGTAGGGCCCCCTTTCCAGTTGTTCAGCCACGTGGACACGTACATCCGTCTTCACCGAGGCCATGGACATCTGTCTGGGGTCCTTTCTGTGTTCTTATCACAGTATCCTTTGGAAAACGGGACTCCGTCCCTGTGGGTCTGGCATGACTCTCTGCCATGCAGGGTGTGGGGGTGTCCAGAGGCAGCCAGGCTAGCGAAATGGAGAGGAACCAGAGGAAGGCAGGTTCCAGGAAAAACAAGACAAAAATAATTGTAACCAGCACCAGAGGCCAACAGTGACACTGGCTCTGAGTCTTGGCCCCTCCCCTGAGCTGCCTGGGACAAGGCCCGCCTCTCCCCTCATCTTGGCTTTTTCTTCTCTGAAGTCAGGCCTTTGCTGGGGGAGTTTGTGAAGGCCTGGTGTGTGGTCCTCATGCAATACCATCACTCTTCCACCCCCCTAAAAAGTGGGGGAGGAGGCCCTGGCGCCCTATGGACATTTTCCAGGATGAGCAGGCTTCATGGAAGGGCCACGTTGGCCTCTGGGGTCCATTACCAGCCTAACTTGGAGGAGTCGGGGGATAGGAGGTGTAGGAAGGGGGCAGAGAGGAAAAGCCCATCAGCTGCATCACTTACAGGTGGAGCCATTCTCCTCCTGTTTCTTGATCTGTGAAATCCAGGTGGTGGTGCCTAGAGTAGGTGTGAGATCAAGTAGGAAAGGCCAGGGAGTGCCCGCACGGTGCCTGGCACGCACTGAGCCCTGTATACTTTCCATTTTCAGACTTTTCAGTGTGAACGCGACACTGGGATTTCTATAGAGAGATCTGCTGTCAAGAAAAAGGGGGCTGGAGAGGGAACAGCAGCTTCTCTCTGCCAACACCCACAAAGTTGTGGTCCCACAGACAGCCATGACCACCTGGGATGGCCTCCTTGGACAGGTCGCCGTGATTCTGAGGCACAGACCCTGTCACCATCTCTGAGCACCTAATAATCTGGCCACTCAGTATGTCTGTGTTTGTGTGTGTGTGTGGCCCGGTGCATGGGTGGGGTCCAGCCAGCCTGGCCAGGGGGAGGGACACGGGCAGTTGGCCGGCCTGCCTGCTGGTTGAACTCCTGGCCAAGGCGACAATTTCCATATTAGCCTCTTATTATACAGGATATATTCTGAGTGGCCAGATTATTATGTATTCATTCAGAGGTCATCATAATCTGGTCACTCAGTGTATACATACATACACATGAGAGGAAGGGAGAGGTAGAGAGATACAAACACCAGTGATGAGAGAGCATCATCAATTGGCTGCCTCCTGCATGCCCCTCAAAGGGGCTAGTGCCCTGACAGGGATTTGAACCTTGACCTCCTGGTTCATAGTTTGATGATCAACCACTGAACCAAGCTGTCCGGCCTGAACAGAATCTTTTGACGAGTCCAGCCTCTGAGCAGATGGACTTCCTCCCTGGAGAGGAAGCAGCGGAAGATGCCATGGGAGGGAGGTGGGGCCAGGCCCCATAGGATTGGGGGGCTGTCCTTTTCAGTAACTTGGTTTCCGGGCTGCCTGATTCGTTCACATTGGTTTTCACATCGGACAGTCCTGGATTGGTGTCCGGCTCACCAACTCATTGCAACCTTGACCAATGGATGTGGAAGATTTTTTTGTTTTTTGTTTTTAAATTTTAATTTATTGTTTGATTTTAGAGACAGAGGCAGGGACGGAGAGTGACAGAGGAATATGGATGTGTTCCACATATTTATGCATTCACTGGCTGGCTTGTATGTGCCCTGACCAGGGATCGAATCCCAACCTTGGCGTGTCAGGATAACACTAACCAAGAGCTGCCCTGCCAGGGCTGAGGTGTGGATGTTTTCTGACAAACCTGGAGCTCAGGGAGCATTTAGGGCAGAAAAGGACACTTTGATAATCCTTGAGGGTCTGAAGGACTTCCGTTGCTGCAGGGAAATGGCGTGTGATCCCAAAACCAGAACGAAACAGGAAGCAGACCGGCCAGCTTCCTCCCCCGTGAGGCCAGCCTGTCACCCCGTGGGAGCCTTGATCTTGTGTTTGGGAAGGTGTGAGGAATGTTTTCCTCGCAGGCTGTGCCATGGTTAGGAACATGTGGGTGACAAGGCTTCCCAGAGTGCAAAGGGCTCAATGGTGCCACTTCTTTCCCATGAGGGTGGGGCTAATTCACACCTTAAGTGCCCAGCCTGTCACCGGATGGATTCCATGTTGAGAAATGGTGATAGCATGCACACCAAAATGTCCCCTCCGAAGCTCCTTTAAGGGTTCAGTTCGGCGGCATTGTGTCTGTTCACATTGTGTGCCACCGTGACCACCATCCACCCACAGAACTGTTCTGTTTTGGAAAACTGGAACTCCATCCCCATGAAACAGTCACTCCCTGCCCCTGCCCTCCCTGCCCCTGATAGCTTCCTGTGTGTGAACTTGCCTAGCCCTGTACCTCATGGGTGGAGTCAAAGGGCACTTATCCTTTGTGATGGCTTATTACTGGAAGCACATTGTCCTCAGGTGCCTCCCCGTGGTAGCCTGTCAGAATGGCCTTTTTGGGGTGCTCCTGGCAGAAGGACCTACAAAAGCAAATGTCTGGAAACTGCCTGGGTGATGCCTGCAATAGGAGCAGGGACCAAGGCAATGCAAGGAGGCAGTGAGCCTCTGCTGTGCTCAGGGCGGTGCTCATCGCTGGGACAGAAAGTGACTAAGGGGGCATTGGGACGTGTGGGGAGGATTAGAAAGGAGGGGTCTGGGTACAGTCCCATGGTTGGAGGGAGAAATTTTCCCAGGATCCCTCTGTGTGTCTGTGGCAGGTCTTCCTCTGGAAACCTGAGGGAGGCAGGATGGGCTGAGCAGTGAAGGACCTGGGAGGTCAGACAGGGACTCGCTCTGGCCGTGAGCAGGCAGGGAGGGGCTCGCCTGTTGCAATGTGGATTGGGTAATGTGCTTGAGCCTGAGCTCAGAACTTTGGTATTTACTTTCAGTTTTCCTTTCCAAGTATCCTAGACTTCAAAGATGTTTGTGCAGACACAGCTGCCGAGTGGATGTGCACAGCTAAGAACACGTGGGTCTTGTTTTTATTCTTCCAGAGGGAGATGCTCAGTAAGTTGGGAGGGTAGGAGCGTCTCCCCTGCCTTCTCATCCTCACACTTTCTAAGACAAGGGTATTGTCACTATTGTGTAGGTGAGGGAATTAATACGTGGCACAGGGGTGGGGTGGGGGTGGTAATGTGCCCAAAGGCACATGTAAGCAGTGACAGAGCCCGGATTGGAACCCAGTTTTGTGTGAGGTTCCTCCCTACCCAGTACCCCTAAACCATGGAGAGGAAGGGGGTCACTGCTCAGGTGGGTTCACATCCTCCCTGCAGCTCAGCTCCGACCTGCACTCCCTGAGACAGGAGCCAGTGACCACACAGCAAGGGGGGTGTGGAGGATCTGGAGGAAATAGAAGAGGTGGAAATGGGGGTGTGGGTGGAAGCAGAAAAGTTGAGGGATGGTAATTGAGTAAGAGCCTCAGTTCCTTGTGGCCTGGGTGCCCTGAGGCTGCCTTCAGGGGCTGCTGCTGAGGCTGATGGGGTAAAGGATTGCCTTTGAGAGTTCAAATCCTGACATTGTTTCACCCACCCTTTCAGCTTAGTGCCGAGCCTCATGGGAAACTGAGGCCCTGAGAGGGGAATGACTTGCCCCGGGTGCCACGTTGAGACACTGAACAGGAGGGTGGGCAGGCTGTGCCTCCCTGCTCTTGGCCGGCCTCGCTCATAACGGTGGGGGATGGGAGACTTAGGAGGTGGTCTATGTGTGTGAGCTGGACGAGTCTGAGCCCAGCTCCCTGTGTCTGTACAGCAGAGACACACCTGGGAGCTGCTGTGGTACTGAAACCACATCTCCCTGCTTAACCACCAGCACCAGGAGGTGCGAGCCTCTCCTCTGCCCTCAGGAGCTGCCTGATGCTAGGCAAGCCCCTTCCCTGAGAAGGATTTGTTCCTGCGTCTCCCATGTTTAAGAATTTGGGTTCAGTCTCTCCTCCTTTGTACTGTGCACAGTGAGTCAACTGTAGTCCACGTACCTGCTGGCCCAGCCTCTCATGGCTGCCTTGGCTGAAGGTAGCCTTTGCAGTTTCTAACTTTTAAGAGGACAAATTCAAGTTTCTCTGTATGCTTCTGGAATTTGTGTCTTGATTAGCAATGCTTGATTGGCAAGGGGTGTGGGGGAGTCCAGAAGCAGCCAGGCTAGTGAAAGGGAGAGGAACCAGGAGGAAGGCAGGTTCCGGGAAAAACAAGACAAAAATAACTGTGACCAGCTCCAGAGGCCAACTGTGACACTGGCTCTGAGACTTGGCCTCTCCCCTCAGTTGCCTGGGGCATGGCCTGCCTCTCCCCTCACCTTGGCTTCCTCTTCTCTGAAGCCAGGACTTTATTGGGGGAGTTTGGGAAGCCCTGGTGTATGGTCCTCATGCAATTTTACAGAAAACTGAAGAAGGCCAAAGCAATACTTAGAGAGATGGAGTTATATTTACAACGTGCGGGTGCAGAGAAAACTGTATCTCAAATTCTGGGCCCCAACCTGCAGGAATTCTCCCTATTTATATGATTTTACCTTCTTTGTCTCCCAAATATGGGGTGTTTCCAGCCCCCTTTTGCAAGTTCTTAAAGATCCAGTGTGTACAGGGGCCTTGAGACCTTAACCAGAAGCCTGGCCTGGAGCCAGCACTGATGACCTTGTCTGGGGAAGGTTAAGATCACAGAAGCCAAATAGCAGGGTTAAAATTTCAAACAGCAGTTTTCATACAAGATGGATGCTTCAGCAATACCATCATCACTCTGCTGCCCCCTGAAAAGTGGGGGAGGTGGCCCTGGTGCCCACTGGGCTTCCTAGAGAGAGATGAGCTGTCAAGAGGAAAGGGCCGGAGAGGGACCAGGTGGCTTCTCTCTGCCAACGCCCACAAACTGGAGCTCCCACAGACGGCCATGACCACCTGGGATGGCCTCTTCAGATAGGTCGCCGTGATTCTGAGGAACTGACCCCTGCCACCAGGGACAGGTTCCGAGAGGCCTGCTCTAAAGGGTCAGGGTAGAACCGGACTCAGCGGCTCTGGGCCTCCCCCATGTGCCAGGGGAGCAGAGCCTGCAGGAGACAGTGGACTCTTGGAAAGGAAAATGTGAAGGGCTTCTCAGAGGAGGTGATCCCAGAGTTGGGCTTAGAAGGATGAGCTTGTTGTTCCAGGTGGGAGAAGCAGGTGCTCCTGGCAGAAGGACCTACAAAAGCAAATGTCTGGAAACTGCCTGGGAGGTGCCTGCAATGGGAGCAGGGACCAAGGCAATGCAAGGAGGCAGTGAGCCTCTGCTGTGCTCAGGGAGGTGCTCATCGCTGGGACAGAGGGTGACTAAAGGGGAGCTTGGGGGGCGAGTGGAGAGGATGAGAAAGTAGGGGTCTGGGGACAAGCCCATGGGTGGAGAGAGAAATTTTCCCAGGATCCCTCTGTGTGTCTGTGGCAGGTCTTCCTTCTGGAAACCTGAAGGAGGCAGGATGGGCTGAGCAGAGAAGGACAAGGGAGGTCAGACAGGGACTTGCTGTGGGTGTGAGCAGGCAGGGAGGGGCTATCGTGTTGCAATGCAGGTTGGTAATGTGCTTGACCCTGACCTTCTCAGAACCTGAATATTTACTTTCAGTTTTCCTTTCCAAGTATATTAGACCCCGAAGATGTTTGTGCAGATGAGCTGCCGAGTGGATGTGCACAGGTAAGAATAAGTGGGTTTTGATTTTAATCTTGCAGAGGGAGAAGCTTGGTAAGTTGGGAGGGTAGGAGCGCCTCCCCCGCTTTCTCATCCTCACACTTTCTAAAACAAGGATATTGTCACTATTGTGTAGGTGAGGGAAATGAAAGCAGGAGGGGTGGGAGTGGGAACCGGCACGGGGAGGGGGTGGTGAGCCCGGATTGGAACCCAGTTTTGTCTAAAGTTCCACCCTACCCCAGTACCCCTAAACCGTGGAGAGGAAGGGGAGCACTGCTCAGGTGGGTTCCACTTCTCTGAAACCAGGCCTTGGCTCAGACCTGGATTCTGAGACAGGAGCCAGTGACCACACAGCAAGGGGGGTGTGGAGGAAGTAGAAGAGGTGGAAATGGGGGTTTGGGGAAAGCAGAAAAGTTGGGGGACGGTAGGTGAGTAAGAGCCTCAGTTCCTTGTGGCCTGGATGCCCTGAGGCTGCCTTCAGGGGCTGCTGCTGAGGCTGATGGGGTAAAGGATTGCCTTTGAGAGTTCAAATCCTGACATTGTTTCACCCACCCTTTCAGCTTAGTACCGGGCCTCGTGGGAAACTGAGGCCCTGAGTGGGGAATGACTTGCCCTGGGTGCCACATTGAGACACTGAGCAGGAGGGTGGGCAGGCTGTGCCTCCCTGCTCTTGGCCGGCTTCACTCATAACGGTGGGGGATCGGAGATGTAGGAGGTGGTCTGTGTATCTGAGCTGGACCAGTCTGAGCCCAGCCTCCTGTGTGTGTACAGCAGAGACACACCTGGGAGCTGCTGTGGTACTGAAACCACATCTCCCTGCTTAACCACCAGCACCAGGAGGTGCGGGCCTCTCCTCTGCCCTCAGGAGCTGCATGACACTGGGCAAGCCCCTTCCCTGAGAAGGGTTTGTTCCTGTGTCTCCAATGTTTAAGAATTTTGGTTCAGTCTCTCCTCCTGTGTACTGTGCACAGTGAGTCATCTGTGGTCCACCTACTTGCTGCTCACAGTGGCTCGGCTTCTTGTGGTCTGACATGGCTGATGGTAGCCTTTGCAGTTTCTAACTTTTATTTTATTTATTTATTTATTTATTTATTTATTAAAAATATATTTTATTGATATATATATATATATATATATATATATATATATATATTTTATACAGAGAGGAAGAGAGAAGAATAGAGAGAGAATCAATCAGCTGCCTACTGGGGATGTGCCCCAGCCTAGGTACATGCCCTTGACTGGCATCTAACCTGGGACCTTTCAGTCCACAGGCTGAAGCTCTATCCACTGAGCCAAACCAGTTTCGGCCCAGTTTCTAACTTTTAAGAGGACAAAACAATCAAAGTTTCCTTGTGTGCTTCTGGAATTTGTGTCTTAATTAGCAATGCTTGATTTGAAGATGTATGGGGGTGTCCAGAAGCAGCCAGGCTAGTGAAAGGGAGAGGAACCAGGAGGAAGGCAGGTTCCAGGAAAAACAAGACAAAAATAACTGTGAACAGAGACAGAGGCCAACTGTGACACTGGCTCTGAGTCTTGGCTTCTCCCCTCAGTTGCCTGGGGCATGGCCTGTCTCTCCACTCACCTTGGCTTCCTCGTCTCTGAAGCCAGGCCTTTGCTTGGGGAGTACGTGAAGGCCTGTTGTGTAGTCCTCATGCAATACCATCATCACTCTGCCACCCCCCTGAAAAGAGGGGGAGGTGGCCGTGGTGCTCACTGGGCTTCCTAGAGAGAGATGTGCTGTCAAGAAGAAAGGGCTGGAGAGGGAACAGGTGGCTTCTCTCTGCCAATGCCCACAAACTGGAGCTCCCATAGAGGGCCATGGCTACCTGGGATGGACTCCTCGGACAGGTCTCTGAGATTCTGAGGAACTGTGCTTGAGCCTGACCTTCTCAGAACCTGGGTATTTACTTTCAGTTTTCCTTTCCAAGTATATTACACCCCTAAGGTGTTTGTGCAGACACTGCTGCCTAGTTAGTTTTTATTGGGTCTTGTGTTTGATCTTGCATTGGGAGAAGCTCAGAAAGTTGGAGATTAGGAGTGCCTCCCCCACCTTCTCATCCTCACACTTTCTAAGACAAGGATATTGCCACTATTGTGTAGGTGAGACAAAAATGGAAGCGGGTCGTGAGGAGGGGGTGTAATGGGCCCAAAGGCACATGTAAACAGTGACAGAGCCCGGATTGGAACCCAGTTTTGTCTAAGATTCCTCCCTACCCAGTACCCCTAAACCGTGGAGAGGAAGGGGGACACTGCTAGGTGGGTTCACCTCCTCCCTCCAGCTCAGCTCAGACCTGGGCTCCCTGAGACAGAAGCCAGTGACCACACAGCAAGGGGGGTGTGGCCTCTCGTTGTCTGAATTCACTGATGGAAGCCTTTGTAGTTTGTAGTTTTGAAGAGGACAAATCAATCAAAGTTTCCCTGTATGCTTCTGGAATTTGTGTCTTGATTAGCAATGTTTCTGCAACTCAACATGAGTTTTAACATTCCCCTGCACTTTCATTGTTAGTTTTTATTGTAATTTTTAAAGAATTACCTGCTATTTTTTCCTTTGATTTTTAGAGAGAGTGGAAAGGAGGGAGAGAGAGAGGGAGAGAAACATCAGTCTGAGAGAGGTACATCAACCGGCTTTTCCCCCAACCTGCACTGTGCCTGACTTGGTTTGTGGATAGAACCTATAACCCAGATCCATTCCCTTGACCAGAAATCGTACCCTTGACCCATCAGTGCACGGGCTGATGCTGCAACCATTGAGCCACACCAGCCAAGGCGGTGGAAGCTTTTTGTTTCTTCTCCCTATCGTTCTCTTCTTCCTCTGCATCTGTGTCTTCTTCCTAAAGCAGCCATATTCAATGGGTACCAAGGCCTTCAAGGGGCCTCTGGTGCAGGAAGCATAGTGCTGGGCAGCCACTGGTGAGCAGGAGTGGGAGGGGCTGGATAGACCTGGCCCTGCGCTTTCAGATATAACTGGTATGCAGCTCAAAGGTTATTGGAAGAATGTGCGTCATTAGTTGTAAAGTCAAAGAGCATTCCCAGGCAGAGCAAAGACCATGCACATCAGCTACGTCATCCTTGGCTATAATTATACTGCAAGTCCCTTTATGGCATTAGGAAGATTGAGAACCACTGGCCTAAAGGCAAGCAGCTTTTCCTTTCTTCCCTGGGCTCCAAGGCAAGAGAGTCCCAGGCAAAAATGGGAGAATCCTCTCCATGGGGAGGTCTGTTCACAGAAGAGAAATGACCCAGAGTGTTTTTGATTATTGATTTGAGATCAAGAGGGAGAAACATCGATCCTTCCACTTACTCATGCATTCATTGATTGATTCTTGCTTGTGCCATTCATATGTGAGTTGTATGATGGAACCCACAAACTTGGCATACTGGACCGATGCTTGGCATACTGGACCGATGTTACCCAGCCAGGGCTAGAGTGTGTTTTCACAGTGAAGGTCATAAGACCTGACTGCCTCCCCTTTCCCATCCCGCCCTATTTTGGGAAAATGTGACCTCAACATAGAGCCGCTGATTACAGTGTGGCCCCACCCCATGGTCACCAAGAAAAGATGGGCACTGACACTTCCCAGGAAGGAGCCCTCCGAGCGCTGTGATACCACGCTCTCCAACAAAAGGTTGGTCATCCTCGCATCCTTCAAACTGACTTTGATCAAAAGGGGGACCATGGGTGAGAAATGGGTTCTATACCATGTAACCCACAGGGTGATGTGATCATAATTCTTAGCTGGGCAGGTCATTGCGTGGGGAGGGGGCGGGGTGTAGTGGAGTGGTGGTGTCACATCCCAGGCATGTCCTTTTTAGTAAAAAGTTTATGTTTTCCTTAAGCAAGCCCTGTCTATTGTATCTGTGCATCCAGCTTAACATGCCTTTGAAATAAGCCCCCTCAAAAGAGCACAATCTTGCGTGACCATTGTGGCTCAGTGGTTGAGTGTCGACTCATGAAGCCAGAGGTCAGGTTTTCCACTCCCAGTCAGAACACATACTCAGGTTGAGGGCTCACTTCCCAGTAGGGGGTGTGCAGAAGGCAGCCAATGGATCCTTCTCTCTCTTTAATGTTTCTATCTCTCTCTCTTCATTTCTTTCCTCTCTCTAAAACAAATAAAATATTTATTATTTACTTTTTTAAATTATTTTTTTTATTGATTATTCACAGAGAAGAAGGGAGAGGGATAGATAGATGGAAACACTGATGAGAGAGAATCATCGGCCAGCTGCCTTTGCGGGGATGTGCCCGCAACCAACGTACATGCCCTTGACTGTAATCGAAACTGGGCCCCTTCAGTCCGCAGACCAATCCTCTATCCATTGAGCCAAACCGGTATCAGCTAAAAATATTTTTAAAATATATGTTTTTTATTGCCTTCAGAGCAGAAGGGAGAGAGAGAGAGAGGAGAGAGGTAGAAAAGTCCATGATGAGAGAGAATCATTGATAGGCTGCTTCCTACTCAACCCACACGGGGGATGGAGCCCACTGTGTGCTGACCGGGGATCAAACTGTGACTCCTGGTTCATAGGTACACACTCAACCACTGAGCCGCATTGGCTGGGCAATAAAAACATTTTTAAAAGGAGAGGACCATCTTGTTAACTACCCTGTAATCCTATCCCCTCCTTGCTTTCTCCCATCTCATGTCATCTTTACATCCCCTCCTTAATTGCGAATGCCTAGAAGAAACTGAGCAACTATTATTGTCCAGAGCATAAGGGAATTCTGGCCCATGTTCCAACATGCATGGAACTTAAGGACACCATGCTGAGTGAAGTAAACCAGTCTCAGAAAGTAACCCTTGTATGAGTCCACTTAGGTGAGGGCCTCAAATCTGTAGAGGGAAACAGTAAAATGGTGGTTTCTAGGGGCTGGCAGTTAGGAGTTATTGTTTAGTGGGTACAACGTTTCTCTTTCTTGGGAGGAAGAGAGTTGTGGAGACTGGTTGCAGAGCAACGTAGATATAATTTGACACTATTGAACTGTACCCTTAAAATGGTCAAGGTGGTAAATTTTATGTTGTGCATGTTTTTAGTGTAATAAAATTTTTTTAAATAATGAAAGATGTGTTTCTTAAAAAACAAAAACAAACCTACTATGAACTAGAGATGGAAAAGATGGACACCTCATACACTGTGAGTATAAGGGTAAATTGGCACAGCTTGTTTGCATAACAATGTAGGATAGGTATGAAGAATTTTTATATGGCAATACCCTCTGACCCAGTCATTCCCTTTCTAGAAATATCTTAAGGGAAACAACTTCAAATGCAGGCTAACTCATATGCCAGAAGAGTGTTCTATTTTCATAAAGAACTAGAAACAAGTTAAAATCCAAAGGTGTGTGTTGGGTGAGGGGTAGGGGAGGTGGAAATATGGAAGAAAGGGGAGAGGACCCTGCATTTTTGGGTGGGTTCACAATTGACCCCACAATTTGTTTTCTATTCCCCAAGGATAAAGACCAGTGAGCTGAAGGGGAAACTCTGAGATACCACTGCTGACACCATGACCTCAGAAGCTGCTTGGATCGGTCCAGGTAGTCAACTTCCTTCTTTCTGGCTGATTCCTGCTTATGCCCTAGAATTGAGGGAAGTGTCTAGAGGATGGGTTAAACCACACAGGAATCAAGAACATCAAAGGGGATTGAGGAGTGACCTTGAGCCCCTAAGAGGCTCCATGGGTAGTCCCCTCAACCAGGAGTCTATGTGGGGGACCTACTTCCTGGCCCTCTCCTCAGGAAGCTCACTGCCTTCCTTCCCCTGCCACCCATCCAATGAGCCCAAAGAGCCAAATAAGGCCCATAGGAGGTGGGACTTTTTGCACCTAGCCTGGAACCTAGTAATTCCAGGTGGAAACTCTCCCCTCCATAGAATCTCTTCCCCCCACACTCCCATCCCCACTGTGTTGAGGCCCTGACCTCGGCTCCCAATTATAAACACATGCTTTCCAGATGTGATTGTCTCAGGCAGGAACATCTTCTCTC
This sequence comes from Pipistrellus nathusii, assembly GCA_963693515.1. NCBI lineage: Eukaryota > Metazoa > Chordata > Mammalia > Chiroptera > Vespertilionidae > Pipistrellus > Pipistrellus nathusii. Next base: position 183,132,793 of record OY882860.1, on the reverse strand, counting down.
CATCTCAAATACCTTTAACCCCCCCTTAAAGGCCCACGCTGTTATTTACCCACCTATCCACATCCCACGCAAGACATACACAGATGCAGTGCTCTGGGTTCCCTCCCTGTAAACCCTGGTTTCCTTTCTCCCTCAGTGGGTGAAACAAGAAAAGGAAAAAATGCCCCTCCACCCACCCAAATGAACACTGCGCTGCCTAAGCAACCAGATCACCCTCCCAGGAGAGGAAAGTCCTTTTCCTGTTGCAGCATAAGGAGGAGAGGGCAGCTCAGGAGCCAGCATCTGCTGAGCAGACTCCAGGGTCTCCCGTGGGGTCAGAGGTGCCCATGGGAAGCTGTGGCCCCTGAGACCAGCCTGGGAGTGTGGGCGGTGAGCTGATACTGATTGATCATAGGATTAGAGTTGAGGCTCCAACCACCAACCACTTGAAGACACCCCTCCATGCCCACCGTGGAGGATCTGTGAAAAGCAGGAATCCTCTTTGCCTGGTAGTTTTACTCCATCAGTGGCGAGTGATCTGAAACTTTACTTTAGAAATTTAAAAAGTCCCAGAGGTAACCTATAGGGTAGAATGCAGAAATCACATGAATTTTTGAAACAAATTTTTGAAATCACATGCATTCTACCCTATAGGTTACCATTCTACCCTATAGGTAACCTATAGGGTAGAATGCAGAAATCACATGAATTTTTGAAGCTTCAAACTCACATAAGGAGACGTCTGATGGGTGATCTTGGATGCCACCTGTGAGCTTTCTGCTTCTTGGCTTTGGGCCTTCAGTTGTGCTGAGTTTCCTTTTCTTTTCTGTGAAAGAAGAATCATGTCCCTTTTGTGTATATGGCAGCAAACACATTTACATCCTGTCTCTGCACACACAAAACATACAGCAGTCCCCAGTCCCTTATCTGCACTTTCATAGTGTCCCAATCCCTGGGAGACACATGTTTTTATACTTAATTTTTTAAAAAGTTCTGATTTTTATATATTTTTAAAAATATATTTTATTGATTTTTTTTACAGAGAGGAAGAGAGAGGGATAGAGAGTCAGAAACATTGATGAGAGAGAATCATTGATCAGTTGGCTCTTGCACACCCCCCACTGGGGATGTGCCCGCAACTAAGGTACATGCCCTTGACCGGAATCGAATCCAGGACCTTTCAGTACGCAGTCCGATGCTCTATCCACTAAGACAAACCAGTCTTGGCAGGTTCTGATTTTTAAAGGGAGAGAGACAGGAGTGGTGAAGGGAGAGATGTGTTATCTCACCCTCACTCCTAAGTACGCCAGTCGATTGGATTAGGGTCCTACTTCTATGACTTCATTTAACCTTAACAGTCACAGGGGACCTGGCCAGGTTTGCTCAATGGTTGCACAACCACCCATGAACCAAGAGGTCCCAGGTTCACTTCCTGGTTAGGGCCCATGTTCAAGTTTTGGGCTCCATGTCCAGTAGGGGACCTGCAGGAAGTAGTCAATAGATGATTCTCTCTCATCGATGTTTCTATTTCTCTATCATTCTCCCTTCCTCAATAAAAACATTTCCAAAAATTATATTTAATAATACAGTCACAATGGGGGTCGGAGCTTCACCATATAAAGTTTGGGGAACATGAAGCACCAGGAGACTCCATCAAAAGTCCCCCAGAACTTAGAAAATTCCCCCAGGTGACAGCTGCTCAGAAAGATGAACATTTAACCTCCTTGTTTATACTCAGCACCATTTATGTTCTACCACAATTTCTTCTAACCTCATGGTTTTTTCTTTCCATCTAGAGGACAAAGACTTTGTTGATGCCATTGAGTATTTAATGGACCCAAGGGACAAAGGAAAACTGCATTGCCTGCTGAGGGATGAATCCTGGGAAAGATTTGTGACTGCGGCCAAGCTGTCCAGGTAACCTCCAGGGGATGCCTGTATCGTCACCCCAACTCCCCTGCATACAGATCCCTCTGGCAGGCACCCTCCTCCAGGCAGGATCCTGAGCTTGAGGCTGAAGAACTTCCTTCTCAACAGTCCATGAGCAACATTTCCCTGGTATCATTCATTGGCAGCAAAAGGCCCCAGGTTGAGAAGAGTTGAGGCCTGCAAGGGAAGGTTAAGTGACCTTGAATAGGTTACTTAACCACTCTCTGTCTTATTCATCTGTTCTATTCCATTGTGATGAGAATGAGATCATGCCTCTCTAACTGTTTAGCCTAATGACTGACACATGGTAGGTGGGCAGTTCACATGAACTTTAGGAAAGATGCTGGGAATAGACAGGGCCCAAGCATCTTCTTGTTGGAGGTGAGGGCCTCGCAGGATATCCTCTGGGACAAGCCAGAAAATGCTGGCACAGTTTGTGTCCCTGGGGATTGTGGCTAGAGAGCCTGCTCTCCCTAAGAAAGGGATTGCACAAGCTCTACAGGGTCTTGCTGGCTTGGAAGGTGGAGAGCTGCAGTGAGGTTGCACCATGTTGGGTTGAATCCTGACTGTATCTTTGCCCGGCTCTGCAGCTGTGGTCTTCTGTCATCTCCCTCATCAATGAAATAGCAAGTCTGTCTGATAGGACTCTGGTGAAGGCCTTGGGGTGAACTACAGGGTCAAGGGTGAAGAAGCAAGTGCAGTCATCCTGTCTGGAGGCCCAGAGAGGCCTGGAGCAGGATCAGAGTCCGAGGTCTGGATGGAGCAAGGGTGGTCCAGGTGGGAGGACTGTTAGGAAGGCTTGGCAGCGGGGCTGGACTAGAGTGAGGCAGCAGAGGCACCTGGACACAGGACTGAGGAGGCCAGCGGCTTAGTGGAGGGCTGTGCAGGGGCGGGGGGCACATTTCTTCCTTCCCTGATTTGATCCCCTCTCTGCTTGGGGCAGAGGGCCCTGGTGATCATGTGCTCCAACCCTGTCTGTGAGCTTAAGGGCTCCTGACCTCCCTGTGAGATCCTCTTCTCTTCTCCATGGAGTAACGCTGACCAGAGGGAAGGCAGTGTGTCTTAGTGACCGCTTCTGGTCAGAATGGGGGCTGCCAAAGTGGTGTGGTCTGAGGGATTCCTAGTAGATGCACATGTTCCCACCATAGAGGACAGGGCTTCCTGCATCAGGTCATCCAGTAGGGGTCTCAGCTTTAGGAATTCATATACCTGCCGTGGTTAATCCCCTGTCCTTCGTGATTGCAGGGATGAGGCAGATGCACTCTATGCAGACTTGAGCCAGCTGGAAGCACTCATGGCCGTGGAGGACAAAGACATGCCCTCAGCAGACCACATGCATGGGGAGAGCTTTATGGAGTTTGCTCAGTTCCAACAGGACTTTGAGGAATGCATAAGAAAGCACTTTGCACTTGATGATGAGGTTGACAAGGTGCACAGGGACTGCATCACCTCCAAAGTGGCGGCCGCTTTCACTGGCGCTGTGTCTGAGCTTCTGACCATCGCTGGCCTGTTGTTGGAACCTTTGACTATTCTGGATCTTTTTGCAACCTATGTGAGAGCACGCATAGCAGCTGGTATGACCGGTGTGACTGCGAAAATCGTGTATGTCTCAAAGGATGCGTCAGCAAAGGCCGAAGCCAACAGCCTCGTGTCAACTGGCAGCGACACAGAGAAGGTGCTCAAAGAGGTTCTAAGTCGTAGCACACCCGAAATTGCTTCCTTAGCAGAGAGGTGCTTCCAATCCCTGCAAGGCATTGTGAAGAATGCCCATGCCTTCAAGCTGGCCAAATCCAATCCTCTCTTAGCAGCCAAGGCTGCGCACCTCAGCATGCGCTCGGCGGCAGTCTCAGCCCGAAGCGGCAAGCAGTTGCAGAGAGCTTTTGGAAGCACTGCTCTGGCCATGAGCAAAGGAGCCAGAGTACTTGGTGCAGCCTCGGCAGGTGTATCCCTCATCAAACACTTACATGAAGGCGGAAAGGCTGAGTCAGCGGAAGAGTTGAGGCAGCAGGTCCAGGAGGGGGCGAGGAGGCTGAAAAAACCCACCCGCACTCACAAAAGTCTACAGGAGGCTACAAACAAGCAAGGGGAACTCCAGGAATTAATTGGCTATTTTTTGTTTTTGCTTTTTTGTTTTTTTCTATATATATATATATTTTATTAATTTTGGAGTGGAAGGAAGAAGGAGAGAGAAATAGATACATAAATGATCAGAGGGAATCATTGATCAGCTGCCTCCTGCACATTCCCTACTAGGGATGAAGCCTGACTCCTGGCATGTTCTCTGACCGCAAATCAAACCATGATCTCCTGCTTCATAGGTAGATACTCAATCACTGAGCCACACTGGCCAAGCTAAATGCTATTATTTTTAGAGCCTGCGGGGACTGGCAGGGTGGTGGGCGAAGAGAGTCTTGTGGTGCCCTGACAGCAGCTTTGAAGATGACTCATGGTGCGGCTTTCACAGACCCCTCTGCACCCCTCCTGTGCTGGGAACTGCTGAACTTGAGGCTCCCTTTTCTGATCCTTTGTTCTGCACAGAGTGTCTTTCCACTTCCAATCATTCATGGAGCTAAATTACTCCACTTCCTGTTTTAAACTGACATCCAAAATTTGTTAACTCTGAGAATGTGCCCAGTTCACTTACACATTGTACATACGTTAAAATTAAACAGTTCATTCCTCTCAACTTCAGCCTAAAAACACTAACATTAGGGGTTTGAGTTTTGTGATCTTTATTCTCAGTCCTGACCCTCCTATGTTGACCTCACTTGGATCCCAGTTGTGCCACCTGAGGCAAGACAAGGAGGCTGTCCCCTGGGTGATGCTGGCAGCCTGGCAACAAGGGCTGAGGCCAGAGGTCACTTCCCGTGAGGTGTTGCGGGCCACTGGGAAGGCACATGAGCAATTTTCCTTAATTATCGTCAGCTGAACTCAAGGCATAGGTAGAGCCACAACTTGGAAACATGTTTCCCCAGGATGATGGACAAGTTGTCAGCTTGGCTTTCATATCAGCCCAGGTGTCCTCAGGAGAGGGACTAGATATGTAAATGCAGGCATGCTAGGGCCTACTTAAGAATGCAAATAAGTTGGTGTTACTTCCTGGTATTGGAGTATAAAATAAATGCGTTGGGAGGGGTTGTCCTCTTCTTCCTGCCTCTCCAGAAGACAGGATGGCTGCCCACCCTGCTCCCAGCTTAAAATCTATCTCTGTGTCTTCTCGCTTTATTTCTAATATTTCTCAATCTTTGGCCACCTCCACTTAAAACCGTTTCCTTCATCTCTCTTTCCGTGCAGAACGTGGAAAAGGGAGATCCCAGCCATGTCTGGCCCCCTCCCCCACCCCCACCATTCCCCCGCCTCATCAGGCCCCCGCAGTGAGGTGGGCAGGTGCTGTTGGCATGCAGAGCAGTGCCCTGTGCTCTGCAGCCTGAGGTGCTATGGACGAGCCACTCTGATGATGGCACCAGTCCCCTGGGTTACCTGCTCGCTGCTCATGCACTGCCCTATAAACAGGATGAGGACAGGGAGACAGGGCCCTGCTCTGGACACTAAACTCTTGGTGTCCAGCGTGTCTGAGCCAAGCTCCCTCGCCACATGATTTATTGCAGGGCCTGCAATAGGAGCAGGGACCAAAGCAATGCAAGGAGGCAGTGAGCCTCTGCTGTGCTCAGGGAGGTGCTCATCGCTGGGACAGAAGGGTGACTAAGAAGGACATTGGGGGCGCGTGGGGAGGATGAGAGAAGAGGGTTCTGGGGACAGCAGAGACACACCTGGGAGCTGCTGTGGTACCGAAACCACATCTCCCTGCTTAGCCACCAGCACCAGGAGGTGCGGGCCTCTCCTCTGCCCTCAGGAGCTGCCTGATGCTGGGCAAGCCCCTTCCCTGAGAAGGGTTTGTTCCTGTATCTCCCCATGTTTAAGAATTTGGGTTCAGTCTCTCCTCCTGTGTACTGTGCACAGTGAGTCACCCGTGGTCCACGTACCTGCTGGACACAGTGGCCCGGCATCTCGTGGTCTGACATGGCTGATTGTAGCCTTTGCAGTTTCTATTATAACTTTTAAGATGACAAATCAATCAGAGTTTCCCAGTATGCTTCTGGAATTTGTGTCTTGATTAGCAATGCTTGATTTGAAGAGTGTGTGGGGGTGTCCAGAAGCAGCCAGGCTAGTGAAAGGGAGAGAAACGAGGAGGAAGGCAGGTTCCGGGAAAAACAAGACAAAAACAACTGTAACCAGCTCCAGAGGCCAACTGTGACACTGGCCCTCAGTTGCCTGGGGCATGGCCTGCCTCTCCCCTCATCTTGGCTTCCTCTTCTCTGAAGTCAGGCCTTTGCTGGGGGAGTATGTGCAGCCCTGGTGTGTGGTCCTCATGCAATACCATCATCACTCTGCTGCCCCCCTGAAAAGTGGGGGAGGTGGCCCTGGTGCCCCATGGACATTTGTCCAGGATGAGCAGGCCTCATGGAAGGGCCACATTGGCCTCTGGGGTCCATGCCCAGCCTCGCCTGGGGTAGTAATGGGGGAGAGGGGTGTAGATGGGGGCAGAGAGGTAAAGCCCATCAGCTGTACCACTTACAGGCTGAGCCATTTCCCTTCTGTTTCTTGATCTGTGAGATCCAGGTGGTGATGCCTAGAGCTGGTGTGAGGATCAAGTAGGAAAGGCCTGGGAGGTTCCCGCACGGTGCCTGTCATGCACTTAATCCTGCGTCCCTTCCATTTTCAGACTTTTCTGTGTAACCACGACACTGGGCTTTCTACAGAGAGATCTGCTGTCAAGAGGAAAGGGGCTGGAGAGGGAACAGCGGCTTCTCTGCCAAGGCCCACAAAGCGGTGCTCCCTCAGAAAGCCACGACCACTTGGGATGGCCTCCTCAGACAGTTCGCCATGATTCTGAGCCACTGACCCCGCCACCAGGGACAGGTTTAGAGAGGCCTGATCTAAAGGGTCAGGGGAGACACGGACTCAGTGGCCCTGGGCCTCCCCCAGGTGCCAGGGGAGCAGAGCCTGCAGGGGACAGTGGACTCTGGGAGGGGGAGATGCGGGAGGGCTTTCTAGAGGAGGTGATCCCAGAGTTGGGCTTTGAAGGAGGAGCATGCTGTTCCAGGTGGGAGAAGCAGGTGTCCTGGCAGCAGTGAGAAGGCAGTGAGTAACCCTGATATTTGGGGGCTACTGATTTGAACCCATGCCAGCAAGCATAGTGTACATTGTTGATAACCTATAATCAAATCACTACCTTTTCCCAGAAACTGGTCTTGCAGAGCACGTTAATGTGAAAAGCGCACTGTCCCAGATTGAGGGTTATTAATGTTGGCACCAGGCCAGACCATCAAATATGGCCTGGAGACCCCCAACACCTGGATTACCATCTTGCTAGGCCCGAGGCAAGGTTTGGAATCATAATCCATATTTGCAGGATAAAGACCCCAGGAAGATATGAAAAGAAGCCTCTCCGTGTTTCTGCACTCAGATTGGAAAGTTATTCCCTAAGTCTGCCGGAGTATTAAACAGTGTCCTTCCTCTTTAAACATCAGTTGTTTTTTCTTTGGTCTTGTGCAACGGAAAGACCTACAAAAGCAAATGTCTGAAAACTGCCTGGGCGGGGCCTGCAATAGCAGCAGGCACCAAGGCAATGCAAGGAGGCAGTGAGCCTCTGCTGTGCTCAGCGCGGTGCTCATCGCTGGGACAGAGGGTGACGAAGGGGGACATTGGGGGCGTGTGGGGAGGATGAGAGAGGAGGGGACGGGGACAAACCCATGGGGTGGAGAGAGAAATTTTCCCAGGATCCCTCTGTGTGTCTGCGGCAGGTTTTCCTCCTGGAAACCTGAGGGAGGCAGGATGGGCTGAGCAGAGAAGGACCTGGGAAGTCAGACCTGGGGTTGCTCCTCTGAGATGTCAGCAGGCAGGGGGAGCTGGCCAAGGGTGGAGCTAGCCTAGGGTTGGGTAATGTGCTTCATCACAGGCTTCTCAGGACCTGGGCGTTTGCTTTCAGTTTTGCCTTGGCCACGGATGTGTCTGGTTTTTGCGCAGACACAGAGCAGAGGGGTTCTGCACAGCTACCAGGAAGTGGGTCTTGTTCCAAATCAGCCAGAGGGAGACTCTTGGTAAGTTGGGAGGGTAGGAAACCCCCCACCCCATCTTCTCATCCTCACAGCACTTTCTAATACAAGGATATTGTCCCTCTTTTGTACAAGAGGAAAACTGAAGCTCGGGGGGATCAGAGGGGAGTAATGAGCCCAAGGGTGCATGTAAGCAGGGGCAGTGCCTGGTTTGGAATCCAGGTTAGTGTGAGGGTTCCTGTCTTCCCTGAGCTCTTAGCACTGGAGAGGAAGGTGACATTGCTCAGGTGTGTACCCAAGGACCCCTCCAGCTCAGCACAGTCTTGGGCTACCTGAGACAGGAGCCAGTGACTGCAGAGAAAGGGGGATCTGGGGGGATATGGAGGAGGCAAAGGAGGGGGATGTGGGGGGATGCGGAGGAGGCAGGGAGGGGCATGTATGGGGATGTGGAGGAGGCAAAGGAGGGGGATGTGAGGGGATGTGGAGGATTCAGAAGAGGTGGCTGTGGGGGGATGTGGAAGAGGAAGAGAAGATGGGTGTGAGGAGATGTGGAGGAGGCAGAGGAGGGGGATATAGGGGTAGTGGAAGAGGCAGAGGAGGGGAATGTGGGGGGATGTGGAGTAGGCAGAGAAGGGGGATGTGAGGGGATGTGGAGGAGGCAGAGGAGGGGATGTGGGGGGATGTGGAGGAGGCAGAGGAGGTGGGTGTGGAAAGATATGGAGGAGGCAGAGGAAGTGGGTGTGGGGGGGATATGGAGGAAGAAGAGAGGATGGGGGACACTAGGTGAGTAAGAATCTCAGTTTTTTGTGGCCTTCTCAAAATGACCCCTAAAGGCATTCAGCATTTCTTTTCTACCCTGGGCTCCAAGTCAAGAGAGTCCCAGGCAGAACTGGGAGAATCCTCTTCATGGGAAGGTCTGTTCCCATCATCATAGTTCATAGAACAGAAATGACCTTGAATGTTTTTGATTATTGATTTGAGATTGAGAGGGAGAAACATCGATCCTTCCACTTATTTATGCATTCATTGATTGATTCTTGCCTGTGCCATTCATATGTGAGTCATATGATGGAACCAACAAACTTGGCATGCTAGATAGGTGCTTTAACCAACTGAGCTACCCAGCCAGGGCCAGAGTGTGTTTTCACAGTGAAGGCCACAAGACCTGACTGCCTCCCCTTTCCCAGCCCTCCTCATTTTGGGAAAATGTGGCCTCAACACAGAGCCCCTGATTACAGTGTGGCCCCACCCCCATGGTCACCAAGACAAGCAGGCACTGACACTTCCCAGGAAGGAGCCCTCCTAGCGCTGTGATACCACGCTCTCCAACAAAAGGTTGGTCATCCTCGCATCCTTCAAACTGACTTGTGATCAAAAGGGGGACCATGGGTGAAAAATGAGTTCTATACCATGTAATCCACAGGGTGATGTGATAATAATTCCTAGCTGGGCAGGTCATGGCAGGGAATCGGGAGGTGGGGAGAGGTGGTGTCACATCCCAGGCATATCCTTTTTAGTAAAAAGTTTGTTTTCCTTAAGCAAGTCCTGTCTATTGTATCTGTGCATCCAGCTTAACATGCTTTGAAATAAGCACCCTCAAAAGAGCACAATCTTGCATGACCATTGTGGCTCAGTGGTTGAGTGTCGACCTATGAAGCCAGAGGTCAGTTTTTCCACTCCCAGTCAGAACACATACTCAGGTTGAGGGCTCAATTCCCAGTAGGGGGTGTGCAGGAGGCGGCCAATGGATGCTTCTCTCTCTTTGATGTTTCTATCTCTCTCTCTTTGTTTCCCTCCTCTCTCTAAAACAAATAAAAATAGCTTTTAAATATATGTTTTTTATTGCCTTCAGAGCAGAAGGGCGAGAGAGAGGAAAGAGGTAAAAAAGTCAATGATGAGAGAGAATCATTGATAGACTGCCTCCTACTTACCCTACACTGGGGATGGAGCCTGCAACCTGGGCATATGCACTGACTGGGAATCAAACCGTGACTCCTGGTTCATAGGTACACACTCAACCACTGAGCCGCAATAAAAACATTTTTAAAAAGAGAGCACCATCTTGTTAATCACCCTGTAATCCTATCCCCTCCTTGCTTTCTCCCACCTCATGTCATCTTCCTGATATCATCTATTTAATTTCAAATGTATAGAAGAAACTGAACAACTGTTGTTCTCCAGAGCATAAGGGAATTCTGGCCCATGTTCCAACATGCATGGAACTTGAGGACACCATGCTGAGTGAAGTAAACCAGACTCAGAAAGTAACCCTTGTATGAGTCCACTTAGGTGAGGCCCTCAAATCTGTAGAGGCAAACAGTAGAATGGCAGTTTCTAGAGGCTGGCAGGAGAGAGAATGGGGAGTTATTGTTTAGTGGGTACAGCATTTCTCTTTTTTGGGATGAAGAGAGTTCTGGAGACTGGTTGCAGAGGAATGTAGATATAACTTGACACCATTGAACAGTACCCTTAAAAATGGTTAAGATAGTAAATTTTTACACTAGTAAATTTTTACAATGGTTAAAGTAGTAAGTTTATTACACTACTTTTTTCTGGTGTAATAAAAAAATTTTAAATAATGAAAGAGGTGTTTCTTAAAAAAACAAAAAACAAAAACCTACATACTATGAACTAGAAGATGGGAAAGATGGACACCTCATACACTGTGAGTATAAGTGTAAATTGGCACAGTTTCTTTGCATAACAATGTGGGATAGGTATGAAGAATGTTTATGTTGCAATGCCCTCTGACCCAGTTATTTCCTTCTAGACATACCTTAAGGCAGTGGTTCTCAACTTTCCTAATGCCGTAACCCTTCAATACAGTTCTCATGTTGTGGTGACCCCCAACATGCTAGGGGTTTTCAACCTGTGGTTGCTGTTGAGAACTGCTGCTGTAGAGCCTAAGACCACCAGAAAACAGATATTTACATTATGATTCATTAATTAGCAAAATTACAGTTATGAAATAGCAATGAAAATAATTTTATGGTTGGGGTCACCACAACATGAGGGACTGTATTAAAGGGTCACGGCATTAGGAAGGTAGAGAGCCCATGCCTTAAGGGAAACAACCTCAAATGAAGGCTAACTCATATGTTAGAAGAGTACTTGTTCTATTTTCATAAAGAACTAGGAATAAGTGAAGGTTCAAAAGTGCGGAAGCGCAGCAGAGAGGACCCTGCATTTTCAGGAAGGCTCACAATTGACTCCACAATTTATTTTGTCTTCCCCAAGGGTACAGACTGGTGAGTTGAAGGTGAAACTTGAAATCCCACTGCTGACACCATGACCTCAGAGGCTGATGGGATCTGCCCAGGTAGTCAACTTCCTTCTTTCTGGCTGATTTCTGCTTATGACCTAGAATTGAGGGAGGTCCCTCCAGGGTGGGTTAAACTGACCTGGGCTCCCAATTATAAACACATGCTTATCAGATGTGAACATCAAAGGGGATTGATGAGTGTCCTTGAGCCCCTAAGAGGCACCACAGGTAGTCTCCTCAACCAGGAGTCTATGTGGGGGACATACTTGCTGGCTCTCTCCTCAGGCTGCTCACTGCCTCCCTTCCCCTGTCACCCATCCAATGAGTCCAAAGAGGCCAGGACAGTCCATGGGAGGAGGGACTTTTTTGCCTCTGAGCCTGGAACCTGCTAGTTCCAGGTGGAAACTTTCCACCACCTCCCGATGTGTTGGGTCCCTAACCTGGTCTTCCAATTATAAACACATGCTTACCAGATGTGATTGTGTCAGGCAGGAACTTCTCTTGACCTTTAATTCCCCCTCCCCCCGAGAGGCCTGTGTTATTTTCCCCACCTATCCACACCCCACACAAGACATACACAGATGCAGTGTTCTGGGTTCCCTCCATGTAAACCCTGGTTTCCTTTCTCCCTCAGCGGGTGAAACAAGAAAAGGAAAAAATGCCCCTCCACCCACCCAAATGAACACTGCGCTGCCTAAGCAACCAGATCACCCTCCCAGGAGAGGAAAGGCCTTTTCCTGTTGCAGCATACGGAGGAGAGGACAGCTCAGAAGCCAGCATCTGCTGAGCAGGCTCCCGGGTCTCCCATGGGGTCAGAGGTGCCCATGGGAAGCTGTGGCCCCTGAGACCAGCTTGGGGGTGTGGGTGGTGAGCTGATACTGATTGATCACAGGATTAGAGTGGAGGCTCCAACCCCCAACCACCTGAACACACCCCTCCATGCCCACCTTGAAGCATCTGTGAGAAGCAGGAGGAATCCTCTTTGCCTGGGAGTTTCACTCCATCAATGGCGTGTGATCTGAAACTTTACTTTTGAAATTTAAAAAGTCCCAGAGGTAACCTATAGGGTAGAATGCAGAAATGACATAAATTTTTGAAACATATGGAGGCTTCAAACTCATGTAAGGAGACGTCTGATGGGTGATCTTGGATGCCACCTGTGAGCTTTCTGCTTTTTGGCTTTGGGCCTTCAGTTGTGCTGAGTTTCCTTTTCTTTTTCTGTGAAAGTAGAATCATGTCCCTTTTGTGTATATGGCAGCAAACACATTTACATCCTGTCTCTGCACACACAAAACATACAGCAGTCCCCAGTCCCTTATCTGCACTTCCATAGTGTCCCAATTGTTGGGAGTCACATGTTTTTATACTTAATTTTTTTAAAAGAGGTTCTGATTTTTAAAAGGAGAGAGACAAGAGTGGGGGGGAAGAGTTGTGTTGTCTCTCCCTCACTCCTAAGGACACCAGTCAGGCAGGAGCCCATGGGCGTGCACAGAGGCGGGGCAGGCAGTGGGGCAGGCTTGCATGCCCGGGATGGAGGGCAAGCTCCCTGAGGCTCCTCAGGTCTCCTGGCTGGGGACGTGGTCTCTGCTGCTGGGCGAGGAGCTGGCCCTGGGCTGATTTGAGGACCCCCTGGAGGTGGTCAGCAAGGATGCCCCCTAATGGACATGAACTCTTTAAGCCCGATGATGCCGATGATCAACCAGGTCAAGTTTGAGGATGAGCCCGACTTGAAAGATCTCTTCATCAAGGTCAACGACCCAGAGAGCCACGTCACCACCATTGAGACTGTCATCACACACAGGGTCGCCACCAAGAGAGGGGAATTTGACTCCAGCGAATTGGAAGTCAGGAGGCCGTACCAGGACTTCCTGTGGCTGAAGGGAAAGCTGGAGGAAGCCCACCCCCCTCTGATTATACCACCGCTGCCAGAGAAGTCCTTGGAGAAGGGCATGGTGGAGCGCTTTAACGACCACTTCACCCAGATGAGCAGGAGGGCCTCCAATAAGTTTTTGAACTGGATTGTCCACCATCCAACTTGAACATTCAGTGAAGACTTCAAAGTCTTTCTTACCGCACAGGTTGGGGAGCTGTCCTCCCACAGGAAGCAGGGGCCGGGGCTGCTGAGCAAGGTGGGCCAGGCGGTCCGAGCTGTTGCCCTGTCCACGAGAGGCGTGAGGAGCCACCCCGAGGAGTTTATGGAGATGAATGACTTCATCGAAGCCTTTAGCCAGAAAATGAATTTGATCAATAAGTAAGGTGACCAGATCGTCCCACTTTTGGCGGGACAGTCCCGATTCTTAACAATTTTTCCTGCGTCCCACTGCGTTTCAAAAAAGTCCTGATTTGGAAAGATTGGAAAGATTGCTTCAAAAAATTGGGACTTTTTTAAAATGCCGAGAGAAGCGGGAAAAATTGTTAAAAATCGGGACTGTCCCGCAAGGAGTGGGAAGATCTGGTCACCTTATCGATAAGGTATCTCAGAGAATTTACGAGGAGGAACGCGAATATTTTGGTGAAATGAAAGAATATGCCCCATTCATGCCCTGTGGTCGGAGTCAGAAGAGGACCTGGTGAACACTCTGGGCGGCGGCGCCAGCTGCCTGGACCAGTGCTGCCAGGCCACCGAGTGGCTTCTGTGCGGCTTGTCTGAGGCCCTGCTTGGTGCACCAGAATGTGCTCTAAGGCGAAATGCTCATGGGCGTCATGCAAAGGAGAGACCACCTCTAAGCAGAACTGGAATTCAAGGTGGAAGCTTTGACCTACAAGTAGGCAGGCATGGACCTGGTGAGCTTTCACATTTCACAATGTGATGGCTTCGACTTATTGGTTATCTGAGACTTTTCCTGGCAACATAGAGTCCCATTGACCACTTGCTTTGAAGCATTCAGTCAAAGGCACTAAAATTTCTCCCAAAATTAATAATAATAATAATAATAATAATAATAATAAAGATGCCAAAGAGATTGGATTAGGGTCCTACACCTATGACCTCATTTAACCTACAAAATACAGTCACAGGGGAACAGGCCAGGTTTGCTCAGTGGTTGCGCAACTACCCACCAAACAAGAGATCCCAGGTTCGCTTCCTGATCAGAGCCCATGTCCAGGTTTAGGGCTCCATGTCCAGTAGGGGACCTGCAGGAAGCAGTCAATAGATGATTCTCTCTCATTGATGTTTCTATTTCTCTATCTTTCTCCCTTCCTCTCCCTTCCTCAATAAAAACATTTTCGAAACTTAAATTTAATAATACAGCCACATGGGGGTTCGGAGCTTCACCATATAAAGTTTGGGGAACATGCAGCACAAGGTGACTCAATCAAAAATACCCCATATATTTTTTAAAAAGTCCCCCAGGTGACAGCTGCTCAGGAAGATGAACATTTAACCTCCTTGTTTATACTCAGCACCATTTATGTTCTACCACAATTTCTTCTAACCTCGTAGTTTTTTCTTTCCATCTAGAGGACAAAGACTTTGTTGATGCCATTGAGTATTTAATGGACCCAAGGGACAAAGAAAAGTGCATTGCCTGTTGAGGGATGAATCCTGGGAAAGATTTGTGACTGCGGCCAAGCTGTCCAGGTAACCTCCAGGGGATGCCTGTATCATCACCCCAACTCCCCTGCATACAGATCCCTCTGGCAGGCACCCTCCTCCAGGCAGGATCCTGAGCTTGAGGCTGAAGAACTTCCTTCTCAACAGTCCATGAGCAACATTTCCCTGGTATCATTCATTGGCAGCAAAAGGCCCCAGATTGAGAAGAGTTGAGGCCTGCAAGGGAAGGTCAAGTGACCTTGAACAGGTTACTTAACCACTCTCTGTCTTATTCATCTGTCCTATTCCATTGTGAGGAGAATAAGAACATGCCTCTAACTGTTTAGCCTAATGACTGACACATGGTTGGTGGGCAGTTCACATGAGCTTCAGAAAAGTTGCTGGAATAGACAGGGCCCAAGCATCTTCTTGTTGGACGTGAGGGCCTCGCAGGACATCCTGTGGGGCAAGCCAGAAAATGCTGGCACAGTTTGTGTCCCTGGGGATTGTGGCTAGAGAGCCTGATCTCCCTAAGAAAGGGATTGCACAAGCTCTGCAGGGTCTTGCTGGTCTGGAAGGCGGAGAGCTGCAGTGAGGTTGCACCATTTTGGGTGGAATCTTGTTTGTTTCTCTGACTGGCTCTGGGGCTTTGGGCTTATGTCATCTCCCTCATCAATGGAATAGCAAGTTTGTCTGATAGGACTCTGGAGAAGGCCTAGGGATGAACTTCAAGGTCAAGGCTGAGGAAGCAATTGCAGGCATCCTGTCCAGATGCCCAGAGAGGCCTGGAGCAGGATCACAGCTCAGGGTCTGGATTGAGCAAGGATATTCCAGGTGGGAGGACTGGTAGGAAGGCTTGGCAGCGGGGCTGGACTAGGCAGCTGAGGCACCTGGACACAGGACTGAGGAGGCCATGGGCCTTGGGAGGGCTTTGCTGGGACATGAGGCACATTTCTTCTTCCCTGATTTGATCCCCTCTCTGCTGCGGGCAGAGGGCCCTGGGTGATCATGTGCTCCAACCCTGTCTGTGAGCTGGAGGGCTCCGGAACTCCCTGTGAGACCCTCTTCTTTTCTTCACGGAGTAACACTGACCAGAGGGAAGGCAGTGTGGCTTAGTGACCACTTCCGGTCCGAATGGGGGCTGTCAAAGTGGTGTGATCTGAGGGATTCCTGAGTAGATGCATATGTTACCACCATATGGCTTCCTGCACCAGGTCATCCAATCAGGGGTCTCAGCTTTAGCAATTTATGTACCTGCCATGGTAAATCCTCTGTCCTTTGTGATTGCAGGGATGAGGCAGATGCACTCTATGCAGACTTGAGCCAGCTGGAAGCACTCATGGCCGTGGAGGACAAAGACATGCCCTCAGTAGACCAGCTGCATGGGGAGAGCTTTATGAAGGAGTTTTCTCAGGTCAAACGGGACCTTGAGGAACGCATAGGAAAGCTCTACGCACTTGCTGATGAGGTTGACAAGGTGCACAGGGACTGCACCATCTCCAAAGTGGCGGCCTCTTCCACCGGCGCTGCATCTAGCATTCTGACCATCACTGGCATGTGTCTGGCACCTGTGACAGCAGGGGCTAGTCTGGTGCTTTCGGCAACTGGGATTGGACTGGGCCTAGCAGCTGCTGTGACTGGTGTGACTGCCAGCATCGTGGATATCTCAAAGGATGCGTCAGCAAAAGCCGAAGCCAGGTGCCTCGTGTCAACTGGCAGCGACACAAGCAAGGTGGTTGTTAATGTTGTACGTCGCAGCACGCCCAAAATTCCTTCCTTAGCACGGAAGTGCTTCCAATCCCTGCAAGGCATTGTGAAGAATGCCCATGCCTTCAAGCTGGTCAAATCCAATCCTCTCTTAGCAGCCAACGCCGCGCGCTTCATACGCTCGGGGGCAGTCTCAGCCCGAAGCGGCAAGCAGCTGCAGAAAGCTTTTGGAGGCACTGCTCTGGCCATGAGCAAAGGAGCCAGGGTCTTTGGTGCAACCATGGCAGGTGTATTCCTTCTCATGGAGGTATGGAACCTGGTGAAAAAGTCAAAGCACTTACATAAGGGCGCTAAGGCTAAGTCGGCGGGAGAGTTGAGGCAGCAGGCCCAGGAGCTGGAGAGGGCGCTGGAACAACTCACTGACATTCAAGAAATTCTACAGGACGACCTATCTCCAGGATCTCCTGGCGGTGCAGGGAACAGGGAGCATTCTGTGTGGGAGACACAGGCGTAGACTTGACAGTGTTAGAGGGGAAAAGCCAGGGAGATAAAATGGATGGAACTGCATGGCAAGGTGTTGAGCACAGCGAAGGAGGGGTTTATTCAAATGGCAGGTGGTTAAAAGAGAAGTTAGGAACCTGGACCTGAAATCAGGGAAGAGAGGGGACATGAGTGTTGGGGATATATGGGGAGCTTTAAAATTTTTTTTTATTTTGTTATATAATAAATCTTTATTGTTCAGATTATTACATGTGTTCCTTCCCCCCACCCCCGCATAGCTCCCCTCCATCTGATTCCCCACCCCCACCCCATGCACTTACCCCCTGCCACTGTCTTCATCCATAGGTGTAAGATTTTTGTTCCATCTCTTCCCACACCCCTCAGATCCCCTTCCCCCCTAGAATTGTCAGTCTACTCCCCTTCTATGTCCCTGATTCTATTATATCCACCAGTCCATTCTGTTCTTCAGATTTTTTATTCACTTGATTTTTAGATTCACTTGTTGGCAGGTACGTATTTTATGACTTTTTGTTGTTCATAGTTTTTACCTTTACCTTTTCTTCTTCCTCTTCTTTAAGAATACCCTTCAGCATTTCATTTCATCCTGGTTTGGTGGTGATGAACTCCTTTAGCTTTTTCTTGTCTGTTTATCTGACCTTCAATTCTGAGTGATAGCTTTGCTGAGTAAAGTAATCTTGGTTGTAGGTTCTTGCTGTTCATCACTTTGAATATTTCTTGCCACTCCCTTCTGGCATGCATAGTTTCTGTTGAGAAATCAGCTGACAGTCATATTGGTACTCCCTTGTAGGTAACTAATTGTTTCTGCTTGCTGCTGGTAATATTCTCTCTTTGTCTTTTGCCCTTGGCATTTTAATTAAGATGTGTCTTGGTGTGGTGCTCTTTGGATTCCTCTTGTATGGGGTTTTGTTCACTTCAAGAATTTTTAAGTCTATTTCTTTCACCAGGTAGGGGAATTTTTCTGTCATTATTTCTTTCAATATGCCTTTATTATCCTGCTCTCTCTCTTCTTCTGGTGCCCCCCAAAATCCGGATGTTGGTATGCTTAAAGCCATCCCAGAGCTCCTTACACTCTCATCACACTTTTGGATTCTTCATTCTTTCTACCTCTATGGTTGTGTGTTTTTTATTTCCTCATATTCCAGATCTTTGGTTTGACTCTTGGAGTATGTTGATCTACAGTTGAGTTTCTGTATATTCTTTATTTCAGACAGTTTATGCTTAATTTCTGACTTGTCCTTTTTCACTTTTTTGGTATTCTCATTAAGATTCTTGAAGGTGTCTTCAAGTTTCTTGGCGGTTTTTAAAAGATTCCTGAGTAACCTTACAAATGTGATTCTGAACTCTGTTTCGTCCAGTAGTTTATTTTCCTCCATCTCTCCCATTTGTGGCATGCTTCTGTGTCTCTGCATTTTGGTTGCCTCGACCCATAGGGGCCAGTAGCTCAGCTTCGCCAATCACCCAAGGTGGTTGCTCTTGGAATACCCATTTGTGGGATGAGTGCAGTTTTGGTGTAGTTAAGCCTTCATTGCTGTTGGTACACTGGTAGGAATTGACCTCCAGGCCAATTGGCTGCGAGGACCCACTGTGTCTATCATGAAGAACTGCTGCTCTGGAGACACACTTATTGTGTAGGCCTTGTTGCAGGGGAGCTTTGGTACTCACTGAGTCTGTCTCCCAAATGTGTCCCTTATGGATGTGAGAAGCTGAAATCTGTCTCACACTGACCACTAGGTACACTGGCTTCTGGATCTCCAATGGGGTGCAGTTCAGCTACTGTCTGAGGCCACCCTGCAGGAGCTAAAGTGAAAACCACAGTCCTCTCCTCCCTGCGTGGAGCTTGGAGGCTTTGGAGCTGTCTGCACCAGGTTGCAATTTTGCTAGGTTAAACTGCAATAAGAAGGCTATTCATGTGAAAAAGCCGCTGCTTGGAGCTTGGGTGTGTTTGTAGATAGTACAGGGCAGAGTGTCAAGGTGTCACTAGGCTAGGGCATGGCAAACAGCGATGGCTGCCAATCAGCCGTCTCTGCCTCTCTGACCGAGTCCCTCAGTCTCGCGCCCCAGCACAGCAAACAATTATTCTTGCGCACAACTCTGCAAACAAGCCACCCTCACTTTCTGACCCGAAGGCAAACATTTTAGCTTCTTTCCAGAAACTGGATTTCAGAAAGATTGGGAACTTGTCTCTCTTCAGGTTAAAAAAAGCAATGCCCTCTGCCAGCCGGGATCAGCCTCCAGCCCATAGCACACGCATCCCGTCCCCCCCCCCCCCCCCCCCGCTTCCCTTCTTAAGGTTTTCAGAGCTTGTGCCCTGAATGCTCTTTTCTCTCTCAGTCTAGTTGTAGAGCTTCCACTCAGCCAGCTTTCCCATGTTCTGGGTCATAGACGTTTTGTCTTTCAGTTGTAGTTTTGAAATTGTTGTGCATGGCAGCAGTTTAGGTGTGTTTACCTAAACTGCTATCTTGGATCTCCTGGGGAGCTTTATTTTGACTTGAAAAGACATTGGGGTCATGAATAAAGAAAGAGAAGTGGAGAAATAAGCACCAAGAAGACCAGAACTACTGAAAAGTTGACAATAAAAGAAGGGGAAAGAGTTTGAGTTGTTGGGATACGGGAGTTACAGTGGCTCCTGGCCCTCCCCAGGGTTCACCCTTCCAATAGGAACTCCGTCCCTTCCCTAGTCCTGGTTTCTTACCCTGCTTTCCAGTCCCAGCTCAACTTTGTCTTCCAGCGGCACATCTTAGGTAGGCATAAAAAATGTTTTTATTTTTTAATTTTTCAATTATAATTGACATACAATATTGTATTAGTTTGGGTGACAATAAATTGATTATAAAGTGATCACCCACTAAGTCTAGCAGACATATGGCATCATTCGTAGTTATTACAATGTTATGCACTATAGGCAGTGACTTCTTGATGATGATGATGATGATGATGATGATGATGACGGGGCTGTGATGGGGGTGGTGATGACAGCAGAGTGGGTGGAACATTTGAAAAGTTGCTGGTGCTTGTGGGGGCCAGGATGCTCTCAGTGAAATTATAATGAAACTGCAAATGTTCTTAGAACAATGGTTGATTTGGAAGTAAAAAAAAAAAGAAGAGAGAGAGAGAGGGAGAGAAGTGAAAACAGATACTCACAGCAGGTCAAGAGGATCTACCAGTCAGTCCTGAGACACAGCCTCCCCAGCAGTGGGGGAGGTGGTATGGACACGGTGATATTCTAGGCCCCCTGTTTCTCCCCACCTGTGTTCTGCAGACTTCGGTTCAGTAAGATGGACTGAGCCTTTGTGGTGGGGATGGGTGGGCTCCTCTGGGCTCCGGGTGCCTGGCTTCCCTTCCCCATGAGCCTGTCCTCCAGGAACACAGGGAGCAAATCTTCCATTGTCCTGCTCGCTCAGTGGGCTTTCACTCTCCGGTCCAGTGAAGTCCCTGAGACCTAGGTCCCCCAGAAGCTCAGCTGGGACACCGGGAAAGCTTCTGCACAGGTGTCTTGGGCTGAACTCAGTTGGTTTCCTTGCCCAGCAACTGAGGCCCAGGATCAACTGTAGGACATGAGGTTGATAAACATCAGAAGGATTTGCCCTGACTGCTTTGGTTCAGTGGATTGAGCTTCAGCCTGTATACTGAAGGGTCCCATGTTCAATTCCAGTCAAGAGCATTTACCTTGGCTATAAACTCATCCCCAGTAGGGGCTGTACAGGAGGCAGCTGATCGATGTTTCTCTCTCATTGATGTATCTAAACTCTATATCCCTCTCCTTTCCTCTCTGTAAAAAAGCAATACAATTAAAAAAGAAAAGATCATAAGGGTTTGTTTGCAGAGGTGAGAGAGGGTCATCTATAAATAGACAGGGAGACAGCAAATTTTCTCCAAGCTACCCTCACATTTTCCCTACTGCAAGAGCTTTCTCATGGTCATCCTGTGTTTACCCTTGTGGCACTGCTCCTGCCTCAGCCCCTTCTCCACACTGAGCCAGAACAGCCCTTAGGAATACAAATCTTATCAAGCACCTGCTTCCCATTACTCTGCACAAAAGCCCGAGACCTCAACCAGCTACAAGTAACCTGTTGGAGCCTAGTGTCCCCTAGGGCAGAGCTGAGACAAGGCTCACTGAGGGTTGACTTGGGAATGATACCTCGCAGCTGGACTGAGGGACACTGCCTCCTGGATGGCACTCATGGGCTTTGCCTTCCGAGGCCCACAGTGAGGACCAGACCCACATCAACAAGGAAACCCTGGCTCTCCGTGATAGGAACAAGGTGAGTCAACTAAGGTAAACAGAACAAAGGAGAAGGTTCCTTTCCAGGTCACTCAGGTCAGCGTGACCTTGACCTCCCTGACCTTAGTGGGACAAGCTGGAAACACACCGAGGCTTCCTCAGTAGGGCCCATGGTCTGATAGGCCCTCAGAGGAGCACAAGGATGTGTGAGCAGCCTGTCTGGTGAGGTACCAGTTCTCACAAGAACCATGAAGAATCTGTTTGCTCTTTGGAAATGCTTTGACCAGTAGGTACTTATTCAGCTGGATCCTCCATCACTTTCTGCCAGACCAACATTAAGGAGAGAACTCTTATATCAGGGGGTTCAACTTAGTGTGAGGAGTCAAGGAAAGCTTCCCTGAAGAGGTGGCACCAAGGGTTGAAAGGATGGGAAGGAAAGTGGGGGTGAGGGTATTTTGGGCAGAGGACCTGTTCCTGCAGGATTCTGGCTGAGAGGGAGGGCCACTCTGAAAGGACACTGATGGAACTGTAATGTTGCCACTCGGCTTCCCCTGCCAGGACTCCTGGAGAAAGGAGCAGGCCAGCAACGAGGGCTAGGGGGGAGCTTTTGGGATGAGCAGGCTGGCACGGGGAGCAGTTGGGGGAGAGCAGGCTGGCAGGCAGAGTGATTAGGGCAATCAGGCAGGCAGGTGAGTGGCTGGAGCCAGCAGTCCTGCATTATGAGAGGGATGTCTGACTGCCGGTTTTGGCCTGATCCCTGTAAACTGGCAGTAGGACATCTTTCCAAGGGTCCCAGATTGGAGAGGGTGCAGGCCGGGCTGAGGAACACCTGCCCCCATGCACGAATGTTGTGCACCGTGCCACTAATAAATATATATTGTTATTGATTTCAGAGGGAAGGAGAGGAAGAGAGAGATAGAAACATTAATGAGAGAGAATCATTGATCAGCTGCCTATTGCATGCCCTCTACTAGGAGCCCCAACCCAGGCATGTGCACTTGACTGAAATCAAATCCAGGACCCTTCAGTCCCCAGGCTGAGGCTCTATCCACTAGTGTTGAGTGTCCAGTCCTTGTCTGCCCCTGGGGAGAAGATGAGCAATGCCTGGAACTCATTCTCAAGGGCTTTGCCATTGACAAGGGAGCTTCACGTGTGTCTCATGCCTCTCACCTGGTTACACGCATGGAGCAGGGCCTCCCCAGGGCCTGTGGGGTGCAGGGAGTGAGGGCCCAGCTTTGGGGTAGTATGAATGATGCTGGCAATCTGTCAATGAGGGACTAAGGCCAGTGGCCACCTCACATGAGGTCCGCAGGTGCTGTTGGCCTAGAGAGCAGTGCCATGTGCTCTGTAGCCCGAGGTGCTGTGGGCGAGCCACTCTGATGAAGGCACCAGTCCCCTGGGTTCCATGCTCCCTGCCCACCCACTTCCCTATAAACAGGACCAGAACAGGGAGACAGGGCCCTGCTCTGGGCATGAAACTCCTGGTGTCCAGTGTGTCTGAGCCAAGCTCCCCTCGACACGTGTTGGAGAGAGTGGGCCATGCTGGAGTGAGGGTGCTGACTGAGTCCCTTCAGCTGTGACTCCTCCAGCCTCCACAAGGCACTGCTGGTGACACATGCCAGACCCCTGTCCCTGTAACTTTGGGGCTCCTTGCCCCCTGAGTGGGGATTATCCTCACAGTGGGCTGAGATGGCTTATTGACCAAGAATTTGTCCAAGACTTCATGTCTGAGCCATTGTCATCCCAGGTGACCTTGCTTGTGATGTCGGGGATTCAGTTGAGCCCTACAGAATAGTCTCTGGGTTGTTAGGGTCCCTAAGTGGGGTGATCTCAGCTCATGCCAAGAGGCACCCACCTCATCTCATGTGGCTTTGTAAGGCTCCCCCAACCCCTTTCCAGTTGTTCTGCCAGGAGACCATGTTTACCGAGGCCACAGACAATCGTGGCTTATCAGAGGATCCTTTGGACAATGGGACTCTGCCCCTGTGGGTCTGGCATGACTCTGTGCCTTGCAGGATGTGGGGGTGTCCAGAGGCAGCCAGGGTAGAGGAAGGGAGAGGAACCAGGAGGAAGGCAGTTTCCTGGAAAAACAAGACAAAAATAACTGTAACCACCTCCAGAGGCCAACAGTGACACTGGCTCTGTGTCTTGGCCCATCCCCTGAGCTGCCTGGGGCAAGGCCCACTTCTCCCCTCAACTTGGCTTCCTCTTCTCTGAAGCCAGGCCTTTGCTGGGGGAGTATGTGAAGGCCTGGTGTGTGGTCTCATGCAATACCATTATCACTCTGCCGCCCCCCTGAATAGTGGGGGAGGTGGCCATGGTGCCCCATGGACATTTGTTTGTAATGAGCAGGCCTCATGGAAGGGCCACGTTGGCCTCCGGGTTCCATGCCCAGCCTCGCTGGGAATTGGTTGTAGGGGTGTTAGAGGCGGGTAGAGAGGAAAAGTCCATCAGCTGCTCCACCAACTGGTGGAGCCATTTCCCTCCTGTTTCTTGATCTGTGAAATCCAGGTGGTGGTGCCTAGTCCCCCTGTGAGGATCAAGTAGAAAAGCCGTGGGAGTTGCCCTCACCGAGCCTGGCACACACTCACCGTGTGTCCCTTCCATTTTCAGAATTTTCTGTGTGACAGCGACACTGGGCTTTCTATAGAGAGATCTGCAGTCATAGGAAAGGCGCCGAAGAGGGAAGACCGCTTCTCTCTGACAATGCCCACAAACGGGTGCTCCCACAATGGCATGACCAACTGGGATGGTCTCCTGGGAGAGCTGGCTGAAATTTTGAGGCACTGACCATGCCATCAGGGACAGGTTTAGAGAGGCCTGCTCTAAAGGGTCAGGAGAGACATGGACACAGTGGCTCTGGGCCTCCCCCAGGTGCCAGGGGAGCAGAGCCTACAGGGGACAGTGGTCTCTGGGAGGGGTAAATGTGGAGGGCTTCTCAGAGGAGGTGATCCCAGAGTTGGGCTTTGAAGGAGGAGCATCTTGTTCCAGGTGAGAGAAGTGGGTGCTCCTGACAGTAGGACTTACAAAAGCAAATGTCTGGAAACTGCCTGGGCGGCGCCTGCAATGGGAGCAGGGACCAAGACAATGTAAGGAGGCAATGAGCTTCTGCTGTGCTCAGGGCGGTGCCCATTGCTGGGACACAAGGGTGACTGAGGGGGTTTTGGGGGGCGAGTGGGGAGGATGAGAGAGGAGGGTTCTGGGGACAAGCCCATGGGTGGAGAGAGAAATTTTCCCAGGATCCCTGTTTGTCTGTGGCAGGTCTTCCTCCTGGAAACCTGAGGGAGACAGGATGGGCTGAGTGGTGAAGGACCTGGGATGTCAGACCTGGGGTTGCTCTAAGGCAGTGGTTCTCAACCTTCCTAATGCTGCGACCCTTTAATACAGTTCTTCAGGTTGTGATGACCCCAACCATAAAATTATTTTCATTGCTACTTCATAACTGCAATTTTCCTATTGTTATGAATCGTAATGCAAATATCTGTGTTTCCTGATGGTCTTAGGCAACCCCTGTGAAAAGGTAATTGAACCCGAAAGGGTCATGACCCACAAGTTGAGAACCCTTAGTCTAAGGCATCAAGAGGCAGGGCGGGGCTGGCCTGTAGTGGTGGGTGCACATTTGGCAATCAGAAATTGGAATTTACTTTCATTTTTGATTTCCTGTTTTCTTAGTCCCGTGGGTGCCGCTTTTGTGCAGACACAGCAGCAGAGGGGTTCCACACAACTACAGGCAGAGGGAGATTTTCGATAAGATGGTAGGGTAGGAGTGCCTCCCCATTCTCATCCTCACACTTTCTAAGTAGGGATATTGTCATTATTGAGTAGGTGAGGGAATCAAAGGGAAGGGCCAGGGCACAGAAGGGGTGGTATTCTGCTCAAAGGCAGATGTAAGCAGTGACAGAGGCCTGATTGGAACCCAGTTTTGTCTTAGGTTCCCCCCTTCCTTAGTCCTCCTAAACCGTGGAGAGGAAGGGGGACACTGCTCACGTGGGTTCACATTCTTTCTCCTGCTCAGCTCAGACCTGGACTCCTTGAGAGAGAAGTCAGTGACCCCAAACCAAAGGGGTTGTGATGGGAATGTCAGATGATGTGGAGGAGGTAGAGGAGGTAGATGAGGGGATGTGGGGGAGGTAGAGGAGGTGGATGAGGGGGATGTGGAGGAGGTAGAATAGGTGGATTAGTGGGATGTGGAGGAGGCAGTTAGTGGATGTGAGGGGAAGTGGAGGAGGTAGCAGAAGTGGATGTAAGGAGATGTGGAGGTAGAGGAAGTGGATGTGAGGGGATGTGGAAGAGGGAGAGGTAGTGAATGTGAGGGGATGTGGGGGAGGTAGAGGAGGTGGATGGGGGGGATGTGGAGGAGGTAAAATAGGTGGATTAGTGGGATGTGGAGGAGGCAGTCAGTGGATGTGAGGGGAAGTGGAGGAGGAAGAGGAGGTGGATGTGAGGGGAAGTGGAGGAAGTAGAGAAGGTGAATGAGGGGGATGTAGAGGAGGTAGAGGAAGTGGATGTGAGGATAATATGTTGGAGGTAGAGGAGTTGGATGTGACAGGATTTGGAGGAGGTAGACGTAGTGAATGTGAGGGGATGTGGAGGATGCAGAGGAAGTGGATGGGAGGGAATGTGGAGAAGGTGGATGTGTGGAATGTGGAGAAGGTAGATGTCAGGGGAATATGGATCAGGTGGATGTGGGTGATGTGGAGAAAGTAATGGAAGTGGAAGTGGCGGGGGGGTGTGGGAAAGCAGAAATGTTGGGGCACGGTAGGTGAATATGAGCCTTCTGTCTTCGAACGCCCAAAAGCTTGTGCTCCCACAAACAGAAGGGTGACTACGGGGGGCTCTGGGCCACGTGGGGAGGATGAGAGAGGAGGGCTCTGGGGACAAGCCCATTTAGTGGAGAGAGAAATTTGCCCAGGATCCCTCTGTGTGGCTGGGGCAGGTCTTCCTTCTGGAAACCTGAGGGAGGCAGGATGGGCTGAGCGGTAAAGGACCTGAGAGGTCAGACCTGGGGTTGCTCTAAGGCAGTGGTTCTCAACATTCCTACTGCCGCGACCCTTTAATACAGTTCCTCAGGTTGTGGTGACCTCAACCATAAAATTATTTTCATTGCTACTTCATAACTGCAATTTTCCTATTGTTATGAATCGTAATGCAAATATCTGTGTTTTCTGATGGTCTTAGGCAACCCCTGTGAAAAGGTAATTGAACCCGAAAGGGGTCATGACCCTCAAGTTGAGAACCCCTAGTCTAAGGCATCAAGAGGCAGGGCGGGGCTGGCCTGTGGTGGTGGATGCACATTTGGCAATATGGTTGACCCTGAGTTCCTCAGAAATTGGAATTTACTTTCATTTTTTATTTCTTGTTGTCTTGACCCCAGGGTTGGTTGGTTTTGTGCACACAGCAGTAGAGGGAGGTTCCACACAGCTACAGGCAGAGGGAGATTCTTGGTAAGTTGGGAGGATAGGAGCGCCTCCCCATCTTTTCATTTTCACACTTTCTAAGACAAGGATATTTTCACTATTGTGTAGGTGAGGGAATCAAAGTGGGGGGTTGAGGGGTCAGAGAGAGGTTGGTAATGGGCCCTAAGGCACATGTAAGCATTGACAGAGCCCGGATTGGAACCCAGTTTTGTCTGAGGATTCTCCCTGCCCGGTACCCTTAAACCGTGGAGAGGAAGGGGGACACTGCTCAGGTGGGTTCACATCCTTCCTCCAGCTCAGCTCAGACCTGTACTCCCTGAGACCGGAGTCAGTAACTCCAAAATAAAGGGGTTGTGAGGGGGATGTCAGGGGATGTGGATGAGGCAGAGGATGTGAATGTGGGGGGAAGTAGAAGAGGTAGAGGAGGTGGACGAGGGGGATGTAGAGGAGATAGAGGAGATGGATCTGAAGGAATGTAGGTGAGGTAGAAGAGGTGGGTGTGGGACAATTTGGAGGGGGCAGAGGAGGTGAATGTGAGGGGATATGGAGGAGGTAGATGTGAGAGGACATGGAGGAGGTCGATATGGGGCGATGTGGAGTAGGTGGATGTGAGGGTATGTGGAGGAGAGGGATGTGAGGAGATGTATGTGAGGGGACGTGGAGGAGGGGGATGTGAGGAGATGTGGAGGAGGGGGATGAAAGGGGATGTGGAGGAGGGGGATGTGAGAGGATGTGGAGGAGGGGGATGAGAGGGGATGTGGAGGAGGGCGATGAGAGGGGATGTGGAGGAGGGGGATGTCAGGAGATGTGGAGGAGGTGGATGTGAGGGGATGTGGAGCAGGTTGAGGAAGTGGGTATGGATGGATGTGGAGTAAGTACAGACAAAAACATTTCCTCTCTTCCCTGGGATCCTGGGCAAGATAGTCCAGACAGAACTGGGAAATCCTCTCCATGGAGAGGTCTGTTTCCATCATGATAGTTCACAGAACAGAAAAGACCCAGAGTGTTTTTATTATTATTGATTTGAGATTGAGAGACAGAGACAGAGAGAGAAACATCGATTGCTCCAGCCAGGGCCAGAGTGTGTTTTCACAGTGAAGGCCATTAGACCTGTCTGCCTCCCCTTTCCCTGCCTGCATCATTTTGGGAACCTTTGGCCTCAAACAGAACCCCTGATTACAGTGTGGCCCTATCCCCATGGTCACCAAGACAAGGTGGGCACTGGAACCTCCCAGGAAGGAGCCCTCCTAGAGCTGTGAGACCACGCTCTCCAACAAAAGGTTGGTCATCCATGCATCTTTCAAACCGACTTGTGATCAAAAGGGGGACCGTGGATGAGAAATGGGTCCTATGCCAAGTAACCCACAGGGTGATGTGATCATAATTCCTAGCTGGGCAGGTCATGGTGGGTGGACACATCCCATGCTTATACTCTTTAGTGAAAGGTTTGTTTTCCTTAGGTAAGCCCTGTCCATTGTATCTGTGCACCTAGGAGAACACACCTTAGAAATAACCACTCTCCAGACAGCACAAACTTGCCTGCCATTGTGGCTCCAAAGTTGAGTGTTGGCCCATGAATGAAAAGGTCACCAGTACAATTCCAATTCAGGGCACATGCTCAGATTGTGGGCTCAAAACGCAGCAGAGTGCATGTAGGGCAGCCACTGGATGCTTCTCTCTCATCAGCATTTCTATCTCTCTCTTCCATTCCCTTCCTCTCTATAGGTCAATGAAAACATTTTTGTTTTGTTTTTTAAAGAGACCACACTCTTGTTGACTGTCCTGTAATCAGATCCTCACCTGCTTCCTCCCAACTTCATATAACCTTCCTTACATCCCTTTCATTTCAAATGCATAGAAGAAGCTGAGAAACTGTTATTCTCCGGAGTATTTTAGATCTAGTGCAATTTGGCTCAAATAAATTTTCCAAAAAATCCTTTATTAAAAAAAAAATTATAGCCTTAAAAAGGAAGGGCAGCCAAAGCCAGTTTGGCTCAGTAGATAGAGCATCAGTCTGCAGACTGAAGTGTCCCGGGTTCGATTCTGGTCAAGGACATCTTCCTTAGTTGCAAGTGCATCCCCAGTAGGGGGTGTGCAAGAGGCAGCTGATCGATGATTCTCTCTCATCAATGTTTCTAATTCTTATCCCTCTCCCTTGCTCTCTGTAAAAAAGTCAATAAAATATATATTAAAAAAGAAAAGGAAGGGCATTCTGGCCCCTGTTCCAACATGTGTGACCCTTGAGGACATTGTGTAAGTGAAATAAAGCAGTCTCAGGAAGAGAAACGTTGTGTGATTCCACTTATATGAAGCACTCAAATCCGTAGAGATGGGAGGTAGAATGGCAGTTTCCAGGGGCTGGGAGGAGGGGGTGGCGAGTTATTGTTTAGTGGGTAGAAATTTTCTGTTTTATAAATTGAAGAGTGTTTTGGAGATGGGTTGCACACCAGTGCAAATACAATTTTACATATTGAACTGAACCCTTACAAATGGTTAGGGTGGTAAATTTTATTTTGTGCCTTTGTTTTTTTAAAGCATAATAAAAGAATATTAAAAACAAAGATGTGTGTGTGTGTGTGTGTGTGTGTGTGTGTTTGTTTGTTTGTTTAAAAGGTACTATGAACTCAAAGATGGAAAAGATGGGCATCTCATATTCTATGACAGTAGTTGGCAAAGCGGGACTTGCCAACAACATGCACTCACCTGACTGACCGACCGAAACCCCCACTTCTGCTAACACCACTTCTTCAAAATAGACTCACCAAGCGAATCCTAAAACCGATTTCTGCAAATGAGCCACGAAGTTTCAATTGCACTGTACGTGTGCGCCCACACGTAGTATTTTGTGGAAGAGCCACACTTTTTCATGGAGTCAAGGAACAGCATGTGGCTAGAGAGCCGCAGTTTGCCGACCACTGTCCTATGAGCATAAATGTAAATTGGTGCAATTTGTTTGCATTAGAGTGTGGCTCTAGGCATAAAGGAATTTTTATATGGTGATAGCCTTTGTCCCAGTCATTCCATTTATTAAATATTTAAGGGAAGCAAC
The DNA here is from genome assembly GCA_963693515.1 of Pipistrellus nathusii. Classification (NCBI taxonomy): domain Eukaryota; kingdom Metazoa; phylum Chordata; class Mammalia; order Chiroptera; family Vespertilionidae; genus Pipistrellus; species Pipistrellus nathusii. The sequence continues at coordinate 183,103,115 of OY882860.1, read as the reverse complement.
CTCAAATGCAGATGAGCTTCTATGCCCGAGGATTGTCTCTGCACTATTTTCATAAAGAACTGGAAACAAGCCAAGGTCCAGCAGTGGGCGTGGGCAGCAGAGAGGACCCGGCAATGCCAGGAGGGCTAGGCAGCCACAGTAGGGCTGCAGGGCTGGGCAGGGACTGCAGGACCCCAGGGCCTTAGACCATGAGGGTCTTGCAGGCCATGAGGGTCTTGCAGAAGCAAGAAGGGTACAGACCACAGCCCCAGGAATTTATCAACGCATAAACTAGGCACAGGGTGCAAGACAGCGTTTGGGAATCAGAAGCATCATTTGCAAGCAGCACAGACACATCAATAAGTGTTTTTGTATGTAAAAGGGAGTGAGCTTAGTCCTCACAAACACGGGACTGGGATCAGGAAGACTTGGGTTGGAGTCCTAGCTCTCGCACTACTGTGGCACTTGGGCTAACCCGAGTTTAGGTGAAAACCTACACTTTGTGGTGGATTCCTCCACGTTCCAATGGGAGCCACAATGGTGGCCACCACGTGGAATGTGCGCGAGTACTTGCTGAGGAAACAGGTAAGGAGCCTGTGGTGGACACACCATCAATATCAGCTGTAGTGATTAGTAAGCCAGATGTCCCCAACCTCAAGTCATTTCCAAAGAATTCCTCCCCATCTCTCCTTCCCATCTTTTGTGTCTGGTTTTATTCTCCTAACCTGTCTGTTTCCTTATCTGATGCTCTTCTCCTTGTGCCCCCACAGGACAAAGAGACTGTCCCTTGGCTTGCAGTGGGCTGGAGTAAGGTGAGTATCTGCTCCTAACTAGCAGCTGGCAGAGCCTGGCAGACAGGGAAACACAGTGGATTGAGTCCATCTTGGCATCTGAGGCCTTCCCTGAAAGAAACACCAGAAACGGAGCCCCTCACTACTCCCTTTTGCACAGCTGGCTCGCCTTGCACCCCACAATTTGTTTTCTCTTCCCCAAGGGTGAAGCAACACCTCCTTCCAGTTGAACACAGACATGTGAGCTGAAGAGGAAACTCTGAGATCCCACTGCTGACACCATGGCCTCAAAAGTTTACAGAAACTGCCCAGGTAGTCAGCTTCCTCCTCTCTAGCTGGTTCCTGCTCATGATCTAGAATTGAGGGAGGCATCTCCAAACTGGGTTAAGCTACACAGGAATCAAGAAACTCAAAGGGGACTGATGAGTGTCCTCAAATGCCCAAGAGGGTCCAAGGGAAGTCCCCTCAACCAGAAGTGTATGTGGGGATCTCCTTCTAGCTCTCTCCTCAAGATGCTCCCTGCTTCCCATCTTCTGTAACTCATGCAATGACTCCAACGAGGCCAGGACAGCCCATGGGAGGTGGGAATCTCTTGTCCCCTGTAACTAGAACCTGCTAGTTCCTGGTGGAAACTTTCCCTTTCAAAGCACTACCAACTCCCACAGCTGTGCTGGGTCCCTGACAATTATAAAAACCTATGTGCTAGGTGTGACTGTCAGGCAGGAACTTCTGATGATCTCATATACCCCTGCAGAGGCCTGCTTTGTTATTTCCCACACCCACCCACAACCTAGCCAACAAATACACAGATGCAGTGCTCTGGGTTCCCTCCATCTAAGCCCACGTTTACTTTCTCCCTCAGTGGGTGAAGCAAGAAAAGGAAAAAACACCCCTCCACCACCCAAATCAACACTGCATTTTCTAGGCAACCACATCACCCCCCAGGAGGGGATAAAACTTGCTCCTGTTGCAGCATAAAGGGGAATCGGACAGTTCAGAAGCCTGTAGCTCCTGAGCAGGCTCTGGGGTCCCTGAGGGAGGGCTGGAGCTGGTGGTTTCCTGAGGATAAATAAGATGATATCATGTTTAAGAAGTGGGTGAGGGTGGAGTCAGAGGTGCCCAGGAGAACTGTGTTCCCTGAGCCCAGCCTGGAGGGGGAGAGGTGGTACTGATTGATCAGAGCATTAGAGCTGAGGGCCCAAGCCCCACCCACCTGAAGCACCTCCTCTACTCTCCATCCTGGAGCATCTGTGAGTAGCAGGAAGCATCCTCTTTGCCTGGTAGGTTTACTCCATCAATGGCGTGTGATCTGAAACATTTTGACATTTTGAAAAAATCCCCAAGGGGCACTATAGGGTAGAATGCACGAATTACATGAGTTTTTGAAACCCAAGGAGGCTTCAACCAAATGTCAAGAAATGTCTGATGGTTGACCTTGGATTCCACCTTTGAGCTTTATGCTTCTTCGCTTGGGCATTCTTTTCCTGTCTGAGTTTCATTTTCTTTGTCTGTGAAATACAATAATATGTCTTGTGTGTATATATCAGGAAACACATTTACATCCTGTCTCTGCACACACAAAACATACACCAGTCCCCAGTCCCTTATCTGCATTTCCAGAGTCTCCAAATCCCTGAAAGGCACACATTTTTAAAAGATTTATAAAAGTATGGATTTAAAGAGAGAGAGAGAGAGAGAGAGAGAGAGAGAGAAATATAATTGGGGGATAGAGAGAATTGATGTCTCACCTTTCTCTCATAATAATACCATGCATAATGCGTTAGGTATCACACTTATGGCCTCATTTAACCTTAATTTATAATATATAGTCACATGGGGCCTTGCCATTGTGACTCAGTGGTTGAGTGTTGACTCATGAACCAAGAGGTCACTGGTTGGATTCCCAGTTGGTACACATGCCTGGATTGCAGCCTAACATCCCAGAGTACGCAGGCAGGAGCAACTGATTGATGTTTCTTTCTTTTTGATGTTTCTATCTCTATACTTCTCCCTTCCTCTCTCTCTAAAAAGCAATAAAAATATATTTAAGCCGAAACTGGTTTGGCTCAGTGGTAGAGCGTTGGTCTGCTGAATGAAAGGTCCCAAGTTCAATTCCAGTCAATGTCATGTACCTTGGTTGTGGGCACATCCCTAGTAGGGGGCATTTAAGAGGCAGCTGATGGATGATTCTCTCTCATCGATGTTTCTAAATCTCTATCCCTCTCTCTTCCTCTCTGTAAAAAATCAATAATAAAATATAATAATAAAATATAAAATATAATAATAAAAAAATAAAAAAACATATATATATATATATATATATATATATATATATATATATATATATATATATGTAAGTATAGTCATATGGGCTGTCAGACCAACAATATATAAACTGGGGTGTGGACAGTTCATTCCATAATACCAGGTAACTCAACAAACATTCCCCAGATTAAAAAAAAATGTTTCTCAGGTAACAGATGCTCAGGAAGATGAACACTTAACCACCTTGTTTACTAGAGACTCAGTGCACAAAATTTGTGCACTTGAAGGGTGGGTCCCTCATCCCAGCCTGCCTCCTCTCACAGACTGGGAGCCCTCAGGGGATGTCCTACTGATGGCTTAGGCCCGCTTCCTGTGAGGAGAGGGCCTAAGCCACAGTCTGGCCTCCCTCTGCAGGAGGTGACCAGGCTGATCAGGGGAAGGTGCCAGCACCATCACCCCACTACTGCAGCCACTGCCAGCCACCACATCTGCCATGGTGTTTTCTTCAATGTGGACTCCAGTTCCTTCACCACAAAAAAATTACAACTTTCTTTAGGCATTTTCAAGATGTCTCTTTCATAGGATCTGACATTCCTTTCTTTCTCTTTCTTTCTTTCTTTCTTTCTTTTTCCTCACCTGAGGATATGTTTCCATTAATTTTTAGAGAGCTTGGAAGGCAGAAAAGACAGAGAGAAACCTCAATGTGAGAGGGACACTTCAATTCTTTGCCCCCTGCATGAGCCCTGACTGGGGCCCTGGCATGGAGGAGCCCACAGACTAGGTACATGCCCTTGATCAGAATCAAACCCAGATCCTATGGTTAGCAGGCCAAAGCTCTATCCAGTGAGCCAAACTGGCTAGGGCAGAAAATGACATTTTTTTAGGCCCCCCCCCCCCCCCTGCAGCGGACCTTGGTTTTTGTCTTCTAGGAGTGTGGGGAAAAACCTAGGTCACTTTTTTGGATTCTCATTATTCAATTTACCAAGAATAGTGCAAGTGTCAGCATACAGAGAGCTTAGCTAATAAGTGGTCAGAAAAGGTGTTTCCTCTGCAGCTCACATGCAGAGAGCCACTGGGTTGTGTCCACTGGGGTGGAGGAGTGCTGCCTGCCCAGATCCCCTCTCATCCTCTGTGGCCTGGACCTGGGATGCTATAGGTGCTATAATATTTGTGATGGAGTGATGGTCAATTTGCATATTACTATTTAATCATATTACATACTCAATTTCATTTCCATTCTACCCTTTACCTTCTAAGCTCATTGTTTCTGCTTTCCATCTAGAGCACAGAGACTTCATTGATGCCATTGAGTACTTAATGGACCCATGGAACAAAGAGAAACTGCAACGCTTGCTGAGTGATGGATCCTGGGAGAGATTTGTGGCTGCAGCCAAGCTGTCCAGGAAACCTCCAAGGGATATCCGTATCTTCACCCCCATCTCCCCTGCATCCAGATTCCTCTGGCAGGCTCCAGGCAGGATCCTAAACTTGGGATTAAACAAGTTCCTTCTCAATAGTCGATGAGCAACATTTCCTTCCTATCACTCATTGGCAGAGAAGGGTCCCAGGTTGAGAAGAGATGAGACCTGCAGAGGGAAGGTTATGAGGCCTTGGCCATGTTACTTAACTACTCTGCCTTATTCATCTGTTCTATTCCATTCTGAGGAGAATGAGATCATGCCTTTAACTATTTAGCCTAATGACTGACACACGGTGGTGGGCAGTTCACATGAACTCTAGAAAAGATGAGGGAACAGACAGGGCCTACACGTCTTCTTTTTGGACGTGAGAGCCATCCAGGATTTCCTCTGGGACAAGCCAGAAAATGCTGGCACAGTTTGTGTCCCTGGGGATTGTGGCTAGAGAGCCTGCTCTCCCTAAGAAAGGGATTGCACAAACTCTGCAGAGTCCTGCTGGCCTGAAAGGTGGAGAGCTGCAGTGAGGTTGCACCATGTTGGATTGAATCCTGACTGTATCTCTGCCTGGCTCTGGGGCTCTGGGCTTCTGTCATCTCCCTCATCAATGGAATAGCAAGTCCATCTGATAGGACCATGGTGAAGGCCTAGGGATGAACTTCAGGGTCAAGGGTGAGGAAGCAAGTGCAGTCATCCTGTCCAGAGGCCCAGAGAGGCCTGGAGCAGGATCAGAGCCCAGGGTCTGGATGGAGCAAGGGTGGTCCAGGTGGGAGGACTGGTAGGAAGGCTTGGCAGTGGGGCTGGACTAGAATGAGTCAGCTGAGGCACCTGGACACAGGACTGAGGAGGCCAGGGGCCTAGTGGAGGGCTGTGCAGGGGCGGGGGCACATTTCTTCCTTCCCTGATTTGATCCCCTCTCTGCTGGGGGCAGAGGGCTCTGGGTGATCATGTGCTCCAACCCTGTCTGTGAGCTGGAGGGCTCCTGACCTCCCTGTGAGATCTTCTTCTCTTCTCCATGGAGTAACACTGACCAGAGGGGAAGGCAGTGTGGCTTAGCGACCCCTTCTGGTCAGAATGGGGGCTGCCAAAGTGGTGTGATCTGAAGGATTCTGAGTAGATGCACATGTCCCCACCATAGAGAACAGGGCTTCCTGCACCAGGTCATCCAATCAGGGGTCACAGCTTTAGCAATTCATATACCTGCTGTGGTTAATTCCCTGTCCTTATTTATTACAGAGATAAGGCAGATGCACTCTATGCAGACTTGAGGCAGCTGGAAGCATTCATTGCCGTGGAAGACAAGGTGAATAAGGAAAGGTTTATGAAGGAGTTTCCTCAGGTCAAACAGGACCTTGAGGAACGCATAAGAAAGCTCTACACACTTGCTGATGAGGTTGACAAGGTGCACAGGGACTGCACCATCACTCAGGTGGCGGCCTCTTCCACTGGCACTGCGTCTGGCCTACTGACCATCGCTGGCCTGTGTCTGGCACCTTTCACAGCAGGAGGTAGTCTGTTGCTTTCAGGGGCTGGGTTGGTACTGGGCATAGCAGCTGGTGTGACTGGTGTGACTGCCAACATGGTGGATGTCTCAAAGGATGGTCAGCAAAATCCAAAGCCAGCCGCCTCGTGTCACCTGCCAGCGACCCAGAGAAGGAAGTTGAAGAGATTCTACATCACAGCACACCCGAAATTGCTTCCTTAGCACGGAGGTGCTTCCAATCCCTGCAAAGCATTGTGAAGTATGGTAATGTCCTCAAAGCGGAGGAATCCAATTCTATCCAACTAGCTGAGATCTCGGACTTTAATGGCAGGGGGGCAGCCTTTGCTCAAACCGGCCTCCAGATGGAGAGAGCTTTTGGAAGCACTGCTAAGGCCTGGGCAAAGGAGCCAAATTCTTAGGTGCAGGTGTAGGCCTTCTAGTGGATATATGGGACCTGGTGAAAGAGTCAAAGCACTTACATGAAGGCGCAAAGGCTCAGTCGGCAGAAGAGTTGAGGCAGCAGGCCCAAGAGCTGGAGAGGATACTGAAAGAACTCACCCGCATTAATGAAAGTCTAGAGAAGGACCTGATTCCATGATCCCCTGACCGGGCTGGGAGCAGGGAGCAGGGTGTGTGGGAGACAAAGGCGTGGACTTGACCTTGTTAGAGGGGAAAAGCCTGGGAGATTAAATGGATGGAACTGTGTGGGAGGTGTTGAGCACAGCGAAGGAGGGGTTCATTCAAATGGCAGGTGAGTCAAAGAGAAGGAAGAAATCTGGACCTGAAATCAGGGAAGTCAGGGATGTGGGGGGGGAGGGAGAGGAGAGGGGGGAGATGGGAGGAACTGTATTTTGACTAAAAAAGACATGCGGGTCATGAATAAAGAAAGAGAAGTGGAGGAATAACCACCAAGAAAGCTGGAACTACTGAAGAGTTGACAATGGAAGAAGGGGAAAGAGTTTGATTTGTTGGGATATGGGAGTTACAGTGGCTCCTGGACTGGCCCTCCCCAGGGTTCACCCTCCCAGCAGGAACCACGTGCCTCCCCCGTCCTGGTCTCTCACCCTGCTATCCAGTCCCAGCTCGCCTTTGTCTTCCAGCAGCACATCTTTTAGACATAAAAAGAATGTTTTTATTTTTTAATCTTTCAATTATAATTCACATAGAATATTGTATTAGTTTGGGTGACAATAAACTGCTTATAAAGTGATCACCCGCTAAGTCTAGCAGACATATGGCATCATTCGTAGTTATTACAATGTTATGCACTACAGGCAGTGACTTCTTGATGATGATGATGATGATGATGATGATGATGATGAGGCTGTGATGGGGGTGGTGATGACAGTGCACTGAGTGGAACATTTGACAAGTTGCTGGTGCTCTTTGGGGCCAGGATGCTATGGGAGACCAATGAAATTATAATGAAACTGCAAATGTTCTTAGAACAGTGGTTGATTTGGGAAAAAACAGAGAGAGAGAGAGAGAGAGAGAGAGAGAGAGAGAGAGAGAGAGAGAGAGAGAGAGAGAAGTGAAAACAGATACTCATAGCAGGTCATGAAGACACAGCCTCTCCATCAGTGAGGGAGGTGGTATGGACACGGTGATATTCTAGGCCCCCTGTTTCTCCCCACCTGTGTTCTGCAGACTTCGGTTCAGTAAGATGGACTGAGCCTTTGCGGTGGGGATAGGTGGGTTCCTCTGGGCTCCGGGTGCCTGGCTTCCCTTCCCCATGAGCCTGTCCTCCAGGAACTCAGGAAGCAAATCTTCCATTGTCCTGCTCGCTCACTGGGCTCTCACTCTCCCATTCAGTCAAGTCCCTGAGACCTCGGTCCCCCGGGAGCTCCACTGGGACACCCGGGGGAAGCTCCAGACTCCACTGTGGGGCAGGGCGGAGTTATCCTCCTCCATTTTGTAACTGGACCCTAGCCCTCACCCAACCAATCAGGGTCAGCCAAACATCACCACCGGTATAAACCCCTGGGCTTGGCAAAGTTCGGGCTCTCGTCCACCATGCGGTTGGCATGTGTGGGACAGAGCCCATATTAACATGGAAGAGGCTCTCTTGTTAATTTAATCGAACTTGGCTCCCTGATGGTCTTTGGGGATCATGGAATCTCACAGAAATCAAGGTACAACAGTGGCTTGGGCAGAACACAACTTGTTTCGTCACCCAGCAGCTGAGGCCCAGGATCAACTCTAGGACATGAGGTTGATTAACATCAGAAGGGCCTGCCTGACGCTTTGGCTCGGTGGATTGAGCTTCAGCCTGTACACTGAAGGGTCCCAGGTTCAATTCCAGTCAAGGGCATTTACCTTGGTTATGAGCACATCCCCAATAGGGGCTGTGCAGGAGGCAGCTGATTGATGTTTCTCTCTCATTGATGTTTCTAAACTCTCCCAATTCCTCACTGTAAAAAAGCAAAACAATTAAAAAGAAAAAGATCAGAAGGATTGTTTGCAGGGGTGAGAGAGGGTCATCTATAAATAGACAAGGAGACAACAAACATTTCTCCAAGCTCCTTATATTTTCCCTCCTGCAAGACCTTCCGCATGGTCATCCTGTGTTTATCCTTGTGGCACTGCCCCTGCTCCCGCCCCTTCTCCACACTGGCCAGAAGAGCCCTTAGAAAAGAAATCTTATCAAGCACCTGCTTCCCATTACTCTGCACAAAAGCCAGAGGCCTCCACCCAGCCACAAGTAACCTGTTGGAGCCTGGTGTCCCCTAGAACAGAGCTGAGACAAGGCTCACTGAGGGTTGACTTGGGAATGATACCTCTTAGCTGGACTGAGGGACACTGCCTCCTGGAGGGCACTCGTGAGCTTTGCCTTCCGAGGCCCACAGTGAGGACCAGACCCACACCAACAAGAAGCCCAGGCTCTACGTGATAGGAGCAAGGTGAGTCAACCAAGGTAAACTGAACAAAGGAGAAGGTTCCTTTCCAGGCCACTCAGGTTAGCGTGACCTTGACCTCCCTGACCTTAGTGGGGCAAGCTGGAAACACACCGAGGCTTTCTCACTAGGGCCCACGTGTCTGATAGGCCCTCTGAGGAGCACAATAATGTGTGAGCAGCCTGTCAGGGGAGGTACCAGTTCTCACAAGGCCCATGAAGAATCTGTTTGCTCTTCAGAAATGCTTTGACCAGTAGGTACCAATTCTGCTGGATCCTCCATCACTTCCTGCCAGACTGACATAAGGAGAGAAATCTTATATCAGGGGGCTTGACTTAGTGTGAGGAGTCAAGAAAGGCTTCCCTGAAGAGGGGACACCAAGGGTTGAAAGGATGGGGAGGAAAGTGGGGGTGAGGGTATTTGGGGCAGAGGACCTGTGCCTGCAGGGTTCTGGCTGGGAAGGAGGGACATTATGAAAAGACACTGATGGAACTGGTGTTGCCACTCAGCTTCCCCTGCCAGGAATCCTATAAGAAAGGGGCAGCAGCAAAGGGCCGGGAAGGGAAGGCTGTTGGGATGAGCAGGCTGGCAGGCAGAGTGATTAGGGCAATCAGGCAGGCAGGTGAGTGGCTGGAGCCAGCAGTCCTGCACTGTGAGAGGGATGTCTGACTGCCAGTTTAGGCCTGACTCCTGTAAATCAGCAATAGGACATTCTTCGAGGGTTCCCAGATTGAAGAGGGTGCAGGCCGGGCTGAGGAACACCTGCCCAAATGAACGAATGTCATGTATTGTGCCACTAGTAAATATATATTCTTATTGATTTCAGAGTGGAAGAGAGAGGGAAAGAGAGATAGGAACATCATCATTGAGAGAATCATTGATCAGCTGCCTACTGCACGCCCCCTACTGGGAGCTCTCAACCAAGGCATGTGCACTACACTGAAATCAAACCCGGGATCTTTTACTCACCAGGCTGAGGCTCTATCCACTAATGCTGAGTGTCCAGTCCTTGTCTGCCCCTAGGGAGGGGAAGATGAGCAATGCCTGTTCCTCATTCTCAAGGGCTTTGCCATTGACGAGGGGGCTTCACATGTGTCTCATGCCTCTCATCTGGCTACACGCATGGAGCAGGGCCTCCCCAGGGCCTGTGGGGCACAGGGAGCGAGGGCCCAGCTTTGGGATAATATGGATGATGCTGGCAATCTGGCAACAAGGGGCTGAGGCCAGTGCCATCTCATATGAAGTCTGCAGGTGCTGTTGGAATGGAGAGCAGAGCAATGGCCTTGGGGAGCCACTCTGATAACCGCACCAGTCCCCTGGGTTACGTGCTCCCTGCCCACCCACTGCCCTATAAACACGACGAGGACAGGGAGAAAGGACCATGCTCTGAGCACTAAACTCTTGGTGTCCAGCGTGTTTGAGCCAAGCTCCCCTCTCCCGTGTTAGAGACTGGGCCACGCTGGGGTGAGGGTGCTGGCTGAGTGCCTCCAGCTGTGACTCCTCCATCCCCACCAAGCGCAGCTGGTGGCACATGCCAGACCCCTGTCCCTGTGGCTTTGGGGCTCCTTGACCCTTGAGTGGGGATTGTCCTCACAGTGGACCGAGATGGCTTATTGACCAAGAATTTGTCCAAGATCCCATGTCATCATCCCAGGTGACCTTGCTTGTGATGTCAGGAGAAGGCAGGTGTCCTGCTCATCCCTACAGAATAGTCTCTGGGTCGTTAGGGTCCCTAAGAGGGGTGATCTCAGCTCATGCCAAGAGGCACCCATCTCACCTCATGTGGCTTTGTAGGGCCCCCTTTCCAGTTGTTCGGCCAGGAGGACACGTACATCCGTCTTCACCGAGGCCACGGACATCCGTCTGGGGTCCTTTCTGTGTTCTTATCACAGTATCCTTTGGAAAACGGGACTCCGCCCCTGTGGGTCTGGCATGACTCTATGCCTTGCAGGGTGTGGGGGTGTCCAGAGGCAGCCAGGCTAGCAAAAGGGAGAGGAACCAGGAGGAAGGCAGGTTCCAGGGAAAACAAGACAAAAATAATTGTAACCACCACCAGAGGACAACTGTGACACTGGCTCTGAGTCTTGGCCCCTCCCCTGAGCTGCCTGGGGCAAGGCCAGCCTCTCCCCTCATCTTGGCTTCCTCTTCTCTGAAGCCAGGCCTTTGCTGGGGGAGTATGTGAAGGCCTTGTGTGTGATCCTCATGCAATACCCTCATCACTCTGCCGCCCCCCTGAAAAGTGGGGGAGGAGGCCCTGGCGCCCCATGGACATTTTCCAGGATGAGCAGGCTTCATGGAAGGGCCACGTTGGCCTCTGGGGTCCATTATCAGCCTAACTTGAAGGAGTGGGGGGATAGAAGGTGTAGAAGGTGGGCAGAGAGGAAAAGCCCATCAGCTGCATCACTTACAGGTGGAGCCATTCCCCTCCTGTTTCTTGATCTGTGAAATCCAGGTGGTGGTGCCTAGAGCTGGTGTGAGGATCAAGTAGGAAAGGCCAGGGAGTGCCCTCACGGTGCCTGGCACGCACTCAGCCCTGTATATCTTCCATTTTCAGACTTTTCTGTGTGAATGCGACACTGGGCTTTCTATAGAGAGATCTGCTGTCAGAGGAAAGGGGCCGAAGATAGAACAGCGGCTTCTCTCTGCAACGCCCATAAAGTTGTGGTCCCACAGACAGCCATGCCCACCTGGGATGGCCTCCTCGGACAGGTCGCCGAGATTCTGAGGCACAGACCCTGTCACCATCTCTGAGCACCTAATAATTTGGCCACTCAGTATGTATGTGTTTGTGTGTGTGTGTGTGTGTGTGGCCTGGTGCATGGGTGGGGTCCAGCCAGCCTGGCCAGGGGGAGGGACATGGGCAGTTGGCTGGCCTGCCTGCTGGTTGAACTCCTGGTCAAGGCGACAATTTGCATATTAGCCTTTTATTATATAGGATATATTCTGAGTGGCCAGATTATTATGTATTCATTCAGAGGTCATTATAATCTGGCCACTCAGTGTATACATACATACACATGAGAGGAAGGGAGAGTTAGAGAGATACAAACACCAGTGATGAGAGAGCATCATCAATTGGCTGCCTCCTCCATGCCCCCAAAAGGGGCTTGTGCTCTGACAGGGATTTGAAACTTGACCTCCTGGTTCATAGTTTGATGTTCAACCACTGAGCCAAGCTTGCCAGTCTGAACAGAATCTTTTGACGAGTCCAGCCTCTGAGCAGATGGACTTCCTCCCTGGAGAGGAAGCAGCGGAAGATGCCATGGGAGGGAGGTGGGGCCAGGCCCCATAGGGTTGGGGGGCTGTCCTTTTCAGTAACTTGGTTTCCGGGCTGCCTGATTCGTTCACATTGGTTTTCACATCGGACAGTCCTGGATTGGTGTCCGGCTCACCACCTCATTGCAACCTTGACCAATGGATGTGGAAGGTTTTTTTTTTTTTAATTTTAATTTATTGTTTGATTTTAGAGACAGAGGCAGGATCGAAGAGTGACATAGGAACATAGATGTATTCCACATATTTATGCATTCAATGGTGGACTCTTGTATGTGCTATGTCCGGGAATCAAACCCCAACCTTGGCATGTCAGGACAACACTAACTAACAGCTGCCCGGCCAGGGCTGAGGTGTGGACGTTTTCTGATAAACCTAGAGCTCAGGGAGCATTTAGGGCAGAAAATTGACACTTTGAGAATCCTTGAGGGTTTGAAGGACTTCCGTTGCTGCAGGGAAATGGGTTGTGGTCCCAAAACCAGAACGAAACAGGAAGCAGACCGGCCAGCTTCCTCCCCCGTGAGGCCAGCCTGTCACCCCGTGGGAGCCTCGGTCTTGTGTTTGGGAAGGTGTGAGGCATGTTTTCCTCGCAGACTATGCCATGGTTAGGAACATGTGGGTGACAAGGCTTCCCAGAGTGCAAAGGGCTAACGCTGCCACTTCTTACCCATGAGGGTGGGGCTTCTTCATACCTTAAGTGCCCGCCCGTCACCAGATGGATTCCATGTTGAGAAATCGTGATAGCATGCACACCAAAATGTCTCCTCCAAACCTCCTTTAAGGGTACAGTTCGGCGGCATTGTGTCTGTTCACATTGTTGTGCCGCAGTCACCACCATCCACCCACAGAACTGTTCTGTTTTGGAAAACTGGAAATCCATCCCTATTAAACAGTCACTCCCCACCCCTGCCCTCCCAGGCCCTGACACCTTCCTGTCTGTGAACTTGCCTAGCTTGGTACCTCATGGGTGGAGTCTAACAGCATTTGTCCTTTGTGATGGTGTTATGCCCAGATTTCCAAAGACCACGAGGGAGACGAGTCCGATGCAAAAGCGAAGAGCCTTTCCTTGAGCTAGTTTGAGCTCAGTCACACACACACACACACACACACACACACACACACACACCAGCGCAGTGGTGAGGTAGAAAGAGAGAGAGTGAGCTTCAACAGGACAAAGGTTTTATAGGAGTCTGGGGCAGGGGGAAGGTTGGACCCCTGAGTTGGCTGCCCCCGATTGGTCAGTTGCATGTCAGGGTTTTATTCAAGGGTTTTACAGCAGTTCTTATGGCACAAAGGGCAGGAAATGACATTCCTGGGTCTGAGCTATGCCCTGCTACTTCCTGATTGGTCAAGGGCGGCACATGAGGCCAGCATCGAGATAACCAGTAAGTGCACATAGGGCTGGCTCTTCAACAAAAAGGGAAGTTCGGCTTATAGCCTTGCTCTGCCCTTTTAATGGCTTATTATGGAAAGGTAGCCTGTCAGAATGGCCTTTTCAGGGTGAATAATATGCCATTGTGTGTGTGACAAGGTTCTTATCCCTTCACTTACCGCTGGATTCATGGGTAGCTTCCACCTTTGGCTGTTGAGTGATGCTGCCATGAACATGAGAGGACAGGTCTCTCTTGGAGACTCCACTTTGGATTTGGGGAGCACAGAGAAGTGCTGGATCATGATGTCATCCTCTGGGTGATCTTTGAGGAACTGCCCTCTTGACTTTCTCAGTAATTGGATTATTACTGTTTTGTTGTTCTTCCTCACCTGAGCGTATTTTTCCATTGATTTTTAAAAAAATCAATCTTTATTGTTCATATTATTACAAAGGTTCCTCATTTCTTCCCCCCTCCACCAGGTTCCCACCCCACCCTCCGCCCCCTCCCCATCCCCCATTGTCCTCATCCATAGGTGCACAGTTTAGGTTCAGTCTCTTCTTCCCTCCCTTTCCCTGATAGTAAATCCCTTTTCAGATAGTAAATTAGTTACTTAGCATTTTCTCATATCAATAATACCTCTACATGCCCAATGATACACTTCACACAAAAGACATTTCCCAATAAGTCAACTAGCCTCATCCAGGCCCCACAAGGCACTCACAGATCAACACCCCAGCCCTATACTAACTCAACACATCCAGATCTAAGCCTTCATCACTTGATTCAGCAGACCCTCAAGTTCCCGCAAAAGTTTCCAGCCATGTCTGAGAGGCAGCCGTGGGGCAGGAGCAGGCGAGGAGTGAGCTGTTCCGGGCCTGGCTGCTCAGGGCCTGGCCTCTGTTGCTCTGGTTCGTTCCACAACAAGCTGCTCTGGGTCTGGTCACTGCTGCTCCTGACCTAGTTGCTCTGGACTTGGCTGCTGCTGCTCCGGGCCTGGCCGCATCCAACCCGGCTGCTCCGGGCCTGGCCGCTCCCAGCCTGGAAGCCGCTGCTCCGGGCCTGGCCGCACCCGACCCGGCTGCTCTGGGCCCGGCTGCCCCGGGCCCGGCCGCTCCGAGCCTGGCCACTCCCAGCCTGGATGCTCTGGGCTTGGCTACTGCTGTTCTGGGTCTAGCTGTTCCCAACCCGGCTGCTCTGGGCCTGGCTTCTCCGGGCCCGGCCACTCCGGGTCTGGGTGTTCCTGGACTGGCCACCCTGGGCTTGGCCGCCTCTGCCTCAGGCCTGGCTGCCACTGCCCCAGGTCTGGCTGCTCCAGTGCTGGCTGTTGATGCTCTGGTTCTGGCTGCTGCTGCTCTGGGGCCTGGCCGTTGCTGCTCCAGGCCTGGCTGCCACTGCCTTGTGCCTGGCCACTCTAGGCCTGGCCACTGCTGTTCCAACATTCTGTCCTTTTTTTTTTCTTTCTTTCTTTTTTTTTTTTAAATGCATTTATGTTGCAATGTTGGCTGGTGAGTTGAGTTCTGACTTAGTCTTTGATTTTTCAAGAACTTCTTTGTATTCTTTCTTAAGTAATTTTACTATCTTTTGCTTTCACTTGATTTCTTCACATTGAGAACTTCTTTGGTTTCTTCCTCCTTGTCCTGGGAGCTCAGCAGGTTGGCCTGTGGCACCCCTTTGTTCTCCGCGGGCTCCTGCGCTGCTTCAGCCTGTTGCCGGGGACGGCGCCGCCCAGGAAGCATCCCCCGGCCTTGGCTCCATTGCCTGCGCTCAGCGGTCGAAGGTTCAGGGGCACCCACCCCCCCAGGGGCCCCATTGCTGGTGCCCGGTTGGCCGGCATCTGGCAGGGACTCCCACTCCCCGCCGCGTTCCCCCAGCCCGGAGCTTTTTTTCTCCTTCCCGCTAGGGGAGTCCAGCATCAGAGTCAACAGACTGTCCTCTGCGCGCAGTGCACGCGAGTCCAGGGGCCCTTTCGCCGCTCTCTCCGGACTCCACCTCACAGCCCCGTCTCCCTCTGCCTGAGCCTGGATCCCCAGGGATTGGCCCAGAACTGGGGTTCGGAGCAGTCCGGACTGAGGCTCAGCACTGCCAGAGGCCTTGTTTCTTCTGGCTAGGGTAACCCAGCATCAGAGTCAACATTCAGTACTCTCCGCGCGCATTGCGCGCGAATCCAGGGGCCCTGCTTTTTGCCGCTCTTCTGGGATTCAGCCTCACAGCCCCGTCTCCCTCTGCCGGAGCCTGGGTCCCCAGGGTCTGGCCCATAACTGGGGCTCAGTGCTGCCGGTTCGGGGGTTCAGCCCAGGCTGGGGGTTTTATTTCCTTCCTGCTAGGGAACGCCAGGCAGCACCCAGCCCTTTCCTCCTCTCCGGCTGCGACCTCTCAGCGCGCACATGCGGGCGGGCGCACAGCATGTCTCCATACCTTAGGCTTTTTTTCAGCTCCTCTGATTTTCCTTCTGGTTTTCTCTTTCCTTCTTGTTGTAGAATTTTTCAGTCAGTCGACTACCTGTAGCTCTGGGCAATGTCCACTCTACATTTTAGTTGTATTCCATTGAAATTGCTATGTGCTGCCGCGGTTAGATGTCTACCCGAGCAGCCATCTTGGATCTTTCTCCAACCTCCATTGATTTTTTTAGAGAGTGAAGAGACACAGAGAGAGAAACATTGATGTGAGAGAGACACATGGATTGGTTGCCTCCCATCTGCACCCTGACCAGGGCTGGGGATCCAACCAGCAATGGAGGCATGGGACCTTGACCAGATTTGAACCTGGGATTCTTCAGTCTGAGGGCCAAAGCTGCATCCACTGGACCAAACCAGCCAGGGCTGATGGTATTACTTGTAAAGTTTGCACCGAAGGGAGGGAGGCGGTGCCTCCAGGGGAGCTCTCAGAGGTGTCTGATGCTGCGGCGTTCACAGACCCTCTGCACCCCTGCCCGCCACTCCCCACCCCTCCTGTGCTGGGAACTGCTGAACTTGGGGCTCCCTCCTCTCATGCTTTGTTCGGGTAGAGTGCCTTTACACTTCCAATCCTTAATGGTAAGAAATTACTCCATTTCCTGTTTTAAACTGACATCCAAAATTTGTTAACTCTGAGAATATGCCCAGTTTGCATATACATTGTATGTTCATTGTACGTTCATTGACTTCAACACAATACTACTAACTACTAATTGATTTTTGTGATCTTTATTCTCAGTCCTGACCCTCCTACATTGACCTTGTCCCTCACTTGAGGCCCAATTGTGCCACCTGAAGGAAGACAAGGAGGCTGTCCCCTGGGTGATGCTGGCAGCCTGACAATGAGGGCTGAAGCCAAAGGCCAGTTCCCGTGAGGTGGGCAGGTGCTGTTGGCATGGAGAGCAGTACTCTGTGCTCTGCAGCCCAAGTGTCTCGGGGACCCACTCTGATGATGGAACCAGCCCCCTGGGTTTGCTTCTCCCTGCCCACCCACTGCTCTATAAACAGGACGAGGACAGGAAACAGGGCCCTGCTCTGGACACTAAACTCTTGGTGTCCTGTGTGTCTGAGCCAAGCTCCCCTCGCCACATGTTTTATTGCGGGGCTTGCAATAGGAGCAGGGACCAAGGCAATGCAAGGAGGCAGTGAGCCTCTGCTGTGCTCAGGGCGGTGCTCATCGCTGGGACAGAGGGTGACTAAGGGGGGCTTTGGGGGCATATGGGGAGGATGAGAGAGGAGGGATCTGGGGACAAGCCCATGGGTTGGAGGAAAAAAACTTTTCCAGAATCCCTCTGAGTGCCTGTGGCAGGTCTTCCTTCAGGAAACCTGAGGGAGGAAGGATGGGCTGAGCAGAGAAGGACCTGGAAGGTCAGATCTAGAGTTGCTCTGGCCCTGAGCAGGTTGGGTGGGGCTCGCCTGCTGCAATGCAGGTTGGGTAAAGTGCTTGAGCCTGAGCTTCTCAGAATTTGGGTATTTACTTTCAGTTTTCCTTTCCAAGAAATTTAGACCCGGAAGATGTTTGTGAAGATGAGCTGCCGAGTGGATGTGCACAGCTAATAACAAGGGGGTCTTGCTTTTAATCTTGCAAAGGGAGATGCTAGGTAAGTTGGGAGGGTAGGAGGGCCTCCCCACCTTCTCATCCTCACACTTTCTAAGAGAAGGATATTGCCACTATTGTGTAGGTGAGGGAAATGGAAGCAGGGGTGGGGTGGAGTGGAGAGGGGGCAGTAATGGGCACAAAGGCACATGTAAGCAGTGACAGAGCCCGGATTGGAACCCAGTTTTGTGTGAGGTTCCTCCCTACCCAGTACCCCAAAACTGTGGAGAGGAAGGGGGACACTGTTAAGGTGGGTTCACATCCTCCCTGCAGCTCAGCTCTGACCTGGACTCCCTGAGACAGGAGCCAATGACCACAAAGCAAGCAGGGTGTGGAGGAATCTGGAGGAAGTAGAAGAGGTGGAAATGGGGGTGAGGGGAGAAGCAGAAAAGTTAGGGGACAGTAGGGCAAGCCCCTTCCCTGAGAAGGATTTGTTTCTGCATCTCCCCATGTTTAAGAATTTGGGTTCAGTCTCTCCTCCTGTGTACTGTGCACAGCGAGTCACCCCTTGGTCCAAGTACCTGCTGCTCACAGTGGCCCGGCCTCTCGTGGTCCGAGTTCCCTGATGGTAGCTTTTGCTGTTTGTAGTTTTGAAGAGGACAAATCAATCAAAGTTTCCCTGTATGCTTCTGGATTTTGTGTCTTGATTAGCAATGTTTCTGCAACTCAACATGTGTTTTAACATTCCCCTACACTTTTATTGTTAGTTTTTATTGTAATTTTTTAATACTTAACCTGCTATCTGTTTCAGGCAATTCTTAGAAGGGGTAGTTGATAAATGCTGTTTGGCCTCTCAAAATAATCCTTAAAGCAGCAGCTCTCAACTTGTGGGTCGAGACCCTTTTGGGGGTTGAACGAAACTTTCACATGGGGCGCCTAAGACACCCTGCATATCAGATATTTATCGATACATTGCAATTCATAACAATTAACTAAATTACAGTTATGAAGTAGCAACAAAATTTTATGGTTGGGGGTGACTACCACATGACGGTTGCAGCATTAGGAAGGTTGAGAACCACTGCCCTAAAGGCAAGCAGCTTTTCCTTTCTTCCCTGGGCTCCAAGGCAAGAGCGTCCCAGGCAGAACTGGGAGAATCCTCTCCGTGGAGAGGTCTGTTCCCATCATCAGAGTTCACAGAACAGAGATGACCCAGAGTGTTTTTGATTATTGATTTGAGATCAAGAGGGAGGGAGAAACATCGGTCGTTCCACTTATGTATGCATTCATTGATTGATTCTTGCATGTACCATTCATATGTGAGTTATATGATGGAACCCACAAACTCGGCATACTGGACCAATGCTTTAACCAACGGAGCTACCCAGCCAGGGCCAGAGTGTGTTTTCACAGTGAAGGCCATAAGACCTGACTGCCTCCCCTTTTCCTGCCTGTATCATTTTGGGAAAATGTGGCCTCAACACAGAGCCCCTGATTACAGTGTAGCCTCATCTCCATGGTCACTAAGACTAGGCAGGCACTGACACTTCCCAGGAAGGAGCCCTCCTAGCGCCGTGAGACCACGCTCTCCGACAAAAGGTTGGTGACCCATGCATCCTTCAAACTGACTTGTGATCAAAAGGAGGACCATGGGTGAAAAATGAGTTCTATACCAAGTAACCCACAGGGTGAGGTGATCATAATTCCTAGCTGGGCAGGTCATGGCAGTGGTGGGGAGTGGGGGTGGGGGAGGGGGAGGTGGTGTCCTATCCCAGCCATGTCCTTTTTAGTAAAAAGTTTATGTTTTCCTAAAGCAAGCCCTGTCCACTGTATCTGTGCATCCAGCTTAACATGCCTTTGAAATAAGCCCCCTCAAAAGAGCACAATCTTGCATGACCATTGTGGCTCAATGGTTGAGTGTCAGTTTTTCCACTCCCAGTCAAAACACATACTCAGGTTGTGGGCTCACTTCCCAGTAGGGGGGGGTGCAGGAGGCGGCCATGGATGCTATTCTCTCTTCAATGTTTCTGTCTCTCTCTCTTCATTTCCCTCCTCTCTCTAAAACAAATGAAAATATTTATTATTTTTTTATTGATTATTTACAGAGAGGAAGGGGGAGGGATAGATAGATAGAAACATTGATGAGAGAGAATCATTGGCCAACTGGCTCCTGCACACCCTCTTACCAGGGATGTGCCCGCAACCAACATACATGCTCTTGACAGGAATCAAAGCTGGGCCCCTTCAGTCTGCAGACCAATGCTCTATCCATTGAGCCAAATTGGTTTCGGCTAAAAATATTTTTTAAATATATGTTTTTTATTGCCTTCAGAGCAGAAGGGAGAGAGAGAGAGGAGAGAGGAGAGAAAAGTCCATGATGAGAGAGAATCATTGATAGATTGCCTCTTACTCACTCCACGCTGGGGATGGAGCCCACAACCTGGGCATGTGTGCTGACCGGGAATAAAACTGTGACTCCTGGTTCATAGGTACACGCTCAACTACTGAGCCTTATTGGCTGGGCAATAAAAACATTTTTAAAAAGAGAGCACCATCTTGTTAACAACCATGTTATCTTATCCCCTCCTTGCTATCTCCCATCTCAGGTCATCTTTACATCCCCTTCTTAAATGCAAATGCCTAGAAGAAACTGAGCAACTGTTGTTCTGCAGAGCATAAGGGAATTCTAACCTATGTTCCAACATGCATGGAACTTGAGGACACTATGCTGAGTGAAGTAAATTAGACTCAGAAAATAACCCTTGTATGAATCCACTTAGGTGAGGCCCTTTTTTGTTTGTCTCTGTAAAGACAAACAGTAGAATGGCAGTTTCTAGGGGCTGGGAGGAGGGAGAATGGGGAGTTATTGTTTAGTGGGTACAACGGTTCTCTTTTGCGAGAGGAAGAGAGTTCTGGAGACTGGTTGCAGAACAATGTAGATATAATTTGACAATATTGAACTGTACCCTTAAAAATGGTTAAGGTGGTAAATTTTATGTTGTGCATTTTTTTAGTGTGATAAAAATTTTTATAATAATGAAAGATGTGTTTCTTTAAAAACAAAACAAAACAAAACAAAAACCTACTATAAGGTGCCCGGCTAGAGCATGAGACTCTTAAAATAAAACCTACTATGAACTAGAAGATGGAAAAGATGGACACCTCATACACTGTGAGTATAAGTGTAAATTAGAAGAGAAACCAAGATGGCGGAATAGATAAACACACAACCGCAGCCTCATATAACAATTTCAATAAAATACAACTAAAATACAAAATGAACATCACCCAGAATTACAGGAAACTCAACTGACTGAAAATTTTCAATGAGAAGAAAAGAGAAAACCAGTAGGAAAATTAGAGGAGCTATAAAAGCCTCAGGTACGGATACATACTGTGCGCGCGGAGAGGACGGAACTGGAGAGGAGGGGGAGGCTGAGTGCCTGGCTATAGTTCCCTTGCGGGAAGGAGATAAAAGCTCTGGACTGTGCTGAACTCCAGTTCCGACAGCACTGAACCCCAGTTCTGGGTGAGACCCTGGGGATCCAGACACATAAGGAGGGAGTCTGGGCTGTAAGCTGGAACCTCAGGGGAGTGGCGAAAGGTAGTCCCAGAGGCGCGTACAATATACGCAGAGGACAGACTGTTGACTCTGCTGCTAGATTGCCCTAGTGGGAAGGAGACAAAAGTTCTGGACTGTGCTGAGCCCCAGTTCCGACTGCACTGAAGCCCAGTTCTAGGCCAGATCCTGGAGACCCAGGCTCATACAGAGGGAGCCTGGGCTGTAAGGTGGAAACTCAGGGGAGCAGCGAAAGGAAGAACTGGAGACATGCACATTGTATGCAGAAAACAGTTTTTGACTGTGCAGCTGGATTGCCCTAGCAGAAAGGAGACAAAAGCTCCAGACTGCTCTGAACCCCACTTCCAACCCTAATTCCAAATGCACTGAACCCCAGTTCCGGGCTCATTGGGGGAGAGTCTAGACTCTTTGGTAGGGGGCAAAACTCGAAGGCACCTTTCTCTCAGAGGTGCTTGCAGCGAGTACCAAAGGACACTGAGGAACACTGAGACTCAGGAGCCTCATAGGGTGGGGCTGACGGAAGCCAAGGCTGTAGGCTCCACCCTGAAACTCTGCCCCATCCAAGCTGAACACAGAGATTTTTAAGGCTACCAACTCAGGGAACCTGTGAAAATGCCGTGACAAGGAAACAGATCACCAACAAAAGAAATAGAGGACAAAAAGCAACTGGATATAGAGTTCAAAACCATGCTTATATGGTTTTTCAAGAATTTCCTAGAAAAGGCCAATAAAATAAAGGAGACCAATGAGGATATGAAAAGGGATCAACTAGAAATAAAAAGAGATTAACTAGAAACAAAGAATACATTGTCTGAAATAAAAAATATTATACAGAGTCCTAAAAACAGAATGGAAGATCACAAGAATCAAGTCAAAGATTTGGAACACAAAGAGCGAGAGGACACTCCTCCACAGAAGCAAGAAGACAAGAGAATCCAGAAAGTTGAAGATAGTGTAAGAAACCTCTGGGACAATTTCAAATGAACCAACATCAGAATTATGGGGGTCCCAGAAGAAGAGAGAGAGCAAGATACCGAAATATACTTGAAAAAATAGTGACAGAAAACTTCCCCCACCTGGTGAAAGAATTAGACTTACAAGTCCAGGAAGCGCACAGAACCCCAAACAAAAGGAATCCAAAGAGGACCACACCAAGACAAATCATAATTAAAATTCCAAGAGCAAAAGACAAAGAGAGAATATTAAAAGCAGCAAGAGAAAAGCAGGTAGTTACC
Organism: Pipistrellus nathusii; assembly: GCA_963693515.1. Lineage (NCBI taxonomy): Eukaryota > Metazoa > Chordata > Mammalia > Chiroptera > Vespertilionidae > Pipistrellus > Pipistrellus nathusii. The sequence goes on along the minus strand of OY882860.1, from coordinate 183,080,837 downwards.
TATAAAGGAGGACCCATACGATTGTCAGCTGATTTCTCAACAGAAACCATGCAGGCCAGATGGGAATGGCAAGAAATATTCAAGGTGATGAATAGCAAGAACCTTCAGCCAAAAATACTCTACCCAGCAAAGCTATCACTCAGAATTGAAGGCCAGATAAAGAGCTTCACTAATAAAAAAAATAAAAAATAAAAAAATAAATAAATAAAAAGCTAAAGGAGTTCATCACCACCAAACCAGAATTATATGAATTGCTGAAGGGGGTTCTTTAGGAAAAGGAAGAAAATAAAGATAAAAATTATGAACAACCAATACATAACTATCAACAAGTGAATCTAAAAACCAAGGGAATTAAAAATCTGATGAACAATATTAACTGGAGAATATAATAGAATCAGAGGTATGGAAGGGGAGTGAACTGATGATTCTCAGAGAAAACGGAAGTGGAGTGTGTGGGAAGAGACTGAACATAAACTGTGCACCTATGAATGAGGACAATGGGGGATGGGGAAAGGGCAGATGGTGGGGTGGGAACCTGGTGGAGGGGATCAATGGAGAGGGAAAAAATGAGAAACATTTGTAATAATATGAACAATAAAGATTTATTTAAAAAAATAAGTGTAAATTGGCACAGTTTGTTTGCATAACAATGTGGGATAGGTACGAAGAATTTTTATATGGCAATACCTTCTGACCCAGTCATTCCATTTCTAGAAATATCTTAAGGGAAACAACCTCAAATGCAGGCTAGCTCATATGGTAGAAGAGGGTTTTTGCTCTATTTTCATAAAGAACTAGAAACAAGTTAAAATCCAAAGGTGTGTATGTTGGTGGGGCAGGGTGGAAGACATGGGACAGGACCCTGCATTTTCAGGAGGGTTCACAATTGACCCCACAATTTGTTTTTTCTTCCCCAAGGGTACAGACCGGTGAGCTGAAGGGGAAACAGATCCTACCTCTGACACCATGACCTCAGAAGCTGATGAGATCTGCCCAGGTAGTCAACTTCCTTCTTTCTGGCTGATTCCTGCTTATGCCCTAGAATTGAGGGAAGTGCCTAGAGGATGGGTTAAACCACACAGGAATCAAGAACATCAAAGGGGATTGATGAGTGACCTTGAGCCCCTAAGAGGCACCTGGGGAGGTGCCCTCAACCAGGAGTCTTTGTGGGGGACCTACTTCCTGGCTCTCTCCTCAGGCTGCTCACTGTCTTCTTTCCCCTGCCACCCATCCAATGAGCCCAAAGAGCCAAATAAGTCCCATGGGAGGTGGGACTATTTGACCCTGAGCCTAGAACCTGCTAGTTCCATAGAATCTATTCTACTCTCCTCCCTCCAGCCCCCTGACCCCAGTACCCCACTGTGTTGGGCACTGACCTGGGCTCCCAATTATAAACACATGCTTACCTGATGTGATTGTGTCAGGCAGGAACTTCTATTCTTGATCTCAAATACCCCCAACCCCCTGAGAGGCCCGTGTTGTTATTTACCCACCTATCCACACCCCACGCAAGACATACACAAATGCAGTGTTCTGGGTTCCCTCCATGTAAACCCTGGTTTCCTTACTCCCTCAGTGGGTGAAACAAGAAAAGGAAAAAATGCCCCTCCACCCACCCAAATGAACACTGCGCTCCCTAAGCAACCAGATCACCCTCCCAGGAGAGGAAAGTACTTGTTCCTGTTGCAGCATGAGGAGGAGAGGACAGCTCAGAAGCCAGCATCTGCTGAGCAGGATCCGGGGTCTCCCGTGGGGTCAGAGGTGCCCATGGGAAGCTGTGGCTCCTGAGACTAGCCTGGGGGTGTGGGCAGTGAGCTGATACTGATTGATCACAGGATTAGAGCTGAGGCTCCAACCCCCACCCGCCTGAAGATACCCCTCCATGCCCACCTTGGAGCATCTGTGAAAAGCAGGAGGAATCCTCTTTGCCTGGTAGTTTTACTCAATCAATGGCGTGTGATCTGAAACTTTACTTTTAAAATGTAAAAAGTCCCAGAGGTAACCTATAGGGTAGAATGCAGAAATCACATGAATTTTTTAAACATATGGAGACTTCAAACTCACATAAGGAGACGTCTGATGGGTGACCTTGGATGCCACCTGTGAGCTTTCTGCTTCTTGGCTTTGGCCTTTCAGTTGTCCTGAGTTTCCCTTTCTTTTTCTGTGAAAGAAGAATCATGTCCCTTTTGTGTATATGGCAGCAAACACATTTACATCCTGTCTCTGCACACACAAAACATACAGAAGTCCCCAGTCCCTTATCTGCACTTTCATATTGTCTCAATCACTGGGAATCACACATTTTTATACTTAATTTTTACAAAAGCTTTTGATTTTTAAAGGGAGAGAGACAAAAGTGGGGGAGGGAGAGATGTGTTATCTCCCCCTCACTCATAAGTATGCCAGTCAGATTGTATTAGGGTCCTACACCTATGACCTCATTTAACCTTAATTACAAAATACAGTCACAGGGGACCTGGCCAGGTTTGCTCAGTGGTTGAGCATCCACCCATGAACCAAGAGGTCCCAGGTTTGCTTCCTGGTCAGGGCACATGTCCTGGTTGTGGGCTCCATGTCCAGTAGGGGACCTGCAGGAAGCAGTCACTAGATGATTCTCTCTCATCGATGTTTCTATTTCTCTATCCTTCTCCCTTCCTCTACCTTTCTTTCGCTCACTACCAAACAGTCTAGGCTCTCCCGCAATGAGGAACTGAGGTTCAGTGCAGTTGGAAGTGGGGTTGGAAGTGGGGATCAGAGCAGTCTGAAGCTTATGTCTCCTTCCCGCTAGGGCAATCCAGCTTAACAGTCAACACTCCGTTCTCTGCAATGTGAACGCCTCCGGGTCTTCCTTTCGCTGCTCCCCTGAGTTTCCACCTTACAGCCTAGGCTCCCTCTGTATGAGCCTGGGTCCCCAAGGTCTGGCCTAGAACTGGAGTTCAGTGCAGTTGGAACTGGGGCTCAACACAGTCCGGAGCTTTTGTCTCCTTCCCACTAGGGCAATCTAGCAGCAGAGTCAACAGTCCGCCTCTGCACGTAATGTGCGTGCCTCTGGGACTGCCTTTCACCACTCCCCTGAGGTTCCAGCTTACAGCCCAGACTCCCTCCTTATGTGTCTGGATCCCCAGGGTCTCACCCAGAACTGGGGTTCAGCACAGTCCGGAGCTTTTATCTCCTTCCCGCGAGGAAACTATAGCCAGGCACTCAGCTCCCCCCCTCCTCTCCAGCTTTGTCCTCTCCATGTGTGCAACGTGTCTTCGTACCTGAGGCTTTTATAGCTCCTCTGATTTTCCTACTGGTTTTCTCTTTCCTTCTCATTGTAGAATTTCCACTCAGCTGACTTTCCTGTAGTTCTGGGTGATTCCATTTTGTAATTTAGTTGTATTTTATTGAAATTGTGTGAGGCTGCAGTTAGGTGTTTACCTACTCTGCCATCTTGATTTCTCCTCTCCTCCTTTTCCCCTCTCCTTTTCTTAATAAAAACATTTTCAAAAATTAAATTTAAAAATGCAGTCACATGGGGGCAAGTAAGAGGATTTGCCAGAGCTTCACCATATAAAGTCTGGGGAACAAACAGCACCAGGAGACTCCATCAAAAATACCCCAGATTTTAGAAAATTGCCACAGGTGACAGCTGCTCAGGAAGATGAACATTTAACCTCCTTGTTTATACTCAATTCCATCTCCATTCTACCAGGATTCCTTCCAACCTCATGTTTTTTCTTTCCATCTAGAGGGCAAAGACTTTGTTGATGCCATTGAGTATTTAAAGAACCCGGGAGACAAAGGGAAACTGCAACGCCTGCTGAGGGATGAATCCTGGGAGAGATTTGTGGCTGCAGCCAATTTGTCCAGGTAAATTCCAGGGGATGCCTCTATTATCATCCCCATGTCCCCTGCCTCCAGATTCCTCTGGCAGGCACCCTCCTCCAGGCAGGATCCTGAGCTTGGGGTTGAAGAACTCTCTTCTCAACAGTCGATGAGCAACATTTCCTTCGTGTCATTCATTGGCAGAGAAGGGCTCAGGTTGAGAAGGAATGCGGCCTGCAGGGGAAGGTTATGAGGCCTTGGCCATGTTACTCAACCACTCCCTGTCATTCATCTGTTCTATTCCATTGTGAGGAAAATGAGATCATGCGGGTAAACTGTTGAGCCTAATGACTGACACATGGTATGTGGGAAGTTCACATGAACTTTAGAAAAGATTCTGGGAATAGACAGGGCCCATACATCTTCTTGTTGGATGTGAGGGCCTCGCAGGACGTCCTGTGGGACAAGCCAGAAAATGCTGGCAGTTTGTGTCCCTGGGGATTGTGGCTAGAGAGCCTGCTCTTCCTAAGAAAGGGATTGCACAAGCTCTGCAGGGTCCTGCTGGCCTGGAAGGCGGAGAGCTGCAGTGAGGTTGCACCATGTTGGGTTGAATCCCGACTGTATCTCTGCCCAGGGGTACCTGAGGGATTCTGAGTAAATGCACATATTCCCACCATAGAGGACACCTGCACCAGGTCATCCAATCAGGTTTAGCAATTCATATACCTGCCATGGTTTATCCCTTGTCCTTCATGATTGCAGGGATAAGGCAAATGCACTCCATGCAGATTTGAGCGAGCTGAAAGCACTCATGGCCGTGGAGGACAAAGACATGCCCTCAACAGACCAGCTGCATAGGGAGAGCTTTTTGAAGGAGTTTCCTCAGCTCAAACAGGACCTTGAGGAACGTATACAAAAGCTCTATGCACTTGCTGATGAGATTGACAAGGTGCACAGGGACTGCACCATCACCCAGGTGGCGGCCGCTTCAACTGGCGCTGTGTCTAGCATTCTGACCATTGTTGGCGTGTGTCTGGCACCTTCCACATTGGGGGCTAGTCTGGTGCTTTCTGCAACTGGGATGGGACTGGGCCTAGCAGCAAGTGTGACCGGTGTGACTGCCAGCATAGTGGATTTCTCAAAGAATTCGTCAGCAAAAGCCAAAGCCAGCCGCCTCGTGTCAACTGGCAGCGACACAAAAAAGGTGGTTGAGAAGGTAGTAAGTCACAGCATGCCCAAAATTGCTTCCTTAGCACAGAAGTGCTTCCAATCCCTGCAAGGAATTGTGAAGAATTCCTGTGTCTTCAGGCTGGCCAAATCCGATCCTCAATTAGCAGCCGAGTTGACTCGCTTCTTTAACGCAGGGGCAGTCACAGCCCAAAGCAGCGAGCAGCTGCAAAAAGCTTTTGGAGGCACTGCTCTGGCCATGAGCAAAGGAGCCAGGGCATTTGGTGCAGCCACGGCAGGTGTATTCCTTATGGTGGATGTATGGAACCTAGTGAGTGAGTCAATTCACTTACATAAGGGCGCAAAGTCTCCATCGGCAGAAGAGTTGAGGCAGCAGGCCCAGGAGCTCGAGAGGAGGCTGGAACAACTCACCTGTATTCACGAAATTCTACAGGAGGACCTGACTCCATGATCCCCTGGCGGTGCAGGGAGGAGGGAGCAGGGTGTATGGGAGACAAAGGATGGACTTGATCTTGTTAGAGAGGAAAAGCCGGGGAGATTAAATGGATGGAACTGTGTGGGAAGGTGTTGAGCACAGCGAAGGAGGGGTTTATTCAAATGGCAGGTGGGTCAAGAAGGAAGGAACCTGGACATGAAATCAGGGAAGAGAGGGGACATGAGAGTTGGGGAGATCTGGGGAGCTTTTTAAATTTTTTTTAAATATAATAAATCTTTATTGTTCAGATTGTTACAGGTGTTCCTCTTTTTTCCCTCCCGAAGCTCCCCTCCACCTGATTCCCCACCCTATCCCATGCCCTTACCCTTGCCACTGTCTTCATCCATAGGTATAAGATTTTTGTCTAATTTCCTCCCGCCCCCCTCAGACCTCTTTTCCCCTGAGAATTGGCAGTCCACTCCCTTTCTATGTCCCTGATTCTATTATATTTACCAGTGCATTCTGTTCTTCAGATTAAAAAAAAAAAAAAAAAAAAAATATATATATATATATATATATATATATATATATATATATATATATTTTATTGATTTTTTACAGAGAGGAAGGGAGAGATAGAGAGCTAGAAACGTCGATGAGAGAGAAACATCGACCAGCTGCCTCTTGCACACCCCCTACCGAGGATGTGCCCGCAATCAATGTACATGCCCTTGACTGGAATCGAACCTGGGACCTTTCAGTCCGCAGACCAAAGGTCTACCGCTGAATCAAACTGGTTTCGGCTGTTCTTCAGGTTTTTTATTCACTTGGTTTTTAGATTCACTTGTTGGTAGGTATGTATTTTATGCCTTTTTGTTGTCCATAGTTTTTACCTTTACCTTTTTGTTCTTCTTCCTCTTCTTAAAGAATACCCTTCAGCATTTCATGTCATCCTGGTTTGGTGGTGATGAACTCCTTTAGCTTTTTCTTATCTGAGAAGCTCTTTATCTGACCTTCAATTCTGAATGATACCTTTGCTGGGTAGAGTAATCTTGGTTGTATGTTTTTGTTGTTCATCACTTTGAATATTTCTTGGCACCCTGCTTAGTTTCTCTTGAGAAATCAGCTGAAAGTCGTATGGGTACTACATTGTAGGTAACTGTTTCTCTCTTGCTGCTGGTAATATTCTCTCTTTGTCTTTTGCCTTTGGCATTTTAATTAAGATGTGTCTTGGTGTGGTCCTCTTTGGATTGCTTTTGTTTGGGGTTCTGTGCACTTCCTGGACTTGTAAGTCTATTTCTTTCATCAGGTAGGGAACGTTTTCTGTCATTATTTCTTTCAATAGGCCTTTATTATCCTGCTCTCTCTCTTCTTTTGACCCCCCCCAAAAAAAAAAAATCTGGATGTTGGTATGCTTAAAGCCATCCCAGAGCTCCTTACACTCTCATTACACTTTTGGATTCTTCATTCTTTCTGCCTCTATTGTTGTGTGTTTTTTGTTTTCTCATATTCCAGATCTTTGGTTTGACTCTTGGAGTAAGTTGATCTACAGTTGAGATTCTGTATATTCTTTATTTCAGACAGTGAATGCTTTTCCATTTTTTTGGTATTCTCATTAAGGTCCTTGAAGGTGTCTTCAAGTTTCTTGGTGGTTTTTAGAAGATTCCTGAGTAACCTTATAAATGTGATTCTGAACTGTTTCGTCCAATAGTTTTTCCTCCATCTCTCCCATTCGTGCCATGCTTCTGTGTCTCTGCATTTTGGTTGCCTCCCTGTGTTGATGGAGTGGCTTTTTGTGGTAGATGACCTATAGGGGCCAGTAGCTCAGCTTCGCCAATCATCCAAGGTGGTTGCTCTTGGAATATCCATTTGTGGGATGAATGCAGTCTTGGTGTAGTTAAGCCTTCATTGCTGTTGGTACACTGGAAGGAATTGACCTCCACGCCAATTGGCTGTGAGGACCTGCTGTATCTATCATGGAGAACTGCTGCGCTGGAGACACGCTTATGGTGCAGGCCTTGTTTCAGTGGAGCTTTGGTGCTCACTGAGTCCACCTCCCGAGTGTGTCACTTATGGATGCGAGGAGTTGAAATCTGGTGTCTCACACTGACCACTAGGTAAACTGGCTTCTGGATCTCCAATGGGGTGCAATTCAGCTACTGTCTGGGGCCACCCTGCAGGAGCTACAGAGAGAACCACAGTCCTCTCCTCCCTGCTTGGAGCTTGGAGGCTTTGGAGCTGTCTGCACCAGGTTGCAAGTTTGCTAGGTTAAACTGCAATAAAGAAGGCCATTCATATGAAAAAGCTGCTGCTTGGAGCTTAGGTGTGTTTGTAGATTGTGTGGGGAGGAGTCTCAGGGTGTCACTAGGCTAGGGCTTGGCAAACAGTGATGGCTGCCAATCAGCCATCTCTGCCTCTCTGACCGAGTTCCCGAGTCTTGCGCCCTAGCACAGCAAACAATTATATTTGCACACAGCTCTGCAAACAAGCCACCCTCATTTTCCGACCTGATGGCAGACAGTTCAGCTTCTTTCCAGAAAATGGATTTCAGAAAGATTGGGAACTTGTCTCTCTTCGGGTTAGAAAAAGCAATGCCCTCTGCCAGCCGGGATTAGCCTCCAGCCCATAGCACTCGTGTTCTCTCTCTCCCCCGCACCCACCCTTCTTAAGGTTTTCAGTGCTTGTGCCCTGAATGCTCCTTACTCTTTCAGTCTAGTTGTAGAGCTTCCACTCAGCCAGCTTTCCCATGTTCTGGGTCATAGAGGTTTTGTCTTTTAGTTGTAGTTTTGAAATTATTGTGCATGGCAGCAGTTTAGGTGTATTTACCTAAGCTGCTATCTTGGATCTCCTGGGGAGCTTTATTTTGACTTGAAAAGACATTGGGGTCATGAATAAAGAAAGAGAAGTGGCGAAATAAGCACCAAGAAGACCAGAACTACTGAAAAGTTGACAATAAAAGAAGGGGAAAGAGTTTGAGTTGTTGGGATATGGGAGTTACAGTGGCTCCTGGACTGGACCTCCCCAGGGTTCACCCTCCCAGCAGGAACCCCATCCCTCCCCGGTCCTGATCTCTCACCATGCATTCCAGTCCCAGCTCACCTTTGTCTTCCAGCAGCACATCTTAGGTAGGCATAAAAAATGTTTTTACTTTTTAATTTTTCAATTATAATTGACATACAATATTGTATTAGTTTGGGTGACAATAAATTGATTATAAAGTGATCACCCACTAAGTCTAGCAGACATATGGCATCATTCGTAGTTATTACAATGTTATTCACTATAGGCAGTGACTTCTTGATGATGATGATGATGATGATGATGATGGTGCTGTGATGGGGGTGGTGATGACAGTGGAGTGGGTGGAACATATGTCAAGTTGCTGGTGCTCCTTGGGGCCAGGATGCTATGAGAGACCAATGAAATTATAATAAAACTGCAAATGCTCTTAGAACAGTGGTTGATTGGGAAAAAGAGAGAGAGAGAGAAAGAGAGAGAGAGAGAGAGAGAGAGAGAGAGAGAGAGAGAGAGAGAGAGAGAGAGAGAAGTGAAAACAGATACTCACAGCAGGTCATGGAGATATACCAGTCAGTCCTGATACACAGCCTCCCCATCAGTGGGGGAGGTGGTGTGGACACAATGATATTCTAGGCCCAGTGTTTCTCCCCACCTGTGTTCTGCAGACTTCGGTTCAGTAAGATGGACTGAGCCTTTGTGGTGGGGATTGGTGGACTCCTCTGGGCTCCAGGTGCTTGACTTCCCTTCCCCATGAGCCTGTCCTCCAGGAACTCAGGGAACAAATCTTCCATTGTCCTGCTCACTCACTGGGCTCCCACTCTCCCATCCAGACAAGTCCCTGAGACCTCGGTGCCCTGGGGATGCTTCTGCACAGGTGCCTTGGGCTGAACAAAGCTAGTTTCCTCTCCCAGTAGCTGAGGCCCAGGATCAACTGTAGGACATGAGGTTGATGAACATCAGAAGGGCTTGCCCTGACTGCTTTGGCTCAATGGACTGAGCTTCAACCTGTAGACTGAAGGGTCCCAGGTTCAATTCCAGTCAAGGGCATTTACCTTGGTTATGAGCACATTCCCAGTAGGGGCTGTGCAAGAGGCAGCTGATCTATGTTTCTCTCTCATTAATGTTTCTAAACTCTACATCCCTCTTCCTTCCTCTCTGTAAAAAAGCAATACAATTAAAAAAGAAAAGATCAGAAGGGTTTGTTTGCAGGGTGAGAGAGGGTCATCAATAAATAGACAGGGAGACAGCAAACATTTTTCCAAACTACCCTCACATTTTCCCTCCTGTAAGAGCTTTCACCTGGTCATCCTGTGTTTACCCTTGGGGCACTGCTCCTGCCCCCACCCCTTCTCCACACTGAGCCAGAACAGCCCTTAGGAATACAAATCTTATCAAGCACCTGCTTCCCATTACTCTGCACAAAAGCCCGAGGCCTCCACCCAGCCACAAGTAACTTGTTGTAGCCTGGTGTCCTTTAGGGCAGAGCTGAAACAAGGCTCACTGAGGGTTGACTTGGGAATGATACCTCGCAGCTGGACTGAGGGACACTGCCTCCTGGAGGGCACTCGTGGGCTTTGACTTCCAAGGCCCACAATGAGGACCAGACCCACACTGACAAGGAAACCCCGGCTCTCCGTGATAGGAGCAAGGTGAGTCAACCAAGGTAAACAGAACAAAGGAGTAGTTTCCTTGACCTCTTTGACCTTAGTGGGACAAGCTTGAAACATTCCTTGGCTTCCTCACTAGGACCCACGTGTCTGATAGGCCCTCTGAGCAACACAAGGATGTTTGAGCAGCCTGTTGGTGAGGTAGCATTTCTCACAAGGCCCATGAAGAATTTGTTTGCTCTTTGGAAATACTTTGACCAGTAGGTACCAATTCTGCTGGATCCTCCATCACTTCCTGCCAGACCAACATTAAGGAGAGAACTCTTATATCAGGGGGCTTGACTAAATGTGAGGAGTCAAGGAAGGCTTCCTAGAAGAGGGGGCATCAAGGGTTGGAAGGATGGGGAGGAAAGTGGGGTGAGGGTATTTGGGGCAGAGAACCTGCGCCTGCAGGGCTCTGGCTAGGAGGGAGAGCCACTCTGAAAGGACACTGATGGAACTGGTGTTGCCACTCAGCTTCCCCTGCCAGGACTCCTGTAAGAAAGGGGCAAGCCAGTAAGGGTGGAGAGGGGGGTGGGTAGAAGGCTGTTTGGATGAGCAGTATGGCAGGCAGAGTGATTTGGGCAATCAGGCAGGCAGGTGAGTGGCTGGAGCCAGCAGTCCTGCATTGTGAGAGGGATGTCTGACTGCCGGTTTAGGCCTGATCCCTATAATCTGGCAATAGGACATCTTTTGAGGGGTCCCAGATTGGAGAGGGTGCAGGCCGGGCTGAGGAACACCTGCCCCCATGCACGAATGTCGTGTATTGTGCCACTAGTAAATATATATTTTTATTGATTTCAGAGTGGAAAGGAGAGGGACTGAGAGATAGGAACATCATTAATGAGAGAGAATTATTGATCAGCTGCATACTGCACACCCCCTACTGGGAGCTTTCAACCCAGGCATGTGCACTTGACTGAAATCAAACCCCGGACCCTTCAGTCCCCAGTCCCAGGCTGAGGCTCTATCCACTAGTTCTGAGTGTCCAGGCCTTGTCTGCCCCTGGGGAGGTGAAGATGAGCAACACCTGTTCCTCATTCTCACGGGCTTTGCCATTGACGAGGGAGCTTCACGTGTGTCTCATGCCTCTCATCTGGCCACACGCATGGAGCAGGGCCTCCCCAGGGCCTGTGGGGCGCAGGGAGCGAGGGCCCAGCTTTGGGATAATATGGATGATGCTGGCAATCTGGCAACGAGGGACTAAGGCCAGTGGCCATCTCACATGAGGTCCACAGGTGCTGTTGGAATGGAGAGCAGAGCAGTGGCCTTGGGGAGCCACTCTGATGTGGGCACCAGCCACCTGGGTTATGTGCTCCCTGCCCACTCACTGCCCTATAAACAGGACGAGGACAAGGAGACAGGGCCCTGCTCTGAGCACTAAACCCCAGCGTGTCTGAGCCAAGCTCCCCTCACCACGAGTTGGAGAGACTAGGCCGCGCTGGGGTGAGGGTGCTGGCTGAGTGCCTCCAGCTGTGACTCCTCCAGCCTCCACCAGGCACTGCTGGTGGCACATGCCAGACCCCTGTCCCTGTGACTTTGGGGCTACTTTCCCCCTGAGTGGGGATTGTCCTCACAGTGGGCTGAGATGGCTTATTGACCAAGATTTTGTCCAAGACACGTCTGAGCCACCATCATCCCAGGTGACCTTGCATGTGATGCCAGGGGTGGGAGGGTCCAGCTGTGTCCTACAGAATAGTCCCTGTGTTGTTAGGGTGCCTAAGTGGGGTGATCTCAGCTCATGCCAAGAAGCACCAATCTCACCTCATGTGGCTTTGTAGGACCCCCTCACCCCCTTTCCAGTTGTTCGGCCAAGAGGCACATACATCCGTCTTCACCGAGGCTACGGACATCCGTCTGGGGTCCTTTCTGCGTTCTTTTCAGAGGATCCTTTGGACAATGGGACACTGCCCCTGTGGGTCTGGCATGACTCTGTGCCTCACAGGGGGTGGGGGTGTCAGGACGCAGCCAGGCTAGCAAAAGGGAGAGGAACCAGGAGTAAGGCAGGTTTTGTAAAAACAAGACAAAAATAACTGTAACCAGTGCCAGAGGCCAACTGTGACACTGGCTCTGAGTCTTGGCCCCTCCCCTGAGCTGCCTGGGGCAAGGCCCACTTCTCCCCTCAACTTGGCTTCCTCTTCTCTGAAGCCAGGCCTTTGCTGGGGAGTATGTGAAGGCCAGGTGTGTGGTCCTCATGCAATACCCTCATCACTCTGCAGCCCCTCTGAAAAGTGGCGGAGGTGGCCCTGGCGCCCATGGACATTTGTCCGGGATGAGCAGGCCTCATGGAAGGGCCATGTTGGCCTCTGGGGTCCGTGCCCAGCCTTGCCGGGATTAGGGTGTAGGAGAGAAGCAGAGAGAAAAGCCCATCAGCAGCACCATTTACAGGCAGAGCCATTTCCCTCCTGTTTCTTGATCTGTGAAATCCAGGTGGTGGTGCCTAGAGCCTGTGTAAGGATCAAATAAGAAAGTCCTGGGAGGTGCCTGCACGGTGCCTGGCACACACTGACCCTGCGTCCCTTCTGTTTTCAGACTTTTCTTGTGACCGCAACACTGGGTTATCTATAGAGAGATCTGTGGTCAAGAGGAAAGGGGACCGAGAGGGAACAGTACTTCTCTCTGCCAGGGCCCAGAAACTGGTGATCCCTCAGATGGCATGACCATATGGGATGGTCTCCTGGAATAGGTGGCTGAAATTTCCAGGTACTCACCCCGCCACCAGGGACAGGTTCAGAGAGGCCTGAGCAAAAGGGTCAAAGGAGACAAGGACTCAGTGGCCTTGGGCCTCCTCCAGGTGCCAGGGGAGCAGAGCCTGCAGGGGACGTGGACTCTGGGAAGGGGAGATGTGGAGAGTTTCTCAGAGGAGGTGATCCCAGAGTTGGGCTTTGAAGGAGGAGCATGCTGTTCCAGGTGAGACAAGCAGGTGCTCCTGGCAGAAGGACCTACAAAAGCAAATGTCTGGAAACTGCCTGGGCGGCGCCTGCAATAGGAGCAGGGACCAAGGCAATGCAAGGAGGCAGAGAGCCTCTGCTGTGCTCAGGGCGGTGCTCATCGTTGGGACAGAGGGCGACTGAGGAGGGTTTTGGGACGAGTGGAGAGGATGACAGAGGAGGGTTCTGGGGACAAGCCCATGGGGTGGAGGGAGAAATTTTCCCAGGATCCCTCTGTGTGTCTGTGGCAGGTCTTCCTCCTGGAAACCTGAGGGAGGCAGGATGGGCTGAGCGGTGAAGGACCTGGGAGCTCAGACCTGGGGTTGCTCTAAGGCAGTGGTTCTCAACCTTCCTAATGCCGCGACCCTTTAATATAGTTCCTCAGGTTGTGGTGACCACCAACCATAAAATTATTTTCATTGCTACTTCGTAACTGCAATTTCCCTAATGTTATGAATCGTAATGTAAATAACTTTGTTTTCTGATAGTCTCAGGCGACCCCTGTGAAAGGGTCACTGGACCCCCAAAGAGGTCGTGACCCTCAAGTTGAGAACCCCTGCTCTAAGGCATCAGCAGGCAGGATGTGGCTGGCCTCTGGTGGGGGGTGACCAGAGCTTCTCAGAAATTAGAATTTACTTTCATTTTTGATTTCCTGTTGTCTTGGCCCTGGGGGTGGCTGGTTTTTGCAGTCACAGCAGCACAGAGGTTCCACACATTTACAGGCAGAGGGACATTCTTGGTAAGTTGGGAGGGTAGGAGCTCCACCCCATCTTCTCATCCTCACACTTTCTAAGAAAGGGATATTGTCACTATTGAGTAGGTGAGGAATCCAAAAGTGGTAACGGGCCCAAAGGCAGGCTTAAGCAGTGACACAGCCTGGATTGGAACCCAGTTTTGTCTGAGGTTCTTCCCTACCCCAGTACCCCTAAACCGTGGAGAGGAAGGCAGACACTGCTCAAGTGATTCACAACCTGCCTCCAGCTCAGCTTAGACCTTGAGTCCCTGAGACAGGAGCCAGTGACCACACAGCAAGGTGGGTGTGGAGAGATCTGGAGGAAGTAGAAGAGGTGGAAATGCGGGTTTGGGGGGAAGCAGAAAAATTGGAGGACGGTAGGGGAGTAAGAGCCTCAGTTCCTTGTGGCCTGGATGCCCTGAGGCTGCCTTCAGGGGCTGCTGCTGAGGCTGATGGAGTAAAGGATTGCCTTTGAGAGTTCAAGTCCTGACATTGTTTTACTCACCCTTTCAGTTTAGTGCCGGGCCTGGTGGGAAACTGAGGCCCTGAGAAGGGAATGGCTTGCCCCGGGTGCCACGTTGAGACACTGAGCAGGAGGGTGGGCAGGCTGTGCCTCCCTGCTCTTGGCCAGCCTCACTCATAATGGTGGGGGATGAGAATCGCAGGAGGTGGTCTGTGTGTCTGAGCTGGACCAGTTTGAGCCCAGCTCCCTGTGTCTGTACAGCAGAGACACACCTGGGAGCTGCTGTGGTACTGAAACCACATCTCCCTGCTTAGCCACCAGCACCAGGAGGTGCGAGCCTCTCCTCTGCCCTCAGGAGCTGCCTGACGCGGGCAAGCCCCTTCGCTGAAAAAGATTTGTTCCTGTGTCTCCCATGTTTAAGAATTTGGGTTCAGTTTCTCCTCCTGTGTACTGTGCACAGTGAGTCTCCTGCGGTCCACATACCTGCTGGACACAGTGGCCTGGCCTCTCATGGTCTGACATGGCTGATGGTAGCCTTTGCAGTTTCTAACTTTTAAGATGACAAATCAATCAAAGTTTCCCTGTGTGCTTCTGGAATTTTTGTCTTGATTAGTAATGTTTCTACAACTCAACATGAGTTTTAACATCTCCCCACCCCCCACACCACCACACTTTTATTGTTCCTTTTTAATTTTTTAATCCTCACCTGATGATAATTTTTGCATTGATTTTTAGAGAGAGTGGAAGGGTGAGAGAGAGGGGACAAGAAACATCAGTCTGAGAGAGGTACATCAACCTGTTTTTCCCCCTCACCTGCACTGTGCCTGACTTGGATTGTGGATAGAACCTATAACCCAGATCCATTCCCTTGACCAGGAATCGAACCCTTGACCCACAGTGCACAGGCTGATGCTGCAATCATTGAGCCACACCAGGCAAGGCTGTGGAAGCTTTTTGTTTCTTCTCCCTGTCCTTCTCTTCTTCCTCTGCATCTGTGTCTTCTTCCTAAAGCAGCCATATTCAATGGGTACCAAAGCCTTCAAGGGGCCTCTGGTGCAGGAAGCATAGTGCTGGGCAGCCACTGGTGAGCAGGAGTGGGAGGGGCTGGATAGAGCTGGCCCTGCGCTTTCAGATATAACTGGTATGCAGCTCAAAGTTTATTGGAAGAATGTGCGTCATTAGTTGTAAAGTCATACAGCATTCCCAGGCAGAGCAAAGACCATGCACATCAGCTAATTCATCCTTGGCTATAATTATACTGCAAGTCCCTTTGCTATCTGTTTAAGGCAGGTCTCAGTAAGGGTAGTTGATAAGTGCTGTTTGGCCTCTCAAACAATCCTTAAGCAGCAGTTCTCAACCTGTGGGTCGCGACTCTTTTGGGGGTTGAACGAAACTTTCACACGGGTCGCCTAAGACACCCTGCATATCAGATATTTACATTACAATTCATAACAGTTAACAAAATTACAGTTATGAAGTAGCAACGAAAATTATTTTATGGTTGGGGGTGACTACCACATGATGGTTGCGGCATTAGGAACGTTGAGAACCACTGCCCTAAAGGCAAGCAGCTTTTCCTTTCTTCCCTGGGCTCCAAGGCAAGAGAATCCCAGGCAGAACTGGGAGAATCCTCTCCGTGGAGAGGTCTGTTCCCATCATCAGAGTTCACAGAACAGAGATGACCCAGAGTGTTTTTGATTATTGATTTGAGATCCAGAGGGAAAAACATCCATCCTTCCACTTACTTATGCATTCATTGACTGATTCTTGCATGTGCCATTCATATGTGAGTTGTATGATGGAACCCACAAACTCGGCATACTGGACCAATGCTTTAACCAATGGAGCTACCCAGCCAGGGCCAGAGTGTGTTTTCACAGTGAAGGCCATAAGACCTGACTGCCTCCCCTTTCCCTGCCTGTATCATTTTGGGAAAATGTGGCCTCAACACAGAGCCCCTGATTACAGTGTGGCCTCATCCCCATGGTCACCAAGACAAGGCAGGCACTGACACTTCCCAGGAAGGAGCCCTCTTAGCGCTGTGGGACCATGCTCTCCAACAAAAGCTTGCTCATCCTCGCATCCTTCAAAGTGACTTTTGATCAAAAGGGGGACCATGGGTGAGAAATGAGTTCTATTGATATACCAAGTAACCTCACAGGGTGATGTGATCATGATTCCTACCTGGGCAGGTCATATTGGGCGGTGTCACATCCCAGGTATGTCCTTTTTAGTAAAAAGTTTATGTTTTTCTTAAGCAACCCCTGTCCATTGTATCTGTGCATCCAGCTTAACATGCCTTTGAAATAAGCACCCTCAAAAGAGCACAATCTTGCGTGACCATTGTGGCTCAGTGGTTGTGTCAACTTATGAAGCCAGAGGTCAGTTTTTCCACTCCCAGTCAGAACACATACTCATGTTGTGGGCTCAATTCCCAGTAGGGGGTGTGCAGGAGGCGGCCAATGGATGCTTTTGTCTCTTCAATGTTTCTATCTCTCCATTTTTCTCCTCTCTCTAAAGCAAATAAAAATATTTATTTATTTATTTATTTATTATTTTTTATTGATTATTCACAGAGAGGAAGGTAGAGGGATAGATAGCTAGAAACACTGATGAGAGAGAATCATCAGCCAGCTGCCTCCTGCACACCCCCTTTGCAGGGATGTGCCCGCAACCAACGTACATGTCCTTGACCGGAATCGAAACTGGGCCCCTTCAGTCCGCAGACCAATGTTCTATCCATTGAGCCAAACCGGTTTCGGCTAAAAATATTTTTTAAATATATGTTTTTTATTGCCTTCAGAACAGAAGGAAGAGACAGAGAGAGGAGAGAAGTAGAAAAGTCCATGATGAGAGAGAATCACTGATATACTGCTTCCTACTCACCCCACACTGGAGAGGGAGCCCACAACCTGGGCATGTGTGCTGACCAGGAATCAAACCATGACTCCTGGTTCATAGGTACACACTCATCCACTTAGCTGCATTGGCTGGGCAATAAAAACATTTTTAAAAAGAGTGCACCACCCTTTTATCATATCCGCTCCTTGCTTTCTCCCACCTCATGTCATCTTTACATCCCCTTCTTAATTGCAAATGCCTAGAAGAAACTGAGCAACTGTTGTTCTCCAGAGCATAAGGGAATTCTGGCCCATGTTCCAACATGCATGGAACTTGAGGGCACCATGCTGAGTGAAGTAAACTAGTCTCAGAAAGTAACCCTTGTATGAGTCCACTTAGGTGAGGCCTTCAAATCTGTAGAGACAAACAGTAGAATGGCAGTTTCTAGGGGCTGGCAGGAGAGAGAATGGGGAGTTATTGTTTAATGGGTACAACGTTTCTCTTTTGCAAGAGGAACAGAGTTCTGGAGACTGGTTGCAGAGCAATGTAGATATAATGTGACACTATTGAACTGTACCCTTAAAATGGTGAAGGTGGTAAATTTTATGTTGTGCATTTTTTTAGTGTATTAAACATTTTTTTTAAAAATAATGTAATATGTGTTTCTTTAAAAAAAAAAAAACACAAAACACCTACTCTGAACTAGAAGATGGAAAAGATGGACACCTCATACACTGTGAGTATAAGTGTAAATTGGTACAGTTTGAATAACAATGTGGGATATGTATGAAGAATTTTTATATGGCAATACCCTCTGACCCAGTCATTCCACTTCTAGAAATATCTTAAGGGAAACAACCTCAAATGCAGGCTAACTCATATGCTAGAAGAGTGTTCTATTTTCATAAAGAACTAGAAACAAGTTAAAATCCAAAGGTGTGGGGGGGGGGGGTGGGGGGGGGTGGAAATATGGAAGACCGGGGAGAGGACCCTGCATTTTCAGGAGGGTTCACAATTGACCCCACAATTTGTTTTCTATTCCCCAAGAGTACAGACTGGTGAGCTGAAGGGGACACTGCGATCCCACTGCTGACACCATGACCTCAGAAGCTGATGAGATCTGCCCAGGTAGTCAACTTCCTTCTTTCTGGCTGATTCCTGCTTATGCCCTTGAATTGAGGGAAGTGCCTAGAGGATGGGTTAAACCACACAGGAATCAAGAACATCAAAGGGGGTTAATGAGTGATCTTCAGCCCCTAAGAGGCACCTAGTGTAGTCCCCTCAACCAGGAGTCTATGTGGGGGACCTACTTCCTGGCTCTCTCCTCAGGAAGCTCACTGCCTTCCTTCCCCTGCCACCCATCCAATGAGCCCAAAGAGGCCAGGACAGCCCATGGGAGGTGGGACTTTTTGCCCCTGAGCCTGAAACCTGATAGTTCCAGATGGAAACTTTTCCCTCCATAGAATCTCTTCCTCCCCCACCCCCATCCCCACTGTATTGGAGCTCTGACCTGGGCTCCCAATTATAAACACATGCTTTCCAGATGTGATTGTCTCAGGCAGAAACTTCCTCTCTCGATCTCTAATACCCCCAACCCTCTGAGAGGCCCGCGTTGTTATTTACCCCACCTATCCACACCCCACGCAAGACATACACAGATGCAGTGCTCTGGGTCCCCTCCATATAAACCCTGGTTTCCTTTTCCCCTCAGCAAGTGAAACAAGAAAAAAAAAATGTCCCTCCACCCCCCCAAATGAACACTGCGCTGCCTAAGCAACCAGATCACCCTCTCAGGAGAGGAAAGTACTTGTTCCTGTTGCAGCATAAGGAGGAGAGGACAGCTCAGAAGCCAGCATCTGCTGAGCAGGCTCTGGGGTCTCCAGTGGGTTCAGAGGTGCCCATGGGAAGCTGTGGCCCCTGAAACTAGCCTGAGAGCGTGGGCGGTGAGGTGATACTGATCGATTACAGGGTTAGAGTTGAGGCTCCAACCCCCAATCACCTGAAGACACCCCTCCATGCCCACCTTGGAGCATCTGTGAAAAGCAGGAGGAATCCTCTTTGCCTGGTAGTTTTATTCCATCAGTGGCATGTGATTTTACTTTTAAAATTTAAAAAGTCCCAGAGGTAACCTATAGGGTAGAACGCAGAAATCACATGGATTTTTGAAACATATGGAGGCTTCACACTCACGTAAGGAGACGTCTGATGGGTGACCTTGGATGCCACCTGTGAGCTTTCTGCTTCTTGGCTTTGGGCCTTCAGTTGTGCTGAGTTTCCTTTTCTTTTCTTTGAAAGAAGAATCATGTCCCTTTTGTGTATATGGCAGGAAACACATTTACATCCTGTCTCTGCACACACAAAACATGCAGCAGTCCCCAGTCCCTCATCTGCACTTTCATAGTGTCCCCTAATCCCTTGGAGTCATACATTTTTATACTTTTTTTAAAAAACATATTTTTATTGATTTTCACAGAGAGGAAGAGAGAGGGATAGGGAGTTAGAAACATCGATGAGAGAGAATCATCGATCAGCTGCATCTTGCACACCCCCTACTGGGGATGTGCCTGCAACCAAGGTACATGCCCTTGCCCGGAATCGAACCCGGGACCTTTCAGTCCGCAGGCCGACTCTCTATCTACTGAGCCAAACCGGTCTCGGCACACGTTTTTATACTTAATATTTAGAAAAGGTTCTGATTTTTAAAGGGAGAGAGACAAGAGTGGGGGAGGAAGAGATGTGTTATCTCTCCCTCACTCATAAGTATGCCAGTCAGATTGGATTAGGGTCCTACACCTATGACCTTATTTAAACTTAATTACAAAATACACACAGGGGACCTGTCCAGGTTTGCTCAGTGGTTCCACAACCACCCATGAACCAAGAGGTCCCAGATTTGATTCTAGACCAGGGCCCATGTCCAGTACCGGACCTGCAGGAAGCAGTCAATAGATAATATTCTCTCATCAATGTTTCTATCTCTCTATCTTTCTCAGTTCCTCTCCCTTCCTCACTAAAAACATATTAAAAATTAAATTTAATAATACAATGACAAGGACAGTCGGAGCTTCAACATATAAATTTTGGGGAACACATAGCACCTGGTGACTTCATGAAAATACGCCAGATATTAGAAAATTGCCACAGGTGACACCTGCTCAGGGAGATTAACATTTAACTGCCTTGTTTATACTCAATTCCATCTCCAGTCTACCAGGATTCCTTCCAACATTTGGTGTTTTCATTCCATCTAGAGGGCAAAGCTTTTGTTGATGCCATTGAGTATTTAATGGATCCGGGGGACAAAGGGAAACTGCAACGCTTGCTGAGGGATGAATCCTGGGAGAGATTTTTGGCTGCAGCGAAGCTGTCCAGGTAACGTCCAGGGGATGCCTGTATCGTCACCTCCATCTCCCCTGCATCTAGATCCCTCTGGCAGGCACCCTCCTCCAGGTTGGATCCTGAGCTTGAGGTTGAAGAACTTCCTTCTCAACAGTCCATGAGCAACATTCCCCTGGTATCATTTGTTGGCCGCGAAAGGCCCCAGGTTGAGAAGAACTGAGGCCTGCAAGGGAAGGTTAGGTGACCTTGAGTAGGTTACTTAATCACTTTCTGTCTTATTGATGTGTTCTATTTCATTGTGAAGAAAATGAGATCATGCCTCTAACTGTTTAGCCTAATGACTGACACATGCTAGGTGGGCAGTTCACATAAACTTTAGAAAAGTTGCTGGAATAGACAGGGCCCAAGTATCTTCTTGTTGGACGTGAGGGCCTCGCAGGACATCCTCTGGGACAAGCCAGAAAATGCTGGCACAGTTTGTGTTCCCGGGGATTGTGACTAGACAGCCTGCTCTCCATAAGAAAGGGATTGCACAAGCTCTACAGGGTCCTGCTGGCCTGGAAGGCGGAGAGCTGCAGTGAGGTTTCACCCTGTTGGGTTGAATCCTGACTATCTCTGCCTGGATCTGCTGCTCTGGGCATCTGTCATCTCCCTCATCAATGGAATAGCAAGTCCGTCTGATAGGACTCTGGTGAAGGCCTAGGGATGAACTTCAGGGTAATGGGCAAGGAAGCAAGTGCAGTCATCTGTGTGGAGGCCCAGAGAGGCCTGGAGCAGGGTCAGAGGCGGCCGGGGTCTGGATGGAGCAAGGGTGGTCCAGGTGGGAGGACTGGTAGGAAGGCTTGGACTAGAGTGAGGCAGCTGAGGCACCTGGACACAGGACTGAGGAAGCCAGGGGCTTAGTGAAGGGCTGTGCAGGGGCGGAGGAACATTTCTTCCTTTCCTGATTTGATCCTCTCTCTACTTGGGGCAGAGGGCCTTGCTGATCATGTGCTCCAACCCTGTGTTTGAGCAGGAGGGCTCCTCACCTCCCTGTGGGACCCTCTTCTCTTCTCCATGGAGTAACGCTGACTAGAGGGAAGGCAGTGTGGCTTAGTAACCGCTTCCGGTCTGAATGGGGGCTGCCAAAGTGGTGTGATCTGAGGGATTCTGAGTAAATGCACATGTTCCCACCATAGAGGACACCTGCACCAGGTCATCCAATCAGGTTTAGCAATTCATATACCTGTCATGGTTTAATCCCTTGTCCTTCATGATTGCAGGGATGAGGCAGATGCACTCTATGCAGCCTTGAACCAGCTGAAAGCACTCATGGCCTTGGAGGACAAAGACATGCCCTCAACAGACCAGCTGCATAGGGAGAGCTTTTTGAAGGAGTTTCCTCAGGTCAAACGGGACCTTGAGGAACGCATAGGAAAGCTCTACGCACTTGCTGATGAGGTTAACAAGGTGCACAGGGACTGCACCATCACCCGGGTAGCGGCCGCTTCCACTGGCGCTGTGTCTAGCATTCTGACCATTGTTGGCGTGTGTCTGGCACCTTCCACATTGGGGGCTAGTCTGGTGCTTTCTGCAACTGGGATGGGACTGGGCCTAGCAGCAAGTGTGACCGGTGTGACTGCCAACATCGTGGATTTCTCAAAGAATGCGTCAGCAAAAGCCAAAGCCAGGTGCCTTGTGTCAACAGGCATTGACACAAAGAACGTGGTTGTGAAGGTAGTAAGTCACAGCAGGCACAAAATTGTATCCTTAGCACAGAAGTGCTTCCAATCCCTGCAACGCATTGTGAAGAATGCCGGTGGCTTCACGCTGGCCAAATCCAATCCTCAATTAGCAGACGAGTTTACTCGCTTCTTTAACGCAGTGGCAGTCACAGCCCAAAGCAGCGAGCAGCTGCAGAAAGCTTTTGGAGGCACTGCTCTGGCCATGAGCAAAGGAGCCAGGGAATTTGGTGCAGCCACAGCAGGTGTATTCCTTATGGTGGATGTATGGAACCTGGCGAATGAATCAATTCACTTACATAAGGGCGCAAAGTCTCCGTCGGCAGAAGAGTTGAGGCAGCAGGCCCAGGAGCTCGAGAGGATCTTGGAACAACTCACCTGTATTCACGAAATTCTACAGGAGGACCTGACTCCATGATCCACTGGCAGTGCAGGGAGGAGGGAGCAGGGTGTATGGGAGACAAAGGCATGGACTTGATCTTGTTAGGGGGGAAAAGCCGGGGAGAGTAAATGGATGGAACTGTGTGGGAAGGTGTTGAGCACAGCGAAGGAGGGGTTCATGTAGATGGCAGGTGGGTCAAAGAGAAGGAAGGAACCTGGAAATGAAATCAAGGAAGAGAGGGGACATGAGAGTTGGGGGGATATGGGGAGCTTTTTAATTTATTTTTTATTTCATTATATAATAAATCGTTATTTTTCAGATTATTACAGGTGTTCCTCTTCCCTAACCCCCAGCCCTCCCATAGCTCCCCTCCACCTGATTCCCCACCTTACCCCATGCCCTTACCCCCTGCCACTTTCTTCATCCATAGATGTAAGATTTTTGTCCAATCTCTTCCCACACCCCTCAGACCTCTTTCCCCTGAGAATTGGCAGTCCACTCCCCTTCTATGTCCCTGATTCTATTATATTCACCTGTCCATTCTGTTCTTCAGATTTTTTATTCACTTGATTTTTAGATTCACTTGTTGGTTGGTATGTATTTTATGACTTTTTGTTGTTCATAGTTTTTACCTTTACCTTTTCTTCTTCCTCTTCTTTAAGAATACCCTTCAGCATTTCATTTCATCCTGGTTTGGTGGTAATGAACTCCTTTAGCTTTTTCTTATCTGTTTATCTGACCTTCAATTCTGAATGATACCTTTGCTGAGTAAAGTAATCTCGGTTGTAGGTTCTTGCTGTTCATCACTTTGAATATTTCTTGCCACTCCCTTCTGGCTTGCATAGTTTCTGTTGAGAAATCAGCTGACAGTCATATTGGTACTCCCTTGTAGGTAACTGTTTTTCTCTTGTTGCTTTTAACATTCTCTCTTTTCTTTTGCCTTTGGCATTTTAATTATCCTGTGTCTTGCTGTGGCCCTCTTTGGATTCTTCTTGTTTGGAGTTATGTGCACTTCCTGGACTTATAAGTGTATTACTTTCACCAGGTATGGAACGTTTTCTGCATTATTTCAATAGGCCTTCATTATCCTGCTCTCTCTCTTCTTCTGGCAACCCAAAAAATCTGGATGTTTGTACGCTTAAACCATCCCAGAGCTCCTTACACTCTCATCACACTTTTGGATTCTTCTTTCTTTCTGCCTCTTTGGTTGGGTGTTTTTTGTTTCCTCATGTTTCAGATCTTTGGTTTGACTCTTGGAGTATGTTGATCTACAGTTGAGTTTCTGTATATTCTTTATTTCAGACAGTGTATGCTTAATTTCTGACTGGTCCTTTTACATTTTTTTGATATTCTCATTAAGGTCTTTGAAGGTCTCTACAAGTTTCTCAGCAGTTTTTAGAATATTCTTGAGTAACCTTATAAATGTGATTCTGAACTCTGTGTTCTCCAGTAGTTTACTTTCCTCCATCTATCTCATTCATAGCATGCTTCTGTGTCTCTGCATTTTGGTTGCCTCCCTGTGTTAATGGAGTTGCTTTTTGTGGTAGATGATCTATAGGGGCCAGTAGCTCAGCTTCCCCAATCACTCGAGGTGGTTGTTCTTGGTACACCCCTTTGTGGGCTGAGTGCAAAGTCTTGGTGTAGTTAAGCCTTGATTGCTGTTGGTACACTGGGAGGAATAGACCTCCAGGCCAATTGACTTTGAGGACCTGCTGTGTCTATCATGGAGAACTGCTGTGCTGGAGACATCCTTATGGTCCAGGCCTTGTTTCAGTGGGGCTTTGGTGCTCACTGAGTCTGCCTTCTGAATGTGTCACTTATGGATGTGAGGAGTTGAAATCTGGTGTCTCACACTGACCACTAGGTAAACTGGCTTCTGAATCTTCAATGGGGTGCAGTTCATCTACTGTCTGAGGCCACCCTGCAGGAGCTACAGAGAGAACCACAGTCCTCTCCTCCCTGCTTGGAGCTTGGAGGCTTTGGAGCTGTCTGCACCAGGTTGCAAGTTTGCTAGGTTAAACTGCAATAGAGAAGGCCATTCATATGCAAGAGCCACAGCTTGGAGCTTTGATGTATTTGTAGATTGTATAGGGAGGAGTCTCAGGGTGTCTCTAGGCTAGGGTGTGGCAAATATCAATGGCTGTCAGTCAGCCATCTCTGCCTCTCTGACTGAGTCCCCGCATCTCCTGCCCCAACACAGCAAACAATTATATTTGCGCACAGCTCTGCAAGCAAGCACCTTTACTTTCTGATCTGATGGGAGACAATCCAGCTTCTTTCCAGAAACTGGATTTCAGAAAGAGTGGGAGTTTGTCTCTCTTTGGGTTAAACAAAGCAATTCCCGCTGCCAGCCGGGATCCGCCTCCAGCCCATAGCACACGTGTCTTCCCCCCGCCCCCCACTTCAGTTTTTCAAACTGAATTCTCCTTTCTCTTTCAGTCTAGTTGTAGAGCTTCCCCTCAGCCAGCTTTCCCATGTTCTGGGTGATAGATGTTTTGTCCTTTAGTTATAGTTTTGGAATTGTTGTGTGTTTACCTAAGCCACCATCTTGGATCTCCTAGGGAGCTTTATTTTGACTAAAAAAGACATTGGAGTCATGAATAAAGAAAGATAAGTGGAGGAATAAGCACCAAGAAGGCTGGAACTACTGAAGAGTTGACAATGGAAGAAGGGGAAAGAGTTTGAGTTGTTGGGATATGGGAGTTACAGTGGCTCCTGGACTGGCCCTCCCCAGGTTTCACCCTCCCAGCAGGAACCACGTCCCTCCCCGGCCGTTCTCTAGCCCTGCTTTCCAGTCCCAGCTTGCCTTTGTCTTCCAGCAGCACAGCTTAGGTAGGCATAAAAATGTTGTTATTTATTTTATTTTCCAATTACAGTTGACATACAATATTGTATTAGTTTGGCTGTACAATAAACTGATTAGAAAGTGATTACCCATTAAATTTAGCAGATATATGGCATCATTCGAAGTTATTACAATGTTATGCACTATAGGCAGTGACTTCTTTATGATGATGATGATGGTGGTGGTGGTGGTGGTGGTGACAGCAGAGTGGGAGGAACATTGGAAAAGTTGCTGGTGCTCGTGAAGGCCAGGATACTCTGAGAGACCAATGAAATTATAATGAAATTGCAAATGTTCTCAGAACAGTGGTTGATTTGGAAGTAAAAAAAGAGAGAGAGAGGGAGAGAAGTGAAAACTGATGCAGCAGGTCAAGGAGATCTACCAATCAGCCCTGAGACACAGCCTCCCCATCAGTGGCGAAGTGGTATGGACACGATGATATTCTAGGCCCTCTGTTTCTCCCCATCTGTGTTCTGCAGACTTTGTTAAGTAAGACTGAGCCTTTGCTGTGGGTATTGGTGGGCTCCTCTGGGCTCCAGGTGCCTGGCTTACCTTCCCCATGAGCCTGTCCACCAGGAACTCAGGGAGCAAATCTTCCATTGCTCCTGCTCGCTCACTGGGCTCCCACTCTCCCGTCCAGTGAAGTCCCTGAGACCTCAGTGCCCCAGGTTCTCAGCTAGGGACAGCCTGGGGAAGCTTCTGCACAGGTGCCTTGGCCTGAACACAGCTGGTTTCCTTGCCCATCAGGTGAGGCCCAGGATCAACTGTAGGACATGAAGTTGATTAACATCAGAAGGATTTGCCCTGACTGCTTTGGCTCAGTGGATTGAGCTTCAGCCTGTACACTGAGGGGTCCCATGTTCAATTCCAGTCAAGAGCATTTACCTTGGCTATAAACTCATCCCCAGTAGGGGCTGTACAGGAGGCAGCTGATCGATGTTTCTCTCTCATTGATGTTTCTAAACTCTACATCCCTCTACCTTCCTCTCCGTAAAAAAAGCAATACAATTAAAAAAGAAAAGATTAGAAGGGTTTGTTTGCAGGGTGAGAGAGGGTCATCAATAAATAGACAGGGAGACAGCAAACATTTTTCCAAACTATCCTCACATTTTCCCTCCTGTAAGAGCTTCCGCATGGTCTTCCTGTGTTTACCCTTGTGGCACTGCTCCTGCCCCCGCCCCTTCTCCACACTGAGCCAGAACAGCCCTTAGGAATACAAATCTTATCAAGCACCTGCTTCCCATTACTCTGCACAAAAGCCAGTAACCTGTTGGAGCCTGGTGTCCCCTAGGGCAGAGCTGAGATAAGGCTCACTGAGGGTTGACTTGGGAATGATACCTCGCAGCTGGACTGAGGGACACTGCCTCCTGGAGGGCACTTGTGGGCTTTGCCTTCCAAGGCCCACAATGAGGACCAGACCCACACTGACAAGGAAACCCCGGCTCTCCGTGATAGGAGAAAGGTGAGTCAACCAAGGTAAACAGAACAAAGGAGCAGTTTCCTTGACCTCTCTGACCTTAGTGGGGCAAGCTGGAAACACTCCATGGCTTCCTCACTAGGACCCATGTGTCTGATAGGCCCTCTGAGCAACACAAGGATGTGTGAGCAGCCTGTCGGTGAGGTAGCATTTCTAACAAGGCCCATGAAGAATTTGTTTGCTCTTTGGAAATACTTTGACCAGTAGGTACCAATTCTGCTGGATCCTCCATCACTTCCTGCCAGACCGACATCAAGGAGAGAACTCTTATATCAGAAGGATTGACTTAGTGTGAGCAGTCAAGAAAGGCTTCCCTGAAAAGGGGACACCAAGGGTTGAAAGGATGGGGAGGAAAGTGGGGGAGAGAGTATTTGGGGCAGAGGACCTGCGCCTGCCGGGTTCTGGCTGGGAGGGAGGGCCACTCTGAAAGGACACTGATGGAGCCGTGACCGGTTTGGCTCAGTGGTAGAGCATCGGTCTGCGGACTGCAAAGTCCCAGGTTCGATTCAGGTCAAGGACATGTACATAGGTTGCGGGCACATCCCCGGTAGGGGGTGTGCAAAAGGCAGCTGGTCGATGTTTCTCTGTCATCGATGTTTCTAGCTCTCTATCCCTCTCTTCTCCTGTAAAAAAATCAATAAAAAATATATTGAAAGGACACTGATGGAACTGCAATGTTGCCTATCGGCTTCCCCAGCCAGGACTCCTGTAAGAAAGAGGCAGGCCATTAAGGGAGCGGGGGCCTGTTGGGATGAGCAGGCTGGCACGGAAAGTAGTTGGAGAGAGCAGACTGGCAGGCAGAGTGATTAGGGCAATCAGGCAGGCAGGTGAGTGGCTGGAGCCAGCAGTCTGTATTGTGAGAGGGATGTCTGACTGCTGGTTTAGGCCTGATCCCTGTGAAAGGGCAGTAGGACATCCTTCGAGGGTTCCCAGATTGAAGAGGGTGCAGGCCGGGCTGAGGAAAACCTGCCCCCATGCACGAATGTCTTGGACTGAGCCACTAGTAAATATACATTTTTATTGATTTTAGAGGGGGAGAGAGAGACAGAGAGAGAGAGAGCGCGCGTGAGAGAGAGAAACATCCTTAATGAGAGAGAATCATTGATCAGCTGCCTAGTGCACGCACCCTACTAGGAGCCCCAACCCAGGCATGTGCACTTGACTGGAATCAAATCCGGGACCCTTTAGTCCCCAGGCTGAGGCTCTATCCACTAGTTCTGAGTGTCCAGGCCTTGTCTGCCCCAGGGGAGAAGATGAGCAACGCCTTTTCCTCATTCTCAAGGGCTTTGCCATTGACGAGGGAGCTTCACGTGTGTCTCATGCCTCTCACATGGCCACACGCATGGAGCAGGGCCTTCCCAGGGCCTGTGGGGCGCAGTGTGCGAGGGACCAGCTTTGGGATAATATGGATGATGCTGGCAATCTGGCAATGAAGGACTAAGGCCAGTGGCCACCTCACATGTGGTCCACTGGTGCTGTTGGCATGCAGAGCAGTGTCCTGTGCTTTGTAGCCAGAGGTGCTATGGGCAAGCCACTCTGATGAAGGCACCAGTCCCTTGGGTTACCTGCTCCCCGCCCACCCACTGCTCTATAAACAGGACCAGGACAGGAAGACAGGTCCCTGCTCTGGGTACTAAATTCTTGGTGTCCAGCGTGTCTGAACCAAGCTCCCTCGCCACGTGTTGGAGAAATTGGGCCACGCTGGAGTGAAGGTGATGGCTGAGTGCCTCCAGCTGTGACTCCTCCAGCCTCCACCAGGCACTGCTGGTGGCACATGTCAGAACCCTGTCCCTGTGACTTTGGGGCTCCTTGCCCCCTGAGTGGGGATTGTCCTGACAGTTGGCTGAGATGGCTTTTTGACCAAGAATTTGTCCAAGACCCCACGTCTGAGCCATTGTCATCCCAGGTGACTTTGCTTGTGATGTGTGTGTTGGGGGGGAGGGACGGGGGGGAGGCAGCCAGCTGAGACCTATTGAATAATCCCTGGGTCATTAGGGTCCCTAAGTGGGGTGATCTCAGCTCATGCCAAGAGGCACCCATCTCACCTCATGTGGCTTTGTAGGGCCCCCCACTCCTTTTCCAGTTGTTCTGCCAGGAGACCATATTTACTGAGACCACAGATATCCATCCAGGGTCCTTTTTGCATTCTTATCAGAGGATCCCTTGGACAATGTGACTCTGCCCCTGTGGGTCTGGCATGACTCTCTGCCTTGCAGTATGTGGGGGTGTCCAGAGGCAGCCAGGCTAGCGAAAGAGAGAGGAACCAGGAGGAAGGCAGGTTCACGGGAAAACAAGACAAAAATAAATGTAACCACCACCAGAGGCCAACTGTGACACTGGCTCTGAGTCTTGGCCCCTCCCCTGAGTTGCCTGGAGCAAGGCCAGCCTCTCCCTTCACCTTGGCTTCCTCTTCTCTGAAGCCAGGCCTTTGCTGGGGTCTATGTGAAGGCCTGGTGTGTTGTCCTCATGCAATACCCTCATCACTCTGCTGTCACCCTGAAAAGTAAGGGAGGTGGCTTGGCGCCCCATGGACATTTGTCCGGGATGAGCAGGCCTCATGGAAGGGCCACGTTGGCCTCTGTGGTCCATGCCCAGCCTCGCTGGGAATGGGGGGTAGGGGTGTTAGAGGTGGGCAGAGAGGAAAAGCCCAACTACTGCTCCACCAACTGGTGGAGCCATTTCCCTCCTGTTTCTTGATCTGTGAAATCCAGGTGGTAGTGCCTAGTCCCCCTGTGAGGATCAAGTAGGAAAGCCCTGGGAGGTGCCTGCATGGAGCCTGGCACACACTCATCATGGGTCTCTTCCATTTTCAGACTTTACTGTGTGACCGCGACACTGGGCGATCTATAGAGAGATCTGCAGTCATAGGAAAGGGACCAAAGAGGAAATAGCGCTTCTCTCTGACAATACCCACAAACTGGTGCTCCCACAGATGGCATGACCACATGGGATGGTCTCCTGGGAGAGGTGGCTGAAATTTTGAGGCACTAACCCTGCCACCAGGGATAGGTTGAGAGAGGCCTACTCTAAAGGGTCAGGAGAGTCATGGACACAGTGGCCCTGGGCCTCCCCCAGGTGCCAGGGAGGCTGAGCCTGCAGAGGACATTGGATTCAGGGAGGGGGAAATGTGGAGGGCTTCTCAGAGGAGGTAATCCCAGAGTTGGTCTTTGAAGGAGGAGCATGCTGTTCTAGGTGGAGAAGCAGGTGCTCCTGGCAAAAGGACCTACAAAAGCAAATCTCTGGAAACTGCCTGGGCGGCGCCCGCAATAGGAGCAGGGACCAAGGCAATGCAAGGAGGCAGTGAGCCTCTGCTGTGCTCAGGGCGGTGCTCATCACTGGGACAGAGGGTGAGTTAGTGGGGCTTTGAGGTCATTTGAGGGAGGATGAGAGAGGAGGATTCTGGGGACAATCCCATGAGTGGAAGGAAAAATTGACCCAGGATCCCTCTGTGTGTCTGGGACAGGTCTTACTCCTGGAAACCTGAGGGAGGATGTGCTGAGCAGTGAAGGACCTGGGAGGTCAGACCTGGGGTTGCTCTAAGGCAGTGGTTCTCAACCTTCCTAATGCCACGACCCTTTAATATAGTTCCTCAGGTTGTGGTGACCCTCAACCTTAAACTTATTTTCATTGCTACTTCATAATTGCGATTTTCCTACTGTTATGAATCATAATGTAAATATCTGTGTTTTCTGATGGTCTTAGTTGACCCCTGTGAAAGGGTCATTGAACCCCGAAAGGGGTCATGACCCTCAAGTTGAGAACCCTAGTTTAAGGCATCAGCAGGCAGGGCAGGGCTGGCCTGTGGTTGGGGGTGCACATTTGGCAATGTGGTTGACCCTGAGCTTCTCAGAAATCGGAATTTACTTTCATTTTTGATTTCCTGTTGTCTTGGCTTCGTGGGTGCCTGATTTTGTGCAAACACAGCTGCAGAGGGGTTCCACACAGCTATAGGCAGAGGGATATTTTACATAAGATGGTAGGGTAGGAGTGCTTCTCCATCTTCTCATCCTCACACTTTCCAAGAAAGGGATATTGCCACTATTGAGTAGGTGAGGGAATCAAAGCGAGGGGCGGGGGCAGAGAGGGGGTGGTAATGGGCCCAAAGGCAGATGTAAGCAGTGACAGAGGCCTGATTGGAACCCAGTTTTGTCTTAGGTTCCCCCCTTCCTTAGTCCTCCTAAACCATGGAGAGGTAGGGGGGGACACTGCTCAGGTGGGTTCACATTCTTTCTCCTGCTCAGCTCAGACCTGGACTCCTTGAGAGAGAAGTCAGTGACCCCAAACCAAAGGGGTTGTGATGGGAATGTCAGATGATGTGCAGGAAGTAGAAGAGGTGGATGTGAGGGGAAATGGAGGAGGTAGAGGAGGTGGATGAGGGGCATGTGGAGGAGGTAGAGGTAGCGAATGTGAGGAGATGTGGAGGAGGTAGAGGAGCTCGATGTGAAGGGATGTGGAGGATGCAGAGGAAGTGGATGTCAGGGGATGTGCAGGAAGTGGAAGAGGTTGAAGAGGAGGACGTGGAGGAGGCAGAGGAAGTAGATGTGAGGGGTGTAGTGGAGGTAGATGAAGTGGATGTGCGAGAATGTAGAGGAGGTGAATGGGGGGGGGGAAGTAGAGGAGACAGAGTTGGTGGATGTGGGGGATGTGGAGGAGGTGGATGTGGGGGGGGATGTGGAGAAAGTAATGGAGGTGAAAGTGGGGGGGGGGGAAACAGAAAAGTTGGGGCACCATAGTTGAATATGACCCTTCTCTGTATCTATGCCCACAATGTGTGCTCCCACAAACAGAAGGGTGACTATTGGGGGCTTTGGGGCGTGTGGGGGAGGATTAGAGAGGAGGGTTCTGGGGACAAGCCCATGGGTAGAGGGAGAAATATACCTCTGTGTGTCTGTGGCAGGTCTTCCTTCTGGAAATCTGAGGGAGGCAGGATGAGCTGAGTGGTGAAGGACCTGGGAGGTGAGACCTGGGTTGCTCTAAGGCAGTGGTTCTCAACCTTCCTAATGCCGTGACCCTTTAATACAGTTCCTCAGGTTGTGGTGACTCCCAACCATAACATTATTTTCATTGCTACTTCATAACTGCAATTTTCCTACTGTTATGAATCCTAATATAAATATCTGTGTTTTCTAATGGTCTTAGGCGACCCCTATGAAAGAGACATTGGACTCCCAAAGCAATCCTGTCCCACAGGTTGAGAACCGCTGCTCTAAGGCATCAGTAGGCAGGGGGGGCTGGCCTGTGGTGGGGGGTGCACATTTTGCAATGTGCTTGACCCTGATCTTCTCAGAAAATGGAATTTACTTTCATTTTTTATTTCCTGTTGTCTTGGCTCCGGGGGTGGCTGGTCTTGTACAGACACAGCAGCAGAGGGGTTCCGCACAGCTACAGGCAGAGGGAGATTCTCGGTAAGATGGGAGGGTAGGTACTTTCTAAGACAAGCATATTGTCACTATTGGGGAGGTGAGGGAATCAAAGTGAGGGGCGGGGGCACAGAGGAGGTGGTAAAGGGCCCAAAGGCACATGTAAGCAGTGACAGACCTGGATTAGAACCTAGTTTTGTCTGAGGTTCCCCCTACCTCAGTACCCCTAAACCGTGGAGAGGAAGGGGGACACTGCTCAGGTGGGTTCACATCCTTCCTCCATCTCAGCTCAGACCTGGACTCTTTGAGACAGAAGTCATTGACCCCAAAACAAAAGTGTTATGAGGGGGATGTCAGAGGGTGTGGAGGAGGTAGAAGAGGTGGATGTGAGGTGATGTGAAGGAGGTAGAGGAAGTAGATATGAGAGGCATGAGGAGAAAGCAGAGGGTGTGGATGTGAGGGGATGTGGAAGAGGCAGAGGAAGTTGATGTGAGGGAATGTGGAGGAGGTAGAGGAAGTTGATGTGAAGGGATATGGAGGACGTAGAGGAAGTGGATTTGAGGGGATGTGTTGGAAGTAGAGGAGGTCGATGTGAGGGGATGTGGAGGAGCCAGAGGAAGTGGATGTGGGAGAATGTTGAGGAGGTGAATGTGGGGGAAGTAGAGGAGTCAGAGGTGGTGGATGTGGGGGATGTGGAGGAGGTGGATGTGGGTGATATAGAGATAATAATGGAGGTGGAAGTGGGGTTTGTGGGAAAGCAGAAAAGTTGGAGCAGGGTGGGTGAATATGAGCCTTCTCTCTGCCAACGCCCAAAATGTTGTGCTCCCATAAACAGAAGGGTGACTAAGGGGGGCTTTATGGCATATGGGGAGGATGAGAGAAGAGGGTTCTGGGGACAAGCCCATGGGGTGGAAAGAGAAATTTGCCCAGGATCCATCTGTGTGTCTGTGGCAGGTCTTCCTCCTGGAAATCTGAGTGAGGCAAGCTGGGCTGAACGGTGAAGGACCTGGGAGGTCAGACCTGGGGTTGCTCCAAGGCAGTGATTCTCAACCTTCCTAATGCTGCGATCCTATACTACAGTTCCTCATGTTGTGGTGAACCCCAACCATAAAATTATTTTCATTGCTATTTCATAACTGTAATTTTCCTACTGTTATGAATCATAATGTAAATATCTGTGTTTTCTGATGGTTTTAGATGACCCCTGTTAAAGAGTCATTGGACCCCCAAAGGGGTCTTGACCCACAGGTTGAGAACCCCTGGTCTAAGGTATCAGCAGGCAGGGGCGGGGGCTGGCTTGCGGTGGTGGGTGCACATTTGGCAATGTGGTTGACCCTGAGCTTCTCAGAAATTGGAATTTATTTTCATTTTTTATTTCCTGTTGTCTTGGCCTGGTTTTGTGTAGTCACAGCAGCAGAGTGGGTCCTCACAGCTACATGCAAAGGGACATTCTCAGTAAGTTGGGAGGTTAGGAGGTCCTCCCCACCTTCTCATTCTCACACTTTAAGACAAGGATGTTGTCACTATTGCATAGTTGAGGGGTCAAAAATTGGGGGTGAGGTGGGGGTGGGGGCTGAAATGGGCCCAAAGGCAGATGTAAGCACTGACAGAGCCTGGGTTGAAACCCAGCTTTGTCTGAGGTTCCTCCCTACCCCAGTGCCCAGTGCCCATAAACAGTGGAGAGGAAGGGAGACTCTACTCAGGTGGGTTCACATGCTCCATCCAGCTCAGCTCAGAATTGGACTCCTTGAAACAGGAGTCAGTAACCCCAAAACAAAGGGGTTGTGAGGGGGATGTGAGGGGATGTGGAAGAGGTAGAGGAGGTGGCTGTGGGGGATGAGGAGGAGGCACAGGAGTTGGACGTTGGGGGATATGGAGGGAGAAGAGGAGGTGGATGTGAGGGGATGTGTAGAAAGTAGAGGAGGTAGAAGTGGGGGAATGGAGGTAAGCCAAAATGTTGGGGCTCGGTAAGTGAGTAAGAGCCTTCTTTCTGCCAACACCCACAATGTTGTGCTCCCACATGGGAATGACCACTAGGGACGGCCTCCTCAGACAGGTCTCTGGGATTCTGAGGCACTGACCCCGCCACCAGGGACAGGTTCAGAGAAGCCTGCTCTAAAGGGTCAGGGGAGAACTGAATTCAGTGGCCCTGGGCCTCCCCCAGATGCCAGGAGAGAAGAGCCTGCAGGGGAGAGTGGACTCTGGAAGGGGGAGATGTGGAGGGGTTCTCAGAGGAGGTGATCCCAGAGTTGGGCTTTGAAGGAGGAGCATGTTGTTCCAGGTGGGAGAAGCAGGGGCTCCTGGCAGAAGGACCTACAAATGAAGATGTCTGGAAACTGCCTGGGCAGGGCCTGCAATAGGAGCAGGGACCAAGACAATGCAAGGAAGCAGTGAGACTCTGCTGTGCTCAGGGCGGTGCTCATCACTGGGACAGAAGGGTGATTAAGGGGGTTTGGGGAAAGAGTTGGGAGGATAAAAGAGGAGGGTTCTGTGGACAACCCATGGGTGAAGGGAGAAATTTGCCCAGGATCCCTCTGTGTGTCTGGGGCAAGTCTTCCTCCTGGAAACCTGAGGGAGGCAGGATGGGCTGAGTGGAGAAGGACCTGGGAGGTCAAACCTGGGGTTGTTCTAAGACAGTGGTTCTCAACTTTCCTAATGCCTTGATCCTTTAATACAGTTCCTCATGTTGTGACGACTCCCACCATAAAATTATTTTCATTGTTACTTCATAATTGCAATTTTGCTATCGTTATGAAATGTAATGTAAATATCTGTGTTTTCTGATGGTCTTAGGCGACCCCTGTGAAAGGGTTATTGACCCTCAAAGGGGTCGTGACCCTCAAGTTGAGAACCCCTGCTCTAAGGCATCAGCCGGCAGGGCGGGGCTGGTCTGTGGTGGTGGGTGCACATTAGACAATGTGGTTGACCCTGAGCTTCTCAGAAATTGGAATTTACTTTCTGTTTTGATTTCCTGTAGCCTTAGCCCTGGGGGTGGCTGGTTTTGTGCAGACAGAGCAGCAGAGGAGTTCTGCACAGCTACACGCAAAGGGATATTCTTGGTAAGTTGGGAGGGTAGGAGAGCTTCTCCCTCTTCTCATCTTCACACTTTCTAAGGATATTGTCACTATTGCATAGGTGAGGGAATCAAAGCAGAGGAGAGGGGGGCGGAGAGGGGGTGGTAATGGGCCCAAAGGCAGATGTAAGCAGTGACAGAGGCCTGATTGGAACCCAGATTTGTTTGAGGTTCCTCCCTAAACCGTGGAGAGGAAGGGGGTCACTGCTCAGGTGAGTTCAATCCTTCCTCCAGCTTAGCTCCCTGCAATAGGAGTCAGTGACCCCAAAACAAAGGGGTTGTGAGGGGGATATCAGAGGATGTGGAGGAGGCAGAAGGGGTAAATGTGAGGGGATTTGGAGGAGGCAGAGGAGTTGGACATTGGGGGATATGGAGGGAGTAAAGGAGGTAGATGTGGAGAGTGAGGAGGAAGCAGAGGAGGTGGACGTGGGGGATATGGAGGGAGTAAAGGAGGTGGGTGTGGGGAGTGAGGAGGAAGCAGAGGAGGTAGACATGGGGGATATGGAGGGAACAGAGGAGGTGGAAGTTGGGATGTGGCGGGAAGACGAAAAGTGTGGGCTCGGTAAGTGAGTAAGAGCCTTCTCTCTGCCAACACCCACAATGTTGTGCTCCCACACGGGAATGACCACTAGGGATGGCCTCCTCAGACAGGTCGCTGGCACTGACCCAGCCACCAGGGACAGGGTCAGGAGAGATGCAGACACAGTGGCAATGGGCCTTCCCCAGGCGTCAGGGGAGCAGAGCCTGCAGGGGACAGTGGATTCTGGGAGGGGGAGATGAGGGAGGGCTTCCCAGAGGAGGTGATCCCAGAGTTGGGCTTTGAAGGAGGAGCATGTTGTTCCAGGTGGGAGAAGCAGGTGCTCCTGGCAGAAGGACCTACAAAAGCAAATGTCTGGAAACTGCCTGGGCGGCGCCTGCAATAGGGGCAGAAACCAAGGCAATGCGAGGAGGCAGTGAGCCTCTGCTGTGCTCAGGGCGGTGCTCAATGCTGGGACAGAGGGTAACAAAGGGGGCTTTGGGGGCGTGTGGGGAGGATGAGAGAGAAGGGTTCTGGGGGTATGCCCATGGGGTGGAGAGAGAAATTTGCCCAGGATCCCCCTGAGTGTCTGGGACAGGTCTTCCTCCCGGAAACCTGAGGGAGGCAGGCTGGGCTGAGCTGAGAAAGACCAGGGATATCAGACCTGGGATTGCTCTAAGACAATGGTTCTCAACCTTCCTAATGTCATGACCCTTTAATACAGTTCCTCATGTTGTGATGACTCCCAACCATAAAATTATTTTCATTGCTACTTCATAACTGCAATTTTTCTACTGTTATGAATCATAATGTAAATATCTGTGTTTTCTGATGGTTTTAGATGACCCCTGTTAAAGAGTCATTGGACCCCCAAAGGGGTCCTGACCCACAGGTTGAGAACCCCTGGTCTAAGGCATCAGCAGGCAGGGGGGGGGCTGGCTTGTGGTGGTGGGTGCACATTTGGCAATGTGGTTGACCCTGAGCTTCTCAGAAATTGGAATTTATTTTCATTTTTTATTTCCTGTTGTCTTGGCCTGGTTTTGTGCAGTCACAGCAGCAGAGTGGCAAAGGGACATTCTCAGTAAGTTGGGAGGTTAGGAGGTCCTCCCCACCTTCTCATTCTCACACTTTTTAAGACAAGGATGTTGTCACAATTGCATAGTTGAGGGGTCAAAAATTGGGGGTGAGGTGGGGGTGGGGGCTGAAATGGTCCCAAAGCAGATGTAAGCACTGACAGAGCCTGGATTAAAACCCAGCTTTGTCTGAGGTTCCTCCCTACCCCAGTGCCCAGTGCCCATAAACAGTGGAGAGGAAGGGAGACTCTACTCAGGTGGGTTCACATGCTCCATCCAGCTCAGCTCAGAATTGGACTCCTTGAAACAGGAGTCAGTAACCCCAAAACAAAGGGGTTGTGAGGGGGATGTGAGGGGATGTGGAAGAGGTAGAGGAGGTGGCTGTGGGGGATGAGGAGGAGGCACAGGAGTTGGACGTTGGGGGATATGGAGGGAGAAGAGGAGGTGGATGTGAGGGGATGTGTAGAAAGTAGAGGAGGTAGAAGTGGGGGAATGGAGGTAAGCCAAAATGCTGGGGCTCGGTAAGTGAGTAAGAGCCTTCTTTCTGCCAACACCCACAATGTTGTGCTCCCACATGGGAATGACCACTAGGGACGGCCTCCTCAGACAGGTCTCTGGGATTCTGAGGCACTGACCCCGCCACCAGGGACAGGTTCAGAGAAGCCTGCTCTAAAGGGTCAGGGGAGAACTGAATTCAGTGGCCCTGGGCCTCCCCCAGATGCCAGGAGAGAAGAGCCTGCAGGGGAGAGTGGACTCTGGAAGGGGGAGATGTGGAGGGGTTCTCAGAGGAGGTGATCCCAGAGTTGGGCTTTGAAGGAGGAGCATGTTGTTCCAGGTGGGAGAAGCAGGGGCTCCTGGCAGAAGGACCTACAAATGAAGATGTCTGGAAACTGCCTGGGCAGGGCCTGCAATAGGAGCAGGGACCAAGACAATGCAAGGAAGCAGTGAGACTCTGCTGTGCTCAGGGCGGTGCTCATCACTGGGACAGAAGGGTGATTAAGGGGGTTTGGGGAAAGAGTTGGGAGGATAAAAGAGGAGGGTTCTGTGGACAACCCATGGGTGAAGGGAGAAATTTGCCCAGGATCCCTCTGTGTGTCTGGGGCAAGTCTTCCTCCTGGAAACCTGAGGGAGGCAGGATGGGCTGAGTGGAGAAGGACCTGGGAGGTCAAACCTGGGGTTGTTCTAAGACAGTGGTTCTCAACTTTCCTAATGCCTTGATCCTTTAATACAGTTCCTCATGTTGTGACGACTCCCACCATAAAATTATTTTCATTGTTACTTCATAATTGCAATTTTGCTATCGTTATGAAATGTAATGTAAATATCTGTGTTTTCTGATGGTCTTAGGCGACCCCTGTGAAAGGGTTATTGACCCTCAAAGGGGTCGTGACCCTCAAGTTGAGAACCCCTACTCTAAGGCATCAGCCGGCAGGGCGGGGCTGGTCTGTGGTGGTGGGTGCACATTAGACAATGTGGTTGACCCTGAGCTTCTCAGAAATTGGAATTTACTTTCTGTTTTGATTTCCTGTAGCCTTAGCCCTGGGGGTGGCTGGTTTTGTGCAGACAGAGCAGCAGAGGAGTTCTGCACAGCTACACGCAAAGGGATATTCTTGGTAAGTTGGGAGGGTAGGAGAGCTTCTCCCTCTTCTCATCTTCACACTTTCTAAGGATATTGTCACTATTGCATAGGTGAGGGAATCAAAGCAGAGGAGAGGGGGGCGGAAAGGGGGTGGTAATGGGCCCAAAGGCAGATGTAAGCAGTGACAGAGGCCTGATTGGAACCCAGATTTGTTTGAGGTTCCTCCCTAAACCGTGGAGAGGAAGGGGGTCACTGCTCAGGTGAGTTCAATCCTTCCTCCAGCTTAGCTCCCTGCAATAGGAGTCAGTGACCCCAAAACAAAGGGGTTGTGAGGGGGATATCAGAGGATGTGGAGGAGGCAGAAGGGGTAAATGTGAGGGGATTTGGAGGAGGCAGAGGAGTTGGACATTGGGGGATATGGAGGGAGTAAAGGAGGTAGATGTGGAGAGTGAGGAGGAAGCAGAGGAGGTGGACGTGGGGGATATGGAGGGAGTAAAGGAGGTGGGTGTGGGGAGTGAGGAGGAAGCAGAGGAGGTAGACATGGGGGATATGGAGGGAACAGAGGAGGTGGAAGTTGGGATGTGGCGGGAAGACGAAAAGTGTGGGCTCGGTAAGTGAGTAAGAGCCTTCTCTCTGCCAACACCCACAATGTTGTGCTCCCACACGGGAATGACCACTAGGGATGGCCTCCTCAGACAGGTCGCTGGCACTGACCCAGCCACCAGGGACAGGGTCAGGAGAGATGCAGACACAGTGGCAATGGGCCTTCCCCAGGCGTCAGGGGAGCAGAGCCTGCAGGGGACAGTGGATTCTGGGAGGGGGAGATGAGGGAGGGCTTCCCAGAGGAGGTGATCCCAGAGTTGGGCTTTGAAGGAGGAGCATGTTGTTCCAGGTGGGAGAAGCAGGTGCTCCTGGCAGAAGGACCTACAAAAGCAAATGTCTGGAAACTGCCTGGGCGGCGCCTGCAATAGGGGCAGAAACCAAGGCAATGCGAGGAGGCAGTGAGCCTCTGCTGTGCTCAGGGCGGTGCTCAATGCTGGGACAGAGGGTAACAAAGGGGGCTTTGGGGGCGTGTGGGGAGGATGAGAGAGAAGGGTTCTGGGGGTATGCCCATGGGGTGGAGAGAGAAATTTGCCCAGGATCCCCCTGAGTGTCTGGGACAGGTCTTCCTCCCGGAAACCTGAGGGAGGCAGGCTGGGCTGAGCTGAGAAAGACCAGGGATATCAGACCTGGGATTGCTCTAAGACAATGGTTCTCAACCTTCCTAATGTCATGACCCTTTAATACAGTTCCTCATGTTGTGATGACTCCCAACCATAAAATTATTTTCATTGCTACTTCATAACTGCAATTTTTCTACTGTTATGAATCATAATGTAAATATCTGTGTTTTCTGATGGTTTTAGATGACCCCTGTTAAAGAGTCATTGGACCCCCAAAGGGGTCCTGACCCACAGGTTGAGAACCCCTGGTCTAAGGCATCAGCAGGCAGGGGGGGGGCTGGCTTGTGGTGGTGGGTGCACATTTGGCAATGTGGTTGACCCTGAGCTTCTCAGAAATTGGAATTTATTTTCATTTTTTATTTCCTGTTGTCTTGGCCTGGTTTTGTGCAGTCACAGCAGCAGAGTGGCAAAGGGACATTCTCAGTAAGTTGGGAGGTTAGGAGGTCCTCCCCACCTTCTCATTCTCACACTTTTTAAGACAAGGATGTTGTCACAATTGCATAGTTGAGGGGTCAAAAATTGGGGGTGAGGTGGGGGTGGGGGCTGAAATGGTCCCAAAGCAGATGTAAGCACTGACAGAGCCTGGATTAAAACCCAGCTTTGTCTGAGGTTCCTCCCTACCCCAGTGCCCAGTGCCCATAAACAGTGGAGAGGAAGGGAGACTCTACTCAGGTGGGTTCACATGCTCCATCCAGCTCAGCTCAGAATTGGACTCCTTGAAACAGGAGTCAGTAACCCCAAAACAAAGGGGTTGTGAGGGGGATGTGAGGGGATGTGGAAGAGGTAGAGGAGGTGGCTGTGGGGGATGAGGAGGAGGCACAGGAGTTGGACGTTGGGGGATATGGAGGGAGAAGAGGAGGTGGATGTGAGGGGATGTGTAGAAAGTAGAGGAGGTAGAAGTGGGGGAATGGAGGTAAGCCAAAATGCTGGGGCTCGGTAAGTGAGTAAGAGCCTTCTTTCTGCCAACACCCACAATGTTGTGCTCCCACATGGGAATGACCACTAGGGACGGCCTCCTCAGACAGGTCTCTGGGATTCTGAGGCACTGACCCCGCCACCAGGGACAGGTTCAGAGAAGCCTGCTCTAAAGGGTCAGGGGAGAACTGAATTCA
Organism: Pipistrellus nathusii; assembly: GCA_963693515.1. Lineage (NCBI taxonomy): Eukaryota > Metazoa > Chordata > Mammalia > Chiroptera > Vespertilionidae > Pipistrellus > Pipistrellus nathusii. Next base: position 183,040,095 of record OY882860.1, on the reverse strand, counting down.
GTGGCCCTGGGCCTCCCCCAGATGCCAGGAGAGAAGAGCCTGCAGGGGAGAGTGGACTCTGGAAGGGGGAGATGTGGAGGGGTTCTCAGAGGAGGTGATCCCAGAGTTGGGCTTTGAAGGAGGAGCATGTTGTTCCAGGTGGGAGAAGCAGGGGCTCCTGGCAGAAGGACCTACAAATGAAGATGTCTGGAAACTGCCTGGGCAGGGCCTGCAATAGGAGCAGGGACCAAGACAATGCAAGGAAGCAGTGAGACTCTGCTGTGCTCAGGGCGGTGCTCATCACTGGGACAGAAGGGTGATTAAGGGGGTTTGGGGAAAGAGTTGGGAGGATAAAAGAGGAGGGTTCTGTGGACAACCCATGGGTGAAGGGAGAAATTTGCCCAGGATCCCTCTGTGTGTCTGGGGCAAGTCTTCCTCCTGGAAACCTGAGGGAGGCAGGATGGGCTGAGTGGAGAAGGACCTGGGAGGTCAAACCTGGGGTTGTTCTAAGACAGTGGTTCTCAACTTTCCTAATGCCTTGATCCTTTAATACAGTTCCTCATGTTGTGACGACTCCCACCATAAAATTATTTTCATTGTTACTTCATAATTGCAATTTTGCTATCGTTATGAAATGTAATGTAAATATCTGTGTTTTCTGATGGTCTTAGGCGACCCCTGTGAAAGGGTTATTGACCCTCAAAGGGGTCGTGACCCTCAAGTTGAGAACCCCTACTCTAAGGCATCAGCCGGCAGGGCGGGGCTGGTCTGTGGTGGTGGGTGCACATTAGACAATGTGGTTGACCCTGAGCTTCTCAGAAATTGGAATTTACTTTCTGTTTTGATTTCCTGTAGCCTTAGCCCTGGGGGTGGCTGGTTTTGTGCAGACAGAGCAGCAGAGGAGTTCTGCACAGCTACACGCAAAGGGATATTCTTGGTAAGTTGGGAGGGTAGGAGAGCTTCTCCCTCTTCTCATCTTCACACTTTCTAAGGATATTGTCACTATTGCATAGGTGAGGGAATCAAAGCAGAGGAGAGGGGGGCGGAAAGGGGGTGGTAATGGGCCCAAAGGCAGATGTAAGCAGTGACAGAGGCCTGATTGGAACCCAGATTTGTTTGAGGTTCCTCCCTAAACCGTGGAGAGGAAGGGGGTCACTGCTCAGGTGAGTTCAATCCTTCCTCCAGCTTAGCTCCCTGCAATAGGAGTCAGTGACCCCAAAACAAAGGGGTTGTGAGGGGGATATCAGAGGATGTGGAGGAGGCAGAAGGGGTAAATGTGAGGGGATTTGGAGGAGGCAGAGGAGTTGGACATTGGGGGATATGGAGGGAGTAAAGGAGGTAGATGTGGAGAGTGAGGAGGAAGCAGAGGAGGTGGACGTGGGGGATATGGAGGGAGTAAAGGAGGTGGGTGTGGGGAGTGAGGAGGAAGCAGAGGAGGTAGACATGGGGGATATGGAGGGAACAGAGGAGGTGGAAGTTGGGATGTGGCGGGAAGACAAAAAGTGTGGGCTCGGTAAGTGAGTAAGAGCCTTCTCTCTGCCAACACCCACAATGTTGTGCTCCCACACGGGAATGACCACTAGGGATGGCCTCCTCAGACAGGTCGCTGGCACTGACCCAGCCACCAGGGACAGGGTCAGGAGAGATGCAGACACAGTGGCAATGGGCCTTCCCCAGGCGTCAGGGGAGCAGAGCCTGCAGGGGACAGTGGATTCTGGGAGGGGGAGATGAGGGAGGGCTTCCCAGAGGAGGTGATCCCAGAGTTGGGCTTTGAAGGAGGAGCATGTTGTTCCAGGTGGGAGAAGCAGGTGCTCCTGGCAGAAGGACCTACAAAAGCAAATGTCTGGAAACTGCCTGGGCGGCGCCTGCAATAGGGGCAGAAACCAAGGCAATGCGAGGAGGCAGTGAGCCTCTGCTGTGCTCAGGGCGGTGCTCAATGCTGGGACAGAGGGTAACAAAGGGGGCTTTGGGGGCGTGTGGGGAGGATGAGAGAGAAGGGTTCTGGGGGTATGCCCATGGGGTGGAGAGAGAAATTTGCCCAGGATCCCCCTGAGTGTCTGGGACAGGTCTTCCTCCCGGAAACCTGAGGGAGGCAGGCTGGGCTGAGCTGAGAAAGACCAGGGATATCAGACCTGGGATTGCTCTAAGACAATGGTTCTCAACCTTCCTAATGTCATGACCCTTTAATACAGTTCCTCATGTTGTGATGACTCCCAACCATAAAATTATTTTCATTGCTACTTCATAACTGCAATTTTTCTACTGTTATGAATCATAATGTAAATATCTGTGTTTTCTGATGGTTTTAGATGACCCCTGTTAAAGAGTCATTGGACCCCCAAAGGGGTCCTGACCCACAGGTTGAGAACCCCTGGTCTAAGGCATCAGCAGGCAGGGGGGGGGCTGGCTTGTGGTGGTGGGTGCACATTTGGCAATGTGGTTGACCCTGAGCTTCTCAGAAATTGGAATTTATTTTCATTTTTTATTTCCTGTTGTCTTGGCCTGGTTTTGTGCAGTCACAGCAGCAGAGTGGCAAAGGGACATTCTCAGTAAGTTGGGAGGTTAGGAGGTCCTCCCCACCTTCTCATTCTCACACTTTTTAAGACAAGGATGTTGTCACAATTGCATAGTTGAGGGGTCAAAAATTGGGGGTGAGGTGGGGGTGGGGGCTGAAATGGTCCCAAAGCAGATGTAAGCACTGACAGAGCCTGGATTAAAACCCAGCTTTGTCTGAGGTTCCTCCCTACCCCAGTGCCCAGTGCCCATAAACAGTGGAGAGGAAGGGAGACTCTACTCAGGTGGGTTCACATGCTCCATCCAGCTCAGCTCAGAATTGGACTCCTTGAAACAGGAGTCAGTAACCCCAAAACAAAGGGGTTGTGAGGGGGATGTGAGGGGATGTGGAAGAGGTAGAGGAGGTGGCTGTGGGGGATGAGGAGGAGGCACAGGAGTTGGACGTTGGGGGATATGGAGGGAGAAGAGGAGGTGGATGTGAGGGGATGTGTAGAAAGTAGAGGAGGTAGAAGTGGGGGAATGGAGGTAAGCCAAAATGCTGGGGCTCGGTAAGTGAGTAAGAGCCTTCTTTCTGCCAACACCCACAATGTTGTGCTCCCACATGGGAATGACCACTAGGGACGGCCTCCTCAGACAGGTCTCTGGGATTCTGAGGCACTGACCCCGCCACCAGGGACAGGTTCAGAGAAGCCTGCTCTAAAGGGTCAGGGGAGAACTGAATTCAGTGGCCCTGGGCCTCCCCCAGATGCCAGGAGAGAAGAGCCTGCAGGGGAGAGTGGACTCTGGAAGGGGGAGATGTGGAGGGGTTCTCAGAGGAGGTGATCCCAGAGTTGGGCTTTGAAGGAGGAGCATGTTGTTCCAGGTGGGAGAAGCAGGGGCTCCTGGCAGAAGGACCTACAAATGAAGATGTCTGGAAACTGCCTGGGCAGGGCCTGCAATAGGAGCAGGGACCAAGACAATGCAAGGAAGCAGTGAGACTCTGCTGTGCTCAGGGCGGTGCTCATCACTGGGACAGAAGGGTGATTAAGGGGGTTTGGGGAAAGAGTTGGGAGGATAAAAGAGGAGGGTTCTGTGGACAACCCATGGGTGAAGGGAGAAATTTGCCCAGGATCCCTCTGTGTGTCTGGGGCAAGTCTTCCTCCTGGAAACCTGAGGGAGGCAGGATGGGCTGAGTGGAGAAGGACCTGGGAGGTCAAACCTGGGGTTGTTCTAAGACAGTGGTTCTCAACTTTCCTAATGCCTTGATCCTTTAATACAGTTCCTCATGTTGTGACGACTCCCACCATAAAATTATTTTCATTGTTACTTCATAATTGCAATTTTGCTATCGTTATGAAATGTAATGTAAATATCTGTGTTTTCTGATGGTCTTAGGCGACCCCTGTGAAAGGGTTATTGACCCTCAAAGGGGTCGTGACCCTCAAGTTGAGAACCCCTGCTCTAAGGCATCAGCCGGCAGGGCGGGGCTGGTCTGTGGTGGTGGGTGCACATTAGACAATGTGGTTGACCCTGAGCTTCTCAGAAATTGGAATTTACTTTCTGTTTTGATTTCCTGTAGCCTTAGCCCTGGGGGTGGCTGGTTTTGTGCAGACAGAGCAGCAGAGGAGTTCTGCACAGCTACACGCAAAGGGATATTCTTGGTAAGTTGGGAGGGTAGGAGAGCTTCTCCCTCTTCTCATCTTCACACTTTCTAAGGATATTGTCACTATTGCATAGGTGAGGGAATCAAAGCAGAGGAGAGGGGGGCGGAGAGGGGGTGGTAATGGGCCCAAAGGCAGATGTAAGCAGTGACAGAGGCCTGATTGGAACCCAGATTTGTTTGAGGTTCCTCCCTAAACCGTGGAGAGGAAGGGGGTCACTGCTCAGGTGAGTTCAATCCTTCCTCCAGCTTAGCTCCCTGCAATAGGAGTCAGTGACCCCAAAACAAAGGGGTTGTGAGGGGGATATCAGAGGATGTGGAGGAGGCAGAAGGGGTAAATGTGAGGGGATTTGGAGGAGGCAGAGGAGTTGGACATTGGGGGATATGGAGGGAGTAAAGGAGGTAGATGTGGAGAGTGAGGAGGAAGCAGAGGAGGTGGACGTGGGGGATATGGAGGGAGTAAAGGAGGTGGGTGTGGGGAGTGAGGAGGAAGCAGAGGAGGTAGACATGGGGGATATGGAGGGAACAGAGGAGGTGGAAGTTGGGATGTGGCGGGAAGACGAAAAGTGTGGGCTCGGTAAGTGAGTAAGAGCCTTCTCTCTGCCAACACCCACAATGTTGTGCTCCCACACGGGAATGACCACTAGGGATGGCCTCCTCAGACAGGTCGCTGGCACTGACCCAGCCACCAGGGACAGGGTCAGGAGAGATGCAGACACAGTGGCAATGGGCCTTCCCCAGGCGTCAGGGGAGCAGAGCCTGCAGGGGACAGTGGATTCTGGGAGGGGGAGATGAGGGAGGGCTTCCCAGAGGAGGTGATCCCAGAGTTGGGCTTTGAAGGAGGAGCATGTTGTTCCAGGTGGGAGAAGCAGGTGCTCCTGGCAGAAGGACCTACAAAAGCAAATGTCTGGAAACTGCCTGGGCGGCGCCTGCAATAGGGGCAGAAACCAAGGCAATGCGAGGAGGCAGTGAGCCTCTGCTGTGCTCAGGGCGGTGCTCAATGCTGGGACAGAGGGTAACAAAGGGGGCTTTGGGGGCGTGTGGGGAGGATGAGAGAGAAGGGTTCTGGGGGTATGCCCATGGGGTGGAGAGAGAAATTTGCCCAGGATCCCCCTGAGTGTCTGGGACAGGTCTTCCTCCCGGAAACCTGAGGGAGGCAGGCTGGGCTGAGCTGAGAAAGACCAGGGATATCAGACCTGGGATTGCTCTAAGACAATGGTTCTCAACCTTCCTAATGTCATGACCCTTTAATACAGTTCCTCATGTTGTGATGACTCCCAACCATAAAATTATTTTCATTGCTACTTCATAACTGCAATTTTTCTACTGTTATGAATCATAATGTAAATATCTGTGTTTTCTGATGGTTTTAGATGACCCCTGTTAAAGAGTCATTGGACCCCCAAAGGGGTCCTGACCCACAGGTTGAGAACCCCTGGTCTAAGGCATCAGCAGGCAGGGGGGGGGCTGGCTTGTGGTGGTGGGTGCACATTTGGCAATGTGGTTGACCCTGAGCTTCTCAGAAATTGGAATTTATTTTCATTTTTTATTTCCTGTTGTCTTGGCCTGGTTTTGTGCAGTCACAGCAGCAGAGTGGCAAAGGGACATTCTCAGTAAGTTGGGAGGTTAGGAGGTCCTCCCCACCTTCTCATTCTCACACTTTTTAAGACAAGGATGTTGTCACAATTGCATAGTTGAGGGGTCAAAAATTGGGGGTGAGGTGGGGGTGGGGGCTGAAATGGTCCCAAAGCAGATGTAAGCACTGACAGAGCCTGGATTAAAACCCAGCTTTGTCTGAGGTTCCTCCCTACCCCAGTGCCCAGTGCCCATAAACAGTGGAGAGGAAGGGAGACTCTACTCAGGTGGGTTCACATGCTCCATCCAGCTCAGCTCAGAATTGGACTCCTTGAAACAGGAGTCAGTAACCCCAAAACAAAGGGGTTGTGAGGGGGATGTGAGGGGATGTGGAAGAGGTAGAGGAGGTGGCTGTGGGGGATGAGGAGGAGGCACAGGAGTTGGACGTTGGGGGATATGGAGGGAGAAGAGGAGGTGGATGTGAGGGGATGTGTAGAAAGTAGAGGAGGTAGAAGTGGGGGAATGGAGGTAAGCCAAAATGCTGGGGCTCGGTAAGTGAGTAAGAGCCTTCTTTCTGCCAACACCCACAATGTTGTGCTCCCACATGGGAATGACCACTAGGGACGGCCTCCTCAGACAGGTCTCTGGGATTCTGAGGCACTGACCCCGCCACCAGGGACAGGTTCAGAGAAGCCTGCTCTAAAGGGTCAGGGGAGAACTGAATTCAGTGGCCCTGGGCCTCCCCCAGATGCCAGGAGAGAAGAGCCTGCAGGGGAGAGTGGACTCTGGAAGGGGGAGATGTGGAGGGGTTCTCAGAGGAGGTGATCCCAGAGTTGGGCTTTGAAGGAGGAGCATGTTGTTCCAGGTGGGAGAAGCAGGGGCTCCTGGCAGAAGGACCTACAAATGAAGATGTCTGGAAACTGCCTGGGCAGGGCCTGCAATAGGAGCAGGGACCAAGACAATGCAAGGAAGCAGTGAGACTCTGCTGTGCTCAGGGCGGTGCTCATCACTGGGACAGAAGGGTGATTAAGGGGGTTTGGGGAAAGAGTTGGGAGGATAAAAGAGGAGGGTTCTGTGGACAACCCATGGGTGAAGGGAGAAATTTGCCCAGGATCCCTCTGTGTGTCTGGGGCAAGTCTTCCTCCTGGAAACCTGAGGGAGGCAGGATGGGCTGAGTGGAGAAGGACCTGGGAGGTCAGACCTGGGGTTGTTCTAAGACAGTGGTTCTCAACCTTCCTAATGCCTTGATCCTTTAATACAGTTCCTCATGTTGTGACGACTCCCACCATAAAATTATTTTCATTGTTACTTCATAATTGCAATTTTGCTATCGTTATGAAATGTAATGTAAATATCTGTGTTTTCTGATGGTCTTAGGCGACCCCTGTGAAAGGGTTATTGACCCTCAAAGGGGTCGTGACCCTCAAGTTGAGAACCCCTGCTCTAAGGCATCAGCAGGCAGGGCGGGGCTGGTCTGTGGTGGTGGGTGCACATTAGACAATGTGGTTGACCCTGAGCTTCTCAGAAATTGGAATTTACTTTCTGTTTTGATTTCCTGTAGCCTTAGCCCTGAGGGTGGCTGGTTTTGTGCAGACAGAGCAGCAGAGGAGTTCTGCACAGCTACACGCAAAGGGATATTCTTGGTAAGTTGGGAGGGTAGGAGAGCTTCTCCCTCTTCTCATCTTCACACTTTCTAAGGATATTGTCACTATTGCATAGGTGAGGGAATCAAAGCAGAGGAGAGGGGGGCGGAGAGGGGGTGGTAATGGGCCCAAAGGCAGATGTAAGCAGTGACAGAGGCCTGATTGGAACCCAGATTTGTTTGAGGTTCCTCCCTAAACCGTGGAGAGGAAGGGGGTCACTGCTCAGGTGAGTTCAATCCTTCCTCCAGCTTAGCTCCCTGCAATAGGAGTCAGTGACCCCAAAACAAAGGGGTTGTGAGGGGGATATCAGAGGATGTGGAGGAGGCAGAAGGGGTAAATGTGAGGGGATTTGGAGGAGGCAGAGGAGTTGGACATTGGGGGATATGGAGGGAGTAAAGGAGGTAGATGTGGAGAGTGAGGAGGAAGCAGAGGAGGTGGACGTGGGGGATATGGAGGGAGTAAAGGAGGTGGATGTGGGGAGTTAGGAGGAAGCAGAGGAGGTAGACATGGGGGATATGGAGGGAATAGAGGAGGTGGAAGTTGGGATGTGGCGGGAAGACAAAAAGTGTGGGCTCGGTAAGTGAGTAAGAGCCTTCTCTCTGCCAACACCCACAATGTTGTGCTCCCACACGGGAATGACCACTAGGGATGGCCTCCTCAGACAGGTCACTGGCACTGACCCAGCCACCAGGGACAGGGTCAGGAGAGATGCAGACACAGTGGCAATGGGCCTTCCCCAGGCGCCAGGGGAGCAGAGCCTGCAGGGGACAGTGGATTCTGGGAGGGGGAGATGAGGGAGGGCTTCCCAGAGGAGGTGATCCCACTGTTGGGCTTTGAAGGAGGAGCATGTTGTTCCAGGTGGGAGAAGCAGGTGCTCCTGGCAGAAGGCCCTACAAAAGCAAATGTCTGGAAACTGCCTGGGCGGCGCCTGCAATAGGGGCAGAAAGCAAGGCAATGCGAGGAGGCAGTGAGCCTCTGCTATGCTCAGGGCGGTGCTCAATGCTGGGACAGAGGGTAACAAAGGGGGCTTTGGGGGCGTGTGGGGAGGATGAGAGAGAAGGGTTCTGGGGGTATGCCCATGGGGTGGAGAGAGAAATTTGCCCAGGATCCCCCTGAGTGTCTGGGACAGGTCTTCCTCCCGGAAACCTGAGGGAGGCAGGCTGGGCTGAGCTGAGAAAGACCAGGGATATCAGACCTGGGATTGCTCTAAGACAATGGTTCTCAACCTTCCTAATGTCATGACCCTTTAATACAATTCCTCATGTTGTGATGACTCCCAACCATAAAATTATTTTCATTGCTACTTCATAACTGCAATTTTTCTACTGTTATGAATCATAATGTAAATACCTGTGTTTTCTGATGTTCTTAAGCGACTTCTGTGAAAGGGTCACTGGACCACCAAAAAGGTCGTAACCCTCAAGTTGAGAACCCCTGCTCTAAGGCATCAGCAGGCAGTACAGTCTGGTCTGTGGCCGTGGGTGCACATTAGACAATGTGGTTGACCCTGAGCTTCTCAGAAATTGGAATTTACTTTCATTTTTTATTTCCTGTAACCTTGGTCCCAGGGTTGGCTGGTTTTGTGCAGACACAGCGTCAGAGGGGTTCTGCACAGCTACAGGCAGAGGGAGATTCTTCATAAGATGGGAGGGTAGGAGCGCCTCCTCCTCTCCTCATCCTCACACTTTCTGAGATAAGGATATTGTCACTATTGTGTAGGTGAGGGAATCAAAGCGGGGGGCAGGGGCAGAGAGGGGGTGGTAATGGGCTCAAAGGCACATGTAAGCAGTGACAGAACCCGGATTGGAAACCAGATTTGTCTGAGGTTCCCCCTACCCCAGTACCCCTAAACCGTGGAGAGGAAGGGGGACACTGCTCAGGTGAGTTCACATCTGTCCTCCAGCTTAGCTGAGAATTGGACTCCCTGTAATAGGAGTCAGTGACACCAAAACAAAGAGGTTGTGAGGGTGATATCAGCGCATGTAGAGGAGGCAGAAGGGGTGATGTGAGGGGAACTGGAGGTGGTAGAGGATGTGGATGAGGGGGATGTGGAGGAGGTAGAGGAGATGGATCTGAGGGGATGTGGGTAAGATAGAAGAGGTGGGTATGGGACAATTCGGAGGGGGCAGAGGAGGTGGATGTGAGGGGATGTAAACCTGGTAGAGGAGGTGGATGTGAGGGGATATGGAGGAGGTGGATGTGAGAGGACCTGGTGGAGGTGGATATGGGGCAATGTGGAGGAGGTGGATGTGAGTGGATGTGTAGGAGGTGGATGTGAGGGGATGTGGAGGAGGGGTTGTGAGGGGATGTGGAGGAGGGTGACGTGAGGGGGTGTGGAGGTGGGGTTGTGAGGGGATGTGGAGGAGGCGGATGGGGGAGTGTGGATTAGGTCGATGGGGGTTTTGGAGGAGGGGGATGTGAGTGGATGTGGAGGTGGTGGATGTGAAGGGATGTGGAGGAGGGGAAGGTGAGGGGATGTGGAGGAGGGAGGTGTGAGGGGATGTGGAGGAGGGAGGTGTGAGGGGATGTGGAGGAGGTTGATGTGAGGGGATGTAGAGGAGGGGTTGTGAGGGGATGTGGAGGAGGGTGACGTGAGGGGGTGTGGAGGTGGGGTTGTGAGGGGATGTGGAGGAGGCGGATGGGGGAGTGTGGATTAGGTCGATGGGGGTTTTGGAGGAGGGGGATGTGAGTGGATGTGGAGGTGGTGGATGTGAAGGGATGTGGAGGAGGGGAAGGTGAGGGGATGTGGAGGAGGGGGATGTGAGGGGATATGGAGAAGGTGGATGTGAGGGGACCTGGAAGAGGGGCATGTGAGGAGATGTGGAGCAGGTAGAGGAAGTGGGTATGGAGGGATGTGGAGAAAGTACAAACAAAAACATTTCCTCTCTTCCCTGGGCTCCTGGGCAAGATTGTCCAGACAGAACTGGGAAACCTCTCCATGGAGAGGTCTGGTTCAATCATGATAGTTCACAGAACAGAAACGACCCAGAGTGTTTTTATTATTATTGATTTGAGATCAAGAGACAGAGACAGAGAGAGAAACATCGATTGCTCCAGCCAGGTACAGTGTGTTTCACAGTGAAGGCCATAAGACCTGACTGCCTCCCCTTTCCCTGTCTGCATCATTTTGGAAACTTTTGGTCTCAACACAGAGCCCCTGATTACAGTGTGGCCCCATCCCCATGGTCACCAAGACAAGGTGGGCACTGACACCTCCCAGGAAGGAGCCCTCCTAGCGCTGTGGGACCACACTCTCCAACAAAAGGTTGGTCATCCACGCATCCTTCAAACTGACTTGTGATCAAAAGGGGGACCATCGGTGAGAAATGGGTTCTATGCCAAGTAACCCACAGGGTGATGTGATCATAATTCCTAGCTGGGCAGGTAATGGCGGGTGGTCACATCCCAGACTTATACTCTTTAGTGAGTTTGTTTTCCTTAGGCAAGCCCTGTCCATTGTATCTATGCACCTAGGAGAACACACCTTAGAAATAACCACTCTCCAGAGAGCACAATCCCGCCTGCCATTGTGACTCCATAGTTGAGTGTTGGCCCATGAATGAAAAGGTCACCAGTTTGATTCCTATTCAAGGCACATGCTCAGATTGTGGGCTCAAAACCTAGCATAGGGCATGTAGGGGACAGCCACTGGATGCTTCTCTCTCATCAACGTTTCCATCTCTCTCTTCTATTCCCTTCCTCTCTATAAGTCAATGAAAACATTTTTGTTTTGTTTTTTAAAGAGACCACACTCTTGTTGACTGTCCTGTAATCAGATCCTCACCTGCTTCCTCCCAACTTCATATAACCTTCCTTAAATTCCTTTCATTTCAAATGCATAGAAGAAGCTGAGAAACTGTTATTCTCCGGAGTATTTTAGATCTAGTGCAATTTGACTCAAATAAATTTTCCCAAAAATCCTTTATAAAAAAAAATTATAGCCGTAAAAAGGAAGGGCAGCCAAAACCAGTTTGGGTTATTGGATAGGGCGTCAATCTGTGGACTGAAGCGTCCTGGGTTCGATTCTGGACAAGGACATCTACCTTGGTTGCGGGTACATCCCCAATGAGGGGGTGCAAGAGGCAGTTGATTGATGATTCTCTCTCATCAATGTTTCTAATTCTCTATCTATCTCTCTTCCTCTCTGTAAAAAAATCAATAAAATATATATTTAAAAACAAAACAAAACAGGAAGGGCATTCTGACCCATGTTCCAACATGCATGACCCTTGAGAATATTGTGCTAAGTGAAATAAAGCAGTCTCAAAAAGAGAAGCATTGTGTGATTCCACTTATATGAAGCACTCAAATCCATAGAGTAGAATGGCAGTTTCCAGGGGCTGAGAGATGGGGGATGGCAAGTTATTGTTTAGTGGGTAGAAATTTTGTTTTATAAGTTGAAGAGTGTTTTGGAGATTGGTTGCAAATCAGTGCAAATATAATTTTACATATTGAACTTAACCCTTAAAAATGGTTAGGGTTGCCAAGGCTGGTTTGGCTCAGTGGATGGAGCATCTGCCTGTGGACTGAAAGGTCCCAGGTTCGATTATGATCAAGGGCATGTACCTGGGTTGAGGACAAATCCCCAGTAGGAGGTGTGCAAGAGGCAGCTGATCCGATGTTTCTAACTCTCTATCCCTCTCTCTTCCTCTCTGTAAAAAAATCAATAAAAGTATATATATTTTTAAATATAGTTGGGGTGGTAAATTTTATGTTGTGCCTTTTTGTTAGCATTATAAAATAATTTTAAAAACCAAGACGTGTGTGTGTGTGTGTGTGTGTGTGTGTGTGTGTGTGCTTGCGTGCGCGCAAGCGTTTAAAAAGTACCATGAATTTAAAGATGGAAAAGATGGGCATATCATATCCTATGATAGTAGTTGGGAAACAGTGGCTTGCGAGCCACATGCAGTCACCTGACCGACCGACACCCCACTTCTGCTAAGGCCACTTCAAAATAGACTCACGGAGGCCAAAAACCGATTTCTGCACGTGGGCCATGAAATTTCAATTGCACTATATGTGTGCGCCCACACGTGGTATTTTGTGGAAGAGCCACACTCAAGGAGCTAAGGAGAAACATGTGGCTCAAGAGCCTCGGTTTGCCAACCACTGTTCTATGAACATAAATGTAAGTTGGTGCAATTGGTTTGCATTAGAGTGTGACTCTAGGCATAAAGGAATTTTTATATGGTGATACACTCTGTCCCAGTTATTCTATTTATTAAATATTTAAGGGAAGCAACCTCAAATGAGCTTCTATGCCCGAGGATTGTCTCTGCACTATTTTCATAAAGAACTGGAAACAAGCCAAGGTCCAGCGGTGGGCATGGGCAGCGGAGAGGACCTGGCAGCGCCAGGAGGGCTAGGCAGCCCACAGCAGGGCTGCAGGACTGGGCTGGGACTGCAGGACCAAGGGCCTTAGACCATAAGGGTTTGCAGAAGCAAGAAGGGTGCAGGCTTGGGAAGCCACAGCCTCAGGAATTTATCAACGCAGAGACTGGGTACAGAGCGCAAGACAGCATTTGGCAATGAGAAGCATCATTTGCAAGCAACACAGACACAGCAATAACATTTTTGAATGTAAAAGGGAGTGAGCTTAGTCCTCGCAAACACGGGATTGGGATCAGGAAGACTTGGGTTGGAGTCCTAGCTCTCGCACTACTGTGGCACTTGGGCTAACCCGAGTTTAGGTGAAAACCTACACTTTGTGGTGGATTCCTCCACGTTCTAATAGGAGCCACAATGGTGGCCACCACGTGGAATGTGCGCGAGTACTTGCTGAGGGAACAGGTAAGGAGCCTGTGGTGGACACACCATCAATATCAGCTGTAGTGATTAGTAAACCAGATGTCCCCAACCTCAAGTCATTTCCAAAGAATTCCTCCCCATCTCTTCTTCCCATCTTTGGTGTCTGGTTTTATTCTCCTCACCTGTCTATTTCCTTGTCTGATGCTCTTCTCCTTGTGCCCCCATAGGACAAAGGAACTGTCCCTTGGCTTGCAGTGGGCTGGAGTGAGGTGAGTATCTGCTCCTAACTAGCAGCTGGCAGAGCCTGGCAGACAGGGAAACACAGTGGATTGAGTCCATCTTGGCATCTGAGGCCCTCCCTGAAAGAAACACCAGAAACGGAGCCCCTCCCTGCTCCCTGTTGCACAGCTGGCTCACCTTGCACCCCACAATTTGTTTTCTCTTCCCCAAGGGTGAAGCAACACCTCCTTCCAGCTGAACACAGACCTGTGAGCCGAAGGGGAAACTCTGAGATCCCACTGCTGACACCATGTCCTCAGAAGTTTATGGAAACTGCCCAGGTAGTCAGCTTCCTCCTCTCTAGCTGGTTCCTGCTCATGATCTAGAATTGCAGGAGGCATCTCCAAACTGGGTTAAGCTACACAGGAATCAAGTACTTCAAAGGGGATTGATGAGTGTCCTCAAATCCCCAAGAGGGTCCAAGGGAAGTCCCCTCAACCAGAAGTGTATGTGGGGATCTCCTTCTAGCTCTCTCCTCAAGATGCTCCCTGCTTCTCATCTTCTGCAACTCATGCAATGACTCCAGCGAGGCCAGGACAGCCCATGGGAGGTGGGAATCTCTTGTCCCCTGTAACTGGAACCTGATAGTTCCCGGTAGAAACTTTCCCATCCAAAGCACTGCCACCTCCCACAGCTGTGCTGGGTCCCTGACAATTATAAAAACCTATGTGCTAGGTGTGACTGTCAGGCAGGAACTTCTGATGATCTCAGATACCCCTGCAGAGGCCTGCTTTGTTATTTCCCACACCCACCCACAACCTAGCCAACAAATACACAGATGCAGTGCTCTGGGTTCCCTCCATCTAAGCCCACGTTTACTTTCTTCCTCAGTGGGTGAAGCAAGAAAAGGAAAAAAACACCCCTCCACCACCCAAATCAACACTGCATTTTCTAGGCAACCACATCACCCCCCAGGAGAGGATAAAACTTGCTCCTGTTGCAGCATAAGGGGAATCGGACAGTTCAGAAGCCTGCAGCTCCTGAGCAGGCTCCGGGGTCCCTGAGGGAGGACTGGAGCTGGTGGTTTCCTGAGGATAAACAAGATGACCTCCTGTTTAAGAAGTGGCAAGGGTGGGGTCAGAGTTGCCCGGGGAAGCTGTGGCCCCTGAGCCCAGCCTGGAGGGGGAGAGGTGGTACAGATTGATCAGAGCATTAGAGCTGAAGGCCCAAGCCCCACCCACCTGAAGCACCTCCTCTACTCTCCACCCTGGAGCATTTGTGAGTAGCAGGAAGCATCCTCTTTGCCTGGTAGGTTTACTCCATCAATGGCGTGTGATCTGAAACATTTTGACATTTTGAAAAAAATCCCAAAGGAGGACTATAGGGTAGAATGCACGAATCACATTAATTTTTGAAACCTAAGGAGGCTTCAACCAAATGTCAGGAAATGGTTGATGGTTGACCTTGGATTCCACCTGTGAGCTTTCTGCTTCTTGGCTTGGGCCTTCTTTTCCTGTCTGAGTTTCACTTTCTTTTTTTTTTTTAATTTACTTATTTATTCATTTATTTATTTTCTTGTTAATTCTCACCTGAGAATGTTTTTTCCATTGAATTTTATTTTTTAATTTTTTAAATTAAATTATTACCTGTGTACATATTTTACCATTGCCCTCCCCCCACATATACCCTCCCTCCCCAGAGTTTTGTGTCCATTGGCTGTACTTATATTCATATATACAAGTCCTTCAGTTGATCTCTTATCTCCCCAGATCTCCCTTCCCTCCCCGCTGTAATTTGACAGTCTGCTTGTTGCTTTACTGTCTCTATATCTATCTTTTGGTTATCAGTTTATAATGTTCTTTATTATCCATAAATGAGTGAGGTCATGTGGTGTTTCTCTTTCATTGACTGGCTTATTTCACTCAACATGATGTTCTCCAATTCCATCCGGGTTGCTGCAAATGGTGAGAATTCCTTCTTTTTTATGGCAGCATAGTATTCCATTGTGTAGATGTACCAAAGTTTTTTTATCCAATCATCTGCTGACGGGCACCTAGGCTATTTCCAAATCCTAGCTATTGTAGATTGTGCTGCTATGAACATAGGGGTGCATATATCCTTTCTGATTGTGATTTTAATTTCTTGGGATATAATCTTAGGAGTAGGATTACTGAGTCAAATGGGAGTTCCGTTTTCAGTTTTTTGAGGAAACTCCATATTGTTCTCCACAGTGGTTGCACCAGTCTGCATTCCCACTAGCAGTGCACTAGGGTTCCTTTTTCTCCGCAACCTCGCCAACACTTGTTGTTTGTTGATTTGTTGATGTTGGTCATTCTGACAGGTGTGAGATGGTACCGCATTTTTGTTTTTATTTGCATCTCTCCAATAATTAGTGACTTTGAGCATGTTTTTATGTGCCTCTTGGCCTTCCTTCTGTCTCCTTTTGAAAATATTCTATTTAGGTCCATTGCCCATTTTTTCTGAGTTTCACTTTCTTTGTCTGTGAAATAAGAATAATATGTCTTGTGTATATATGACAGGAAACACATTCACATCCTGTCTCTGCACACACAAAACATACACCAGTTCCCAGTCCCTTATCTGCATTCCAAGAGTCTCCAAATCCCTGAGAGCCACACACTTTTAAAAATATTTATAAAAGTTATTGATTTAGAGAGACAGAGAGAGAGAGAGAGAGAGAGAGAGAGAGAGAGAGAGAAATATAAGTGAGGGATAGAGAGAATTGGTGTCTCACCCTCTTCACATAAGGATACCATTCATATAGCATTAAGTATAACACTTATGGCTTCATTTAACCATAATTATAACATACAGTCACATGGGACCTGGCCATTGTGACTCAGTGATTGACCTCATGAACCAAGAGGTCACTGGTTGGATTCCCAGTTGGTGCATATGACTGGATTGCAGCCAAACCTCCAGGAGTACGCAGGCAGGAACAACTGATTGATGTTTCTTTCTTATTGATGTTTCTATCTCTATACTTCTCCCTTCCTCTCTCTTCAAAATGCAACAAAAATATATTTTAAAAATAAATGAGTAAATACAGTTACATGGGGTGTCAGGCCAGCAATATATAAATTGGGGGGTGGTCAGTTCATTCCATAATACCAGTAACTCAACAAACATTCCTCAGATTAAAAAAAAAAAAAAAATGTTCCTCAGGTAACAGCTGCTTAGGAAGATGAACACTTAACCACCTTGTTTACTAGAGACTCAGTGCACAAAATTTGTACACTTGAGGGATGGTTCCCTCACCCCAGCCTGCCTCCTCTCACAGACTGGGAGCCCTTGGGGGATGTCCTACTGATGGCTTAGGCCCACTTCCTATGAGGAGAGGGCCTAAGCCACAGTCTGGCCTCACTCTGCAGGAGGCGACAAGGCTGATCAGGGGAAGGTGCCAGCATCATCACCCCACTGCTGCAGCCACTGCCAGCCATCACATCTCCCATGGTGTTTTCTTCAATGCGGACTCCAGTTCCTTCACCACAAAAAAATTACAACTTTCTTTAGGCATTTTCAAGATGTCTCTTTCATAGGATCTGACATTCCTTTCTTTCTTTCTTTCTTTCTTTCTTTCTTTCTTTCTTTCTTTCTTTCTTTCTTTCTTTCTTTCTTATTCTCATCTGAGGATATGTTTCCATTAATTTTTAGAGAGCTTGGAAGTCAGGAAAAGACAGAGAGAAACCTCAATGTGAGAGGGACACTTCAATTCTTTGCCTCCTGCATGAGTCCTGACCTGGGCCCTGGACAGGGAGTAGCCCACAAACTAGGTACATGCCCTTGATTAGAATCAAACCCAGATCCTTTGGTCAGCAGGCCAAAGCTCTATCCAGTGAGCCAAACCGTCTAGGAAAGAATATGACATTTTTTAGCCCCACCTGCAGCGGACCTTAGTTTTTGTCTTCTAGGACTGTGGGGGGAAAAACCTAGATCACTTGTTTGGGTTCTCATTATTCAATTTACCAAGAATAGTGCAAGTGGCAGCTTACAGAGAGCTTAGCTAATGAGTGGTCAGAAAAGGTGTTTCTTCTGCAGCTCACATGCAGAGAGCCGCTGGGTTGTGTCTGCTGGGGTGGAGGTGTGCACTGAGCCCAGAGGCAGCTGCCAGGAACATGCCCCTAGCCCTGCATTGTCTCCACTAGGGTGGAGATGTGCTGCCTGCCCTGACCCCCTCCCTCCCTCTGAGGGCTGAACCTGGGATGCTATAGGTGCTGCCATATTTGTGATGGATTGATGGTCAATTTGAATATTACCATTTTATTAGATTAGATACTCGAGTCCATTTCCATTCTACCCATTATCTTCTAACCTCATTGATTTTGCTTTCCATCTAGAGCGCAAAGACTTTATTGATGCCATTGAGTATTTACTGGACCCATGGAACAAAGAGAACCTGCAACGCCTACTGAGTGATGGATCCTGGAAAAGATTTGTGGCTGCGGCCAAGCTGTCCAGGTAACCTCCAGGGGATGTCTGTATCATCACCCCCATGTCTTCTGCATCCAGATTCCTCTGTCAGGCACCCTCCTCCAGGCAGGATCCTGAGCTTGGGATTAAATAAGTTCCTTCACAACAGTCCATGAGAAACATTTCCTTTGTAAAATTTGTTGGCAGAGAAGGGGCCCAAGTTGAGAAGACAGGAGACCTGCAAAGGGAAAGTTAGGTGACCTTGAGCAGATTACTTAACCACTCTCTGTCGTTCATCTGTTCCAGTCCATTGTGAGGAGAATGAGATCATGCCTCTAGCTGTTTAGCCTAATGACTGACACATGGTTGGTGGGCAGTTCACATGAACTTTAGAAAAGATGCTGGGAATAGACAGGGCCCACATGTCTTCTTGTTGGACGTGAGGGCCTCAAAGGACTTCCTGTTGGACAAGCCAGAAAATGCTGGCACTGTTTGTGTCCCTGGGGATTGTGGCTAGAGAGCCTGCTCTCCATAAAAAAGGGATTGCAGAAGTTCTGCAGGGTCCTGCTGGCCTGGAAGGCGGAGAGCTGCTGTGAGGTTGCACCATGTTGGGTTGAATCCTGCCCTGCTCTGGGGCTCTGGGCTTATGTCATCTCCCTCATCAAAGGAATAGCAAGTCCATCTGATAGGACTCTGATGATGGCCTAGGGGTGAACTGCAGGGTCAAGTCTGAGGAAACAAGTGCAGTCATCCTGTCTGGAGGCCCAGAGAGGCCTGGAGCAGGATCAGAGTCCAGGGTCTGGATGGAGCAAGGATGGTTCAGGTGGGAGGACTGGCAGGAAGGCTTGGCAGCGGGGCTGGACTAGAGTGAGGCAGCTGAGGCACATGGACACAGGACTGAGGAGGCCAGGGATCTAGTGAAGGACTGTGCAGGGGCAGGGGACAAATTTCTTCTTCCCTGATTTGATCCCCTCTCTGCTGGGGGCAGAGGGTCCTGAGTGATCATGTGCTCCAACCCTGTCTGTGAGCTGGAGGGCTCCTCACCTCCCTGTGGAACCCTTTTCTTTTCCCCATTGAGTAACGCTGACCAGAGGGAAGGCAATGTGGCTCAGAGACCACTTCCGGTCAGAATGGGGGCTGTAAAAGTGGTGTCATCTGAGGAATTCGGAGTACATGCACATGATCCCACCATAGAGGACAGGGCTTCCTGCACCAGGTCATCCAGTAGGGGGTCTCAGCTTTAGCCATTCATATACTTGCCGTGGTTAATCCCCTGTCCTTTGTGAATGCAGGAATGATGCAGATGCACTCTATGCAGACTTGAGCCAGCTTAAAACATTCCTGACCATGGAAGACAAGGAGAATAGGGAAAGGTTTATGAATGAGTTTCCTCGGGTCAAACGGGACATTGAGGAACGCATAAGAAAGCTCTACGCACTTGCTGATGAGGTTGACAAGGTGCACAGGGACTGCACCATCACCCAGGTGGCAGCCGCTTCCACCGGCGCTGTGTCTGGCATTCTGAGCATCGTTGGCGTGTGTCTGGCACCTTTCACAGCAGGGACTAGTCTGGTGCTTTCAGGAGCTGGGTTGGGACTGGGGGCAGCAGCTGCTGTGACTGGTGTGACTGCGAACATTGTGGAAGTCTCAAAGAATGGGTTAGCAAAAGCCAAAGCCAGCAACCTCGTGTCAACTGGCAGCGACACAGAGAAGGTGGTCGAGGAGGTTCTAAGTTGCATCACACCCAAAATTGCTTCCTTAGCAAAGAAGTGCTTCCCACAACTGAAATGCATTCTGACGAAAGCTGATGTCCTCAATGCAGAGGAATCCAATTCTATCAATCTAGCTGAGGCTTCGGGCTTTAAGCGCACAGGGACAGTCTTTGCTCAAACCGGCCTTCAGCTGCAGAAAGCTTTTGGAAGCACTGCTCAGGCCCTGGGCAAAGGAGCCAGGGTCTTTGGTGCAGCCACGGCAGGTATATTCCTTCTCGTGGATGTAGTGGACCTGGTGAAAAATTCAATACACTTACATAAGGGCGCAAAGGCTCAGACGGCGGGAGAGTTGAGGCAGCAGGCCCAGGAGCTGGAGAAGAGGTTGGAACAACTCACCCTCATTCATGAAAGTCTCCAGGAGGACCTGACTGCATGATCCCCTGATGGTGCAGGGATCAGGGTATGTGGGAGACAAAAGCATGGACTTGACATTGTTAGAGGGGAAAAGCCGGGAGATAAAATGGATGGAACTGTGTGGGAAGGTGTTGAGCACAGCGAAGGAGGGGTTCATTCAAATGGCAGGTGGGTCAAAGAGAAGGAAGGAACCTGGACCTGAAATCAGGGAAGACAGGGATCGGGGCGGGGGGGGGGGGGGGTGCAGATGGGAGGAACTGTATTTTGACTAAAAAAGACTTGGGGGTCATGAATAAAGAAAGAGAAGTGGAGGAATAAGCACCAAGAAGGCCGGAACTACTGAAGAGTTGACAACGGAAGAAGGGGAAAGAGTTTGAGGTGTTGGGATATGGGAGTTACAGTGGCTCCTGGACTGGCCCTCCCCAGAGTTCACCCTCCCTGCAGGTTCCACGTCCCTCCCCCGTCCTGGTCTCTAGCCCTGCTTTCCAGCCCCAGCTCACCTTTGTCTTCCAGCAGCACATCTTTTAGACATAAAAAAATGTTTTTATTTTTTTTAATTTTTCAATTACAGTTGACAGAATGTTGTATTACTTTGGGTGTACAATAAACTTATTAGAAAGTGATCATCCGCTAAGTCTAGAAACATATGGCATCATTCCTAGTTATTACAATGTTATGCACTATAGCCGGGACCAGTTTTGCTCAATGGATAGAGCGTCGGCTTGGGGACTGAAGGGTCCCGGGTTTGATTCCGGTCAAGGGCATGTACCTTGGTTGTGAACAGATCCCCAGTAGGGGTTGTGCAAGAGGCAGCTGATCGATGACTCTCTCTCATCAATGTTTCTAACTCTCTATCTCTCTCCCTTCCTCTCTGTACAAAATCAATAAAATATATTTTTTTAAAAACAAAACAAAACAAAAACAATGTTATGCACTATAGGCACTGACTTCTTGATGATGATGATGATGACGATGATGATGATGATGATGATGGTGTTGGTGGTGATGACAGCAGAGTGAGTGGAACATTTGTCAAATTGCTGGTGCTCCTTGGGGCCAGGATGCTCTGAGAGACCAATGAAATGACAATGAAACTGCAAATGCTCTTAGAACAGTGGTTGAATTGAAAAAAAAAAAAAAAAAAAAAAAAAAAAAAAAAAACAAGAGAGAGAGAGAAGTGAAAACAGATACTCACAGCAGGTCAAGGAGATCTACCAATCAGCCCTGAGACACGGCCTCCCCAGCAGTGGGGAAGTGGTGTGGACACGGTGATATTCTAGGCCCTCTGTTTCTCCCCATCTGTGTTCTGCAGACTTCGGTTCAGTAAGATGGACTGAGCCTTTGTGGTGGGGATTGGTGGGCTCCTCTGGGCTCCGGGTGCCTGGCTTCCCTTCCCCATGAGCCTGTCCTCCAGGAACTCAGGGAGCAAATCTTCCATAGCTCCTGCTCGCTTACTGAGCTCTCACTCTCCCTTCCAGTGAAGTCCCTGAGACCCTGGTGCCCCGGAGCTCAGCTGAGACACCGGGGAAGCTTCTGCACAGGTGCCTTGGGCTGAACACAGCTGGTTTCCTTATCCAGCAGCTGAGGCCCAGGATCAACTGTAGGACATGAGGTTGATGAACATCAGAAGGATTTGCCCTGACTGCTTTGGCTCAGTGGATTGAGCTTCAGCCTGTACACTGAAGGGTCCCAGGTTCAATTCCAGTCAAGGGCATTTACCTTGGTTATGAGCACATCCCAGTAGGGGCTGTGAAGGAGGCAGCTGATTGATGTTTCTCTCTCATTGATGTTTCTAAACTCTACATCCCTCTACCTTCCTCTCCGTAAAAAAAGCAATACAATTAAAAAAGAAAAGATCAGAAGGGTCTGTTTACAGGTGTGAGAGAGAGTCATCAATAAATAGACAGGGAGACAGCAAACATTTTTCCAAACTATCCTCACATTTTCCCTCCTGTAAGAGCTTCCGCATGGTCTTCCTGTGTTTACCCTGATGGCACTGCTCCTGCCCTCGCCCCTTCTCCATACTGAGACAGAACAGCCTTTAGGAATACAAATCTTATCAAGCACCTGCTTCCCATTACTCTGCACAAAAGCCCGAGGCCTCCACCCAGCCACAAGTAACCTGTTGCAGCCTGGTGTTCCCTAAGGCAGAGCTGAGACAAGGCTCACTGAGGGTTGACTTGGAAATGATATCTCGCAGCTGGACTGAGGGACACTTCCTCCTGGAGGGCAATCGTGGGCTTTGCCTTCCGAGGCCCACAGTGAGGACCAGACCAAAGCCAAAGAGGAAACCCTGGCTCTCTGTGATAGGAGCAAGGTGAGTCAACTAAGGTAAACACTAAAAAGGAGAAGGTTCTTTTTTAGGCCACTCAGGTCAGCGTGACCTTGACCTCCCTGACCTCAGTGGGACAAGCTGGAAACACACTGAGGCTTCCTCACTAGGGCCCACGTGTCTGATAGGCCCTCTGAGGAGCAGAAGGATGTGTGAGCAGCCTCAGGGGAGGTACCAGTTCTCTCAAGGCCCATGAAGAATAGGTTTTCTCTTTGGAAATGCTTTGACCAGTAGGTACCAATTCTGCTTGATCCTCCATCACTTCCTGCCAGACCGACATTAAGGAGAGAACTCTTATATCAGGGGGATTGACTTAGTATGAGCAGTCAAGAAAGGCTTCCCTGAAAAGGGGACACCAAGGGTTGAAAGGATGGGTAGAAAAGTGGGGGTGAGAGTATTTGGGCAGGGTTCTGCTGGGAGGGAGGGCCACTCTGAAAGGACACTGATGGAACTGTAATGTTGCCACTCGGCTTCCCCTGCCAGGACTCCTGTGAGAACGGGGCAGGCCAGCAAGGGGACGGGGGGGGGGGCTGTTGGGATGAGCAGGCAGGCACGGGGAGCAGTTGGGGGAGAGCAGGCTGGCAGGCAGAGTGATTAGGGCAATCAGGCAGACAGGTGAGTGGCTGGAGCCAGCAGTCCTGCATTATGAGAGGGATGTCTGACTGCCGGTTTAGGCCTGATCCCTGTGAAAGGGCAGTAGGACATCCTTCAAGGGTTCTCAGATTGATGAGAGTGCAGGCCGGGCTGAGGAACACCTGCCCCCATGCATGAATGTCATGCACTGAGCCACTAGTAAATATACATTTTTATTGATTTTAGAGGGGAAGGGAGAGAGAGAGAGTTAGAAACATCATTAATGAGAGAAAATCGTTGATCAGCTGCCTAGTGCACACCCCCTCCTGGGAGCTCCCAACTCAGGCATATGCCTTTGACTGGAATCAAACTGGGGACCCTTCAGTCCCCAAGCTGAGGCTCTATCCACTAGTTATGAGTGTCCAGGCCTTGTCTTCCCCTGGGGAGAAGATGAGCAATGCCTGGAACTCATTCTCAAGGGCTTTGCCATTGACGAGGGAGCTTCATATGTGTCTCATGCCTCTCACATGGCCACATGCATGGAGCAAAGCCTACCCAGGGCCTGTGGGGCGCAGTGTGCGAGGGACCAGCTTTGGGATAATATGGATGATGCTGGCAATCTGGCAACGAGGGACTAAGGCCAGTGGCCACCTCACTTGAGGTCCGCAGGTGCTGTTGGCATGGAGAGCAGTGCCTTGCGCTTTGTAGCCCAAGGTGCTGTAGGCAAGCCACTCTGATGAAGGCACCAGTCCCCTGGGTTACCTGCTCCCTGCCCACCCACTGCCCTATAAACAGGACGAGGACAGGGAGAGAGGACCCTGCTCTGGGCACTAAATTCTTGGTGTCCAGCATGTGTGAGCCAAGCTCCCCTCACCACGTGTTGGAGAGACTGGTCCACTCTGGGGTGGGGGTGCTGGCTGAGTGCCTCCAGCTGTGACTCCTCCAGCCTCCACGAGGTGCTGCTGGTGGCACATGCCAGACCCCTGTCCCTGTGACTTTTGGGGCTCCTTGCCCCCTGAGTGGGGATTGTCCTCACAGTGGGCTGAGATGTCTTATTGACCAAGAATTTGTCCAAGATCCCAAGTCTGAGCCATTGTCATCCCAGGTGACCTTGCTTGTGATATCAAGGGGGGATTCAGCTGTGTCCTACAGAATAGTCCTTGGGTCCTTAGGGTCCCTAAGTGGGAGATCTGGCAACGAGGGACTAAGGAAAGAGTGTGGAAAGAGTGTGGAGGAGACCTCTCCCAGGAGACCATCCCAGGTGGTCATGCCATTGAAATTTTGAGGCACTGACCCTGCCACCAGGGACAGGTTCAGAGAGGCCTACTCTAAAGGTTCAGGGGAGACATGGACACAGTGGCCCTGAGCCTCCCCCAGGTGCCAGGGAGCAGAGCCTACAGGGAAAAGTGGACTCTGGGAGGGGGAGATGAGGGAGGGCTTCTCAGAGGAGGTGATCCTAGAGTTGGGCTTTGAAGGGGGAGCATGTTGTTCCAGGTGGGAGAAGCAGGTGCTCCTGGCAGAAGGACCTACAAGAGCAAATGTCTGAAAACTGCCTGGGCCGTGCCTGCAATAGGAGCAGGAACCAAGGCAATGCAAAGAGGCAGTGAGCCTCTGCTGTGCTCAGGGTGGTGCTTATCGCTGAGACAGAAGGGTGACTAAGTGAGGCTCAGGGGTCATTTGAGGGAGGATGAGAAAGGAGGGTTCTAGGGACAAGCCCATGGGTTGAGGGAGAAATTTTCCCAGGATCCCTCTGTGTTTCTGGGGCAGGTATTCCTTCTAGAAACCTGAGGGAGACAGGATGGGCTGAGGAGAGAAGGACCTGGGAGGTCAGACCTTGGGTTGCTCTAAGGCAGTGGTTCTCAACCTTCTTAATGCTGCGACCCTTTAATACAGTTCCTCAGGTTGTGGTGACCACCAACCATAACATTATTTTCATTGCTACTTCATAACTGTAATTTCCCCACTGTTATGAATTGTAATGTAAATATCTGTGTTTTCTGATGCTCTTAGGTGACTCTTGTGAAAGGGTCATTCAACCCCCAAAGGGGTCGTGACCCTCAAGTTGAGAACCCCTGCTCTAAGGTATCAGCAGGCAGGGCTGGGCTGGCCTGTGGTGGGGGGTGCACATTTGGCAATGTGCTTGACCCTGAGCTTCTCAGAAATTAGAATTTACTTTCATTTTTTATTTCCTGTTGTCTTGGCTCTGGGGGCTGCTGGTTTTGTGCAGACACAGGAGCAGAGGGGTTCCGCACAGCTACAGGCAGAGGGAGATTCTCAGTAAGATGGGAGGGTAAGAGTGCCTCCCATCTTCTCATCTTCACACTTTCTAAAACAAGGATATTGTCACTATTGTGTAGGTGAGGGAATGAAAGCGGGGGGTGTGGGCACAGAGGGGGTGGTAGTGGGCCCAAAGGCACATGTAAGCAGTGACAAAGCCTGGATTAAAACCCAGTTTTGTCTGAGGTTCCCCCTACCTCAGTACCCCTAAACCGTGGAGAGGAAGGGGGACACTGCTCTGGTGGGTTCACATACTTCCTCCAGCTCAACTCTGACCTGGACTCCCTGAGACAGGAGTCATTGACCCCAAAACAAAGGGATTGTAAGGGGGATGTCAGGGGATGTGGAGGAGGGAGAAAGGGTGGATGTGAGGGGATGTGGAAGAGGTAGAGGAGGTGGATGTGGGGGATGAGGATGAGGCAGAGGAGGTTGGTATAGGGGTTGAGGAGAAAGTAGAGGAGGTTGACGTGGGGGATATGGAGGGAGTAGAGGAGGTGGAAATTGGGGGATATGGAGGGAGTAGAGGAGATGGATGTGAGGGGATGTGGAGGGAGTAGAAGAGGTGGAAGTCCAGGTATGGGAGTAAACCAAAAAGTTGGGGCTCAGTAAGTAAGAGCCTTCTCTCTGCCAATGCCCACAATGTTGTGCTCCCACACGGGAATGACGACCAGGGATGGCCTCCTCAGATAGGTCACTGGCACTGACCCGGCCACCAGGGACAGGTTCAGAGAGGCCCGCTCTAAAGGGTCAGGGAGACTCAGACTCAGTGGCCCTGGGCCTCCCCCAGGTTTCAGGGGAGCTGAGCCTGCAGGGGACAGTGTTCTCTGGGAGTTGGAGATGTGGAGGGCTTCTCAGAGGAAGTGATCCAGAGTTGAGCTTTGAAGTAGGAGCATATTGTTCCACTTGGGAAAAGCAGGTGCTCCTGGCAGAAGGACCTACAAAAGCAAATATCTGGAAATTGCCTGGGCGGCGCCTGCAATAGGAGCAGGGACCAAGGCAATGCAAGGAGGCAGTGAGCCTCTGCTGTGCTCAGGGCGGTGCTCATCGCTGGGACAGAAGGGTGACTAAGGGGCTTTTGGAGCATGTAGGGAGGATGAGAGAGGAGGGGTCAGGGACAAGCCCATGGGGTGGAGGGAGAAATTTTACCAGGATTCCTCTGTGTGGCTGGGGCAGGTCTTCCTTCTGGAAACCTGAGGGAGACAGGATGGGCTGAGCAATGAAGGACCTGGGAGGTCAAACCTGGGGTTGCTTTAAGACAGTGGTTCTCAACCTTCCTAATGCCGCGACCCTTTAATACAATTCCTCATGATGTGGTGACCCCCAACCATAAAATTATTTTCATTGCTACTTCATAACTGCAATTTCCCTAATGTTATGAATTGTAATGTAAATATCTGTGTTTTCTTATGGTCTTAGGCAACCCCTGTGAGAGGGTCATTGGACCCCCCAAGGGGTGCTGACCCTCAAGTTGAGAACCCCTGCTCTAAGGCATCAGCAGGCAGGGCGGGACTGGCCTGTGGCGGTGGGAGCTTCTCAGAAATTGGAATTTACTTTCATTTTTGATTTCCTGGAGCTTTGGCCCCGGGGTTGGCTGGTTTTGTGCAGTCATAGCAGCAGAGGGGTTCCGCACAGCTACAGGCAGAGGGAGATTCTTGGTAAGTTGGGAGGATAGGAGCGCCTCCCCATCTTCTCATCCTCACACTTCCTAAGACAAGGATATTGTCACTATTGTGTAGGTGAGGGAATCAAAGCGGGGGGGGGGGGGGGGGGGCGTTGAGGGGTAGGAGAGAGGTTGGTAATGGCCCAAAGGCAGATATAAGCAGTGACAGAACCCAGATTGGAACCCAGTTTTGTCTGAGGATCCTCCCTGCCTGGTACCCCTAAACCGTGGAGAGGAAGGGGGAGACTGCTCAGGTGGGTTCACATCCTTCCTCCAGCTCAGCTCAGACCTGTACTCCCTGAGACAGGAGTCAGTAACTCCAAAAACAAAGGGGTTGTGAGGGGGCTGTCAGGGGATGTGAAGTAGGCAGAAGAAGTGGACGTGAGTGGATGTGGAGGAGGCAGAGGAAGTGGTAGTGAGGGGATGTGGAGGGAGTAGAGGAGGTGAAAGTGGGATAATGGGCGTAAGCCAAAAAGTTGGGGCTCGGTAAGTGAGTAAGAGCCTTCACTCTGCCAACGCCCACAATGTTGTGCTCCCACACAGGAAAGACCACTAGGGAAGGCCTCCTCAGACAGGTCACTGGCACTGACCCGGCCACCAGGGACAGGTTCAGAGAGGCCCGCTCTAAAGGGTCAGGGAGACTCAGACTCAGTGGCCCTGGGCCTCCCCCAGGTTTCAGGGGAGCTGAGCCTGCAGGGGACAGTGTTCTCTGGGAGTTGGAGATGTGGAGGGCTTCTCAGAGGAAGTGATCCAGAGTTGAGCTTTGAAGTAGGAGCATATTGTTCCACTTGGGAAAAGCAGGTGCTCCTGACAGAAGGACCTACAAAAGCAAATATCTGGAAACTGCCTGGGCGGCGCCTGCAATAGGAGCAGGGACCAAGGCAATGCGAGGAGGCAGTGAGCCTCTGCTGTGCTCAAGGCGGTGCTCATCGCTGGGACAGAAGGGTGACTAAGGGGGACATTGGGGGCGCGTGGGGAGGATGAGAGAAGAGGGTTCTGGGGACAAACCCATGGGGTGAAGGGAGAAATTTGCCCAGGATCCCTCTGTGTGTCTGGGGCAGGTCTTACTTCTGGAAACCTGAGGGAGGCAGGATGAGCTGAGCAGCTAAAGACCTGGGAGATCTCTAAGGCAGTGGTTCTCAACCCTCCTAATGCCGGGACCCTTTAATACAGCTCCTCACGTTGTGGTGACCCCCAAGCATAAAATTATTTTCACTGCTACTTCATAACTGTAATTTTCCTACTGTTATGAATTGTAATGTAAATATCTGTGTTTTCTGATGGTCTTAGGCGACCCCTGTGAAAGGGTCATTGGACCCCCAAACAGGTACTGACCCTCAAGTTAAGAACCTCTGCTCTAAGGCCCCAGCAGGCAGGTCGGGACTGGCCTGTGGTGGTGGGAGCTTCCCAGAAATTGGAATTTACTTTCATTTTTGATTTACTGGAGCCTTGGCCCCCGGGGGTGGGGGTGGGGGTGGCTGGTTTTGTGCAGTCACAGCAGCAGAGGGGTTCCGCACAGCTACAGGCAGAGGGAGATTCTTGGTAAGTTGGGAGGATAGGAGTGTCTCCCCATCTTCTCATCCTCACACTTTCTAAGACAAGGATATTGTCACTATTGTGTAGGTGAGGGAATCAAAGCGGGGGGGGGGGTGTTGAGGGGTAGGAGAGAGGTTGGTAATGGCCCAAAGGCTGATGTAAGCAGTGACAGAGTGTAGATTGGAACCCAGTTTTGTCTGAGGATCCTCCCTGCCCAGACCCCTAAACCGCCCTAAACCGTGGAGAGGAAGGAGGACATTGCTCAGGTGGGTTCACATCCTTCCTCCAGCTCAGCTCAGACCTGTACTCCCTGAGACAGGAGTCAGTAACTCCAAAATAAACGGGTTGTGACGGGGATGTCAGGGGATGTGGATGAGGTAGAGGATGGGAATGTGCAGGGAAGTAGAAGAGGTAGAGGAGGTGGATGAGGGGGATGTAGAGGAGATGGATCTGAAGGAATGTGGATGAGGTAGAAGAGGTGGGTGGGTACAATTTGGAGGGGCAGAGGAGGTTGATGTGAGGGGATGTAAATCAGATAGAGGATATTGATTTGAGGGGATATGGAGAAGGTAGATGTGAGAGGACATGGAGGACGTGGATATGGGGAGATGTGGAGGAGGTGTATGTGAGGGGACTTGGAGGAGGTGGATGTGAGGAGATGTGGAGTAGGGGTATGTGAGGGGATGTGGAGGAGGTAGAGGTGGAGGAGGTGGATGTTGGGAGATGTGGAGGAGGGCGATGTGAGGGGATGTGGAGGAGGGGGACGTGAGGGGATGTGAAGGAGGGCGATGTGAGGGGATGTGGAGGAGGGGGACGTGAGGGGATGTGAAGGAGGGCGATGTGAGGGGATGTGGAGGAGGGGGATGTGAGGGGATGTGGAGCAGGTAGAGGATGGGGGTATGGACAGATGTGGAGAAAGTACAGATAAAAACATTTCCTTTCTTTCCTTGGCTCCTGGGCAAGATTGTCCAGACAGAATTGGGAAACCTCTCCATGGAGAGGTCTGGTTCAATCATGATAGTTCATAGAACAGAAATGACCCAGAGTGTTTTTATTATTATTGATTTGAGATCGAGAGACAGATCTCAAATCTCATTGCTCCACCAGGTATAGCGTGTGTTTCACAGTGAAGGCCATTAGACCTGTTTGCCTTCCCTTTCCCGGCCTGCATCATTTTGGGAACCTTTGGCCTCAAAAGAGCCCCTGATTACAGTATGGCCCCATCCCCATGATCACCAAGACAAGGTGGGCACTGACACTTCCCAGGGAGGAACCCTCCTAGCGCTGTGGGACCACGCTCTCCAACAAAAGTTTGGTCATCCACGCATCCTTCAAAATAACTTGTGATCAAAAGGGGGACTGTGGGTGAGAAATGGATGCTATGCCAAGTAACCCACAGGGTGATGTGATCATAATTCCTAGTTAGGTAGGTCATGGCGGGTAGACACATCCCACGCTTATACTCTTTAGTGAAAGGTTTGGTTTTTTTAGGCAAGCCCTGTCCATTGTATCTGTGCACCTAGGTGAACACACCTTAGAAATAACCACTCTCCAGACAGCACAAACTTGCCTGCCATTGTGGCGCCATAGTTGAGTGTTGACCCATGAATGAAAAGGTCACCAGTACGATTTCAATTCACGGCACATGCTCAGATTGTGGGCTCAAAACCCAGCAGAGTGCATGTAGGGCAGCCACTGGATGCTTCTCTCTCATCAACATTTCTATCTCTCTCTTCCATTCCCTTCCTCTCTATAGGTCAATGAAAACATTTTTGTTTTGTTTTTTAAAGAGACCACACTCTTGTTGACTGTCCTGTAATCCAATCCCCACCTGCTTCCTCCCAACTTCATATAACCTTCCTTACATCCCTTTCATTTCAAATGCATAGAAGAAGCTGAGAAATTGTTATTCTCCAGAGTATTTTAGACCTAGTGCAATTTAGCTCAAATAAATTTTCCCAAAAATCCTTTATAAAAAACAAAATTATAGCTTTAAAAAGGAAGGGCAGCCGAAGCCAGTTTGGCTCAGTAGATAGAGCATCAGTCTGCAGACTGAAGTGTCCCGGGTTCGATTCTGGTCAAGGACATCTTCCTTAGTTACAGGTGCATCCCCAGTAGGGGGTGTGCAAGAGGCAGCTGATCGATGATTCTCTCTCATCAATATTTCTAATTTTCTATCCCTCTCTCTTGCTCTCTGTAAAAAATCAATAAAATATATATTTTTAAAAAAAACAGGAAGGGCATTCTGGCCCCTGTTCCAACATGCATGACCCTTGAGGACACTTTGCTAAGTGAAATAAAGCAGTCTCAAAAAGAGAAGCATTGTGTGATTCCACTTATATGAAGCACTCAAATCCATAGAGATGGGAGGTAGAATGGCAGTTTCCAGGGAATGGGAATTGGGGGATGGCGAGTTATTGTTTAGTGGGTAGAAATTTTCTGTTTTATAAATTGAAAAGTGTTTTGGAGATTGGTTGCAAACCAGTGCAAATACAATTTTACATATTGAACTGAACCCTTACAAATGGTTAGGGTGGTAAATTTTATGTTGTGCTTTTTTTTTTTAGCAGAATAAAAGAATTTTAAAAACAAAGATGTGTGTGTGTGTGTATGTTTGTGTGTGTGTGTGTGTGTGTGTGTGTGTGTGTTTAAAAAGTACTATGAACTAAAAGATGGAAAAGATGGGCATCTCATATTCTATGACAGTAGTTGGCAAACTGCAGCTTGCCAACTACATGCACTCACCTGACTGACCGACCGAAACCCCCACTTCTGCTAACACCACTTCTTCAAAATAGACTCACCCAGCGAATCCTAAAGACTTCTGAGCATGGGCCACGAAGTTTCAATTGCACTGTACGTGTGCGCCCACATGTGGTATTTTGTGGAAGAGCCACACTTTTTCATGGAGTCAAGGAACAGCATGTGGCTCGAGAGCAGCGGTTTGCCGACCTATGAGCATAAATGTAAATTGATGCAATTGGTTTGCATTCGAGTGTGGCGCTAGGCATAAAAGAATTTTTTTTTATGGTGATACCCTCTGTCACAGTCATTCCACTTATTAAATATTTAAGGGAAGCAAGCTCAAATGCAGATGAGCTTCTATGCCCAAGGATTGTCTCTGCACTATTTTCATAAAGAACTGGAAACAAGCCAAGGTCCAGCGGTGGGCGTGGGCAGCGGAGAGGACCCGGCAGCACCAGGAGGGCTAGGCAGCCCACAGTAGGGCTGCAGGGCTGGGCCGGGACTGCAGGACCCCAGGGTTTTAGGCCATAAGGGTCTTGCAGAAGCAAGAAGGATGCAGGCTTGGGAAGCCACAGCCTCAGGAATTTATCAACACAGAGACTAGGTACAGGGCGCAAGACAGTGTTTGGGAATCAGAAGCCTCATTTGCAAGCAGCACAGACACATCAATAAGTGTTTTTGTATGTAAAAGGGAGTAGAGTGTAGTCCTCGCAAACACGGAACTAGGATCAGGAAGACTTGGGTTGGAGTCCTAGCTCTCGCACTACTGTGGCACTTGGGCTAACCCGAGTTTAGGTGAAAACCTACACTTTGTGGTGGATTCCTCCACGTTCCAATGGGAGCCACAATGGTGGCCACCACGTGGAATGTGCGCGAGTACTTGCTGAGGGAACAGGTAAGGAGCCTGTGGTGGACACACCATCAATATCAGCCGTAGTGATTAGTAAGCCAGATGTCCCCAACCTCAAGTCATTTCCAAAGAATTCCTCCCCATCTCTCCTTCCCATCTTTCGTGTCTGGTTTTATTCTCCTCACCTGTCTGTTTCCTTGTCTGATGCTCTTCTCCTGTGCTCCCACAGGACAAAGGAGCTGTCCCTTGGCTTGCAGTGGCTGGAGTGAGGTGAGTACCTGCTCCTAAGTAGCAGCTGGCAGAGCCTGGCAGACAGGGAAACACAGTGGATTGAGTCCATCTTGGCATCTGAGGCCCTCCCTGAAAGAAACACCAGAAACGGAGCCCCTCGCTGCTCCCTGTTGCACAGCTGGCTCACCTTGCACCCCACAATTTGTTTTCTCTTCCCCAAGGGTGATGCAACACCTCCTTCCAGCTGAACACAGACTGGTGAGCCGAAGGGGAAACTCTGAGATCCCACTGCTGACACCATGGCCTCAAAAGTTTACGGAAACTACCCAGGTAGTCAGCTTCCTCCTCTCTAGCTGGTTCCTGCTCATGATCTAGAATTGAGGGAGGCATCTCCAAACTGGGTTAAGCTACACAGGAATCAAGAACTTCAAAGGGGATTGATGAGTATCCTCAAATCCCCAAGAGGTCCAAGGGAAGTCCCCTCAACCAGAAGTGTATGTGGGGATCTCCTTCTAGCTTTCTCCTCAAGCTGCTCCCTGCTTCCCATCTTCTGCAACTCATGCAATGACTCCAGCGAGGCCAGGACAGCCCATGGGAGGTGGGAATCTCTTGTCCCCTGTAACTGGAACCTGATAGTTCCTGGTGGAAACTTTCCCTTCCAAAGCACTGCCACTCCAACAGCAGTGCTGGGTCCCTGACCTGTACTCCCAATTATAAACACCTGTGTGCTAGGTGTGACTGTCAGACAGGAACTTCTGATGATCTCAGATAACCCTGTGGAGACCCGCTTTGTTATTTCCCAAACCCATCCACAACCTAGCCAACAAATACACAGATGAAGTGCTCTGGGTTCCCTCCATCTAAGCCCAGGTTTACTTTCTCCCTCAGTGGGTGAAGCAGGAAAAGGAATAAACTCCCCTCCAATCTCCCAAATCAACACTGCTTTTTCTAGGCAACCACATCACCCCCAGGAGGGGATAAAACTTGTTCCTGTTGCAGCATAAGGGGGAATCAGACAGTTCAGAAGTCTGCAGCTCCTGAGCAGGCCCCAGGTTCCCAAGGGAAGACTGGAGCTGGTGGTTTCTTGAGGATAAAAACATGACCTCCTGTTTAAGAAGTGGGTGAGGGTAGAGTCAGAGTTGCCCAGGGAGCTGTGGCCCCTGAGCCCAGCCTGAAGGAGGAAAGGTGGTACTGATTGATCAGAGCATTAGAGCTGAGGGCCCAAGCCCCATCTACCTGAAGACACCTCCTCTACTCCCCACCCTGCTCCAGTCTTCCCTTGGGAACCTGGGGCCTGCTCAGGAGCTGCAGACTTCTGAACTGTCTGATTCCCCCTTATGCTGCAACAGGAACAAGTGAGTAGCAGGAAGCATCCTTTTTGCATGGTAGGTTTACTCCATCAATGGCGTGTGATCTGAAATACTATTTTTGAATTTTGAAAAAATCCCAAAGGGGCATTGTAGGGTAGAATGCACGAATCATTTGAATTTTTGAAACCTAAGGAGGCTTCAACCAAATGTCAGGAAATGTCTGATGAGTGACCTTGGATTCCACCTTTGAGGTATCTGCTTCTTGGCGTGGGCCTTCTTTTGCTGTCTGAGTTTCACTTTCTTTGTCTGTGAAATAAGAATAATATGTCTTGTGTGTATATGATAGGAAACACATTTACATCCTGTCTCTGCACACACAAAACATACACCAGTCCCCAGTTTCTTATCTGCATTTCCAGAGTCTCTAAGTCCTTGAGAGTTACACATTTTTTAAAAGATTTATAAAAGTTATTGATTTAGAGAGAGAGAGAGAGAGAAAGAGAGAGAGATAGAGAGAGAGAAATATAAGTGGGGGATAGAGAGAATTGGTGTCTCACCCTCTTCACATAAGGATACCATTCATATTGCATTAGTATCACACTTATGGCCTCATTTAACCTTAATTATAATATACAGTCACATGGGGCCTGGCCATTGTGACTCTGTGGTTGACTGTTGACTCATGAACCAAGAGGTCATTGGTTGGATTCCCAGTTGGTGCACATTTCTGGATTGCAGCCCAACCTCCAGGAGTACGCAGGCAGGAGCAACTGATTGATGTTTCTTTTTTTTTTTTCAATGTTTCTATCTCTACACTTCTCCCTTCTTCTCTCTCTAAAAACCAATGAAAATATATTTAAAAAATAAATGACTGCGTACAGTCACATGGGGTGTCAGGCCAGCAATATATAAATTGGGGAGTGGATACTTCATTCCATAATACCAGGTAACTCAACAAACATTCCCCAAATTAATAAATTTTAAAAAGTTCCTCAGGTGACAGCTGCTCAGGAAGATGAACAGTTAACCACCTTGTTTACTAGAGGCTCAGTGCACAAAATTTGTGCACTTGAGGGGTGGGTCCCTCACCCCAGCCTGCCTCCTCTCACAGACTGGGAGCCCTTGGGGGATGTCCTACTGACAGCTTAGGCCCGCTTCCTATGAAGAGAGGGCCTAAGCCACAGTCTGGCCTCACTCTGCAGGAGGCGACAAGGCTGATCAGGGGAAGGTTCCAGCACCTTCCCTCCACTGCTGCAGCCACTGCCAGCCACCACATCTGCCATGGTGTTTTCTTCAATGTGGACTCCAGTTCCTTCACCACAAAAAAATGAAAATTTCTTTAGGCATTTTCCAGATGTCTCTTTCATAGGATCTGACTTTCTTTCTTTCTTTCTTTCTTTCTTTCTATCTTTCTTTCTTTCTTTCTTTTTAATGTATTTTATTGACTTTTTTACAGAGAGAAAGAGAGAGGGATAGAGAGTTAGAAACATCAGTGAGAGAGAATCATCCATCAGCTGCCTCTTGCACCCCCCCCACTGGGGATATGACCACAACCAAGATACATGCCCTTGACCGGAGTC
Source organism: Pipistrellus nathusii (assembly GCA_963693515.1). Taxonomy (NCBI): domain Eukaryota; kingdom Metazoa; phylum Chordata; class Mammalia; order Chiroptera; family Vespertilionidae; genus Pipistrellus; species Pipistrellus nathusii. The sequence goes on along the minus strand of OY882860.1, from coordinate 183,005,127 downwards.
AAACCTGGGACCTTTCAGTCCACAGACAGACACTATCCACTGAGCCAAACCTGTTTCAACCATTTTTTCTTTCTTTCTCTCTCTTTCTTTCTTTCTTTCTTCCTTCCTTCCTTCCTTCCTTCCTTCCTTCCTTCCTTCCTTCCTTATCCTACCTGAGGATATGTTTCCATTAATTTTTAGAGAGCTTGGAAAAGAGAGGGAAAGACACAGAGAAAAACATCAATGTGAGAGGGACACTTCAATTCTTTGCCTCCTGCATGAGACCTGACCTGGGCCCTGGCCAGGGAGGCGCCTGCAAACTAGGTACATGCCCTTGATCAGAATCAAACCTAGATCCTGTGGTCAGCAGGCCAAAGCCCTGTCCAGTGAGCCAAACAGGCTAGGGCAGAATATGACATTTTTTAGCCCCACCAGCAGTGGACCTTAGTTTTTGTCTTCTTGGAGTATGGTGAAAAACCTAGATCACTTGTTTGGATTCTTATTGTTCAATTTACCAAGAATAGTGCAAGTGGCAGCATACAGAGAGCTTAGCTAATGAGCGGTCAGAAAAGGAGTTTCCTCTGCAGCTCACATGCAGAGAGCCACTGGGTTGTGTCTGCTGGGGTGGAGGTATACACTGAGCCCCGAGTCAGCTGCCAGGAACATGCCCTAACCCTGCATTGTGTCCACTGGGGTGGAGGCGTGCTGCCTGCCCAGACCCCTTCCCTTCCTCTGTGGCATGTGCCTGGGATGCTATGGGTGCTGCAATATTTGTGATGGAGTGATGGCAATTTGCATATTACCATTTTATTAGATTAGATACTCAATTCCATTTCCATTCTATCCATTACCTTCTAACCTCATTGTTTTCACTTTCCATCTAGAGCACAAAGACTTTATTGATGCCATTGAGTTTTTAAAGGACCCATGGAACAAAGAGAACCTGCAACGCCTGCTGAGTGATGAATCCTGGAAGAGATTTGTGGCTGCAGCCAGTTTGTCCAGGTAACCTCCAGGGGATGCCTGTATTGTCACCCCCAACTCCCTTGCATCCAGAGTCCTCTGGCAGGCACCCTCCTCCAGGCAGGATCCTGTTGTTGGATTAAACAAGTTCCTTCTCAATAGACCAAGAGCAACATTTCCTTCCTATCATTCATTGGCAGAGAAGGGCTCAGGTTGAGAAGGGATGAGGCCTGCAGAGGGGAGGTTATGAGGCCTTGGCCATGTTACTCAACCACTCTCTGTCATTCATCTGTTCTATTTCATTGTGAGGAGAATGAGAACATGCGGGTAAACTCTTTAGTCTAATGACTGCCACATGGTAGGTGGGCAGTTCTCATGAGCATCAGAAAAGATTCTGGGAATAGACAGCGCACACACATCTTCGCGTTGGACATGAGGGCCTCTCAGGACGTCTTGTGGTACAAGCCAGAAAATGCTGGCACAGTTTGTGTCCCTGGGGATTGTGGCTAGAGAGCCTGCTCTCCCTAAGAAAGGGATTGCACAAGCTCTGTAGGGTCCTGCTGGCCTGGAAGGGGGAGAGCTGCAGTGAGGTTGCACCATTTTGGTTGAATCTTGTCTGTATCACTGCCCGGCTCTGAAGCTCTGGGCTTATGTCATCTCCCTCATCAATGGAATAGCAAGTTTGTCTGATAGTACCGGGGTGATGAACTGAGGAAGCAAGCACAGTCATCCTGTATGGAGGCCAGAGAGGCCTGGAGCAGGATCAGAGTCCAGGGTCTGGATAGAGCAAGGATGGTCCAGGTGGGAGGACTGGTAGGAAGACTTGGCAGGAGTGAGGCAGCTGAGGCACCTGGATACAGGACTGAGGAGGCCAGGGGCCTAGTGGAAGGCTGTGCAGGGGCGGGGGGCACATTTCTTCCTTCCCTGATTTGATCCCCTCTCTGCTGGGGGCAGAGGGCCCTTGTGATCATGTGCTCCAACCCTGTCTGTGAGCTGGAGGGCTCTTCACCTTCCTGTGGGACGCTCTTCTCTTCTCCATGGAGTAACGCTGACCAGAGGGAAGGCAGTGTGGCTTAGTGAGCACTTCCAGTCATAATGTGGACTGCCAAAGTGGTGTGATCTGAGGGATTCCGAGTAGATGCACATGTTCCCACCATAGAGAACAGGGCTTCCTGCACCAGGTCATCCAATCAGGAATCCCAGCTTTAGCAATTTATATAGCTGCTGCAGTTAATTCCCTGTCCTTTATTATTATAGAGATGAGGCAGATGCACTCTATGCAGACTTGAGCCAGCTGGAAACATTCATGGCCATGGAAGACAAAGTTAATAGGGAAAGGTTTATGAAGGAATTTCCTCAGGCCAAACAGGACCTTGAGGAACGCATAAGAAAGCTCTACGCACTTGCTGATGAGGTTGACAAGCTGCACAGGGGCTGCACCATCACCCAGGTGGTGGCCTCTTCCACTGGCGCTCTGGCTGGCGTTCTGTCCATCGCTGGCCTGTGTCTGGCACCTTTCACAGCAGGGGCTAGTCTGTCGCTTCCAATGTCTGTGGTGGGACTGGGGGCAGCAGCTGCTGTGACCGGTGTGGCTACGAAAATTATTGAAGGCTCAAATGATGGGTCAGCAAAAGCAAAAGCCAGCCGCCTCATGTCAACTGGCACCGAAACAGAGAAGGAGGTTGAGGAGATTCTACGTCACAGCCCTCCCCAAATTGCTTCCATAGCACGGAGGTGCTTCAAATCCCTTCAACGCATTCTGAGGAAAGCTGATGTCCTCAATGCGGAGGAATCCAATTCTATCAAACTAGCTGCCGTCCCGTACATTAACGGCAGGGGGGCAGTCATTGGTCAAATCGGACACCATATGATAAATAGTTTTGGAAGGACTGCTCGGTTCCTGGGCAAAGGAGCCAAATTCTTAGGTCCAGGTGCAGGCCTTCTGGTGGATGTAGTGGACCTGGTGAATGAGTCAAAGCATTTATCTGAGGGTGCAAAGGCTCAGTTGGCGGAAGACTTGAGGCAGCAAGCCCAGGAGCTGAAGAGGAGGCTGGAAAAACTCATCCGCACTTACGAAAGTCTACAGGAGGACCTGACTCCATGATCCCCTGACAGTGCAGGGAGCAGGATGTGTGGGAGACAAAGGCGTGGACTTGACATTGTTAGAGGGGAAAAACTGGACAGATAAAATGGATGGAACTGTGTTGAGCACAACAGAGGTGTTCATGCAGATGGCAGGTGGGTCAAAGAGAAGGAAGGAACCTGGACCTGAAATCAGGGAAGACAGGGATGGGGGTGGTGGTGGGGGGAGATGGGAGGAACTGTACTTTGACTAAAAAAGACATGTGGGTCATGAATAAAGAAAGAGAAGTGGAGGAATAAGCACCAAGAAGGCCAGAACTACTGAAGAGTTGACAATGGAAGAAGGGGAAAGAGTTTGAGGTGTTGGGATATGGGAGTTACAGTGGCTCCTGGACTGGCCCTCCCCAGAGTTCACCTTCCCTGCAGGAACCACGTCCCTCCTCATTCCTGGTCTCTCGCCCTGCTTTCCAGTCCCAGCTCACCTTTGTCTTCCAGCAGCACATCTTTTAGACATAAAAAAAAGTTTTTATTTTTTAATCCTTCAATTATAATTCACATAGAATATTGTATTAGTTTAAGTGACAATAAACTGATTATAAAGTGATCACCTGCTAAGTCTGGCAGACATGCATCATTTATAATTATTACAATGTTATGCACTATAGGCAGTGACTTCTGGATGATGATGATGATGATGATGATGGTGCTAGTGGTGATGACAACAGAGTGGGTGGAACATTTGACAGGTTGCCGTGGGGGCCAGGATGCTCTGAGAAACCAGTGAAATTATAATGAAACTGCAAATGTTCTTAGAACAGTGGTTGATTTGGGGGGGGGAGATATATATATATATATATATATATATTTATATATATATATATATATATATATATATATATATATATAGAGAGAGAGAGAGAGAGAGAGAGAGAGAAGTGAAAACAGATACTCATAGCAGGTCATGAAGACACAGACTCCCCATTAGTGGGGGAGGTGGTATGGACACGGTGATATTCTAAGCCCTCTGTTTCTCCCCATCTGTGTTCTGCAGACTTCGGTTCAGTAAGATGGACTGAGCCTTTGTGGTGGGAATTGGTGGGCTCCTCTGGGCTCCGGGTGCCTGGCTTCCCTTCCCCATGAGCCTGTCCTCCAGGAACTCAGGGAGCAAATCTTCCATAGCTCCTGCTCGCTCACTGGGCTCTCACTCTCCCGTCCAGTCAAGTCCCTGAGACCTCAGTCCCCGGGAGCTCCACTGGGACACCCGGGGGAAGCTCCGGACTCCACTGTGGGGCAGAGCGGAGTTATCCTCCTCCATTTTGTAACTGGACCCTAGCCCTCACCCAACCAATCATGGTCAGCCAAACATCACCACCGGTATAAACCCCTGGGCTTGGCAAAGTTCGGGCTCTCGTCCTCCATGTGGTCGGCGTGTATGGGACAGAGCCCATGTTAACATGGAAGAGGCTCTCTTGTTAATTGCATCGAACTTGGCTCCCTGATGGTCTTTGGGGATCATGGACTCACAGAAATCAAGGTACAACAGTGGCTTGGGCTGAACACAAATATTTTCGTCACCCAGCAGCTGAGGCCCAGGATCAACTGTAGGACATGAGCTTGATGAACATCAGAAGGGCTTGCCCTGACTGCTTTGGCTCAGTGGATTGAGCTTCAGCCTGTACACTGAAGGGTCCCAGGTTCAATTCCAGTCAAGGGCATTTACCTTGGTTATGAGCACATCCCCAGTAGAGGCTGTGCAGGAGGCAGCTGATTGATGTTTCTCTCTCATTGATGTTTTTAAACTCTCTGTCCTTCTCCCTTCCTCTCCGTAAAAAAAGCAATACAATTAAAAAAGAAAAGATCAGAAAGGTTTGTTTGCAGGGGTGAGAGAGGGTCATCTATAAATAGACAGGAAGACAGCAAACATTTCTCCAAGCTACCCTCACATTTTCCCTCCTGTAAGAGCTTTCTCATGGTCATCCTGTGCTTACCCTTGTGGCACTGCTCCTAACCCCCTCCTCCCCATCTCCACACTGAGCAAGAAAAGCTTTTAGGAATACAAATCTTATCAAGCACCTGCTTCCCATTACTCTGCACAAAAGCCCGAGGCCTCCACCCAACCACAAGTAATCTGTTGGAGCCTGGTGTCCCCTAGGGCAGAGCTGAGACAAGGCTCACTGAAGGTTGACTTGGGAATGATACCTCGCAGCTGGACTGAGGGACACTGCCTCCTGGAGGGCACTCGTGGGCTTTGCCTTCCGAGGCCCACAGTGAGGACCAGACCAATGCCAAAGAGGAAACCCCGGCTCTCTGTGATAGGAGCAAGGTGAGTCAACTAAGGTAAACACTAAAAAGGAGAAGGTTCCTTTCCAGGCCACCCAGGTCAGCATGACCTTGACCTCCCTGACCTTAGTGGGACAAGCTGGAAACACACCGAGGCTTCCTCACTAGGTCCCACGTGTCTGATACGCCCTCTGAGCAACACAAGGATGTGTGAGCAGCCTGTTGGGGGAGGTACCAGTTCTCACAAGGCCCATGAAGAATCTGTTTGCTCTTTGGAAATGCTTTGACCAGTAGGTACCAATTCTGCTGGATCCTACATCACTTCCTGCCAGACCGACATTAAGGAGAGAAATCTTATATCAGGGGGCTTGACTTAGTGTGAGGAGTCAAGAAAGGCTTCCCTGAAGAGGGGACATCAAGGGTTGAAAGGATGGGGAAGAAGGTGGGGGTGAGGGTATTTGGGGCAAAGGACCTGTGCCTGCAGGGTTCTGGCTGGGAGGGAGGGACACTATGAAAAGACAATGATGGAACTGCTGTTTCCACTCAGCTTCCCCTGCCAGGAATCCTGTAAGAAAGGGGCAGTCAGCAAGGGGCAGGAAGGGAAGGCTGTTGGGATGAGCAGGCTGGCAGCAGAGTGATTAGGGCAATCAGGCAGGCAGGTGAGTGGCTGGAGCCAGCAGTCCTGCACTGAGAGAGGGATGTCTGACTGCCAGTTTAGGCCTGACTCCTGTAAACCGGCAATAGGACATTCTTCGAGGGGTCCCAGATTGGAGAGGGTGCAGGCTGGGCTGAGGAACACCTGCCCCCAGGCACAAATGTCGTGTATTATGCCAGTAGTAAATATATATTCTTATTGATTTCAGAGTGGAAGGGAGAGGGAAAGAGAGATATGAACATCATTAATGAGAAAATCATTGATCAGCTGCCTACTGCACGTCCCCTACTGGGAGCTCTCAACCCAGGCATGTGCACTTCACTAAAATCATACCCCTGACCTTTTACTCACCAGGCTGAGGCTCTATCCACTAGTGCTGAGTGTCCAGTCCTTGTCTGCCCCTGGGGAGGGGAAGATGAGCAAAGCCTGTTCCTCTTTCTTGAGGGCTTTGCCATTGACGAGGGGGCTTCACGTGTGTCTCATGCCTCTCATCTGGCTACACGCATGGAGCAGGGCCTCCCCATGGCCTGTGGGGTGCAGGGAGCGAGGGCCCAGCTTTGGGATAATATGGATGATGCTGGCAATCTGGCAACAAGGGGCTGAGGCCAGTGCCATCTCATATGAAGTCTGCAGGTGCTGTTGGAATGGAGAGCAGAGCAATGGCCTTGGGGAGCCACTCTGATGACCACACCAGTCCCCTGGGTTACGTGCTCCCTGCCCACCCACTGCCCTATAAACAGGACGAGGACAGGGAGACAGGACCCTTCTCTGAGCACTAAACTCTTGGTGTCCAGCGTGTTTGAGCCAAGCTCCCCTCTCCCGTGTTAGAGACTGGGCCACGCTGGGGTGAGGGTGCTGGCTGAGTGCCTCCAGCTGTGACTCCTTCAGCTCCCACCAGGCGCTGCTGGTGGCACATGCCAGACCCCTATCCCTGTGGCTTTGGGGCTCCTTGACCCTTGAGTGGGGATTGTCTTCACAGTGGACCGAGATGGCTTATTGACCAAGCATTTGTCCAAGACCCCACTTCTGAGCTGTCATCATCCCAGGTGACCTTGCTTGTGATGTCAGGAGAAGGCTGTCCAGCTCATCCCTACAGAATAGTCTCTGGGTCGTTAGGGTCCCTAAGAGGGGTGATCTCAGCTCATGCCAAGAGACACCCATCTCACTTCATGTGGCTTTGTAGGGCCCCCTTTCCAGTTGTTCGGCCAGGAGGACACGTACATCCGTCTTCACCGAGGCCACGGACATCCGTCTGGGGTCCTAACTGTGTTCTTATCAGAGGATCCTTTGGAAAACGGGACTCCGCCCCTGTGGGTCTGGCATGACTCTATGCCTTGCAGGGTGTGGGGGTGTCCAGAGGCAGCCAGGCTAGAGAAAGGGAGAGGAACAGGAGGAAGGCATGTTCCAGGGAAAACAAGACAAAAATAATTGTAACCAGCACCAGAGGACAACTGTGACACTGGCTCTGAGTCTTGGCCCCTCCCCTGAGCTGCCTGGGGCAAGGCCCACCTCTCCCCTCATCTTGGCTTTTTCTTCTCTGAAGCCAGGCCTTTGCTGGGGGAGTATGTGAAGGCCTGGTACGAGGTCCTCATGCAATACCATCATCACTCTGCCGCCCCTCTGAAAAGTGGGGGAGGAAGTCCTGGCGCCCCATGAACATTTTCCAGGATGAGCAGGCCTCATGGAAGGGCCATGTTGGCCTCCGGGGTCCATTACCAGCCTAACTTGGAGGAGTCGGGGAATAGGAGGTATAGGAGAGGGGCAGAAAGGAAAAGCCCATCACCTGCATCACTTACAGGCGGAGCCATTCCCCTCCTGTTTCTTGATCTGTGAAATGTAGGTGGTGGTGCCTAGAGGAGGTGTGAGGATCAAGTAGGAAAGGCCAGGGAGTGCCCACATGGTGCCTGGCACTCACTCAGCCCTGTATACCTTCCATTTTCAGACTTTTCTGTGTGAATGCAACACTGGGCTTTCTATAGAGAAATCTGCTGTCAAGAGGAAAGGGGCCAAAGAGAAAACAGCGGCTTCTCTCTGCCAACACCACAAAGTTGTGGTCGCACAGAGTGCCATGCACACCTGGGATGGCCTCCTCGGACAGGTCGCCGAGATTCTGAGGCACAGACTCTGTCACCATCTCTGAGCACCTAATAATCCGGCCACTCAGTATGTCTGTGTTTGTGTGTGTGTGTGTGGCCTGGTGCATGGGTGGGGTCCAGCCAGCCTGGCCAGGGGGAGGGACATGGGCAGTTGGCCGGCCTGCCTGCTGGTTGAACCCCTGGTCAAGGGGACAATTTGCATATTAGCCTTTTATTATATAGGATATATTCTGAGTGGCCAGATTATTATGTATTCATTCAGAGGTCATCATAATCTGGCCACTCAGTGTATACATACATACACATGAGAGGAAGGGAGAGTTAGAGAGATACAAACACCAGTGATGAGAGAGCATCATCAATTGGCTGCCTCCTGCATGCCCCTCAAAGGGGCTAGTGCCCTGACAGGGATTTGAACCTTGACCTCCATGTTCATAGTTCGATGCTCAACCACTGAACCAAGCTGGCCAGCCAGTACAGAATCTTTTGACGAGTCCAGCCTCTGAGCAGATGGACTTCCTCCCTGGAGAGGAAGCAGCGGAAGATGCCATGGGAGGGAGGTGGGGCCAGGCCCCATAGGGTTGGGGGGCTGTCCTTTTCAGTAACTTGGTTTCCGGGCTGCCTGATTCGTTCACATTGGTTTTCACATCGGACAGTCCTGGATTGGTGTCCGGCTCACCACCTCCTTGCAACCTTGACCAATGGATGTGGAAGTTGTTTTGTTTTTTTAAATTTTAATTTATTGTTTGATTTTAGAGACAGAGGCAGGATCGAAGAGTGACAGAGGAACATAGATGTGTTCTACATATTTATGGATTCAATGGTGGACTCTTGTATGTGCTATGACCGGGGATCGAACCCCAACCTTGGCGTGTCAGGATGACACTAACCAAGAGCTGCCCAGCCAGGGCTGAGGTGTGGACGTTTTCTGATAAACCTGGAGCTCAGGGAGCATTTAGGGCAGAAAACGACACTTTGAGAATCCTTGAGGGTCTGAAGGACTTCCGTTGCTGCAGGGAAATGGTGTGTTATCCCAAAACCAGAACGAAACAGGAAGCAGACCAGCCAGCTTCCTCCCCCGTGAGGCCAGCCTGTCACCTCGTGGGAGCCTCGGAATTGTGTTTGGGAAGGTGTGAGGAATGTTTTCCTCGCAGGCTGTGCCATGGTTAGGATCGTGTGGGTGACAAGGCTTCCCAGAGTGCAAAGGGCTCAACGCTGCCACTTCTTACCCATGAGGTTGGGGCTTCCTCACACCTTAAGTGCCCAGCCTGTCACTGGATGGATTCCATGTTGAGAAATGGTGATAGCATGCACACCAAAATGTCCCCTCCGAAGCTCCTTTAAGGGCACAGTTCGGCAGCATTGTGTCTGTTCACATTGTGTGCCACCGTCACCACCATCCACCCACAGAATTGTTCTGTTTTGGAAAACTGGAAATCCATCCCCATGAAACAGTCACTCCCTGCCCCTGCCCTCCCTACCCCTGACAGCTTCCTGTCTGTGAACTTGCCTAGCCCTGTACCTCATGGGTGGAGTCAAAGGGCACTTGTTTGTGATGGCTTATTACTGGAAGCACATTGTCCTCAGGTGTCTCCCTGTGGTAGCCTGTCAGAATGGCCTTTTGGGGGTGCTCCTGGCAGCAGGACCTACAAAAGCAAATGTCTGGAAACTGCCTGGGTGGGGCCTGCAATAGGAGCAGGGACCAAGGCAATGCAAGGAGGCAGTGAGCCTCTGCTGTGCTCAGGGCGGTGCACTAAGGGGGACAGAGGGTGACTAAGGGGGGCATTGGGACGTGTGGGAGAGGATCAGAAAGGAGGGGTCTGGGTACAGTCCCATGGGTGGAGGGAGAGATTTTCCCAGGATCCCTCTGTGTGTCTGGGGCAGGTCTTCCTTCTGGAAACCTGAGGGAGGCAGGATGGGCTGAGCAGTGAAGGACCTGGGAGGTCAGACAGGGACTTGCTCTGGGGGTGAGCAGGCAGGGAGGGACTCGCCTGTTGCAATGTGGATTCGGCAATGTGCTTGAGCCTGAGCTCAGAACTTTGGTATTTACTTTCAGTTTTCCTTTCCAAATATATTAGACCCCTAAGGTGTTTGTGCAGACACAGCTGCCCAGTGGATGTGCACAGCTAAGAAAACGTGAGTCTTGTTTTTAATCTTCCAGAGGGAGATTGAGAGGGTAGGAGCACCTCCCCCACCTTCTCATCCTCACATTTTCTAAGACAAGGATATTGTCACTATTGTGTAGGTGAGGGAATTAATGTGTGGGGTGCGGGCGGGGAGGGAGTGGTAATGGGCCCAAAGGCAGATGTAAGCAGTGACAGAGCCCGGATTGGAACCCAGTTTTGTGTGAGGTTCCTCCCTACCCAGTACCCCTAAACTTTGGAGAGGAAGGGGGTCACTGCTCAGGTGGGTTCACATCCTCCCTGCAGCTCAGCTCCGACCTGGACTAGCTGAGACAGGAGCCAGTGACCACACAGCAAAGGGGGTGTGGAAGGATCTGGAGGAAGTAGAAGAGATGGAAATAGGGGTTTGGGGAGAAGCAGAAAAGTTGGGGGACGGTAGGTGAGTAAGAGCCTCATTTCCTTGTGGCCTGGGTACCCTGAGGCTGCCTTCAGGGGCTGCTGCCGAGGCAGATGGGGTAAAGGATTGCTTTTGAGAGTGCAAATCCCGACATTGTTTCACCCACCCTTTCAGCTTAGTGCCGGGCCTCGTGGGAAACTGAGGCCCTGAGTGGGGAATGACTTGCCCTGGGTGCCACGTTGAGACACTGAGCAGGAGGGTAGGCAGGCTGTGCCTCCCTGCTCTTGCCCGGCCTCGCTCATAATGGTGGGGGATGGGAGATGCAGGAGGTGGTCTGTGTGTCTGAGCTGGACGAGTCTGAGCCCAGCTCCCTGTGTCTGTACAGCAGAGACACACCTGGGAGCTGCTGTGGTACTGAAACCACATCTCCCTGCTTAGCCACCAGCACCAGGAGGTGCGGGCCTCTCCTCTGCCCTCAGGAGCTGCCTGACGCTGGGCAAGCCCCTTCCCTGAGAAGGGTTTATTCCTGTATCTCCCCATGCTTAAGAATTTGGGTTCAGTCTCTCCTCCTGTGTACTGTGCACAGCGAGTCACCCATGGTCCACATACCTGCTGGACACAGTGGCTCGGCTTCTCGTGGTCTGACATGGCTGATGGTAGCCTTTGCAGTTTCTAACTTTTATTTTATTTATTTTTATTTTTTAAATATATTTTATTAATTTTATTTTTTTACATAGAGGAAGAGAAAGGAATAGAGAGTTAGAAACATCGATGAGAGAGAATCATCGATCAGCTGCCTCTTGCACACCCCCTACTGGGGATGTGCCCGCAGCCAAGTACATGGCCTTGACCAGAATCGAACCTTGGACCTTTCTGTTCACAGGCTGACGCTCTATCCACTGAGCCAAACCAGTTTTGGCCCCGTTTCTAACTTTTAAGAGGACAAATGAATCAAAGTTTCCCTGTATGCTTCTGGAATTTGTGTCTTGATTAGCAATGCTTGATTCGCAAGGGGTGTGTGGGTGTACAGGGGCAGTCAGGCTAGTAGTGAAAAGGAGAGGAACCAGGAGGAAGGCAGGTTCCAGGAAAAACAAGACAAAAATAACTGTGAACAGAGACAGAGGCCAACTGTGACACTGGCTCTGAGTCTTGGCCTCTCCCCTGAGCTGCCTGGGGCATGGCCTGCCTCTCCCCTCACTTTGGCTTCCTCTTCTCTGAAGCCAGGCCTTTGCTGCTGGAGTATGTGAAGCCCAGGTGTGTGGTCCTCATGCAATGTTACAGAAAACTGAAGAAGAACAAAGCAATACTTAGAGAGATGGAGTTATATTTATAACGCGAGGGTGCAGAGGAAACTGTATCTCAAATTCTGGTCCCCAACATGCAGGAATTCTCCTTCTTTCTATGATTTTACCTTCTTTGTCTCCCAAATATGGGGTGTTTCCAGCCCTCTTTTGCAAGTTCTTAAAGAGTCAGTGTGTACTGGGGCCTTGAGACCTCATCCAGAGGCCTGGCCTGGCACCAGCACTGATGACCTTGTCTGGGAAAGCTTAAGTCCCCAGATGCCAAACAGCAGAATTAAAATTTCAAACAGTTTTCATACAAGATGGATGCTTCAGCAATACCATCATCACTCTGCACCCCCCCCCCCAAAAAAAAGTGGGAGAGGTGGCCCTGGTGCCCACTGGGCTTCCTAGAGAGAGATCTGCTGTCAAGAAGAAAGGGCTGGAGAGGGAACAGGAGGCTTCTCTCTGCCAATGCCTGCAAACTGGTGCTCCCACAGACGACCATGACCACCTGGATTGTCTCCTCAGACAGGTCTCCGGGATTCTGAGGCACTGACCTCGCCACCAGGGACAGGTTCCGAGAGGCCTGCTTTAAAAGGTCGGGGGAGAAACGGACTCAGTGGCCCTGGGCCTGCCCCAGGTGCCAGGGGAGCAGAGCCTGTGCCCCATCCAGCAGGGCATTCAGGGTGGGGCGAGGAGAATCTTATAGAGAATGAAAGAGAGACAGGAGACTCGAAGAAATGGAGGCAAGACAGGGTTCTGATCAAGCCTCAAATTTTATGGTTGCAGCTGCAATATATTATACAGGCTGTAGGGGGAGGTTGCCTCGGGGACATTCCAGGGCAGGGTAAACTTTGTGGGGGAGGATACAGCAGGGACTTTTCAGGGCGGGGCGAGTTGTAACAGCAGGATGTGCCTTGCAAAATAGCCAGACAGATTGCTAGGCATTTAGGTTATTTCCAGCTAACGGTCAAACCGCAGCTTGTCACATGAGTTCTGGTAAGTCAGAAACTCAGTGTCTAAGATGGAGGTGTCTTTTAAGATGGATTCACTAATGCCAATTCTTTTTTGGCTCCCAACAAGCCTGCAGGGGACAGTGGACTCTGGGAGGGGGAGATGTGGAGGGCTTCTCAGAGGAGGTGATCCAGAGCTGGGCTTTGAAGGAGGAGCATGCTGTTCCAGGTGGGAGAAGCAGGTGCTCCTGGCAGAAGGACCTACAAAAGCAAATGTCTAGAAACTGCCTGGGCGGCACCTGCAATAGGAGCAGGGACCAAGGCAATGCAAGGAGGCAGTGAGCCTCTGCTGTGCTCAGGGCGGTGCTCATCGCTGGGACAGATGGTGACGAAGTGGGCTTTGGGGGCGTGTGAGAGAGGATGAAAAAGGTAACTTCTCAGGACGAACCCATGGGGTGGAGGGAGAGATTTTCCCAGATCCCTCTGTGTATCTGTGGCAGGTCTTCCTTCTGGAAACCTGAGGGAGACAGGATGGGCTGAGCGGTGAGGGACCTGGGAGGTCAGACCTGGGGTTGCTCTAAGGCAGTGGTACTCAAGCTTCCTAATGTCACAACCCTTTAATACAGCTCCTGATGTTGTGGTGACCCCCAAGCATAAAATTATTTTCATTGCTACTTCATAACTGCAATTTTCCTACTGTTATGAATCATAATGTAAATATTTGTGTTTTCTGATGCTCTTAGGCAACCCCTGTGAAAAGGTCTTTGGACCCCCAAACAGGTCCTGACCCTCAAGTTGAGAACCCCTGCTCTAAGGCATCAGCAGGCAGGGCGGGGCTGGTCTGTGGTGGTGGGTGCACATTAGACAATGTGGTTGACCCTGAGCTTCTCAGAAATTGGAATTTACTTTCTGTTTTGATTTCCTGTAACCTTAGCCCCGGGGGTGGCTGGTTTTGTGCAGACAGAGCAGCAGAGGAGTTCTGCACAGCTACAGGCAGAAGGAGATTCTGGTAAGTTGGGAGGGTAGGAGCGCCTCTCCCTCTTCTCATCCTCACACTTTCTAAGGATATTGTCACTATTGTGTAGGTGAGGGAATCAAAGCAGAGGAGAGGGGGGCAGAGAAGGGGTGGTAATAGGCCCAAAGGCAGATGTAAGCAGTGACAGAGGCCTGATTGGAACCCAGATTTGTTTGAGGTTCCTCCCTACCCAGAACCCCTAAACCGTGGAGAGGAAGGGGGTCACTGCTCAGGTGGGTTCACATCCTTCCTCCAGCTTAGCTCCCTGCAATAGGAGTCAGTGACCCCAAAACAAAGGGGTTGTGAGGGGGATATCAGAGGATGTGGAGGAAGCAGAAGGGGTGAATGTGAGGGGATTTGGAGGAGGCAGAGGAGTTGGACATTGGGTAATATGGAGGGAGAAGAGGAGGTGGATGTGGGGGGTGAGGAGGAGGCAGAAGAGGTAGACGTTGGGGGATGTGGAGGGAGTGGAGGAGGTGGAAGTTGGAGTGTGGTGGAAGCCAAAAAGTGTGGGCTAGGTAAGTGAGTAAGAGCCTTCTCTCTGCCAAAACCCACAATGTTGTGCTCCCACACGGGAATGACCACTAGGGATGGCCTCCTTAGACAGGTCGCTGGCACTGACCCTGCCACCAGGGACAGGTTCAGAGAGGCCTGCTCTAAAGGGTCAGGGGAGACACAGACTCAGTGGCAATGGGTCTTCCCCAGGTGCCAGAGGAGCAGTGCCTGCAGGGGACAGTGGATTCTGGGAGGGGGAATGTGGAGGGCTTCTCAGAGGAGATGATCCCAGAATTGGGCTTTGAAGGAGGAGCATGTTGTTCCAGGTGGGAGAAGCAGGTGCTCCTGGCAGAAAGACCTACAAAAGCAAATGTCTGGAAACTGCCTGGGCAGGGCCTGCAACAGGAGCAGGGACCAAGGCAATGCAAGGAGGCAGTAAACCTCTGCTGTGCTCAGGGAGGTGCTCATCGCTGGGATAGAGGGCGACGAAGGGGGCATTTGGAGCGTGTAGGGAGGATGATAGAGGAGGGTTCTGGAGACAAGCCCATGGGTGAAGGGAGACATTTTCCCAGGATCCCTCTGTGTGTCTGTGGCAGGTCTTCCTTCTGGAAGGGAGGCAGGCTGGGCTGAGCAGAGAAGGACCAGGGAGATCAGACCTCTCCCCAGGTCTGATCTCCCTGGTCCTTCTCTGCTAAGCCCAGCCTGCTCTAAGGCAGTGGTTCTCAACCTTCCTAATGCCATGACCCTTTAATACAGTTCCTCATGTTGTGATGACTCCCAACCATAAAATTATTTTCATTGCTATTTCATAACTGTGTGGTTTTCTGATGTTCTTAAGCGACTTCTGTGAAAGGGTCACTGGACCCCCAAAGGGGTCGTAACCCTCAATTTGAGAACCCCTGCTCTAAGGCATCACTAGGCAGGGCGGGTCGTCTGTGGTGGTGGGTGCACATTAGACAATGTGGTTGACCCTGAGCTTCTCAGAAATTGGAATTTACTTTCATTTTTTATTTCCTGTAACCTTGGTCCCAGGGTTGGCTGGTTTTGTGCAGACGCAGCGTCAGAGGGGTTCTGCACAGCTACAGGCAGAGGGAGATTCTTCGTAAGATGGGAGGGTAGGAGCGCCTCCTCCTCTCCTCATCCTCACACTTTCTAAGACAAGGATATTGTTACTATTGTGTAGGTGAGGGAATCAAAGCAGGGGGCAGGGGCAGAGAGGGGTGGTAATGGGCTCAAAGGCACATGTAAGCAGTGACATAATCGGGATTGGAAACCAGATTTGTCTGATGTTCCTCACCCCAGTACCCCTAAACCATGGAGAGGAAGGGGGACACTGCTCAGGTGAGTTCACATCCGTCCTCCAGCTTAGCTGAGAACTGGTCTCCCTGTAATAGGAGTCAGTGACACCAAAACAAAGAGGTTGTGAGGGTGATATCAGCGCATGTAGAGGAGGCAGAAGGGGTGGATGTGAGGGGAACTGGAGGTGGTAGAGGAGGTGGATGAGGGGGATGTGGAGGAGGTAGAGGAGATGGATCTGAGGGAATGTGGGTAAGATAGAAGAGGTGGGTATGGGACAATTCGGAGGGGGCAGAGGAGGTGGATGTGAGGGGATGTAAATCAGGTAGAGGAGGTGGATGTGAGGGGATATGGAGGAGGTGGATGTGAGAGGACCTGGTGGAGGTGGATATGGGGCAATGTGGAGGAGAGGAATGTGAGAGGATGTGGAGGAGGGGAATCTGAGGGGATGTGGAGGAAGGGGGTTTGAGGGGACGTGGAGGAGGGAGATGGGAGGTGTGGAGGAGGGGGATGTGAGGGAATGTGGAGAAGGGGGGTATGAGGGGATGTGGAGGAGGGGGATGTGAGTTGATTTGGAGGAGGGGGACCTGAGGGGATTTGAAGGAGGGGGATGTGAGGAGATGTGGAGGAGGAGGATATGAGGGGATGTGGAGCAGGTAGAGGAAGTGGGTATGGAGGGATGTGGAGAAAGTACAGGCAAAAACATTTCCTCTCTTCCCTGGGCTCCTGGGCAAGATAGTCCAGACAGAACTGGGGAATCCTCTCCATGGAGAGGTCTGTTTCCATCATGACAGTTCACAGAACTGAAATGACCCAGAGTGTTTTTATTATTATTGATTTGAGATTGAGAGACAGAGACAGAGAGAGAAACATCGATTGCTCCAGCCAGGGCCAGAGTGTGTTTTCACAGTGAAGGCCATTAGACCTGTCTGCCTCCCCTTTCCCTGCCTGCATCATTTTTGGGAACCTTTGGCCCCAAACAGAGCCCCTGATTACAGTATGGCCCCATCCCCATGATTACCAAGACAAGGTGGGCACTGACACTTCCCAAGAAGGAGCCCTCCTAGCGCTATGGGATCATGCTTTCAAACAAAAGGTTGGTCATTCACACATCCTTCAAAATAACTTGTGATCAAAAGGGGGACCGTGGATGAGAAATGGGTTCTATGTCAAGTAACCCACAGGGTGATGTGATCATAATTCCTAGCTGGGCAGGTCATGGCAGATGGACACATCCCAGGCTTATAATCTTTAGTGAAAGGTTTGTTTTCCTTAGGCAAGCCCTGTCCATTGTATCTGTGCACCTAGGTGAACACACCTTAGAAATAACCACTCTCCAGACAGCACAATCTTGCCTGCCATTGTGGCTCCATAGTTGAGTGTTGGCCCATGAATGAAAAGGTCACCAGTACGATTCCAATTCAAGGCACATGCTTGGATTGTGGGCTCAAAACCCAGCAGAGTGCATGTAGGGGCAGCAACTGGATGCTTCTCTCTCATCAACATTTCTATCTCTCTCTTCCATTCCCTTCCTCTCTATAAGTCAATAAAAACATTTTTGTTTTGTTTTTTAAAAAGAGACCACACTCTTGGAGAGAAACCAAGATGGCGGCATAGGGTAGACACCGGAATGCAGCCTACCACAACAAATTTGAATTTAGAACTGGAAAACAGGGGAGGCATTGCCCTGAAGCACCGGATGGCTAGCTGAGAAGAGGCTCTGCCATCTGGGAAGGAGAGAGAAGGCACGCTGAAACTCAGGAACTGTGAAGGTACGGAGAACTGTGTGCGCGAAAAGGCACTGGCTTACTCCCGGCACACGGAGAGGAAGGGCTGGACTGCAATTGCTGCTGGCTTACTCCTGGTGCAGAGAGGGCAGGCCAGGCTGAGTTCACTACTGGTGGAGAGGGCGGACAGCTAACGTGCGGCTGGCTTTCTTGTTCGAGAGGAAAACAGAATCACCCTATTGCTCTGATAGATGGCCCCAGACAGGGAGAGGCCAGACTGTCAGGCACTAGGCAGAGATCTCTCGAAGGTGTGTGAAGCCAGAGGCCATTACTGCGGGACTTGGGGAGGAGCCAAAGGAAAAACAAAGCTTGTCTGCACCAACCCGAGACTCCGCCCCATCTGTGGCTGAGCACAGAAGCTCTCCCAGAGGCTGGTTTTCTCTAAGGAGGGACCGGCCAGAATCCAAAGCTTGTCTGCGCCTTTACCAAAGAGGTGCACGTGCCTGCAACCAATCTTCCGAAACTCTCCACAAACAGGACTTTTCTAAGGCGAGACTGACAGAGAACCAAAGATTGTCTGCACCACCCCGAGACCCTGCCCTATCCAAGTGGAGTACAGAAGCCCTCCTAGCTGAGACACTGCTGATCCTCACAGCCAATTAGCTTGGAGATCAATGCTTCCCAGTGATACCAACAATAAGCAAAGCTTAACAACAAGACTGCACACACAGCCCACAAAGGGCTACACCAAGATTGTCCACCGCAGGTAACTTGGAAGGCTGTGCTACTGGGCTCTACCAGAACACCTAGCACACAAAGCTCTTTCATCAAATCAGGGAAACAACTAAAATGCAGACAAGAGGGAGACAAAGGAAGGAGATGGAGGAAAAGAAAAGATTGGACATTGAGTTCAAAACTACAGTTATAAGGTTATTCAACAATATCCTAAAAAAGGCCGATAAAATAAATGATACCTATGAGGATATAAAAAGGGAGCAACTAGAAACAATAAGGAATCAACTAGAAATGAAGAAAACATTGTCTGAAATAAAAAATATTATACAAAGTCCTAAAAACAGACTGGAAGATCACAAGAATCAAGACAAAGATTTAGAACATAAAGAGCCAGAGGACACTCCTCTGCAGAAGAGAGAAGATAAGAGAATCCAGAAAGTTGAAGATAGTGTAAGAAACCTCTGGGACAATTTCAAGTGAACCAACATCAGAATTATGGGAATTGCAGAAGAAGAGAGAAAGCAAGATACCGAAAGAATACTGGGAGAAATAGTGACAGAAAACTTCCCCCACCTGGGGAAAGAAATAGACTTACAAGTCCAGGAAGCGCACAGAACCCTAAACAAAAGGAATCCAAGGAGAACCACCCCAAGACACATCATAATTAAAATTCCAAGAGCAAAAGTCAAAGAGAGAATATTAAAAGCAGCAAGAGAAAAACAGGTAGTTACCTATAAAGGAGCACCCATATGATTGTCAGCTGATTTCTCAACAGAAACCATGCAGGCCAGATGGGAATGGCAAGAAATATTCAAGGTGATGAATAGCAAGAACCTACAGCCAAAAATAATCTACCCAGCAAAGCTATCACTCAGAATCAAAGGACAGATAAAGAGCTTCACAAATAAAAAAAATCTAAAAGAGTTCATCACCACCAAACCAGAATTATATGAATTGCTGAAGGGGGTTCTTTAGGAAGAGGAAGTAGATAAAGATAAAAATTCTGATCAACAAATACGTGACTATCAACAAGTGAATCTTAAAACCAAGGGAATTAAAAAATCTGATGAACAATATTAACTGGTGAATATAATAGAATCAGAGGTATGGAAGGAAAGTGGACTGATGATTCTCTAGGAAAAGGAGATTGGGGGTGCGGGAAGAGACTGAACAAAAACTCTGCACCTATGGATGAGGACAATGGGAGATGGGGAAAAAACAGAGGGTGGTGTGGGAACCTGGTGGAGGGGAGCAATTGAGGGGGGGAAGAGGATCACATTTGTAATAATCTGAACAATAAAGATTTATTTAAAAAAAAAAAAAAAGACCTGAGGGAAAAAACAAAAAATAAAATAAAAAGAGACCACACTCTTGTTGACTGTCCTATAATCAGATCCTCACTGCTTCCTCCCAACTTCATATAACCTTCCTTATATCTTTTTTATTTCAAATGCATAGAAGAAGCTGAGAAACTGTTATTCTCCAGAGTATTTTTGATCTAGTGCAATTTGGCTCAAATAAATTTTTCCAAAAACCCTTTATAAAAAAAAAAAATTATAGCCTTAAAAAGGAAGGGTAGCCAAAACCAGTTTGGCTCAGTAGATAGAGCATCAGTCTGCAGACTGAAATGTCCCAGGTTCGATTCTGGTCAAGGACATCTACCTTGGTTGCGGGTGCATCCCCAGTGGGAGGTGTGCAAGAGGCAGTTGATAGATGATTCTCTCTCATCAATATTTCTAATTCTCTATCCCTCTCTTGCTCTCTGTAAAAAATCAAGAAAATATATATTTAAAAAAAAAAAAAAAAAAAACCAGGAAGGGCATTCCGGCCCCTGTTCCAACATGCATGAATCTTGAGGACACTGTGCTAAGTGAAATAAAGCCGTCTCAGGAAGAGAAGCATTGTGTGATTCCACTTATATGAAACGCTCAAATCCATAGAGATGGGAGGTAGAATGGCAGTTTCCAGGGGCTGGGAGGAGGGGATGGCGAGTTATTGTTTAGTGGGTAGAAATTTTCTGTTTTATAAATTGAAGAGTGTTTTGGAGATTGGTTGCAAACCAGTGCAAAAACAAGTTTACATATTGAACTGAACCCTTACAAATGGTTAGAGTGGTAAATTTTATGTTGTGCCTTTTTTTTTAGCATAATAAAAGAATTTTAAAAACAAAGGTGTGTGTGTGTGTTGTGTGTGTGTGTGTATGTTTAAAAAGTACTATGAACTGAAAGATAGAAAAGATGGGCATCTCACATCCTATGACAGTAGTTGGCAAACCGCAGATGGCGAGCCACATGCAGTCACCTGACCAACCGACACCCCACTTCTGCTAAGGCCACTTGTGCAAAATAGACTCAACCAGGCCGAAAACTGACTTCTACGCATTAGCCACAAAGTTTCAATTGCACTGTACGTGTGCCCCCACATGTGGTATTTTGTGGAAGAGCCACACTCAAGGGGCCAAGGAGCAGCATGTGGCTCAGGAGCCACGGTTTGCCAACCACTGTAAATTGAGGCAATTAGTTTGCATTAAAGTGTGGCTCTAGGCATAAAGGAATTTTTATATGGTGATACCCTCTGTCCCAGTCATTCCATTTATTAAATATTTAAGGGACGCAACCTCAAATGCAGATGAGGATTGTCTCTGCACTATTTTCATAAAGAACTGGAAACAAGCCAAGGTCCAGCGGTGGGCGTGGGCAGCAGAGAGGACCCAGCAACACCAGGAGGGCTAAGCAGGCTAGGGCCAGGACTGCAGGACACCAGGGCCTTAGGCTATGAGGGTCTTGCAGAAGCAAGAAGGATGCAGGCTTGGGAGGCCACAGCCTCAGGAATTTATCAACAGAGAGACTAGGCACAGGACGCAAGACATCCTTTGGCAATGAGAAGCGTCATTTGCAAGCAGCACAGACACATCAATAAACATTTTTGTATGTAAAAGGGAGTAGAGAGTAGTCCTCACAAACACGGGACTGGGATCAGGAAGACTTGGGTTGGAGTCCTAGCTCTCGCACTACTGTGGCACTTGGGCTAACCCGAGTTTAGGTGAAAACCTACACTTTGTGGTGGATTCCTCCACGTTCCAATGGGAGCCACAATGGTGGCCACCACGTGGAATGTGCGCGAGTACTTGCTGAGGGAACAGGTAAGGAGCCTGTGGTGGACACACCATCAATATCAGCCGTAGTGATTAGTAAGCCAGATGTCCCCAACCTCAAGTCATTTCCAAAGCATTCCTCCCCATCTCTCCTTCCCATCTTTCGTGTCTGGTTCACCTGTCTGTTTCCTTATCTGATGCTCTTCTCCTTGTGCCCCCACAGGACAAGGGAGCTGTCCCTTGGCTTGCAGTGGCTGGAGTGAGGTGAGTACCTGCTCCTAAGTAGCAGCTGGCAGAGCCTGGCAGACAGGGAAACACAGTGGATTGAGTCCATCTTGGCATCTGAGGCCTTCCCTGAAAGAAACACCAGAAATGGAGCCCCTCGCTGCTCCCTGTTGCACAGCTGGCTCACCTTGCACCCCACAATTTGTTTTCTCTTCCCCAAGGGTGAAGCAACACCTCCTTCCAGCTGAACACAGACCTGTGAGCCGAAGGGGAAACTCTGAGATCCCACTGCTGACACCATGGCCTCAAAAGTTTACGGAAACTGCCCAGGTAATCAGCTTCCTCCTCTCTAGCTGGTTCCTGCTCATGATCTAGAATTGAGGGAGGCATCTCCAAACCGGGTTAAGCTACACAGGAATCAAGAACTTCAAAGGAGATTGATGAGTGTCCTCAAATCCCCAAGAGGGTCCAAGGGAACTCCCCTCAACCAGAAGTGTATGTGGGGATCTCCTTCTAGCTCTCTCCTCAAGCTGCTCACTGCTTCCCATCTTCTGCAACTCATGCAATGACTCCAACGAGGCCAGGACAGCCCATGGGAGGTGGGAATCTCTTGTCCCCTGTACCTGGAACCTGCTAGTTCCTGGTGGAAACTTCCCCTTCCAAAGCACTGCAACCTCCACAGCTGTGCTGGGTCCCTGACCTGTGCTCCCAATTATAAACACCTGTGTGCTAGGTGTGACTGTCAGGCAGGAACTTCTGATGATCTCAGATACCCCTGCAGAGGCCTGCTTTGTTATTTCCCACACCCACCCACAACCTAGCCAACAAATACACAGATGCAGTGCTCTGGGTTCCCTCCATCTAAGCCCACGTTTACTTTCTCCCTCAGTGGGTGAAGCAGGAAAAGGAAAAAACACCCCTCCACCACCCAAATCAACACTGCTTTTTCTAGGCAACCACATCACCCCCCAGGAGGAGATAAAACTTGTTCCTGTTGCAGCATAAGGGGAATCGGACAGTTCAGAAGCCTGTAGCTCCTGAGCAGCTCCGGGGTCCCTGAGGGAGGACTGGAGCTGGTGGTTTCCTGAGGATAAACAAGATGACCTCCTGTTTAAGAAGTGGGTGAGGGTGGAGTCAGAGTTGCCCAGGGAGCTATGGCCCCTGAGCCCAGCCTGGAGGGGGAGAGGTGGTACAGATTGATCAGAGCATTAGAGCTGAGGGCCCAAGCCCCACCCACCTGAAGGACCTCCTCTACTCCCCACTCTGAAGCATCTGTGAGTAGCAGGAAACATCCTCTTTGCCTGGTAGGTTTACTCCATCAATGGCGTGTGACCTGAAACATTATTTTCAAATTTTGAAAATATCCCCAAGGGGCACTATAGGGTTGAATGCACAAATCACATGAATTTTTGAAACCTAAGGAGGCTTCAAACAAATGTCAGAAAATGGTTGATGGTTGACCTTGGATTCCACCTGTGAGCTTTCTGCTTCTTGGCGTGGGCCTTCTTTTCCTGTATGAGTTTCACTTTCTTTGTCTATGAAATAGAATATGTCTTGTGTGTATATGACAGGAAACACATTTACATGCTGTCTATGCCCACACAAGGCATACACCAGTCCCTTATCTGCATTTCCAGAGTCTCCAAATCCCTGAGAGTCACACATTTTTAAAAAGATTTATAAAAGTTATTAATTTAAAGAGAGAGAGACAGAGACGGAGAGGGAGAGGGAGAGGGAGAGAGAGAGAGAGAGAGAGAGAGAGAGAGAGAGAGAGAGAGAGAAATATAAGTGGGGCTAGAGAGAATTGGTGTCTCACAATCTTCTCATAAGGATACCATTCTTATTGCATTAGTATCACACTTATGGCCTCATTTAACCTTAATTATAATATACAGTCACATGGGGCCTGGCCATTGTGACTCTGTGGTTGAGTGTTGACTCATGAACCAAGAGGTCACTGGTTGGATTCCCAGTTGGTACATGTGCCTGGATTGGAGCCCAACCTCCAGGAGTATGCAGCCAGAAGAAACTGATTGATGTTGCTTTCTTATCGATGTTTCTATCTCTATACTTCTCCCTTCCTCTCTCTCTAAAAAGCAACAAAAATATATTTTAAAAATAAATGAGTAAGTACAGTCACATGGGGTGTCAGGCCAGCAATATATAAATTAGAGGGTGGATAGTTCATTCCATAATACCAGGTAACTCAACAAACATTCCCCAGATTAAAAAAGAAAAAATATTCTTCAGGTAACAGCTGCTTAGGAAGATGAACACTTAACAACCTTGTTTACTAGAGACTCAGTGCACAAAATTTGTGCACTTGAGGGGTGGGTCCCTCACCCCAGCCTGCCTCCTCTCACAGACTGGGAGCCCTCAGGGGATGTCCTACTGATGGCTTAGGCCCGCTTCCTATGAGAAGAGGGCCTAAGCCACAGTCTTGACTCCCTCTGCAGGAGGCGACAAGGCTGATCAGGGGAAGGTTCCAGCACCATCCCTCCACTGCTGCAGCCACTGCCAGCCACCACATCTGCCATGGTGTTTTCTTCAATGTGGACTCCAGTTCCTTCACCACAAAAAAATTACAACTTTCTTTAGGCATTTTCAAGATGTCTCTTTCATAGGATCTGACATTCTTTTCTTTATTTTTTTCTTTCTTTCTTTCTTATTCTCACCTGAGGATATGTTTCCATTAATTTTTAGAGAGCTTGGAAGGCAGGAAAAGACAGAGAGAAACCTCAATGTGAGAGGGACACTTCAATTCTTTGCCTCCTGCATGAGCCCTGAGCTGGGCCCTGGCCAGGGAGGAGCCCACAAACTAGGTACATGCCCTTGATCAGAACCAAACCCAGATCCTGTGGTCAGCAGGCCAAAGCTCTATCCAGTGAGACAAACCGGCTAGGACAGAATATGACATTTTTTAGCCCCACCTGCAGCGGACCTTAGTTTTTGTCTTCTAGGAGTGTGGGGAAAAAACCTAGATCACTTGTTTGGGTTCTCATTATTCAATTTACCAAGAAAAGTGCAAGTGGCAGCATACAGAGAGCTTAACTAATGAGCAGTCAGAAAAGGTGTTCCCTCTGCAGCTCACATGCAGCGGGCAGGTTGTGCCCGCTGAGGTGGAAGTGTGCTCTGAGCCTCGAAGCAGCTGCCAGGAACATGCCCCTAGCCCTGCATTGTGTCCACTTGAGTGGAGGCGTGCTGCCTGGCCAGACCCCCTCTCTCCCTCTGTGGCCTGGACCTGGGATGCGATAGGTGCTGCCATATTTGTGATGGAGTGATGGTCAATTTGCATATTAGCATTTCATTAGATTAGATACTTAATTCCATTTCCATTCTACCCATTACCTTCTAACCTCATTGTTTTTGCTTTCCATCTAGAGCGCAGAGACTTCATTGATGCCATTGAGTATTTAAAGGACCCATGGAACAAAGAGAAACTTCAACGCCTGCTGAGTGATGGATCCTGGGAGAGATTTGTGGCTGCAGCCAAGCTGTTTAGGTAACCTCCAGGGAATGTCTGTATCGTCACCCCCATCTCCCCTGCATCCAGATTCCTCTGACAGGCACCCTCCTCTAGGCAGGATCCTGTGCTTGGGATTAAACAAGTTCCTTCTCAAAAGACCATGAGCAACATTTCCTTCCTATCATTTGTTGGCAGAGAAGGGCCCCAGGTTGAGAAGAGATGAGACCTGCAGAGGGAAGTTTATGAGGCCTTGGCCATGTTACTTAACCACTCTCTGTCTTATTCATCTGTTCTATTCCATTGTGAGGAGAATGAGATCATGCAGGTAAACTGTTTAGCCTAATCACTGACACATGGTTGGTGGGCAGTTCACATGAGCTTCAGAAAAGATGCTGGGAATAGACAGGCCCCAAGCATCTTCTTGTTGGATGTGAGGACCTCGCAGGACTTCTTGTGGGACAAGCCAGAAAATGCTGGCACAGTTTGTGTCCCTGGGGATTGTGGCTAGAGAGCCTGCTCTCCCTAAGAAAGGGATTGCACAAGCTCTGCAGGGTCCTGCTGGCCTGGAAGGCAGAGAGCTGCAGTGAGGTGCACCATGTTGGGTTGAATCCTGACTGTATCTCTGCCCGGATATGGGGCTCTGGGCTTCTGTCATCTCCCTCGTCAATGGAATAGCAAGTCCATTTGATAGGACTCTGGTGAAGGCCCAGGGATGAACTGCAGGGTCAAGGCTGAGGAAACAAGTGCAGGCATCATGTCCGGATGCCCAGAGAGGCCTGGAGCAGGGTCAGAGTCCAGGTTCTGGATAGAGCAAGGGTGGTCCAGGTGGGAGGACTGGCAGGAAGGCTTGGCAGCCGGGCTGGACTAGAGTGAGGCAGCGGAGGCACCTGGACACAGGACTGAGGAGGCCAGGGGCTTAGTGGAGGGCTATGCAGGGGCGGGGGGCACATTTCTTCCTTCCCTAATTTGATCCCTCTCTGCTGGAAGGAAGAGGGCCCTGATGATCATGTGTTCCAACCCTGTGTGTGAGCTAGAAGGTTCCTGACCTCCCTGTGGGACCCTCTTCTCTTCTCCATGGAGTAACGCTGACCAGAGGGAATGCAATGTGGCTCAGTGACCACTTCTGGTTAGAGTGGGGGCTGTCAAAGTGGTGTGATCTGAGGCATTCTAAGTAGATGCACATGTCCCCACCATAGAGGATAGGGCTTCCTGCACCAGGTCATCCAGTAGGGTGTCTCAGCTTTAGCCATTCATATACTTGCCGTGGTTAATCCCCTGTCCTTTGTGAATGCAGGAATGATGCAGATGCACTCTATGCAGACTTGAGCCAGCTTAAAACATTCCTGACCATGGAAGACAAGGAGAATAGGGAAAGGTTTATGAAGGAGTTTCCTCAGGTCAAACAGGACCTTGAGGAACGCATAAGAAAGCTCTACGCACTTGCTGATGAGGTTGACAAGGTGCACAAGGACTGCACCATCACCCAGGTGGCGGCCGCTTCCATAGGCACTGTGTCTGGCGTTCTGAGCATCGTTGGCGTGTGTCTGGCACCTTTCACATTCGGGGCTAGTATGGCAATTACAGGAGCTGGGTTGGCACTGGGGGCAGCAGCTGCTGTGACTGGTGTGACTGCCAATATCATGGAAATAAAAAAGAGTTGGTCAGCAAAAGCCAAAGCCAAGTGCCTCGTGTCAACTGGCAGCAACACAGAGAAGGTAGTCAAGGAGGTTCTAAGTCTCATCACACCAAAAATTGCTTCCTTAGCAGAGAAGTGCTTCTTACAACTGAAAGGCATTCTGAAGAAAGCTGATGTCCTCAATGCAGAGGAATCCAATTCTATCATTCTAGATAAGGTCTCGGGCTTTAAGCGCATAGGGACAGTCTTTGCTCAATCCGGCCTCCAGGCGATGAAAGCTTTTGGCAAAGGAGCCAGAGTCTTTGGTGCAGCCACGGCAGGTGTATTCCTTATCGTGGATGTAGTGGACCTGGTGGAAAATTCAATACACTTACATAAGGGCGCAAAGGCTCAATCGGCAGGAGAGTTGAGGCAGCAGGCCCAGGAGCTGGAGAAGAGGTTGGAACAACTCACCCTCATTCATGAAAGTCTCCAGGAGGACCTGACTCCATGATTCCCTGACGGTGCAGGGAGCAGGGTGTGTGGGAGACAAAGGCGTGGACTTGACCTTATTTGAGGGTAAAAGCCTTTGAGATAAAATGGATGGAACTGCATGGGAAGGTGTTGAACACAGAGAAGGAGGGGTTCGAAAGAACCTGGACCTGAAATCAGGGAAGACAGGGATCAGGGCAAGGGGGTGGGAGGATGGGAGGAACTGTATTTTGACTATAAAAGACAGGGCGTCATGAAAAAAGAAAGAGAAGTGGAGGAATAAGCACCAAGAAGGCCGGAACTACTGAAGAGTTGACAACGGAAGAAGGGGAAAGAGTTTGAGGTGTTGGGATATGGGAGTTACAGTGGCTCCTGGACTGGCCCTCCCCAGGGTTCACCCTCCCAGCAGGAACCACGCCCCTCCCCATTCCTGGTCTCTTGCCCTGCTTTCCAGTCCCAGTTCACCTTTGTCTCCAGCAGCACATCTTAGATAGACATAAAAAATGTTCTGTTTTTATTTTTCAATTATAGTAGACATAGAATATTGTATTAGTTTGGGTGTACAATATACTGATTAGAAAATATATAACTGACTAAGTCTAGTAGCTATATAGCATCCTTCATAGTTATTACAATGTTATGCACTATAGGCAGTGACTTCTTGATGATGATGATGATGGTGATGATGATGGTGATGATGATGAAGGGGCTGTGAAGGGGCTGTGATGACAGTGGAGTGGGTGGAACATTTGAAAAGTTGCTGGTGCTCATTGGGGCCAGGATGCTCTGAGAGACCAGTGAAATTATAATGAAACTGCAAATGCTCTTAGAACAGTGGTTGATTTGAAAAGAGAGAGAGAGAGAGAGAGAGAGAGAGAGAGAGAGAGAGAGAGAGAGAGAGAGAGAGAGAGAGAGAGAGAAGTGAAAACAGATATTCACAGCAGGTCAAGGAGATCTACCAGTCAGCCCTGAGACACAGCCTCCCCAGCAGTGGGGAAGTGGTGTGGACACGGTGATATTCTAAGCCCCCTGTTTCTCCCCACCTGTGTTCTGCAGACTTCGGTTCAGTAAGATGGACTGAGCCTTTGCTGTGGGGATTGGTGGGCTCCTCTGGGCTCCGGGTGCCTGGCTTCCCTTCTCCATGAGCCTGTCCTCCAGGAACTCAGGGAGCAAATCTTCCATTGTCCTGCTCGCTCAGTGGGCTTTCACTCTCCTGTCCAGTCAAGTCCCTGAGACCTCGGTGCCCCGGGATCTCCCCTGGGACACCGGGGAAGCTTCTGCACGGATGGCTTGGGCTGAACACAACTGGCTTCCTCGCTGTCTTCATAACAAATTAATTCATAGAAAAATTATTTTGGTGAAATACTTGTGTGAAATAATAAAGAGCACAAGGAGTGGCCGCTCCGGCCCAGCCCTATCTGCACCATGGAGATTAGACCATCGCTGAGTGCTGCCCTGAGGAACAACGTGTGTGAACTTTATAGACACCACACTGGGGCCGATAACCAGCCTGCACTCCGGTTAACATTTGTGTGATGACACATGTGACTGATAGCCACCTGGACGGCTGTGGGCCAGGACAGGCTTCAAAATGGTCCCCGGCGTCAGACATTGACCATCCTTTTGGTCCACCTCCACGCAGCCTCACTCCATGCCGGCCGGCCGGCAGGAGAACGGCCAAACCTCTGATCATGAGACTTCCGTCACCTGCCTCCCGCTGACTCGACACAATCAGATGGCCAGCCACCCAAAGAGGGATCTGCCGTTGCCCGCAGAGGACCCCACTCTCCTCCGGGGACCCCGTTAAGCCTGAGCCCTTGGCACCAGGAGCTCTGTGAGTAATAAAGTGCTGTGTGATTTGCAACTGCATATTCGTGTGTGGCGTAATTCCTCCAGTAGTCTTAACTATCTATATTAATAAAAGGGCAGTATGCTAATTAGACAGGACATCTTCTGGACTTCCTTCCAGAAAAAGCCTTGGTGGCAGGAGCCTCGGCAGAGGCTGTTAAGGGCTATCAGGCTGGCAGAGGGGAGCAGTTAGGGGGAGATCAGGCGGGCATGGGGCGGGGGGCGATCAAGCCAGCAGGCGAGTGGTTAGGAGCCAGCAGTCTCGGATTATGAGACCAATGTTTGACTGCTGGTTTAGCAGCATTTAATGTGGATAGAAGACCCCTTTCCTCTGCTGGCAATGTTCCAGAAACTGGCTGTTCCAATTTCCTGGGTCTTGGAGGGAGGACTGCAGGAGCAGACTGCATCGTGATCAGGAGGCAACCTTTTTGGCTCATATGGGGAGTGTTTTGTTACTGCAGCAAAACCCAGACTATCCTGGCTGATACAATTCTGGAAACATGGTGTGATTTGTAGAGCACTGTGAAAGGCATATATCTTTAATTTCTTATATAAGCTAGAATAATTATTAACAATAACTAGAGGCCTGGTGCATGAATTCATGCAAGGGTAGGTCCCCTATGGGTGGCCTACAGGGATCAGGCCAAAACCCGCAGTCCAACACCATCTGCAGCACCTACCCACTGCGCCAGCTCATTCTGGCCCCACTGTGCCTACTGTGGGCTCACACCCAATCAGTCCTGATCGGGAGAGGCTTGTGCTGCCACAGCAGCACTGGCCAGCCATGAGCCCTGCCTCTGGAGTGGACTGCGGGATCGGGCTGAAACCAGCTCTCCAATATACCCCCAGGATTCCCGGATTGTGAGAAGATACAGGCCAGGCTGAAGGACCCCATCAGGCTGGGGAGGGATCATGGGAGGGCTCCAGGGCATGCCCGGCCCATCTAGCTCAGTCCCCATTTGCCAGACCCCAACAGCAAGCTAACCTACTGGTCAAAGCACCTGCTCTCTAGTGACCAATGCATGTTATAGCAACTGGTCAACCAGTTGACTATCTGCCCCTTGGTGATTAGTGAACAGCATAGTGAGCGGGTGAGCAGCCTTAGCATATCGTTAGCCTATTACAGTTTTATTGGTTGTTCAGTTGTTCTGCCATCTGGTCTATATTCATATTACCCTTTTATTATATAGAATGAATACCAATTATTGAGTGCTTACTATGCACCAGGCATTATACAAGGTCCTTTGGTGAATGTTTCCCTATTGATCCCCACCACAGCCCTGTGTATTTTGTAATACAGACCTGTGTAGTATAATTTGTCTCATCAATAGAGATGAAGGGACTGAGGCTAAGGGAGACTGAAGGTCAAGACCATAGCTAGTAAGTGGTAGAACTGAGATTCAAATACAGGGTCCTTTCAGCGCCAACCCTCAATCTTCCCACCACTACACTGCTGTTATATATAAAGCAGGTCTAGGCCAAGGACGGAAAAAATAACCATGCACTCTAAAAAGAAACAATCTCTTAGTAGGAAAAATATTAACATCTGCCTTTTCACTACACTGAACGTGAAAGATGACGTTGACAGGCCGAACAAAGGCGCCAGCTCCCTGGTCTCACCATCTTCGTGCCTTTACCCTTTTATTGGGCTCGCTTAGAGGTGAGCAGCAGCACGCACCAAAGGGTGAGGAGAAATGGAAAGAGGGTAATTTTGTCCATCACTTTATTTTTTTTAGATATGTCTTATTGATTTTTTACAGAGAGGAATAGAGAGGGGAGAGTTAGAAATATCAATGAAAGAGAAACACCGATCAGCTGCCTCCTGCACACCCCCTATTGGGGATATGCTCGCAACCAAGGTACATGCCCTTGACTGGAATCGAACCGGGGACCTTTGAGTCCACAGGCTGACGCTCTATCCACTGAGCCAAAGCAATTAGGGCTTGTCCATCACTTTAAAATGTTTATGTGCAAGCTGGGCAATAGCCCGCATCATGCCTTCACACATTGCAATGATCTGCATCTTGTGGGCCCCACTTACTCACACCTGCCTCAGATGCCCTTCCTCACTGCCCCCCTGTTAACCCCTCAGAGATCAGCTCCAGTGAAGCTGCATTGGAAGCCCTTCCTGTCCCTGTCCCGCCAGGCAGGGCTGTCCTCTGCCACCACATGGCTGTGTCAGGTGTATGGTGGGTCTCGCTCCCTCATTGTGAGCTTTTTGAGGACAGCACCTCATGGAGCTGTGGGTCTGCAACCTGGGAGCAGGAGGACAGTGCCATGGAGCTACTGCTTCCACGTCAGCAGTAACAGGAGGCCGGGAGCCCAAGCAGGGAGAGGCCGATGGCTGCTTCCTTTTGAAAATAAATACATAGTCTATTGATTTCAGAGAGGAAGGAAGAGAGAGAGAGAGATAGGAACATGAGTGGCGAGGGGGAATCATTGATCGGCTGCCTCCTGCACGCCCCCTACTGGGGACGGAGCCCACAATGTGGCCTTGATGGGAATCAAACATGGGACCCTTCAGTCAGCAGGCCGACGCTCTATCCACTGAGCCAAACCGACGAGGGCTGCTTCCTTCTTTTCAAATATCAAACCTTTTACTTTGAAGTTGTACAAAATAATACGTGTATCCTGTACCCAGTTTCCCTCAGTGGTAAATTAAATATTTAAACTCTAGACATAAACACACTCACGCAGATTTAGCACATAAACAGCTATTTTCTTCGTTGGAGTTACAGGCTAATAATTGTATTTGATTTTTGGTAAATCTCACCTGAAGATATGTTTATTGATTTTATTTTATTTTATTATTTTATTTTTTTAGAGGGTCAGGTGGTGAAACTGGTAATTCTTTCTTTATTTTTTTCTAATATATTTTATTGATTTTTTTACAGAGAGAAAGAGAGGGGTAGAGAGTTAGAAACATCAATGAGAGAGAATCATCGATCAGTTGCCTCTTGCACACCCCCTACTGGGGATGTGCCCGCAACCAAGATACATGCTCTTGACCGGAATCGAACCTAGGACCTTTCAGTCTGCAGGCTGACGCTCTATCCACTGAGCCAAACCGGTTTCGGCTGTTTATTGATTTTAGAGGTGGAGAGAAAGAGAGAGAGAGAGAGAGAGAGAGAGAGAGAGAGAGAGAGAGAGAGAGAGAGAGAGAGAAACATTGATCAGTTGCCTCCCGTGTGCGCCACAATCAGGTCTGGAACTCTACCTTCTGGTATACCCGATGGTGCTCTAAGGGAGTCACCCAGCCAGCATGCTAATTGTATTTTTTTGTGCTAAATGCTCCTTCCTTTGCCTCCTCTTCAATATCACCACCAGGACATTGATGCAGTCAAGACACAACATTTCTGTCACCACAAGGACCTCGGGTGTGGCCCTTTCATAGCCACACCTTCTCCCCTCTCACCTCCAACCCCCCTCTCCCCCCTTAGCCCACAGCATTACTAATTGAGTCTTCATTTTTATAACCTCCTCCTTTCAAGACGGTGGAGTGAATGGCATCAGACACTCTGACACCAGTGGGATTGCCTTTTTACACTCATTCCTGTTCCCCTCATTGCTGAGCAGCACCCCAGGGTGTGGGTGGGCCACCATGTGTTTGACTGTGAACTGGGATGGCCTCATTCATTTCCTGATCACCAGCACCTCCTAGGCAGACACCTGCGTGCAGAGTAAGTCCTGAGCAGCAGCCTCAGCCGCCATGGGGAGTGCGGGCTCCAGAGCTTCCTATCCTTGTGGGTTTGAGCAAGCTGCTTGACCTGTCTGTCTCGGTTTTCTCACCCATAAGATGGGGATAATGGCAGCGCCCATCTTATATGGCCGTTATGAAATTTAAATGAATCAGTACTGTGTATGTGCTTAACTCGAAGCCTGGCTGATGGTAAGGACTCAATTAAAAATTATTATAGTGATTAATAATGAACAGTGACTGAACTGAGTTGAAATTTTGAATTTGAAAATAAGAAAATTCAGCCGAAACCGGCTTGGCTCAGTGCAGACTGAAATGTCCCCGGTTCGATTCCGGGCAAGAGCATGTAACTTGGTTGTGGGCACATCCCCAGTAGGGGGTGTGCAGGAGGCAGCTGATCGATGTTTCTCTCTCATCGATGTTTCTGACTCTCTGTCCCTCTCTCTTCCTCTCTGTAAAAAAATCAATAAATTTTTTAATTATTTCTAAAAAAAATAATAAGAAAATTCAAATTTGCGTTCCAGAGAATTTGAAATCTTACTTCCCATCATTCATCAGTTTCGCTCAAATAAACTCTTTAAAAAATTCTCTAAAAAAAAAAAAGAGAGAGAGAATTTGCAAACTGTGGACACTAGGGGGCGGCAGCACCCTGTAAAAGGAGCTATTCTCTCTTCCTAGAGCTTCACAGTGATTCAAGATTCCCAGGGATTCGAGCTTCCCACCCCCGGGGAGGGGAGAGGGTTATTTGAAAATAACCAAGTAGAACCCACTGGGGATTCCATGCGCTCTCAAAGCAGTCCGCAGCCTCTCTCTGGGACAAAGGAGAATCGATCCCCACAAACAATACTTACTGAGCTCCGACTGCATGAATGCCAGGCACAACCCAGGTGCCAGGGGTGCAGCAGTGAACAAAACAGACAACCCCAGTCCGCATGGCAGATACCAGGGTAAAGAGGAGGCCCCTCTCTCCCTCACCTCTGAGTGGCAGGCAGGAACGTGACTGGCACAGCAAGTGAGGGAGCCGTGTGGGCACGCTGAGGATGTGGAAGACTTGCTGCTGTAGCTTCACAGGAAGAGATTGGTTCCCGTCTCCCTGGCTTGACCCGGTGTGGGATGCACCTGATAAACCATCTGGTCCTCTCCCTGCCCCCACCCCACAGGCTCCTCGAGCCCAGGCCCTGCTTTCTGACGTGACTCCGGGATGCACTGCAGCCACAACAGGTTCCTGGGGCCTGGGCTCCACGCGGCTCTGACTGCAAGTGACGACCTGCAGGAGCCAGCTTTGCTCTCTTCGGCCCCCTGGGGTCGCCTGTGCTGAGCCCAGCGACGGGTCCGAGAGCCGCAGCCTGGCTGCAGAGCCATGTTTCTTCCAAGAGCTGCTAACTGGCCCATGACCTTGGCCTCATTAGCTTGGTGCTCTCCACCTGAGCTGCCTGGATTGGGGCCAGGCAGGGAAATCAGCTCAGGTCCACAGGCCCCTGGGAGAAATATCCGACAAAAATAGACCGAAAAGATCCAAAGACTCCTTGAGCAAGAGGGCCGTGGAGGTCATTGGCTCCAGGGTTGTTCCGGCTCTGCAGGCGGAGGCGGAGGCCAGGGAGGGGAAGGGGCCAGGCCAAGGTCATGCTGCTATTCCTGCAGAGCTGAGATAAGTATGGGGCCACTTGACTCCTAAAATCATGTTCTTCCCTCACCGGCCGTCCATCAAGCTGTGGTCAGGGAGGGACTGAAGCAACCAAGGCACAATAAGAATTACAGGTAATGGAACAATTCACTGTCGGCCATTTGTTGTTTCTGTTTTCTAAAAGCATAGAGTCCGAGCTAGTTTGGCTCAGTGGGTAGCGCATCTGCCTGGGAATGAAGGGTCCTGGGTTTGATTCTGGTCAAGGGCACATGCCTGGTTTGTGGGCTCCATCCCCAGTAGGGGGTGTGCAGGAGGCAGCCGATCAATGATTCTCATTCATCACCAGGGGGCAGCTCCTTCATTGGGCGTCTGCCCCCTGGTGGTCAGTACACATCATGAAGACTGGTCATTCCACTGTTCAGTCAATTTGCATATTACTCTGTTATTATATAGGAATTTATTTTTGCTTATCTGATATCCACATTTAACTGAGCATCCTGTATTTTCTCTGGAAACCAAGTATATATATATATATATATATATATATATATATATGTATGTATATATAATATATGTATACCATATATGTATATCATATATATACCATATATATGGTGTGTGTGTGTATATACACCATATATGTGGTATATATGTATATATATAAAATATATGTGTATATATATAAAATATATTTTTCTTCATTTCTAAGAGGAAGGGAAAGGGAGAGAGAGAGGTAGAAACATCAGTCATGAAAAAGAATCATTGATCGGCTGCCTCCTGCACGCCCCCTGCTGGGGATCGAACCAGAAACCCAGGCATGTGCCCTGACCAGGAATCAAACTGTGATCTCCTAGTTCATAGGTTGATGATCAATCACTGATCCACCCTGGCCAGGCAGCCCTATATTTCTATCTGATGCATAGTCCATATTTGGGTTTTGCTATTTGGTCCAAATAATGACACTTAAGCACCTTTCCCTCCAACCCAGGGTGGTGTTTAGTGGCTGTGTTGCTCCTCAGCCCGCCTTTGAGACCGGGCATGGAGCGTTTGCTGTTACTGCGCCCCAGGCCTCTCCTTCTAGAATTATGGAGACTCAGCTACCACTGTCTGAGGTGATTCTGCCTGGGCGTGATGAGGGCTAAGCACGGGGGTCGAATAACTGGGAGGGTGATGGGGAGTGGCACCATCAGCCTTTGGGGAGGCTGGGGCTGCGGGTGGGTTTGTCTCCAAGAGAGCGCCACCCACAATGAATGTGAGCTCCAGCTACTACATCCGGGAGCCTTCAAGCTGAGCTTCCCCTCCAGGTGAGCTGGACCACCTACTCTGTCCTCCGCTGAGCGCAGCTGCAAGAAGCCGTGAGCAAACTGCTTCCGGGCTGAGCACTGAAGGGGAACCCGGGCATTTCAGAGAGAACACGCCCGGAGAGCAGAAGGGGGCTGTCCCAGGTGGTGACCTGGTACCTGGGACCGGGAGCAGCCCTCCCACTGGTACCTGGGGCCGGGAGCAGCCCTGCACCGGCGGGAAGAAATAGCCTCTCCTGCCAGGCCAGGCTGCAGGTCTTGCCAGCAGTGACGGTGGCTGCAGGGGGTGAGCAGGGCCATCTTCCAAGGCTCCGTCTGAGGGACAGCAGGTTCCAGCTGCTTCTCAGAGGACAGACGTCCTCCTGGAGTCTGTGTGGTTTCCTTGTAGCCTTCCCCTGAGGATGTGATTGGATTGATTTTAGGGAGAGAGAAACACGGAGCGGTTGTCTCCCGTACTCGCCCAAACCAGGATTGAATCCCAAACCCAGGCATGTGCCCTGAGCAGGATTTGATCCTACACCCTCTCTGATGTACTGGAGCCACCGGCCAGGGCAGGGCCTCTTTATCGTAACGCGTCTCGGCTCCAATGTGTAGCGGAGCCCACATCAAGGTTTGCAGAGCTGTGCTTCTCCCACAGGTGAGTCTGTACAGTTGTGTGCTGCTGCAAAACCTGCCACCCACGCTGAGTGGTGTAAGCACAATGACTTGCACCTGCTCATGAGATATGGCTAGGGACTGAGCAGAGCTCAGCTGCGTTCCGCTGCAGGTTGGGCTGGCCTGGGCTGGAAGGTCCCAGAAGGCATCTCTCAGCACTGTCACTGGCAGTCGCTGGGGTGTCACGCCACATGGTACCCTTTCGTCCAGGGCTCTCTCTCCATCCTTCACCAGGACAGCCTGGACTTCCTGAGCCCGAGGCAGCTGGGAGCCAAGAGGGCAAAACCAAAAATCCAGGGCTGGGCCTAAACCCACATAGCAACACTTCTGCTGCATTCCATTGGTCCAATGAAGTCACATGACCAGACTCAGCCATAGATGCTGCTTTTGATGGGAGGAGGGGCATGCCCTCACAGGGAGGCACAAACTGTGGGTGGGCCTGCTGCTGGGCCTTCCCTCCCAGACATCTCAGGAAGCAGAGGCCGGGAAGAAACCCAGAAGACAGACCCAAGCTGCTATAAGGTGTCTTTCCTCCCGTGACACCTGGGACCTGCATGTTCCCTGGGGTCATTCGCCGTAAAGTTGCGTTGTCCTTCCTCTTACACAGGAGCACACGCCACCTGCATAGTCACAGAAAGCCTGTGGGAGACAAGAAATTGATAAGGTGCCCCTCTGGGAAGGGAAACTGGGGGTGGCTAGCGAGCAAGGGTGAGGGGGAGATTTACTAAATACTTTATATTCTTTTGAATTTTGTAGCATGGACTATTAGCACTTGGTCAAAAATAGATAGTTTAGCCCTGCCCAGTTTGGCTCAGTGGATAGAGCGCCGGCCTACGGACTGAGAGGTTCCAGGTTTGATTCCAGTCAAGGGCACATGCCCAGGTTGCGGGCTCGATCCCCAATAAGGGGCGTGCAGGAGGCAGCCAATCAGTGATTCTCATTATTGATGTTTTTCTTTCTCTCTCCCTCTCCCTTCCTCTCTGAAATCAATAAAAAAATATCTTATAAAATAGACAGTTTAGAATTGATCTAACCAAGGTCACTCAGTCCCAGGAGGCAGAGACAGGACTCAAACCCAGATCTACAACCCTGAGCCCGAGGTCATCCCCAGCGTCCCGAGAGGTTACATGAGTAGCTTAAATCCAAGGGGAGACTCAGACAACTGCACCCGAGGCCCAGGAAGGGCAGCCTCAGGGGCTGCTGGGCCTGGAGCATGGCGGCACACCTCACAGAGACACCCTGAGCTAGTAGATGAACTTGGTCTCTGGGGCAATGGGGTCCGGGGTCCTTGTAAATGACCGTGGAGAGGTAACTCATCCTCTCGGAGCCTCGATTCCCTCATCAGGAAAATGGGGAGATAATCCCTGTCCTGTGGATTGGGTTGGCGGTGAGTTAGTAAACTCCCAAAGGTGAGGAGGAGTCAGATGGCAGGAAGCCGGGGGCCTGCAGCCCGCTTGCTGAGGGAAGTGGCAGGCAGCTGGCTTTCTGTCCCCCTGGGAACACAAGGGTGAGATCAGCTCCTAAAGGGGGCGCTAGTGTTTGAGGTGGAACGCCTGCCTAGGGCAGTCCTCGCTTCCTCATCTGTAATGCGGGCTGGGCAGCGTGCTCCTGGGCCCCTCCCAACCCCAGGGTTCCAGGATGCAGGGCCCTTCACCTGTGAGCAAAGCTTCTGTGCCCAGCAGCCCCAGAGCAGGGCCCAGGGATGGCTCCAAGCTGGGCAGGGATGCCTGACACATCCATCTCCTCTGCCCCTTCCCCCCACCGGCTCCCCCGTCCCACCGAGGCTGTGCAGCCTGTGTGCTTTGTCTGCATCTGCCTCGGGAAGGCTGGGAACTGAACATTCTTTTTTTTTTTTTTTAATTTAATATATTTTATTGATTTTTTTACAGAGAGGAAGAGAGAGTTAGAGACATCTATGAGAGAAGCATCGATCAGCTGCCTCTTGCGCACCCCCTACTAGGATGTGCCCGCAACCAAGGTACATGCCCTTGACTGGAATCGAACCTGGGACCCTTGAGTCTGCAGGCCGACGCTCTATCCACTGAGCCAAACCGGTTTTGGCAAACTGGACATTCTTAAAGTTGCACCTGGCTCCACAACTCCCCCAGCAGAAAATTCCAGCCAAAGCAATTTGCCAACCAGGCAGGAGGCTGCCTGGTGGGTAGAGGTGCAAGGCAGTTTGGCCCAGAGCTAGTCCAGTCTTTCCAACACATGTGAGGTCCTGACCACTACCCTCCCCCCATCCCCCCCGCCCTCTGGGCCAGTCCTATCTTTTCCTGGGCTCCCAGCCACCAGGGGGAGAGGTGCATCTGCCTAACCCTTCCCTCTCGCCCCTGCCCTGCCAGATCTCAGCCCTCCTCTCTGCACGGCCCCCTCTCCTTCAAGCCCAGGCTTCCTGCTCTGAGTGGCGATGATGATGGTCTTGACTGGTCAGTAAGCAGCTGCCCTGTCCCTAGGGGGCCCTTCTCTCCACAGCCCTGCAGGTGAGTGCTATTGTGTTCCTGTTTCACAAGTGCAAGACTGCCCGAGGCAGAATCCCAGCTCTACCTACTAGCTGGCCTGGGTCCTCAGGCAAGTGACCTCACTTCTCTGTGCCTTGGTGTTCCCATCTGAGAAATGGACGAGTAACAGTTCTGATCCCACAGCAGAGCTCCGAGGGGGAATTCACTGATCTATGCAGAGGGCTGGGAACACTGCCCGCATGTGCTGGGCTCTTGGCTCTGGTTGTACTGAAGGAGTACGGAACCCTGGGAGAGCACAGAGCTGACACAGATGACTAGGGGAAGGACGGGGGCAAGGGTGGGGCTGGGAGAGAGATGGTGGAGCTAGAAAGAGAGAGTAAGGGGAGAAGGGAGAACAGCCAGCTGACTGAGACTTAGTAGGGTGTTTAGAGCAATTTGGGGGATGAGGTTAGCAGCAGGATGCTAGAGTGTGTGAAATGAGAGGTTGATTTTTAAATATATATATTTTATTGATTTTTTACAGAGAGGAAAGGAGAGAGAGAGAGAGTTAGAAACATCCATGAACTGCCTCCTGCACTCCCCCTACTGGAGATATGCCCGCAACCAAGATACATGCACTTGACCAGAATCAAACCCAGGACCCTTCAGTCCACAGGTTGACGCTCTATCCAGAGCCAAACAGATTTTGGCGAGAGATTGATTTTTTTTATTTTTTATTTATTTTTCTAAAAATATATTTTATTGATTTTTACAGAGAGGAAGGGAGAGGGATAGAGAGCTAGAAACTGTCGATGAGAAAGAAACATCGACCAGCTGCCTCTTGCACACCCCCTACCGGGGATGTGCCCGCAACCAATGTTCATGCCCCAGACCGGAATCGAATCCGGGACCTTTCAGTCCGCAGACCGACACTCTATCCACTGAGCCAAACCGGTTTAGGCGAGAGATTGATTTTTTTTTTAAAGTTCTTTTAATCCTCACCTTTACAGATCTCAGAGAGAGAAAGAGAGAGAGAAATATCCATCAGTTGCCTCTCCTACTGGTACATACAGCAACCTAGGTATGTGCTTTGGCCGGCACCGAACCTGCAACCTTTTGGTTCACGGAATGACACTCTAACCAACTGAGCCACCTGCCAGGGCGAGAGATGGATTTTGCTAAAGCTCAGTGAGTATGTATTGATTATGTACAGGATATGGTCCCGGTAGTTGACGGTTTGTAATCTGAGCAGGGAGGCTAAGCAAACACATGAATAGCGAAGCTGGGATGCCACTGGGAACTGGTTGCTGGGACACTGTGCCAGCTCTCAGGGTGCTTGTAATGTACCCCTCGAATCACAAAAGGACGCCCCAAGAAGTTGAATTAAGGAGCCACATTTATTTCAAAGCCGGACTCTGAGGGGCAAATGCTCTCCAAATCTCATAGTGCCCGGCCCCCCTGGCTGAAACATCAGACCGACATAGGCAAATATCACAGAGGTATTGATTCCATCTCGAGGTTTGGAGTGAGGACCCTGGTTTGCAAAAAGCGGTTTGTTACAGAAGCTTAGATTGAGCAGGTTAGTTATCTACAAAGACTAATTGTAGTTTTGGGTCTTGGGACCCCTGAGTCAATGGAAATACATTATCTGGAGCCACTGAGGCAGCTCAGAGTAATTGTGCTGTCCTGGTCTCCAAGTGCAGAGGCCTGTGTTTCAAAAGACCAGAAAGATCCAAATCAATGGGATATTCAAACCACAATCAATGGAGTGTTCAATCGAATGGGATGACTTATATAAATTCAGAAAATTAAAACTTTCCTAGATATATATATATATTATTGATTTTTTACAGAGAGGAAGAGAAAGGGATAGAGAGTTAGAAACATCCATGAGAGAGAATCATTGATTAGCTGCCTCTTGCACACCCCCTACTAGGGATGTACCCACAACCAAGGTACATGCCCTTGACCGGAATCAAACCTGGGACCTTTCAATCCGCAGGCCAATGCTCTATCCACTGAGCCAAATTGCTTTCGGTGAAACTTTCCTAGTATTTTAGCAAGCAAATAATTACAGAAGCCACATCAGCAGGGTTAAAATGTTTAACAGCCATTTTTACCCAAGCAAGGTTGCTACCATGCTTCAAAGGTAACAGGTGATTGAATGTCAAATTGTAGGGCAAGCCCTAACTGGTCTGGCTCAGTGGATAGAGTGTCGGCCTGCAAACTGAATGGTCCCACCTTCGATTCCAGTCAAGGGCATGTACTTCGG
Source organism: Pipistrellus nathusii (assembly GCA_963693515.1). Lineage (NCBI taxonomy): Eukaryota > Metazoa > Chordata > Mammalia > Chiroptera > Vespertilionidae > Pipistrellus > Pipistrellus nathusii. The sequence continues at coordinate 182,964,319 of OY882860.1, read as the reverse complement.
TTGCGGGCACAACCCCATCAGGGCGTGTGCAAGAGGCAACTGATGGATGTTTCTCTCTCATCAGTGTTTCTAACTCTGTATCTCTCTCCCTCTCTGTTAAAAAAAATCAGTAAAACATATATTTTTTAAAATTTGGAGGGCAAGACCCCTGTGGGCCCAGCGATAGCCCCCGAACATGGAGCTACAGAGTCTGGGGAAGAGTTAGGACTTGGCTTCCTGCCTTTTTCCACCACAAAGTTTGCTCTTGGGCTCTTTCTCATTCTGTTGGGAGTGACTGTGGACCTAGGCTCTGGCATGTTTCTAATGTCTTTGTTTCCCCCGCTCTTTGCACTGAGTCTTGGCGAGGCCTGGGTCGCCGAGTTCCACCTACCTTCCCCCCAATGTGGAGGGGACTGTTTCGTGGTCTTTCAGTCTTCAGTGTCACGATGCGACTTCTGGCCCTCTCAAAGCTCGCTTCTTTGTAGGTAACCTGCTTTTTAAAGTTATTATTTTATTTTTCAATTACATTTTACATTCAGCACTATTTTGTATTAGTTTCAGGTGTACAACGCGTGGATAGACATTTATATAGGTTTGTAGGTAACCCGATTTTTTTTTTTTTATCCTTACCCAAGGCTATTTTTTCCTTTTTTTTTTTTTTTTTTTTTTTTTTTTTAGAAAGAGTGAAGGGGACAAAGAATGGGGAAGGGGAGAGAGAGAGGGAGAGAGAGAGAGAGAGAGAGAGAGAGAGAGAGAGAGAGAGAGAGAGAGAGAGAGAGAGAGAGAGAGAGAGAGAACATTAATATGAGAGAGATACATTTACTGGTTGCCTCTCCCATGCACTCCAACCAGGGCCAGGATCAAGCCTGCCCTTGACTTAGGTACATGCCCTTGACTGGGATCCAATCTGAGACTCTCTGGTCCCAGGGGCAGTGCTCTAACCCCTGAGTCACACCAGCTGGGCAGTAACCCACTTCTTTGTTTTTAATCCTCACCCAAGGATATTTTTTTCCACTGATTTTTTAGAGAGAGTAGAAGGGAGAAGAACAGAGAGAAACACCGGATATGAGAAAGACATATTCATGAGTGGCCTCTCACATTCCCCCAACCAGGGCTGGGAGCCTGCAACCGAGGTTCATGCCCTTGACCAGAATCGAACTGGGACCCTTCAGTCCACAGGCTCTATCCACAGAGCAAAACCGGGTAGGGCGCCACTTTTTATCTGTAAAAGCTTCTCAGGCTTTCTCTTACTCTTGGTGTTAGCAAATTTTATCAGGATGAGTTGCTCTTCATTCATATCTGATTCCTTTGAATTACTTCTGTTCTTTTAGACAGCTACTGGGGCCCTCTGGATCTACCACCTATGCCACTTAACTTTTCTTTCGTATTTGTCACATTCTTCCAATTCTTTTTCCCCCCATTTTTTTATTAAGGTATTATATGTGTACATATCTTACCATTGCCCCCCCACAACCCACTCCCATACATGCCCTCACCCCCCGGCGTCCTTTGGTTATGCTTATATGCATGCATACAAGTCCTTCGGTTGATCTCTTATCTCCCCCACTACTCCTTAACCTTCCCACTATAATTTGACAGTTTGTTTGATACTTTACTGTCTCTGTATCTATCTTTTTGTTCATCGGTTTATAATGTCCTTTATTATCCATAAATGAGTGAGATCATGTGGTATTTTTCTTTCATTGACTGGCTTATTTCACTTAGCATGACGCTCTCCAGTTCCATCCAGGTTGCTGCAAATGGTAAGAATTCCTTCTTTTTTATGGCAGCATAGTATTCCATTGTGTAGATGTACCATAGTTTTGTGATCCAATCATCTGCTGACGGGCACCTAGGCTCTTTCCAAATCTTAGCTATTGTAAATTGTGATGCTATGAACACAGAGGTGCATATATCCTTTCTGATTGGTGTTTTCAGTTTCTTAGGATATATTTCTAGGAGTGGGATTACTAGGTCAGATGGGACATTCTCCCAATTCTTTATCCATCTATGTTCATGGTGTTATCCAGTCTAGCTACCTATTTTCTTTCTCATAATGGCCTGTTTCATGGGCTTAGTTTGGGTTCTTTACTAAGCAAACCCTTAGCAAACTATCTGAGTTCAAGTGACTGATCGGGGAGATGAAGCCAGGGGCTCCCTGCAGAGGAGTTGGGAAGGAGATGGGGAAGGGAAGGCAGCCTGTGAGGGGTGCGTTATCAAGCCAGTTACCACCATCAATCATGCTGCAAACCCAGGAAGCCTGTCAAACAGGTCTCCAAGCTGTGCCACCCGAGGGGGGAGGGGCTGGGCATTTCTGCCAATGCCCATCGGTCCCTGGTTGAGAGATGCTTCCCGTATAATTCCTCAGCACGTCCAGCAGGCCACACGGTTGGCAAAGAGGACTCTGGGAGTCAGAAGGTGAAGCAGAAACAAAAACAAGCCTGGCTGGCATGGCTCCGTGGTTGAGCATCGACCTATGAACCAGGAGGTCACAGTTCCATTCTCGGTCAGGGCACATGCCCAGGTGGAGGGTTCAATCCCAAGTGTGGGGCATACAAGGAGACAACCATCAGTGACTTTCTCTCATCATTGAGGTTTCTATCTCTCTCTCCCTCTCCCTTCCCATCTGAACTCAATTTTTAAAATATTTAAAAAATAAAAACAATAATAAATATCAGGCAAGAAGATGCAAGCTGTGGCAGTCAGGAGCTGTACACTGTGAACCAAAGTGAGGAACGTGAGCAGGCATCTGCTGAGTCCTGCGCCATGGCTGTTTCACTCATCTCATAGTGCTCCGAGGACACTGGACAATTTTATTAAATTCCTTCCATCTCCTTAAGTGCTGGCCCATCTTCTGTAGAACTTGGTGCTTCTCTTTTTTATTTTTAAAAAATATATCTTATTGATTGTTTACAAAGAGGAAGGGAGAGGGATAGAGAGTTAGAAACATGAGAGAGAGAGAGAGAGAGAGAGAGAGAGAGAGAGAGAGAGAGAGAGAGAGAGAAACGCCTATCAGCTGCCTCCTGCACACCCCCAACTGGGGATATGCCCTCAACCAAGGTACATGCCCTTGACTGGAATCGAACCTGGGAATCTTCAGTCCGCAGGCCGTCGCTCTATCCACTGAGCCAAACTAGCTTCTCTTTAACGCTTTGGCTTTTATTGATTTGAGGGGAATGTATCTCCTGACGGGAGTCAATGACGGGGGAGGAGAAAGTTGGGGGCCTGCTCTGGGAGTTGTCTTGTGGGAGCACAGAGCCTCAGGTTCCTCCTAGCTGCCAGGGGCTCTGTCCAGTCTCTTGCGTTTCCCGCCCAAGTCCTCGGCACATCACTCTGGTGTGGAGCTACGTGCCTGTGCTGCCTGCTGCTGGCAAAGTGGGCATCAGAGGGGGCAAACAGCTGGTGGTTCTAGATGCCAGCCAACCTAGCACCCGATGATCTCCTTGGAAGAGGCCCTCTTTGTCAGGGTTCTGGTTTGTTCATTGGGAGAAAGGTGCCAGTAGGTCCCTGGCGCCTAACACTGGGCCCGGGGAGGGAAACGGTGAATATTTACAGAATGACTGTCAGCCCAGTGCCCACAAGTCAGAGTCTACCAGGGCGCAGTCCAAGGCTGTGACAGGGGAAAGCATGGATGAGGGCCCCCCCCCCCCGCCCGCTACCTAGAGTCTGGGCGGAGGGGTCAAGAGAGGCTTCTAGAACGTGACAAGACCTGCCAGGAGTGGAATGCAAGCAGAAGTTCCCTTGAGCGAAGGCAGGGAGGCCCAAGGAAGTTGGTGAACTGTATGCAGCGGGGTTGGCAGGAGCCAGAGGGCCAGGGTGGGTGGGGAAGGGCCATCCTGTGTGGGAGGTGGGAGCAGCAGAGGAATGGAGCATAGGCTCATGGGAGTGGGAGCAGAGCAGGATGTATAACAGCTGAACCCCAGTGTAGGGGGCATGGGGTTTCTTCATGTGCTCCCCGTTCCCAGAACCCTTAGAGAAGATTACACACACTTCCTTCTCCAGTACCAAGTACAGGTAAGTGATCAGTGTGGTGACAGCTGCCACCTTGTGGTGATGTTTGTAAAGACACCCTCAGGGAAACCCACCCAGGCCTACCTTCATCACCAGCTTTGCTCCTGCCCTGGTGATGGTGATGACATAGCATTTACTGAGCTCCTACAACGTGTAGGATACAGTGGTCGGCAAACTCATTAGTCAACAGAGCCAAATATCAACAGTACAACGACTGGAATTTCTTTTGAGAACCACATTTTTTAAACTTAAACTATATAGGTAGGTACGTTGTTATTAACTTAATTAGGGTACTCCTAAGCTGGCAGAAGAGCCACATTCAAGGGGCCAAAGAGCTGCCTGTGGCTTGCAAGCCACAGTTTGCCGACCACTGGCTTAGATGACCATGTGTCTATGGAGAGGAGACACATCACCTCCAGGGAGCAGCCCAGTGCCCTTGCCCTCTCTCCCCCCTCTTACCCAGCGTCCAATCACAACCAAAGGAGAACCCACGAGCAGTGGTCATAGCTCCCTGCAGGGAGCGTGTGGCAGGCGTGGCCCTAGGTGCTTTCTGGCAAGCTCCTCCTCCCTCTGACGTCTTAAGAAAGGCACTGAGGGTCTGACCCAGGGTCACCACGGCAGGACAGGGACATTCCTACGGCCAGAAAGATGGCCACCGACAGAGAGGAAGGAGTTAGAGGCCAGGGCCTGCGTGCGGATGTGAACTGTGGGATGAGAAGGGGTTTCTGACTGTGTCCCACTCTGGAGTGCTCAGAGAGGTTTGTTTGGGGGCGTTCTGCCTCCATGGCCTCTGGCAGGTGGGTATATGGGTGCTCAGTGTGACACTGACTCAATGTTGCTTTGTTTGAAATTTTTATAACAAGATGTTGGAAAATTATTAACAGGGGAGGTGGAATGAGAATAAGAGCAGGATGAAACAAAAATGAGAGAGAGAGAGAGAGAGGAATGGGTGGGAGAGGGGTAGAGTGAGAATGAGCAGAGCTGAGCCCCCAATTTCTTCTATGTAAAATGGGGATAATCAAGTTCTTGATTTTGTTATTATTAAGACTCGGTTCTTACTGTAAAGGCCACTATCAAATGAGATAACAGACAGAAAGGTCCATAAATTCCCCCTAGAGACTTATGAGAGAAATCCAACGCAGACTAGCTGAAGCTGTATAAAGGCATGTGTTGGCTCATGGAATTAGAAACCAGAGACCAAGTGGCTTCATCTGGACCCAGGAGATAAAACCCTGTTTTTCTGGCTGTCTCACCTTCTCTCATCTCTGCTTCACGCTAGGCCGACCTACTGTTCTCCTACTGCCTATAGTTCCTTCCTTTTGGCCAGAGAAGATGGCCACTGCCTATAATAAATAAATTAAATAAATGTCCTCCTAGCTTAACTCCAGGGCAAAAGAGGGCCGACACCCTCCTAACCCCACCCACCATCTCCAAAGCAATTCCAAAGAAAGTCCTAAATGGCACTATTTTTTAAATATATTTTTATTGATTTCAGAGAGGAAGGCAGGAAGGAAGAGAGAGAGAGAGAGAGAGAGAGAGAGAGAGAGAGAGAGAGAGAGAGAGAGAGAGAGAGGAAGAAGAAGAAGAAGAAGAAGAAGAAGAAGAAGAAGAAGAAGAAGAAGAAGAAGAGGAGAAGGGAAGGGAAGGGAAGGGAAGGGAAGGGAAGGGAAGGGAAGGGAAGGGAAGGGAAGGGAAGGGAAGGGAAGGGAAGGGAAGGGAAGGGAAGGGAAGGGAAGGGAAGGGAAGGGAAGGGAAGGGAAGGGAAGGGAAGGGAAGGGAAGGGAAGGGAAGGGAAGGGAAGGGAAGGGAAGGGAAGGGAAGGGAAGGGAAGGGAAGGGAAGGGAAGGGAAGGGAAGGGAAGGGAAGGGAAGGGAAGGGAAGGGAAGAGAAGAGAAGAGAAGAGAAGAGAAGAGAAGAGAAGAGAAGAGAAGAGAAGAGAAGAGAGAAACATCACTGACGAGAGGAAATCATGGATGAGCTGCCTCCTGGGGATTGAACCCACAACCGGGAATGTGCCCTTGACCAGAATAGAACCCTAGAGCCTTCAGTCTGCAGGCTGATGCTCCATCCACTGAGCCAAACCAGTTAGGGCTAAATGACACTGCTTTGATCAGGGGTCCCCCATGGACCCCTCACTATGGTTGGGCAATGATCCAGTCTGAGTTACTTTGCCCCCTAACTAGGGGTGGTGGGATGGATACACTTCATAAATGGCAGCCCCAGAAGGCCTACCTGTCTGGGGGAGGGGCAGGGCCGGGAGCAAAAGTTCTGGACAATCAAACCCCAGAGCCGGCCAGGCTGGGACTCTTTGCTTAAGGCCCAAGTTGCCGCAGGAGAGACCATATCAGAGGAGCCGGAATGCCCATGGCCGGCGCAGTGGAGGACTAGCAGATGCTTCCTCTGTAGCTGGTCCTGTTCCGAATGCCCCACAGGGTCAGCCCCTGGGGACTGCCGGGAAATCCCAGCCTCGCGAGCCCCGTTCTCCCCGCCCCACACTGGCTTCCCAGCCTCCCTTGCAGCTAAGGCGCCCACAGGTGATCTGGGTCCGGCAATCAGACTCGCCCCCGGGGAGACCTGGGTGAGGACGTGAGGAAAGAGGCTCCACTTGGTCCCGGAGGGTGGCTGCGGCGCGCAGTTTCGGTGAAAATCTTGGTGCAGAAATGCCCTAGCGGAGCAGCAGCGGCAGCGGTGGCTGTGCAGTTTCTGTGGCCGATTCGGGCATCGATCCTGGAAGCTTAGCCTGGAGCCACGCCTGCCAGTCCCTCAGCCAATTCCGTGAGTTCATTTCCTCTCATGAAACTCCTTTCACCCTAGTCAGTATGGCTCAGTGAGAGTCAACCTATGAACCAGGAGGTCAGGGTTGACGCCAGGTCCAGGGCATATGGCCGGGTTGCAGGCTGATCCCCAGCAGGGGGCATGCTGGAGGCAGCCGATCAATGATTCTCCCTCATCACTGATGTTTCTCTCCCTCTCCCTCTGAAATCAATTGAATATAAAGCTCCTTTTCTGCTTAGTCAGTAAGAGTGTGTTTCTGTTGCTTACAAGGAAAAGCCCTGATTAGTAGATATTCACATCCTCCAGGACAGGGTTGGGGTAGGAGAGGTCCCCTGAGGGACAGTGCTCCCCACTTGCCAGGGATGACCCATTGGGGACTGAAAGGCCGGGAACTTAAGGCAGACCAGAGCAGTGCTGTCAGATCGCCTGCGAGCCCAGCACCAGCCCCAGGACCCGGTACCAAGCTCCTAGGGGGAGGATGGCTGACAGGAAGTCGGATGGGAAAACAGTCTGAGCACACACGGATGTCCACGGATGACCTAGCATTATTTATTTATTGGTTGTTATTGAAGCAAATCCACATACCATGCATTAGCCGTTTTAAAATGCACAATTCAGTGGCGCTCAGTGCATTCACAATGTGCAACCAGCATCTCTATCTAATTCCAAAACATGTTCACCACCCCTCACAGGAGACCCCGTGCCCATGAAGCAGTCACTCCTCATCTCCCCTGCCCCCACCCCCCCACCCCCCAGTCCCTAGCAACCAGTAGTAGTAGGCTTTCTTTCTCTTTGGATTTACCTATTCTGGTTATTTCATATAAGTGGAACCATATAACAAGTGACATTTTGTGTCTGGCTTCTTTCACTTAGCATGATGTTCTTTAAAAATATATTTTATTGATTTTTTACAGAGAGGGAGAGAGATAGAGAGTTAGAAACATTGATGAAAGAGTCATTGATCAGCTGCCTCTTGCACACCCCCTACTGGGTATGTGCCCACAACCAGGGTACATGCTCTTGAACTGAATCAAACCTGGGACCTTTCAGTCTGCAGGCTGACGCTTCATCCCCTGAGCCAAACCTGTTTCAGCTAGCATAATGTTCTTGATCCACGTTGTAGCATGCATCAATGTTTCATTTTTCAAGGTTGACTAATACTCCATTGTATGGGTACACCGCTATGTGCTCACCCACTCACCATTGATGGACATTTGAACAGTCTTCGCCTTTGGGCTGTTGTGAGTAGTGCTGCTGGCCAAGAAAGGGCGGGTAGGACTCCTAGAGTCCTGTGGGCCAGCGTGAGTGACCCAGCCCTGAGTCAGTGACACTATAAACCTCTTCAGCCTGGCGCAGAGACACTGACGGAATCTGGGAGCTTCCTGGTGAGTCCTGGGCTGACCAGAGAACACGGGGCCACTGCCAGGAGGGGGGGAAAGGTCTCTGTGGTGGCTGATTCTCGGGGCCTTTGAAGGAGGAACGGTGGGCCTGAAGGGGGAATCTCAGTCATTCGCCAGAGACCAGATCAGCATCGTCATTCAAGTACAGCATTGGAGGCAACAGGGCAGGTCTTGAATCCTGACCAGTAATCACCAGCCACGGGACAACGAGGCCACTATTTTATCTTCCCAGGTCTCTGTTCCTCTTCCGGAAAGGGGCTAATAGCCACCCACCCTTCCCAAGGTTACTGTTAGCTAATGTGATGGAAGTAATGTATAATAACTTTCTTACAGTAAGGCCGTGTTACTCTTATTATTATGGTTTGGTTAGTGTTACTGTCGCTCTGGTTTCTGTTGGACCCTGATGTATTATAGTTCTAGGCCGCAGTGGTTAGCAAACTCATGTCAACAGAGCCAAATATCAACAGTACAATGACTGAAATTTCTTTTGAGAGCCAAATTTTTTAAACTTAAACCATATAGGTAAGTACATTGTTATTAACTTAATTAGGCCCATGCCTAAGCTAGCCTTTACTAAAAACTCACGGGGCCAAAGAGCCGCATGTGGTTCACGAGCCACAGTTTGCCAACCACTGGTCTAGGGTGTTAACATAGTGTAGTAGATGTGACTCTATTTAGCCCATAAACCTGGGAGTGCACAGATGTCTTTCTTCCCTTTTCCATATCTGAATGAGATTTCTTTATTGGTTCTCCATTCCCTTGGAGGAGGGAACGTATCCATCCATCTGGGATGTCTCATCTCTCCCCAGGGTGGCAGCGAGCCCGCGGAGGGGACTCACATGGAACCCAGTCCTCGGGAGCGGTCTCCTCTCCCCCCTCACAGGCATCTGTCTGGTCGTGGGCATTGTATGAGTCGGGGTTCTGGTGCAGAAACAGGAGCAGTAGCATGTATTAAGGGATGTATTGTCAGCAATTGGTTTCTGCCGTGGTGGGAGCTGGCCAGGCGGGTTGGAATCTGCAGGACAGGTTGTGAGGAAGGCTAACCCTGGTCCACAGGTGGAATTTCGTCTTCAGCGGGGCTTCCATTCTGCCCCTAAAGCCTTCCCACTGATTGACCCGGATGCACCCAGGTGATCTATCTCTCTTACCGATACTGATCATATACTGATCCCAGCCCCAGAATACCTTCACAGCTGCACCTAATGTTTGAGTAACTGGGGACTCTAGCCTACCTGTAAAATAGACCATCACAGTCATCAACCCCCAGCCACCTCCTGGGCTGTCTCAGGCCAGTCCTCCCCGCTACACCACCTGAACCCCCCTGACCCCTGACAACCCAGCACAGTGTGGGACCAGGAAGCCTGGATTTGAATCTTGCTCTGCCATTAGTAGCCCTGGCACATTGGACAGATTCCTTAACCTCCTTCAGACCATGAAATGGGGGTGATAATAGTACCTACCTCCTGTGGTTGTTGTGAGGATCAAATGGGCAAGAACTTGCAAAAAGTGCTTAGGACAGCGGCTGACAGAAATATTCTCTCTGCTCCTGCCCCCACCCCATGCTGCGTGCGGGAACGCTGGGCCTGCTGCTCTCAGATCTCCAGCCTTGCGCTGGTTGTATTATGTCCCTGGCCTAGCACGTCACTGGGCCAGCCAAGTGGCTGGGAGAAAAGGAGATAAGCACGTGGGCAGCGCAGCCCAAAGGGGTCCTGGCAGTGCACGCGCGCCCCCCAGAGGAAATAGGGAGAAATGCTGGGGAAGAATCGTTCAGGGCCCTGGCAGCTTTGCTGGAAAACAGAGGGCGACACGAAGAGGGGCGACGTTTTCTTCTCCCTCTTCCTTCCAGAGAGACCTGTGACGGTACCTCCTTGGCCACCACACGCTCTGAAACATCTAAAACGAGGAGGCGGCCCCACAGATGTTTGCACAGCGGACAGGCGCCGGCCGCCGACTCGCCTCCAGAGGGCGCGCCTGAGCCACCGCGGCGCCTATAGGCGGTTCCCACAGGGACCCGGGATGCGTGGGCACCCTGCGAGTTCTTGGAAACCCCGAGGAGAGCAGGGCACTTCCTGTAGCGCTCTGGGTGGGAGTGCCAAGAGTGTGTGATTCACGGCGATTCTGTGGCCGTGACTTCATTGCCTGTCGGCCTGGGGGACTGCGGTCAGGTGACCCGTCTCGGCTCCCAGGAGGGCTGGGCTGTGAGTTCCTTGGAGCCAGGCTGCGGTTCCTCTGCCCTCCCCCCAGTCCCTGCGTAAGCAGGACCTCAGATCCGATCGTGTCTGCCTCGCTTTCCCCTGATGTCGCCCAGGGAGCTTTAGTTAGCCTCTGCAGACCCCTCTGCCATGCCTGGCCGAAGGCGGCCCTTGCCCGGATGCGGGGTCCCATGGGCACAGGACCTGCTGTTCAGTGACCCGGGCATCCCCCGGCTCTGGCCTCTCTGCTAATGAGGCTTAATGTGTGTCCAGGTGACTGACACTGGCCAGAGGAGGCTGGAGGGAAAGGAAGAGTGTTAGGATAAAAAGTGACACTTAGTGGGGCTGTGTTCAAATGCTCCCTCCCGCGCCTACCCCCATCCTCCACCACCTCTGCAGCCAGGGTTTTAGAGCACGCTGGTGCCCTCAGATCCCAGCCCTGCCTGCCAGTGAGGAGGCAGTTCCTGCCCCCTGACTCTCCAGGCCCCTCCATAAGTTCATCAGGACCTCATGCCCATCAGACCCCGCAGGCCTCTCTGTGCTTGAAGAGAGGCAGGCAGGGGTCAGGGAAGGAGCTTGCGTTTTGAAAAGGGGTATAGACTTAAAACCAGGGGCTGGAATCTTGCTTCTGCTAATAACAGCATGACTCTGCTTCATTCATGAGTTCTATGAGCCTCGGTTTTCTCATCTGTAAGGTGGGCATTATAATACCTACCTCTTAGGATTAAAGAAGATGTGTGTGCAGTGCCTCGTACAGAACCTGACGTGTAGCACACAGCAGATAAATGCTTGTTGCATAAGAGAATCATTTATTCACATGTAAATATATACTTACGGTAGAATATGTATTTGTTTATATATAAATTAAGTAGCCTATTAATATTATAGATAAGTAGAATGTCAACATTATAGACCCAAAGATCTGGGAGCACCTCAGAAATGGGGGCCCAGCCCCTCATACTAGATATTTAGATTCTTCCTGGATCCATTTATCCTGGCAGAGAAGGTGTGATGTGGAGTAAGGGCCAAACTCCTTGGTTCAAACTCCTGCTGAGATACTAACTAGAGTGTGACCTTGGGCAAGTTACTTTATCTCTCTTTGCCTTTTTCCTCGTCTATAAAATGGGCATAATCACAGCTCCTTCTCAGGTTGCTGAAAAGATGAATGAAAGAATATCTGAGAAGCCCTGGCCAATGTGTCTGAGTTGGTTGGAGCATCATCCTGTACACCAAAAGGTGGCAGTAAGGGCACATACCCAGGTGGTGGGTGTGATTCCTGATTGAGATTGGGGTCCCAATTGATGTTCCTCTCTCTCTCCTCTTCCTTTCCTCTCTCTGAAATCACTAAAAACATATATATTTTTTAAAAAGTTAGTTGCAGTATAAAATGTGAGATCATACCAATGAATTTTTCTTACTCTTTTACATTAAAACCCATTGAGCTCACCCTGGCCAGAGTGGCTCACTTGGTTGGAGCATCGTCCAGTACACCAAAAGGTGGAAGGTTCGATTCCCAGTCGGGGCACATACCTCGGTTGTGAGTTTAGTCACCAGTTGGGGCCCTTATAAGAGGCAACGGATCAATATTTCTCTCTCTCCCTCTCTCCCTTCCTCTCTCACTAAAATAAGTACTAATAAGCATGTCCTCAGTGAGGATGAAAAAAAAAAAATCCATTGACTTACCTTGTATTTTAATCTATCTTTTATCCATGCATGATTTTGGAGCATAATACATTAGTCCTGTTAAAAGATATCGAACCACTGACTCACGCAAATCTTTGAACCGTTGACACATTTCATTCCCATAATGAAAAAATTTCATGTTGCCATTGATTTCATCGCAAATTCTTTCAGTATTGGGAAGCTGTCAAATCCATGGTGTGAAATTTCCAACATTTATATTTTTGCTCATAAACTCAAATTTTGTTGGCAACAAGTACCGTAACTATCAGTTGGTTTCCTTGAAGTCACAGGCTCACTACGTTCATTTTCAAGAAGATGCCTACCGAATGCCGGATCTGAATAATCAGATCTACAATTTTAACAATTGTCTTCAGATGGAAATGGAGCTCCAAGACAAATGGCCAGTTTTACCTGCAACTCAAACAATTGCACGAGTGCTCTTTGGAGAGCATCGTGGAGCTTCCATTTGAGCAGAAATGTTTTATGCATCTTTCCCTTTCATTCATGCATGACATCAGAGAAGGTCACATATGGGCCCTGCCTGGTTTCCTCCGTGGTTAGAGCATCGACCCACAGACCTAAGGGGCTTGGGTTTGACTCCCAAAGGCCGGTACCTCGGTTGCACATTCCCCAGCCCCATATACAGGAGGTAACCAATAGATAGATGGATGTGTGTCTCTCTCACCTGGATGTTTCTCTTTTCCCGTCCTCCCTCCCTTCCATCTGTCTCCATCTTCCCTTGCTTCTACTCTCTTTAAAATTCATGGAAAAAATATCCTCAGGTGAGGATTTAAAAAAAAAAAAAATTTAAAGTCACATACTCAAGGGCCAAGGCTTAGTAAATACAATAATATTACTGTCTCATGAAGGATTTTTCTGCATTGATAGTATTTAATAGTACTTTTGAAAAAAAAATCCTCATTTGAGGATACCTTTATTGATTTTAGAGAGAAAGGAAGGGAGAGAGGTAGAGGAGCATTGATGAGAGAGAGAAAAATTGATTGGTTGCTTTGTGCATGCCCCACCCAGGGATCAAACCTGCCACCTGGGTATGTCCCCTAACAGGGAATCCAACCCACAATCTTTTTGAGTCATTTAACAGTATTTTTACATTTTTATTTTTCAATTACATTTTGCATTCAATATTACTTTTAATTACTTTTAATTACCACTACAACATAGTGGTTAGATGATCATTTACTTTACAACGTGTCCCCCCAATAATTCCAGTGCCCACCTGGTACCATACATAGTTATTACAATATTATTGACTCTATTCTCTAGGCTGAACTTTACATCCCTGTGACGATTTTGTAACTATTTTGTACTTTTTAATCCTTCTCCTTTTTCAGCCAACCCGCCCCCCCCCCACACCCGCAATCTGGCACCCATCAGTCTATTTTCTGTGGCATGAGTCTGTTTTAACTGTGTTTGTTTGTGTACTTTGTTCTTTAGATTCCACATATAAGTGAAATCATATAATATTTGTCTTTCTCTGTCTGACTTATTTCACTTAGCATAATACTCTCTAGGTCCGTCCATCCATGCTGTTGCAAATAGTAGGTAAGATTTTATGGCCAAGCAATATTCCATTGTATATATCTACCACCACTTTTTATTCACTTGGGTTGTATCCATATCTTGGCTATTGTAAATAACACTATAATGAACACAGGAAGGGAATCATTAAGAATATTCTTAAGTAAAGCAAGCTTTTAAAAAAAATTGCAAATGCCTAGTGGTGAGGCATAAAGTAACTGCCTACCTGTATGGTTTGATTCTTGTTAAGGTGCCAGCAGTGCTACTCAACACTGCTTTTGCATTGTTGCACATGTCAACAAAGTTATTAAAAAGCAAACGCATGAGGTGGTCATGCTTTTGACCTCGTGGACTCCTTGAAAGACTTTGGGGACCACTCTTTGAGAAATGCTGTCCTACAGGGTGAAGCCCAAACTTCTTGGTGTGGCCCAGACGGTTCCCTATGACCTGCCCTGCCCATCTGTCATACATTGCATGCCTACTCAAGTTCACGCTTTACCGGGAAAGGGTGGCTCACCTGGGGGAAGAGACCTGCCCCTAGAACCTAAACCAAGCTGCCCAGCAGCTCATATTCTCCAGGAGCAGGAAGCAAAGTGACCTTGTTTCTGGCTCCAAACCCCTGGGCCTTTGCTTGAGCTGCTCACTCTGAACAAACGCTTTGACCTCGGGGCCTCCCTAGCACTCGCTTTCCTTTCTGGTGAGTTCCTATACATTCCCCAAAGTCCAGCTCAACTATCACCTCCTCTGTGAAGCCTTCCAGTCTATACCCACAGAACTTCGTACAAACCTCATTCATTGACCTTAATGCATTGTAGAGGGTCACGGGGCCTGATCAACAACTCAGAATCCCAAGCTGAAACCTGGACGTGGTTTCTTAAATCATTTGGTTTTAAAACCTGCCTTGAATGGACAGGAGGCTATTTATAGTCTTTTTTTTTTTTTTTTTTTTTAGCCTACTTCCTGGGAATACTCATACATTTTACTGCAGCAATATAAATATGTTTCATTCCCATGTGGAGTGCTGTGAGAACAATGGTATATGCCTCATAGTATCTAAAATCTGATAAATTCTGAAATCCAAGAGCCATATGACCCTCAAGGATTGTGGACTTGTATTCCTTTCCCTTGACTATGCCCATATTTTCCTGTTTATCCAAAACCCATGAAGAGGGGTACCGTGCCCTGAGCACATCTGTATCCCCAGATTTCAGCAGGGCATTTGGAATGCAGACCAGATTGGAGCTCAGAATTTTAGGGTGGCATTCAGGTTACACTGACCGATTAAACATATGCGTCTAAATTTGCTCCTTCCTGAAACCACTAACCCTTCTGGGAGAGGGATTTTGGACAAACACAGTCAACCCACAATGTTGAGCACACAGGATGGGAAACCACACCACAGAGAGCGGCAGGGTCACTGCTCTGCCAGGCCTGGGAAAGCCGAGTCCCCAGGAGCCACGGGAAGGCTGAGCAGAAACCGGATTGGCACGCGGGCTCCGCCAAAGACAAAGAGCCTGGCAGCCCAGGGCCCCTGGGAGGGATGGGGCAGCGGTGCTAAAATAAGAACGACTGGGCAAGCTATTTAAGAAGCGAATGTATCCTCGATGCCTTCTCCCACCCCATGTTCCCCACACTCCCGTGCACTGATCCTCCGGCACAGGGAGAGGTTGGAAGATCATTCCCAGGAAGGGTGAAGGGTAAAGCAGAACTCCTATGGATCAGGGGTGCCGAGCACAGCTGAGGGCATGGGGATTGCAAAAAAAACGGGACAAAGCCAGCATATGTGTTTTCATGCTGATGGTGGGAACACCACGCCTCCACTCCTCCAACCCTCTCCCCTCAGCTTGGTCCCTGGGACCCTGGCAGCCAAACCTACCTTCTGGGGCGGGGCTTGCAGGATGTCTGGCTTAAAGGAAGGAATGAAAAGTGCTGCCATCCTGGCTTCCCAACAAACAGGTCCACAGGCAACCCTGTTTGGAAGCTCCATGTTGACAGTCCCCCAGGCACTAAAGCTTCCAATGAGCTTTTTGGTTTTTCCTGGGCCACAGAGCTCAGGAAGGCCTCCTACCTGAGGAAAACCTGGGTCATGGAAGAGAGAGACCAAAACAAGCAGGATAAAAGCAGCCAGGAGGACACAGGTCCTATGCAGGATGGTTTTTTAAAAAAGCATTGACTTCAGAGAGATAAGAAAAGAGCATTGCATCTCTAAACTGAACCGAAAACAGAATACCAAAAGAAAACATTCCAAGGTCTAAAGATATGATCATTGAAATCAAAATAGTCGGTCAAAAAGTTGGAAGATCCAGTTGAGGAAATATCTTAAAAATCACAAAAAGACAAAGAAATTGAAAAGAAGAAGAAGAAGAAGAAGAAGAAGAAGAAGAAGAAGAAGAAGAAGAAGAAGAAGAAGAAGAGTAGTAAAGGGAAGTGCAGACCAGGAGATCCAACATCAGAATAAGAGGGGTTCCAGAAGAGAACAGAGGAAATGGGGGTGAGGGTGGTGGTGAGAAATTGCTTAAGAGAAACTTAAGAAATTCTGCAGAATCCCATTCTCCAAACAGAAAGGGCCCAGTGCCCAGCGTGGTGGATAAAAATAGACCCAAAGAAAGGCACTTTACTGAAATTTTAGAACGAATGCTGAGGAAAAGGAGCAAGTCTCTACAGCATTCTAGAGAGAGAACAAAATCAGAACAGCTTCAGACTTCTCAGAGCAACACTGCGGACTAGAAAATGACCCAATGATGTCAAACGTCAATGAAAATAAATCTTTACTCTAGACTCTCGCTGAAGGTATCAATGGGCTACGAAGAACTTGACAAAAACATTTTAGACATGCAAGGTCCCAACATACTTTCTCAGCAAGCCATGGAGGACTCGATCCACCTAAAACAAAGAGCGAGAATCCCTGAGCAGAAGAGAGTGACTTTTGTGGCCCAGACCCACGGTAACCAATTCCACCAGTTCAGAGGGCGCCCTGGGACTTGGCATATAGACGCAGGGACATATTTGAAACCTTCCTGCCAGGATCCTAGCGCGAGGAAGAGAGGGCCCAGATGAGTGGAGCTCTGATTCTTTCTGGGACCTGCTTGCCTTGACCAGGGGCTCCTGGAGTTCCAGCTCTGCCAGGGGTGCCCTGCAGTGGTTTCAGCCCCACTGTGTTCAGCTTTTGTTGTTGTTGATGTGAATCCTCACCCGAGGGTTTTTTCCATTGATGTTCAGGGAGAGTAGGAGGGAGAGGGAGAGACAGAGAGAGAGAAATGTTGATGTGAGAGAGACACATTGATGGGTAGCATCCTGCTTGTGCCCTGACCAGGGTTGGGGATTGAGCTTGCAATCGGGATTCCCTTGATCAGAATTGAACCCAGAACCCTTTAGTCTGGGGGCCAACGCTCTATGATGGTCTCTCTGCTGACACTCTATCCACTAAGCCAAACCAGCTAGGGCTAAATGTGTTCAGCTTTGATCCACTCCCAAGACCTCCTGCTAAGAAGCAATCCAGAAAACAAAAACAAAGACAATAGGCATAGCCCTCGCCCCATGAAGGAATGTTCCCCCCACCCTGCCCTTTCAGATGCCCTGATAATACCACTGACTTCAGGGGAGCAGCTCTTGTAAACAGCCCACGCCCCTGGGAACCCCCAGTCTATCGTCCAGTTGATTTTCTCCTGGGAGAGAAAAATCTATTAATAGCAATATGGCCCCATTCTTACAATGCTTTGAGCTTTTTTTTTGGTTATTCAGAACTAACCAATATGTCATTTATAGAAATGCACATATCTGTATGCAGATGCTAAACTGGGAAGAAGTGCAAAGGAATGAACTGAAACATCAGAATAGGGATCCTCTTTGAGAGGAGAATGATGCTATCTTGGAGGGGCTCAGGGTGGGATTTTGAGGCTACCAGAAACGGTCTTTGTTCCTAACCAATTTTATTTTAAATGGCAACATATAATTATAGATTCTTATATTGGGGATTCACTTCACAATAAAAAATTTAAATTTAGGATAAATGAGGACCAGTGATATGTTTGATTTGTAAGTTTATGTGTATCTAGAAGCCCGATACATGAAGATTTATGCAAGAATAGGCCTTCCTTTCCTGGGCTGCCTGCACAGCCTTTCCGCTCCAGCCTGGGAGCCGCCTCTTTTTGCTCCGGCCCCACCTTCCCATGCTGCCCAGTGGCTGGAGCAGTGCATAATGCCTGCATTGTCACCATGGCAATGACTCAAGCATCCTGCCCCGCCTCTGGCTGCTCAGCGCCTGTGTATACAAATTAACCCACCATCTTTGGCTTAATTTGCATACTCACTCCTGATTGGCTGGTGGGTGTCACGAAGGTATGGTCAATTTGCATTTTCTCTTTTATTAGTGTAGATTAGGCCACCTTGTATCATCCTGTGTCATATGCTGAAGCATCCATCTTATATAAAAACTGCAGTTTGAAATCTTAATCCTGCTATTTGGCTTCTGTAAATGCTTGCTTGCTTAAATAATAAGGAAAATAAGACTACTCCCACTTCAGAGAGACCTTTAAACCTTCCCCAGATGAAATGACCAGTGCTGGCACCAGGCCAAGCCTTTGGTTGAGATCTCAAGGCCCCAGTACATAGGGGCTCTTTAAGAACTTGCAAAGGGGGCTGGAAACACCCCATATTTGGAAGACAAAGAAGCTAAAATCATATAAATAGGGAAAGTTCCTCCATGTTGGGCCCAGAATTTGAGACATTTTCCTCTGGACCACGCTCAGTAAATGTAACTCCATCTCTCTAAGTATTGCTTGGTTCTTCTACGGTCTTCTGTAACAATGCAAGCCCCTCCCTTGATGGCCCTGCTCCTCATCACCTGCCTCCTGTCCTCAGTCCCTTTCCATTCCCTCTCCCCTGCTCTACTGTTTCTTTTTTCCACAGTAGAGCATGTATAAGCTTCTCACATCCTCCAGATTAGATCTCAAACTTTTTATTTCAAGACCCCTTTTATGCTTTTAAATATTACTGCAGACTTAAAACAAAAAACACACCTCATTATGTGAGTTGGTCTATTAATATTTACATATTTGAAATTAAAAGATAAAAAGTCAAAATACATGAATGGCAAACACACATTCTGTAAGCTCTTATCGGCCATCGTTAGCCTTTGAACTCCATTGGAAGCTCAGCAGAGGTGGGAGTGAAAAAGGTAATAACATTTAGTAGCCTGATGGGCATATTTTTGACCACCTGAAAGAGCATCAGGGGTCCCCAGGATTCTATTTTGTGATCCTTTGTTTTAGAACAATGCCCAGCACACAGCAGCCACTACTCCTCAAATGGGGACTTAGCTAGAAAGCCCTCTGCTAGCTGCTCCTGTGATACAAAAGGAGAACAACCAATCCCTCCCTTGACTCATCTCTCAGGTGTCCTTCTGGGCTGCTGGTCCTAGAATGTCTGTGCTCAGCCTCAGTCCACATTTCTGGAGAAACCCTTTCATGGCAGCAGTGCTGGTATCAGTCCAAGGAGAGTCTGCAGCCAGCGTGCACTGTGGCCCAGCCCGAGGGCTTTCGACATATTTGGGTGTTTATCACCAAGATTGGGCACTGCCTTGGAGACGCTGAGAGAGGAGAACATGTGGCTCCCTGCTGGGCAGAGCCAAAGAAAGCACTGAGAGGCGAGGACTCCGCTGAGAGCCATGTGACCCTGGGTGGGTCCCTTTCCAAATGCCTTTCTTTCTCTGTGGGTTGGAGGCCGAGTGCTCCCAGCGTTAGGCTGGGGTCCTGGGATGGTCAGTGCAACGTTTCTGGATCCTAAGCCATTCGTCTAGAGAGGGCTGACTGGTTAGTGAGTGAACCTAGCTGCTCTGGAGGCATTTGATCTTCCCCCCAGAAAACCAGGGGCCCTGGAGTCCTGGGGATCGTGGAGCCATAAAGAAAGCCAACAAGAAGGCCACTGCCTGATGGAACAGAGAACACCGAGGCCACCCTCCATGTCACTGGGACCCAAATTTGGTGAAGCCAGATGATGACAATGGAAGTCCTAGTGGACTGCAATGAGAAGAGGTGATCTAATTAATTCCATAGAGTTTGTTTTGTGTGTTCAACAAGTGCAATTGAGCAAGTGTTATTTGTCGTTTCTTGTGTGACACACTGAGAAAGAATATTGTTATGAACAACATGAGGTCCCTGCCCTTGATGGCTGATATACCTTTTCCAAATAATTAACACTTAAATATCTGAAGGTTTCCCATAAAAACCCAAATGTCCAGCATCACCTGACAATTGGTTTGCCATTGGCATCCTGTTGCCCGCAGGTGCTAGGGTCACACACCCACCCTGCCTGCATCTATGGGCATGTGGTGTGACACCGGGATGTGCAGCTGGAGGGGGAGACAAAACACGTTGCTAGGTAATTGTGTTAACCTGGAACTGTCACAGGGGCTACAGGAGCATGAGAGTGGGGAGAAGTAGAAGTCAGGAAAGGTTTCACAGAACAAGGTTACTGTATCCAGTGGCCTTCAGAGAGTTCTGCACGTAGCACAGTGGTCGGCAAACTTTGGCTCGCGGGCCACATGCGGCTCTTTGGCTACTTGAGTATAGCTCTTCCACAAAATACCACGGCCTGAGCGAGTCTATGTTGAAGAAGTGGCATTAGAAGAAGTTTAAGTTTAAAACATGTGGCTCTCAAAAGAAATTTCAATCGTTGTTCTGTTGATAGTTGGCTCTGCTGACTAGTGAGTTTGCAGACCACTGGCTTAGCACGTCTCTTTAAAAATATGTTTTTATTGATTTTAGAGAGAGAGTAAAAGAGGGGAGAAGAGAGAAAGAGAAGCATGGATCAGTTGTCTCCCGTATGCACCCTAACCAGGGATCGAACCGAGGTTCAATTGAACCCACGACCTTTCAGTGCACAGGATGATGCTCCAACCAACTGAGCCACACTGGCCAGGGCAGGGCAGCATTATTATTAATACCCTCTAGTTTCACCTCCTTAAGCCAGTACTCCCTTCGGCCCTTCCCATATGCTGCTTTCTCTGGGGGAGGAGGGATGTTCTTCCCCATATCTTTCCATGGCTGACATCTTCCTGTTGTTCAGCTCTTAGCTTACTAGTAAAAGGGATCTTCTCGCCCAACCAAAGTGGCTCAGCCATGCCCACAGGTGCAGGTAGGGTGGGTGCAGGTGTAGTGCTGAGCACCTAAAGGTTGAGCGTAGTGCTGTGCACCTAAAGGTTGCAGGTCTCATTCCTGGTCAGGGCACATACTCAGTTTTCAGGTTCAATTCCTGGTTGGGGCAGGTACATTGTTGTGTTTTTTTTTTTAAATCCTCACCTGAGGAAAAAACCAAGATGGTGGCATAGGATAGACACGTGAATGCAGCCTACCACAACAAATTTGAATTTAGAACTAGAAAACAGGGGAAACATTGCCCTAAAGTGCTAGACGGCTGGCTGAGAGGAGGCTTTGCCATCTGGGAAGGAGAGAGAAGGCACGCTGAACCTCAGGAACTGTGAAGGTGCGGAGAACTGTGCGCGCGAAAAGGCGGCCGCCTGACTGCACTGCTGGATTGCTTGTGGAGTGCTGAGAGGGCAGGCTGAGTTTGCTGCTGGCTTACTCCTTGCACGCAGAGAGGGCAGACAGCTAATGCTCAGCAGCTAGCTTTCTTATTCGGGAGGAAAACAGAACCACCCTATTGCTCTGATAGACGGCCTCAGACAGGGTGAGGCCAGACTGTCAGGCAATGGGCAGAGATCTCTTGGAGGTGTGTGAAGCCAGCGGCCAATACTGCAGGACTCAGAAACCAGACCCTTGTAGGGAGGGGCTGAATAAAGCTTGTCTGCACCACCTGAGACTCCGCCTCATCCAAGTGGAGCACAGAAGCCCTTCCAGTGGCTAGCTTTCTCATTTGCAGTGAATAAGGACTCTCCTAGGGAGTGACAGACAGGAAACTAAAGCTTGTCTGCGCCTATACCAAAGAAATGCGTGCGCCTGCAACCAATTGTGTGGGATTCAACAAACTTGTCTGTTCCACCCCGAGACTCCACCCCATTCAAGCAGAATATAGAAACCCTCCAGCTGACACACTTCTGATCCTCATAGCCAATTGGCTTGGAGATCAGCGCTTCTCAGTGATACCAACAACAAGCAAGGCTTAATAACAAGACTGCACACACAGCCCACAAAGGGCTACACCAAGACTGACCACCTCAGGTAACTGGGAGACTGACCCACTGAACCATATAGGATACCTTAGCACACAAAGCCACCCTACCAACTCAAGGAAGCTGTGAAAATGCCGAGACAAGGAAACAGATCACAAACAAAAGAAATGGAGGACAAGAAGCGACTGGATATAGAGTTTAAAACCACGCTTATAAGGATTTTCAAGAGTTTCCTAGAAAAGGCCAATAAAATAAACCAGACCTATGAGGATATGAAAAGGGATCAACTAGAAATAAAGAATACATTGTCTGAAATAAAATTTTTTATACAGAGTCCTAAAAACAGAATGGAAGATAAAATAAAAAATAAAATAAAAATAAAAATAAATAAATAAATAAAATCCTCACTTGAGAATGTTTTCCCATTGATTTTTAGAAAGAGGGGGAAAGACAGAGAAATATCGATGTGAGATGTGAGAGAAACACATTGGTTGTTTGCCTCCTGCAGTAGGCCCAACCAGGGTCCAGGCCAAGGAGGAGCCTGCCACCAAGGTACAAGAATCAAATAAAAGATTTGGAACACAAAAAGCCAGAGGACACTCCTCCACAGAAGCAAGAAGATAAGAGAATCCAAAAAGTTGAAGATAATGTAAGAAACCTCTGGGACAATTTCAAACGAACCAACATCAGAATTATGGGGGTCCCAGAAGAAGAGAGAGAGCAAGATACCAAAAACATACTGAAAGAAATAGTGACAGAAAACTTCCCCCACCTGGGGAAAGAAATAGACTTACAAGTCCAGGAAGCACACAGAACCCAAAACAAAAGGAATCCAAAGAGGACCACACCAAGACACATCATAATTAAAATCCCAAGAGCAAAAGACAAAGAGAGAATATTAAAAGCAGCAAGAGAAAAGCAGGTAGTTACCTATAAAGGAACACCTATATGATTGTCAGCTGATTTCTCAACAGAAACCATACAGGCCAGATGGGAATGGCAAGAAATATTCAAGGTGATGAATAGCAAGAACTTACAGCCAAAAATACTCTACCCAGCAAAGCTATCACTCAGAATCGAAGGTCAGATAAAAAGCTTCACAAATAAAAAAAAAAGCTAAAGGAGTTCATCACTGCCAAACCAGAATTATATAAATTGCTGAAAGGGGTTCTTTAGGAAGAGAAAGAAGATATAGATAAAAATTATAATCAACAAATACGTAACTATCAACAAGTAAAACTAAAAGCCAAGGGAATTAAAAAACCTAATGAACAATGTTAACTGGTGAATATAATAGAATCAGAGGTATGGAAGGGGAGTGAACTGACAATTCTCGGGGGAAAAGGGGAGTGGGGGGTGCTGGAAGAGCCTGAACAAAAACTGTGCACCTATGGATGAGGACAATGGGGGGTGTGGAAAGGGCAGAGGGTGGGGTGGGAACCTGGTGGAGGGGAGCAAGGGAGTGGAAAAAAATGAAGAACATTTGTAATAATATGAACAATAAAGATTTATTTTAAAAAAATAAAATAAAATAAAATAAATAAAATCCTCACCTGAGGATGTTTTCCCATTGATTTTTAGAAAAAGGGGGAAAGACAGAAATATCGATGTGAGATGTGAGAGAAACACATTGTTTGTTTGCCTCCTGCAGTAGGCCCAACCAGGGTCCAGGCCGAGGAGGAGCCTGCCACCAAGGTACACGCCCTTGACCTGAATCCTTGGACCATTCGGTCCACAGGCCGATGCCCTATTCATTGAGCCAAACCAACTAGGGCTGATGTTTCTTTGTTTATCTCTTTCTTTCTTCCTCTCTCTATGCATGTCCTAGGGCAGTGGTCGGCAAACTGTGGCTCGCCAGCTACATGTGGCTCTTTAGCACCTTGAGTTTTTAGCAAAGGCCAGCTTAGGAGTACCCTAATCAAGTTAATAACAATGTACTTACCTATATAGTTTAAGTTTAAAAAATTTGCCTCTCAAAAGAAATTTCAGTTGTTGTACTGTTGATATTTGGCTCTGTTTGCAGACAACTGGCCTAGGATGAAAATTTAAAAAAAAAAAAAAAAAGTGACCTCCTCAGAGAAGAAGCCTTCCCTGGTCTCCCCAAACAAACAAGCAAACAACAAAATATTAAATATATATATATATATATATATATATATATATATATATATATATATATATATATAAAAGAAGAAAGAAAATCAGGCACCCACTCCTTCTCAATCCCATCACTTCTGATTCTCTGAGCATCACTATCACTCTCAAATGCTCACTCTCCCTCTGCGAGTGGGCACCTGATTTGTCTTCACTCTCATATTCCCACGTGCCCACCTACCGCAGTCCTGCCCCTTGGACTCACCCTGCCTTGGTTGGATGGGAATGAACTGTGTCAGAGGCATGACAGTGGATACAAAGGGACTGTTTAAAAACCCTAAATTGCAGGCTGGAAAGGAAGAGGCACCAGATGTCTAAGGCAGAGACCAGCTAACAACTGAGATGGCCGCAGAGTCAAGGTGGTTTGGCAAGAAGCCAGAAGCCTCCCACCAGTGCTAGGAGAGTCAGCATTGGATGGGCGGAGCCAGTTCCTGGAGAAGACTCCTCTCTGAGCCTCAGTTTGCTCATCCATAAAATGGGGACGATAATGATACCAACCTCACATGGAGAATTAAATAGCGAGGTTCGGAATAGGAAGGTGCTGTATATAAACGTTAGCTATTTTATTTGTTTTTCTTGTTTAAAGCTGGGGGTGGTTTATTTATATCCCTGCGATGCCATGAATTAACCGGGAACGGGTCTCAGCGGCTCAGGGTCCTTTCCATTGCTTCTCACAAAGTATGCTTCTCTGGGTCAAGCAGGCTGGCACTGCAGTTGAACCCAAGTGCCTTTCCCTTTGGGTTCCTTCTTTTTCTGACCCTTGTCCTCCATACTTCTCAAGGAGCTAGCTCAGTTATTGGGGTGCTTAAATATGCCCCAGGCACGCATCAGTTCACATCAGCTCTCTGGGCAGGAATCTCGCCCTTCACTTGTTGGCTACAATGCCAACAGCGTGCTGGGCACCCTTGGGGCCTCCTCCCCGTTTGCCATGGGAATATTTGGGGGACGTTTTTTTTGGAGAGGATCCACTCTCATGATGGTGACAACTCACCTGCCTTGTAGGTTTGTGTGAATGAGGCCAAAAGAGCAGCTCCGGTTTCCTGAGAGGCCTCAAGAGCACAGAGTGGTGCCTCTGCTCTTGCCAGTTGTGCTGATCATCCTGGCATGTTACTAGAAGATGCCAGGTCCAGCCCAAAGGAATCTTATATAGAGAGATTCTATTTTATTTTTTTTAAATATATTTTATTGACTTTTTACAGAGAGGAAGGGAGAGGGATAGAGAGTAACATCGATGAGAGAGAATCATCGATCAGCTGCTTCCTGCGCATCCCCTACAGGGGATGTACCTGCAACCCAGGTACATGCCCCTGACCAGAATCAAACCTGGGATCCTTCAGTCCGCAGGCCGACACTCTATCCACTGAGACAAACCGGTTTTGGCATAGAGAGATTCTAAATCCTCCATTGTCATTTCAGCAATCTTCACAGCATGTTTACCAAGAGTAGATTTCATTTCAATGCATTTTGCACCCACTCTGTCTGATCTGCGCTGTGGGTCTGAGGAGGCAGAAGAAGAATGGCTGGAGAAGGAGGAGAAGCCTCCATCCCTGTGGTAGTTGGGTTTCCTCAGGACAGACCTGACCCAGGGATTTGCGTGCAGTGGCCTGTTTGGGTTTTGATCCCAGAAAGCATTGTGGGGAAGGAAGAAAAGAGAGGAAAAGGTGCGTTTATGAGCCAATTATCACTATGGGCAACTGGGTTCACTCCCATTGTGGGTCCTTTGAGAAGTTGTGCAGAAATACCTCAAACTGCCAAAACCGGTTTGGCTCAGTGGATAGAGTGTTGGCCTGTGGACTGAAGGGTCCCAGGTTCGATTCCGGTCAAGGGCATGTACCTTGGTTGTGGGCACATTCCTAGTGGGGGGTGTGCAGGAGGCAGCTGATCGATGTTTCTCTCCCATCGATGTTTCTAACTTTCTATCACTCTCCCTTCCTCTCTGTAAAAAAAAAATCAATAAAATATATTTTAAAAAAAAGAATAAATAAATACCTCAGACTGTTCTACTGAGAGGTGAGGAAGGTGGGAAATTCATACACCACCGTCTGGCCTTCCTGGGTTAGGGGATGCCCTGGAGGCATTCCTGGGACCCTTAGCTCTATGGCCAAGCATGCTCCTGCAGCCAGAGAGCCCTTCGGGCCGGTGTCCAAGTTAGGAAGCAGGTGACGTGTGCGCAGTGTGTGGAAATTGTCTGCAGAACGACTTCCACGATGGGCCAAAGGGATATTCGTGTGGCAATAGCAGCGTCTGCTACTTCCTTTGGCCTTTGGGAACAGATGGGGAAATGCGAATCCCACATTTTTATTCCCCCCTGGGGAGAAGGAATGGAGTGGATTATGTTGTTATATTCACTGCCTCTCTCTTCAGGAGGACTAAACATCTCCACCCCATTGAGGGCAGGCTTGGGCATGTAACTCGCTCTGGTCCATGGAATGAGGGGAGCATACAGATTATGTCCCTTCCATCATGGGGTCCCCCACCCTCCCTCCTTTCCCTCTGCCAAAGACCAGCACAGGCACACCATGGAGATAATGCGGGTTCATTGTGGACCACTGCAAAAGTGGCTGTCACCATCAGGAGAGTCACACAAATTCTTTGGTTTCCCAGTGTGTACAAAAACTATGTTTACACTCTACTGAAGTCTATTTAGTTTGCAAAAGCATTGTGTCTAAAAATGTACATATCTTGGTTGAAAATGCTTTTTTGCTAAACGTTCTAACCATCATTTGAGTCATAATTGTTTGCTGTAGGGAGGTGTCGCCTCCATGTTGCTGACTGCTGACTGATTGGGGTTGTGGTGGCTAAAGGCTGAGGTGGCTGAGGCAATGTCTTAAAATAAGATGACCATGGAGTTTGCTGCATTGATTGCCTTTTCCTTTCTTATTTAGTTTTTTTTTTTTTTTTAATATATTTTATTGACTTTGTACAGAGAGGAAGGGAGAGAGATAGAGAGTTAGAAACATCGATGAGAGAATCATCGATCAGCTGCCTCTTGCACACCCCCTACTGAGGATATGCCCACAACCAACGTACATGCCCTTGACCGGAATCGAACCTGGGACCTTTCAGTCTCCAAGCCGACGCTCTATCCATTGAGCCAAACCGGTTTTGGCGCCTTTTCCTTTCTTGAACAATTTCTCTGAGGCGTCCAATGCTATTTGATGGCATTTTACTCACAGTAGAACTTCTTTCAAAATTAGAGTCAGTCTTCTCAACCCCTGCTGCTGTTGATCAACTAAGTTTATGTAATATTAGAATCCATGCAGTGGGGTCCCTTGGCCTGGCCTGTGAGGATCACATAACCCAAGGGGCTCTGGATTGCGAGAGGGCAGCTCTCAGGTAACGCACCCAAGAATCAGGCTTCCTCCTCTCGGGTTCCAGATGCATCACCCGAGAACTGCAACTGCCAAGTCACAGCTGCTCAGCAGCTCCTGCGTTGAGCATCTGCCCCCTCGTGGTCAGTTTGCATCATAGCTACCAGCCAATTGGCTGGTCAGTTGGTCAATCACTTAGGTTTTTATATAAATGGATTATAAATCCTTTGTCATTTCAACTATCTTCACAGCATTTTTACCAAGAGCAGATTTCATCTCAAGAAACCATTTTCTTCCTTTTTAAAAAAAAATTTATTCTCACCAGAAGGTATTTTTTCATTAATTTTTAGACAAAGTGGAAGAGAGAGGGAAAGACAGAGATATCGATGTGAGAGAAACACATTGATTGGAACCTGCAACTGAGGTACATGTCCTTGACCAGAATCAAACCCAAGACCCTTCTGTCCACAGGCCAACATTCTATCCAATGAGCCAAACCAGCTGGGACAAGAAGCCACTTTCCTTGCTCATCCATCAGAAGCATTTTCTTATCCACTACAGTTTATCACCATATGCAGCACCTTCAGGCTCCTCTTATAATTCTAGTTCCTTTGCTATTTCCACCACATCTGTAGTTACCTCCTTCACCAAGTCCTAAAGCCCTCGAAGTCATCCATGAGGTTGAAATTAACTTCTTCCAAACTATTAGTATTGATATTTTAAACTCTTTTCATGTATCACCAATAGTCTTTTTTTTGTTTTTAAAAAAAAGTATATATATGTATATATTCGTATTGATTTCAGAAAGGGAGAGTGAGAGAGAGATAGAAACATCAATGATGAAAGAGAATCATTGATCAGCTACCTCCTGAACGCCCCCTACTGGGGATTGACCCATAACCCAGGCATGTGCCCTGACTGGAATCGAACTGTGACCTCCTAGTTCATAGGTTGATGCTCAAGCACTGGCCCACACTGGCCAGGACAAATGTTCTTAATGACATCTAGATGGTGAATCCTTTAGTGTACTTTGCCCATATCCATCTATGGCAGCTATAGCCTTATGAACTGTATTTCTTTTTTATCCTCATTGAGGATATTTTTTCCATTGATTTTTAGTCAGAGTGGAAGGGAGAGAGAGATAGAAAGAGGAAAAATCGATGTGAGAGACGCACATCATTTGGTTGCCTCCTGCTTGTGCCCACACTGGGGCCTAGGCTTGAACCTGCGACTAGGTTCGTGCCCTTGATAGGAATCGAGCCATGATTATTGGGTCCTAGGGCCAATGCTCTAACCTAGAGGTGGGGAACATCATGCATAAGCAGGAAATTTTGTGGTTGGAAGCCACTGAGGTTTTGCAAGTATTTGCTCTTGCCTCATACCTTAGCTGACTCATAGAAGAGGTGATTTGTGTGACTGGTGGTTTGAGAAGAACCGCACGTGGCTTGACTCAGACTTCTTCCTTACTTGTTCTTCACATCTGCTTAACTCTGAGAGGGGTTTTTAGTGAGCTCTCTGCCAGGCAGTCAGGAGCGTATCTCTGTTGGGGACAATCTGCCGTTTTCCTGCTCTGTCAGTGGCTGGGTGGTCGAGTTGGTCAATTCAAGATAGGAGGCTCACAGCCGATTCATGTGGAGGCACACTCACACCCAGGGTTTATCAGTAATAAGTCAAACATTTTTATCCCCTGCCCCCCGCCCCGTAGGTTCCTGACTTGGTAGGGAAGAAAGGTGGTATTGAGCCCAAACTTCAGAAGTCTTTCTGCATGATCCCAAGTCTTAGGGATTGATTGGCCTTTTCCAATTTATTGGCTTCTGCCTGCCACTCACTGTGGCATTTCTCACACCAGCTTCATTTTATATGTTGATATCAATAATAAATAAAAATTGTAACCTTACGTTTGTGAGCACGTAAAGAACAAAGCCATAGGGGGTTCTGGCCAATAAGCACAGATTTAAGTCACAAAAGTGAGACTAGGTAAAGGTAGATGTTTTCTGGAAAATCATTTCCACCTTGCCTTCTCATTCTTTCCTACTTCCTTCCTGCTGCTGCTTCTCTCTCTCTCTTAAATTTTTTTAAAAATCTCTATCTCCTTTGCTCCTCCCCACAAAACCTAAACTACTAATTGTCCTGAGAGATCTCCCCTCCCCTCCCCTCATCTCCTCCCTCCCCTCTTCACTTCCCTTCCTTCCCTCTTCCCTTTCCTTCCTTCCCCTCCCCTCCCCTTTCCTTTCCTTTCCTCTTCCCTTTACTTCCCTTTCTTCCCCTCTTCTTTCCTCTACTCCACTTCCCTCCCCTCCCTTCTTCTCCCTCCCATCCCCTCATCCCTTCCATTCCCTTCCCTTCCTTTCCCTCCACTCCACTTCCCTTCCTTCCCATCACCTCTTCCCTTCTCTTCCCTCTTCCCTTCCTTTCCCTTGCCTCCCCTCCCCTTTCCTTTTTTCCATTTTCCTTCTCTTCCTTCCCCTCTCCTCCCTTCCCTTTTCTTCCCCTCCCTCTTCACTTCCCTCCCCTCTCCTCCCTCCCTTCCTTTCTTTCTCTTCCCTTCCCTTTTTCCCCCTTCTCTCTACCCTTCCCTTTCCTTCCCTCCCCTCCCCTCTTCTTTCCTCTCTCCCTTCCCCACTCCTCTCCTCTCTCCCCTCTTTCCTTCCCTTCTCTTCCCTTTCCTTCTCTCACCTCCACTTTCCTTCCTTTCCCTCTCTTCCCCTCCCCTCCCTCTTCTTTTACCTTCCCTTCCCTTCCCTTCCCTTCCCTTCCCTTCCCTTCCCTTCCCTTCCCTTCCCTTCCCTTCCCTTCCCTTCCCTTCCCTTCCCTTCCCTTCCCTTCCTCTCTCTCTTACATGTGAAGACACAGTGAGAAGGCCATAGTTTACACGCCAGGAATAGGGCTCTCACCAGGAATGGAAAGGAAATAGACCAGCAACTGCAATCAATTGCAATTTTATAACCCTTTCATGATGTTTTCCTTGGCTAGAAATATATTAAGAAGCCTCAAAATTCAAAGCATTCAGCAAATTAGGACAAGACAGAGCTCCAGAAAACACTCCCAGATTTTCATGACAAATATGGTAATGCTGTCCTAGCCAGGGGAACCACTTTCTGTGTTGTCCCATGGATATTTACAACCACACGGATCGAAATAGAATGAAGCCTGTCCCCTGCTGCCAGTGGCACCATAAAAGAGTAGAATGATGAGTAACCATCACAGTTGCTGTAATACAGAATTATTTCAAAATTAACTGGTCATTTAAGCACTCCACTGCTCATTTAAATATAGCATAATTAAAAATTAAAATACATTTGAAATCTTTAAAAAGTTATTGAAAGTAATCATTGCAATGCCTGTATCAAGGCTGTAAGATGGGTGTAGATTAAAGGGGATTACATATAACTAATATTTGAAAGTAGAATTAAGGGGGGAAAAAAGTTAATGTCCTGGGTTTGATCAGAGTTGATAGATTGATGGGTTTTCATTCAGTCAGTCATTACTTATTAAGCATCTCAGCATGCCAGGTGTTATACCAGGCTGGCTGAAGGAAGGGGTTTGACATACCATTCTTGCTCTTCTCCCTTATCACTCTCCTTCAACATCAAGCTTTGAATGTTGTCCAAGGATAATTCTTAGTATTTTCTTAGAATTGTATCATTTTATACACCTTCAATTTTATAAATTTTAATCAAAATGGTCAAGCTTCTGATTCATCTGATCTTTTGTGCATTGATTATGAGGTAGAACAACATTTAAGGCTCTAACCAGTTTGGCTCAGTGGATAGAGTGGACTGAAGGGTCCCAGATTCGATTCCAGTCAAGGGCATGTGCCTTGGATGTGGGCACATACCCAGTAGCGGGTGTGCAGGAGGCAGCTGATTGCTATTCCTCTCTCATCAATGTTTCTAACTCTCTCTTCCTCTCCCCACCTCTCCATAAAAAAAAAAAACAATATATATCTATATTTTTTTTTAAAAGAACAACATTTAAGTATTTTATCAGAGTAAGTAATATTAACTGCAATAACACACACACACACACACACACACACACACACACACACACTCCTAAACTTCAATGGCTTAACACAATTAAGTTTCATTTCCTGATCACATCATAGTCTGTTGTGGGGATGAGAGGGGGCTGGGGGCAGCTTTTTATGCAGCTTCTATAGCTCTCCCCCAATGGATGACTCAGGCATCCAGGTTCCTTTCCTCTTGTGATATTACTGTCTTTAGCGCAGGGTCTCCCAGCTGCTGTGGCAGGGGCACAAGAGGGCTAGCATCTTGGCAGGGGTGTTCTAGGGGCCGGGCCCACAGCGATCTCTATGTTTTACCCACATCCCATTGGCCAATAAGTTGACTCGCGTTGCCATTCTAACTGCCTGCCAAGGAGGCTGAGAAATATCTCCTGGTGTTCTCAGTAGGAAGAAATAGTGCAGAGATTTTCTTTAAAAATATATATATTTTGCCAAAACCAGTTTGGCTCGGAGCATCAGCCTGTGGACTGGAAGGTCTCAGGTTCTATTCCGGTCAAGGGCATGTACCTTGGTTGCAGGCACATCCCCAGTAGGAGGCAGCTGGTTGATGTTTCTCTCTCATTAATGTTTCTAACTCTCTCTCCCTCTCCCTTCCTCTCTGTAAAAAAAAAAAATAAATATATATATATATATATATATATATATATATATATATATATATATATAATTGATTTCAGAGAGGAAGGGAGAGGGAGAGAGAGAGAAACATCAATGATGAGAGAGAATTATTGATTGGCTGCCTCCTCCTCCCCTCCTACTAGGGACTGAATCTACAACCTGGGCATGTGCCCTTGACCAGAATGGAACCTGGAACCCTTCAGTCCACAGGCTGACGCTCTATCCTCTGAGCCAAACCGGCTAGGGCTCCTTTTTCTTTATTGTTGAACGTATTACAGATGTCCCCTTTGTTTTTTGGCCCTTTTTCCCCCTCATTGACCCCTCTCCACCCCGCACCCACCCCTCCCAGGCCTTCACCACTCCATTGTCTATTTCCATATGTTGCCACAGAAATATTAATTTATGTTCTCTCCTTCCCCCCCTCCCTCACCCCACCACCCGCCAGGTTATCTTCCACTATCCCACCCTCCCTCCCTTTCAGCATTAAAGCTGTTACTGTGGAAATGGAAAGAAAGAAAACGGGCTTGAGTTTCGAATTACCAAATAGACTTTGAAACATATGGCCTGAGGGAAAAAAGTCTCTGTTTCAAAAGCCTGGTCTCTTTTTGTTGTTGTTAATCCTCACCCAAGGATATTTTTCCATGGATTATTTTTATAGAGAGAGTGGAAGGGAGGGGAGAGACACAGAGAGGGAAATATCGATGTGAGAGAGACGCCTCAATGGGTCGCCTCCCACACACGTGCCCGGACAGGAGCTGGGGACTGAGCTCACAACTGAGGTGACACTCTAACCCCTGAGCTAAAAGCCTGGTCTTGGGTTTTGTGTGTGTGTGTGTGTGTGTGTGTGTGTGTGTGTGTGTGTGTGTGTGTTTTAAAGCATGGTCTTTTTAACTACCAAAGTCTCAACCCTCAGGCTGCATGACTCTGACCATTATATCCATGCCCTACAAAATCTAGAGATTTTTGTCAGAGAGAGAGGAGAGAGAGAGAGAGAGGGGGAGAGAGAGGGAGAGAGAGAAAGAGAGAGGGAGAGAGAGGGAGGGAGGGAGGGAGAGAGAATGAATGAGAGTAGAGAGAACAGAGCTGGAGCCTTGTGGAGGCTCTGGAGAACCCCTGCCTCCTTCTCCATGGAGTCTGGTGGGAGGGAGAGGGGGGATGGGGGCAGAGCTGGAGGGTGTGGCACCAAGAAGGAGAAGCTATCTGTGCCCACCTCCCCTTGGAGGTCTTGGGGGGCACAGGGCTTGAGGAATAGGGATGCCTCCTTGGTGTGTCTACACAGCAGGGCCCAGAGACAGCCTCTCAGAGATTTCCAAGCCCCCGGAGCAGTGGGAGCCCCCAGGGTTTCCCACCCCACACCCTGAGGGAGCTGTGGAGCCTGCAGACGGAGTCTTTTCTGGGTGGCCCCGCCAGCTGTGCTCTGGGAGAATCATGACTGAGGAGCCGAGGACAGCTTGTGGAGGCCAGCCGGATCCACCGGACAGCCGGACGGGGACCCAGAGGAAGACACCTGAGCAGGTGGGCCAGGGGTAACGAAGACCAAAGCCTCAATGCCACGAAGGTCCAGGAGCTTGTGCCCAGATGGGATGCAGGATCACGGCAGTTAATTGTTTCAGAGAACAAGAGGTTACACTCGCCTGTTCCCTCTTTTTCAGGGAATTTGGACCCACCCACAGGAAAACACCCTAAAATGTCACAAAGCTAGTAGGGCATGGGAGGGGCAGTGGACTTGGGTAGGAGACCAGCATTCCTTTGTCAGTAGTCATTCCGTGTAACCTTGAACCTGTCGTTTCATCTCTCAGGAGTTCAGTTTTCTCATCTGTAAAAGGAGATGTAACACTGCCTACCTCGTGGACGTGCTGTGGGGAATATGTGCAAAAAATAAAATAAAAAATAAAAAATAAAAAAAGCAGGACCTGGTTCTTATTAGGGGCTGGGCAAACATCTGAACCTGGCCTTTCCCTCCAAGGTCATTTCCATTTCAAAACACCGTTATTCTTTGCAAAAAAGATGGACACGTGAGCTTATGTATACCAGGGCCTGGACACTAAAATAAAATAAATGCCTTCCCCCACTTCTGTAAGGAAGCAATAAAAACCTAGGAGGAGGCACCTACCGGACAATGAAATTCCGACTTGAGAGCAGGGTGGGGTAGGGGACAGGGTGAGGGCGGCGACGGCACTAAATGAAAAACAACAACTCAATACCCTGCTATCATCCTTCATCAAACTACAGAAATAGAAACCAGACAAACACATTATGTGAAGGGCAAAGGGGTTGGCAGGGCTCTGGCCCATAGGAAAATCCCAGGTTCAATAATGCCGTGAGCAGAGGCGGGTAGGAAAGTGCGGTCAAAGTCAATAGCGGGGCTCCTGTGGAAAGGCTGGTTCTGTGGTACTCATGAGACTCGGACACCACACGTTCCTCTCTTGCTGAACCCAGTTTCTCCTTAGGCTTTGGATCGGCCCCTGCACCAGCCAGCCGCACCGCAGAAATATGGCTGCCACTTCCTCTGGCCCATGAACTGTCAAGGGTATTCTGCCTTCCTTCTTTTGGAAAAAGAAAGCTTTGGAGTAGAACATGCTGTCTTCTATTTATATCTACCCTTCTCTCTCTCATTAGAGAGATGATAAATTTGGGGGAAGTACTGCGGCCTTGAGCCCTCTGTCTGATTTAGAGCAGTGCATGGCTAAGACAGCGTGCTAAGCTCATCTGTTCTGGGCTTTCTCTGTTTTTCCGGGGTGGGGACGGGGGCAGGGTGTGTGTGTGTTGAGGGCTCAGGCTGTGTTTTTGAATATTTTTAGGATTGTTGGAATAGCCACATATTTGGTGTCAAGCTCTGTGGTTGGTGCTAGAGAAACAAAAATCAAGGAAGGAATTAAGAAAGCGTTCATGGCCCTAACCAGTTTGGCTCGGTGGATAGAGCATCAGCCTGTGGACTCAAGGGTCCTAGGTTCAATTCCAGTCAAGGGCATGTACCTTGGTTGTTGGCACATACCCAGTGTGGAGTGTGCAGGAGGCAGCTGATCGATAGTTCTCTCTCATCGATGTTTCTAACTCTCTATCCCTCTCCCTTTCTCTCTGTAGAAAAAAATCAATAAAATATATTTAAAAAAAATAAGAAAGCGTTCATGTTCCAAAAGTTTATAGGTGGATACACCAGGTTGTCTGATGGCTGTCAGGTTCCCAGAATATGGGAATAACAATAAATGGTGTTTGCATAGATCTTTCATAAGGTGTACCATTTTCTATGGGCCCACATAGCCCTGTGGCTAGTTGCTCGGACACCCACTTACCTATCTCTGTCTCAGTCTGAGGACCACAACTGGTCCTGACTCCACTCCCGGTGCTCTTACCCCAAGGCCAGTGCTGCATCCCATCAGAGTTTTCTCCAGGTGACCGTTGCTGAGCTCCTCCTAAGCCCTTGCAGGCACACAAGAATTTGCTCACAAACCATATCCTGGGAAACTCCTCATTTCTTTTTTTAAAAAAAATATATTACAGAGAGAAAGAGAGAGGGAGAGAGAGAGATATTAACACGAGAGAGAATCATTGATCAGCTGCCTCCTGGACACCCCCCACTGGGGATTATGGTAAGCCTGCAACCTGGGCATGTGCCCTTGATTGGAATCAAACCCAGAGCCCTTCAGTCCGCAGGCCAAGGCTCTATCCATTGAGTCAAAGCAGCCAGGGAACCCTCCTCATTTTTATTTATTTTTTAATATATATTTTATTGATTTTTTACAGAGAGGACGGGAGAGGAATAGAGAGTTACTAACATTGATGAGAGAGAAACATTAATTCAGCTGCCTCCTGCACACCCCCTACCTGGGATGTGCCCTTACTGGAATCAAACCTGGGACCCTTTTAATTAGCAAGCCCATGCTCTATCCACCAGCCAGGGCATCCTTCTCATTTTTAAAGAAGCAGGTTAAACATAACTTTCTCAGTGAGGCTTGTTCTGTCTTACCCAAGCAGGGGGAGTGACACCTTCCTATTTGCTCCTATAGCTTTTGGCACGGATACTAATCATATCAATAAGGACAATAGTAGTAAAAAGGACTAAGTTACCATGGTTGAGTGTGTCTATGAGCCAGGTGTCATGCTAAGTGCTGTACATGCAATATTTAAAGCTCAAAAGAACCCCAGGGGCAGATACTATGATTGTTCTCGGTTTACAGATTGGATCAGCTGCGAGTTGAGTTTGGCTGCATGTGGAAACCTGTCCATGGTGGCTTAATGAAATGGAGCTTATTTTGCTCAAATTTTAACAATAAATTAAAGGTAGAGAGGCTAAGGCTGGTATGGTGGCTCCACAATACCACTCTTAGCAGGTAGCTTTTGTTACTATGGAGACAAGATGTCTGCTGTTTTTCCAATCTGTGTTCCAGGCAGGAAAAAGGATAAAGGGCAAAGAGCAAAGGATGAAGGGCAAAGGGCCTTTTCTTTTTGACTTATTATTGGGAAGTGATGCTATCCCCCACCTACAGCTGGCTAGCCAGAACCATGTTATGTGGCCACCCTCAGCTGTCAGGGAGGCTGAGAATTCCCCCCCCCCCCCTATTTTAAAACTAGGAAGGTTTCTATCCTGAACAAAATGGGGGTTCTCTAATGCTAGTAAGGAATAAGATGGAAATTGGGGATCTACCAGTGCTTGTCAAACAAATGAAGAAACTGGGCCTTAGAGATGCTAAGGATCTTATCCAAAGTCAAATATATGGCCAACTCAGACTTGAACCCATGTCTGTCTGACACCAGAGTTCATGTTCCTGATCACTGTGACAGATGACCTTATCATGATACACTGTAATTGTCTTTTTATTTGTTTATCCTTTCTTCTCTAGACTGAGAACTCCTTGGTACCGGGAATCAATTTCATTCTTCTTGGTATCCCAGACCCTTGCTCATAGTTCGTTGAATGGATAAACGAAGAAACGTTAGGACTTCAGTAGTTTTTTTTTTTTTTTTTTTTTAAATATATTTTATTGATTTTGTACAGAGAAGAAGGGAGAGAGATAGAGAGTCAGAAACATCGATGAGAGAGAGTCATTGATCAGCTGCCTCTTGCACACCCCCTACTGGGGATATGCCCGCAACCAAGGTACATGCCCTTGACCGGAATCGAACCTGGGACCCTCAGTCCCCAAGCCGATGCTCTATCCATTGAGCCAAACCGGTCTTGGCAGGACTTTAGTAGTTTTTGCAGCTAAAATTATTTCTAAGACAATATTCTTTTTTTAAAAATATATTTTATTGATTTTTTACAGAGAGGAAGAGAGATGGATAGAGAATTAGAAACATGGATGAGGGAGAATCATAGATCAGCTGCCTCTTGCACACCCCCTACTGGGGATGTGCCGCAACCAAGGTACATGCCCTTGACCAGAATCAAACCTGGGACCTTTCAGTCTGCAGGCCAACGCCTATCCACTGAGCCAAACTGGTTTCGGCTAAGACAATATTCTTCTTCTTCTTCTTCTTCTTCTTCTTCTTCTTCTTCTTCTTCTTCTTCTTCTTCTTCTTCTTCTTCTTCTTCTTTTTTTAATATATTTTATTGATTTTGTACAGAGAGGAAGGGAGAGAGATAGAGAGCTAGAAACATCAATGAGAGAGAGTAAGACAATATTCTTTAACTGTCTTCTTCCTCTGTAATATTTTATAACCATCTGTTCTCACAGAAGTAGCTACAGATGTGCATGAAAGAGACAGTCCTGGTCTTTGTGCTGCCATGGGCACAATTTGGCCCCTTCAATTATTTATAGGTCTCTCTCTCTCTCTCTCTCTCTCTCTCTCTCTCTCTCTCCTCCTCCCCCCTCTCTCCCCCTCTCTCCCCCTCTCTCCCCCTCTCTCCCCCTCTCTCCCTCTCTCTCTCTCCATCCTCCCTCCCCTCACTTCTCCTTTTACCTCTCCCCTCCCTTCTCCCTCCCTCCCTTCTCCTCCACTGCCCTCTCCTCTCCTCTCTCTCTCTCTCTCTCTCTCTCTCTCTCTCTCTCTCTCTCTCTCTCTCCCTTTCCCTTTCCTCCTCCCTTCCCTCTCCCTAAATGCTTAATGTTTGTTTAAAGGGCAGGATCCAGTTTCTCTTTGTTCTGCCTGGTCATTCAAACCTTACTGCTCTATTTCTAAGGGAAATACTTGAATAACAATAAGTTGAGCCATAAGCAGGCCTGATCCCAAATCTTATTTCTTGCTTGGTCATGGAGCAGCCCAGAAAGGACCTAGCATCATTTAGTTTCCAGTATTATGACAAGGCAGGTAGAGAGGGAAGAAGATACCAGTCTAGTAAAATTTTCAGAAAATCAACCACTGATTTCCCTATGTTAAAAGACACACACACACACACACACACACACACACACACACACTCACACCCATTGTTGTTCTATAGGCCACACAGGAAACATCTGATTTTCTTCAAAGCCATAATGCTTGTGCTTGGTTGCACAGATTAAGCCTGTCTGCTATGGGGTACTGCTAACTGGAGACCCCTGACTTAGCTTGAGACTGTCTAATTCAGCTTGAGACAAGTTTGCAGGTACTTGGACTTCCAACTTGATGACCCGAATAGTGGTATTAGATGGAAAATAATTACTTAATCAGCAGTTGCTATATGTTAGGTGCTAGGCTAAGTGTTTTATTTTGTCTCATTTAACTTTTAGAACAACACTGTTACTATTGTTATCTTACAAACAAGGAATGTAAAGCTAAATGGAAATATAGGACTTGCCCAACATAATGGTTGCATCAAAGGGTGATTTGGGGAACTTTGTCTGTCCATCTTTGTTTGTTTTTATTTTTTAAGTATATTTTATTGATTTTTTTTTTTTACAGAGGAAGAGAGAGGGATAGAGAGCTAGAAACATCGATGAGAGAGAATCATTGATCAGCTGCCTCTTGCACACCCCCCACCGGGGATGTGCCTACAACTAAGGCACATGTCCTTGAATGGAATTGAACCCGGGACCCTTCAGTCTGCAGGCCAACGCTCTATCCACTGAGCCAAACTGGTTTCGACTGTCTGCCCATCTTAATCTCTACCTTATATAATTAAAAAAAAATTCAACAGTAGTGACAATGTTATTCTTTGATCTTGACAATGAACATTTTTCTCCTTCTTAATTCAAATGTGAATACAATGATAATGATAATAGTAATAATAGCTAACATTTATCGAGTGTGTAACCATAGGTCAATATCTTCAAAGTTCTTAACTCATTGTAATAACTCATATTGGATCCTCACAATAATCCCTTCAGGAAGGTACTATAATTACACTATACTATTTTCAAATGAAGAAACAGGCATAGAGAGGCTAAGTAGTTTTCACAAGACATTATGACTTATAAGTGGCAAATTTTTATAAAATTTGGCTATTTTTATTGATCTACTAGAGGCCCGGAGCACAAAATTCGTGCATGGGTAGGGTCCCTAGGCCTGGCTAGAGATCAGGGTCGATTGGGGCCTTCCAGCTGCCTGCTGGGGCCTTCCTTCCCAAGGTGTCAGCTGCCGGCCAGGGCCTTCCTTCATTCTGCGCCGCTCCCTGGTGGTCAGTGCCTGTCATAGCGAGCCATTGAACTCCTGGTCTCCCAGTTGAACTCCTGAAGGGACACTTTGCATATTAGCCTTTTACCAGTGTATATATAGTAGATATAATACAGCCCAGGTAAAAAATATGTGCTTTCTATGAAAACTAGCCTTCAAGACAAGACCTTCAGTCAGTTCTCCCTTCTAATCAGTCAGCAGGCCCTAAACTCCTTCTATATAGAAAATTAAAAAAATATATATATATTTTATTGATTTTGTACAGAGAGGAAGGGGAGAGATAGAGAGTTAAAAACATCGATGAGAGAGAGTCATCGATCAGCTGCTTCTTGCACACCCCCTACTGGGGGGATGTGCCCGCAACCAAGGTACATGCCCTTGACCAGAATTGAACCCGGGACCCTTCAGTCCCCAAGCCGACGCTCTATCCATTGAGCCAAACCG
Source organism: Pipistrellus nathusii (assembly GCA_963693515.1). NCBI lineage: Eukaryota > Metazoa > Chordata > Mammalia > Chiroptera > Vespertilionidae > Pipistrellus > Pipistrellus nathusii. The sequence continues at coordinate 182,924,522 of OY882860.1, read as the reverse complement.
GTCTCCGCCAGAAAATTTTTTTTTTTTAAGTAGATTTTTATTGGTTTCAAAGAGGAAGGGAGAGGGAGAGATAGAAACACCAAAGACAAGAGCGAATCAGTGATCAGCTGCCTCCTGCATGCCCCCTACTGGGGATAGAGCCTGAGACCTGGGCATGTGTCCTTGACCGGAAAGAACAGGAGGCTAGGGTTGCCCTCCCCGCAACAGAGGAAGCCAAGCTTTTGCACACTCTGGCCAGCCCAGGCCTCTGCTTAAGGCTACAAAGTTTCAATTATAGAAGATATGTAAGTCCCAACAGAAATGGCTGCTGCCACGGAGCAAGCAGAAGGCTTGGCTCTGCTCCAGGCTACAAAGTTTAAATTGTAGAAGATAAATAAGCCACAGATACCAGCACCTCTGCTGGGGTGGCTGGGGGGAGGAGGGGCACGTGGGTGGGGCAAAGCTGCCCTGCAAACCACCACAGGCCCCTTGCCTAGGCCGCCCACACCCCAAGGGAACTCCACCCTGATTTGGACACCCTTCAGGGCAAACCAGCTGGCCCCTACCCATGCACCAGGCCTCTATCCTATCTAATAAAAGAGTAATATGCCGATTGACTATCACTCCAATACACAAGATGGATGCCCTCATGTGGTCAAAGATCCTGCCCCCTTGTGGACACAAGATGGCCACCACAAAATGGCCAGCAGGGGAGGGCAGTTTGGGGTGATTAAGCCAGCAGGGGAGGGCAGTTGGGGGCGATTAAGCCTGCAGGGGAGGGCAGTTAGGGGTAACCATGCTGACAGAGGAGAGAAGTTGGGTGCGACCAGGCCTGCAGGGGAGGACAAATAAGGGTGACCAGGCCTGCAGGGGAGGGCAGTTAGGGACAAACAGACTGTCAGGGGAGCAGTTAGGCATCAATCAGGCTGGCAGGGGAGTGTTTAGGGGGTGATCAGGCTGGCGGGCAGAAACGGTTATGGGCAATCAGGAAGGCAGGTAGGCAAGCAGTTGGGAGCCAGCAGTCTTGGATTGTGAGAGGGATGTCCCAGATTGGAGAGGGTACAGGCTGAGCTGAGGAACACCCCCCTTCCCCGTGCGTGAATTTTGTGCACTGGGCTTCTAGTAAAAAAATCCAGGGTTTCTTAACCTCAGCAGTATTTATATTTTTGGCTGGACAACTGTTGTAAGGACTGTCCTGTTCATCACAGGATTGTGAACAACATCTCCCCCATTAGATGCCAGAAGCAACCTTGCTGTTGTAACATCAAAAAATGTCTCCAGATGTTGACAAGTATCCTGGGAGAGAAGAAAGGGGCAAAATCGCTCCTGGTTGCAAAGCACTGACCTAAACCATCTCACTGTACAAATGATGTATCAAGGGCCCAAAGAGATGAAGTAACTTGTTTGAAGTATAATAGAATCCAGGTCATCATATAACTTCATTTTATCTCTATAACATACAGGCCAAGATATGGAACCCAGAGAAAATAGATGCCCTCTTGGTCCTTACAGTCTCTTAGGAGAGAGAAGGGATTGCACAATTACCTCTAATAAAGTATTGATCAGAAATAAAGTATTACACAAGCAGCAAGGTGTAGAGAAAGAGAATGAGATCTGGATCTGCCATTTTTTTTTTTAGCTGCAGGACTGAAGCAGGCTTCAAGAACGGGTCTGTGAACGCCTTGTGCAAACTGTAAAGCCCTTTACAAACCTCAGGTGTTACTAAAGATGATCAGGAATGTGATAATAGTAACTATTATGATGATTAGAGTAAAAACTTTCAGCACTGGGGAGAACCTTGAAGTGGTGACTACATTCCTGGATCTTCCAATAGTAGGTCAATACCCATTTTTCGCCCGACAGGGTGCAGGCCAAGTGCCCCCGCCCACAGTGCCCTTCCCTCTCCTGGAACCAATCCGGCCCTTGGGCCTCTCAAGCCCCGCCTCCCTCAGGCTGTGGCCCCGCCCCGAAAGGAAGCAGACCCCGCCCCCTCCATGCCGGCTGGAATTCTAGCCGCGCAGTTCCTCCCGGACGACGATCCCTCGCCGACCAACGCCGGAGATTCCCGAACTTTTCCGACCTCTTCCCGGCCTCCCTCGGGCTCCTGGGGAGGAGGAGGCGGAGATTGCCGAGGGGCGTTGGCCCCGCCCCCTTCGCAGGCTCGGCCGCCACCCGGCCCCGCCCCCGCCGCCCCACCCCCGCCGCCGCCTTCCGCGCGGGCCGGAGGGAGTCTCCCAGATCCGATCCCTCCTCCCCTCCCCTCCTTCTTTCTCTCTCCCCGCCTTCCCGGCGCTGCCACAGTGGCGGGCCGGAGGATCCCGGCCAGTCAGCTCGTCCCTGCTCCGAGCCACTCCTCCCCCCACCAGACACCCCTCCCCGCACCTCGGGAGCCCGGACCGCCTCCTTCCTCCCCGGGCCGGCGTGTTGTGAGGGACAGTGAGAGGGAGCGGGCGGCGCGGGCCGGCAGGCGAGCTCCGTGAGTGCGGGAGGCGGGGCGCCCGGCAGACCAGGCCGAGGGTCCCGCGCGCGTGTGTTGTGCGCGCGTGAGTGAGGGCGCGAACGAGTGCGTGCCCGCCGCGGCCCGCCCGCCCGCCGCCCCGAGCCGAGGACCCCGCGAGCGCCCAGCGCCCGGAGCCCGTGGCCGAGGGGCGCCGGGCCCGCGCGCGCGCGCACGCACGCACGCACGCGGGGGCGGGGGCAGGCGCGCGGCCGCCTGTCGCGACTGTCGGGGGGCCGAGGCCCAGGGGGAGGGAGGCGGCCTGTCGCGGGTCGCCCGGCTCCCAGAGGCGAGGGGGGCGCGGGCGGATGGCGGAAGGCGCCCAGCCGCAGCTTCAGCCGCTTCAGCCGCTTCAGCTCGGGCCCGGCGCCGCTGCCCGGGGGATGAAGCGGGAGTCGGAGCTGGAGCTGCCGGCGCCCGGAGCGGGAGGAGACGGAGCCGAGCCCGGCCTGAGCAAGCGGCCGCGCACGGAGGAGGCGGCGGCCGACGACGACGGCGGCGGCGGCGGCGGCGGCGGGATGCAGGTGAGCGCGCGGGACGGGCATCCCGTTACGGCGCGGGGCCCGGGGGGGAGGGGAAGGGAGCGGAGGGGGGCGGCGGCCCGGGCTCCCGCGGCGTGGAGCGGGGAGGACTCCCGGGATCCTGGGCTTGGAGGTGGGAGGGGGCCGGTTGGGGCCTGGTTGAAAGGGGAGCTCTCCGGCGTGGACGCGAGGGAGGGGACGGGAGGTCCCCGGGGTGGCCACGAGGGTCCTGGTTCCTGAGTGGATGAGCGGGCACGACGCGTGGATAGGTGTTTTGGGGAAATCGAACATGGTTGGGATGGATTCCATTTCTTCCAGCCCTTTCCTTATACTTGCTTGGGGTGGGGTGGAAGCCGGCCAGGGAGGTCCTGAGTCTGCTGCCCAGAGAGCCGCTGGACGGAGTGGAGGGCGAGGGGGCGGCGGTGGGAGCCCTCCCGGGGAGGAGTGCCGTTTGGGCAGCCCCCGATCCACCCCCCTGGGATGAGGGAGTGGCGTCCGAAGGAGCGGAGTGGAAAGCGAGAGAACTCCTCGAGAGCCCGAAAGGGGATGTGGCTTCGGTTGTGGGTTAAATCACGGGGAAGTTTGGCTGTGTTGTGGGGACAGCGTGGCGCTCAGTCACATTAACTTTGTGGCGCTTTGCTAATGGGCTCTGCAGAGAGACCAGGACCTGTCCCTCCTCTTGCACTTTGTCGGTTGCATCTTCTTACACCGATGGCTGAGGGCATGGGCTAGCTCTTGAGTGCTCTGGGATAATCAAGGGACATGTAGAGAGGGCTGTTAAAAGACTGGATTCTGAGTCGTGGACTCCCAAGATAAAATGGTCAGATTGGGCAAGGGATGGGGAATACAGGGATGGGGCCATCGACCACGAAACCTTCATCGGTTTTAGGATTTGGTCTCTGTTCAGAAAATACTTGCTGTGAAGTGGGCCTCGGGGTAGGGAGGTGGAGGGCTCACATACCAGCAATGGTTTTGACATCTGCCTAATTCTCTTAGAACCATAGAATGTTAGGAGGGTCCAGAGACATCTTTTCCAGGGGTTCTTAACCTGGGGAGACTTGGAAGGTTCTTATGCAGAACAGTTTACGGGCACTTTTTGGTGGGGAAGAGGCAATAGGTATTGTTGTGTGGAGTGGATTCAGGACCTCAGATGATTTCACTACTTCGTTTTATAGATGGGGAATCAAAAGTCCAGGGAAGACTGGTGACTTGCCTAAGGCCTCCCAGTTAGCTGGTGGTAAAACTAGAAGGGAAAGCGTGGTCTTATAATAATTCCTATTCCCTAGCTCTCTCCATTACACCGCTCTTGGAAATCTCTGCAGGGCTGAGAGACTTCCTGTGCTCTGCTCCTGCTTTTCAAGGCTCTGCCTGACTTCCTGTTGGAGATGGAGCTGCATGTAAGCCTGGCAAGTTTGCTGTGTGCTTCTGGGTCTCCTTCGCTGAGGCCACTCTGTTACTTCTGTTGATTTGGGTAAAAAAAACAAACAAACAACAAACCCGACCTTCTTGGTGTTTATTTTAAAATTCTTTTATTTGCCTGCTTTTGTTCTCCATTAGAACTCTGTTAGGCTGAGGGATTGTGAGAAGTAAAAGCTTGAGGCCAGGGGAAAAAATGTAGTGGAATATGGGGAGACTTTAGGTGAAGGGGGGAGGGAGGGCTAATAGTGGATGGTCAGGAGGGGAGGCTGGATGTTGGTGCTGTTGAGCCTGTTCTGCTTGGTGTGTGCATATATCTGTGTATGTCTGCATTCATTTATTGTTTCTGTCAATCATAGATACTAGTGAGACTCCTCCCTTCCCTCCTGGGGCCCATTATTTGCTGGTTGCCTTCAAATTGGCTAAGGATAGTAGTATTTGAAAGTGGAGCAGTGCATAGGGACTTTGGGTTATGCAGAGGAAGGAGTGGATTAGGTCCTTTGGGTACACATGGGCAACTGAGAACTATCCCACAGAGAATCTTTTTTTTCCTCATTCTGTGTATTTGTGGGTGTTTTATGTTTCACTGTATGCATTTTCATTGTTGTAGTTCCAACAGACCATGTCACACAGGTATTCATATCATCATTGACGTAGTGTCCTGCTTTCAGCTAGCTGTACGGTTCTGGGAAAATCCATCCTTTGGGGGCCTCTGTTTCCTTAGTTGTAAAGTATTTATACAGGATGATTTCTGAGTTATCTTCTAAACAATATGTCAGGCTTCCTGATCTTAAGGTACTCGATGCTTACAATTTAGATGGGGAGACAACATGGCTTAAAAGTTTAAATAAGTGATTTTTTTTTTTTTTTTTAAGTTTAGCAGAACAGGAGTAGAGATACCACAATAGATGCATGTCAAAAGGCATTTCATAATTTCATAATTTAGAGCCAAAGTATGCAGAGGATTTGTGCCACTGGGTCCAGAAGATGGAGATGATCATTCCTGCTGAAATGGTTAAGGAAGGCTTTATGGGAAAGTTGAAATTTGAGATGTAATTGGGAGTAAAGGAGAAATAATGTCCACGAAAAGATAAAATTTAAGCCTAGATGACCTATACCTACCTCTAGGATGTTCTTGTATCATTCTGAGAATAATTGTAAAATATTTAATATTCATTTAACTAATGTTTATTGAACAACTCCTATGTGCTAGGCCTTGTTTAAGAGTCTAGGAGATATGGTAGTGAACTAAACAAGATCCTACCCTCATGGAATGCATATTTTAATAAAAAGAGACAGGTAATAAAGAAGTGAACAACTATTAGATGGTGGTAAGTTGCTAAAAATAAATGGAAAGCAGGTAAAGGGATAGAGAGAAAGAAGAAGATGGTCAGGGAAGGCCTCTGTTAGGTGACCTTTGAATGGAGTGAGGGGATGGGCCATTCAGATGTTTGAGAGAAGAGGGCTCAGGTAGAGGAACTGGGTACTTAGGCAGTTGCATCTTCTAAAGCTACGGTACTGACTGTCTCTTTAATGTCCTGGGATAGAGACTGGTGTAGCTGGAGCAGAAAGAGCAGAGGTTTGGCAGCCATAGGAGAGGATATAAAAAACGGTGTAGAAATGCTATAGGCCATATGTAAGTAACGCTTTAAAAATCCTTAGTGCAGCCAACTTTTTTGGTATATGGGCTATTATTTACTTATTAATTATTTTCTTAGGAAACAAATTTATTGTCTTACAATTCTGACATTGAAAGTCCAAAGTCAGTGTCCCTGATCTAAAGTTAAGATGTCAGCAGGGTTGGTTGCTCTTAGGGGATCCAGGGGAGAATCCATTCTTTGCCTCTTCCTGCTTCCGGAGTCTGCCCCAATCCCTTGGCTCATTGACTGGTGGCAATACCGTTCTGTTCTCTGCTTCCATAGTTACATGGCCTTATCTCTGTATGAGTATGTCTTAAAGCATGTGTTTTTTCCTTGCAACTTAACACAAATAGAGTTTTTCTGAGCTCATAGTTCTTTTTGGAAAGGCTTCTGACAGTTTAGTTGATAACAGAGCCCTACCTTGTCTCATTACGTATTTATTTTTTAAAAATAGGTTTTTATTGATTTTAGAGAAAGAAAGGGAGAGGAAGAGAGAGAAACATCAATGTGAGAAACACTGATGGACTGTCCCCTGCATACACACTGACCCACGATCGAGCCTGCAGCCTGGGCATGTGCCCTGATCGGGAATCAGACCGATGACTTTTTGGTGCACAGATGATGCTCAACCAACTGAAGGGACCCACCCTCTTATCTCCTTTATATTGATGCTTAATTATGCATCATATATATTGTCCCTCAGTTGTGTTGTTATTCTTGTTTTCCTGTTGAGACCAAAAGCTTCTAGAAGATGGGAGTGGTATTTTCCTTGTGTTTATTTTATTTTAAAAATTATTTTAAAGATGTCTTTATTCTTAATGCCCAACACTTCTGGGTACATAGCAAGTGCTCAATGCCTGTTGAGATGAAGTTGAAATTGACCTTTTAAGGGATAGAAAAGAAATTCAGAGGTGAGAGTACCTTCATGAAATTCTCCAATTTTTTAAGTGTCAAAAGATTACCCCTCTCCCCTTTATTTTACTTTGAAGGATGTTTATTAAAGCTGGGGGGTAGTGAAACAAATGAAGGGCTTAGGGCAGAAGAACCAATAGGGGAGAGCCTAGGTAGGCGGCTTTGGCTCCCTGGAAACGTTATAGGAAAGAAGTAGGCCCCAGCAGGGCTGCTGTTAGCTCACTGGGAGTCAGAGAAAAGGGAGACAGAATCTGCCCTGGAGACAGATTTGGGGGATTAGCCCAGGACAAGCTGCCACGGCCCATTGCTCCCCTGGTTGCAGGTCTGATGGGGAGAGAACAGTAAAAATGCACCCTCTAGAGGGAGAAGAGGCATGGCATACCCCAGAGAGAGCCCGCCAAGATTAACCTTGTTTTACAGAAGGAAGTTACTTATTGGGTTAATTTCACAAGGCTGCTTACGAAGTGGAGCTGTACCTCTAAGTTGGAGATTCCAAAGTTGGACCCTGTTGAATTACTGCCACTGAGCTTTTGGAGTAAATCACTACTTCCCAGAGTGGACCATAGAGAACAGGAGAGAGTCAGTGGTACTTACGTTGTAATCCTTAGGCTCACGAGGGGAGAGGGGAAGGGCTGGTCCTTCCAAGGGCAGGATCCAGAAGGTTTATGCGGGTGGAAGAGGAGTCAGCACAACCCTGGAAATAGTATAGAAACAAAGAGCCCTGAACCATGGAGCAGGAGGGAGGAGAAATCCAACTTGAAAACTGAAATTGGGTTTAAGAAACAACGTTGTTAAAGAGGGTACTTGGCGACATTGTACTCTAACCTGGTGGAAGATTCACTGCATAGATTTCAGAGGCTTATTTCACTTTATGGAAGTCTGGTATGTATGAAAATTGGGCTTTCTAAGACACTATTGAATTTGCTTATCTGTTCCAATGAATAAAAACAACTTAGCAAAAATTCAATTTTGTGTAACTCTCCAGGAACTTAGCTGCTGTATAAGGCAAGGTGCACCTAAAGTATTACTTACAGCTTCCAGCAAAATTCTTTATGGCAGTGAAATGTTGGCCTGTGATGGCTGTATGGCTGAATAATTGCTTCTGACCATAGACTCATAAATCCAAGGTAGCTAAGTGGGTTCAGCAGTTCATATTAATTGTTGATTCTAGTAGTAGGAAGACTTTTACCTGGTCTCAGGGGAGGGGCCCCAGGTAGCCTGTAATTGCTATGTGGATGCTGTATTTTCTTGAAATAGTTTATCTTCCCATTTGCTTGTTTCTGGTTTTCTTTCCTCCTAGGTGGATGTATCTTGGGACTCTTATTTGGGTATTTAAGTGCTGAAACTAAATATAGTGCTACCATTTGAATAGAGTATAAAAGTAATGTTTTTTTCCTGCCAGTTGATGTTTTTCGATTCCATGTTTCTCTCCTCCTTCCTTCTTTTCTCTCTAAAATCAATAAAGAACATATCCTCAAGTAAGGATTAAAAATAAAAACATAATGTGTTTTCCTTCCAAGTAATAATTATTAATAATCTCATTAAAATTCTTGAATATCTCCTTGTCTTAATCTGCTCAGTCTGCCATAATAAAAAACAATAGAAATTTATTTCTCACAGAAATTTAGTCCTGGAGGCTGGAAATCCAAGATTAAGGTGCTGGCAGACTCACTGTCTGGCGAGGGTTGTCCTCCTGGCTGACAGCTGCCTTTTTTCGGTGTGCTCCCATGGCCTTTCCTTCGTGTGAGTTCCTGGACAGAGAAAGATGTATCTGTTCCTCTTCTTATAAGGGCACTAATCCCAGCAGGAGCGTCCTATCATTATAACTAATCTAAACCCAATCACCTTCCAAAGGCCCTACCTCCAAATACTATCATATCATGGGCTGGGGCTTCACCAGGTTAATTTTGGGGGAACACAGACATTCAGCCCATTACACTGCCAGAGTGATAAATAGTATTGCAGATGCAGAAACAGGTATAATCACATAAAAATGACTACATTAAAAAAAAAAAAGCCTCACAGAGAAGACTGCGAATGTAAAACTGGGAATGTTTTTGAGAAGGAGAAATTCAGGTCTGAATTCAGAGAATTGTTTTTCAGGGTGACTCAAGAAATTAACCCGAGTTGAATTTGTTTCCCATCTCTCCCATTTCCTAGCCACCTTGTTATTTCTTTCTCCATCACAATGACATATGAACGCAGCAGAAGCTAACCAGAGATTTAACTTTCATTTTGATAGAAAGCAGACTGGTGCGGACAGGCCTCAGGATTACAGGACTGTGGGAAAAGAAAGTCACTATGTTACTTAGTCTAAGCAAGAATGTCGCTCTAGTGAATTACTAGTTTGACATCTTTCAGGCTGTCGACTTGATGTCAGGCTTTAATTGTAGAAACAATGAAGACAGTCATTATAATGAGTACATTTGTTTGAATTTTTGTTGATATGCATTTGTAAGCATAATAAACATCTTTATTCTGGGGCAGATGTGCGCTTCCTTCCAAAACAAGAGGGAAGAGCATCAGGGATGATGGAAAGGAAATGGCAGTAATTGGAGCAAACAGATGGAGTGAGGGATGGCGGCTGCATTTGGTGTTTTAGGTGGCCCCTAGGAGTATCGAGTTTCTCATTCTTCTCCCCTTCAGCCCCAATACAAGCAGCCAGCTTACAGGACTAAGGTTTCATGATCTAATCCATCACAGATCAGCTTGAATAAACCCATTGGCTGCTGAGGATCTAGTTAGGAAGGTAATACAAAGCTGCTTGAGCCAGGATTGGGGCAAATCGGATCAGAACTGCCAAGTGAATCCCGGACATATTTCTGTAATTTGGGGGGGAATGAGAGAGGGGAAGAGAGAGGAGGAGGGAGGAAGGCAGGGAGGGAGGGATGGGTGGGAAGAAAAAGAGGGAAAACAAGAGCTGCTATGCATTTTCAAATGTGTTAGGGACTCTGAGAGGAAAGTGCATGGAGGATTTGATATATTTCTTTGGAAAATATCAAATCCTCTTGCTCTGATTATTTGAGTCTGAACATTTTTTTCAGGAATGACCTTTTTTAGTAGCATTTGGAGATTCCAGTTGTGATAACTCAGGTGTGACTTCACTGAGTGATGCCTTATTCCAAAATAATATGATATGGGTTCCCTCTCAGTTTTTAAAAGGGAGATACTATTATTATTACTATTACGGTACCATTATTAATACCAACCTTAACACATAATTACATTTGTTGTTCATATATAGTTGAAGTTTGGTATAATGAAAGAAATACATTTCGAATTTGTCATATTTGGGTTTGAATTCTGTTACCAACTGAATGACCTTTGGCAAGATTCTTAACATCTGCACTCCTGTTTACACCTCTGTGAACGGGAAGAACTAATACATACTCTAATGAGCGGCTGTAATGAATAACTGAGATTATTTAAAGTGCCTATCATGGAATCCAGCAGTAAATGTTTATTTCTTGCCTCCTTAAGCCTGCCGTACAGCACTCTGAGTTCCTGCTTACTGCCAGATCAGCATGGTGTGGTTAATGCACTTTCGATTAAGTGCCAGAGTTGGGAACTACTAGAGATGAGCAATGTGTTAAACTGGGAAACCTAATTTGCTGGTCATCAGGGTAGAGGAGGAAAATGGATCTGGTCATGTGGTCTCTCCCTCGTTAGAGGAAGAGGAGACATTGGCTAAGGGCTGAAAGGACTACTGCATCAGGCATGTGGACAGTTCATGGAACCTGTGGGATCTTTCCTGGGGGCTAGCTGACTGCTATACACCGGCTGCTTTGGTGGTATATGTTTGTGTTTCAAACTTTACAAGGTTGGTTGGTTAAATACGTTGCATTAAATAGATGGTATCTTTTGCTCTCATTTTGGTTTGTGGAAATTAAGTTGGGATGCTTTTGTCTCTAGCATTCTCTTTGTTTCTAGTGTCTTTAAACCCACCCTCTAGTGGTTCTCAAACCTTCCTAATACCGCGACCTTTTAATACAGTTCCTCATGTTGTGGTGACCCCCAACCATAAAATTATTTTTGTTGCTACTTCATAACTGTAATTATGCTACTGTTACGAGTCGTAATGTAAATATCTGATATGCAGGATGTCTGACTTAGGCAACCCCTGTGAAAGGGCCGTTCAACCCCCAAAGGGGTTGAGCCCACAGGTTGAGAACCTCTGCTCTAGACTATTAACAGAGTCATCCATCTGAAAGAGCTTAACATTATTTGATAGCTTGTCTTTGACTTCAAGATAAAGTCTGTTCTCTTGTTTGGTCACCAGGTCCTGATTTATGCCTGATTTCCTAACCTCACCTTTTTCTACACTCCATTTCCAAGTCCATGTTCAGAGGCTTGTAGTTTTCTGAGCACACTGCCACCCCCAGTTAATTTATGCCTCTTGTTCATTCCTTCAGCTTGCAGTTCCTGCCTCCCATCTCTCATTTGTAAGGCTCGATCTTCAAGAATCATTTGGGATATTGATTCCTACTGGATGCCTTTTGTATTGGCTCCCTTCCCTCCCCCATCCTTCCTGCTGGTTTCCAAAACATGTAATGTCCATACTCTGCTTTAAGACTTTTTAGATTAACATTTGCTCAAATGTCTGCCCTTCCACCCCTACCCAGACTGTGAGGTCAACAGATCCTTTGGAGGTCATAGGACTTAGCACTGTGCCTGGGGCTGTGGAGCTTGTGAACTGAACTTTTGTCTTTCTGTTTCTCAGTTGGGGCCTGCAGATGTCTTTACTTATTTCTCCAGATTTTCCCCGGCAGGGGTGAGGTGGGGGTGTGGGGGTGGGGGAGAAGGTCTGGCCCTTGGTCTGCTTTCTAGCTCAAATAAAGGATGGGTGTTGTGGGATTTGTGAATGGTACCTGATCTTTTCATTGATTTTGGGTTAAAGGTGAGAGAGGGGGTCTTTGAAAACAGAAGCCGGGGTGGAATTTAACTGCTGAATGTGCTGGGTGGGCATGGCAACCTGATGTTTAGTTTCCTGCGCTCAGATATTAATTGCATGCACGTGAGTATGTCTAAAAAGTGCCTTTGTGATGGTGTGGTTGAGGAAAATAGAGGACCCACACAAGTAAAGGGCAATTAGAGCTAAACTGTTCCAGTTCACTGGAGCAGTCTGTTGATCTGCCTTCTGCATGCTGCTGAGAGATTCTGGAGTGTTGCAGTTGGCTCTCTTACCACCATTTGGGACTGTGCCCATTTGATCAACAGTGGACCTTAACCTTTCCCTTTTCAATCGATGACTTTCATAAGCTGTCATAGCTTGTTTTTATGGATGCAGGAAAAATACCAAACTGAGATACCTCACAAATACAAGCTATTTTTCAGATTGTACATTAGATATGCTTGAGGATGAGGAAGTTTGATACATTTCTTTTAAATCTCACCTTTGGAGATAGATTCATAAAAGAATTTTACAGATATCATTTCTCACTGGCCCTTGTTCTCCCCTCCTCCTTCCCTTTCAGCTTCTGGTTTGTGCTCTGTATAATTCTCTCCCAGTCTCTTGCTAGTTTAGTTGGGCCTGTTTAAAGGCAAATGAACATGCATTGTAGTGCCTCTAGCTTTTGGATTCTAAATGAAGCAGGTTCTGAGAAGGGATAAGAGGGAGGGAGGGAGAGAGAGAAAGGGGAAGGGAGGGAGAGAGTAATATCACTTCCTTGTGACGTGATCTGCACATACGTGGCATCCAGAAATTTCAGCTGAGGATTCAAGGCACAGGACACATGGTAAATACCACTTATGAAGTACAGGACAATTTTGAATCGCCAAATCATAATGGTTGAATAGCTGCTTAAAAACCTATTTTCTCAAGTGTGGGAATAGAACCTTTGAAATTTAGACTTCCACTTGGGTGTGTTCAACCACAATACTTGGTTTTTTTAGGGACCTAAGTCCCCAGATAATACCCTGGTATGTGGGGTTTTTCCCACGTAGAGGACAATTCCTTGGTTTCTCCTTTGCAGGGGAAAAGAGGTTTTACACTGAGTTGGATACTTATTCCAGACATGTGGTTTTTGAGGAGGCATACTATTTATTTTTCTTTTTGGCCACATTGATTTTGTCGGATTCTAATTGGGAATATCACAAACAAAGCATGATTTATCTGGAGCGATGGACGGCGGTAGCTGTGGGACTCTCAGCTCTGGGATGTGGGGTGTGGGCAGAAGCTATACTAGCAGAACTAGAGGTACTGCAGACATTGTCTGGGGGTGCTGTGGGGTTTGAATGTGAGCTCCAGCTATTGCTTGGGTGGAAACACTTTTGGAACACGCTCATGGGGAGTTCTTCCAGATGCTTTATTTGGGAAGCTTTCCCTCTGCTGTTTGGAGGAGAGAGTGTTAATTGCTGTCAGCCAGATGATTTCCAAAGCAGACCTATATGGATTTTATTTAGGAATCTATTTCAGGGGTGTGTGGCTTATCCTGAGTCAAGAGGACTTTGGTTCCCTTTTCCTTGAAGTTGGTGGGCTACTGAGCCTGCTCTATTTATCTTGGACAGTTAAGCAAGTAGAAAAGCAGCTGCATAGAGTCCTTGTTGCATGGAGCTTAGTTTCATAGGTCATTCTGTCTTGGGGTTTTTTATATAGTCACAGTTAGGACCTTACGTGTTTTTTCCCCCCTCTGCAGTTCAGTGCGCCACAAAAATTCTGAGGAGAGTAGGTAATAATTTTGGGTAGAAAGCAGGAATTGTTTGGCTCCTTCCTCCATTTTCTTACTGAATTCCTCCACCGTGCCCCCCTCTCCCCTCAATCTTTTGCAAAAAGAATCTGCAAATGAGTTTGCTTATCCTCTCATCAGACTGGCTTGTCCCCAATCAGTCTGAATATGTGTGTGGCTTTGACAGCTTTCACCTGCTATTTCTTGGTTTCCAGGGGATGGGGTAGTAGGACTGTGTGATTTCAAAGCAAGAACTGGCAAAATTGGAAGATGTTTTGTGTTGGCTCCCAACACCCACAATGCTTTACTCATTGGTTTGCACCTCATACAAGCTTCCAGGAACACAGTCACTGTCAGTGGCTGGCACAGTGGGTGTGAGGACTTTGAACTTCAGGAAGTCTACACAATGGCTGCCTCTCACAGTGGGAACTTTGGCAAAGCTTACTGGGAGGTGGTAGCACTTGTTTGGAAAGTGTGTCTGTGGTTTTATGCTGGGCATCTCTGTGAGAGAGGAAGAGGCAGACTTGTTTCAAAAGGAAGGATGGTGAATAGTACCATACAGCTGTCACTTATGTGGCCCTTTGCATAAATGTTTGTGTTTGCTATCCTCATGTACAAACTTTATTGTATGGCTTGTATGTTGTAATCACAGTTTGACTCATGACTTTTAATAAGCTGATTTGGCTAATTTTGATATCATCCTAGACTTTGAAGTGATGCTGTGTTGAGCTTAGAGGTTAATATTTCTGTTGGCTACCTCGTCCCCATTCCCAGCTGCTACTTATTATGCATTATAGACACATCCTTGTCCCCTTACTTTCTGTTCTAGGTCTTTGGCTGCTTGTTGTCATATTAGATCTTTTTGCAGCAACATTTTAGCTCTGAACTGGCTGTGTTTTACAATGTTAAAAATCAATGGGTTATTGGTGGCCTTACAAAAAAATGCTATCAGGGACCATTAGACATTTTTGTCAGTGATATAAAAATGCTGTGATGAATAGATACCTGTATGTCTGTCAATGTGTATGTGCAGTTTTCCTTTATGCTTACTTTGCATTTCTCTCTCTGTGAGTAGTTTGGAATGTTATCCGTTAGATTTTGCTTTTTATTTCTGGGAAGCCTGTTTTAAGACCATTTATATTTTATTTTCTTGAGTTTAGTGTGGGGGTCATTCATTCTTTCTGGATTTTGCTTTACTATGAATTGTTTTCTGCCATGTTAGTTTTAGGCAAACAGTAAATACTTGTTTGTTTTACCAGTATCTTAGAGTTTAAGAAACCTGAAATATTTGACTGGTACAGCATCCTGTTTTAAGGAAGGAAATTGTGTACTTCAGGTATACCAACCTGTTTTCATTGATTACTCTTTGAGAAATAATAGTTATCATTCTGGGGAAAAAATGTCAAGCACAGTTTTCTTAACTATTTCATTTTACTTTTCATAAGCAGATGCTGTGACTCAATTCATAAACAGGCATTTAGTGAAGGATTTCCCTCTCATCCCTGTTCCTTATCTGCCCTATACCCTGTTAATTAACAGAACGAGTACCATTGTTGTTTCTTTTTTTTTTAATTTTTAAAAATATATTTTATTGATTTTTTACAGAGAGGAAGGGAGAGAGATAGAGAGCTAGAAATGTCGATGAGAGAGAAACACCGATCAGCTGCCTCCTGCACACCCCCTACCGGGGATGTGCCCGCAACCAACGTACATGCCCCTGACCAGAATCGAACCTGGGACCTTTCAGTCCGAAGACCGACGCTCTACCACTGAGCCAAACCGGTTTCGGCCCATTGTTGTTTCTTAGGTTATTTCTCTTTTCCTTTTACACAAACTAGCATATTTGCTACATTTCTCTTGAACTTTGTTTTTTTTAATTTTCTATATCAGAGGTTAATTTTACTTTTTAATGTAACTAGGTCTATTAATGTTTACATTAATGATTTTTGTTTATTTGTATCATGCTTACAAAAGCTTTTCCCATGTCGGGATTATAAAAAATAGAATGGACTTGCAGATAAACCTGAGTTGGAGTCCCAGCCTTACTACTTCATAGTGTGTGATTTTGGTTAAGTTATTTGGTTAAATAAATAAGCCTTAAGTTACTTGGTTAAGTCAGTAGGATTAGTATAAGAATGAAGAGACAAGGTATATAAATGTGCTTATTATTCAGTTCAGGCCTGACACATAGTAGCTGTTCAATATACAAGGTGGGGCAAAAGTAGGCTTACTGAAGTTGGTATGGAAAATAAAACAATCTACACTAATAAAAGAGAAATATGCAAATTGATTGTAATGTTGTTACACCCACCAGCCAATTAGGAGTGAGTATGCAAATAAACACAACAAAGATGGCAGATTAATTTGCATACCTAGGTGTGGAGTGGCCAGGCAGAGTGGGACCCCTGCTATGAGGGGAGGGGCAGAGGGAGCTACAGGAGTGGCGCTCTGGCAGGGAGTGAGGACTTTAAGGCTCCTGGGTTGGCGGAAGCGAAGCCAGAAGAAGGAAGGCCTATTCTTATATGAATCTTTGTGCAACAGGCCTCTACTTAATTAATAAATAATAATACAAGAATAAACTTGCATACTCACAACTGTAAAGCTACTTTTGCCCCACCCTGTATAAAAGCCATTTTATTATTGTTACCCAGGCCCATGATTTTGTATCCTAGTGCTTTTTTAATTCCTTAAAGGCAGGAACAGTCTCTTAATCTTTGTATCCTTGGCTCCTCCTTCAGTGCCAGGGCTATATGATAATAAAAATTGAGTAAATGTTGAAAAAATATATCAATGTTTATATAATCTACTTTTTCAAATTTTAAAATAATTTTTGTTGCTTTTTTCTATAATCATCTGATTTGAAGTACAGTGACTAAAAATGCACATACAGTTATTAAATTTATATTATATTTTACAGTTTATAAAATACTTTGACTCAAGTCTTTATTTCCTACAACAGCCCTGAAAGATTGGTGACTCTTCAGATATTGCAAATAGACCTTTCTAAGCCTCATGACTAGGAAGTGGCAAAGATGATGCTTTGACCCAGATCTTGTAGCTCTTTATCCAGTGCCTTTTCCTCTGGGCCTCAGGCCCCTCAGCCCAAAGAGTATGATTGCTGAGGAATGGAGTTGAATATGTACTTTCTTGTCTTCACATGCCATATATTTAATACTGAAAACATCTTACCCATTACCTGAAAGCTGATTTATGTAAAACTTCAAGTCAGCATTAAACTCCAGTTTCTTCAATAATTTGGATCAAGCCAGTATTTTGAATTGGGATTTTGTTAAAATTTATTGTGTACTTGAATGTACCAATCATTGTATTAGAGACTTTATGTGTTTATCTCACTTTTCTGTAGTTCATATTCAAGGGAATTTAAAAGGGGTATTAGTATATATGGTGGTTTGTTGTTGTGTTGTCTTTTTTTTTTTTTTTTTTTTTACTATTCTGTGTGATTTTTCAGTTTTGTGTATGGAGTTTTCCTCCTTTATTTTTACATTTATTTTTAAAGCATACAATATGTTCATATGGTTATGATTCAAAATGTGCAGCAGATTGAAGAGTAAAAAGTTTCTGCCTGATGCCCACTACCTAGTGTCTCTCCTTGCAGGTGATCAGTATGGTTAGTTATTTGGGTATCCTTTCAGAGATAGTACCTGAATAACATTTTCTCCACCCCCCCTTTAAAAATTCAAGTGGAAGTATTAATATGCATATTGTTCTTTGTTTTGTTTTTCTCTGTATTTGGAGATCACTTTTATAGTTAGATTTTTCCCCCCTCTATTTGTAAGGTTTCTGGAATTGGGATTATTCTATTTTGGTCTACTGAAATAACTAGATCTAAATGTCTCTAGGAAGGATGACTGTTTAATACAAGATCTCCCAAAGTCTACATGGTGGTTTTTTTAGAATCATGGAATCACAGGGTGGGAGACCTAATTTGCATCTCCATTCTTTCTCACGAATACCTTACAAATCCCTGACTGATGATACCTTTTAAAGATAGGCTTTAAAATATAGTAAAGATATTTATCATTATCATTAAAGGTAGTAGTTTACCACTAACTCTTTTATTATTTTTTATTTTAAATGCACTTATTTAAATGTGTCATACTTAATATGCAATTTTGAAAGTCCCTGGATTGACATCAAAATATATTCATCTACCTCTGATTTGCTCTTTTGAAATTTGCTATACTTCTTAGCCTCTCAGGAAATTGATAGAAAATTCCCCAGGCCTTAGTATCATTTTCTGTAATGCAAACTATTCTGAAACTACTTTTATTTTATTGTTTAAAGTATTACAAATAGTAGTACAACTCTTTTTTTTTTTTTATAGTATGTTTTTATTGATTCCAGAGAAGGAGGAAGAGGGAGAAATAGAAACATCAATGATGAGAGAGAATCATCAGTTGGCTGCCTCCTGCATACCTCCCTACTGGAGATCAAGCATGAAACCCAGACATGTGCCCTGACCAGGAATCAAACCATGACCTTCTGGTTCATAGGTCAGGACTCAACCACTGAGCCAAACTAGCAGGGCTAATAAAGATATTTTAAAGAGAAGTAAAATATAGGCTTCCTCAGCTTTTTACCTCCCCAGCCAGCTGCTCCTGGTTTTTTTTCCTCGGGTGGGCCCATTTTGGGTCAGATAACCTTGCTTGTCATTGAGTAAGTAATGAGACTCAGGATCTGCCTTGAGTCATTGCACGTGGCATCTACTAACCACAGTGTGATTTTATTCAGTATGACATCCTTTATACCAGCCATATCTAAAATGCCCATATTTATCCTGATTGAATGTCAGTGGTGTCATGAGGCTGTTCAGTGAGCCAGATTTTGAATTGAATTGGGAGAAAGGAAGGTCTAATTCCTTATAAGTTTTTTCATCTTGGCAGCCATAATTGTCATTGGTTTTCTTTATCCCCTGTGTTTGTGGAAAGTCCCAGGACTGAGTGAATGCTTTTGATCCCTGGGATATGCCCACTCTGCCACTGAGACTGGATGGGAAGTAAATAAATATGATTCAACAAACAGGGAGTATTTTTCTTTTGCTTACTGAACATAGCGGATTCTAATTTAGACATAGAATTAAGGATTTCCAGCATAGGCTTGTTTCTAGCTCTATTATCCTTTGCAGATTTCTGCAATTAAAGATAGGACGTAAAACTGTGCTTTTCAGAATTGACTTCTGCAATGGACCTTTGTCTCCCCAAGAATATTAGAGAGGAGGTAGCATGCAACCATTTGGAGAATGACGCCATTGGGGATGTCTTCTTGCACTCTAGATGAATGCTGACCTCTATTGTATGGCCATGTTAATCTGACTCACCATACAGTCTTTATGGTCCTAAGGCCTCACTGGAGTGTATTAGGTCTACTTGATCTCCATGGCCCTAAGCAGTGAATGGAAGCCGGCAGGGCACCAGATGCTGTGTTGTTTCCCCTATTGCTTCTTCCTTCACACCCGGTATAAGGTTTCCAGGCAATTGTGCAACCCGATAGCAGAAAGCGCCTGTCTTAGCAGTTGAGAGATGGGTTGGCAGGTAGCTCAAATAACTCCATCTTCCTGATAAGAGCCAACTGATCCAGGCTGCTGGCCGCTGGGGGTGGGAGCTGTACTGCCAGCGTTCTACCCACCAGGAATGGTGGTGCGGGTCTCTGGTGTTTCAGGACTCCAAAAATGTACCCTCGGCAGTTTGAGAGGTCTGGCCAGCATCACTAGGGAAGCAGCACAGTTTGAGAAGCAGATCATATATATATGAAATTGGTCTTAGGAAATGGTAGCACACAGGAGCAGAAGCAGCACCAGCATTGAAAACCTGAAGTACAAACTCAAGAAATAGAACTAGTATTTTCTTAACCTAAAACCCAGTTGAAGAATTTATGAGTCATGTAGGGGCACAGTGATGACTTAAGACTGACCGTGCAGTGGGAAGTAGATGTGTACACAGATCATTTTAATACAATGAGGTAATTTCTCTGATTGAGGTGCACACAGGAATGTATGTCAGACTCTAGTGTTTTGATAATATATCCTTTGTGTACTATTGTATCAGAGTAATTATCACACTGTAATAAAATATTGGGTTAAGGGAACCAGTTCTGGTGTGAGACTGTCTAGATTCATATTCTGTCTCTATACCTTGTAACTGTGTCCTTTGGGCAAGTTACTTCCTCTGTGCTTCACTTTTTTATCTATAAAATGGGGTAATAGTTTCTACCTCAAGATTGTTACGAGTATTAAATGCATTAATATCATAAATATAATGTGCCTGGAAGAGTGCCTGGTCCATGATAACACTAGATAAGTGTTATCTGTTACTATGGTGGTTGTCATAGCACCGAGGAGGGTCACCAGAGACCATGGCAAACACATGCTGACCAAGGACCATGCAGAGTTCAGTGTTTATTGTATTTACCAGGAGATTTTTAGTATTATGTCAGGCATCACTCAGAAGCAAATCAATGAAATGGTTGCCAACTATGCAGTTGTGTACAATACACGATAAGAATCAGTTTTTTGGCTTGTCTGGCATGGCTCAGTGGTTGAGCATCGACCTATGAACCAGGAGGTCACAGTTCAACTCCCAGTTCTGGGGTTGTGGGCTCGATCCCCAGTTGGGGTTGTGCAGGAGGCAGCTAATCAATAATTCTATCTCATCATTAATGTTCCTATCTATCCTTCTCCCTTCCTCTCTGAAATCAATAAAAATATAAAAACAGGTTTTTGGAAAATTGTGTAAAAAGTGAGAAACTTTAGTATTCCATGGCATTTTCATAGAAGGAATCTTGCTCCTCCTTTCAGAGTAGCATTATAGACCCTTGAGTTTTCTCGACATTTTGAAGAAAGACTATATATACTTTACTTAGTAGAACAATACTTACCTATTTCAGACAGGAATGAACCTTTCCTGATTTTTTAAAACATCTAGGAGAAACCATTTCAGGTCAGAATCAATTCATCCATCCACCCTTTCTTTCTTCATTCTCTTTCTCCCTCCCTCTTTAAAAGGAAAAAAAGAAAAGCTAATATTTAAATCAGTTTCACTGTTCTTTATATTAAAAGCGAACCACTTATTGTGAAAAAACCTTACCCTTTTGCTTGGTCATTCTTTCTTCCATCAACATTTGAATGCTTAGGACATGTTTGCCCTGGGATACAGAGTTCAAGGAGTTCAAATTTTTATGGAACCTGTGAGGTATATGGGCTGGTTTCTGGAACATTAGTACATTAGAATAAAAATTTGATCATACAATGTATTGATAAGGGTGTAGGTACAGAAATAGGTACTCATATTGCTGGTGGGGTAAAAAGTCCCATAACCTCCATGAAGAGAAAGCTACTTAGCAATATTCTTTGTCTCGGCAGTTCCATCTCTAGAAATTTATCCTACAGAAACTCTAGCATCTATGTGTAAATCTAATATATATTAAAGCATTATTTGAAATAGCAAGACTGAAAAATCAAAATGCTCTTTGATAGATCTGTCAACTAAAATGTTATAGTCATACCGTGGAATACCACGCAGCCATTAAAAGATTTAGCTGTGTATGAATGGACATAGAGATTCTAAAATACATCAAGTTGTAAAGGGAAAAAGTATATATTGATATGCACGTAGGCACTCTGCCAGGAAACGCAAGACTGTAACTGGTTGCCTCTGGGTAGAGGTGTTGAGTAACAGGTATTGAGTGGCCAGGCTACATATATTGTTTTAAAATAATTTATTAAAATTACATAGGGATAAATACAGGAGATATTGTACTTAATTAAGATCTTTGAACTTGCTTATTTTCATGGACCAGACAATAAAGTTATGTGCAAGAGTAAAAGTGTGCCAATTCTGCATACCACAAACAAAGACAAAATGGTGCTAGTAGTGGCATGAGGTTATTTTAATTTTGTTATCACATTTTTTGTTGGTATATAAGGTGTTTTCAGTGCTTATATTTATTATTAACTGTCTTACTCAATAAGGAAAAACTAATTATAATGAAAATGCTGATACAATGCTGATACAAAGGGTGGATAAATGTAGAGATGATTATAAATGGAAACAATGTTGAATATTTGTACAGGAAGAATGATTCAACAGCACAGTTATAAGGCGTTAAGTGCAAATTATAAAGTGAGTTGAGAAGTAACAAAACAAATCAGAATCACTACCATAAGCCTCTCCAGATTTCTTAAGAAATGTTCCTTCACTAGATATGCATCCCAGGGTTACTTGGACTTTTTCACATTGAATTTTATGAACTAATAGACTTAGGAGCTATCTTTCGTTCTAGACCTAACCTGATGATAAATGAGGAGCTTCTCTACCTGAGAGGAGTGAGGACGGTGTTTTATGGGAGCGGAGTAATTGAAGAGTTCTTACCCAGCTGGGGTGGATGGGCACAGGGAGAAGATTCTGTAGGAGCCGGTGCTGAGTGAGTGAGTAGGGGTAAGGGAGGCAAAGGAGAGGGAGGGCAGGCCGTTCCAGGAGGAAGCAGCAGTCCGTACAAGGACAAAGCAGGAGAGGAATTGCAGGTGGGTCAGTAGGCTTGGAATGGAGGCCAGGAGGACGGGGATTTTCCCAGTGTCTTTGGTAGTGAGTTCATCCACTGACTGCCATCCTCTTGCAGTCATGTACCATTCTTCTCGAAGCTGATTGGATGATGGCGATTGGATTATCTTACCACTCAAGGAGCATGGCCTCTTAGTGGTAGGTGGAGTAGTAACACTGCCTTTATTCACCAACCCCCCCCCCCCCCCCCAAAAAAAAAAAAAAAAAAAAGAGAGATTGAGAGAGGGAAAACCTACACTTGGTAATGTTGTAGGTATGCAGTTGTGCAGGCTTCCAGCAGAACCACTCACCCCCACTTGGAGTCATAGTTGAGTGCGGCATGGAAGTAATTTGAGCTGATGCTCCAGTGCACTGTATTTAAGTCTCTGTGAAGCCCTTCCTGCCATGCAAGCACACATTTTGCTCTTCATAGCAGGAATGCTATAATAACAATGTTTTGGCCATCAGAGGTTTTCACAAACTTTCCGAACATTGAAGTGTTTAATCTTCACAGTGTACCAGGGTAGGTGGCAGGAGGCAAGTGACATATCTTCACATATCTTGTATATTAGCACATTTTGGTTGTTAATGCCTCTACGGATAAAGTTTCTCCTTTGAAGCTGAAATGTTCTATGCTTTCTTTTTTTTTTTTTTTTTAAATATATTTTATTGATTTTTTACAGAGAGGAAGGGAGAGGGAGAGAGAGTTAGAAACATCGATGAGAGAGAAACATCGATTAGCTGCCTCCTGCACATCCCCAACTGGTGATGTGCCCACAACCAAGATTCATGCCCTTGACCGGAATCCAACCCGGGACCCTTCAGTCCGCAGGCCAATGAATGCTCTATCCACTGAGCCAAACCAGTTTCGGCTGTTCTATGCTTTGAATCCACTCAAAGATAACTTATTCTGGAAAGCTTGAACCAAACCTGGTCAGATGCTTTTGAGTTAGGAAAGAGGGATTGAAATAAAATTTTCAGCTAAAAATAATTTTGTTCACAAGTTACCAAAAATGGCCGACTACAAATGCTTTTAAGAAATGTTTCTGAGCTATCATAAGCTAAAGGTCAAGAAAAATAAAGCTTAGAACGCTTTTTGAGAAATGATTTGCTCTATTTTGCCAAGCTTCTCATTTCATAATTACTTCATGAGATAGAGCTGGGAGGAGTGTTATGACTTAGATTTGGTGGAGACCTAGGGATTCCTTAAGTAGAACATACACAGATGCTGTCTGTATTTGTGGGAGGCATCAGGGTTAGGTGAATGCAGGACATTTATTGAGTGGCAAGAGGTTTGATTTTGAAAATGTGTCCTAAGCTGCAAGTTTATTAAAACAAGGACCAGGTTTGGTTTCCCCTTTTGACTTATTACTATAATATTTGCTATACAGTTGCCACCCAATAAATGTTTGCTGAATAGTGAATGAAATGAATTGATAGAAAAGTAGCAAGGAAGAATGACAACTCCCAGTGATTCAGGCTTTGGAAACTGTGAGGTATGTTATGGAAAAATGAGTTAATGTTAGGATGCAGAAGTATTGAAAGAGTGAAGGAAAATTCAAAGCTGTGGAAGTGTAGAAAGGGGACCAAGAAAAGAAGAGGCTGACAAGGAACAGAGATCTTCATTGTACCAGGTTTAAGCGTGCAAGGGGAGCTAATACTAGTAGTGGATGAGTCTTGAAGAAGGTTATTGTTGGTTAGGAGTGGGGAAGAACTTACTAGTTCAGCAGTGTTTCAAAACTGGAAGAGTCCTGAAGGTCCTGCTGGAGTGTTAGTGTGACAGAAACCCTAGTAGTTTCTGTTGTATCCTGAGGAAATTCTGTACACGCACGTATGTGTAGATATAAACCCCTTTACACCCAACAGTTTCTTAAACTAGAAGGATTGGATCAGGGACTGAACATTGTAAAGAACTTGCAGTTCTAAAATTTTCATGTGTGGGTTTGAGTGGGATTTACTTTTGTGTCATGTGGAAATGTGGTGTTGGAGGCAGGTAAAGGGAAAGGTGTAAAGAGGCAGGCAGGCGGACATGGGAGGAAGATAGGCGAGAGCACAAAGGATGATGGAGAGGAAAACCAGGACTGTGAATAAACAGCAACAAACAAACAAAAACTCAGAGAAGACAGAGGAAAACAAAGGAAAACCTGACACAAGGCAGGTAGATAACTGGAGTGGGATGCTCTTTCTTTCTTTCTTTCTTTCTTTCTTTCTTTCTTTCTTTCTTTCTTTCTTTTTTTTTTTTTTTTAAATCATAAGAAGTAAGAAACATTTTGGGTACTTTTATTTGTTCACTCTCCCTCCCTTTTTTCCTGGCTTCCTTCCATCCTTCCCAGCTTTCTTTTTTCCCTTTCTCTTTCTCAGAGTAAAGTTAAGTGTAATACAAAGATTGTGAATTAGCAGAAATTAAAAAGTGTAAAAGTTAAAGCTTTAAAGTCTTACTCTTGCTGTATATATAGTATTTAAAGCCAAGTGCTTTGAATTTTTTGGGCACAAGTGTGGTTGGAATTGTAATTATATTGATTTATTGTCTAGCTATCCCTTCCAGCTCTAAAATTCTGTTTAAATAGAGTGTGTGTGTTTTAGTATTGTTATAAGAGCTATATAACTTTTACATTTTCTGTTTTTAGATATTAAAAAAAAGTATTTTTATTGATTTCAGAGACAGAGAGGAAGGGAGAGGGAAGAGATGATTAGAAACATCAATGATGTGAGAGAACCATTGATTGGCTGCCTCCTGCACACCCCCCCTGGGGATTGAGCCGGCCACCAGGGCATGTGCCCTTGACTGAATCAAACTGGGACCCTTCAGTCTGCAGGCTGATGCTCTATCTACTGCGCCAAACCAGCTAGGGCTGTTTTTATTTTTATTTTATTTATTTTTCATTTTTAAAAAAAATTTTATTTTTATTTTTTTTATTTTTTATTTTTAAAATATATTTTATTGATTTTTTACAGAGAGGAAGAGAGAGGAATAGAGAGTTAGAAACATCGATGAGAGAGAATCATCGATCAGCTGCCTCCTGCACACCCCCTACTGGGGATGTGCCCACAACCAAGGTACATGCCCTTGACCGGAATCGAACCCGGGACCTTCCAGTCCGCAGGCTGACGGACGCTCTACCCATTGAGCCAAACCGGTTTCGGCTTAAAAAATTTTTTTATTAAATTATTATCTGTGTACATATTTTAACATTGTCCCCTTCCTCCTAAACATACCCTCCCTCCCCAGAGTTTTGTGTCCATTGGTTGTACTTATATGCATGTATACAAGTCCTTCGGTTGATCTATTATCTCCCCCAGATCTCCCTACCCTTCCCGCTGTAATTTGACAGTCTGCTTGTTGCTTTACTGTCTTTATATCTGACTTTTGGTTTGTCAATTTATAATGTTCTTTATTATCCATAAATGAGTGAGGTCATGTGGTATTTCTCTTTCATTGACTGGCTTATTTCACTCAGCATGATGTTGTCTAGTTCTAACCAGGTTGCTGCAAATGATGAGAATTCCTTCTTTTTTGTGGCAGCATAGTATTCCATTGTGGAGATGTACCATAGTTTTTTGATCCAATCATCTGCTGACGGGCACCTAGGCTGTTTCCAGATTCTAGCTATTGTAGATTGTGCTGCTATGAACATAGGGGTGCATATATATATATCCTTTCTGATTGGTGTTTCTAGTTTCTTGGGATATATTCCTAGGAGTGGGATTACTGGGTCATATGGGAGTTCCATTTTCAGTTTTTTGAGAAAACTCCACACTGTTCTCCACAGTGGTTGCACCAGTCTGCATTCCCACCAGCAGTGCACGAGGGTTCCTTTTTCTCCACAACCTTGTAGGGCTGTTTTTAGATCTTAAATGTTAACAGTGCATTCCTAAAGGTTTTTTGTATTTCATGTCTAAGTCAGAAGTTAAGTTCTCCCTGTAAATTAGGTCTTTAGAAATCCAGCTTCTGCTTTGGATACCTGTCATCTGTGAAACCTTGAATTAGATATTGAACTTCTTCCCTATTTCTCTGTCTGCTAAGCATGGATAATGTACCTGCTTAGCAATGTATAGTTAACCAAACTTTTTATATGACATCCTGCTAAAGTATAATGTTCAATTTTTTAAAATAAATTTTTACTTTGCCCCTAGACCCTAATTGAGATTCTTTTTTCTTGTTGCCTTGGCTGTGGGGGAAACGAAAAAAAAAAAAAAATCCTGTGGTTTTTATCATGTACACACTTGAGTTGAATACACTGTGACCTTTTAGCTGATGATAATTTCCTCTCACAAACCCCTTTTTACCTTCTCAGCCTTATCGACCCCAGAGCTGGCCTGGGACATTCTTATCTCTTGGTTTCCTCAAGTTGCCCTTGAAAACACATGACAACTTATTAAATCATTGCTGGTTATCATGGCAGTGGCTGTCACTGTGGGCCAATTGGAAAGGAAGTTATTGTGGTTATCAGAAATGCAAACTGAAGGAGAAGGGGATGAAGTGTAAGTGGCTGTGGCTGCGGCTGCCTAGCTGTGCTCACTATCTGTTGTGGGGAGAGATGCAGAGGCCTCAACTGTATCCTCTCCTGAGATTTGATCAAAAGCTTTCTTCTGCAGACCTGGGGGTTGGCCTTCTTCTGGAAAGAATGACTTTGTTGCTCTTTCATTTTGTACATTCTAATTTTTAAAAATTATTTTTTATTTCAGAGAAGAAGGGAGACGGAGAGAGAGAAACATCAATGAGAGAGAATCATTGGTTGGCTGTGTCCTGCACTCCCCCTACCCGGGCATGTGTCCTGACTGGGAATGGAACTGGGGCCCCCTGGTTCACAGGTCGACACTCAACCATTGAGCCATGCCACTGGGCATTTTGTGCATTGTCGATCTAATCTCTCCATCTTACCCCTTTACTCATTTCATATAAAATAAAAATCAAGAGGTGCTGTTTGAGGTATGCTCAGTGTGAAGGGAGTGTGGACAGGAAGGGTGAGAGCCAGGGCATGTTCTGTTAAGGCTTTGATTTAGTTGGGTGATGATATATAAACTCAACCAACATTAAATAACAATTTAAATTGGTGGTGTAAAATATAGTAACCCTGCTGATTTGTTGGTGAGAAAGACTGTATTTAGTACCAAATTGTACCACAGTTTTTCTAGATTTGCTATATGCTTGGAAAGATGAAATGTAACAGCAGGGTAAAAAGGGGGTATCCAGAATGTAAGCTACAGCAACAGAAAAATTTCGTATGGCTTTATATATTTTTTAACCAAGTGGACATTATTTTAATCTTAACCGTGGGGGCCAAGGGAAACTTTCCTCTGGCCCTGGAAGCTGACTCAGACTTCCCTCTATACTCCCTCCCCTCCTCAAGTCCTTCTAGCATTTCCAACGGGCTGGCATTGGAAATTAGTTGCAAGAGGTCGGATATTTGATGTAATAGAGTAAATACTGTGTGTGTGTGTGTGTGTGTGTGTGTGTGTGTGTGTGTGTGTATGTATGTGTAAAAAATAACTAAATTCTGTAGTGAAAGATGGGAATGTATAGGGATATTTTGAATCTTTGTATTTTACTTTAGGAACAATGCTATTCTTGTCAGGTGGGCACTTGGGAGAGTTGAAGAGGATTTTCATTGGCTTAAAAAACCCTCTTTAGATCTCTTCTGAAGGCAGCTGTTCTTTTGTTCTCAAGGATGGTTTCACTGGTGAATTTGAAGGGCAAGGACTATTTCTGCCATGTGAATATTTAAAATGATAGAAGAATCCAAGACTAATCACCCAGGAGTGTGTGTTGCTTAAAGCCATTTGAGCTATAGGCACAGGGTTTGGAGGGTGGCTATCTGGGTGGACCAAGACAGGGGAGAAGAGAATGGTTGTTAGTTCCCCATGTCTCAGACTATCAGAACCTATTGATACTAGTTTGTGCCAGGTGCCAATAAACCCCTTCCCTCCTCTTCCCTATCACCTTGAGAGAGTTCTTATTGGGACAGGTGGGTACCTGTTGTCACTCTGCTCATTTTAGTTTGCTCTCTGAACCCGGGGTCAGTGCCTCTTCTTCAGGACTTCAAGGACTGATGTGTGAGTATCTGCACCTTTTGCTTAGTGAGAAAGTGGATAAGAAGTCCAGAGCTGGGCCTTCTAGCTGTGCAAAGAAACACTTTTGGCACTCCTTCCCTTTTCCTTAATCTGCAGCCTTTATAACACATCATCATCTGAGGAATGAGAGTGGAACCCCTCTTTCCCTGCAGCTGTTTTTCTGCTTGAAATAAGCAGTCTCATATTTCCTGGTGAGTTAAAAAAATTTTTTTAAATTCAAGTCAAAGATGTCTTGCCTTTATAACTGCTTTTAAAGCATCCTTTTCCTTACCTGATGGATTCTTGTTTACCCCGTAAACACGGTGGGAGTGGTATCCCCCATTGGATAATGGTCTCAGTGGGGCTTTAGTGGTGAATCAGTTGTTGCAACCATCATTAGAAGAATCTTTCTGTTTGGAAGAGAAAATAAAAACCCCAGCTTTTATGAGGCCAGAATGGGATCATGTGTAATAAACGATGAATTCACTCTCTTTTCTTCCTTCCCTCCCAGTTGCAGTTGATCTCACTGCAGCTGTTTCCAGCTGTCTTCTGGACTTGGCCAGGCCCGTTGGGATGGCTGCAGTGACTCACACAACTGGGCTTTTTTCCATTTTGGTCTGAATCCAGCTTCTCAAGAAGTAGGACTGGGAGGGAAGAGGGTGACTGGTGGTCCTGGAGTGGGGGTGGTTTGTTGAGATTACTGTCTGCTGAGGCTCTGGGTGAGATTTACCCTCTAAAGCATTGAGTAATCCTAGAAGATTGCATTGCTGGGGGAGAGGAGGCAAATGTGTTAGCTGGAAGAGTGTTTTTGGAAAAAGCAAATGCTCTTTTGCTTTTTATCCCCTCTTTATTTCCTTCCAAACCTTCCATTTCAGAGCAAACAGCCTCTTTCCTTTTCAAATGGGCGTAGAGTTGTGTGTGAAATGGGCATAGAAATGAATGCAGAGGGAAACATCAGTTAAAAATGGGGATGATGATCAATGCTCACTCTGATTCTTGGTGTTGATGGTTTGTAGATAGAATTTGTTGTTGTTTCTCCCAGTTTTTCCAAGTGGTCCCTCTTCCTTACATTAAGCACTGCCCTTTCCCTCCCTCTTTCCTTCCACGAAGGCCACTTCTTCACTCTCTAGCTCCTTTCCACTCATCTGTGTTCTACAAATAACCTTTTAGAAATAATTGTACCCTCTGAGCCCATTGCAGTCTGGTTTCTTCTTCAACTACAACATTCAAATTCTTCCCCAATTCCACCAATAACCCCATTGTGGCTAAATCCACTGACCTTTTCTGTCTTCTATAACCTTAAATTCTCTCTCTTCCCTTGTCTTCTCTGGTATCATCCTTCAGAAAATTTTCCCTCTCTGCCAGTATCCTTTCTTAGTCCCTTCCTCAGCCCACCAATTAAAAGTTAATGTTATTCAGGATTTCCAACTAGGCCTTTTTTTTCTCTCTTCTCGGGCAAGCTCATCCACAGCTAAGGCTTTATTGTCTGTCTGCTGACAATTTCCAGATTGCTGTCTCTAGTCTAAATCTCTTTCCTGCACTTCCGAGTCTGTGTCCAGCTGCTCAGTGTGCACCTGCCTTTGGTTTTGTCACTCCATTTCCCATCGCTGCATTGTAGTGATCTTTTTTCGAGTGATCTTTCTGAAACAGCTCTCATCATATCATTAATTGCCTTTTAGTTCCATTAAAACACATTAGTGATCTGGCTCTTACCTCCTCTCCCAAACCCCATACCCACTCATACATAGACCATGCAGCTCTACCTGAAGTTACCTCTATAATATTTCTCCTTCCATCTTTTCCTGCTTTGAAATTTTACCTTTGAAATTTCAGTTTAGAGGTCAGTTTTTTTGGGGGGGAAGCTGTGTGGAACATCACCTAACTGCTGTCGTACACGTTGTACTTTTCTCCTTCTAGCACTTAGCCTCACTGAATTATAAGTGCCTATTTACTTTGATCTTCAAAACTGTAAGTTCCTACCCCTAGCTGTTTTTTTCTCAGTGGTTAGAGCATCAGCCTGTGGACTGAAGGGTCCCAGGTACGATTCTGGTCAAGGGCACATACCCAGGTTGTGGGCTTGATCCCCAATAGGGGATGTGCAGGAAGCAGCTAACCATTGATTTTCTCTTATCATTGATGTTTCTGTCTCTCTATCTCTCCCTTCCTCTCTGAAATCAATAAAAGTATATTTAAACACACACACACACACACACACACACACACACACACACCCAAACTGTAAGATATCAGAGGGAAGGGACTACCCTTCGATATTTTTTCTTTTAAAATTCCCATTATCTAACACAGTGCCTGATATATAGTAGGCCAATGTTTATTGGATGTGTAATGGTTTGATAAGTTATAAGATTTTAGAACTGAAAAAACCGTATCTGTATAGAATAGAGATCCCACATTTTCCTGGTGAATGATTGCTGAGTGGCATTTGGTTCTTTTGTTAGAGAGAATAATTTCAAACAAAGTCATATTCAAGGGCCAAAACCTTTTAATGTTTTACCCTTAATTTCACTAGTTAAGTAACCCTAGCTAGTTTGTTTCAAGACTTAGACCATTGTTTCTGTCTGCCCATTTGTATCATCTGGGGAGCTTAAAAAAAATCACATCGCCCAACTTCACCAAATAAGAAAGTAACTTTTATTCTTATTCTGAGAAGCCATAATTTCCAGCTTGTTAAAATTGATCCACAGTAGCCTTATGGCTCTTTGACAAAAGAAATGGCAGGTAAGAGTTTTTGTTATTTGATTTTTAGAAGCATCAGAATTAAGGATTTGAAAGTTAGGGGTCCTTTTCTGTCTATGACCTTTGGGAATATGCTTTATGAATCTTTGGATCATGACCCGTAATAGAGAATGTGAGCAAAAAAGTTTCCATCTGGTATATTCGCTGTCTTCTCTAATAGTGTCTCTGGTTTGAGTCACTGCTGTTGTATCACAAGCCTCTTCATGATGGGCGGACAGATTAATTTTTGGGGGGCAACTTTATGTGAATAAGAACTTAGAAGGAGTGGTTGTTATTTAACCACTTTAAAAAACATGTTAGCTGGTTTGGCTCAGTAGATAGTGTCGGCCTGAAGATTGAAGGGCCCTGGTTTGATTTCAGTCAAGGGCGTGTACCTCCGTTGCAGGTTCCTCCCAGGCCCTGGTTGTGGTGCGTGTAGGAGGCAACCAATAAATGTGAGAACACATCGATATTTCTCTCTGGCTTTCCCTCTCTCATCCACTCTCTCTAAAAATCAATGGGGAAAACGTTCTTGGGTGAGAATAAGAAAACAAAAAAAGCTATTTCTTCTTTGCTTTTAAGGCTGAAACATCCCTATTCAGCCATTGAATTGTGGGGGAGTTGTTTGTTGCTTTTGGTAACTTTGAAGAATCAGATTCATTTTTAAAATGGTTTCTAAAAGTATGAGCTCATTCTTGATTGCACTTATTTGTGGTAGTAATTGCTTGATGAAATCTGTTTCCTGCTACTCAACTAGTATAATATTTAGGATCTGTTTATTGCACAGGGACTGTCTCTTTACAGCCTTAGGATTTCAGGAGCGCCTTCAATTTGTTTTCTTCCCTTGATTTTTGTACTAACACAACTTGAGTACTGAGGTGCTCAGAAGTTAATACATTCTTGCTGTGGGGTTTACAGTTATATTTCGCAAATACAATACTGAAACAATTACTTGAATCAATAAGTGTCATAGATTTGAGAGTTTTAAATGCTGAATGATGACAAATATTCTACTCTTGTCATTAAAAAGAAACAAAAATGGGAGCTAAAAACCAAACCTAGCATAGACACACAGGAAAACAGGTTGGGCTGCTTACCTTTCTCTTTCTTCCTAGATCATTTATGTAGCAATTAACAGCAAAATCTTTATAAGATTTCCAATAAAGTAAGAGTTTATGATGACTAGTTAGTGGTCAGGACAGATGTGGATCTATTTTCAGAATTGCCAGTGTCTAAAAATCATGTGGCCCTAGCCGGTTTGGCTCAGTGGGGGACTGAA
Organism: Pipistrellus nathusii; assembly: GCA_963693515.1. Taxonomy (NCBI): domain Eukaryota; kingdom Metazoa; phylum Chordata; class Mammalia; order Chiroptera; family Vespertilionidae; genus Pipistrellus; species Pipistrellus nathusii. The sequence goes on along the minus strand of OY882860.1, from coordinate 182,892,271 downwards.
GGGTCCCAGGTTCAGTTCTGGCCAAGGGCACATGCCCCAGTTGCGGGCTCGATCCCCAGTAGGGGGCGTGCAGGAGGCAGCTGATCAATGATTTTCCCTCATCATTGATGTTTTTATCTCCCTTTTCCTCTTCCTTCCTCTTTGAAATTAATAAAAATATATGAAAGTTTTGTTTAAAAATCATGTGAGTAGTTCATAAATGGCTCATCATTGAATGTTTAAAGGTAATTAATGTTGGTAACTTTCTTCAGCTTTGGAAGTGTAGGACAATTTGGGTTGGGAAGTTATCTATACACTTTTAGTAGTCCTGGCTGACACTTTTTTTTTTTTGCTTTCCCCATTATCTTGTTTGCTTTGGCTTTAAAGTATAATGCAGGCCTTCTTAAAGCAGGTGGGCATAAATAAAATATGTATGTTCCTTTTCCTTTGCTAATGACAGTATGAAAACATTGTCTGCTTTCAAGTTTGATCTTTTATGATGAATTGGTCTCAGCATATTCTAGGTGCAGGTTTGTCATTTCTTCCCTTTCCCACCTTTAGAGTAGGCACAGCTGGTTTTCCATTCAACAGGGAGCTGGTATTGCCTTTCAGCTGAGGGAGCCCAGCTCACAAACCATGGGTCTCAGCTTGTGGTTGACAGAACTTTGTTAAGTGAATCAGGGAGGCTGAATTATTCATTCTTCTTCCTCATCCTGCTGTTCATATCAAATTTCTGTCGTGTCTTTGGGGCAACTTGCCAATCTTCAGCATAATTGATTTCCTTGCTTAGTGGCATACGTATGTGTCTTTGTGTGTTCATGAGTTGTGCCTCTGTTTAAACATTTCTGATTGCCTAGGAAAAGAATATTTATTGAGTACATGTTGGCTAAAGCACAATAGTTCAGCTTCAAAGCACAAAAAAATCCAGTGGACTCGCTGCTTTTATAATCTAAAGGAGAGGTTGGATTGGCTTTTGGATTTTCCAGGAAACATAATTTTCTTTCCAGGTAACCAGATTTTACTACCCGATGAGTTATGAAGAAGAATCTTCTGCAGTCAGATTGGAATGCTGGAGCAGAAGACTGTTCTTTTCTCTTTTTGTTCTCTAATCCTGTTGTGACTTTGTTGTTTTTCTTTAAGAAGATTTCATTGTAGAGCCCTGGACTGTTAGAACTCCGAAGGACTTGAGATGATCCAGTCCTGAGGTTGCAAACTGTAGGCCTATGGTTTGGTCCTTACACAGGGGTTTTGTTTAGCTATCATGATATTTTAAAGACATTTAGATTTAACATTAAACATTGGGAGAACTCGCATGAAATCCAGGGTTTTAGTTTCTCTCGGAAACACTGGGCTTGCATTCCTGCCTGATACACTCTGTTGGAGCTGAATAGTGGCTGTTTCCTTTAGGAGTGGCCTGTTTGCTCCAGGATTACAGTCTCTACCTGCGTACTTGATTTTTGATGTTACCTCTGGTGACATTGCAGTCCCCCTCTAATCCACTCTACTTATTTTACAGGAGAGAGACTGGGAGGAAGTAGCAGATTGATTAGAACAAAAGAAGAGGCTGCAAAAGCCTCACAGTCAAATAGTTGCAGGCAGATTGGGAAATGGTGCTACCAAAGTTTGTTTTTGAGATCTTGCCATGTTCCCAGCACTAGGTTGAGGAGCTGTTGACTCCATTTATTATCCAGATGAAGTCTGCTATAACTGAGAACAAATGGCTTATCTTGCCACTGCTCTCAAGATGAACTTGGGAGAACTGGGGATATGTGTCTTTCTCAGAATTCTTGGATATTGCAATACATTCTTTGTTTTCTTTAGCAGGTTGAAGGGGGAGGGGAGAATGCAGAGCGGAAGGGGAAGTGGTGGGCAAAAAAGTTTGCCCCCAGAAAAGAAGCCCTGAAAAGTTGTTTGTGCTGGGACCTGGGGATGGTGGTAAGGCTGTCATAGTTTTTGTAGACTATTCTGTTGTTGAGAGTTTTGCTTTTGGGGGCATAACACTAATAATTATTGTTAGGTGGTTTTAAAAATATTTTTATTGATTTCAGAGAAGAAGGAAGAGTGAGAGAGATAGAGATATCGATAATGAGAATCATTGATCAGCTGCCTCTTGCACACTCCCTACTAGGGATTGAGCCCGCAACCCAGGGGGCATGTGCCTTTGACTGGAATTGAACTTGGAACCCTTCAGTCCTCAAGCCAACACTCTATCCACTGAGCCAAACTAGCTAGGGTGTAGTTGTGTGTTTTTTTTGTGTGTGTTTTTTTTAAAATGATACTCTTAGCTTCATCTTTTGTTTTTACTTTATTAGCAACTATTAAAGAATGATATTCCAATGTAAATGTTGCATTCAACATGTTTTATTGTACAGACTATACCTTGATTTCTCTTCAGATATGCTAGACTAAGCATGTCAAACCCAAAGGCTAACACAGGCCAAATAAACAAGGTTTAAATTTATGGGGTCCGCAAAAATACACACAAAAGCTTCAGTTTTCACAGAAATGTAGGTTTATTTCGATAGAGACATGCTGAATACAAAGGGCTGAAATAGGAAAAAACCAAGATGGCGGCATAGGTAAACAACTAACTGCAGCCTCTCACAACAATTTCAAAAAAATACAACTAAAATACAAAATGGACATTATCCAGAACTACAGGAAAGTTGACTGACTAGAAATTCTACAACTAGAAGGAAAGAGAAAACCAGAAGGAAAATCAGAGGAGCTGTAAAAGCCTAAGGTACAGAGACACGTTGTGTGCGCGGAGAGGACGGAGCCAGAGAGGAGGGGGAGGCTGAGTGCCTGGCTGGCGTTTCCTAGTGGGAAGGCGATAAAAGCTCCAGATTGTGCTGAACCCCTGTTCCGACAGCACTGAACCCCAGTTCAGGGCCAGACCCTGGGGACCCAGGCCCATATGGAGGGAGTCTGGGCTGTAAGGTGGAATCTCAGGGGAGCGGTGAAAGGCAGTCTCGGAGGCGCACACATTGTGCGCAGAGGACGATCTGTTGACTGTGCTGCTAGATTGCCCTAGAGGGAAGGAGACAAAAGTTGCGGACTGTGCTGAGCCCCAGTTCCAACCCCACTTCCAACTGCACTGAACCCCAGTTCTGGGCTAATTGGGGGAGAGCCTAGACTGTTTGATAGTGGGTGAAACTCGAGGGAACCTTTCTCTCAGAGGTGCTTGCAGCGAGTACCGAAGGACACTGAGGAACACTGAGACTCAGGAACCTCATAGGACGGGGCTGACGGTAATCCAAGGCTGTAGGCTCCACCCTGAAACTCCGCCCCATGCAAGCTGAGCACAGAGGCTTCTGCAATTTTCCAAGTCTAGTCAAATAAGGCTGTCTCCCGGCATAGACACAGCTGATCCTCACAGCCAATTGGCCTGGAGGTCAGTTCCTCCCAGTGATACCAATAACAATCAAGACTTAACTACAACAATGCTGTACACACGGTCCATAAAAGGGGGCACCAAGAGTGTCTACCTCAGGTAAGTGGGAGACTGATCCACTGAACCATATAGGACACCTTAACACACAAAGCCACCTTACCAACTCAGGGAAGCTGTGAAAATGCCGAGACAAGGAAACAGATCACAAACGAAAGAAATGGAGGACAAAAAGCGACTGGATATAGAGTTCAGAACCATGCTTATTAGGTTTTTCAAGAATTTCCTAGGAAAGGCTGATAAAATAAACCAGACCTATGAGGATATGAAAAGGGATCAACTAGAAATAAAAAGAGATCAACTAGAAATAAAGAATACATTGTCTGAAATAAAAAATATTATACAGAGTCCTAAAAACAGAATGGAAGATCGCAAGAATTGTGATTTTGAACATAAAGAGCCAGAAGACACTCCTCCACAGAAGCAAGAAGATAAGAGAATTCAGAAAGTTGAAGATAATGTAAGAAACCTCTGGGACAACTTCAAGCGAACCAACATCAGAATCATGGAAGAAATAGTGACAGAAAACTTCCCCCACCTGGGGAAAGAAATAGACTGACAAGTCCAGAAAGCACACAGAACCCCAAACAAAAGGAATCCAAAGAGGAACACACCAAGATACATCATAATGAAAATTCCAAGAGTAAAAGACAAAGAGAAAATATTAAAAGCAGCAAAAGCAAAGCAAATAGTTACCTATAAAGGAGCAACCATTCGATGGTCAGTTGATTTCTCAACAGAAACCATGCAGGCCAAATGGGAATGGCAAGAAATATTCAAGGTGATGAATAGCAAGGACCTACAGCCAAAAATACTCTACCCAGCAAAACTATCACTCAGAATCAAAGGCCAGATAAAGAGCTTCACAAATAAAAAAAAGCTAAAGGAGTTCATTACTGCCAAACCAGAATTATATGAATTGCTGAAGGGGGTTCTTTAGGAAGAGGAAGAAAATAAAGATAAAAATTATGAACAATAAATACATAACTATCAACAAGTGAATCTAAAAACGAAGGGAATTAAAAATCTGATGAACAATATAACTGGTGAATATAATAGAATCAGAGATATAGAAGGGGAGTGAACTGACGATTCTCAGGGAAAATGGGAGTGGGGGATGCGGGAAGAGACTGAACATAAACTGTGCACCTATGGATGAGGACAGTGGGGGCTGGGGAAAGAGCAGAGGGTGGGGTGGGAACCTGGTGGAGGGGAGCAATGGAGGGGGAAAAAAATGAGGAGCATTTGTAATAATATGAACAATAAAGATTTATTAAAAAAGGGGGGCTGAAATAAATTATTAATTGCTAACATAAAATAATGAACATTTTAATAAAAATATTTTTTCTTGAACATTAACTTACCAGACACTGAATAATTGCACAAATTAATAAGTATAACACACATAAACATATTTTTCTCGTTGTCCAAAAACAAAATATTTTTTGTTGAGCACACCAAACAAGTTAGTCCAAGACTAATGACATGGCAATTGGCTGCTAAAATATTTGCTGTTAATATTAATGGAGAGAAATGGTGCACCTGTGTGGAAGGGAAATGAATGCAACATGATTATAGTAATCAGTCATTAGCAAATGTTATACTTCGTTATTAATAACTAGAGGCCTGGTGCACGAAATTTGTGTATGGGGGGAGGGGTGTGTGTGTGTGTCTCTCAGCACAGCCTGCACCCTCTCCAATCTGGGATCCCTCTCACAATTCAGGACTGCTGGCTCCCAACTGCGCACCTGCCTGCCTGACTGCCTGCCTGATTGCCCCTAACCACTTCTGCCTGCCAGCCTGATCAGCCCTTAACCACGCCCTGGCCAGCCTGATGGATGCCTAACTGCTCCCCTGCTGGCCTGGTTGCCCCCAACTGTCCTCTTCTGCAGGCCTGGTCACCCCCAACTGCCCTCCCCTGTAGGCCTGGTCACCCCCCACTGACCTCTCTTGTAGGCCTGGTCACCCCCCAACTGGCCTCCCCTGAAGACTTGGTCTCTCCCAACTGCCCACCGCTGCTAGCCTGATGGCCCAAACTGCCCTCCGTTGCCGGCCATCTAGTGGTGGCCATCTTGTGTCCATATGGGGGCGGCCATCTTGTGTGTTGGAGTGATGGTCAATTTGTATATTATCTCTTTATTATATAGGATTATGTATAACAGGATATTGTAAAAATTAATTTACAAAATTTTAAAATATATATATATATTATTGATTTTTACAGAGAGAAAGGGAGAAGGATAAAGAGTTAGAAACATCTGATGCCGAGAGAAACATCCATCAGCTGCCTCCTGCACACCTCCTAATGGGGATGTGCCTGCAGCCAAGGTACATGCCTTTGACCAGAATCGAACCTGGGACCTTTCCGTCTACAGGCCGACTCTGTGTCCACTGAGCCAAACCAGTTAGGGCAAGTTACGAAACGTTTATTAAAATTTTTCTTACATACCATTATATTGGCTGGGCTGCAAAAATATTTGTTGTGGGCCTTGAGTATGACGTGCTTGTGCTAGACCATCAAACCTCAAATTACTGTCCAACCATTTCCTTTTTCCACTGCTCACTTCTCTTTTATCCAGCAGTTTTCATTAAGCAGTTCACCCAGTGAACTTTAATTCAGTATCTCTATGCCCAACACTATGCTGGCTGTTAAGGCTGTGTGGAGGGAGGCAGATTGTGAGACAGTCCCTGATCCCGGGCGCTGCAGTGTGGCGGGGAGGTTGATTAATGCCAAGCTGATAGATAATGTGGTGAGTGCCATGAGAAAGGTGGGTAGAGGTGGGGGCTAGGGGACCTGATCTAGCTGGGCCGGGGTGGATGTAAAGGAATGGGAGCTGGGAGAGGTAAAAGGAGCTACATTTCTGTGTGTTTCAGACAGTAGAAGATATAGGGAAACTCTGGTTTACCAGATAGGACACAGGGTGAGGAGTTAGGACCCTTCCTTTTTGGTCTTTTGTGTTGAAAGTACAGCAGCTTTCTTTGCTTCCCACCCCTGGCAGCAGATTTTCGATTCCTCTGGAATTGTGTGGGCTGGGAAAGAATGGAAAGAAATTGGCCCACCTGCGTCGGAGGGCAGGAGGGATTAGAGATGTGGGTGTTTAAAAGCTCTTGGCATGACTGGCAATAAGTGCAATGGCTATTTGCGTTACCATTATGGTAGCTGTTATGCCTGCATGCCCTTTGGAGTGCCTCTCTACAGGGATAATTGTGGGGTCCTAACTTACTCTTCCTGCTGCCAGATAAAATAGATGCTGATGGGTTGTGTATTGCCAAGTATACAAAGAATTCTGTGTGGGTTGCCTTCTTACTGCTGCCTTAAGGTTTTTTGGGCCTCTGTAGCATAAGGGAAACATGTTTTGTATTGTTTTTGTATTAAAATTTACATTGTGAAAACATAAAAATGAGGATGTTTGATTTTACTGAAGGATTGGCCCCTGAATACAGCTAAAATTAACTTTGGTGACTGCTGGATTTTGAGTGTTAATAAACACCAAAGATTGATTATCAAGGAAACAGGTGATTTGTCTAGGAATCCAAAGAGCTAGTTGTACTCTGGGTAAAATGCTAAGGCAGATAGAATAGAAACAGGATGGGCTTTACAGTCGACCTGCCATGGATTTTTTGAGACCTTGTCCAGTTGCCTTAACTTTTCTCAGTTTTGTCATAGTACATTGAAGTTAATAATAACTGCCATGGAATGGTTGTAACGATCAGATGTTAATTTTTCTGCTACAAAAAGCCTTTGACAGGCTTCTTTCTTAGTATGTGTGTCTCAGCAAAATGGAATCCCTTGCTCTTTCTCACCCCCTTTGCTTTGTACCTATATTTTTGTGTTGCTTTTCACCTGCCCTCTCAGAAAATGCACCAAATAAAACACACAATCACACAAACCTGGTACTTTTAAGCTTATGTTCTCTCGTTCTTTAGATCTCAGCTAACTGGTGATTCCTTTTCAAGGAAGCCTTTCCTGACCCTGGTTCCACCCCAGTCTAGAAGGTATCCATACTAGATGTTCCCCTAGAACTCTTTTTATTTATTTACTTATTTTACCCTTGCTAATCTGTACTATTTTGGTGGACAGTGACTGTCATGTGTGCTATTATATATGGCAAGTGTGTAGCCTGGACCTTCCTCCTTCACTTAAATGATGTATGATATATGGTTTGAACCAACATAATTGCAAAACTCAGGACAATCCCTAGTTGATTTATAACCAGAAGAAAACCACTGAATTTGCACATAGTTTATGGTAAAACCCACTTCCTTTGGCGTAGATTTGAAGCAGGGAACCTAGTAAACCTGTTTCTTGGTGCTTTGGTAGTGATTCATTTTGCTCTTCTTCATACACAAGAGTTGCTTTTTGGCTCCGAATAGAAAACAAGGGAATGGTTTCTGGCAGCAATCCAAATTTAATAATTGGGCCAAACACTTCTAATCCTTCAATATCCACTATTTTTTAGAAAAGGCTCCTTTTAAACAAACACAGAATACCTCTGGGTGTAGTGAAAACCTCAGAAGACCAGTTTTGAGACTCCTCAAATATACTGGCATATTTCTCCCTCCTCTTGTTTTCTTTTTTAAAATATGTTTTTATTGATTTTTTATTAAGGGAAGAGACAAGGGGAGGTCTAGATAGAAACAATGATGAGAGAGAAACATCATCGATTAGCTGCCTCCTGCACGTCCTCCCCCCTCCCCAGGGGATCGAGCCCGCAACCTGGGCATGTCCCCTAACCCTGACCAGGAATAGAACCCTGATAACCTCCTGGTTCCTGGATCGATGCTCAACCACTGAGCTATACTGGCAGGGCTTCTTGTTTTCTTTCTCTCTTTTTTTTTTTTTTAATTTTTAAATAATTTTTAAAATTGATTTTAGAGAGGAAGGAAGAGGGAGAGTTAGAAACATCAATGATTAGAGAGAATCATTGATCGACTGCAACCTGCACGGCCCTTATTAGGGATTGAACCTGTAACCCGATCTTGTGCCCTTGACTGGAATCGAACCTGGGACCTTCAGTCCACAGGCCGATGCTCTACCCACCGAACCAAACCAGCTAGGGCACCTCTTGTTTTCTTAATGGCTGTTCAAACCTTGGAGAGTATGTGAGAGAGAGGGGGACTTTTCACTTACATGACCTAAATAAGTATGTTCCATTGTAGCCATTGGCCTGTTTGTCCTATACGTGGTAGAACATGATCTTCTACCTTCTAATGGATTATACTGACTTAGTGTAGAGTGAGGGCCAAATTCCCTCTGAAATAAAGGCAAACCATAGCACTTATCACTTTTTACAGTTTACAAATCTATCTTTGTTAGATTGAATTTTTTGAGGGCAGGGACATTTTGATTTATTTTACATGTTCCTCAGTTATCAGTACAGATATTGGCATGTTCTTTAGTAAGTGTTGATTATCTAGTTGTTGAGTGAGACAGCAAGGTGAGGTAGAAGATTGAAAGTTATAGAGTTTTCAATTTCGATGGGTTCTGCACTTTGTAGCTGAGGACCTTTAGCTTGGCTAAGGTTTAACCTTCTGAGTTTGTGTTTTTTTAAATGTGCTTTTATTGATTTTAGAGGAAGAGAAAGGAGAGAGACAGAGACAAAGACATTGATATTGATTGGCTGCCTCCTCCATACTCCCTACTGGCAATCCAGGCATGTGCCCTGCCTGGGAATTGAACCAGCAACCTCATGGTACACGAGACAATGCTTAACCAACTGAGCAACACTGGCCAGTGCCTAATCTTTTGAGCTTTAAGTTAAGCTTTTGTTGTGAGGATAAAAGATATGTACCCTGCATAATCTCTGGCTGTAAATAGCTGTTATCTCTCCCCGCCCCCCAATAATTTATTTTGAAATAATTTCACAATTAAAGTTGGCAGAACTACTAGAAACTCTTAAAAATCCTATATTCTATTCACTCAAATTCTCCAGTTGTTATTATTTTATTGCATTTTCTCCATGCCCACTCTCTCTGTGTGTATGTATGTATGTAATATGTATGTGTATATGCATACATACATACCCTTTATAGATTATTTCTTTTCTGAACTTTAAGAGCAAACACTCTGGTGTGTATTCATTCCCCCAAATAGAACTTTCCTATATAATCAGTATACAACTCTCCAAGTCAGGAAATCAATTTTGGTACATTACCCTCCATCCACAGACTCCATTAACATTTTGCCAGTTGTTCCTGTAATGTCTCCTTTCCCATTTTTTAGGTCCAGGAGCCTTTCTAGGAGTGTGTGTTAACGTTTAGTTGCATGTCTCCTCAGACTCCTTCAGTCTGGGACAGTTCATCAGTCTTTGCCTTTCTTTTGTGTCCTTGACATTTTTGAAGTGCTGAGTGAGATCTGTGTCTGTCTGTTTCTTCATGACAACAGCCATATCACTCTTGACCCAAATATCACAGAGATGTTGCTGTTCTCTTCTCAGTATGTATTAGACACGCAGGCATATGATGTCTGTCTGCCCCACTATCCATGATATTAACCTTTATCACTTGCTTTATTTGGTGTTTGCCAGGTTTCTCCACATTAAATTCACCATATCCCTTTTATAATGATCATTACCTTGTGGAAAGAGATTCTGAGATGATATCACTAGCCTGTTCCTTTACCTGACATCCATTGACAGCTTTTTCCTGAACCAGTCACTTCTGTTAATAGCTGTCGCATTCTCTATTTCTATCAGTCTATCTATATTTGTTAGTTACCATTCTACTATAAGGTAGTGTTTTCCCTTCTCATTTTTAATTAATTAATTAATTAATTTATTTATTTATTTTTATTTCTGTCAGAGACTCATGAACTCTTGTTTTAGTCAGTTGTTTGTAATTCATTTCTATAATTATTCTGATCCTCAAACTGTCCCCAATTTGGTTGGTGGGACTTGCTTTATGCTGGCTTCTTGATACTGTTAACCTATTATTCCTGGGGTGTTTCTTGACTTTCTGGCACAGATTTTCAAGCTTGCCTTGTTCTTTTAAATATATTTTTATTGATTTCAGAGAGAAAGGGAGAGGTAGAGAGAGATAGAAACATCAATGATGAAAGAGAATCATTGATCAGCTGCCTCCTGCACACCCCTCACTGGGGATTGAGTCCAGAACCTGGGTATGCTCCCTGACCAGGTCTCGAACTCATGACCTCCTGGTTCATAGGTCCACTCTCAACCACTGAGCCATGCCAGCCAGGCTTACCTTCTTCTTTTCCTGCCGTAGCCCTGGAATCAGCAACTTCCAAGGAGTTTTGGTTCTTTTAAATAGAGGATAGTAATTAGAAACCAAAATCTGGGTGCTAGGTATGCACATATTTGTACACACACATACATCTATGCACATTGCTATTGGGGTGTCATTACCTCTACGCCATGTCAGGAGACAGAGCTAGAAAATATATATGTAAGTACCCTGTTTCCCCGAAAATAAGACAGTGTCTTATATTAATTTTTGCTCCCAAAGATGCACTAGGTCTTATTTTCAGGGGATGTCTTATTTTTCCATGAAGAAGAATACGGTACACATTTATTGTTAAATGAAAATAAAGGAAATCTGTTACCTGTAAACAGTATGGTAGTACGGTAGTTGTCAACACAAACCAGTCAAATTGTGTCAAGTATCAAGAATTTACTCATTTATTCAGTGATAATCATGCCATCATCTTCTGGAACATCATCATAACAATCCAATTCCTGAATTTCCTGGTGAATTTCTTGTGACTCCATTTCTTTCAGAATCAGTGGACCAAATCTCTCATGTTTAGCCTAGGGGGGCCTTATTTTCGGGGGATGCCTTATATTTCACTCAGAAGGAAACCTGTAAGTAGGTCTTATTTTCAGAGGATGTCTTATTTTGGGGGAAACATGGTATATATGTACACTCAGCACACGTATACTCTGTACATATATACACCATAAATGTATATCTGTAGCTTTCTGTATTTCTGTATGTGTATAGATGTATGTGTGTGTATAAATATATGCATGATGTTTGCATGTGTATAGATGTATGTGTGTGTAGTTTATATATTTATATTATAAAACCTGAGTTCATGCCAATGATTCCATCTTAAAGCTAGCCAATTTTTCATTTTTAGAAATACATTCTCTTGCCGAAACCAGTTTGGCTCAGTGGTAGAGCGTCGGTCTGCGGACTGAAAGGTCCCGGGTTCGATTCCGGTCAGGGGCATGTACATTGGTTGCGGGCACATCCCCGGTAGGGGGTGTGCAAGAGGCAGTTGGTCAATGTTTCTCTCTCATCAACGTTTCTAGCTCTCTATCTCTCTCCCTTCCTCTCTGTAAAAATCAATAAAATATATTTAAAAAAGAAAAAAAAAAAGAAATATATTCCCAAGTAGGGAGAAACTTGGCTCCTTTTATCCTCCGTATATTTACTTATTTCATTTTACATATTTGCTAAAATAACCAACTTCCCAACCACATTGTCTCTCTCCTCTACTTCTGTTCCCCACTCATCATGGCCTGGAATCAGCCAATGGGGCCCTCTGGCCCATTCATCCATAGGGTCTTCCAACATCCCACAGTTCCCCAACCTTCCTCATAGTCCCAAATTCCCCTCTACCCCACGTCTGCTTGGCCTCTGGGCCTGTTGGTCTGTGCCTCCTTATAATTCCTCAACTCCCAACCCTGTTTTCTTTGATGTTGTGCTGACCCTCCTCTATGATGAAAGGGGAAGGGGAAGGAGACTATTAATGTTTTTTGAGGGAGGTTACATATTTTTTATTTGTTTATTAAGGTATAATTTACATGCAGTAACATTTATCCTTTTAAAGGTATACATTTTTATCAATTTTGACAAATGTAACTGACATGTAACCACTATCAAAATGAAGGTATAGAATACTTTTATTACCACAGAAAGTTACCTTGGGAATTTTTTTGCTAGTCTATCCTTTTGTCAATTTCTAGCTGCTGGCTATCACTGATCTGATTTCTGTTCCTAGGGTTTTGCCTTTCCTAAAATGTCATATAAATACAATCATATACTATGTAGCTTTTTTAGTCTGGCTTCTTTCACTTTGTATTCTTTTGAGACTCATCCATCTTATTTTATGTATTAACTAGAGGCCCTATGCATGAAGATTCATGCAAGAATGGGCCTGCCTTTCCCTGGCTGCGGGCACCGCCTTTGCTCCTGGAGTGGCTGGGGAGGTGTGGAACGCCTACATCGTTGCCATGGTGACAATGCAAGTACCCCCCCCCCCCAGCACCTGTGCATGCAAATTAACCTGCCATCTTTGTTGGGTTAATTTGCATACTTCTGGTTGGCTGGTGATGTCACAAAGGTACAGTCAATTTGCATCTTTCTTTTTTATTAGTGTAGACTAGTGGCTTGGTGCACAGATTTGTGCACATTGAAAGGAAATTAATTAGAAGAAAGATTTGTGCAATAATTACATTATTGTAAAAAATTACATGTCAAAATAGTATATATAATATAGTATTATAAAATTAAAATACAAAATATTTTAATATCGCTGTTCACCCTTTCTTTATAATGGATGTATCAGAGATGAAAAAAATTAATAAAATGTATATGAAAATAATATATATAAGTTGATTAATAAATAAATAATGTTCTGTCAATGATGTCACTTTCAGCTTCAGAAGTACGTTGTGCCAATAGTTGGTCTTCAGATACATTCTGGCATTGCGTGCGATTGGTGCCAGTGAGAGCTTTATATGTATTGTGCATATGTGAGTCAACATTTATTTTTAAATTACCAGTGCATGTCATATGTACCGGCTGGACAGCTGGATGGTTAGACAGATGGTTGGACGGTCACTTAACCTTTTATATATATAGATAATTAGTTCTTTTCATTGTGGAGTAGTTATTTAGTTATTCCTGTACCACAATTTAATTTTCCATTCACCAGTTGATGGACACTTGGGTTGTTTCCAGCTTTTGATAAATAAGGTGACAGTAAATGTTTGTCTTTGGGTTTGGTATAGTCATGTGTCTTCATTTCTCTTGGGTAAATACCTCTAGATGGGATTGCTGGATCATCTCGTAAGCATATATTTAACTTTGTAAGCAACTGCCAAACTGTTTTTCCAAAATGGCCTACCATTTTTGCATTCCCATCAGCAATGAATGGGAATGAGAGAGTTATAGTTCTACATCCTTTCACTATCTGGTATTGTCAGTTTTTGTTTTTCTCTTTTTAAATTGAGTCATTCCAATAGGTATATGGTGGTTTCTCTTTGTGGTTGTCATTGGTATTTTCCTAATAATGGTATTAGGTAATAGGAAAATAATTGGTATTTTCCTAGGATTTCATAAATCCTAATGATGTTAAGCTGCTTTTATTTGTATATTTGCCATCCATTTCTCTTTGATGGTGGGTCTATTAAATCCTTTCCTCTTTTTAAAAATGGGGTTGTTTGTTTTCTTAATGAGTTTTGAGAGTTGTGTATATATTCTTGCTGCCAGTCCATTATCAGAAATGTGCTGCAGATATTTTCTCCCATTCTTTTATTTTAAATTATAAAATAGCTTCTGTAGTATACAAAAATGTTGGATTGGATTCTTTGGGGCCTTCTGTATAGTTTATGCTGAGAATACCCAAGAGAAATATTTGTAAGAGGGTGAATCTAGCCTTCAGGGAAAGTAATGATCTTGGAGGATCAGGTGGAATTGCCTCTTTCCCACTCCTGAAGGGTATTTGTTGAGAAAAGGAAGGAAGGACTGAGGGAAAAAATAAGAGGAGTGATGGTGGTAGCCAGTCTTTGGTGGGAGAATTCAATGTAGCCAATTCTGGGGTGGGAGCATGGATGCTAGAACTGTAAAATCGAATGGTAAGGAGCATAAGAGGAGTTGTGTGTGTGTGTGTAAGTATAACATGGAGTGTGTTGAAAGTGTTGAGCCTAGATGAAATTAAACAGGGAGCTTCATTGGATATGTAAGAGAGATTATATGGGTCACGAAGTGGCAGAGCTGAGGCTTAAATAAGATCTTTTAGAACAGTTTCGAAGAAGGGCCTTAGCAGTGTATGAGGGGGAAGGGAGAGGACAGGGAAAAGGAGAATTCTAAGCGGGGGTGATACATGTTTTTGTTATTTTTTATATCTTTACATAATTTATAAATATTATATCCAGTATTTAGTAAAGCAAAACAACAAAACTGGACTGACAGCAGAATTGGTGATTGAACCGGTAAGAGTTTGACTAAATCAAATTGGAATATATATTGGGTTAAACAGAAAACACTAGAAATAAAAGGGAATGCATTATGGCACAAGAGGAAGGTTTGGTTCTTCCTGATTCAAAAAAGGAAAAGATACTAAAGGCAGTGAGAGTTTATAGATCTGGCTTTTGCTAATTATCCATTAGTTTTGAAAATACTAACTCTTAAGATTAGGATTTACTGGAATTGGAATTGCCTTTGATTAAAAGAGAATGATGAAAGGAAATATCTGGAAAAACCTGATAGTAATAGTTATTATTTTATTGGATTCCTAGTCTCATTCAGGCACTGTGTTAGATTCTTTGCTGTTGTTTTCTAATCCTTCCATACCTGAACAGTATTTGATGATAGTGTGTGCGAGGGGCTGTTTCTCTGTTTTCCGTGTTTATCTCCATCATGGAAAAGGAAACAGTCAGGCTCCTGAGTGGAGGAGCTGGGGATTAAGAAATTAAAGAAAGAGCCGAGACCAGTTTGGCTCAGTGGATAGAGCGTCAGTCTGGGGACTGAAGGGTCCCTGGTTCGATTCCGGGCAAGGGCATGTACCTTGGTTGCGGGCACATCCCCAGTGGGGGGTGTGCAAGAGGCAGCTGATCGATGATTCTCTCTCATCGATGTTTCTAACTCTCTGTCCCTCTCTCTTCCTCTATAAAAAAATCAATAAAATATATTTTTTTAAAAAGAAGAAATTAAAGAAAGAGACCTCATGCTCAGCTTACCCAGAATCGAACCTGGGACCTTTCAGTTCGCAGACGGACACTCTATCCACTGAGACAAACCAGTACCGGCTGCCTAACCTTTTTTTACACTCTGTAGCAATGCTCTCTTGTTTCAGAGAGAAAAAATATAAAAAAAGAAATATATGGAAGCAAAATTACCTGCAGGTTGGATTTTAGAAGGTCTGAAAATTCCTCTCCTTACAACTACACACAAAAACATTCACCTTGAAGTGTTTTTCCCTTTAAGGAAAAGGCTGGAGTTCTTTGGCAGGACCAAAAGTTTTGATTGGCCCTTGTACTGTTGTTTGCCACGATGATTCCTGACCAATCCAGTTTTGTTCAGAGTGGTTTGGGAGTCAGCTGAGCTGCCAAGTTCAATGTACCTAATCTGAAACGTGTTCATGTTTACCAAGGGGGCCAGATCCCTCGGTGCGCCTCCTATAGTTCAGCTTTCCCGGCCCAGGGGAAATGTGATCCTGCGGTTTCTGGAGCCCTGTGTCAGAGATTGTTGCTTCTCTCTCACAGTTTGAAGTCTTGCTGGCGGTTTGGGGGCGGGGTTGGGATGGGGGGCGTTTAACTCACTGAAGGGAAGATGTTTTTAGGGAGCTTACCCAGAATGGAATATCTGTGCAGTGGCCTGGGAAAAGGAGCTCACTCAGCCTTCAGGTTACCTAGAATTGGAGAAAAGTCATGTCAGTTTCATAGGATTATTTTTTTCTCTACTCTCAGATAAGAAATGGCAAAATGACAAAACAGGCCTTCCAGAACTAGATCCTTGTTTGAGCATTTTCCTTATGAGGGAAACATTGATCACAGACCTGTGATAAAGGCAGGTGTTTTGTGGTATTTACCTCTAGTTCCAAACCCTACTAGTGGTCTCTAATTCCTGACATTCTGGTTGAGGCTGAGGGCAAGGCAGCACACTTATGACAGTTCTAATCTAATTCTAATCAGTTGCTTAACTGGTTCTTTTTTTTTTTTTTTTTGTAAGACTTAAAAAAATAAATTTATTGATTTTTAGAGAGAGTGAAACGTTGAATTTTGTTCTTTCACTTATTTAGTTATTTATTGGTTGGTTCTCTTATGTTCCCTGACTAGGGATCGGACTCACAACTTTGGCATATGAGGATGATGCCCTAACCAACTGAGCTACTTGGGCCCCCAATTGATTTTGTTTTTTCTGTAATAAATTTTTATTGATTTCAGAGAGAGGAAAGGAGAGGGATAGAGAGAAATGTCATAAATGAGAGAGACTCATTGATCCCTTGCCGCCTGCACACTCCCTACTGAGGATCAAGCCTGCAACTGGGCATGTGCTGTGACTAGGAATCGAACCCTGACTTTCTGCTTCATGGATTGATGCTCAACACTGAGCCACACCGGCTGGCCCTCAGGGTCAAGAGTTGGTTCCCGCTTGCATTAGGCATAACTGTTGTTACAGTGTTCAAGTGCTCCTGCACCAGGACAGCTATGGATTGGGGATGTTTATGTAGGTCTGCACCTCTCTCTCTCTGGTTATAAACTGCTTATTTAACATTTATTGTATCATGTGATTAGTTTTGAGAATTTACAATGCCAGCCTTTAAATTGCATGGTGAAACATAATTTTCAGACTTATTGAACCCTAACAGTTTGGCCAAAGGGAGAAGAAACGAGAAAGAGCTCCAAAAAAGAATAGGCCCTCTAGGAAGGCTTTGGAGGGAGCAGCAGTCAGGGGACTTCACAGTACTTTATAATTACCTCATTGTTATCAATTCTTGAACTAAAATTGCACTTGAACATCTCTGTCTCCTGTAGATTATAAACTTATTGAGGAGAGGGCAGTTTCTGATTCTTTTTTTTTGTATTCTTCAGAGATTCTGGCCTTCTTAGTAGATTCAATCAGAATTTATTGAGATCAATTAAGTTAGAAGCTTCTAAACTGAGCACAAAGAACAGAGTTATATTTCAGTAGTTTATCTGTGAATTTAATTCTCTAGGTCTTTGTGCTGTGCTTCTATGATCACGTGACAGGCCCAGATGACTAGCCTGGCACTTTCCTTGAACGTTTTACCACTGCCTTGGCTATACTGTCCCTAAGCAGCATGAAGACAGGGAACATGGCTTATAGAAGAGTCATGCTGGCTGCTAGGCTTTGCCCATTCTTTCCCCCATATACCTAACTCCTTTCTGTACCGTCTTTGGGGCTAATAAGAAAACAGCCTTAAAATGGTGATTCTTAGATGAAGGTGGAGGCTAGTTGTGTATGTACTCGTTTTAGGTGTGTAGAAGTTGCAGTGGTAGTGGTGCTGGGAATAATCTTAGAGACTCTATCTCATCCCCACATTCTATGCATTAAAAAAAACCACACAAACTAGACTCAGAAAGATGAAGTAGTTTATTCCTAGCCACATGGCTCATTAAGCACCATCAAGGCTGTTCTCCAGGTTTCCGGAGTCTTAGTTCTAGGTATTTACCATGCTACTATTTTATTTTATTTTATTTTATTTTATTTTATTTTATTTTATTTTATTTTATTTTATTTTATAGAAAGCATCAGTAAAAATGTATTTTCTGCAGAAACGATTATTGGCAATTTAACTGAGGAATGTGAGTGGAAAAAGATTTTTCCTTTTGAATACTAGGAAAACTATTCCAAAGGGCCTCTTTTTCTACTTTTTGCATGATTTGGAAGACAGAACAAAGTGAAAAAAGTTCCATGAAGGATATGCTTCATGAAAATGCTTAAATAACAAAGTAGGCCACTTCAGATTTCTAAAAATAACACTTAAGACATCCCAAAACTGTGTAAAAGGGATTTTAGTTGCATGGATACTGTGATTTTCTAGGGTTTTCTGGGCCCGGAGGCTAGCTTTCTGAATGCTTCATGTTCTTAATTGTGACTCTTTTGTTTGTGGTGACCCTAGAACGGAAGATGGAGAAATGTGCTCTGAAGGGTGATTTACGGAGAAGGATGAGAAGGGTGCAAGCCGGAAAGCTCAGCCTAGTGCTTTTAGGTTTTTTATTTGCCCCTTAAAGGAAAGGCCTGCTAGGAGCCTGGTCCTAACTGATTCCAGATGGGCCTGCTACAGTACAGAGGTTTCCAGTGTGTTTGGGATGGGGCTGCCCGAGGGCCCCTGAGCACTTCCTGCACAGCCCTGCCATTGTACTCACTTAATCAGAAACAGCCCTCACTGCCGCGGCTCCAGAGAGAGAGAGAGAGAGAGAGAGAGAGAGAGAGAGAGAGAGAGAGAGCGCGCGCGCGCAGCCATCTCTCGTCTTCTCTGGGCCTCATTCTGTGACTGTCCAGTTTCCCTTCCCATTTTAGTCTCCTTTCCTCTCTAATCTCTTCTCCATTTGTATTCAGGGAACACTAAAAAACAAGTATGAATGTGAATGCAAATATATATATTTCCCTAGTCCTTGTAAGAGTGGCAGACGGGAGGAGGAGGAGGGAGGGAAGGAAGAGGAGGGAGGAATGCCTAAATTAAAGGCACATGCTGAATGGCTTTTTTTTTTTTTCCCCCCCTGAACGTGGCAGATGCTTGTTGGAAGTCGGTATTAGGAACACGAAAATGTGAAGCCAACTGGGAAAACCGAGCCACTTTTTTATTTTTCAATCCTGGCACCCTTTCCAAAGTGTTCAGAATGTTGCATGGGGATGATGTGTTTACATTATAAACTGACTCACTGGCTTTTTCTGGCTTTGTGTCAAAGGGCAAGTTTGACAGTGACTTTAAACCCAGTAGAGGTAGCAGGGCGTTTGCAATCAGATTCCATGTAGTACTGTTGCCAAGGGAGCATACCTTCTGTGCTCTGATGTCCGCTTGAACTTGGCCCACTTCTCAACTACTGCACCATATCTGCTAAGGTTTCAAGAGGATGTCATGGTGAGGCTCAATTGCAGGGACAATGAGTTGTTCTTATGGGCCTAACAGACTCCTAGGGATATATTTTATGTATAACTTGATTTTAAACAGCTACCTGTTAAACTAAGGGTATACCTGGTATTCCTATTTCAGTCTTCTTGAGCTAGCTGATGATTTCAGAAACTCTGCAGTCCTGGGTTCATCTGAGTCTTTGTACTTTCATTCTGATCTATTCAGATATTCATGTTGTTGTACAAATGTGAATTTATTAGGATAGACTATGTAGAAATATACTAAATGGTTATAAAATTCTTAGCATCATTGGTTTGCTTTCCTGACCTGTCTACTTTTGATGTCCCTTTTATCTCTGATGATCACATATTTCTTGAGTCAATTGTGAACTATGTTGTTTGATGAAAAACTTTTGTGTTGTTTCTAGGTAACGAGATTGTCTGGGAAATATAACTTGGAAATGGAAATATTTGAATTTCTGTGATATTTTGATGTTAGTGGGAATAATGAATGGGTCAGAGTATTTGGAAAGAAAAATAGATCTGAGAGAGACACATTGATTGGTTGCCTCCAAGTCTGGGACCAGAATTGAACCTGCAACCCAGGTATGTACCCTTGACCAAGAATTGAACCCGTGACCCTTAGGTGCACATGCCAACATTCTATCCAGTGAGCAACACTGGCCAGGGTTACCTGATATTTTTAACTATCAGCTGCTTGTGATAATGTTCTCAATTTACCTGTAGGATCTTCTTTCTTACATTTATTAATTAATTATTGAATTTGTTGGGGTGACATTGGTTAATAAAATTATGTAGGTTTCAGGGTACAATTCTATAATAAATCATTTGTACATTGTATTGTGTGTTCACCACTCCAAGCCCCCCTTTACCATCTCCTATCTCCCTCACCTTAATTTTTTAAGATCGTCCTTCAGTGTGAAGAAGAGAAGGCAGCTAAGGTGCGCACGTGTTTGTGTGTGTGTGTGTGTGTGTGTGTGTGTGTGTGTGTGTTTGCGTTTGCCTGCTTTGTTTTTTTATAGTGGTTATTTTTTGCTAAGTTTCAGACTTGCTATCTCATTTAATATGAAGTGGCCTTACTTCCATTTGCAGATGAGGAAATGCATTTGCTCAGTGTCACACAGCTGGTAAGTGTTCGAGAGACAGGTTCAGTCCCTTATGTTCTGGACCCAAAGGTGATATATGTTCTTCCACACTCTGAGTTATATGTCCCAAACTTTTTTTAGGAGAAGTTCTTTTCTAAGGGGAATGTAGTGATTAAAAGTTTATTTAAGGAACATTTAAAACTTTATATTATTATTTTATTGATTGATTTTAGAGATACAGAGAGAAACATCAATTTGCTGTTCCACTTTATTTAGGGGTTCATTGTGCCTTGCCTGGTGATCAAACCTGGAACCTTGGTGTATAGAGGTGATGCTCTAACCAAATGAACTATCTGGTCAGGGCCTAAACTTATTTTTATTGTTATCCTCTTCTCAGTTTAGATGTGCTAACTTCATGCCTCTGATACATAAAAAGCTGATGCTGGACAGTAGAACGAGGTGAACCATTTAGTTACTACTATTTATAGGGAGGCTTTGAGGCTGCAAAAGCTACTTTTTAAAAAATCCTCACCTGAGGAAATGTTTTTACTGATTTTTTAAAATTTTTTATTATTTTTTTTTTTTAAGAAAGAAGGGAGAGAAAGAGAAAAGCATCAATGTGAGAGAGAAACATTGATTGGATGCCTCCTATACATGCCCTGACCAGGATTAAATCTGCAATTTAGGTATGTGCTCTTACTGGTAATTGAACCCTCAACCTTTTAGTGTGCAGGATGATGTTCCAACCAACTTGAGCCACCTAGGGCTGCAAAAACTACTTAAATTTTTTTTTTTTAAATTGATTTCAGAGAGGAAAGGGGAGGGGGAGAGAAACATCAATGATGAGAGAGAATTGGAGATTGAGCCCAAAATCCAGGTATGTGCCCTGACTGGGAATCAAACTGTGACCTCCTGGTTCATAGGTTGACGCTCAACCACTGAGCCATGCTGGCCGGGCCAAAAGCTGCTTTTTCAATTGACATTTTTATTGAGATAATTGTAGATTCACACACAGTTGCACAAAGCTGCTTATGAAGTGGCAGGAAGGCAAGGTTCTGATTTAGAGGCAGGCAAACACTTGCTCATCTTCTAAGAAGGTTGTATGTGGAGCTGTTGAGACATTGCTAACCTTAACAGCTCTCTGCTGTCTTTGGACTGCATATAAACAAACAATATTAAATGCCATACCACGAGAGGCACCCAATTGCAGTTCCTAGTTGAAGCAGGCCCTACCATGGAATCTTGATTTGCTTGAGCAGAGACAATACTCAGAATGTAGAGATAGTTTGAGGATGGAGACAATAGCAGACCTTGAAAGGAATTAGTTGGAATTGGTAGGAGTGAATCAACCAGACATCTTTGGTTGTGATCACTCTGAATATTTCTTTTATTTGTTGTTCCCCATTAGCTTATATGTTATCTTGCTAAGGAGGTCTTTTTTAACCTAATGTACATTTATCTCATTTCTTTAATTACTTATCATGGATTTGTAACTAAATATTTCTTATTTATTTGGAGTAATGTCTTTTCTCCAATTTGACTGAACTTCATTAGGGCAGGTACTGTGTCTTTTCTCCTCCTCCTCCTCCTCCTCCTCCTCCTCCTCCTCCTCCTCCTCCTCCTCCTCCTCCTCCTCCTCCTCCTCCTCCTCCTCCTCCTCCTCCTCCTCCTCCTCCTCCTCCTCCTCCTCCTCCTCCTCCTCCTCCTCCTCCTCCTCCTCCTCCTCCTCCTCCTCCTCCTCCTCCTCCTCCTCCTCCTCCTCCTCCTCCTCCTCCTCCTCCTCCTCCTCCTCCTCCTCCTCCTCCTCCTCCTCCTCCTCCTCCTCCTCCTCCTCCTCCTCCTCCTCCTCCTCCTCCTCCTCCTCCTCCTCCTCCTCCTCCTCCTCCTCCTCCTCCTCCTCCTCCTCCTCCTCCTCCTCCTCCTCCTCCTCCTCCTCCTCCTCCTCCTCCTCCTCCTCCTCCTCCTCCTCCTCCTCCTCCTCCTCCTCCTCCTCCTCCTCCTCCTCCTCCTCCTCCTCCTCCTCCTCCTCCTCCTCCTCCTCCTCACTGTGTGTATAGTGCCTAGACTGTGAGAGGTGTATAATATCATCAAAGTTTGTTGAATGAATGAATACCATGGAAATTATGATTCCTATTGAAGAGCTTAATTTTTCACTGGTCATGCCATTGCCTATTACTTTAGGTCAGTGTACTGAGTTTGAAAATTTCCCTAATTAAAGAGTTTTAATTTCATAGGCTTCTTCTTTTTCCCCCCTCCTTATAACAAGCTAGTGCCCTAGCTGGTTTGGCTCAGTGGATAGAGCATTGGTCTGTGGACTGAAGGGTCCTGGGTTTGATTTCAGTCAAGGGTCTTGGGTTTGATTCCAGTCAAGGGCACATGCTTGATCCCCAGTGGAGGGTGTGCAGGAGGCAGCCTATCGATGATTCTCTCTCATCATTGATGTTTCTATCTCTCTCTCCCTTTTCCTTCCTCTCTCAAATCAATAAAAATATATATTAACACACACACACACACACCACCACCACCACCACCACCACCACCACTACCACCACCACCACCACCCATAAAAACAAAACAAAAATAAAAACAAAAACAAAAAAGCAGCAAACTTGTAAACTCCCCTTGTTTAAGGGCATTCCTTAAGATCTACTAATGGATTCTTGCTTTATTTTAGAAAATGTGCTTAAGGCTAGAAGCCCAGGCTATGAAGCATCTGATCCACCTTGACCTCTAGAAATAGCAAACTTGTTCTTTCCCCGCCTGTTCTACATGTTTGAAAGAGTAGAACAATTCTAGTTTGAGGCTTATTACTAAATAGGAAAATAAAACTCATTGGTTTAAAAACTCCCTGTTCTTTCATTCAACTCCTTACAACTTCTCATCCTAGAATTGACCTTTCCTAAGTTTATCTTTTATAAAGGGTCATGTATATATTTGATCTTTAACTCACAGAGACTTTCTTAAGCTTTTCTTTTCTTTAGGTAACTTTTCTCCCCAATACCAGGAAGAACAGGATAAGTAATTGTGGGCAAAAAAAATTGGAAAACTTGGGAGAACATGTGGGGTTGTGTGTGTGAGAGAGCGTGTGTACATAAATATTTTTCTCTTCAGGGAAAAATTACATACTTTTTAGCTACTTCTTTTAGGTTGTTGGGACTATAATACTGATTTGTAGTTATAAATCTTTGATCTACTCTTATGAAAATTGGTAAATGGTATGGTTTTTATTTTTTATTTATTTAAAAAATATATTTTATTGATTTTTTACAGAGAGGAAGAGAGAGGGATAGAGAGTTAGAAACATCGATGAGAGAAACATCCATCAGCTGCCTCCTGCACACCCCCTACTGGGGATGTGCCCGCAGCCAAGATACATGCCCTTGACCTGAATAGTACCTGGGACCTTTCAGTCCGCAGGCTGACGCTCTATTCACTGAGCTAAACCAGTTTCGGCAATGGTATGGTTTTTAGATGTGTGTGTTGAAGAAGCAGTAGCAGTAATAAAGTAATGCTATTGTCCTACTGTTCCTTATTGAAGTAGACATTTGCTTGGAAAGCTCTGATATTAAAAAACCATCAGTGAGTTTTTGAGCTCTAATATTAAAATCATCAGTGAGTTTCACTTCAACACTAGACACAACTAATATTTGTGGCATACTATGAGGTGAGGTTAATACTTACTTAGATCAGGAATCACCTCTTACATATGCCCTTTATCTCTTGTAGCACCTAATACAGTCCTGGGCTCATAAGAGGCATTTAATTACTTTAGTGTGATCTCACTCAACTCACAGATTGAGTTTGTTGATCTATGCGGTAGAAAAAACTTCATCTGTACATTTTGTATATACATACATGATGTGCCTGGGAATAGTAACAATAATGCATTTTAAATGATATGTCATTAAAGTTTCCAGATGAGAATATCTTCATGATAAACCTTTACTTTAACTAGCATCTGGGAGCTTTACGCCTTCATTATTATAGATTAATTTGGTTTTCAGGTATTCAACACATTCTCTAAATAAAATAAGGAAACTTCCATTATATTTCACAAGGCAGCAAACTTGGATTTTGTTCTACAGACAGAATAACCTCTTAATTAAGGATTCTCAGCCACTAAAGGCTTCATTTTTAGAAGAATGTATCTCATTTTGACCTATTATTATTACATAATTGATATATAATTAATATATAGTAGTTTCAGGGATAATGAGTCAACATATGTATATATTGTAAAATGATCACAACACTATGTCTGTTAACATCCACCACCTCACATAGTTACAGAATTTTTCTTGTGATGAGAACTTTTAAGATCTACTTTCTTGGTAACTTTTAATACAATATAGTATTATTAACTGGAGTCAACATGTTCTGTATTATATCTCCATCTGTTATTTATTTTATAACTGGAAAATTGTACCTTTTGACCCCCTTCACCCTTTTCTTCCACACCCTTCCTCTGGCAACCGCCAATCTGTTCTCTGTATCAATGAATTTATTACTTATTTTTTTTAGATTCTACATATAAGTGAAATCTTAATGGTATTTGTTGTTCTCTGTCTGACTTATTTACTTAGCATAATGCTTTCATGGTCCACCCATATTGTTGAAAATGACAGGATTTCCTTCATTTTTATGGCTGAATAATATTCTATTATGTACACCACTAGAAGCCCAGTGCACGACATTTGTTGAGTATAGCAATAGCTCATTCATTGTTATTATTGTGAAATATTCTATTTTATAAATATATCAACTTATTTTAAAACATTTCCATAATGCTGAAAGTCATGGTATTGATATTTTTTCCCCTTACTCTGTGGAAATCTAACTCACAGTAACGTATTTTAGGAAAACTTAACCTTGTTGAAGTAGAAAAATCTAAAAGATGTTTGCCTTCTCTCAGCTGGTCACCTCTTTCAATTCTCAACCAATACTTGAAATTTCTCTTAAGCTTGTTATGTTGTCTGATAAGCACACCTTTGTACCTGTTCGTTCTCTCTCTTGAGAAGTCCCTTACCTGCCTCATTTACCTAAGTGAACTCCCAGAGCTCGCTCTCCATGATACCTGCTAGCGTTAGCCGTTCCCTTTTGTGTACTTTCACTGGACCTATACACAACACCCATCTCTGCTGAATCATATATATCATACATAAGTGTGTTTGTCCTCCAGTGTTAGCCTTTTGAAACTATTCATTGTCATATGATAGGTTTTTCATTCAACACTGAAAGAATGAATGATAGATATATTTTTTGAAAGACAATAATTTTTTAAAGAATAAGAGCCATTTATAGTATTTGACTTCAGTATACATGTTTAAAGGGTTTTTTAAGTGATACTTCTCATTAATTTTTCAGTAAAACTAGCGTGTAATTTTGCAGCAGGATACATATTGTGGCAGTAGGAGAGAGCGATGCTAACTGGTTCATATGGGTATCAGACACGTGACCTTGGCCTCTTTAGCATTGTCCTCTAATCAGCTGATTTAATTTTAGTGGAATCCCTCGAGAAATACTTTGAGATGCTCTGGTTCTGTATGCAGAATTTAGAAATCATAAATGTTGTGTATAGATCCTGACTGTACTAGGATTTATGGATTAAAACCAGCAGATGAGACAGTGTAGGCATTAAGACATTATGACTGGGTCAGTGTAGGCATTATGACAATGATAATTTTGTTCATCTCAAATATTATAAAATTAAATTCCAAAATATGTTATCTGAAGTTTTGTCATTTCACTTCAGCTTGTAATTTCTCAAGCCAGTTTTAATTTAAAAAGATCTGACTAGAATCATTTCCATTTGTTCAGACTGCTAGGACTAGAATAATTAATAAGTATTGAGTGCCTTAGGATTTAATGTTGTTAGTAATATGTAAAAAGTAAGATTTTGACCTTGATGTCAAGCAACTTGTATTTATTGATGATGTAGAAATCACAGATGCAAAATGATTTATAAATATTTTTTTCCAATCCCAACAGTCTGTAAATGGTAAGCCGAGTAGAAAAAGCACTGAGTTAGGAGACAGAGCAGATCTGGGTTAGAATCTCAGCTTTTAAAATATTAAATGAGTTATATAACCTTGGTCACATTGACATCTCTGGAACTCTTGTTTTTTTGGAAAGTGAGGTAAGAATATATACAGCTTGCAGTGTTTGGTTTTATTTTTAAGAAGTAACAACCCAGTGGCACTTAATAAATGCATACAATACATGCTTGAATGAAAGGAGTGGATAAATAGAGCTTTATTTGCAGCAGTCCATTTATTCCCAACCATTGTTGATAGATTTCAAAATGACACCAACAGAAGTCAAGCTCAGTAAGTGATGTGATGGGCAATCTTGGAAACTGTGCTTCAGCCTTCCCATTGTAGAGTGAGGTCTTCTCTTCGTTTTTAAGAGTGTTAGGCAGGGTTTTCAGCAGAGTGCTCATCATAGCCTGTGAAGCTGTCTGGCTAGTGTTGTACCCAGGAAAGATTTCACGCAAGAAATGCCTTGTTAGGAGTCCACAGGGGTGAGATAAAAGAACATATCTGAGATCAGCTAATTGGACTGAGTTCCTTCCTCCCTTCCGTCCCCCTAGAATGTTCCATCCGTTTATTACAATTGCTGCATCCTTTGCTGTTTTCCACAGCCGTTGTGAAACTTATTCTGGATGCCTGAGGGTTAACTAGTAGGACATTTTGCCTTTGCTAAATGTTTCAAATTGTTTAAGTTCTGTTTGGGGTAAATGACTTTTTTATTATTATTATACTAAGTCATTTTCCTTTCATGTCTATATTTTTCACTGGGGAGTTGGTGGCCTGGAGTTGAGTCTTTGCCCTGCAAACCAAAAATACAGTTTTCCCAGGTGTGTCTTATTTTAATTCACTCCCTTCCACATTACGAGGCTCTGACCTCCTTGGAGCCTTTCCTACTTGGTTACAATTAACTCTTTGTCCTTTAGAATCATATAGGACATAGCCACTGGATTGATTCAGCGTTCAGCTATCACATATGGTTCTGCGAAAAAATTCCTTCTCTAGAATGGGAAGTGGACAGCCGAGCTGGATAATCAGGTCCTGGTTCATATTCAGTCATCATTCAGAGAGAGTGAGGAGCAATGCCAAATTAGATTTAGGACTAAGCAAAGAGAAAATAGGGCTAACTCCAAAATTGAATACTAGTAAAAAATTGGATGGTATATGAGGTGAGTATAACTGGATTTACTAGAAGTAGATACTTTTTAGGGAATTGTCTGTGGTTCAAGAAATTGTGCATATTTTAGAGTATATCTCTGCTTATGAAAGGATAATTTTCTAGACGTTCATGTTCTCCCTTTGAGGGTTATTAATTTCTGTTAATATACACAGAAATTTCACTCCTAATGATGTCAGTTTATTTATTTAATCCCTTTAGCCCAGGGACTTAAACTACTTTATATTAATTTGTCAGTACTTCTTATACTGAGTGGAAGCTGCTTTTTAGATGAGGTATGTGAGAAGTTGCTTTAATTACATAGCGGGTCAGTCCCTGGAATGGAAAATCGGTCCCAGGATTTGTGGTTCTAGGCTTAGAGTGTTTGGTTACTGAAGTATGCTGTCTTTATACCTCACTTCCCTTTTGCCGCCTCCTTCTTTTCCTCTGGTGGGAGAAATAATATCAAGCAAATAACAAGTGAATCTGGTCTTTTAAGGGTTAGAATCTGTTGTGCCTTTAGGCATGGAGTTCCCAGTCCTTAGCTTGGGATGGAAGGAAGCAGCAGAAGATTGATGCTTAGCACAGGAACTGTTTTTGATTGGTGCATACTTTTATTTTTATTTTTAAATATATTTTATTGATTTTTCACAGAGAGGAAGAGAGAGGATAGACTAGAAACGTCGATGAGAGAGAAACATCGACTAGCTGCCTCTTGCACACCCCCTACCGGGGATGTGCCCGCAACCGAGGTACATGCCCTTGACCGGAATCGAACCTGGGACCTTTCAGTCCGCAGGCCGACGCTCTGTCCACTGAGCCAAACTGGTCTCGGCCATACTTTTATTTTTGTTCTCTTTTTTTTTCTTTCTTGGGAGGAGAGGCGGGTGTGAGAATTTCGTGTGTGCCAGACCTCTATGGGGGTAACCCAGCTGTTTTTGACACTCAGCAAATATTGCCACTTGCTTTTGGGTTGGGGGCCGGAGAGGAGGAGGTGAAGCAGCCACTTTGGGGTGGGATTGAGAGGAGGATGGAACGTAAGAAGGAGCACATTTCTCTGTTTCTTAGTCATAGGACTCTGAATCCCAGGTAGCTAAATTTAGCTCAGGTTCCTGTTGAAAGCATCATTTTTGGGGGCGGGTGGTAATGGGGAAACGGAAAACCTTTTTGTGTATCCTGTTCTATGAAGCCAATAGGGAAGCAGGAGGAGGTGAGGTTGCCATGGAGATAGTAGCTGTGTGCAAGGGGAGAGCAGCAGGGTTTAGAATTCCAGGAAGGAAGAGAGAGTGATGTCATCAGATTCCATGGACCAGCCCAGGAACCCCTGTGAGGTTGGTGGGGAGTTGGGTGTGCGTGGGGGGTGGTGGAGTGGGAGTTTGTGCAGGGGAATTTGTGGCTTCAGTAAGGTGTGGAGAGTCCAGTTCAAGCAGAGAGGTTGGTTGTGTGGAATTGTGCTGATCTGCATTAATGCCTGCTTTTTTTTTTTTTTTAATAATCTGTAAATCATTCTGAATTTGCAGAATGCTTTCTTTGTTGAAAAAGGATGCATTCATTTAACAAAAGAGCTAATCTAGATATAGAATATAATACCTTCTTATAGTTATTCTCCCTGTAGTATTTGTGTGTGCCTTTATCCCGTGTGACGGTATTTTTGCATACATTTTGGATATATAGTTGCCTTTGTGTGATGCCTTTTATGGTGCTGCATGCAGTTAAATGCTTCATTAACACCTGATTATAATTTTTATTTTTCTATGGGTGGATGTATATAAATGAAATAGACTTTTTATTAGAAAAACCTGAAAGAAAATCAAAGCATTTCTTTTTGCGGCAGAAAGGAAAGCTGAATGCTTCAAGATTGTCATTCTGAACATATGCATGTGTGTTTATACTGATAGTGAAGGCAAATATGGTTCTTTTAGAATGACTAAGAGGCTAAATTTTTTTTAAAACTTACATAACAGTTCTGTGCCCCAAAATGAGTGCTGTCCTTCAAAATAGACACTTTGACTCTGGTGATGCAGCCATTGCGCAAAGCATAAAGACTTCTCACTGGAATCAGCTTCAGTGATGAGGAAAACATTTTTAGTACCCACTGAATTGTATGTGAGTGTGTGTTTGTGTGTTTGTGTGTGTGTGTGTGTATTTATTTCAGAGAGGAAGGGAGTAGGAGAGAGAGCTAGAAACATCAATGTTGAGAAAGAATCATTGATGACTGCTTTCTATACACCCCACATAGGGGTCTGAACCCACGACTTGGGCATAAGCCCTGACTGGGAATCAAACCATGATCTCCTGGGCTCATAGGTTGAAGTTCAACCACTGAGCCCCACCAGTTGTGCATCACTGAGTTTTCTATTTAAAAACTAGAGGCCTCATGCGCGAAATTCATGCAAGGGGCTCGGCCCTCACAGCTCCCGTTTTGTCTGGAAGGTTGTTTGGCTTTCCGGTCTAATTAGCATATTATGCTTTTATTATTATAGATACCTAACTTGATCAGACACTAGGTTTCTTTGAATTGGGTTTCCTGATTTTGGGTTGTCAAAAATCATATCTGTGCTCAAATGATGAGTTTTTATCCCAGTTAAAGATATTTAAAGTCATACATAGGTTTAGGTTTTGAAGGCATTTTTATTTTCAGATCAAGCACTCATAGATCGTTTAATTTAGCAGTGGCAATGTTTGGAATGATGACAGCATCTGAGAAATAAGAACAGAGCCTTCCCAGGGCGACATCTTCTGAGGTGACCCATTTGGATATGTTTGTTCAAGAGTGTCTGTTAAAATCAGTGACGTTACCATTGGATAAGCTGGGAAGCAGCTTTATGTGGTGTGCTTAGGAGCACAGACACCTTGAATTAGATTGGCTCAACTCTGGACCCCTGTTCTGTTACTCGCCAATTGACCTTGGACAAGTAACTGGCCTTTGGTGTGTTGGCTTCCTCATCTGTAAAATAGGAATGATGGTGCTGTAAGTACCAGCTGTATAGTGTGGTGTGAGGGGATGTAGATTAATGTGGGAAGCACTCAGACATTTGGTATGCTCTCAGTCAGTGCTTGCTTTGGTTATTCTCAATAATTAGACATTTCCTTGAATTACAAAATTATGAGGTAGAAGTCCCAGACACCACTGAATGTCTTAGAAGGAGGGGCTCAGGAATCTATAGTTTTTAAATGATTCTAATGATCAGCCAGGTTTGGGAAACTGAGTATAATCTGTGTTGAATATGGCCCAAGTACTGGAAGCTTCCTCATCTCCTGTGCAGAATCTTAGGTGCTGCCCCAAACCCACTGCATATTAAACAAGATACCCTAGAGTGACTTGTATGCATATTAAAATGTAAGAGACTGCTTTTCTTCTGGCAGTGGAGTAACTGGGCAGTAACTACAGGTTAAAGATGAATTCTCTCTCAGTTGTTCCCATGATGGGAGGGAAACAGCCTGGCCAACCCAGTGTGTAGATGAGCATATCCTCACTTGCCTTCCCTGTTGCTTGGCCTAGGGTGAAATGCTTCTCTGGACTAAGGCACTGTGTACCTTGGAATTGAAAGAGCAGAGCTAAAATTGTGTCTCTGGCTTGACCACTTACTAGCTGTGTGGCCTTGATTCAGTCATTTCACCTCTCTGAGTCTGTCTTCTTACCTGACAATGGAAGTATTACCTAGACCAGTGGTTGGCAAACTGCGGCTCGTGAGCCCCTTGCGTTTTTAGCAAAGGCCAGTTTAGGACTATTTTAATAAGTTAATAACAATGTAGTTAAAAACAATATAGTTTAAGTTTAAAAAATTTGGCTCTCAAAAGAAATTTCAGTTGTTGTACTGTTGATATTTGGCTCTGTTGACTAATGAATTTGCCGATTACTGACCTAGTCCATGAAATAATGTGTATCTAGCACATTGTAATCTCTGTATATGTACATCCTCCCTTCCTCTTCATCCTTCCTTCAACCGTTAAATGAGAATCTGTATAGTAGTACTCTCCCCTCTGAAAGGGTCACCACCCTTGCTTCTTGTCCTTCTCCCAGCTATCTTGAGCATCTAGTTGGTCTACATAGAACCGTTTACTAGTATATAGTTTTCTTAGCTATATTTTTCTACCAAGTGCCTTTTACTTAATGGAGACTACTATTCAAGAAGGCTGGAAGAAGAATATAGGAGTTGAATAGTTGAGCTGGCATAGGAATCAAGGTATGATGAGATCTGATGGAGATGGCTGTAATTTGAATTCATAATAGTTGACCATATGTTTAAGACAATTAAGCTTGTGTTTTTAAAAAACTGATATTAGGGGGGAAAAACCATTAATTCATATAGTTTTATTTGAAGTCTTTTAGACTAGTTCCAAGCAAGGATTAGCATAGCATTTTCAGAAAATCATTGAATTATTAAGTAATTAACATTACTTTTTTTTCTTCTGACCAGGCAATTAATACAGTAAAAACAAGTTCAGGGACTTGCTGTGGAGACATCAGAAATAGATGGCAGAGAGTTTAGGTGAGAGGATTGCAGTTATAGCCAGTAGGGCATTGTAGGGTCAGTTATTTTATTCAGATCTAAATGCAGATAATTATCAATGATAATTCAAAGTGAATTTTGTATTCTTGAATAGGTTTCTAAGTTATAGTTGGGAGAACCCCAGACTTGCAGTTACACCTGGTTTCCATGTGTTATTTGCTGCCTAAGAGACCTTGAATATGTCACTTAACATCAGCAAGTCTGACTCTGAGTTTCTTTTATCAGTCAAAAAGGAATAACAATATTATCTATTTAGCAGGATTGTTATGAATTAGAGGATGTGTTTGACACCCAGTTCTGCTCCTCACTGGCTCTACAACTCTGAGAAAGGCATTTAGAACCTTGTGCTCCTTTGACTTTCTTATCTGTAATGTCTGTCTGTGTGTGAGTGTGGGGAAGGAGAGGAGAATGCAGGCAAAGGAGCTGGATTAGAATTAGATGATGTTTGTGGTCCCCTCAAAATCTGTGATCCTATAATTGTTGGATCTGCCTATGGTTTATATGTGGTGAAGTGTTTTGTATGAATAAGGAACATTAAGGAACAGGTATTGTAAAAGTCACTTTGTAAGTATTTATCTCACTCAATCCTTGTAACAACCCAAGGAGGTAGGTGGTGCTCTTATTTAGAAGGTGAAGAATTTGATGCTCAGAGATGAAGTAACATTCCATGATTATGGAGCTAGTAAATGTCAAGGACATATCTCAGTTCAGTGTGTTACCAATGACAATACTTTCCCCTTTGTACCTCACCATGCATGAATTCAAGATATGTCAAAATTAAGAATTTTTCTGGGCTTAGTATGCCATAAACTAATTGTTTTTTAGGCTCATAACATACTAACTAGAGATCTGATGCGGTTAGCCTTGGCCCTTGCAGCCCTGTCTTCTTCTGGAAGGTCGTTCGGCTGTTCAGTCTAATTAGCATATTGTGCTTTTATTATTATAGATGAGGAAATGTAATACAGATGTTATTTTGAGGACCTGTGATATAAATAGTATCATTGAGAGAATATACAAAGATACATAAGATGTAGTTTGAGAACTTATGACCTCTTTGGAAATAGAAAGTGTAGACGGATACATAATATATTTAGAATTAGTCTGTAGTGGAATAAACTCAAGTACTCAGTAAGTGCTATAGTAGTTTTAAGAAGGGAGTAATTGCTAGGGGCTAGAGGAGTGTTTTGCAAGCTTTTATGACCCATGAGAAGAGATCCACTTTATTTGACAATCTAGTATATAGTTAAATATTTATCTGTATATGTGTGACTAAAATACGTTTCATGAAATCATTCTCTTACTAAATGCAAGATATTTGATTATTTATTTAAAATAATTCTGTTGTAGTCCAGTACAATACAATACAGTGATTCTTAAAGGGGACCCCTCAAAGTACCCAAGACCCTTTTAGGGGTTCTTTAAGGTCAAAACCATTTTTATAATAACACTAAGATATTATTTGCCTTTTCCAGTGTGTTGGCTTTTGCACTGATGTTGCATAAGCAATGATGGGTAAAACTGCTAAAACCCTTGCATGAATCAAGACAGTGGCACCAAATCGTACTAATAGTCATTATATTGTTCGCCACCACATACTTGCAGTAAAAAAAAGAAAAAAGATCCAGTTTCACTTAAGAATGTTGTTGAAGCAGTAAAAATGACTAGTATTATAAAATCTTTACTCGGATTACTCATCTTTTTACTATTCTGTGTGACAAAATGGGAATATATATCTGTTGCAGTCACTGATGATTTTATTTCAAGCTACAAGTACCAATTCACATGACATCAGGAAAATTTAGTTTTCAGTTACATCATAGGATATATTGCATTGCTTAAAAAAATTTTTATTGAGAAGAAACTTACGTAACATAAAATCAAACTTTTTAAAGTGAACAATTGGATGGTATTTAGTATACTAGTATTTACAGTGTTGTGCAGCCACCACCCCTATCTAATTCCAAACATTATATCACCCCAAAAAGAACCACTTATACACTTTAAGTACTCATTCTCCCTTCCCCCTTTCCTCAAGCCCCTGACCACCCTCAGTTCGCTTTCTGTCTTTGTGAATTTACCTGTCATGAATATATATAAAGGGAATCATTCAATATGTAATCTTTTGTATCTGGCTTCTTTCACTCAGCATAATGTTTTCATGGTTTATCTGTTTTAGCATATAACAGTATATTGTTACTTTTTTTGTTTTTGTTTTTGTTATAGCTGAATAATACTTCTTTGTATGTATATGCTATAGTTTATCAGTTATTTGTTGATAGATATTTGTGTTGTTTCCATCTTTTAGCTGTTGTGCATAATGCTGCTATGAACATGTGTGTTACATGTTCATAGCAGCGCTATGTATGTGAGTACCTGTTTTTAATTTTCTTGGGAATATACCTAAGAGTGGAATTTCTGGGCCATATGGTAGCTTTATATTTAACTTTGAGGAGCTGCTGAGCGTGTCTGTAGCAGCTGCATCATTTTATATTCCTACCAGCAATGTACAAGGGCTTGTCAATTTATTTTTAATGAGGAACACAATAAGATGGGAAAAGTAAAGGGAAAATAATGTGTGGCCTTTGAGTTTATTAGAGCTTTGTAGCTCAGCTTTTGCCTGATGGAGTTATTAAATATTTAGCATCACTTCAGCACTAAGAATGAAATTTAGCTCAGGGAAATGTATCTAATCTATTTTAAGTGGTGAACAGACTAAAGTGAAGATCAGAAATGAAAGAAGGGAAATTTAAATAGACTGTCAAATTCCTTGAGGGCAAAGGCCCTATTCGTCTTTGTGTCCCCCTCATTTAATAAAATGCTTGGCATATCATAGGTTGTGTTGAGGCACCTCAAGACTTCCCTAGGTCCAGTGATTCAGTAGGATTTATGGAATTCAGCATGTAATCATACTCATGGCTGTGTTTTGTAATAGTGAACGGATATAAAGTAAAATCAGAAGGAGAAAATGTTTGGGTTGAGGTCCAGAAGAAATTGGGATCAAGCTTCCAAGAGTGCTCTCCTAGTGGAGTCACATAGGATGTGCTTACTTCTTTCAACAGTGAGTTGTGAAACCAGGGAAGCCATTAGAGACAGTGCTGAGATTTTTCTTTGTTGGGGTGGGTGGGAAGGGTTGTTCACAAAGCCACCCTCTACCTTAGCACTCACCAAAATTCCAGACTCCCAGAAGAAAAGCAGGTATTTGGCACAAACCATATTGTTTTGCACAATTTAGCCACAGTGAGCCACCCTTTCTTCTGGGAATAGAACTATCCCGAAATCTAAGTTTCCAGATACTTGCCAAGGCCAGCCTTGCCAACTGCCCTTTCTAAGGATAGCAGTCAGGCCTGCTGTGTTCATTCTTTCCCTGTACATAGAGGTTTATTTAATTCCTTAAAATAACTGCCATAGCTGAGAATCAGCAGGGACTTGTGTCAGACAGACTTGGATTTGTATTACTGTAGACAAATTGCATAGTTTTCTGAGCCTCAGTTTTCTTACTGAACAGTTTGCTCCTGAGAGCATGTCCGTGAAACATCCACTTACTCTGCCGCCATTTTTAAAATCACTAATTTTTATCTAGTGAGGCCAGATGACCATTTGGCACATATTCCCAAAGAACTTAAGCTAAGAAAAATTGAAGTTCAGTTATTTGGAAATGAGTTACTTTTGAGAATGAGACTATGTTTAAAAATGGAGTTTAGGAGTTTAAAAAGACTACTTTTTTTAAACTCCTAAACTCCATTAGAAAGATTTGATTTCTCAAGTAATTTGCAACTGATAGACATAGGGTTGGGGAAGGAATTTTTAATGGAGCTTCTTTTGTATGTTAAACTCTTGCCAGATAAATTTCACCTAGGTGAGTTCTCATTTAATCCTCACAACTTTATGAGGTAGAGATTGTCTATTACACAGTTGAGAAAATTGAGATTCAGAGAGATTAATTTAACCAGACTCATATAGTTAGAAAGTGACACAGCTAGTATTTGGCTCCCAAAGTTCATGCTTTCTCTATTGCATCATGAAAGGAGCTGGCTGTATCTGCAATTAGCAGAGTCTGAGGCATGAAGAGCTTACATGATTTGAGAGTTAAGAGATCTGAGTTCTATTTTCTTTTTTTATGTCTGCTTAGTTGACTGACTATGAACAGGGCACTTCTCTAAATCTCAGTTTTCTCACCTATAAAGAAAGGGGATTTGGTTATCTCTTAGAAATCTGTGACTATTTCTGAAAAGGACAATTTTAGTGTGTTCCACAGGTGGGTTTTGAAGACCCAACAAATTATTGTGTCAGATGTAAAAAATATTTATAGTAGGGCAGTGGTCGGCAAGCTCCTTACTCACTAGAGCCACATATCAACAGTACAACGACTGAAATTTCTTTTGAGAGCCAAATTTTTAAAACTTAAACTTCTTCTAACGCCACTTCTTCAAAATAGTCTTGCCCAGGCCGTGGTATATATTTTGTGCAAGAGCCACACTGAGGGGGCCAAAGAGCCGCATGTGACTCGCGAGCCGCAGTTTGCCGACCACAGTACTAGGGCATTTGTAACTTAAAAAGAGAGACAGATGTTTGTGATGGAGTGGTGAGTGTCACAAAGAACTATCATCAGTTGTCTTGATAGGGAGTTGGAGTAAATTATTTTATTGGATCATGAAAGCTCAACTTACCAGTTGCCAAGTAGACCTTCTAATGGGACTATGTTGTTATTTACCACCAGATTCATACCCCTTATAAGCTTTTATCTTATCTGTGGGTTTCTCCAACCCTATATGGTTTGGAAGCAGGGTGATACCTGGTCTTTTACTAATCTGTCTGCCTAGGCCAAAGGTACTTGTTGCTGGGATTCATTTTGCATGAATAGCATATGGAATTTAGGCATATCTTCAGTTCATGTGGTGTTCCCTCCCCTGTCCCAATTCAAAAATAGGTTTACTACTTGAAAACCATAACTTTGGCTGCAAAATAAGGTAGTGAAACCTGGAAAATGTGATTTGCCCTGGAAAACGTGATTTGCTTTTCCCTCCACCAGTATGGTCTAATTTCATCTTTCCTTCAATTGTTAAATGTGTGTAAGGTAATGTGAAATTCACTTTCAACCAAGATTAAGTCAATGGAAAATCTGGGCTTGTAACACTGGCCAAATGTTGTTTATAAATGTTGTTTCTTTCTTTCCTTTGATTCCTTTTGCTTTCCTCTCCCGAAGGGGCATGGTGGCAAGACTTTATTTTGTTTCATTTCTCAGTATTTTCCTTCACCTTCCATTTTGTGATGTAGGTTTGAGTTTATTAGACATAAGAGACAACAGGGTGGTTCTTAAACTTTTTTTTTTTTTTTTTGCTTGGTATAACTTCATTGTGCATGTCCAGTTTTCTGTATCCTCCTCCTAGTGATAGAAGCCAGAAAGAAGAAAAACTCTTGTAACAGAGCAGGCTTTTTCTATTTGTTAACCTTCATCTGTGGATTTTACCCCCCATTGAATTTTAGGGTGAAAGGGAGGGAGACAGACAGAGAAACATTGATGTGAAAGAAACACATTGATTGGTCTCTCACCCACACCTGGGGCTGGGTTTGTCCTGATCGGATTTGAACCTTCAACCCTTACTCAGAGAGCCAACACTCTAACCATTGAGCCAAACCAGCTAGGAAGAAGCAGGGCTTTTTTTAATCTTAAGTATTGCTAAGTCCTCCTAGCATCTTTCTTTTAATTGGTTTCTTAAAATGCTTAAGGAAACAGTACTTTTATTTCCTTGTCACATGCAGTATTCTGGAAAATTTTAATTTGGAATGGGCAAATATATTGGCTAATTATTCAGAAACTAGAGGCCCCGTGCATGGATTTATGCACATGGAAAGTAAACTAATTAGAAGATGGCTGGCAGGGTGGGACTGAGTGAGACAGCTGGACACGCCCTGGAGCCAACCTCACACACTCCCTCCCTGGCCCCCCGCACCTGGGGTGGCCCTGGGGCTTGAAGGGCATCTGCAGAGTGAGCAGGGTCCCGCAGGCAGGTGGAGTCCCTCAGCCTGGCCTGCTGGGATTGGGCTGAAACTGGCAGCCCCACATTCCCTAAGTGGTCCCAGAGTGCAAGAGGCCATTCTGCAAAGTGGCTGTTGTTCAGCAGCGCCTGCATTGAATGTCTGCCCCTGGTGATCAGTGTGTATCATGGCTATCGGTTGGTCAGCTGGTCAGCTGGTCGCTTAGTCTTTTATATATACTATAGGCCCTGTGCACGAATTCGTGCATGGGTGTGCCTACCCCCACTAGGGCTGATTGGGCTGGGCCGGCCTTGAGGAGGGGACATGGGAGGTTGGCGGGCTGGCCCCACCCTCGATTGGGGTGGGGCTGGCTAAGGAGAGGGGCTACAGTTGGTTGGCCAGCCAGCCCCACCCTCTGGTTGAACTCCTGGTTGGTCAAACTCCTGCTTGAGGGGATAATTTGCATATTAGCCTTTTATTATATAGAATAGATGATATTGAAGATTTTCCAAATGCATTTAGAAAAGTGGCTTTAGAAATGGCTCATTACAGTATTGGGATATTG
This sequence comes from Pipistrellus nathusii, assembly GCA_963693515.1. NCBI lineage: Eukaryota > Metazoa > Chordata > Mammalia > Chiroptera > Vespertilionidae > Pipistrellus > Pipistrellus nathusii. The sequence continues at coordinate 182,853,712 of OY882860.1, read as the reverse complement.
TCCTCTAGTAAGAGTTAGAGGTTATTCTCCCCCTTACCTTCTTCCACTTTTTAAAAAGATCTTCTGATATTTTCTGAAGTCTATAGTTGTTTGTTTGTTTTGTTTTTATAGACTTTAGTTATAGAACCAGTCACATTATCTTGTAATTATAACCCTGAGCTCCTCAAGGGCAACTATACCAGCACAGTACTTGTAATAAAGCAATTGTTCAATGAAGGATTCTTCTGCTTAAGTTGATTTTTTTTAAACATAGATGCATATGGGAGCTTCTAAGCAGCCAGTGAAGAATACAGTGTGTGATGATATTTTTCTTCACTTCTCTGTTTCCACTGTACACACGCAATCTATTGCCGCTGGACAGTTACTTAAAGATCCTTCTGTTACTCTTGCACGTTCACTAATTGAAAACTCCTAAACTGGTTTATTTGCTGTCCTCTGTAGTCAGCAAGGATTCTTGTGGTTGGTATCAATTTCATTTATTTATTATTATTTTAAATCCTCACCTAAGGACATGTTTTGTTTTTTTAATAGATTTTAGAGAGAGAAAAAGGGAGAGAGAGAGAGGGAGAAACATCCATTTGAGAGAAGAACTTCAATTGGTTTGACTCCCTTATGTGCCCTGACCCAAACCTGTAGTCTTTTAGTGCATAGGACTGAGTCTCCTGGCCAGGGCTACTTTATTTTTGAGTGTTCTCTGTGCTTTGCTTAGGAAGAGTCAGTTTCTAACTCTTTCAGTCCCACTAGGCCAATAGGTCTTACATATAGGCACATAGCTGCTAAAGGCTTTCTTTCCTCTTTAGAGTTTAACATACCTGATTTGTATCCCATCTGCTTGATTAGCTTTTCTTGTGATTCCATCTTGGCTTTAAATGTCAGTTATTATTTTTACACCGATTAAAAATATCAGATCTTTAGACAATCATGATCATCCCTACCTTTACCAGGGGAATGTTTTTTCACTACTTGTCTTGAAGCAGCAGAAGTACTGGGTGTGAACTTAAGACCGAGGTTTGATGACAGCTCAACCACTATTATTTGTCCTTGAGCAGGTCACTTAATCTTCCTGAAATTTAGTTTTGTCATCTGAAAAATGAGGGTTATCAAATATATTTTCTGTGTTGTGAGGATTAAATAAGATGACCTGAAGGTGTTTTTGTAAGTTTTTTAAAACATGAAACACTAGTAGTTATATATTTTTTGTACACAGGAATACATGAATCTTACGTTTTGTAAAATTGATTTTTCTAACACAGATGCATATGGGAGCTTCTAAGCGGCCAGTGAATTTTACATTTTGTAAAATTCAAACAATCCAGATAAAGTATTGCCCTCTCCACCTTTCACAGGTCTTATTCTCCCTAGAGGTAACTACTATTAGAAGTTACAAGTTTTTTATATATCCTTCTATGTCTTTGTGCATTTATTTACTTAAAAAAATACATTTTATTGATTTTTTTACAGAGAGGAAGGGAGGGATAGAGAGTTAAAAACATCGATGACAGAGAAACATCGATCAGCTGCCTCCTGCAGACTCCTTACTTGGGGATGTGCCTGTTCCAAGATACATGCCCTTGACCAGAATTGAATCTGGGACCCTTGAGTCCACAGGCCGATGCTCTATCCACTGAGCCAAACCAGTTAGGGCTTAATTATTTTTTTATATGTATGTATATGTATGAAATTTAATGTATTATAATTAAAAAATAAATGATTTGCTATAATTTAATATGACTTATCTATTTATAGAGATTTTACCTTTTTAAAAACGTGTACAGAGGATGTTGAAATAATAGTTGATACTATTTTCCTACTTTTAATGGAGACTTGAGGTTCTTTCTAGTTTTTCATTGTTACAAACTATTGAAAATTTTTGCACATGCTTTGTAATTTTGAGCACATGTGCAAGTGATTTTTTTAGATAGAAATCAAAGATGTGAAATTATAGGAAAATACTTGCACTAATATTTTAATTATTATTGTCACTGCTTTCCAAAACAATGGTCCCAATATACTTAACTTCCTACTGTTAGATGTGAAGATATCTATGTACTCTTCTTGACAATTTGTGTATTATTTTCACCAATCTCATGAGTAAAAAATACCTCAAATCTGAAAGAACATTTATAGGAGTATTGTTTGAGTGCAAACACAAAGACCTGGAAACAATTTAAATGTATATTAAGAAGAAAATAAGGTAAATAGTGACATGTTCATAAACTAGAATATTAAACAGTAGTCAGAATTAGTGAAATTGATCTCTAGTGTTGAGTAAAAAAAGGAAATTGCTAAAAAATACATAAAATAGGATCCATTTTTATAAACTTCAAAGACACCCAAAGTTAATGTATTTTGAAGGAAGAGATATATGCATGATAAAGTTAAAAAGGAAAGCCAGCCTTTGTCATTAAGCACCGGCCACTTTCAGAGAGTCAGGACATTTCCGAAGGGCTGGAGACTTCCAAATGGCCTATCTGTGAGATGGAGACATAGAAGAGTACTGCTTTGCGAAGGCTGTTTTATCTGTCCTTGCTATTCAAATTTTGACAATACAGGCTTGTAGGAATGTGATTTTTTATTCCTTATAAGAAATTTTGTGCATTGTTGTACCTAAGAATATGGTTTAAACATGCATATTCTCTGGGAGTGTTGAATCACTGTTAATTATGCTTTTGGATGTTTTTGATTACTTTTTTAATTATGTAATTCTTCTTTCAGACAATCTTGAAATACTCATTATAAAAGAATAACATGGAATGGTTATTAGAGAAGAGAACTTGATAAAATGGAAAGAGCAGGGGCTTTGTAGTCCAACAGACCTAGGTTGAAAGTTTGCTTTTCCACTTAGTTGCTCTACTTTATCATCTCCTATTTACAACCTCCTTCTTGAAACTATACCTGATCAGTTGCTTAGTATCTAGTGTTATTATCATTGTTGTTAAAATCTGTAGGGAATGGTGTTAAACAGTTTGTAGAATTAAGAACAAACAAAGTGCTTATAGATTTCAAAAGGATCCCTGTTCTTTGGTTACAGTCGAAGCTATCTGTGTCTCCCTGTAAAAATTTGTGTGATGATAGTCAACTTTGCCTGTAATTATTATTCTTAAATAGGTTTATTGACATAATTCATAGGCCATAAATCGTGCCCTTATAAAGTATTTTTTTTTTTAGTGGTTTGGTAGATTTTAATATATAATTATAGTATTGTGTATCCATTACCACTCTCTAATTCCAGAATAATTTCCTTACAAAAAATAAACTTAGTACCCATCAGCAATCACTCCCCATTCCTCCCATTTAGCTTCTGGAATAACTAATTTATTTTCTTTCTCTATGGATTTGCCCATTCTGGATAGTTCATATAAATGGAATTGTACAATTCATAGCCATTTTTCTTTCTCTCTCTCTCTTTTCACTTAACATTGATGTTTTCAAGATTCATCCATGTTGTATCAGTACTGCATTCCTGTTTATTGCTGAACTAGAGGCCCAGTGTACTATATTATATACTTGAACATTGCTAAGAAAGGAGATCTTAGATGTTCTCACACACAAATTTTTTTTTATTATTATATGACATAATGCAGGTATTAGCTAAGGCTGAGGTGGTAATCACTTTACAATATATAAGTGAATCAAATGTACACATCGTATACCTTAAACTTACATGATGTTATACATCAGTAATAACCCAATACAGTTGGGGGTGGAGGAAGACACCAATAAGTGAATAGGAAACCTCAGAATGAGAGAAAATATTTGTAAATCATATATCTGATAAGGGACTTGTATTCAGAATATAGTATAAAGAACTCTTACAACTCAACAATAAAAAGACAACCCAAATTTTAAAATGAGCAAAGGGTTTGAACAGGAAGTTCTCCAAAGAAGATATACAAATGGTGAATAAAGACATGAAAAGAAGCTCAACAGCGTTAGTCATTAGGGAAATGCAAATCACACACACAGTGAGATAACATTTCACACCCACTTGGATGGCTATAATAAAAAAGTTGGTCAATTACAGGTATTGGGAAGGGTATGGTGAAATTGGAATCTCATACATTGCTGATAGGAATGTAAAATGGTACAGACGCTTTGGAAACAGTTTGGTAGTCCCTGAAAATGTTAAAACAGATTTACCATATGACCCAGCAATTTTACATCTAAGTATTATATAAGCAAGAAAATGAAACTGTATGTCCACCCAAAACCTTGTTCACAAATGTTCCTAGCAGCATTATTTTATAATAGCCAAAAAAGTAGAAACAATCCAAATGTTGATAGTGAACAACGTGTTATCCTATATAATAAAGAGGTAATATGCAAACTGACCATCACTCCAACACACAAGATGGCCGTGACAAGATGGCCAGCAGGGGAGGACAGTTGGGAGGAACCAAGCCTGTAAGATAGGGAAGTTGGGGGTGATCAGGCCTGTAGGGGAGGGCAATTAGGGGTGACTGGGCCGGCAGAGGGCAGTTGGAAGGGACAAGGCCTGCAGGGGAGGGCAGTTAAGGGCAATCAGGCTAGCAGGGGAGCAGTTAGGCATCGATCAGACTGGCAGGGGAGTGGTTAGGGGTAAACAGGCTGGAAGGCAGAAGGGGTTAGGGGCAATCAGGCAGGCAGGCAGGTAGGCAGGCAGGCAGGCAGGCAGGCGAGTGGTTGGGAGCCAGCAGTCCTGGATTGTGAGAGGGATCCCAGATTGGAGAGGGTGCAGGCTGGGCTGAGTTTCATGCATGAATTTCGTGCACTGGACCTCTAGTATATCTGTAATTGAATATTATCCTATACAAGAAAAGGCTAATATGCAAAATTTTGGTTAAGTCCAATTTACCTGTTTTTTCCTTTATTTCTGGTTTTGGTGTCATATTGAAGAAACTATTACCTAATCAAAGGCCATGAAGATTTACTCCTGTGTTTAAGAGTTCTGTGGTGTCAAGTCTATGATGTATTTTGAATTAATTTTGTATATGTTCTGAGATAGAGTACCAACTTTATTCTTTTACAGGGGAATATTCAGTTGTCTCATCGTCATTTGTTGAAAGGATACTTTGTCCTCCATTGATTTTTTTTTTCTTTTCTTGGCAACCTATCAAAACTCAATTTATTTTAACTAAAGATTTACTTTGAGACTTCCAGTAATGTTTCATTGGTCTATATGTCCGTCCTTATGCCAGTATTTACACTACATTGATTACTGAAATTTGTAGTAAACTTTGAAATCAGAAAGTATGAGTCCTTCGAACTTTGCACTTCTTTCTCAAGATTGTTTTGGCACCTACGCTTTTTTTAAGGCAATTACCTTTTTGTGTGTTTTCTGCAGAGAGGCTTAATTTATAAATGTCCAGATAAAGATTTAAGAATAAAAAAAGAGCGCCACATTATCTATGATTGAATCAGCGACTAAATGCCTAAATAATTTCTGGTTATTGAACTCCATTTATTTATTTACACATTATTTTGGGTGTTCATCATGTGTTAGACACTGCTAAATCATAGGAAAACCATGAAGAACAAGACATGGGGTCTGCAGATGAGCTTAAGTTGAATCCTGGCTTTCAAGTTTTTGAAAGGAGTGTGGACTTTGATTATAAACGCTATGGATATGAACAAAGCAGATGCACCATTAGGTTGAAAGTTTACACTCTTTTTATGAAAGCACTATCAATGAAAATTCTTCTTATTCTGCTAGTAGGGATGCAAGTACAAATGGATGGAAGAATATGAGGGTCTTTCAGGTAGCTGTGTTGAACACTTGGAAGAAAAAATTACAAGAGCACCATAAGCTCTTATTTACACCTTTGTGTGTACCTCCCATTTAAAAGTTCCCTTGAAGGAAAGGGACTTGTTTTTTGTGTTGTTTTTTTCATCTTTCTTACTTTGAGCCATTAAACAGTGTTTTGAAAATATAGGCATTCAATATATGTTGACCTAATGATTGAATAGGTCCAGTAAGCCATAAATAAGTGCTCATATTGTATGACCCTATACTAAGTTAGGGTTTGTATGGTTTGTATTAACTATCACTTTTGCCCTCAAAGATCTAGATTTAATGATTAATGTGAATATGAGACACTGAATATGATACAACTTTACAAAAATAAGATTTATTGAGTCATAAGTAATATGAAAATTAAATTGTATAAGTAACTTAAACAAATTTTAACAAGTATACATGTTAGGAGTTACTGGAGTCCACAACATAATATAGGGTGTTAGAGGAAGTCTAGAACAGAGGTGGAATTTCATCCAGGTTTAAAAGAACAGATTAGTAGAAGGAAGGGCTAAAACTTTTCGGGGCTAGAGGTAGTTCTCAGTAGAGGTAGTACTGTCGCCTTTCCAACCAGAGACTTTTGGAAATGTGTGGACATTTTGGGTTGTCCTGGTTTCAGTACTGCTACTGGCTTTAGTGTTTAGGGGCCAGGGATGCTAAAGTCCCACAGTGTGAGGGTAGGAATGGTTTGGCCCCAAATCCCAGTAGCTACCTGGATGATATACTGGTATACTGGGAAAGAAATAGATTTATCTGAACAAGGAGGAAACTAGTGTTTGTAAGCAAATAATGGTTTTCTTGTGTGTTTGATTTTGTGGAGGCTGACCTGGGAAATGTTTGTAGTTAGCTAGAGTGGAATATAGCAACAGAACACCTTAGGGTCTGGTGCAGGGATTTATATTTCATCAATTTGGATTATTCTTAACATTTTCTTTTTCTTATAGTTTTCCTTTCTTTTCCTTCTTGTAGAACGAGCCTCTGACCCCAGGTTATCATGGATTCCCAGCACGGGACAGCCAGGTTGGTATCTGCTATTTATAACTCAGATGATGTGTGTGTGTGTGTGTGTGTGTGTGTGTGTGTGTGTGTGTGTGTCTGTGTGTGTGTAACTAAGGATGCTATGCCTGAAATTATTTATTTTGGAGAGTGATATGGTTAAAAGTATTGTAATCACCTTATTGAAATTGTGGATACTATAGGGGGAAAAATCACTCAAGTGCAATCATAATTGCTTTTATTTTTCTTCTCCAGGCCATATAATAATTTTAAACCAGGTTTTCTTGGTGCCTCATAATTCTAAATGCTGGATTTGTCTCTTTATTGTCTGTCACTTAGCTGCTGCTTGCACAAATTTTTTTAGTCCTGCAGTAATCTGCAACAAGAAAATTCCATTCTCCTCCCGGGGGAATTCAGCCATATGGTTTTAATCAGGGAAGGCTTGCTTGTGGAAGGGAAGTTTCTGCTGTCTTTCTTTGTTAGATAGGGAGGACCGCTGGAAAGAGCCCAGGCCCTATTGTGGGCTAGCGCAGAACTGCATCCTACTGGACATCCTTTGTCTGGTTTAGGTGAGTGTATATAAAATGCCTTCTCTGTCCTTTGCTATTTGAAGCTTTGAGCAGCTGAGGCTGGAGCAGAGTTAGGGCAGAAGAATAGGTAAGGCTGCTTCAGACAGATCGTATGGCTTAAGACACCTAGCCTTTGAAATTTACCTCCTTGACAGTCTTTTAAAAAAATCTTATTTATTTATTTATTTATTTATTTATTTATTTATTTATTTATTAAGAGAGAGAGGGAGAGAGAAAGAGAAAGAGAAATTGATTTGTCGTTCTACTTATGCATTTATTGGTTGATTCTTGTATGTGCCACCATTATTAGACTTGTCTAAGGGATATGTGTCATCAGAATGCTAACCCAAAGTTGACACACTTCCCCTTTCTAGCTATTACTTGAACCTCATCAAAGCCCCTGCAGCTGATTTTAAAAACTAGGATGGCCCCATAATCAGTAGTCACCTCTGGGGGGAGGGGTTTCCAGATTTGAGAGTATTTGCCCAGTTCTCACCTTTTTGGTGCTGGGTTGTCATCACAAGAGCCCTGGGAGAATTGGAGAACAAGGGAGATAAAGTGCTGCTCACCTCTGTGTATCTCTATGGGATCATTGCTGTTGGAATTTAAGATGGTCTCTGGAAGTTTTCAGTGAAAGATGGGGTCATTTACCCCAAATCCAAAGATGATAGAGGGGTTTTTCCCCTTTCTTTTTAGTTTGGGTTTGCTCTAGAGATTCTGTAAGCTTTAAAATATATGCCCTTTGATAGTAGTTCTATATCATGTTCATATATCAGAAAAATATTGTTGCCTGAAAATCTAGCCCTAAGGAGTCTGATTGAGTAGGTCTAAGATTGGGCTGTGTTATTCATATATATAGCAATTCCTATAGGGGATTCTGGTAAGCAAATCAAGGTCTGTGGGCTGTTTTAAAGGAGTGATATTTTCTATTTCTGTGCTTTTCACCTATGACTCTTAACGTAGAAGGGGTCACAGGAAGTCTCTTAATCTAATCTTGCATACTGATGCATGTATTTAATTATTTACAAAGTGTTTATTGTTTTGCATGCAGGCTGATTTTAAATATACGAAGATAAAACTAATTGAAGTATAAAGTATGGGAATAGACTTACTGAGTTTAAAAGAATCTGAAAGGGTACTGTATAATGCTCTGATCTTCCTGTGGGCATTACAGATCAATAAGGAATCAAGCAAAAGGAATGAAGAGGAATTTGTTAAAGCACAAAAAGTAGAGGCTTTGCTTGGAGCTACTTATTTTCTCTTCTTTTGCAGCAGGATCCCACCACTGTAACCTGTGTGTTCAGTACTTACACTACTTCTACTTTAGGCCTGTGCAGACCCTTTGCCATGTGTAAGGCTTCTCATTCACTTTGAGGCACATTCTGATGGGGACAGGTTTATTTTAGTTTATTTTCCTGTTCTCTGGCCAAATCTTTGAATTCGAGATCTTAGAGTAGTGTGAATAAGCAAATATTGAATAGCTGCTTGTTTTATTTGATGAATACAGAATCCAGATGAGTACTGCTAATTAATGCGCCTAACCTTATGAACTCTCACTTTGTGCTCTGAGACTTGGGAAGTATTTATCAGTGTGAAACACTGGTCACTGAGCAGCCTGAGCTGGGCAGAGACTGAACTTGTGATCTTTACATCTCCCCAGAGTGGTTTGGCTCAGCAAATCCAGGAGCTGGGAAGTGGGAGGAAGGTGAATTTTAATTGTGTCATTATTTGCATTCTTTAATTCTTTTACTGTTCCTTTCTAGGTAGATAGGAGCCATCCCCAGGCAGGCTTTTTATCAGCATCTAACGGTGATTTTAAAAGAGATAAAAATTACAGTTTTTTGACTGGTGCAGAGCACTTTCATCAAAATTTTCTCATCCTCACAACCACCTTTTGAAGTAAATAAAACAAATATTGCCTTTGGAAAATAAGGAAACTGAGGCACACAGAGATTAAAATGATTTAGTCAAGGTAACAATGCAAGTTAGTAGCTGAATAAGAACTAAAATTTGTCTGCTGTTTGTTGAGGGCCCCTTCCTCTGTATGGGGAATTATTGATTCACCCAAGGGAAAATATATTAGTCTTGTGCATGTGTGCCCTCTCACTCAGTATACCATTTGGGGACTTCATAGGCCCTTTGAAGCTCAACCTTAGATCTAGGAGTGTATGGCCCATGGTTAAAGATTATTACAACCAAGTTCTGTAGCACAAAGTGGACTAACATCTCACTGTTTTAATGATCCCTTTCATGCTATTTTGAAGTCCCTGGCAGCACACTTGAATTAAAACCTGTGAAGGAAAGGAGGGGGGAAAAGACCCACCACCTTGTAGAGGTTTTGCTTTTTTATGCAAGGTCACCTTGGTCTTCTTTCCCAATGAATTAACAAGCTTTATGAGTTGGCAGTCCATTGCTTTTAGGAAGCACTCCAAGCACTTTACTGTGCATGCTAATGTGATCTCTTTATGGAAGTGGAGGAGACAAACATTGTTCCAGATTTACTGAGGTGAAAACCAGCTCAGAAGGCTGAGTGTTTTATCGGAGGCTCTGCAAGATTTTAGGTTGGTACAAGGTAATGGTTTAGATTCCTCGCTGGCAGTTTCTTTGTGATTTATGTGTATGTGCATGTGCTTACTTGAGCCCTCAAGTGTTGACTAAGGCTGGAATATTTGTGGATTTGTAATATGTTTTAAATGAGAGAGTATTTGTGTGCATTAGCTTCAGAGTTTTTATATAGGAGAGGTTTAGGAGCAACCATCTGATTAGCGTTAGTTCTGCATAGCAAGCTTACTGTTTTTGCTAATATTGTTTATTTGTGATGGCTTTCAGGGGCTCCTGAAACATACAATGGGAATCCTAAGACCAACCCCTTGCCACCTTTTGGTTCTAAGCACTGTGATATTTTAATTCCATTAAACATTGTTGATATGACCCACAGATGATTGACTAAAATTTATTTCCTTTCTGACCCACTAATAAATTGCAGTGTATAGTCTTATTAACAAAATTCTAATAATTGTTGTCCTTAAAAATGTAGCCTTGGCCGAGACCGGTTTGGCTCAGTGGATAGAGCGCCAGCCTGCGGACTGAAATGTCCCGGGTTCGATTCCGGTCAAAGGCATGTACCTTGGTTGCGGGCACATCCCCAGTAAGGGGTGTGCAAGAGGCAGCTGATCGATGTTTCTCTCTCATCGATGTTTCTAACTCTCTATCCCTCTCTCTTCCTCTCTGTAAAAAATCAATAAAATGTATTTAAAAAAATGTTAAATCATGGCCATGGAAAGTATTATTTGTAAAAAATAAATAAATAAATAAAAATGTAGCCTTGAAGAAACCTCATCCCCTTTCCCTATTTCCTATCCCTTCACCTTAGCTCTCAGTAACTGCTGATCTTTCTATCTCTGTGGATTTGCCTATTCTGGATATTTCATTTAAATGGAATCATACAATATCTGGTCTTTTGTGACTGGCTTCTTTCATTTGGCATAGTGTTTTCAAGGTTCATCATACACTAGCATGAGTTCATTCCTTTTGGGGAGGGGGGCAGAATAGTATCCCATCATATGGGTTGGTATTGGAGCATTCTTAGGGTAATCTACTGCCTATCTCTGTAATTCTGACTCCTACAGCTCTTATAATTGGCGTCAGCCTCATTGGCCATTCTTTTCATTCTCGAACTCATCAAGCTTGGTCCTAGCTTCAGGCCTGTGAAACCACTGTCTCCTCCACCATTAGATCTGCAGTAATCTTCACCAGATCCTTACCTCCTTTTTATTCAGGTCACAGAGAAAAGCCTTCTCTGATTGTACCAACCTAAAGTTGTCCACATAACTGACAGCTCAGGGTTACCTTCTTCACATTTCTAATCATTATCTGAGGTTGTCTAGTGCAGGTACTTTATTGTCTGTCTCTCCCACTAAAATAGAAGTTCTGTGCAAGCTGTGACTTTGATTAGAGCAGAGCCTGGTGTGTAGGGGAGGATCAATAAATGTTTGTTGAATGAATAAATGAATATTGTCCTCAATTTAATGCTAAGCCTTTAAAGGTTTTCAGCAGGGAAGTGACATGATCTAGTTTACATTTTTAAAAACAACATTCTGGTTGCTGTGAAGAATGAATTTTAGAAGGGACCTTTCTTCCCCAAATGCAGCCTAGATTGTCTAGACTCTAGGCAATAATTTATCATTTGCTATGTTAAATATTGATTCCAGCTAGAACTTATTTGTTGAGTGAGAAATTCTTTTTCACCCCCCTCTCCCAAATGGAGACTAGATTAAAATGACTGGTTCAGAAGCAAAATGTTTCATACCTCTTTTTGTGTCTCATAGTATATAATAATTTTCTTGTTGGTCCCCTAGATTCATTGTATTTATTCAGTGCTTTTATGAACTAAAATTTTTGCCTTTCAATTACAGAAAGTATGAAACCATTTTCTTTTCTTTCTACTAGGTCAGTGGTCGGCAAACTCATTAGTCAACAGAGCCAAATATCAACAGTACAGAGATTGAAATTTCTTTTGAGAGCCAAATTTTTTAAACTTAAACTATATAGGTAGGTACATTGTTATTTACTTAATTAGTGTACTCCTAAGCTGCCCTTTGCTAAAAACTCAAGGGACCAAAGAGCTTCAGTTTGCCAACCCCTGTATTAGGTTGTCTACAACCCCACTTTCAGTCTTCATGCAAGGTTATATTTGAGGTTTCTCTCCAGTATCTTGACATCATTGGTTGAGGTCCTTCTGTGGTGTTGCCTTACACCCTCTAGTGGACAAAGGTCTAGTAACTATATCTACTGTTCAGGCACTTTTCTCAGACCACGTAATCAGCTCAGGCTTAAGATTGCCTTCTGCAGATTGTTTATAAGCTTTTCCCTCCTGAGAAAAAGCCATTTTATTTCTTCTGCTGATTATTTCTGTGTATTTAAATAATATGCTTATTTTGCTATTTCTTGATTTATCAATTTTAGACACCACCCTATCCTTTGGTTTCCTGTTATGAAAGACCAGAAATTAAGTTTTACAAACACTGTCTCCTTTCAAATAAAGCCATTTTTGGGGTTAAATTTTGACTCATTATTGATTTATGATTGCATAATAATTATATTATTATGATTAAATATTTTTATAGTTGAATCATAAAATATTATGACTACATTCCCTTATATACTTTTTGTTTCCCCTGGAGCTAGTAAATATATACATAAAAATATAGGAGTAAATATATATTTAATAATTAATTTTTGAAATGGCACTATATGAATCCCATACATAAAGTTCATTTATTGTATTTATTCAGTGATTTTATTAAATTTATAGAGTTGTGCCATCATCACTACAGTTCAGTTTTAGAACATTTCCACTATCCCCTCTCCCCCAAACTCTCTCGAATTCTTTTGTACTCAATCTCCACTCCCATTCCAACCCTAGGCAACCATTGATCTGCTTTCTGACTCCATAATATTGTCTTTTCTGGACATTTCATTTAAATGGAATCATATGATATGTATGTAGTCTTGTGTTTAACTTCTTTCTTTTCACATAGTGTTTTTGAGGTTTGTCTATGTTGTAGTATCACTATATTATTACTTTTATTAAGTATCACTATATTATTGCTGAGTAGTATTCCATTATATGGATATACCACATTTTATTATTTACCAGATGATAGATATTTGGACTGTATCCAGTTTAGCTGTTATAAATAATGCTATTATGAACATTTGCATACAGTCTTGCATGGACATATGTCTTAATTTTCTTGGAGAGATTTCTAGGAGTGGAATTGTTGGGGTTTATGGTAAGCTTATGTTGAACTTTTAAAGAATCTGTCAAACTATTTTCCAAAGTGGCTTGGTTTTATTGACCTTTTTTTTATTATTATTATTATAGTGAGTGTGTAATGGTATCTCATTATGTTTAAAACTTTTTAAATCTTCACTTGAGGATATGTTTTAATTGATAGTAGAGAGTGAGGGAGAGAGAAACATGCATCAGTTGCCTCCCGTATGCTCCCCAACCAGGGATTGAACCCGAACGTAGGTATGTGTGCCATAAATTGTAACCTTTTGGTGTTCAGGATGACACTCCAACCAACTGAGGCACCTGGCAGGGCTCAGTGTGGTTTTAATTTTGCATTTCCCTAATGAGTAACAATTTGGAGTATCTTTTTGTGTGCTTATTATTAGCTATTTATATGTCTTTGTTGAAATATCTGTTCAAGTCTTTGCCCACTTTGGTTTGTTTGTCTTAGTATTGAGTGTAAGAGTTTTTAAAATGCACTTTCTTTAAAAAAAAAAAAAAAAATATATATATATATATATATATATATATATATATATATATATTTATATTGATTTTAGAGAGAGAGGAGGAGAGTGGGATAAAGAGATACAAACATAGATGAGAAACATCAACTAGCTGCCTCCTTCTGGGGATCAAGCCTGAAACCTGGGCTTGCGCCCTGACCAGGAATCGAACCGGTGATCTCTTGGTTCATGGGTCATTGCTCAACCATTGAGCCACACAAGCCAGGCTAAATACAGGTTCTTTGTTAGGGTTGATGGCCAAAGTCTTATGAAACCGGACACAGGGCTGGTCCAGGAGAAAAGCTTGGCCCATCCGGGTTAGCTCCTGGCCCAGAGTCTGCTTATCTGCCTCCTTTACCAGCAATGCTGTGGTGGCCACTGCCCGGAGGTACGCTGGCCATCCTGCTGCCACGGGGTCTAGTCTCTTAGACAGATAGGCAACAGGTTTCTTCCAGGGACCTAGAGTCTGAGTGAAAATCCCTTTGGCAATGCCCCTTACCTCACTCATGTAGAGGTGGAAGCTGGGCTTAGTGACATCTGGCAAGGCTAGGGCAGGTGCTGAGACGAGAGCCTTCTTTAGCTCCTCAAAGGCCCATTGTCCAGTTCAGCAGCTGCGTTCCCTCAGTACATGTTCCTTCTGAGGTCCACAGTCCTTCTTTGATGTCTAAGGAGGCTCCCTGCTTTCTACAATAAACATGCTAATTCCTTCCTATTAGTTGCTGGCCTTTTATAATTTCAAATTAACTTATAAACTTTCTTTCTATATCCTTCAAAAATACATAACCATGCCTCAAATTTTAAAGAAAAGGCAAGGGAGGAGGGAGCAGGTCCAGTACCCTGGAAGAGGCCTTTGGAAAGCTTTAAAAGGAAATGCTTAGTTCTCACAGTCTCTATTTGTCTTTTTCATTATTCTCTTTTTGATTCTTAGTTATTTACCATTTGAAATGAATTAGATCTATAGATTGGAAATTTCTAGCTTAGGAACATAGCTTTGCCATATTTTCAAGAAAATTTTTTTTGTGTGAGGGAAATGAAATATGTGTCAGTTTATTTACTTAACTCATTACAGGTCTTGGCAGTGTCAACAGAAAAAAGAGTCATTTTTGTTGCTTTTATGACTTTAACAGAATCGGGTCCAAACTGAGCCAGACATTCAAGTCTCTTGAAACTTCCTTGGCTCATTGTTACCCTATTCGTATATTTCTTCAGCTCTGTATGCCTCACAGTCCTTCAAATATCTGTCTTGGATATTTATTTCTTCCTATTGCCTTTTGCTTGAAATATTTCTCCACTTCCCAGCAGAATTCTAGGCATCCCTCGTTACACCTTAATTTCCTTTATGAAGTGTTTTCTAATTGCCTCTAATTATTTGAACTCATTTAACTTGTTGTTTGTAGCATGAGACTGTTTCACAGTTTTCTCATCTGTGAAAGTGAGGATAATAGTACTTTTGTAAGGTGGCTGTAAGGATTACATTTCTAAAAATTTTCTAGGTCAAGAGTGACTGAATGGTTGATGCTGTGATATTGTACTGACCTGCCTTGAGCTTTACATATAATCTACAAAGCCTCTTCTCATCTCTGCCCCATGTTTCTGTTTTTCCTTTAAGAGCTCTTTGGCTCTGATGGGTTCCACTTTGGGGATCCTGAACGTGCCACACTTCCGTTATGGAAACGAAAGGAGATTTTATCACTTAACCTCTTATCCAGCGGGACTGCCATGGGTCTGTGGATGGAGTGACTTGAGCCAGAAATGTAGAAGTCTAGTCTGTTTTGTACCTGGTTTCTTTGTCACACTCTGTATCTTATGCCACAGTTTGACTTCTTCCCCCAGCTTTGCCTTGTTTTGCTCAGTTTTAGAGTTGCTGTGATTTTAGGCTGTCAGTGTGTATTCAATTCTTGATCCAATTGCTTAAGTAAGACAAATGTTTTGTTGATGGATGGATCATAACTTCACTGCTTGGCTTTCTACCCTGTTTCCCCGAAAATAAGACAGTGTCTTATATTAATTTTTTCTCCCAAAGTTGCACTAGGTCTTATTTTCAGGGGATGTCTCATCTTTCCATGTGCTAGGTCTTATTTTCGGAGGATGTCTTATTTTCGGGGAAACACGGTAGTATTAGGTTTAGTAATAATTAATGTCGTTTTCTAATACTTTTTAAAATTGAATTTATTTAAACAATACAACAAAATTTAATCAACAATATAGTTGCCGTTGTTTTCTACTTGTGCCCAACGCTCAGGAAGCATTTTAATCCCTCTGTTGTAAAATTCTTGTGATTTTGATGCCAAAAATTCGGTCAATGCATTTTTGAGGCATTCTTCATTATTAAATTTTTTTCCAAGAAGAAAGTTTTGCAAAGAACAAAACAAATGGTAATCGGAAGGGGCAATATCAGGAGAATATGCAGGTTGAGGGAGAAATTCCCATTCCAACTGGCGCAGTTTTTTAGCAGTGATTCTTGCAGTATGCGGTCGTGCGTTATCGTGGTGAAGAATTACGCCCTTCCGATTAATCAGCGCGGGTTCTTTTTCTCTTAAAGCTTGGGCTAACCTTTCCAATTGGGCACTATACACTGCACTTGTAATGGTTTGGTTAGATGGTAAAAGTTCATAATGAAGAATTCCTTTAAAATTCCACCAAACACACAACATCACTTTTTTCGCATGCAAGTCAGGTTTTGGCGTGGGCTGCGGAGCCTCATTTTTGTCCAACCATTGAGGCCGCCTTTTCAAATTAACATACAGCACCCATTTTTCATCTCCGGTAACAATTTGCTCTAAAAACGGCAAACTGTTTTGACGAGAGAGGAGCGAACTGTAAATTGTGACTCTTTGATTACGGTTGTTGTCGGTCAACTGATGAGGAACCCATTTTCCAAACTTTTAGACTTTGCCAAGTGCACGCAATTGATTGGAAATTGTTTTTTTGTGAACAATTTAAAGTTGTCGCAAGCTCTTGTTGGGTAATTTGAGGATTTTGCACCAAAAGAGCTTGAAGAGCTTCTTGATCAAAATTGGACACACGGCCTCGACCACTCTTGTCATCTAACGAAAAATTTCCCTCGCGAAATTTCTCAAACCAACGCTGGCATTTTCTGGCGCTAACTGCATCTTGACCAAGAGCACTACAGATGTTTTTTGCAGCCTCACTTGCTTTTCTTCCTAATTGGAACTCGTAAAGCATGCAGTGCCGAATATGCTCTTCATCCGCCATCTTCTTAGCCCTAGTTTTGCAACAAAAACCAAACCAAACACAAACTTTTTCAAGCAAAACTTGTTAATTGCACTTCACACGTTCTGTAGATACCACGTGTTTGAAGGTTATGTCAATACAAGTCAACGCCAAGCAAGATTTTAAACGAATGTTTAAAAACGACATTAATTATTACTAGACCCGATAGATTGACCTAATACTTTGTATACAGGCAGTTGATTTATATTATAATGAGAAGTTTTACTGTGGCCATCTGAATTATCTGTCTAAAGTTTGTTAATCACTTGGACTATTTACAAAGGAAAATTATAGGATTTCTTTTATTAGCAATTTTCAAAATTAGGAACTTTGTCTTGAATTGCTTAAGATAGCCAAGTAGTTAGTGGGCTATATTCTTGCTGTATTGGTTAGTACCAGCAAACAGCAGATAGTCTTCTCACAACCATCCCTGATTACCATTTTTGTGAGCTACTTTTCAGAAGCTTCATATGTCTCCTCAACCCTTTGTTCTTCAACAGACAGCCATCTAAGTCAACATGAATCTAAGTCATTCATCAGATGATTTAGAATGAAACTAACTAGGTAAGAAAAAGATAAGGCAAAAGGTCTCATAGTTGACAAAAAATACAGTTGTGTGTTTCAGTTATAGATTAAATATTTTTATTAGTAACATTAGCTGTATACCATTATACTGAGTGGATTTAGGTTTGAGATAGAGAGGCAAAGGAATACAATAGATGATGTAAGGTCTTTATTAGAAAATGTGGTGCCACCAGAAAATAATTTCAGCAAGTTCTATGTAATCGTGCATTTAAATAAAAGCACAGCTCTAATCTGACTGGGATCTCATAACTCTGCTTAGCTTTTATCTGCTGAAAACTCTGTCTGATGGATATTCTGCACCTTCCATGATCTGGCCCCGGTCTTTTTCCTTCTGTGTCATAGAAGGTATTTCGTGTTTTAGACACACTATGGGACAGGGCAGTATAGCTTTGAAATTGGATATAGATTTTAATTCTAATATCTTTTTTTTAAAAATTCTAATTTCTTACGGTATTTTTTACGTTTAAATACAGTATAGTCTTTGAATCCCACCTTAAATGCGTCTTCCTCCATGAAGCCTTGCCTGAAGCACTTATTTGGGAGTTGACTCTTAATGTCCACTGAACTCCCAGGCACATTCTTTCTTCTCCGTAATGACAATTTATCACTCACTGCCTGTTAGCTTATGGAGAACAGGTTGGATGACCCGTACAGTTCTCTGAGAACAAGGACTCTGTCATGCTTCTTCTTATTCTTTTAATAGAGGCCGGTGCATGAAATTCGAGCAGGGATAGGGGGTCCTCTCAGCCCAGCCTGCACCCTCTCCAATCCGAACCCCTTGAGGGATGTCCAACTACCAGTTTAGGCCTAAACTGATAGTCTGACATCCTTCTCACAATCTGGGACCACTGGCTCCTAACTGCTAACCTGCCCGCCTGATTGCCTCTAATTGCTCCCCCTTGCTGGCCTGGTCACCCCTAACTGCCCTCTCTGCCGGCACAGTCACCCCCAATTGTCCCCCCTTGCCAACTGGTCGCCCCTAATAGTATCCTCCCCCCTCTCCCCACTGGCCTGGTTTCCCCATAGTGCTTCCCCACCCCCGCCATCCTTGTTGCCCCTCACTGCCCCTACTGCCGGCCTGGCTGCCCAAATTGACCCCCCTCCCCCCAATGGGCCTGGCTGCCCCACTCAGCCTGATGCTCAGTCATTTGATCGTCCCTCACTAACTCCCTTGCTAGCCTGGTCACCCCCCACAGCCTGTTTGGTCGGCCATTCGGTTGTTTCGGATGCGACAGTCGCTTAGCCTTTTATATATATAGATTGCACAAATTAAATGCCCAGTAAGAATTTGGTAAAGTGGCAAATTAAAAAATAAACTTATCTTTAGTCTTCTTGAAATAGAGAGCTTACTCTGTTGGGATTTTTTTCCCTCTGGACAAAGAAAAAAATTTTTTTCAGACTTTTACTAGATTTTTATTGCCTTTGCTTTTCCAGAGTGATATGAAAAATTAATACTTAAGAAGCTAGATATCTGATCTTCACCAAGAGAGGATCTCTTACAAGTTTAATGAGTTTGGTCAAGTGGATATTAAATGTAAATCTGTCATTTTATAAAGGAGCCATAGAACACTCAATAAATATCCTTATTAGATTAGTAAAATTTTTCATCGGGGGACTGTGTACCTCCCATTATTAGGATCTTTCATTGTTCCTTTAGAGTTCTTTTAGCCTATGCCAGTGGTCGGCAAATTCATTAGTCAACAGAGCCAAATATCAACAGTAGAGGGATTGAAATTTCTTTTGAGAGCCAATTTTTTAAAACTTAAACTTCTTCTAATGCCACTTCTTCAAAATAGACTCGCCCAGGCCGTGGTATTTTGTGGAAGAGCCACACTCAAGGGGCCAAAGAGCTGCATGTAGCTCACGAGCTGCAGTTTGCCGACCACGGCCTATGCTAACAAGCTTTGTGGTGTCATGTGGATCATAGAATCACCTCTGCTGAAGAAGTTTCTAACTTCTTAATTCTATTTCGTTATTGGTACAGGGAACTCATACATTACTTCTAGCAGGTATGTGTTAATTTCAGGGTACCAAGTGGTGGGGGGTCCCCATGAAAAGAGAGCTAACACGAATTGAACACTGATTTTGTACCTGTCCTGTATAAAGCATTTAGCTGGTATTATTTTATTTCTTCCCATTTGCAGGTGAGGAAACCAAGCTCAAGGAGATTTAAGTCATTGCCTAAGGCTATGTAGCTATTAATTGGGAAGCTGGGTTTTAATTTTAAATGTGTTGGATTTCAAAGTTTATTATTTTTTAATAATTGTTAAGATTTTTAATTACAGTTGAAATATGTTATATTAGTTTCAGTTGTACAAGGTAATAATTAGGCATTTATATAATTTATGAAGTCATCACCCCAATAAGTGTAGTAACCATCTGATACCACACATAGTTATAATAATATCATTCACTATAGTTCCTATGCTGTGACTTTTTATAACTGGCAATTTGTACATCTTAATCTCTTCTCATTTTTTTTTTCTATTCCCCCAACTCTTCCCCCAATCTGGCAATCATCAAAATTTCAAAGTTTATGATATTTCTACTGGTTACATGTCTTTTACTTATTTACTTTTACTTGCATGGGTTTGTTTGTTTTTTTACATTTTACTTGCTGGTTTGATTTTTCTTCAGTTAGCAACAAGTATTATTTCCTTATTTGCTTCCCTCTCCAGCACTTCTCTGACACGATAATTCTCTATTTCTGTAATCTCGTGTAGTGGTTTCATATTCACTCTCATTTGATCTTGGTGAGACCCCAGCGTGGTCTGTGTGTAGGGGATCAGAGTTTTCATCTCCATTGGTAGATAAGAATATTAAGCTTTCCATTTTTGTGAGAAGTGGTAATAAGGTAATAATTTGCCAAAGGTGGTAATAAGTGGCATAAAGTTTAGCTTTTAAAGAGGTATGCTGACCATCTAAATACATTCTCTAACAGCAAATTCCCTTTCAAACAAATTATATGGACACGATATATAAAAAAATGTAAGTGGAGCCCCACCCTCTGGACTTCCTTTTGCTCATAAACCTCTCAGTTGACTGGGACATGTTTAAAAAACACTGGGGAGTGATCAGAGAACTTTGGTATCAGACAGGCCAGATTCAAATTCTAGATTAGGCCTGATGTTTAACCTGTCTTATCTCTTGTGCTTGGTTCCTCATTTATAAAGTGGGAATACTTTTATAGCATTGCTGGTAAATAGCAATTAAAAACCATGTCAAAGCCTAGCACAGTGCCCTCTGCTTGTCTGGAGGAGAGATCAGGTTGCCAGGCCATACAGGCCATCCACCCTGTGCATCCACTCACCCTGTGCAGGACTCCTGCTAAATTTGTGGGGAGCTCACGACTGAGACCGAACCTCCATAGGATGTATAACCCAATACTTTGACTTGAACAAAGGTTCACATATCACATTTATCAATAGTTTAGAACAGGAATGGGCAAACATTTCAGGTAAAGATATCAGAGAGATATTTTAGACTCTTTTGGGCCACATGGTGCAGCTATTCAACTCTGCTGCTGTAATAAGTAAGCAACCATAGTTTATATACTAGTATAAAGGCATGAGGATGCCTTTGTGTTCTAATAAATTTTATTTTCAGGCACTGCAATTAGAATTTCATAAAAATGTCACATGATTATGCTTTTTTTGACCCTCACACCCCATTAAAAATATAAAAACCATTTTGGCTTATGGTCTGTATGTTGTACGTGGGTAGTATATATAAAAAGAAGCCACAGGCTAGATCTGGCCCATGGACCATAGTTTGCCTCCTCCTGATTTAGACATTTAAACTGCTGATAATCAGTGCAGTTTTTGATCCTGTAAAGATTAACTTAATTTAAAAATGATTGCTACTAAGAAAGTATTGATAGTAGGAAAGTCTTAATTTTTACAGTAGAAAAAGATAGAATTTTTTTCTCTCCCTCTCCTCTCAGGAATAGTTACATGTTCATTAGTTTCTTACCCTCTATGAATTGGTTAAAATTCAGTTACCCTTGTCTTGATAATGACTAAATGAAAACTGTTTCTAAATAAAGACTGCATAATATAGTGGAAAGACCATGAGTCATGCAGGAGTCAGGAAACTTGGCTTGGTCACTGAGTCTGTGACTTTGTATATGTCACTTTACCTCTTCAGTTCTTCAGTTTCCTCATACCAATGAGGAAGTTAGAGATGATAATACTAGAAATCTTTACCAGCTCTAAAATTTTCTCAAACTACTTTTAGTTGCCTGGAATGGTGCTATAAAACAGTTTTCATTGAAAGAAACTAAATGCTTCATTAGTTATTATTATTATTTTTTTTAATACTATCAGGGTTTCACATTGCATTGGAGACTGTTTACAAAAGGAATTCTTTCCACTGTGCTAAATGCTAGCCTTTTAAAAAAGTTATATATTTTTATTATTATTATTATTATTATTATTATTTTTTTTTTTTTTTTTTACAGAGAGGAAAGGAGAGGGATAGAAACATCCATGAGAGAGAAACATCGATTAGCTGCCTCCTGCACACCCCCCACCAGGGATGTGCCCACAGCCAAGGTACATGCCCTTGCCCGGAATTGAACCCGGGAACCCTTCAGTCCACAGGCTGATGCTCTATCCTCTGAGCCAAACCAGTTTCGGCAATGCTAGCCTTTTTTGAAGTGAAATGCAGTTGTGAATTAAATTCCACATACAGTACCTTTATGATAAATGCTGTTCACTTGTTCTGCCATCCTGACGCAGTTAACTGTTGGGGAGATAAACTGCAGGTAAAAAGAAAAGGGGAAAGCTGACAGAAGAAAAGGTTTATCCTGAATGTGGATGGGTTTAGGAAAATTTCATAACTGGAAACCTTTCCTCAAGTCTGAGTCACACTCCAAGGACTCTTGGCTCTCCTGGGAGGAGAGGAGAAAAGGGAGGGAGCGGTGGAGCAAGTGGCTATGTCTGTTTCTGTCAGCAGAGGGCACCTGGAGCAAAGCAAGCGCTCTGACCCTCTAGAGACTGCTCTCCCTGTGTCCTCTCTCCCCCCCCCCCGCCCTCCCTCCATCCCCCAGCGCAGTTACAATGTCTTGGAATGAGTTATCCCATATTGTCAAGTCTGAGATTTTTTAAGTGAATGGGCAGTATTAGGCTCTAATTTAATTCAGTATCCACTGTGCAAATATTTCTGAAATATTATTCTGAAAGAGCACGCAATTAATATCTGTGTAGCATATTCTAAGAAGACTTTGCCTTCATTACCCAGAGCAGTGATCCTCAAAATGTGTTTTACAGACCAGCAGCATCAGTATCTCCTTGGAACTTATTCAAATTCATGGTCTCCTCCTCCCCACACCTATTGGGTCAGAAACGCTGGGGCTGGGACCAGCTCTCGGGCTCAGCAGGCTCTCCAGGTGACTCTGATCATGTTGAGAACATCTGCCGGAGAATAGGACACTGAGACTTACTGAAGACCATTGCCGAGCATTCCGCTAGGGTGTTCATCTTCATCTGCTTTTTCCAGATGAGCACACCAAGGCTACAGGTTCTAGTGACTGCTAAAGTTTACATGTATTAAGTGGTAGAGATTTGAATCCTGGTCTTTTTTACTCTAGAGCCATGTTATAGTATCTGCTAAGAAAATGATAAGAATATTTGTAATTTTTTTGCCCTGACCGGTTTGGCTCAGTGAATAGAGCGTCAGCCTGCGGACTGAAAGGTCCCAGGTTCGATTCTGGTCAAGGGCATGTACCTTGGTTGCAGGCTCATCTCCAGTAAGGGGTGGGCAGGAGGCAGCTGATTGATGTTTCTCTCTCATTAATGTTTTTCTCTATCCCTCTCCCTCATCTCTTTAGAAAATCAATAAAATATATTTTAAAATATTTGTAATTTTTAAATTTCTATTGTAAACTTTTTCTTAAAAACAAAATACATTCATAAAAGAAAATTTAGAAAATACAGCAGATCAAAGTATTTGATATAATTTACTTTATATTTTTATTGTTTGTTGGTCTAATCTTATTTCTGTACAGCTGTATTTGCATATACACACATTTTAAAATTTCATCACATTGTACAAAATTTTGTAATGTACTTCCAGCTCTTTCCTATTCCATTGTAGGTACCTTTTCATGCCATTTACTATTTCTGTAGCACCAATTTCATGGCTGCCTAGTGTTCTATTGTAAGATTCTGTCATAATTTCTTCTAAACTTTATCTTAAGTTGTATTGATTTGATGATAGGCTTTTATGAGGAATAGGATACTGAGTGCTGGCTACTGTGGGTAAACAATTCACCCACAGTTGCTTTAAGTGTTATCATTAAGGTGATACATACAGATTATGTTTGAGGAGGGAACATGGTGCTGGAGAGACAATACTGAGTAATATTTGAGGTTAAAGTGAGTCTAGAAAAAAAATAATTGAAGTAAAAACTCTAAAAGTATTAAGACTGGATTAGTGATGTGTGAGTGAGAGGGATCAAAATAAATAGTCAGAAGAATGCTTATAAACAATTTGATGGTACTGATGGCCTGCTTTTGTTCCGCCTTTTTGACACATAGGCTGATGTGCTGGATGACAGTATGAAAAGATTGGGCATAAGGCTTCTATAAATAATGGTTATTAATTATTAAATTCCTTCTGTGTGCCAGACATCATAGTAATCATTTACATAGATTTTCCCATTTAATTTTTGTACTGATCACATGCATTAAATGCATTAGGTCGTGTGTTCTCCCTCCCCCCCCCCACCCCCCAAAAAAAAAGTTATGGAAGTGGAAACTGCGAGTGTGACTTAGAGTAACTCGCTCAGATGCTTTGATTGGAACCCAGATTTGTTGAAACTCCCAAACTTGTGCTTTTATAGTGTCATTTATGTTCATTCTTTTTTTCATCATGCAGCAGGTCATTAGCTTCCACTGAGGAGGGCGGGTTGGGGTGATTTTACTATCTCTTCAGGGACAGAGGGAAGCTATATGGAAAAGGAAGGGCACTAAAGTAAAGAGAGAGCTGAGAAAGACTTTAAGACCCGAGCAGTGCAACCTGCAACTAGTTATCTTGGGAAGATCATAAGCCTGAGCTGGAGATTGCAGTGGAGCAAGAGCTGGAAATAGCAAAATGAACAGTTGCTAAGGAAGGTGTGAGGAGCCTTTAGAAACAAGGGATGGCCAGAATAAAATAAAATAAAATTTAAAGTATATTTAACTTTTAATCTCATTAAATTTCCCTTGCTAGTGGAGGTTGCATTTCTTTGAGGCATTTTTAACACCATTATTGAGATATAAGTTGATATTATACAATTTACCCATTTAAAGTGTACAGTTCACTCATTTAAAGTATACAGTTCATTGGCTTTTAGTATGTTCACAGCTGTTACGTTCAGTTGTTCAGCTGTCACCACAACCAATTTTAGAACATTTGATCACTCCACAAAGAAGCCACGTACCCCTTAGTCATCATTTTCTAGTTCCTCTATCCTCGGTACCCCTCCAAGTCCTAAGAAACCACTAGTCTACTTTTTGTCCCTATAGATTTGCCTTTTCTGGATATTTCATATAAATGGACTCAATCTATACTAATAAAAGGGTAATATGCTAATTAGATCAGGAGACCTTCTAGACATCCTTCCGGACAAAGCCATGGTGGCAAGGCCAAGGCAGAGGCTGTTAAGGGAAATCAGTCCAGGAGGGGAGGGCAGTTGGGGGTGATATGACCAGCAAGGGGGTGATGGCAGTTGGGTGCTAGCAGGCTGGCGGGGGGGGGGGGGGGGTTGGGGGCGATCAGAACGGCAGAGAGTGGTTAGGGACGATGAGGCAGGCAGGCAGGTGAGCGGTTAGGAGCCAGCAATCCTGGATTGTGAGAGGCATGTTCGACTGCTGGTTCGGACTACAGAGACCGGGCTTAAACCAACATCCCTTGAGGAGTCCCAGATTGGAAAGGGTGTATGCCGGGCTAAGGATACCCTCCCCTCCATGCATGAATTTTGGGCATGGGCCTTGCCTACCTGCCTGCCTGATTGCCCCTAACTGCTTCTGCTTGCCAACCTGCTAACCCTCTAACCAATCTCCTGCCAGCCTGATCAACACCTAACTGCCCCCCTGCCATCTCTGTTGCCCCTAACTGCCCTCCCCTGCCAGCCAGGTCGCCCCTAACTGTCCTCCCCTGCTAATCTGGTTGCCCCCAACTTCCCTCCCCTGCTTGCCCTGTCACCCCTAACTTCCCTTCCTTGCCAGCCTGGTCAGCCTTAATTGCCCTCCCCTGCTGGCCCAATTGCCCCTAACTGCCCTTCCCTGCTGTCCTGGTTGCCTCCAACTTCCCTCTCCTGCTGGCCTGGTCACCCCTAACTGCCCTGTCATCCCCAACTGCCCTCCCCTGCTGGCCTGATCACCCACAACTGCTCTCCCCTGCTGGCCATCTATTGGCAGCCATGTTGTGTCTCCATGGGGGCGGCCATCTTGTGTGTTGGAGTGATGGTCAATTTGCATATTACCTCTTTATTATATAGGATAATACTCTATTGCAGTGGTCACCAACGTTTCGGACCTCACGGACCACCACATCTTATTTAGGATTTTATTTTAGTTAGACAAAGGTAAAGGGGATGAATGGGACAATAAATAAGAATTATTCTTTCTAACTTAGAATGGGAAACTATGCTGAAAAACAAACCAGTTAGACTCTCTTGAGGAATTATAGCTAAAGGTATCAATAGGTAAATAGGATACTTAGCATCTGCTGCTTATGAGGCATTTGTAGCAAAGCGGCAGCTCTTCTGACCTGAACACGTGCAGCCTTCAGGGAGCTCATTGTGTAAATCTTGTGTGTTGGCCAGTGCCTTTGCCCCCTACAATACTTCACATGGAACCAGAGAGGCCTGTTCTGATCTAATCTGGATACATTTCCCTTGGTTACTGCAGCTCTGGGTCCCTAGAGAGTTCTCTCCAAAGAGCTGCCAGTTTGTTGAGTGCTGGCAGTTGCAAGATTATTTCTGACTATAGGATTTGTTCTGTGAAGATTACACCCACCTTTCAGGTCCTGACCCATTGGCCATAAATAGCAGTCTTCATTCCTGTATTTTTGGAATGAATGCTTACTCGAAGGCTCCAGCATGTTCTTCTCAATGTAGTGTTAGGAAGGCTCCTTTAGCAAGCAAATGATGTGCCCTTCCAGTTGCTAGGTCCTTTACTGTTGTCCCATTGCTTTCTTGTGCTTTCTTTCCTGGTCTACCATCCAAGAAGAAAAAGTCCTGACCTTCATAAAATGAATGGTCTAGGCCAGGTCTGTAAGTCCCCAAACCTTTTAGTTTTATATTTCAGAAATGTGTGCTGGCTTTCTCCTGTGCCTGAACTTTCATCTAGTTTGGAGAGAGAATTATAATTACTGGTCTTAATACCCTGGCTTCTCTGTGGCCTGTCTGCCTTAACATTGAAACAAGAACAGGGTAGGGAACATCAACTTGGCCCTCAGGTCCTAAATTATTGAATGTCAGAGCTGGATTTCATCACATTGCCCTTGTTTTGCATGTGGGGAACTGAGTCCCAGTGAGGTTAGGCGACTTTCCCAAGGCTATCTATCGTCTTATATTCTTAGAGCTCTTGGTAGTGGCAGAGCTGGGTCTGTGACGTAGAGCGTTCATTCTCAGTTCATGCTTCCCCCCAATGTTATTTTGTTACCTGATGGATGGATGCTGTCATGACCAAGAATGGTCTGGCCCTGCTCTACTCCATCAACAGTGCAGACCTTAAGGTGTGTGTGAGAGTGGACCAGGTTGGGATTGTGATGATGAAAATCTGTCAGAGAGAAAGAGCACTAATGTGAGTTTGGGTGCCACTGATTAGTAGAATCCAGCCCTTCTGTTCTTCCCCAGTACATGGTTTCCAGTGAGTATGCATGTTTTTTATTACACGGGTATAATTCTTTGAGAGCTCCATATCTGTTTGCTAAAAAAAATGTATGTACTACTACGCTAAGCCAATAAGCAGTGATTGTGTAGTGCCTGCCTGAAAATGCTTGGTCATGGTTGCCAACTCCATGCTTGGTATTATTTTTGCTTGGTATAATGTGAAAAGACCAAAATTCCCCCACTGCACATATTCCCACTCTCCCCTCCTCTCACACTGAGTACATAGAGTTCCAGAATGGACTTTGCTTTCCTTTCCTGCACTCCCCTGCTCCATGACCTTAGTAGATCTATTCAACATGATCCAGACTGCAGGGACTAGAATTACACAAAACCCTTCCGCAGTGGAACACAAACACTGAGTAGTGGTTCCCTACGGAGACCCCCATCCTCTTGATACATGACATCCTCCTCATGACTTCCTTTTTGTGGTGTCCGTCCTCAGCGTGAGATGCTCTATAGGCAGAGGTTGTGTCCTTCACTCTTCCCTAGCACCTAGCGTATGTTCAATAGAGAATCATTAAGTAATCTTTGGCATTTTTCTGCTATTTACAACTCTCTGATGGGATGGCTAAGGTGCACGATGATAATACAGTTGTCAGATGGCAGTATTGTTTCTTTATAGGAGTTGTTTTATAATCCCCAGTGATAATGTATAGTGACAGCTCCTATTTATCGAATGCTTAGTAATGCATCAAGTACTATGTTAAGTACACACACACACCCTCTGTTCCTCAGTATTCTTAACAACTCTCTGTATGAGGCAGACAGTAGGAGCCGTATTTGACAGAAGAAAGACCTGTGATTTGGAGAGGTTTAGGTCAGAGCTAGGGAGTGGTGGGACAGGTATTTAAACCTAGGCCTACCTGACACTGAAGCCTGTGTGCTTAGTGACCACTTGGAATCTCTTTGAATAGTTAATTTGCTGAACATTCCTGCAAAGGAGAGCTGAGTCACTTATGTTCCCTGAGATTTATAAGTGAGACATGTATTAGCAAAGGGCATTAGTAGCATAGTTTAGATTAAATCTGGTGTTAGTATTATAAAGCAGAAACAAAGAGGAGACATAAGGAGTGCCGGCCACTTCCTAAAACCGGTTTGCTTCGTTTGGCCCACTGGTGAGGCGCCTGTTCTCTTTGAGTCCACCATTGGTTTCAGGTCATTCCTGGTCCACGCAATCCTGAGAGATGGGTGTTTCAGACTGTTTGGTCCCTGGGGCCACACTAAGGTGGACTCAAGTAGGTCCCTGAACTGACTTGGTTTCTTCAAAGTCCTCCCCGTTTAGTCATTCAGTAGGAGGTGTTCTCCTTAGTCTGTCTTCAGTTCTCCTCTCTCCCTGGGTTTCAGCTATTGGGACTTTGGTATGAAAGTCTTCGTATGTAAGGACCAAAAATGCAGTTTTCAGGGGCCCCTCGGTGATTAGTCTGCGGAGTCCCAGAAGTGCATTGGGGATGAGACACTGCCTCTCTCATTCTCTGCTCAGAACTGAAATGTTTTGTGTATGCCTTTGAAGTGGGAGAGAGAAACTTCTGAGAAAACGGAGTGTAGTTGGGGATAATAAGATTTTGAGATGGCCCTTCCTGCATTATCCCCCGGGGGAAAGAATGTAGCCAGGATTGAAGAGCATTGCCTCAACCAATTCAGTTAAGTGGCCCCGGCCTGGATTAATAACTTGGGCAGACTTCCCAATGGATTTGGCAAGGTATTGGGTTTCTCTCTCCCCCAGCCCTCCCCTCTCTCTGCTTTGCACATGTGTGCTAACATAATTACAGAGAGGTTGCATCTTGCAATAAGATACCCTTTTTAAAAAGGAGGGGGCTCCTCTTAGAAAGGATGGAGGGGATGTGATTGTGCTGCCTCATCTTGTATCTGAAATGGCAGGATTTGAGAAACGTGGTAGAATAGGAGGGAGCAGGCTGGTCCCTGTGAGAGCGGCAAGGGGGTTGGGAGGAGTATGATGGCCTTGCTGTTTCAGGCACCTAGAGCACAAGCTCTGGGTACTAATTTTGTGCTAGAGAAATATTAAACTGTCCTTTTGCATTTGTTCGTCCAGATTGTATTACTAAGAATCTGGTCATTACAGAACAAGGGCTCTCTTGTCTGTGAAGGTCAGAGGTGGCGGCATTACGAGTTTGGTGGTCAAGTGTTCAGAAATATTGTACGGATTTAGTTGAAAACCTGAGCAGATGCTCCTGCTGTTGTTTACCCGTGGGGATCCGGTGACATTCTTCTCCCTTTTCCTCTCTCCCCCAACCGCCCTCCTTTGAGGACCAACCAATCATACCGAGGAATGGATTTCAGTGCCTCCCTGGCCTCCTCCCATAAGAAGTCTGCCCAACCACAGCTCTCTGGAGCTTTGGCTAAGGCTGAGTGTTTAACTCTTGGGTGTCTGAGTCACAGGGAACTGCTGGCATTACAGTCAGTTTGTTCTCTTGTTCGAATTGACTCTCTGAACCCACATAAGAAATACTTATCTAAGCTTGCTGCATCCCCAAAGGGATGTTACAGATGAGGCAAATGCAATGCATTGAGCTTGAAGAAACCGATTTTAAGCCCTAACTCTGCCAGTGTAACCTTGGGAAAGTCACTTTCCCTACTTGGACTTGATTTGATTCCCTTTCTGCTAAGTTAGCAGAAAAGGAAAGCGAGAGAACAAATGTTTATGATTTCGCTATATATACCAGCCATCAGCGTATTTTATGTACGGCCAGCCCGAGGTTTGAGGAAAAGCCCCATTTAACCTGTATCGAGTGCCAATTCTGAAACAGTTTGCTTTTCACAGTTTGTCCTCTGCAGGGCAAATGCTGTCCAACCGATTTTGTAGATGAGACGAGGGAAGGCTGCAGAGGCTGTCCAACTTGCCCAAGGTCAAATACCTAGGAAGGCCCATCTGGCTCTGATGCCCAGACTTTCTTCCATTTCACTGGGCTGGCTAGAAAATCCCTGAAGTCCTTCCAGCATTTTTGTTCTAACAGGAAAGCTTTAACTCCTTCATCGTTTTTCCATCCTGCCGTGTAGAAAGGCCAAACATTACCGTCTCCCCTTTCACTAGAGCAGGTGAGTGACATAAACATTCCTGCCATCCCCTGAAAGCAGCAGCAGAAAACGGTGTAGCTGGTGTTCTCTTTCCTCCATAACAAAGTTCTCCTCCTGGTCACCAGCCTCTCCCACTTCCTCATCAGTCCCCTTTCTCACACACCACAGGGGCTTCCTTCTCTCCTTGCCTTGTGTTTACGATGGTCAAGTAAGTATCTCTGGTTTAGGGGGAAATTTTGAGGAGTTTAAAAAACATCTCCTTTATTCAAAGCTTTCAGTGACACAGCTACTGCAATATTGGGTTTCCCCTACCCAGAGTCTCTAAGGTAGCTATCTTCCATTAAATGGCTCCCCTCCTCCCTAAGGGCTTTGTTTTCATTACAGTCTTTATAAATTATCCTACCATCTGGCTTAATAGGGACATCTTGCCTAGTGGAACACTTTGTGTTTCTCTTCCTACAGTTTTCAATTAAAATATATACATATATATTTGTTGATTTTTAGAGAGAGAGAAAAGGAGAGAGAGAAAGTGAGGATGCAACATCTATTGGCTGCCTGCTGCATGCCACTCGCCCCTCTTGACCGGGGATCTAACCAGCAACCTTTTGTGTGCAGGACGATGCCAGGTCCTGCAGATTTTACTTTTAAATTCAGAGAAAATAGCTCTCTTTAGGTGGATCTTACTGATATTCTCTTGTTGTCAGTTGAAAGTAAATTATATTGATAGCCTTCAACTGTCATATTTTCCAAGGGGTCATTTTCTGCTGTTTATTGTGGGCTAAGAAAAGTGACAATAAGCAAAGCTATTAACAATGATAATTTATTAAGCCAGGCACTGACCTAAGTGTTTTAATACATTATTTCTAATGTTCCTAATAACACTGCATTTATAGATGAAGAACAAATTTAGTTGAAAACAGGTTAAGAGAGGTTAAAGTACTTGCTCAAGGTCACAGCTAGTGAGGGGTGATTTGGCAATTTGATTCCTGTTCTTATTTCACTTCCAAACTCTTAAGTTCTTTCTTCAGTACTTCCATATGTCTTCTTTTAAAAAGGAAGCATCATCCCATACACCCAAAGGTGGCAGGTTTGATTTTTGGACCAGTCTCCAGTCCTGGTGTGTATAGGAGGCAACCAATTGATGTTTCTCTCAAATCTATCTCTCTCAAATCAATTTTTTTTAAAAAGGGAAATGCCATTTTATATGGTAAACTTCACTGTTGAAAAATATTTTTAAAGTAGTATTTTCTGGTGGTTGCTAACATTGTTTATCTGTTGATTGATTTAAATTATTGTGGTGACATTGGTTAATAAAATTATATGGGTTTCAGGCAAATAATTCTACAAAACATCACCTGTACATTGTATTTTGTGTTTACCACCCCAAGTGAAGGTGATTGCTGACTTTTACAGTCAGGTGAATGTACCCATGTTTAATTTTATTTTTTATGAAACTTAAAGCCATCCATCCCTTGTTACAAGTAAAAATGCTAAGTAACTACATCAGGTATTGGAGGGTTAGGGATTTTACTGTGGATTGGGGTAGGCAGGAGGAGGTCAGCCTTAGAGGGTAAGTAATATATAGGGGGCAAGGCAGCTAGTGTTTTCTTGTGGTAAGGAAATGTTATCCTTTGCCCCTCATTTGGTACATTCTATGTTCATCATCTCTCAGATCACCTGAGAAAGATGAGGAGAATCCAACGGAAGATGTGTTGGTATTACTGAATGGCCCTGTGCTTCTCCTTCCTTTTAGGACTTGCTTGTGATTCAATTCTACTACAGTTCTAGTGGGCTTTTCCAGTTGTGTGCAATGTGAGGTTCACTAAGTGATGTGTAATTACTACCCTGTTCACCATCTGGATCAGGCGAACAGATATTTCAGCAATGTTTACTGACACCGATGATACTGAGACAAATAAGACATGGTCATTGCCATTGAGGAGCTCATATCTGAGTGGAATTTGCAGTTTCATTCAGGACATAAGACCTACAAGCATGCGGTTAATAACAAAAGGCAGTATATGCTTAAGATTGTAAAAAAGAAAAAAAAAGTGAACCAGGGACAGTAAATTACTGGTGTTCAGAGATGAAGGGGGTTAGGGTTTACAAGAGCTGTAAAGATGGGGTTTATTTACAGTTTCATTCAGAGTATAGCGTGGAGCAGGCGGGGTGAGATGGGGCTGGGTCGTGCCCCTGCTAGTGAAAGGAAACAATGAAAATGGCTCACCAAGTCAGAGTAAGATGTCCTTATAAAATTGTGGATGGAGTCATATCCAGAAACCTGGGTAGATAATTTCCATAGCACTTTAAGTGAAGCATGTAAAGATGACAGCAGCTAATGTAAAACAACAGCTCAATTTCTGAGGTCACAATTTTTAAGAAAAATATAATCTCGTATTTATCTTTTGGTTTCCTGGTTAGCTTTTGAGTACAGTATTCTGTACATTAGAAACCTGTTGTTTTCTTTACAAGATGGAAAACTTAAAGTTAAATCATATACAGATGAAGACATCAATAGCCCCATTTGCCACATACATTGCTCACCTGAGTAGCAGTAATCTTGATGATTGCTGAATGTTTCTTCCCCAAAAACTCACCAAATGAAGAACAAATTTCTTCTCCTTTTTTTCTGAAACTTATCTAAAAGTCTCCAGAGAAGGAGAAAGCTTAGGGAAAGGAGATCCTTTCCTCCCTCACTCCACCCCTTCCCCCCTCAGTAGCTTAACTTAAGTACCCTGTGGAGATAGAGATAAATATGAGCAACTTTAGGGTGAAAAGAACATTAGAGACCTGAGAAGTCAGGGGAGGTCATATCAGGATTAAAGTGGAAACTATGTTACCACCTAAGCAAGGAGCAACTGATAGGTCTATAAATAGGGTTTTATCTCCTCATAGAAATTTTTGGCATGGTTGTAGCTTCCCATGTGGGGGACTATTATATTTACTAAAAATAAACTATGTTTCTGAAATGATTAAAGTAAGTCCCACAGAACTCACTCACATTATTGAAAGTGTAGTCATAGCCTGAAAGTAAGTGTCTAGAGTTTGTTATGTGCTAACTTTTGGGAGAACTTTGATATTGAAGCCATCAGTTAGGTCTGGGATAGAATGGTCTAGTCCAGTCTAGCATGGATTAGATTTCCTTTCCTGTTGGTTCAGAAGACCCTCAACCTCATCATACATGTAGACTCATAAATAGGTATTCTAAGTGTATCATCCAGGAAAGGCAGAGTTCTGATTCTCCAGAAATCTTAACTGCTTATTTAAAGCTGCTTGAATATGGTCATTCAGAGCAGAGGAGTATATAAATGAGCAGTACCTTTGGTATAAAACTTTCAAGCTGTCTGTCTGTTTCTCATACTCACATTATCCTGAATGTAACCCTTTAAATTGTGCAACAAATTCTTGGCATCTATCTGCCTGTCAGGTAATCTCTTAAACTCCTGGGTAGCTTATTTTCTCCTTGCAAATATATTTGAAATTGGTAAAAAATATCAATAGATACTTTTAGTATGCTGTTAGGAGGTTATGGAAAGCTGAAATTTGACAAATAATGAAATTCTTTATTGCCTGTTTCTCAAAATTATTTGACCATTACTGCTTTTCAAAATAGACTGCACTGAACAATACAGTGCAGTATGACTCACCCACAAATGTGGGTATGGGTTAAAGTCATCACCAGAAATAGTGTCAGAGTTGAGTTCATGGCTTCAAGAAGTAAATTCATTTGCTTCAGTCTTCAAAGCATGTTTTGGAGAAGTTAAGTCATTTCTAAGTACAAAAAATGAAAAAGATTAAGCCATTTTTGTTTCAGTTATACAACCTATGCCTTAGTGCACTGGTTAAAAATTGTCTTCCTGCATCACAGGATCTCACTTATTATCTTTATTTCTCAAAATGGCATCCCACTTTTAAACAATAGATTGGTGTATACTCAGTAGAAATAATATACATATGTTTAGTATTTTTATTTTGAATAAATAAATTGTAGAAGAGAAATACTGTACTGCTAGCATCAGTCTAAATTTTGTTGGACTGCATATTGACAACTTGCTAAAAGAGGTTATATATTTCAGGTATATCTATTCCCTAATTGCTTTAAATCTTTTACTACTCTTGTTCTCACAACCACTTAATTCCCACCTCTTCTTCAGTTCTTTAAAGAAGGAAACTGAAGTTCCTGGTGTAATATTTTCTGCAAATAAAGAGATAATAAAGTTGGTGCAAGAGGTTTAACAAGTTCACAGCATTCTTTGGGCTCCAAGCCCAAGTTTCTGTTTATTTAATTACTCTCATCTCATTTTTGTTTTGTAATTCACATGCTGTTATAGTGGTGTTTGTAATGGTAATGATCCTGTATTAAAAAAAGGCTAATATGCAAATAGTCGCCATGGGAGTTAGATCAACCAGGAGTTCAACTGCCTGCTATGATGGCCCTGACCACCAGGGGATGGTTTAGAATGAAAGATGGCCCCTGCTCCCAGCTGTAAGGGAAGGAAGGCCCTAATGGGCCCTGATCGCTAGCCAGGCCTAGGGAGCCTACCTTTGCATGAATTTCCTGCATTGAGCCTCTAGTAGTATATTATGCTCTGTTTACTAAATAGTTTAACATAATCGATTTTATTTGGGTCTGACATCATAGTGTTGTGGGCATTACTACCCATTTTACAGATGATGAAAATGTGTGTGTGCGTGTGTGCGTGCGTGTGTGTGTGTGTGTGTGTGTGTGTGTGTGTATTTGACTTCTTTCATTAATAGAAATCAGTAATTATTAAGTTAAAAGTTTATTTCTATTATTTTGGTGTTGAATGGTTTAAGGACAGTAGATTAGGGGGATAGATTTAGAAGTTCAACTTCATGTTTTTAGAAATCAGTTATTGGGACTTATTCTTAATAAATGTGTTATATATTTAGGTGACTAGTCATTGGTAAAGGAAAAAAAAAAAAGTAAATTTTTTCCTTGAGTTTTTTTTGATGCCCAGATAAGCATTAGATTATATTTCTTGGGGATAAAGAACTTGCTTTTCACGCCCCTCCCCTTAAATTTAAAGTTTTTTTTTTTTTAATAAAAAAACTTTATTCAAAAGGTACAAAGTGAAAAGTTGCTTCTGTATTCCTGTCTTAAGTCCCCA
This sequence comes from Pipistrellus nathusii, assembly GCA_963693515.1. NCBI lineage: Eukaryota > Metazoa > Chordata > Mammalia > Chiroptera > Vespertilionidae > Pipistrellus > Pipistrellus nathusii. The sequence goes on along the minus strand of OY882860.1, from coordinate 182,818,207 downwards.
GTACCTTTTTGTATATAATTATCCCTTTTTCCCCTTTTTAATTCAGTGGTACTGTGCTATACGTTGTTCTAAAGCTTTTAGAAAACACCTAAAGCCGAAACCGGTTTGGCTTAGTGGATAGAGCGTCAGACTGTGGACTGAAAGGTCCCAGGTTCGATTCCGGTCAGGGGCATGTGCCTTGGTTGTGGGCGCATCCCCAATAGGGGGTGTGAAGGAGGCAGCTGATTGATGATTCTCTTTCATTGATGTTTCTAACTCTCTATCCCTCTCTCCTCCTCTCTGTGAAAAATCAATAAAATATATTTAAAAAAAACAAAACACCTAAAGACATGTAGTAGAGTATTTCATATTAGTATTTTAAGAGCATCCTCATCCCTCCCCAAAGGCTATGTAGTATTCTATTCTATGGATGAAATAAATCCTTATAAAATGTGCTGTATAACTATATAATTTGTGTTCTTAGTAGTATAATGCTAGATGCTTTTCTTAATGGTTTAACACAATTGTCAACATCAGTTATTATTGAGGACTGTAAAAGACTGATATTTCAGGAGTTTCTGTTCATTTTTTTATTACTGTATCGCCTCATTTTGACATGTCTACTTTCTGATATCTGCTTGTTTAGATTTTTTTTCTCTTGGTCCTCTCTTGTTTCTGGATGTGGCTGCCTTCCTGTTTCCTCTGGTACTTATTCCCTACTGCTTCCTAGCTCCCTTTCCTAATTTGCTTTCATATTTAGTGGGCAAGCAGCCAGATAATCAGTACGGAAATATTTCTAAAATAAAAATAAATAGATTTAGAGAGAAAGCGTGGTGGAGCTTTTCTGCTGATGAAAGTACATGAACAGTTTGATATTCTGGGTGATAAAGGGCCTTTTGCTTCCTGGTTATTAACATGTTCTACACCAGTATTGCCCAGTGGAGATTGTTGGGTCAGTGGAAATGTGTCACATCTGCCCTGTCCATTAAAATAGCCACAAGCTTCATGTGGTACTTGAGTACCTGAAATGTGGCTAATGGGACTGAGGAACTGAAATTTTAATATAAGGCTGAGGAATGGGAATCTTAATATTCATTTTTAATTTAAATGAAATGAAACTCAAATAACCAATGTAACAAGTGTAGGCACATGGTTCTAGGCTCTAGGCAATTAACTTCTCTACAGCGAGCTTGATCACAGTGGAATTTGGATTGGGATGCTATTAGTTTATTGTGCTGAGCAAATTTATATTATAGTATTGGGAGGGAGGCAGTTCAGACTGTTTATGCTCAAATTAGATTAAGTAAATGATTAGATTAGAACTGCTTTTTTATATTAATATTATGATTTTTTTCAAACTAGTATTATAAAGCCATTGGTGCTGGCGTGTGGTTATGATTTGTAGCTAGGGTAAAACTTTTATCCTTTTGTCCTTTTGGTAAGTAGGGAAAAATTAGTGGCACTCTTAACTTTATTTATAGGACTTGGTTAGACAGTTGCCTGAGTGCCAGAAACGCCTACAAATAACTTTGACCTTCCCTAACAAAAGTCAAGGGGTAAAGTGTTCCACAGTAGATCTTAGTTGTGTGTGATATACACAGGATATTACATTCCAATAGATAAATCTATAACAAATAAGAAAAGCCAATAAATATGTTATGGATCTTTATAACTGCTAGGAGGAAAACAAACAGAGCACAGTAATAGAGAATATGGACTTGTGGGGAAGGATCTCCAGCTAGATAGAGTCTGGAGTTTAATTTAGGAGGTGTTATTTAAGCTGAGGTCTGAAAGATAAGCAGGAGCAGGCCTTGCAAAGAATGACAGCAGGATGAACAGGGATTTCAAGAAGAGGGGGAAAAGGGTTGCAGGGATGCCAGGGAGATGGATGGATTTGCTCTAGACCAGGAACTGCCCTGACACAAGATCAGTGTATTTAAAGCGTAGTGATTGAAAGGGAGATAATGATATGAAATGAGGCTGGAGAGGCAGGCACTTAGCAGGTCATCAAGGACCTTACAGGCCATTATACAGACTTCAGATAGAAAAAAAAATTAATTGCAATGTGAACTTATAGAATCAGAGAAGTGATATGATCTGATTTTCATTTCAAGGCGTTCCTTCTGGCTGCTGTCATGAATGTTTTCAAGGGAAGCAACAATAGAATGGAGTAACTATTGCGATTTCCATGAAAGAGTGATGCTAGCTTGGGTTAAGGTGGTGGCGGTGGAGATCAAGAGACATCAGACACACAGGACTCACTAATGGGTTTGATATGAGGGGTGAGGGAAAAGGGAAAGGTCTCTGGCTTTCATAATCGCACTTACCGAGGTGGGGAGAGCCAGGGGCAAACCAGGTATCAAGGCTGGTGGCTGCAGAGATTTCAGAGCCCAGTTTTGTGCATGTATGTTAGACTTGCCTGTGAGACAGCTACATAGTCATACTGGAGCACGAGAAGACGTTAGGCAGAGATATAACTGGTCATTATGAGCTGATGGATGGTATTGGAAAAGAATGGTATTGGTAGGGAAAGAATGAGACTACTGAAAAGAGAGACGGGAATGACCCAAGACCAGCCCCCAGGAACACTTCCTTGTTAGAGGTCTGTTGAGGGAGAAGCCAGAAAAAGATACTGGGAAGTAATCAGTGATGCAGGAGAAAAACCAGGATTGCAGTATCTCAGAAGCTAGAAGAGAATGCTTTAAGAAGGCTGCCAAGTTTGTTGAATCCTGCTGTGATGTCAGATAAGCTGAGGACAGCACCATGTCCATTGGTTTAAGTAACTTGGAAGTGGTTGGCATTGACCAGTTAGTTCCATAGAATGGGGAGCTTAGAAACTTTATGTTTAGTAGATTGAAGAAGAAATGAGAGGTAAAGTGGATACAACTTTTAGAAGTTTTACTGTGAAGTGGGGAGCAGAGAAATGGAAGGTAACTAGAAGGAGGAAAGGAGACTGTTTAAAAACCATGGTCACTTAGCCACCTATGACTGGGCATTTGTATTTTTGAAGGTTTTTCCCTCCTTTACAGACTGCTAGTGTACTTTTTTCTACTCCGGATGGGATTTTCTAAGTTACGCTGCTTGGAGGTGGATTGCTGAGCCATGGGCCATGCACATTTCAAAACTGGATATTGCCAATCTGACTTCTAGAGTGGATACCAGGGTCTATCTTCCCCAGCAGTATATGAGAGCAGAGGGGAGTTTTTCTGAAGATGGATATGTGTTTATTTGCTGGCGGGACAGTAATGATTAGAGAGGGAGACAGCGGACGATAACCAGCACACAGTCCTCCCCTGTGAGTACAAGGGGTGACATGGGCCTTTGATACTAGGGACGCGTTTTTCATTCTAACAGAATGTGAGGAGGAGGAGATGCATGCATCTCTAGATAGGATTGTAGATTTGGCGGACAGAAGAGGCTGTCTAATGCTTCTCTTTTCTAAAATGAAATATTTGGGTAGACCAACAGCTTAGAGTTGGGTGGTAAGGAGAGAATGAAGGAGGTTTGAGGATTGGCAAAGAAATAGTACTAATAGTGTTGAGCCCAAAGGCTTATGAGGGAGCTTTGGTAGGATTGTTTGGCATTCGTTGTCAAGTGCCCAGTTGAGGTTTGTGTTATGAATATATAATGAAGTCAGTCAACTAGGTTATATGATTTATCTCCGCAACATTCAGCTGATTGTGCCCCGGCACAGAGAAGGCAGATACTTGTATTTCATCAGGATGGAGTATTGGCAGACGGTAGTGATGGAGAACACAAACTCCTATGGATATTCACAAGGGAGGGGTTGTAATTATGGGCCATGGAGTGAGTGGAGGACAGGACTGGAATGGATAAATGAACCCGTGGTTTGGATAAGGGCTTCAAGAACTCAAAAAGTGTAGTAGAGGGGTTGCCAGAACAAGTTAGTTAGAAATATGGTAGGTTATTTGAGAGCATGATTGAAACATACTGAAGAAAAGCAGAGCACTTAAGATAATACATTTTCCTCTTTAAGAATGGTCCCTATAGGTTTCCTAAAAATGGGGGTAAGAGCTCTAACAAATCATTCCTAGAGGTGAGCTTTGAGACGTACCCTTTTCTGGAGCTCACTTTAGACATCATGGAGGGTAACAATAACAAGAGTTTCTGGAATCATTCTCTGACATCAGTCATGGTAGCAGTACTGGACCAGAGGCTCAGCCTTTGGAAACTCAGATGCAGTGTGTGTACATGGAGTCCCAAACCTCTTCTCCGTCACTTATTGTGTGCAGTCTTGGTAAGGGGCAGAGGCAGACTGCAGGGTTCTCTACCAAGGATAAAATTTCCAATGATTCTGGTAGTATTGGTTTAATTTTTATCACTGAGTAAGTGTGTTGTAATTGAAATGATCTTGGAATCTTAAAAACTTGTTTTCCGCTTTTGGTTTCTCTACTCATTTGCTGTGAGACAATGGACAAATTATTTGACCATTTTAAGCCCCAGTTTGTTTTTATGTGTGAAAAAGAGAACATAGAACTTACCTTACATAGATGTGTGAAGATCCAATGAGATAACGCATGCAGAGTTTCCACACGTGTCCTCTTTAAATAGCAGCTGGTTTGTTATATTGAAATCAGCAAGCAGGGTGCTTAGTTAACTAACAGATCCTCTAACTGGAAAATGGGGATCCCTAAAGTGTCTGCTACTGCTGAGGGCAGTGCTCTATCTTCACCAGCTTCTCAGACTTGAATGTGCATGGGAATCACCTGGGGCTTTCGTGACTGGGTTGATTTTGATTCTGTAAGTTCAGGATGGAGCCTGAGATTGTCCATATCTAAGAAGCCCCAGTTAATGCTACTCTGCTGCTGCTCCATGGTCCACATTTTTAGTAGCAAGATTCCAACAGAGAAGTGCCCTCTGGGAATCTTAAGTAGGTTTCCTTATTTGACTTTGATGATTTGAGACCATTTTTGTTGTTGTTACTTCTTTGTTTCCTTTCATTCTTCCTTTTTTTTCTTTTTTTTTTCTTTTTTTTAAGATAGGGAAATGTGGACATGCAGGAGCATGAATAAGAAGATTCATTTAGCTTGCCCGTGATTTTAAGCTGAGAGGAAACAAAGTTTAAGGAGCCCCATTCTTTCAACCTTTTTCAAAAGTAAAATTCAGTTGGACCTCAGATGGCCTGTTTCTATAGCTCAGTATTTGTGGTAAGTCTGTATTGACTCTACAATCCTGAAAGTGAAAGGAGTATCAATTATGTATAGAGGTTGCCTTTGTTTTCTTTTGAAAAATTTTCAGTGCCTGACTTCTCAAGAATATTTTTGAGAAATTGTGTTGGCTCCTCAGATGTCCGTAGTTCCCCCACCAGCCTTTTACACTCACAGAGAAACTTGAATAAAACACAACAGTCTCTTTAAGTTTTAGATCATGAGGCAGGGAGTCTAAAATGTGGCTCCAAGGACTTGGAAGTAGCCCTGGTGACCATCAGTAGATACAGCTCTGGTATATTTGCACAATGAAATACTACTCAGCCATAAAACAGAAGGAATTCTATTTATTATGACAGCACGGATGGATCTAGAGAACATTATGCTGAGTGAAATAAGACCATCAGAGAAAGACAGGTATCATATGATTTCACTCATATGTTGAATATAATGAAAAAAATGAACTACTAAGCAAAATAGAGGCAGATTCATAGAGAGCTGACTGACAGCTGGGGAGAGGGGCTGGAGAGGTGGAGGGATTGAGCGAAAAAGAAAGAAAAAATATAAAGAGCTCATTGACATGGACAACACTGGTGATTGCGGGATGTGGAAGAGGGTGTAGGGGGCATAAATGGTGAGAGGAAAAAAAATATTTTTAAATTCTTTGAAGTATGGCTCTAAAATCCTTTCTCCCCACCATGCTCTTCACGTTGGAAAATCCAGCATTTTCAGAAGCCGGATTTCAGGATACATTATACTACCCTGTTTCCCCGAAAATAAGACAGTGTCTTATATTAATTTTTGCTCCCAAAAATGCACTAGGTCTTATTTTCAGGGGATGTCTTATTTTTCCATGAAGAAGAATACAGTACACATCTTTGTTAAATGAAAATAAAGGAAATTTATTACCTGTATACGGTATGGTAGTTGTCAACACAAACCAGACAAACTGTGAATCCTACAGTATCAAGAATTTTACTCATTTATTCAATGACAATCATGTCATCATCTTCTGGAACATCATCATCATAATCCAATTCCTGAATTTCCTGGTGAATTTCTTGTGACTCCATTTCTTTCAGTAGACCAAATCTCTCATGATTAGCAATAGCATTCTGAGACAGAGCCTAGGGAGGGCTTTATTTTCGGGGGGATGCCTTATATTTCACTCAGAAGGAAACCTGTAAGTAGGTCTTATTTTCAGAGGATGTTTTATTTTCGGGGAAACACGGTAAGGTCAGAATTACTGGCAGCACCCTTATTGCTATAATCTGATTTTTCTTTCTCAGAAGTAAATATACCTGACTTCCCCTGAGGGCCCTCCATGGAAGACTTTCTTTTCTGATGTTCAAATTCACACATTCTCTCCCCTCTCCTTCCCTTCCCTCCAAACTAATGTAAAGGCTGATAAGCTTCCAAATACAGTAACACCGTCTGATAAAATGTTCTGATAGAATTAGTATGTGTGTATCTTAATCCTATGTGTAAGACCGATCCTTTCCAGGGTGTCTTCCTACTGCGAGACTATTAGACCTTTGTGTCTCTCAGTCTGAATCCTGTGTAGCTGCAAAGCGTAGATTTCCTTATTTGACTTTGATGATTTGAGACAATTTTTTTTCTGTTACATCTTTGATTCCTTTCATTCTTCCTTTTTTTTTTTTTTTTAAGGTAGGGAAATGTAGACATGCAGGAGCATGAATAAAAAGATTTATTTAGCTTGCCTGTGGGTTTTTGAAGGGTGTGTGTGTGTAGAAAACACACAAAAGCATTTGATTTTGACCAGACTATTCCCCAGTTTTTAAAATTATAATCGGGAAAGGAAGAGATGCATTTAGAGTAGGAACTGAGTAACTCTTCCTGTGGTTCCAAACAAGTTTATAATGATTGTACTAATGGGAGTTTGGGAGGTGCCAGAGTTTTTGTGACATATTTTAGTTTTTATTTCCTTTCGAGGCTCCCTTTTCTCTGTGTATTTTCTCATACTTTGTTGCAGGAAAGCAGGAGTATCTTTTATCTTACCCTAAACTTGATGAAAAGATCAGACCACTCAAGTGACAGTCTGTGAAATTTTATTGCGTGGTGTTTTGATACTTGCTTAAAAATTAATATTAACAATTCCATGTTCCCAAGGAGCTTGAAAGAACTATAATCTCTTAGTGTGATTTTAATACAGTTATTTAGGATGTAGTATAGGGAGACTGGTGGCATAAGCTTTAGGCCATGGGCTAGAGAAAAGTTGCATATAAACATTGATTATGGTTATCTAACACACTCTAAATAGAAGTTTATAGAAAGTCAAGATTTGACTTTCCATTAAAATGGAAAAGGCTGTCTCATAAATTCTTCTGTACTGGAAATGAGGTAATCTTGCCTCCAGAGGAAGCTGAGAAGTTCTGCCTAAAGCAAAGGTTGGGGTGAGGCGGGGCAGTATGCTCTAAGTTTATGTGAGTTGGGAATTGAAAGTGGGATAGAAAAGGCACATCTTAGTGCAGAAGAAAAGGAAAAGTGACTTTACTTCTATCCTAAGAGAAAAAGAAACGTCACCTAGCAGGTAACTCAGACCGGGGAGTGAACATGCCACCTACATAGGGCCTGCCTTGAATGTGAGACTTGCAGACCTGAGAGGTTTTATAAGCAGGAGAGAGCTGTTCCGACATGTCTGAGGGAAACGGAACCCTGAGGCAGCTGGGAGGTGGTAGGGCTCTTGTTTTAGTTTAGTTTAATGAGTGAAAGAGGGAAACATTCCTCAAAACACAGAAACCTTTGAGAACGGATTGTGCACCCATTATGTGCATGGCACTATGCTAAAGACTCGCTGGCCTTAAACCAATGAATGATATCCTGAAAGATGTGGATAAAGGAGACAAGACTGGTAAACACAGGAATGCCTGTGGTAGAAACTGGCAGAGGTGGTGACTGTCTTGTTACAGACACCAGGATCCCAGAGGAGGGAGAGATCAGTTACAGCTGGGCTGGGTTTTTGGATTTGAATATGGAGAAATGGGTAGACAAGCAAGGAACAATCATGGGCATTGGCATATGGAGAAGTTAGTTATTTTCTGAATAGAAACCACTAGAACAGGTGATTTGATGTTCAGCATTGAACATAATGGATAACTATATGTCTGGCATATAGGAGGCACTTAATAAATGTTGAGCTGAACTGAATTAGAAAATGTGGTCTCCAGGAACATGGCACATAGTTTACCTAGTTACATCCTTTGATCTAGTTACAACTTCAAAAGGAATAGTATTGTGTACCCAGTTTTTGGTTGAGGAAACAGAGGCCTGGGCAGGTTAAATAACTTTCCTTAGGCTGTGATGATAGTAACTGGAGACCCAGATTGCAAACCCAGGCTTTGTATCTTGCTCCGTTGCCATTTCTAGGGGCTAAAATCCCACTTAACTCTGAAACCCTTATCCTTTTTCTTTCAGAAGAGAGACTTGATCTGAACTCAGAATATAGTAATAAAATAGGCAAAAACTTGCCGAAACCGGTTTGGCTCAGTGGACTGAAAGGTCTGCGGACTGAAAGGTCCCGGGTTCGATTCCAATCAAGGGCATATACATTGGTTGCAGGCACATCCCCAGTAGGGGGTGTGCAGGAGGCAGCTGGTCGATGATTCTCTCATCGATGTTTCTAGCTATCTCTCTCCCTTCCTCTCTGTGAAAAATCAGTAAAATATATATATTTTTTAAATAGGCAAAAAACTTACTTCAGTTTATATATAATGTTTTCTGTTTTAAAATCTAGGTTTTAGAATTATTTATAAAGCACAGTGATGCAAGGCCGACGTTTCGGGGAGGGGATGCAGGCCCTGAGCAGGTTCTGTGTTCACGCTTGGCTTCTGCAAGGGGCTCCAGAATTGGGGCAGAGAGGAAGCTTGGCTCCCTTCCCTTGATCTTGGAGGTCAGAGTTTTTTGATTGCTTCATTAATGTTTAAAGAACCCATCTTCAACTAGTTTATCTATCTAGCACTAGAAACTGGTGCTGGTGGTTTATTACTAACCCCACCCATCCCTGCCTTTTGCAATAATTTCTGTGAGTAATGATTTTGTTTCTAGAAGTAGAATGACAGAGAGAGAGAGAGAGAGAGAGAGAGAGAGAGAGAGAGAGAGAGAGAGAGAGAGAGAGAGAGAGAGAGATTCCTTAAAGGCAAATACAGAGAGTGTGTGCTGCACACTCCAGTTCAGACACACGGGGCTGGGAACTCCGAGAGAGAAAGAGAGAGAGAGAGAGAGAGAGAGAGAGAGAGAGAGAGAGAGAGAGAGAGAGAGAAAAGAGAAGAGAGAACAACAGAACAGTCAGCTGGAGAGAAGGGAGGAGGGGGGAGGAGACTGGTCGTGTTTTGAAACTCAAGTGATTCTGGGGGGGAGTTTCTCCCCACCCTGAACCCTGGTCCCCTGTTCCTTACCTACTGAGAGGCCTCTGTGCAGTCCAGGATCAACTGACCACTGAGTCTGAGCAGCCCGGGCTGACATGATGTACCTCTGGGTGAGTACCGAGTGCTGTGGGTGAGGGTTTGCACTTGCTCATATAAGGAGTGGAAAGCTGCGAGATTCTGCTCTTGCACAAACGGCCTTCCCCGCAGAGCACAGGCAGCCATGTACCCTTCTCCTCACAGGTGTTAGGCTTTTAAAGCCCAGCAGTGATTGTGACATTGGTCGGTGGTTGTTTTTTTTTAAATGTTGTTTATCTAATTAGACTTGGGCAAAAGCGTGAGCTCCGGTGCAGTGCCATCCTCTGGGCTTGCCGGCAGGTTCACAGGAGGCACATTGGGCAGGTGAAAGGCGCTGGTCCCTTGAGCAGCTGCAGTCTTCCTGGTGGTCAGGATCCACCTGTGTTGTGTGTGTGTGTTTTGGGGGAAGGGGGGAGCACTGACTTTGATAATCGAACTATCTCCTTACATATTGAAAGCCAGTAGGTGGCATGATTCTTCATAAGGAATAAACTTTTATAATTTTGGGGTCTAATCATTTTTATTGTCCTTCACAATAGTCTTGTGAAGTAGGTCACTGTTGTTATTAAATTTTTATGAGGGAAGTAATTAAGTCTCCAAGAGTGACTTGCTCGTAGTTAGAAACTAAATCTATAGCAGCTAGAGTAGTCATTAATAACCAGACATTTTAAAACATTTTATATTTGCCAAGAACTCAACACCTTTTGCTATTTTAATTTATTGTTAGCTATGACATTGTAATTTGGGATAAAGGGAAACATACTGGGCTTGGAAAGGTTTTTCAATTATGAAATGTGATAACTTTCAGGACAATGACAAGGAAAATAATATAGGGAAAAAATAAACCCTGCTTTTAGTTGTGAAAACAAGAACATCTATAGTTTCTTGCAAAGATGGCCGTATGCTCTCTTGAGCAGACAGCTGTTGTGTGTTGCTAAGGGAGCCTCCTAGATGTGATGCCCTTGGCTACTAGCCAGCTTCTGAAAGTTTCACTTTGCCCTTTGCCCTTCAGCCTAGATGTCTGGAATTGCAGAGACCTACTTGGCTCAGGCAGGCTAAATTTATAAATATCAGAAGGCAGAATTTTAAGTAGGGTTATAGAGATTGTGCTTGGTCACAGAGGGTGTGTATGGGGGTGAATGTGTTGGGAGGGGCTCTTCCTGCTTCTTTCTTTATATTTGAATATGACCTTGAAATGTAATTTCCTCTCTCTATTGATTATTTTTTATATTATTTATGAGAAGTCAAAGAACTTTTCTGGCACACTATGTGCTTTAAGTACTTTTCATCTCCCTGTGAACTCGACATCTCTGTCCAGGGTCTTTGTAGCCTTGTCGGTGGGACGTTCAGCTATCTGTTGACAGAGGATGGGATATTCTGTCTTTGGATTTGTTTGGAAGAGGAGTTATGAAAGGAAGCAAATTGAATTAATTTCATTTCCACTCACTTATATTTGAAGAAAGCAGACAGTGATAGTCTCCTCAGTTATTTCCTTTGTGCTTAAATTACAGTTATTTGTAAATTTGTTTCATTCCCTTCATTTAGTAGCCCTAGAACAGAGCTTCCCAGCCAGAGTACCACATGTTGGATTGAGATACATGTATGCCATGGTAATATTCCTCTCAGCCCTTGGAGCAGTCAGGTGGGGCCTAGGGTTTCCCTGGTCACTTGGACCACGTGTACTCTAGTATGTTCGTGTGCATACACATACTATATACCCAAGACAATTGAATGTTTTTTTTTAAATATATATATTTTATTGATTTTTTTTTTTACAAGAGAGGGATAGAGAGTTAGAAACATCGATTAGAGAGAATCATTGATCAGCTGCCTCCTGCACACCTCCCACTGGGGATGTGCCCTCAACCAAGGTACATGCCCTTGACTGGAATCGAACCCGGGACCTTTCAGTCCGCAGGCTGACACTCTATCCACTGAGACAAACCAGTTTCGGCTAGACAATTGAATGTTTGAGTAGCTTTGTCTAGAGAGTAAAAAGTGTGTTAGCTCTATCTCTTTGTTCTCTGGATTGTCTAGCCCAGTGCCCTTACACATTTGTTGAATTCATTGAAAATGTCCGGGAGGAGCCATCGCTGTATGACACCCAGACATAGAGAAAGAAATCTAGGCGGTCAAGCATTTCGTGGCAGGTGTTGAGGAGGTGCTGTGGAGAAACTTACTGGGTAAGGAATAGGAGATGAGTTTGTCTAGGCCAGTACCCAGCCATTAGACATTGAGCAATCATTTAACTCTTCTGAGCTGCCATAAACTAATAGAACCTATTCTAATTCTGAAGTTCTGTGAAGTGAATTTTATGTAGCAATACATATGCCAGAAAAACACTCTGTTGTACAAGAATGTTTGGGTCCTGGAAAACACAAGCAAGCTGTGAAACATATAGCCTCCATTGCCTGCTTGTTTTGGTACTGGCAGTGAGCTAAAGGTACTGTTTCTGGCTATGCTAGAAAAATTACTGAACTATGTTCAGTTGTTAATACCAATGAGTGGTATGGACCTTTTTAAGACCTGTAGAGCTGGGGAGTAAACGTTATAGTTATTTCAAGCATTTTAGTTTGTATACTTCGGAGCTGCTAATTAACTTGCTCCTATGTGTCTAGAACTCTGAGCCAGACTGCCATCCTGTGCTCTGTATATAGCTCTTTGCCAGATCTTCTCCCCACTTTCCTATGGAGTTACTCTCCTTTTTAGTAAATGTGGTGGCATCAGTGGACAGCATGGTGTGGTGGAAAAAATATGGCTTTTAGAGACTACTAGATGTAAATCCCACCTCTGTCATTTCCAGTTGTGTGGCTGTGAACAGATTACTTAACCTCTCTAAATCTCAGTTTCTTCATTTATCACATAGGGAAAATAATGCCTGTCATTCAGGATTATTGTGATGATACAAAATAATCTCAGAAACATGCTTACCATAGTGGCTGGCACATTAATACTCAGTAAATATCTATGAAGTATTCATTATGTCATTTATTTCCTCCTCTTCATTGTCTGAAATAGGGAGGGTAACACTTAACACATGACTCCTGAGCTTACTTGTTTGATTGTATAATTTTTACTCAGTAAACAAAATTGCAGACTACTTAAATAAATTCCCAGAAGGCACATGTGTTCTCCCTGTCTGCACTTAGCTTAGCAGGCTCTCTGTACTTATATACTATATGGATGGACTTCTGAATCTCATTTTGAATTTTTGCTTTATCATAGTTTAATCTTACCTTGTCTTCTTCTTTCTTCTTCATTCTTCCTTCTTCTGTTAATCTTCATATTTTTTCCATTGATTTTGAGAGAGAGAGAGAGAGAGAGAGAGAGAGAGAGAGAGAGAGAGAGAGATGCATCAATGTGAGAAAGACATATCAATTGGTTGTCTCCTGCACACTTCCCTGCGTAGGGCTGGGGGTCGAACCTGCAACTCAGGTATGTGCCTTTGACCAGGTATTGAATCTGAGATCCTTCCGTGTACAGGCCAGTACTCTAACTACTTGGCAACACTAGCCAGGACAATCCTGTCTTCTTAATCAGTTCAGCCAACATTTGGTGAGCACCTATAAGGGGTAGAAGACTGTTCTACCAGCTGTTAACATATGCAAAGATGATTTAAGATATCTCATGCCCTCGAAGAATTTATAACAGTGATAGCAATTATGCATACACAGATAATGATTTTATAACTATTCAATTAAGAAAGTGCTTCTATTTGTTATTTCACCCTCACAGCAGTGCTAAGGGCTGAGTATCATTATCTCTTGTACAAATGAGGAGACTGAAAGAGAGTGCATGACAGTAAATGGCAGAGCTGAAAACTTTTAGCATTATTGTTATTATTATTATTGTTGTTATTAACTCTGGCTTTTCTTTCTTTCCACACTGTCCTTTTTGGGGAGAAGCTAATGTTTTTGTTGTGTTAACTTTAAACCATTTAATGAGTGATAACATTTATGTTAGGCTTATATCTTACTTAGTCCTTAACACACCTGGGAGTTAGCTGTTATCTTAATTTTACAGATGAGAAAGCAGAAACTTCAGTTACTTGCTATGGTCACACAATCACAGAATTGACAGAAGTATATCTGAATCCTGGTCTGTTTGGCCTCAGAGCTTATTACACCACATTTTCTTTCCTTTGTTCAATAGTGTCAGGTTTATTCAGCATGATACAGGCAGAATAGAGAAATGAAGATAAGATAACCTGAATTCTGTTTCCATATCCATTAATTACTTGAGACAATTTACTAAACTGTATATATCTTGATTTTCCAGGTTGTAAAAAGAACATAAAAGATCTTGGGAAAACATTAATGGAGTAATCTTAGAAAAATGTCTTTCAGCCATTTTAGAAATAAAGTAGTAGCTGATGACTTTATCATAAAACATGAAAATCATGTACTGTAGGTCAGAAGACAGTTTTGGTCTTGATGATGCCATTTGTCAGTGTATGACCTTTCTAAAATTAGTTTTTTAATCTTTATAATGGGACTATTAGTACCTAACAGATTATTGAGATAATCTTTGTTAAAGTTTTATGGAAGCATTTTATAGTGAGCAAAAAATAAGGTGATAATAATAACATCTATTATTCAAGCTGATCTTTTAATTAATGCTCACTGTTTATTGCTATTTTGCCATTCTAATTGTTCTACATAGTTATCAAACTAAACTTAATAGTAAATTAAGTCATCACAAAAGTAGGAACAGTTTTGTTCAGATAACATTGAAGGCCAGATACTGTCACTAGATACTTGGCAGTGAAAAGCCATTAGAAGATGTTAAGTAAGATTGGAGTAGGCTGGAGTGGAGTTTATAATTAGATTTGTTTTTTAAAAGTTATCTACACAGATTAGAGGGGAGTAAGCTGCAGAAAGAAGTTAGGTGGTTGTTGTGTAACAGTCTAAGTGACAGGGAATGATAATGACAACATGTGCTAGAGAGAACTAGAACTGTGTGACCCATGTTCATAGGTGAAAGTGACAGGATATTGCCATGATTTGGAAGAGGAAAGACATTCACAAGGTAAAATTGACAAGATATTGCCATGATTTGGAGAGGACCAGGATTATGGGTTTCTTTGTTTGTTTTATAAGAATAAAGGTGAAGGGGATAATGAGTTTCATTTGGAGATAACTTCAAGATGTTCAAGAGGAAATACTGCTTAGATAGTTGGCTACCTAGGTCTGGAATATAAGGAAATATACACGCAGGCAATAGTAACTGAACCTGTAGGCAGGTATAATCATGGCGAAAGAGGAGAATGACCTTTAGGGAGAAAATGTAGAACAAAAAAGTTAATGCCTGATATAGGACAGTGGGGTCGGCAAACTCATTAGTCAAAGGAGCCAAATATCAACAGTACAACGATTGAAATTTCTTTTGAGGGCCTAACTTTTTAAACTTAAACTTCTTTTTTGATCTATTTTATTATTATTATTATTATTATTATTATTATTTTATTTTTATAGAGAGAAAGGGAGAGAGAGAGAGAGTTAGGAACACTGATGAGAGAGAAATATTAATCAGCTGCCTCCTGCACCCCTCCTACTGGGGATGTGCCTACAACAAGGTACTTGCCCTTGGCCAGAATCAAACCTGGTACCCTTGAGTCCGCAGGCCGACTCTCTGTCCACTGAGCCAAACCAGTCAGGGCAAACTTAAACTTCTAATGCCACTTCTTCAAAATAGACTCACCCAGGCCGTGGTATTTTGTGGAAGAGCCACACTCAAGGGGCCAAAGAACCACATATGGCTCGAGAGCAGCAGTTTGCCGACCACAGATATGGGAGATAAATTGTCAAAGAAGGCAGGGAACAAGGTTCCAGAGAACTTGTTGTTCAGGAGAAAAACCAGGACACTAGGAAATTAAGATAAAAGAGTGTCAGGAAGCCCAAGCCAGATTTGCTCAATGGTTAGAGTGTTGGTCCCGGGCACTGAAGAATCAAGGCCACATACCTTGGTTACAGGCTCAATTCCCTGCCCCAGGTTGGGGCGCATGCGATACGTAACCATTCTTTGTGTCTCATATAGATGTTCCTCTGTCTCTCCCCCTCCCTTCCACTCTCTCTAAAAATAAATGGGAGGAAAATATCCTCAGGTGAGGATTAATAAAACAAACCAAAGAATGGCAGGAAGAGAACTAAAATGTGAGTTTAACAACATGGAGGTCATTGATAATCTTTTTAAGGGTTGTTTCTCTGGACTGTTGAGGGCAGAAGCCTGCGAGTAGTGGAGTCAGTTGAGGAGTTCATGGGGAGACAAGGAAATGGAGATTGAATTAGTGGGTGTAGACAATTATTGGAAAAGTTTGACTTGGAAGGAATGTAGAGTATCAGGAGTAAAAAGATTTATTAGTGTTTTGTGTTTTTTTTTTTAAATAAAAAAGACTTAACCATGTTTAAAAGCTAATTGAATAAATTTATTTGAAAAGAAGTGTACTATATAAGAGGAGGTATACATGCTCTTATACTTTGGGGAAATGGTGTTGGCTCTAGAAGGAGGGAGAACTCTCCCATTTAACAAGAGGCAAAGCACATGAGGACAGAGAGCTAACGGCATTTAGGAGTTCAAAAAGTCTTTACAGAGAGAAGGTAGACAAGCAGAGTGGGTGAGGTATGAAAAGAGTCATTGATTTTCCAAAAAAGAAAAGATTGGTGAAAAAGTATTTATGTTTGGGAACCGTATATAATTCCATGTGGCTTGCATGTGTGGGATTACTGGAATAGTGGTGGATAAAATCTTAAATTCAGAGGCCAGATTATTTATTATTATTAAGGTATTTGTTTGTTTATTCCAATAGGGAACCACTAATAGATTTTAAGCAGGATCAGGTATGATCAGTCTTACATATTAGAAAGATCATAAGAGGCTTTATTATTTCAGAATTTATATTTATTCTTCGGGTGAAATGGGTTTGATGCATATTTTAAAAGCTCTAAAAACCGTAAGGGGCTAAGCAATTCATCATATTAATAATATGAGATTCAAATAGTAAACACACTTATTGATGACTACTGTGTGCTGATTGCTTCCTAAAGGGTAGAGAAAGAGCATGAATAAAACGAAGTTTTTTTTTCCCCATAGTCTATATTCTTTAACTGAGAAAAGAAAACTGTAAATGTGTAAGGAAACAAGATAATTTCAGAAAACTAGAGTAAGTGCTATAGAGAAGAGAAGGTAATATGAACACGAGTGCTTTGGATAGGCTGCAAAAAAGCCCGAATGATAAACACCATCTTGTCAAACAGGGAAGGAAAGCATTACAAATAGATGAAGTAACAAATACAGTCGTCAGGTGGAAATGCATTTGGGGTTTTGGGAAATAGAGGTGGTGAGGTTGGAATGCAGAGAACAAAAAGGACATAGGACGATAAATAAGATTGGAAATGTACTACCCCAGATCATTCCCTGTGGTAGCAGTTTGAATTTCGTTCTGGTTAAAATGGGAGATAGTGGGAGATTCAAGCAGGAGAGTGGTTTTCTTTGGGAAGAGTGATAAAGGAGGTCAGGAAGCCCTTGCTGTATCTAAGCGAGAGGTGATGGCTTAGGCTCTGAGGACGGTTTGATAGGACTGAAGAGGGCTTGCGTGTGTGGTGAAATGAAAGAGGGATCTGAGTTATTTGGGTTTTGGTTTGAGGAATTAGGGTGGAGGGATTATTTCCTTACAACAGAACAGAGAGTACACAAAAACAGTGTTTATGGTTTGGACTTGTTAAAATTTGAAATTCCTGTTAGACAACCAGGTGAAGGTCAGTGGCAATTTGGTATGAGTGGAGTTCAGAAGAAAGATGTGAGCTGGGCGTGTAAGGTTGAGATTCATCAGTACATACTTAAAGCCTTGGGAGAAAATGTGACTAGAGAATAGGGCTGAGGAAGTTCAGTAGAGGTCTGAAGGACACTTAGAATTCGGAAGGTAGGAGGGAAAGAAGGCAAGTGACATCGCAAGACTCAGAAAAGAACATTCTGGGTTTGCATAATTGAAGACCAAATAATGGTTCATTGGCCTTGGTAAGATATTGGTCATGGTAAACTTGGTAAAAGCTGTTTCACTGGAATGATGGGGATAAATAGCCAGTCAGAATAGCTTGAGTTTTAATTGGTAGTGAAGATGACACAGTGTCTGTTGTTTAATTGTGGAGTAGAGCAATGAGTTGGGGGAGTAACTGGACAGATAGGTGAGTTCAAGGGAGGATTTTAAAAACATAGGCATGTTTTATGTCTATAGGAAAAATCCAGGGTGCTGAAAAGGAGGCTAATCAGAGCAGCAAAGTATGTTACATCCAGCACACAGGAGGGATTGGCCATGGATAGGGCCAGAGCACTTTTTTCTTTTTAATAGGATGGAGGCACAGTGGGGTTAGAGCCAGGTATTGGCTTCAGGCAGAAGAATGAGTCTTCTGATTGCCTGCTTTCTTTATAATATATAAGATGAACATAGCTGAAACCGGACATGTAGGGAGTAGAGAAGTATAGCAGATTTGAGGTGAGAGAACAAGGTATGAAATAGTCATCTCAAAAAATGGGAGTGAACTTACTAAAGAGTCTTAAAATCTGTGGTCATAAATTTGATGTGAGTGGTGGCAAGTCAGTGCATGATTTTTACTCAGCAATCTACTGTTTAGATGCAAAACAGGAATAAGTAGACAGTTAGATTTAACCAGGAGTTGAGATTATACCATATAAGCTGGACTAAGAGAAAAAGGGACAAGGGAAATGATACTTTTGAAAAGGACTACGTATAGTATTTGACCCTAGAATCTGAGTTGGCTTAGGGGGGAAATAAGAACATGAGAAGGAAGACGGAGGTGGAGGAGGGAGGAAGAACAGGAGGAGGAATGAAAAAGTGGTAGGATCACCTTGTAGATTAGAGTCTCAAGTGGGTTAGAGAAATGCTGATATGGAAAAACAACTAGAGCAAACCAGCTTGATGGTATGAAAGTAGAATGCTTGAGATGCTTAAGATTTTTGGAGATGGTATGGTTATTGATGATGACAGTACTAGGACATGAAGTTAGGTAGATGGTTTAGGGTAAATGGAAAAATATATACTTGGTGCTAAAGACATTAAAACAACGACCAGGAGGCCAAGGTATTGGATGAGTCATCGTGTAGTGGTTAAAGTCATCAAGAATAAGACTAACAAAGAGGGTGAAGACAGGGAGCCCTGTCCTAAGACTTGAGCAGATTGGCCGGTGATACCTGTTTCTAGGATCTGCGGTTTGGGTGGAGGGAAGAGAGGTGGTTTGGAAGTAGAATTGAAAAGCAAAGAGGATACTTGTAAGGCCCGACACTAAATGGCAAACAAGGAGGATGCTTGCCCCTGCTGGAGGTATGTGATGCGGAGGAGTGAACCTTCCACTGTGGAAGGAGTATTCTCGGGGCCAGCCCGGTTTCCTTTGGAGCAAAAAGGTGACGGGACATCCCAGGAAAAAGAGGAAGTGTATGGAAGAGTTTGCTGAGGGTGCTACTGGCGCATGGGGCACAGAGCAGATGAGGTCAGATGAGTGGACCTACAGAGTTGTGTGGGGTGAGCCATCTGGAAGGAAGGGGACTTCTGATAATGATTGAGGTAAAGGAGGCTATAAGCCAGGATGGAACTGTTCTCTTGGAAAAACTGGGTAATTAGTTAAACCTTTAAGCCAAAGCAATAGTTCTCAAACTTCATAGTGTCTCAGAATGCCGGGCCCACCTCCTGAGTTTTGGATTCATTAGATCTGGGTGGATCTAGGTATTTACATTTCTAATTAATGCCCAGGTGATGCTGGTGCGGCTGGTCCAGAGACCACGCGTCAGAAACTATTGTTCCAAAGAAGCTAGTTGTGGCCCAATGCAATGTGTGGCCTGGGTGCCGGGCAGAGGCTTCCTTGGGACAGCTATGTCAGGCATCTCTCTGACCTTGGCAGTTGAAGAAGGAAGTGAGGGTTTGATCCTTTCTTTGTGAGAAAGCAGCTTGTAAATGGTTCAGTTTGATTATCATCAAACATTAATTGAATGTCTATTTTATGCAGCACAATGAGGACACCAAGAGTTATCAAGTCACCCATTTCCCCCCAAGAATAATGGGATAAAGGAGCACAGGAGTTAAATAGATAAATAACAATACATTGTAGCAAAGATTACATTGTAGATGATAACGGGTAGTTGTCAATAGGAGTTCAGAAAAATAGGCAATCACTGAAGATGGGATTGGTTGGGGAAGGTTTCCTGAAGGAGGTATAATTTAAGCTAGATTCTGGCAGGACCAAACAGAGACAAGCCAGATGGAGAACTGGCATAAGCAAAGGTATGGTGTCAAGTATGAACATGAAACTTGACTACTCAAGAATCCCATTACTTTCATCCTGGCCCAAGCCACCATTATCTCTTCCTATATTATTATAATAATTTTCTAACTAGCCTCTGTTCTTCTGCACCCACCCCCTCCCGAAGTCTGTCCTCAATACAGCAGCCGAAATGCTCCTTTTAAATGTCACATTATATTGCTCCTCTGTCCAAACCTCTCCAGGGGCTCCCTATCTTACTCATTGTAAAAATCAAACACCCTATCCTGGCCTTTAAGGCCCTTGGCTTAATGCTTCCCTGGCTAAGTTCTTGAACTCATGTTCTTCTACACTCCTGGCCATTCTATGAACATATCAAACATGCCCTTGCCTCAGGGTCTTAGCACTTGCCTACCCCCCCCCCCCCCCGCTCTTTCTCCAGCTATCAGTACGACTCTTGCATACATGAAATCTACTCAAATGTCATGTTATCATGAGCGTCCTATGAAAATGGTAATTCCCTACCTCTTTGTGCAACATTTTCCATCCCCTTTACCCCATCTTTATTTTTCTCCATAGCACCCACCATCTTGATTTGCAGTGTATTTGTTTAATGTCTTTCTCCTCCAACTAGAATGTAAGCTCCATGAAGGCACTGGTTATCCTCTGTGCATAGAAAGGTGCTTGCTTGGTACATACTGGGCACTGATTGGGCATTTGTGGAGTCAAAAGAAGGGAGGAAGGAAACTTTGGGGAAAAGTAAGAGGCCAGTCTCATTGGAAAAGACAGGAATGGAAACAGTGTTTGATGGATAAACCAGAAGATGTTGAATGTTAGATAATTACTTTTGTAGAAAATAGGAATTATTTTTAAAAATCCAGTAAACCAATATTTAACTTTCTTGAAATCATGCTTTATAATTAGGTTCTGTGGAGAGGATGGCTTGGGGAGGGATGAGAAGTAGCAATAGCAATTACTATTGTAGTTGTTCAGGTATGAGATAACTAGGCCTTGGGATCAAGGTTTGGAAGTAAATACAATTTTTAAGTAAAGTTGAAGCCTTATGCATGAGTGCTAAAAGGTGAACTTTCCAGTTGTATAAAAAAGCTGCCTTGTTTTGATATGTATGTTTTAATATGGCACATAACCTTAAACAATATAATTGTCATGTTTCAAACCAGAATATGGACTTTTATTGTTTTAGAATTTATAAATTAGGGAACAAATTTGTAAACAATTAAGTATTCGTTCTTGTAGATTTTAAATTGTTCGGAAGGGTAAAAAATCAGCATGGTCAAAGCTCACATATAAGTGAAGGGAAGAAATCAACAAACGACAAGTGTTGGTGAGGTTGCAGAGAAAAAGGAACCCTCGTGCACTGCTGGTGGGATTGTAGACTTGTGCAGCCACTGTGGAGAACAGTGTGGAGTTTCCTCAGAAAACTGAAAAATGGAATTCCTATTTGACCCAGTAATCCCACTCCTAGGAATATCTCCCAAGAAGCTAGAAACACCAGTCAGAAAGGATATATGCACCCCTATGTTCATAGCAGCACAATCTACAATAGCTAGAATTTGGAAACAGCTTAGGTGCCCATCAGCAGAAGATTGGATAAAAAAATAATGGTACATCTACACAATGGAATACTCCGCTGCCATAAAAAAGAAGGCATTCTCATCATTTGCAGCAACCTGGATGGAATTGGAGAACATCATGCTGAGTGAAATAAGCCAGTCAATGAAAGAGAAACACCACATGACCTCACTCATTTATGGATAATAAAGAACATTATAAACTGATAACCAAAAGATAGATATAGAGACAGTAAAACAACAAGCAGACTGTCAAATTACAGCGGGGAGGGGAGGGAGATCTGGGGTATAATAGATCAACTGAAGGACTTGTATACATGCATGTAAGTACAACCAATAAGTGAAGGGAGGGGACACAGGGGCTACAGTATCTCCCAGCACACATGATATCCTCATGTGCTGCACATGATATTTAACAAATGTTTGCTGATAATCAGACTTTCTACCAGAGTAATGATCTGACATTCAATATTGTCTAGAAATAGCTATCCCTAAAAAGAAACGATCATATATTCACTTCCTCCTAAGTGCCAAAGGCAGAGATGCCTGACAAGCTGTCCTGAGAAAACCTCTGCCCACCACCTCAGGTCCTTTAGTTTTTTTTCTCTTTCTTTCTTTCTTTCTTTCTTTCTTTCTTTCTTTCTTTCTTTCTTTCTTTCTTTCTTTCTTTCTTTCTTTCTTTCTTTCTTTCTTTCTTTCTTTCTTTCTTTCTTTCTTTCTTTCTTTCTTTCTTTCTTTCTTTCTTTCTTTTAAATTTTTTAAAAATATATTTTATTGATTTTTCACAGAAAGGAATAAAGAGTTAGAAACATCGATGAGAGAGGATCATTGATCAGCTGCCTCCTGCACACCCCCAACTGGGGATGTGCCTGCAACCAAGGTACATGCCCTTCACTGAAATCGAACCCGGGACCTTTTGATCTGCAGGCCGACGCTTTATCCACGGCGCCAAACCGGTTTCGGCCTTTAGTTTCTTTTTCAATGAGTATTGTAGATATGAGGAGTTATGTATGGTCTTCCTTCACTAGCTACCTTCTTTGTTCTGGAAATATGTGCTGCCTTTAAAACCTGAGATCTGGTTTTAAGCATTGCCTTCTTGTTTGCAGTTAGAATGTGAGCTTGCTGCTCTTCCTCATAAATGCTTTTTTGGCATCCTTCACTATCATGAAATGAAATAACATACAGCACTTTTAATAAAAGGCCAGCATAGAATAGGCACTCCACAAATATTGTTTGCAAGGTTAATTAAATATTCTTAATATAATGAATTGTCTGTGTAGCAAAGTGTCCAACTAAAATATTCAGTTCTGTTTCCACTTAATTCCAAGTATAGGTTCCGTATTCTTATTTGTGTAGTAACTCAGATGGTATTTTACTTGCTTATTTGAATCTAGACCATTAAATCTGAGGTAAAAAAATCAAAGCCAACTTTTTATTCTTTAAAATAACTGTCAAATTGTCATATCCATGAAATAACCAATTACAGCTTCATTGAATATTACATTATATGATGGTTACAGTTCTATTCGTGGCTCAATCATTAACCTACTCTGTGATTATAACAACTCATCTTATGCTCTGTTTCATCCATAAGATGGGCATGATGTTACTTCACTCACATTGTTGAGTGATGCCTCAAATAAAATGACATCTAAATAAAAACATTCTTAATGATTTATTTATTGTTTATTGTATTTTTAGTTGCCAATTAGATAAAAAGCAGTGTGATATTTTTGCCAACATTACTTTGAAAGTCTCACTAAACATTACACTTTAAAAGCAGATGGCATTGTGAGTGGGACATGTGTTTGGGATAACAGTTGCTATTGTATGTATGTTCCCCTGCTATATTCATGCTATATTCATGAATTCTAGATAATTATTTTTACTTTTTTGTTTTCTTATTTAATTTTATTAAATTTATAAAAAAAAGTTTTCTGTTCTTAAAGTCAGAATCATATTTTTGTATGTTACTCTTGTAGTAGATGTTTGTAGATTCCATCCAATACCAGAGAAATTTTCAATATTGTTAAAAAACGATTGGGATTGGAAAGGAGAAGGAATAGAAATTCCCAAGGGCCTCCTGTGTATGAGGCACTGGGTTAGGTCCTTTCACAACTATTATTTTATTGTGTTATTATGAAATAATTTTATAATGTGGAAACAAGAGTCAAACCATGCTTTCAGAAAGGCTGAACATTTTCAAAATCAAGTCCTGGCTACTTTTTTTGTTTAAAGGTCCTTCCTTCAATTCTTTTCTCTCTCACACTTTACCATAAGGAGCAAGAAGAAATCAGGGGGCATCTTTTGCTTGGAACAGCGTCTTCCTTCAGCCATTACTTTTAAACAATACGCTATAATTCTTCCAATCGGCTGTGAGAGCCAGCTCTAAGATGGCCCCAGTGACCCCCCACTCTGGTATGCTTCTCTTGTGCAGTCTCTTGCCGTGGAGTATAGGCTGGCCCTAGGGACTCACTTCCAAGTAACAGAATATAGCAAAAGTGATAGGATGTTACTTCCAAGATTTGGTTACAAAGAGACTATCTTTCATCTTGGGCGCTTGCCCTCTCTAGCGCTTTCTGTATGGGGTGCTTCTCCAGCAGAAATGTAAAATGTGGGAGTGGCTTTGGAACCGGGCAATAGACTTTGAGGGGAGTGTTACTGAGAGTACCTTGAACACATTGCTTTAAAATGTGAGGCTTTGAGGAGATTGCCATGAGGGCTTACAGGAAAGGAAACTGGGAGAAAGGGCAACGTTTAGCAACACTATTGTTTGTAGTTATGGATAGCAGCAAGTGTGCCTAATGAACTAGGAGAGCTAGCTCTGTAAATCTCCAAGCAGCACATTGAAGGTTCCCTGGTTTCTTCTTGCTGCTATTGGTAAAGTGGAAGGGGAGAAATGAATGGAAGGA
This sequence comes from Pipistrellus nathusii, assembly GCA_963693515.1. Taxonomy (NCBI): domain Eukaryota; kingdom Metazoa; phylum Chordata; class Mammalia; order Chiroptera; family Vespertilionidae; genus Pipistrellus; species Pipistrellus nathusii. Next base: position 182,793,831 of record OY882860.1, on the reverse strand, counting down.
AGGACTTAAACAAAAAGCAGCCAGGACCTGATTTTGAAAATTTTCAGCCTTTCTGTATGGCAAATGGTGGTAAAATTAAGACATAGATTCTTAGCAGAGATCCGTTCAAGGGCACTGCCAGGAGAATGGTAGTCAAAAGGTGAAACAGAGTGTGGCTGTAAAGCCTTTTTTAAGACAGAACAGAAAAGGGTTCTCAAACACTAGGGCTTCTAATCATTTTAGTAGAAATGTAAGATTGAAAAGGGCAATGCTACATGGTTTTCTTTAATCCTTTTTGTATCCTCTCTCTCTCTTTATTTTATTTTTTAATCCTCAGGGAGGAGTGAGGATATTTTTCCATTGATTTTTGTTTTTAAGAGAAAGAGAAAAATAACATCAATGTGACAGAGACACATCAATTGGTTGCCTCCCACAGGCTCTGACCAGGGGTGAAGATCACACCTGCAACCCAGGTATGTGCCCTTCATTAGGAATCGAACATGAGACCTTCTGATGCACAGGCTAACACTCTAACCATTGAACAACACCATCCAGGGCTTTTTTTCTTTTTATTATATAGTCCGTGCTTATAGACATTGTCTTTCTAGTTCTGTATTCTTGCAAGTTCATTTCCTACCTGTGTGAGGAACTATCTGATCAATTTGCAGTCTTATCATTGAAGCTTTTCCTGTAAAATGAAGGCATTCATTGTACTAATGTCAGCCATATTGAAGAAAATACATACAAGCTATCCTCCAGTCATTCATTTCCAAGTCTAGATTCTAACTTTATCAATGTGTTGTCGTCTCCCCCCCCGGCCCCCCCCTCCATTACCCTTGTTAGTGGTACAAGATCACTGCAGGTATTTTTTTTTTAACAGGGGTTTTTTAAATCTGTAAATAGTTAAGAAAACATTGAGAAAAGAGCATTAACCGGACAGAAAGAATCATTAAATCTCTTTGAAGTCCAAATAATGTGCTCTTTATTTCCTTTCCTTTTCCATCTGAAATTTAACTCTATTCTTCCTCATAGCGCAAACCAAGGCAAGTTTCTTGCTGAGCACTTCTCAAGCAAGTCTCAAACTTTATTCTAGAGTTGTCACACTTTTGCGGTGATTGTTGGGTTCTGGGTCAGTGCTTGCACTGCTTTGACCCTTGGTTGCGCTCTTGCTCCTGTTGTACCTCTCTTCCTGTGTAGATCAGAATCTTCCAAATAAGTGAAGTTTCACTGACACATGCAGTTCAAATTTTTTATTCCCTATTTTTCTGGTTTTGAAATTACATATACCTCAAAAGGCAGCCTTCTTCAAATGTAATTTAATTGCTTATGAGCTTTCATGCATCATCCTGGAACATAAGCATTTTGTAAATTCTGATTCCTGATTCCAAATACATCTCTAATAGGTTCTAGCTTCTTATACATCTGGGTCTCTTGTGTAGTCTAAGCATCATATTTAAAGTATTTTTTAAAACTATTTACAGTACATAATTTTGTTGAAGAGAGGATGGATGTCTTCTTTGCTCCATAACTACAAAACATTTTTATTTTTAGATTTATAAACATTTTGGAATGATTAAATAATTTTTAAAAATTTTAAATTATCTGTTTCTTTCCTTTACCTTTATATATATCTACACTTGCCTTCAGCACTTAGCCATTTACAAAATGCAAAATTTCTCGCATTGTAAGAGATAAAAGAATACTGTCACGTGTCCTTTTAGTGAAACTGGATGATCCCAGTTTTGCAAAATACTGCATGAAGACTGGGTGTAGGTGGGCAAAATGGGGGGAAATAGGAGACATCTATGATAGTGTCAACAATAAAAAAATATACTGCACAAAGAAATACTTTCTGTTGAACTGAATGAAACTACCATAATATGTTTTGTTCTTAGAAAAATATTGTTCAATATTGATTCTTGACTTGGTTAACTGAATTGTTAACTTTAAAGAAGTCTCAAATTTTCCTTGCATATCAAATTTCACCATCATCAGTGGAAGCTTGACTTGGGGTTGGTAAACAACACATAATATAGTGTACAGATGGTGTATTGTAGAGTTGTGCACCTGAAACCTGTGTAATTTTGTTAGTGTGACCCCAATAAGTTCAATAAAAAGGAAAATAAAAATTTTAAAGATAATGAATAAAAATCATCCAAAAATAAAAGAAAATTTCACCATCATCATTGGAATTTAGAGTGCTGCTGTCCATGTTTGTATTCATTTTCAATCCACCTAATAGTTGTGAAACACTTTCCCGTGTTTTTCTTTTCCTTGTCATTATGGGTGGGCAGTGAAAAACTGAACTCCTAATCCTAACTGTGTTCAATGAAAACTAAGCAAACTATAAAGACAGTTTCTCCGGTCTTTTTTATTGCCTTCTTGAAAGGTGACACAGTACTTCCTACAATGCAGTAGGAAAACTGAAGGATGCTGTGTTAATGATAATTTATTTCATTTTTGCATCATTCTTCTAAGTGAGCACATAATTTATTTTTTTACTCATTTTAAAAACATGGTTAGGAATAACTAATGAGCAAAGGTTGGTGAAAAATCACTCTCAAACTTGTGGGAAAAACTACAGTTTTCCTCTTCTCAGTTTTCCTCAACATCTTTCTGTTGGACCAGAAAAAGTTGGCATTATCCTGGGTCCTTCTCTCTCTCTCTCTCTCTTCAGTCTGATTAATCAGCAAATCCTTTGGGCTCTGTCTCTCAAAAATAACCTGAAGCTGACCCCTTCTCACTAGTTCTACTACTTCCATCCTGGGTCAGTGCTCCATCCTCTCTTGCCTGGATTATTGTAACAGTCTCCTACCTTGACTGCAAATAATTTACTCTGAGCACAGCATCAGATGTGATCCTTTAAAAACATAAATCTGGCCCTGACTGGTTTGGCTCAGTGGATAGAGTGTCAGCCTATGGACTGAAAGGTCCCAGGTTCGATTCCTGTCAAAGGCGTGTATGTTGCTTGCAGGCACATCCCCAGTGGGTGGTGTGCAGGAGGCAGCTGATCGATGTTTCTCTCTCATGGATGTTTCTAGCTCTCTATCCCTCTCCCTTCCTCTCTGTAAAAATCAATACAAATATATATATTTTTAAAATTTAAATCTGATCATGCTCAAAAACTCACTAATGTGTTTCACTAAGGGACCTCTGGACAAGACTGGTCGAGCTGGCTTCCGTACCTCTTTGGTTCCATTTCCTGGTCTTCATTTCATTCACATTTTTGTTCAAATGTTACCTTCAGCTAGTTTTTTTTTTTTTTTTTTTTTTTTTTAATTTAAGTCATTCTGCTTTAAATTTTCCATTACTCTTACCATCTTCCAGTATAAAAACATCTGTTTTGTTTTTTTTAAACTACTTATCTCTCCTTTAGAGGCTTTTGTCTGACTTTGTTTATTGCTGTTTCCCCAATGTCGGGGATAGTGAATGATGTTCAGAAAGTATTTATCAAATGGGTGCTACATTCCAGAGGTTTTCTACTTTTTCTTTAACAAAGGAATACTCAGTAAGTAGGAATTCAGTGTGTGGAACTCTCTGTGTTAGTCACCAGCCATTCTCTCTCATTTACTAGGGACCACTTGTCCCTGGGCGTGCCTGTGATGGTTTACACTGTAGCGGCAGTGATGCTGCATGGCGCAGGCTTTGGAACCAAATTGACTAGGTTTCAGGTCTGCTCTGCTGCTGCGTTCTGTCTTCGTATTACTGTACCTTCTCTCCCATACAATTGGAACAAAAGTAGTACCTCAGAGGGTTGTTTTGAGCCATGTAAAGCTCTCAGAACAGTTCCTGGTGCATAATAAATGTTCAATGTATGTTAGTTGTTATGATTGCTAATCTTTCTGGGCTCATCTTAGTTGTTTTGAGGCAGGTGTCAACTATATTCCTGAGTGGCAGTACTGAGAACTATCGGATTCAGGGCCTCCCCCCCCCCCTTTTTTTTTTTTTTTTTTAATTCTCACCCAAGGATATTTTTCCCATTGATTTTTTTTTTTTTTTTTTTTTTTTTTTTGAGAGAGAGGAAGGGGAGGGAGGAAGAGATAGGTAGAGTGAGACATACCTTGGGATGGAACCTGCAACCCAGGTATATGACCTTGACTGTAATAAAACCCATGACCTTTGGCTCATTGTTTTTTTGTTTGTTTGTTTGTTTTTTAAATATATTTTATTGATTTTTCACAGAGAGGAAGGGAGAGGGATAGAGAGCTAGAAGCATCGATGAGAGAGAAACATCGACTAGTTGCCTCCTGCACAGCCCCCACTGGGGATGTGCCCATAACCAAATACATGCCCTTGATCGGAATAGAACCCGGGACCTTCCAGCCTGCAGGCCGACGTTCTATCCACTGAGCCAAACCAGTTCCGGCTTGGCTCATTGTTTTTTAGTTTGCTGGGACTGCTATAACAGATTACCACAAACTGGGTATTTAAACAACAGGAATTTCTCTCACATAGTCTGGAGGCTGAGAAGACCTCCAGACCAAGGTGCCTGCAAGGTGGGTTTCATTTTGAGGCCTCTCCTGGCTTATAAGCTGCTTCCTTCCATCTATCTCCCTGTGCTCACGTGTCCTCTTGGTGCATGCGTTGGGGGAGAAAGAGCAAGAGCAGGAATGCACCGGAGCACTTGTGGGCAAGCTCTCTGCTATCTCTTCTTATAGAGACACTAACCTTTAACCTCATGTAACCTTACGTACTTCTGTAGAGGCCCTGTTGTCCAATACTGCCGCACTGGGGCTCAGCCTCACCGTGTGAATTTGGGGTGGAGGGGAAGCACAAACACTCAGACCATAGTACTTGTCTTTGTAACTCATCAAAAATCTGAGTATTTACTATGCACTAACCACCTTTATAGACCTAGCTGTGTAAGTTCAGAGAAATTACTTAATCTCAGTACGCTACAATTTCTTTTCTTTTTAAAAAAAATATCTTTATTGATTTCAGAGAGGAAGGGAGAGAGAGATAGAAACATCAGTGATGAGAGAGAATCACTAATCGGCAGCCTCCTGCATGCCCCCCACTGGGGATCAAGCCCCACAACCCATGCATGTGTCCTGACCAGGAATCGAACCACGACCTCCTGGTTCATAGATTGACTCTCAACCACTGAGCCATTCTGGCCAGACTACAATTTCTTTATCAATGAAACGTGTCAAACTAGTCAGTAGCTGTGATTCATTCTAAGTCAATCAATAGTAGTTCTGTTTTCATTGTTTGTGTTAGGGTTCCTCTCAGTTTTTTTAAAAAAAAAGATATGTTTTATATGGAAAGAGAGAGAGACATCAATCAGCTGCCTCCTACATCTCCCCTATTGGGAATTGAGCTGAAACCCAGGCATGTGCCCTGGCCAGGAATTGAACCTGTGACCTCTAGGTGCATGGAACGATGCTCAGCCAACTGAGCCACACTAGAAATTTAGCCAGTAGGTAGAATATTTTATATTTCTTTCTGTTAGATATCCTGCAAACCTTTAAACTAAATTTACTCTAAATTAAATTGCTTTTTAGGCACTTTGGAGCGTATTTGGTTTATATCCCTATAATCTGCTGCCCTTTGCTAGGCAAGTTTTCTCACAGCATTATCTTTTAGAGTTTATCCTGAGGGGGCTAGGGATATAAGCATTTAAGCCATTATGGGAGATGGGTAAGTATGGGTAACATGTGACAATGATGTATTTTTTTACTCTTAAGGGAAGGAGAGACTTGTGCTTTCCCTTCTAATTTCTCCCTTTTGATCTGTGACATTTGAAAGTAGTTTTTCTAAAGTCTCTGGCTTTTCTCCTTTTGTGAATATCAGCAACAAACTACGAAGTCAGCTTCACAGGATGTAAAAAAGCGGGTAACATGGGTGCGAGACTATGATGGTGTCACCATTTCCATGGCTGATTGAGAAAGTTTGCTAGAAACAGTGTCACCAAGACTATTGTAGGAACTAGACCATGACTGGGGAGAGGTCTTGCCCCAGTTTTAACAGAAATTCTTGATTGGAATAGCAAAGTATTAAGAAACAAACTATTTAGAAACAAATTCTTCACAACTCAAAGATGTTGCTGCTAGAATTTAAAATTCATTATTCCTACAACATATAATAGTAATAGGTATTGTAGTGATGCTGGTAATAATTATAAGGATGCTGATTAGCAGCTACTGATTTTTGAATGTTTACTACCTGCCAGACTTTACACCAAATATTTTAAAGTCATTAACACGTCAAATTCTAACAGCAGCCCAATGGTAAGTGGTCTTGGACTGGCCACTCTAGTTTCTCCTATAAACCCTTCAAAGTCAAGGCTGAATTACTGTAGTGCTGAACACCTACCAGGAAGTAGAGATTGAACTGTCTTGAATGCTCGTCTTGTTTATAGCCATCAGCCTTTGCCTGCCCATGCCCTGTCTAGTTATGGATACAGAAGGCTTGCAAGGTCATTTCTCTAAATTAGAGAGTTTAGTCTGCCCTTATGTTAAGCAGCTACTTTCCTACTAGTCAGCACGGTCTTTAAACAATTTGATGCCTCATTACCCGTGTGCCAGGGGTTAAACATTACCCTTATTAGATTGTCTAGTCTCTTCCCTGGTCTTTTTGTTCCAGTGCATGGAGACATTCTAGTTTATCTTGGGACCTGAGGCTGACACTGATCCCCAGTCCAGTTAACAAAGGATTTTCTCAACCATGCTTTGCTAGTGCCTTTTAAACATTTATTGGACCTGGATTCCCTTTTTTGCTCGAGTTTTATAGTATTCCTTCCTGTGTGACTAGGAAAAGTAAACTTTGCCTTGTCTTCTCACAGTGAACCCCTCGAACAAGAACAGCTCAGATTAGGCTACTTTGCTATAACCTAAGACTTGATCATTGGGATCTTGACATTTCTGTAGGTGATGCATGTTTTCCCAGTTTCCATCTTGACAAGTCTTTTTCTCAGTTTAATAATTCCTTGCTCACAGGACTCCACCATTTCCCTTTATTTTCGTTGTTGCATACTAATGTTACACTCAATTTGAAGCTCCTCTAAACTATTGTTTAGAACGCCTTTTCTTTCAGCCTTCTATTTAAAAAACAAAAACAAAAAACAAAAACAAAAAACAAAAACAAAGCCCTAGCTGGTTAGGCTCAGTGGACAGAGCATTGGCCTGCGGACTGAAGGCCAATGAATCCAGTCAAGGGCATATGCCTGGGCTCGGTCCCCAATAGGGGGGGCCTGCAGGAGGCAGCCGATCAATGATTCTCTCTCATCCTTGGTGTTTCTATCTCTTTCCCTCTCCCTTCCTCTCTGAAATCAATAAAAGTATAAAATAAATAAATAACCCCTTCCCTTACTTTCACATTTCTTTTGTTTCCCTCTCCTTGAATTATACAACATATTACTTAGGGAAACCCAGTTGTATTTTAAAGCGTGGGTCTTGGTAATATGTTTATGTACTGCCCAAGTTCAGTTTTTCTTCATCTGTCTCTCCCCAGGTAATTAACACAAATGATAATAGTGACCTTGTAGAATAGCTTGCAAAGGAGATAGCAACATACCAACTCCCCCAGGACGCTTTTGAGCTTGGAAGCCGACTGGCATGAAGTAAGCAAGGAGAGTAAGCCTGTGAAACGGAATCCAGTGTTTCAGAACTAGGAACTAAATGGAAGCAAGGAGAGTAAGGGAAAGGGAAAGTGGTGCTGGCTCTAATATGAAAAGTTTTTAAAATAATAATAACAGAGGCAATTCAGCATACATTGAAAGCCCCAGTTTTTTTCTTTAAGTTTCATATTCTCATTGTTTAGTAAGTGGACTGAATTGTGCGTGTGTGTTTTTATACATCTCTGAATAAAAGGTCAAAAGAATATAGCTCATTAAGTTCCTGTTGCCTCCAAACAAGTCCTAAAAGTTCAAATAACTGGAAGTCAATACCTAAAGCTTACCCTACTATTTCCAGAGGAAATTGAGACCTGCTTTTATTAGCCGTTTATCCAGAATAGCTTAAGTTCTGTGTAACTGCAGCCAAGTCTCCTACACTGTGTGCCTATATTCTGCATTATAATTGATGTTCAGGATGTGAGCCAGATATTTTTAGTATAGTTCTATATTATTTTATTCTCACATATGACAGTTCTCAGCTAACCAGAACCTCCTATTGTTTTAAATTTGATTTTATTGTTTCTCTTATGACACAAAAGTTGTTGTAAAGCCCCTTTTTATTATCCTTATCATTTTGTTTATAGATTACTATTTTGAACCTTTTGAATGGACCTTGCCACAAAAGTCCATATTGACATTCTGTATGTTTAGACCCATGCTCTCAGTCAGGAATGAAGAGGAGGTATAAATCAGAATCTTACGGTTGGGAAGAGAGGGACTATACAGTTTAGAAAAGAATATTTAGACCTCTAAATCATTATGGATCTTTTAGATAGTAAGACTGTGGTATTCTGAGCTGATGGAAGGTTCAGAAGATAAAAGTGAGTTACATATTATAGAACAAGGGATTTTTTTAAGTGGTTAAGAAATACCAGTTTAGAGTCTCTAATTTTCTGAGCGACTAAAAGAATTTCCACATTGGTAAGTTTGCAGTAGAAGTATGTCATTAGAGCTTGTTTAGACTAAGAGATGTGGGTTGACTTGAGGAAAATTCAGGCATGACCAAAAAGAAACAGATTCATGACCCCAGGTTTTCCCTTGAGGATTTAAAGTCAAATTGGTTCAAACAACTGTTTAACAGAAAACAAAACAAAAACACAACAAATAAACAAAGACATCTCTTGGTGGACCAGACCCTCAGTAAGACAAAGTTGGAATGAGGGAGCGGGAGTGTTTTCTCATCAGTTGGTTTCTGACTTGAAAGAATTATAGTGAGCCTAGGATTTGGGTCTCTGGCCTAGCGCTTGGAAGAGAAGGGGGTGGAGTTTTTAAAGAAGATGAGGGTTAGAAATGAAGGTAAAGGCCCTTGAATTAAAGGGAAATCTTCAATAGAGGTAGGATCAGGACGTGAGCTTGGGGCAAATGCCTAAGTTAGAAATATTAGTTGTTCACCAGGGGAAAATAAGGGTGTTTGAATGGAATGGCTCCTTAGAAGAAGGTATTACTGAATAACTTTGTTAATTTTCTGGCCTATTGGTTCTTAAATTTGATTGTGGGTCTCGAACTTCATTGAGTATCTAATGAAAGCGCTAGACCAGGTTCCCAGAGCAGAGTACATATTTACATTTTGCACAGTTTTGAGAGGACCATGGGTCCTGTGAAGCCCAATGATGTTAAAAATGCGCTAACTCTTCTGTCATCTGCTACCGCTCAGACTTAGCCAAAATATAGTGAACTTGGTGCCACAGGAAATACTTGGATGCTATAAGATGATTAAGTTTGTTTGGCATGTGGATAAAGAATGAATTACATTCAAGGTAAAAATGTATGTGTGCATTACTAGATATGTACTCTTGGGCCAGACAATATTAGTATCTGGATTTTAAAGAACTTAATTTTTTTTCATGTCTCTTTACTTAGTACCTAAAAATTTGAACACGCTTTCACTTCCTGTAAGTGGCCTGAGGTGACCTCTGAAAATGATTTGCTATTTACTTAACCCAGAAAACCCCACAAAATCATGCAAATCTAGAGGTTCAAATTTTTGTGTTCACTTTAAGAATACGTGTGAAACTTCCCAGGCCATCAGGGCATGTGTATCCAAAAAGCCACCAAGAATCTGAAGGATGTCATTGTACAGAAGCAATGTGTGCATTCTGTGGTTAGTGTGGAGTGGTTGGTAGGTGTGCACAGGCCAAACAGTGGCCAGACGCAGGGTCAGTGGTCCACAGAGGCTGAATTTTTGCTGCACTTGTTTACAAAGGCAGAGAACAAAACGTAAGAGTTTAGTTGTAGGTTCTTTGGTCATTGAGCACATCCCAGTGAACAGAACTCCAAGATGTGGCGTAGAATTTACAGTGGTCATGGTTCCTAAACCACAAGAGATAGCTGCATAGATGAAAAAATATTCCAGAAGAAACTGAAGAAACAAAAACTTAAATCCCGGGAGTAAATTCAGCATAAAATAAATGCTAATAAAAGTAAAAGCACAACGTTGGTTGTCTTTAAAGTGTCCTTACAATGTGGATCAAATGAATTTTCTTCTGATTAGAATTAAAAACAGATTACATAATTGATACAGCTGAAATATGAGGTATGCTATTTAATGTGCTGGACAGAAGGTCCTGGAAAATTGGCTGCATTCCAGTGCTGTCATTCACTGTGACTCAGAACAGGTCATTTATCCTGTCGTCAAAAAGGATACATCATGAAAAGATACTGTTAGCAAACTAAAATTGTAGGATACGGAAAAGCAACAAACAGAATTGCTCCAAGTCATATAACTTTCCCACTAAAGCCACAAGGAGGGTAGAGCTACAAGATGAGGAATCAAGATCACAGAGGCGGATGTGAAATTGGATGTTTCGTGGCAGCTTATAGTTAGTTGGAAATAGCAGGCTGGATCCAGGCGATGTATTTGAAGTTAGGCCTCTGTGTATAGGAAAACTAGAGCCAGAGGGGGCTTACTGACTGAGTAAATACCGAAAGGTCAGGACATACTGAAGAGCCACACTAGTCTAGCAGGTAAATTTTGATGTTGAGGCAAATAGCCCAAGCAGTATTTTAGAGATAAGCTTCTTGGGTAAGATACCTGAAGGATTCAGGTCTCTATAGTAAATTGGTTTTGGATACTATTTATTTATTTATTTTTCTTTTATTCGGTAAATATGTTGTGCAAATCTACTGTGTGCCAAGAGCTCTAGTAGGTGCTGGGAATACATAGTGGTCTTGATTTGGATGCTGAATCAGTCCATTGCAATCTACTTCTGTTTTTGGTGAAGGTAGGAGTGGATTCCTAAAATTGTTAGCCTGAAGCTTGGCAGAGTGTAGACAATCTGGCTAGATTGAAAGGAAGGAGACAGCAAATAAAAGTTATTTCTTCCTGCCCTCACAAGTATTTTAGAACTTAGGGGATTGACTTAATCTAGCTTCTTTTTATTTGGTGGTAAATAATATGTTTTTTTTATACAGTTTCATAAGAAATGTGATTTTGATTTTCACTTTTTCAGGAATCATATTCATGTTATCTTAGTTTTAAATGATGACCCCAAAATATTCATCTTGTTTTCAGTGGGAAGTAACAAATACTATAGTAGACTATCTAGAAAGATTCTATACATATTAGTATGTATTGGTCCTTAATGGATTTGAATCAGAACTTCTGTCTTAATCAGTCTTCTTCCCTGTCTCTCTTCTTTCTTCCCTTCCACCAGCCCTCCCTCCTTCCTTTCCTCCTTTTCTTCCTTCCATTGAGTTTTAATAATTTATATGGATAATATAAAACCTGATTTTTAAAAAGTGGCATTATATACAATGTTGAATATTCCATTGGTAAAATAATTATCTAAAAATATGTCTTTTGCTTGATGTGTATATTTTGTTTCTGGCTAAGGTGATTGAAGAAAACTTATTCTGGAGGTAATAAAGAAAAAAACTTTAACTCTGAAACTGATGATCAAATGGAAGGTGTGAGCCATTTTTTTCCACCATAAAATAATTTTCAAAGAGTGCTATTTAAAAAAAAACTAATCAAACATATTAATAAAGGAAAGATCTCTTAAGTTCTAATAGCCCTTACCAACACAACAACCTTTAGTTAAGAAACATGAGTAATAAATGAAAGGCTGTATGAGCAGGTGTTTGCATACTAATTTTGTCTTATGATGTGGGGAAATATGTGTCAAGTGAACACAATATATTGTAATGTCCATGAAATGTTTCAGTAATTTTATAAGAAGAAACATATGATATGATCATTGCAAACATTTGGCATAGTCATTTTGGTGTTCTGGGTGTCATCAAAATATAAAGCTGCTGGCAGATGTATCAGATTATTCTGAATTTTGGCGCTACGTAGTTTTTCTTTAATTAAGCTTTATTTTGAGATAATTGTAGATGCACTGCACATATTTAAAGTGGTATTTGATGGGATTTTGACCTAGATGAATACCTGTGACAGTCAAAATAATGAATATATCCATCACTCCCAGTTTCTTCTTTATTATCTTGCCACATTTGCTTTACAATTTTCTTTCTATAATTTTTCTGAACCATTTGGGAGTAAATTAAAAATATGTGGAATAGTTTACAATGTGATAAAATGCAATAAAGATTCAACAAATGTGGAAAAAAATATGTGTGTATGTATATGTGTGTGTGTTGGCATCCTTTTAGATCAAAGTATAGTACTTCTGTACTATTTTCTAAAAAACAGGGGACAGCCTCTTACATATCTACAGTGCCGCCATAAAAACCATGACATTTAATGTCGATACCATTATCTCATCCGCAACCCACATTCCATTTTGCCATTTGTCCCAATAATGTTCTTTATGGCAACAGATAGACTTCCCTTTTCATGAAACTTTTCAGATAATTGAGATTTGCATACAGTTGTAAGATGTAATGTAGAGAGATCCCATGTGCCCCCTTTAACAATTTCCCCCCAACGGGAACATCTTGTAAAACTATAGCACAATATCACAATCAGGAAGTTGACAGCGATGCTGTCAACATGCAGAACATTTTCATCTCCACAAGATTCCTATTTCCCACATAAGCCACAGGCACTTCTCACCTGCCCTCCTTCTCTTTAACTTGTAGCAACCACTAGCCAGTTCTCCGTTTATGTAATTTGGTCATTTCAAGAATGTTATATAAATGGAATCATACTGCATATAATCTTTTGAGGTTTTATTTCTAAACGTGCATGATTCTCTGGAGAGTCCTCCTGATTGTTGTACATACCCTTTTTATTGATTAGTAATGTTCTATGGTTTGGATGTACCATAGTTTGATTAAACATTCACACATTGAAAGACATCTGGGTTTTTCAAGTTTTTGCCCATTATGAATAAAACTGCTATAAACATTGTGTGTAGATTTTTAAAAAATATTTTATTAATTTTCCATAGAGAGGAAGGAAGAGGGATAGAGAGTTAGAAACATCGATGAGAGAGAAACATCGACCAACTGCCTCCTGCACACCCCCTGCCCGGGTTGTGCCCACAACCATTGTACATGCCCTTGACCGGAATCGAACCTGGGACCTTTCAGTCCACATACTGACGCTCTGTCCACTGAGCCAAACCGGTTTCGGCGTGTACAGATTTTTATATGAGCATTTCTCTGGAGTAAATGCCTAGGACTGCAATTGCTGGATCCTATGATAATTGCATTTTGTTTTTTAAATCCTCACTTGAGGATAAAATGTAACTATCAATTATTATTAAAAAGTAACTATCAATCTGCAACATATATGGTTCCAGCTGGGTCTCTCTCTTCTAATTTATCCCTGTGCGTGGCCATCTTAGACACACTGGTTCCGTTATTTGGCATGCTGTTGCCTATCGGTGTCAGCAGTTTTAATTTGTTTCCTGATTTGTGGTCATTCAGATAATGGTTACCTTTTTTAAGCTGAAAAACTATATATTGGGAAAATTAAGAAAAGTCCACAGTTCTTTATCTGAAACCCTTGTGGCCAGATACCTATTGCAATGTGGAATCTTGGATTTTAGAAAGGAAATGAAGTACTGTGCTCTGTATTAAGGTAACACCTTGTAATCACACTTTCATATGTTTGTAGCCAACTGTTGTTGAATATTCACATCAGTTTTGGTGTTTAGGTCACATTTTATAGCCAAATGAATTCCTATTCTTTCACCACCACCACCACCACCACCACACAAAATTAGGGTTAGGGAGGAAGAAGAAAGAAATAGTTTTCCAAGCTTTTTTTGGTTTTTGGAATTACACATAAGGAATTTTGGACATGTGGAAATAGGTCAGTCAGCGAACTGGGTTGAAGTAAGGGCTTCTATTATTAGTCCTGACCCCCCCCTCCCCCATATCCTGGCATATACACACACACTCACACTGTTTAACTACTGAAGTGGTACTTACTCTAGACCTGGATTTGCCATCTGTAATTGTTTCCAGGATGAAAACAAAAGCCCCTATTGGTTTAATCTTGTTATATGGGGTTGATCTTAAAAATCATTGGATTAGTATTGGGATTTTTGAGTTTAATCCTGTAAGGATCAGACTAACTTTCCTAAATCCAACATTAATCTTGTTAATTATGCCAGACCAATTTCTCAGGGTCAGAGAGAGAAGTAAATATTCATATAGTTGTTTTTCCAAAGATAGCTTTCTCTCTGAAAAAAAAAAAAAAATCAAATTTTCTCACAAAGAGCCCTAGAGCCACACACACTTCTCCAGAAGAGCATTGGCATTGCCAGGGGGACATCAGCTCTGTATTCTTATGCCTGAGGTTAAAGAAGGTCTTGACAAGCCATCCTGAGAGGGAATCTAGTCTTCTTCATCTTGGATTTCCTGAGAAGGCTGGCACCCTTCTGAAAAAGGGATTTTATGTTTAAAAACTTTTAGGGAAAAATTAAAATTAGCTGAGTTAATTATAATTGAGACACCACTCTATTATAGTGGAACAGAATATCAATTCTTAACTTTCAACCTTCACATTGAGACTGTGCTGTGTACCTTCAGAAAAGAAAATACACATTTGGTCTTGGATATTTTTGCTTCCACTTTGTGGAATGTAACTGATGGACCTGGTTTTTCTCCTTCCCTCCCTCCCTTCAGATAATTGTCAGCAACTGTTCTCTCCCAGCAATCACAATAATAGATCCTAGCTAACCATACATACAGTATATAATATATGGTGTCTCCCTGCAAATGTATACACACACTTTGAATAATTATAAAGGCAGTATTTATTAAAGTACATTTCATATACAAAATTGAAGTATCAACTGTTAAAATGTATATACATTTTTGATGGGACACCCTGTAAATTTCCTTATTTCTACTTTTAGGTGTGTGAGGTTGTGTATTTGGGTTAACATTTTTGCATATTTATTACAGCAAATTATTTTTCTTGGAGCCCTATGTAAATACTATTCTCTCATTAGTTGTTGAATGGTTGTTGCTGTTGTTTTTTAAAAACTAACAATTGGGATACTAATGTAGATTCCTTAAACTGCTAGTACATGTTAGTTGTATATCATGGGGGGAAAAACCCTGGTAGATATCTTTATTAATTTTCCTATAATTATTTCACTTCTGAAAATTACCCAAGGATTCCTAAATATGAAAGGTATAGTAAACTATTGTATTGTGAATTAAAATAAAATACATTTTAGAACTATTGATATTTTCTACTTAGCCATCCTGTATTTTTTCCAAATAAAATGGGTACAAGGTCTTTTTATGCATGAATGTTGATGAAAGTTTACTTTGTATGTTTGTATACTTATTTTAAATGTGTTTTTTATTATTATTATTATTTTAGAGAGAGAGAGAAAGGGAGAGAAATAGAAACATTGGTGAGTGAGAAATATCCATCAGCTGCCCCCTGCACGCCCCCTACTGGGGACCAAGCCCACTGGAAATTAAGCTGGTGGACCTCTTGGTCCATGGGATGCTCAACCACTGAGCCACACCAGCAGGGTGGCTTTACATATTTATTTAAAAGCAAACTAAGGGAACTTCTTTGCAAAAATAAAAAATAAAAAATGAGAGATACCTTTATTATTGGCATTACTGTAATGCTGACATTGTGATTGTGAGAACTGGAAAGAAGTTCTTACCAGAATCTAATTAGGTAAGTAGAAAAATTTAGGGTTACGGAACTCTCTTTAGGTGGAGTGATTGTGCCTGTGCATACTTTGCTAGAAGTGAGGAGAGGCAACTGTGATTTCTAATCCTCTTTGGAGGAAGCTCCGTATCAGGGCTGCACAGAAACATTCAGTGAAGCAGCTCCTTTATCATAAAGAGAATTTTAATTAAAAAATGTTCTTGCATCGTGAGCAGAGTAAGCGACAGCCGACTGTACTGGGCATTTATCTCCTTCAAACCACATTACCAGTAATTGCTGCATTAAATCAAAGTCAGAAGAGATTACAGGTCTGAATTGAGCATGGGGCTGGTGCCAACCCAAGGATTCCCACACTGCTGCATTGCTGCCATCAGAGAGCCATATCCCTATCCCCAGTAGGGATGAGAGTCAGGTGGTGTCTGATAGTTCATCTGTAAGGCACAGCATGGTGAACACGATCCCAGAAGAGAGGCAGCTACACGACCAAGACCTCTTGGCCTCGCCTGTTGGTTATCTTTGTATTAGGAACATGGAATGGTTTCTCATTGTACATGTTACCTGCTTTGCACTTGTGGAAATTTGCATTGGGATAAAAATCACTTGTACATTCTCTGCTCCTTTACATATTAATATTCCCTTCTTGGTCAAGCATGGTCTTCTCACTTGATTGAGTTATTCATTTAACAGAAATGTATTGCCCTAACACTGGGTAAGTGTAGGAGCTTCCTCTCTTTTTTCCCCTCCACTGCTGACTTTCCTCCTTCTAACACAATTACAGAGCTCTTCATATACTATCTGCTTCCTGTTGAGTCCACAAATGCCTCAGATATAGAGCTGGCTTCACAAATAAGATAATCCTGAATTTCCTTTAAATGCTTTCCTTAAATTATTGGAGATGATAATGATGATGACGACAATGATGATGCAATGATGACAATAAGAGGTATAACTTAATATTCACTAATGGCAGGCCTATTCATATCTTGACTGATTAAATCATCACATCGATCCTGTGAGGTAGGTATTAACATCTTTTTTTTTTTTTTTAGAGGAAGGAGCTGAGGCAGAGATACGTTAAATAACTTTTCCAAAGTTACACAGCTAGGAAGTAATGGATCTGTGATTTGAATTCAGGTGGTCTGGCTTCAGATCCTGAACTCTTAACCACAACACAGCATTGTTTATGTGCACCAATTAGGCATTCTGGTCTGAGTTGGCTGAGCGTTGGTGGTCTAGGATGACCTCACTTTCATATCTGGCTGTTGGCAAATTGTTTGGTCTGGGGGACTCACCTGAAATAGTTCATCTCTATTCCACTTGCTTTCTCATCTGTCCTTCATGGTTCTTCACACAATGGTCTCTGGGGTCCAGAAAGTAGCAAGGGAGGGCAAGCCCCAGTGAACAACTACCTGTCAAGCTCTGCTTACATCACATTTGCTAATGTGTCAAAGGCCAATGTAAGTCACAAGTCCCAAACCACATTCAAGGGGTGGAGAGAAATCTTGTTGGAGGGTCTATGAAATATTGTGACCCCTTTTGTAATCTACCTCAGAAATACGAGTGAATTGAGATAAAAGTTTCTGTGGAGGCAAAAAGCTTTATTATATAAGATGTGGAATCTTACAGTTCTGTCATCCATCTTGAGTTAAATGTTGTATATTGTAAACATATTTTCCTAACAGTATTAGAATATTTATAATTATTTTCTGCTTTAAAAGTTACATCTTTACTCTTACCCTTTATGTGTGGTCTTTCTGGACTTAAAATTATTTATGGATACATTTTACTCCTTAGTAGTACTTATTTAGATTAAAAAGAGTAAGGAGAGATACTTTTAGTAACAAAAGTGCTCATTTCTGGCCTCACAGTTTGCATGTTGTGTCTCTTGTTTTAATTAGAATGATGCATTTCAGCCAGAGCATGTACTGTGTGTCATACAAAGGAGTAGTTAACTGATTTGCTGTTCTCTGATAGGTGTAGTTTAAAGAAAATTCAATTCTCACAGTACCTTTGAACCAGTAGGACTCGTTAATATTTTTGAATCAATCAAGATGAGCTTTGCGGAGCATATTAGCACTTAAGGTAGACTTCCAGGGGGTCCATTTAAAGATTTGGACATTTTCATATGGATAAGAAAATGATCAAAGAAAAACACTGAGGCAAAAAAAAGATAAAAATCCACTCTAATAGGAGCAAAAGTGCAGTATCTATAATTGTCTTTGTACTTTATTGTTGCTTAGAAGACAAAGAAGTAGTATCCCAAGATAGAAAGTTTTGTTAAAGTATATGTTAAAGTTTAAGCATCATGTCTATTTTCATTCTGATCATGAATTTATCAATTTTGCTGCCATCCTTTAACTGATATTACCGAAACAGCTGTCTCTCAAAACTAACCTTGATCTCCTGTTTGCTAAATTCAGCCATCTTTTCTAAATTCGTATGCCCTTTAACCTTTCTGTTAAAGGTTATATATTTGACATTGTTATATACTCATCTCTGGTATCAATTTATGAAATACTTTCCACAGTGTAAAGAACTCAGGATTGAAGAAAAGTAGCATATGTCCTCTGTGTCCTGGCTTTTGTGAATAGTGCTCGATCCTGCTTAATCTTTTTGTCCTCTGTTGCTATTTCTACCTTCTAGAAGGGAATATTCCTTAAGGTTCTATTTTCAGCCCTTTGCCTTGTGTCTCTAGTTCTCTCTTTTTCTTTTCTCTTGCGCGCGCGTGCGGGTGCGCGCGCTTTCTCTCTCTCTCTCTCTCTCTCTCTCTCTCTCTCTCTCTCTCTCTCTCTCTCTCTCTCTCTCTCTCTCCCTCCCTCCCTCCCTCCTTCCCTCTCTCCCTCCCTCCCTCCCTCCCTCTCTCCCTCCCTCCCTCCCTCCTCC
Source organism: Pipistrellus nathusii (assembly GCA_963693515.1). Classification (NCBI taxonomy): domain Eukaryota; kingdom Metazoa; phylum Chordata; class Mammalia; order Chiroptera; family Vespertilionidae; genus Pipistrellus; species Pipistrellus nathusii. The sequence continues at coordinate 182,775,298 of OY882860.1, read as the reverse complement.
TCTTCCTCGTCCTTTTCGTCCTCGTCCTCCTTGTCCTCCTCCTCCTCCTCCTCCTCCTCCTCCTCCTCCTCCCACTCCCACTCCCACTTTCTTCTATTTGTCTTTTCTTTTTAAAATCTGTTAGAAATATTTTTTTAATTGATTTCAGAGAAGGAGAGGGAAAGAGAAACATCAATGATAAGAGAGTTATTGGTCAGTTGCCTCCTGCACACCCCTTGCTGGGGATCTAGCTTGCAACCTGTGCATGTGCCCTTGACCAGAACAGAACCTGGGACCCTTCAATCCATAGGCTGGGACCCTTCAATCCATAGGCTGATGCTCTATCCACTGAGCCAAACCAGCTAAGGCTGTCTTTTCTTTTTTGAAGTACATAGTTGGTGTTCAGAAAATGTGCAGTGATTAGTGTGGGAGAAAATCTCAACCACATTCTGGCCTTGGCTGTTCCTCCCATAGTCCTGCTGGATCTTCATGCCTAACCCTTGCCTCTCTCTTCTGGGGCACCACCTACATCTCTGAATATATTAGACATTCCTATTGGGTATTCTGCTATAACTTAAAACCCCTTCCCTCCTTCAAGTTGTTCCCCTTCCATGTCCTCTTTCGAAAAATGTCTATTTAGATCCTTTGCCCACTTTTTTATTAAATTGTTTATCTTCCTTTTGTTAAGTTTGAGTTTTCTGTAAATTTTGGAGATTAAACCCTTATCGGAAATAGCATTGGCAAATATGTTCTCCCATGCAGTGGGCTTTCTTGTTGTTTTATTGATGGTTTCTTTTGCTGTGCAGAAGCTTTTTATTTTGATATAGCCCTATTTGTTTATTTTTCCCTCCGTCACCATTGCCCTAGGAGCTGTGTTGGTAAAGATATTGCTACAACATATGTCTGCTGTTTTGCTGCCTCTGGAGTCTTGCAAGATTTTTATGGTTTCCCATCTACATTTAAGTCCTTTAGCCATTTTGAATTTGTTTTTGTGTATGGTATAAGTTGGTGATCTAGTTTCTTTTCTTTTTTGCATGTATCTGAATAAATTTTCCAGCACAATTTATTTATTTATTTATTTATTTATTTATTTATTTATTTATTTAAAATATTTTTATTGATTTCAAAGAGGAAGGAAAAGGAAGAGATAGAAACATCAATGATGAGAGAGAATCATTGACTCGCTGCCTCCTGCACGCCCCACCCTGGGGATCGAGCCTGCAACCCGGGCATGTGCCCTTGGCTGGAATCAAATCTGGGACCCTTCAGTCTGCAGGCCGACACTCTACTCACTGAGCCAAACCAACTAGGGTTCCAGCACCACTTACTGAGGAAACTGTCTTGAGTCCATTGTATGCTCTCGCCTCCTTTATAAAAAATTAATTGAGCATAATGGCTTGGGTAAATTAGTGGGTTCTCGGTTCTGTTCCATTGGTCTGTGTGTTTGTTCTTGTGCCAGTATCAGGCAGTTTTGTGAAGTGTGGCTTAGTAATATAGCTTGATATCTGGTATTGTGATCCCTCCAACTTGTTCTTTCTCGGGATTGCTGTGGCTATTCGGGGTCTTTTAAAATTCTAGATGAATTTTTTGAGAGTTTGTTCTAGACCTTTGAAATATGCTATTAGTATTTTAATGGGAATTGCATTGAATCTGTAGATTGCTTTGGGTAGTATGGACATTTTAATTATGTTGATTCTACAATCCATGGACTTGGTTTGTTCTTCCATTTGTATATGTCTTCTATCTCTTCTATCTCTTTTGTGTATGTCTTCTATCTTTTCTATCTCAATGTCATCTAGTTTTCGGAGTACAGGTCTTTTACCTCCTTAGTTAAGTTTCTTCCTAAATATCTTATTATTTTGGTGCAATGCTAAATGGGATTGTTTTTTTAGTTTCTCTTTCTTTGGTTCAATGCTAAATGGGATTGTTTTTTAGTTCATTATTGGTGTATAAAAAGGCCATAGATTTCTGGGTGTTAATTTTGTATCATGCTACATTGCCAAATTCATTTATTAGGTCTAGAAATAAATGAATTTAATTTATCTAGTGTTTTTTTATGGAGTCTTTGGGGTTTTCCTATGTACTTATGTCATCTATGAATAAGGACAGTTTACTTCTTATTTTTCAATTTAGATGCCTTTTATTTCTTCTTCTTTTCTGATTGCTTTGACTAGCACTTCCAGTACTATATTGAACAGAAATGATAAAAGTGGGCATCCCTGTCTTGTTCCATTTCTTAGGGGAAATAAGTTTAGTTTTTACTCATTGAGTATGATGTTGGCTGTAGGTTTGTCATATAAGGCTTTTTTATGTTGATGTATGATCCCTCTATTCCCACTTAGTTGAGAGTTTTTATCAAAAAAGGGTGTTGTGCCCTAATTTGTTTGGCTCAGTGGATAGAGCGTTGGCCTGTGGACTGGTGGGTCCCAGGTTTGACTCCTGTCAAGGGCATGTACCTTGGTTGCGGGCACATTCCCAGTGGGAAGTGTACAGGAGCAACTGAATTGATATTTCTCTCTTATTGATGTTTCTGGCTCTCTATCCTTCCCCCTTTCTCTCTGTGAAAAATCAATAAAATATAAAAAAAGAAAGAAAAGAAAGGGTATTGGATTTTGTCAAATGTTGTTGTTTTTTTGCATCGATTGATATGATTATGTGATTTTTGTCTCTCAGGTTGTTTGTGTGTATCACATTTATTGATTTTCAGATATTGTACCATCCTTGCATCCCCAGAATAAATCCCACTTGGTCATGGTGTATGATCTTTCTAATGTAATGCTGGATCCGATTTGCTAGAATTTTATTAAGGATTTTAACATCTATATTCATAAAGGATATTGGCTTGTAGTTCTCTTTTTTGTGTGGTATCTTTATCTGGTTTTGGAATTAGGGTAATGCTGGCTTCATAGAATTACCTTAGAAGTGTGCCTTCCTCTTGAGTTTTTTTAGAATATTCTGATTCTTCTTTGAATGCTTGGTATAACTCCCAGCAATCTTTATAAAGCATTCTCACCGGAGTCCTAACTAGTAGCTTTGAACAAACACTCTTGGTAGGATTGTGGCATAGGCAGAAGGGAAAGAAAGGGGGATAAAAAACACAAGAATGAGAGAGAAGAAAAGAGAAGAATATTACATATTTTCTGGTTATCTAATACTTGACAAAACTTGCAGTCCCTATGGTTATGGTTGGTGCAGATTGAAGGTAGATATTTAACCAAGAAAACTATCTAGATATACTAAGGCATTTTGTCTCTTGAAAAAAAATTTTCTGAACAATTCAAAAATAAGTTGCAATGACTATAAAAGGAGAAAAATTACACTGGTGGGGTGGAGCACAGTAATACACAACTCTCACAAATGCCTCACAGTTGTGTTTAATCTTCATGGTTTAATCTTACCAAAACATGTTATAATATTACTAGCACTCCAAGATAAGGGAGATCGTAACTCCTGAAACTAATTTAGAATTATTTATCATTTTGAACCTTTGAGTGATTGCCCCAAGTAGGGGATTTCTTAGGAATGATAGTTGTAAGTGGTATGTCTCTTACTATGCATTTATTTTCACATTCTGCTCCTTCTGTGTCCTATTTTCTAAAAATTTTTCTTAGCAGTTGTCTAGTTTTTAGATGGGCCATATAGGCCCTGAAAGCCAACTCTCTAACCTGATTGACTTAGCACCTGCCCATGTTCGTTAGTGCTTTTAATATCTGCTATAGAAATATGTGCTCACATGTGTGTTTTTATATAATGGTAGGGTGGGTATAGCAGCTTCCTAAAACGGGAAAGCAACTGGCTTTTCTGAAAAGACCTTTCCACCCCCACCTTTTTGCAGGCAGCCAGAGTTAATCCTTGCGTGTTTGATTGGAACAGCTGAAAGAGTCTCTTGCATATCTGAAGGTCTCCAGAAGACTCATGTTGCCTCTGAGTTGGGGCCACCTTCCTCTTTTCTGGTGCTGATCCTGCCAGCTGTCCCAGCCTCTGTTGAAGCAGAGCGAAGAGGGTGTTAAATGATACACAAACATACAGTGTCATGAAAGCGATCCCTTTACTGCATGTCGCAGTGTAACTTCTTTTTTCTTCCATTCCTTTTCATGACACGAGGGTTTTATACTGCTAATCCTAACACCTGTCCCTGCCAGAGACATTGAGAAGAGGTGGTGTGTGTGTGTGTGTGTGTGTGTGTGTGTGTGTGTGTGTGTCTGCGCGTGTGCGCAGTATTGCCCAAGAAGGAATAGAGAAATAATACCAGTCCCATCCGCCTTTCCGTGCTTGGATTGGGAGTGTTCCCTCTGACGCACTTAAAGCCTGGAACATATATATCATTTTGGATCCTGGATACCTCGTGCTTCCTACTGTTTTTGCGTGGCACTTTAAGGAGCCCGTGTTCCCTTCCTTGGCTGTCATTCTCTGCCTCGAGTTTTTGGTGGAGTTGTCAGTAAAACCAATAGTAACAGCAAATCTCTAGTGTAGTTTTCAGTCTACAGCTACAGCTCAGTTGGAGCTTTTTGCTTTTTCCATTTCTTCTGTGTAGTGTTGAATCTTATTGAGGTGGAAGCCCGGGCTGAACCAAGCTCCGGCTTCATCTGAGCCAGCATACCTATCTGCGTAGACTGGAAGTCAGCCAAGGATCTTTTGGTGCTGCCTAATTCCTTTGGACAGGACAGCTAGTTCAAACAAGGCGAAAGCTTAGGCACTTTTTTGTACTATCGTTATCTGAAGATTTACCCCCATTGCTATGTATGGTGTATATTGTATGGATTATCAATATCCTGTTGTCCAGGTAAGCTAAGGGTTCTAACTCGTTTTCGAGATACTAAATGATTGATGTGAGAGTTTTATGGTGGAATGAAATGCTTATAAGCTTTCTGTCTTTTGACCTGGTACTATTAAGGGTATAGCTTTCTCAAGATTTTTTTTTTTTTTTTTTTTTTTTTTTTTTTTGCTAATTTGCTGTAATAGGAAGTTTGAGTTTTACATAGTATTGAAAGCTGGTAGGGGTGGTTACTTTCAACTCTAGAAGTTCTGAAACTTCAATGTCCATGGGTGTATGCACACGTGTCTATTTTAAACAGAGTGGGCTTGGCATTATAAATAACATAAAGCCACCATATTATATAAACTTCAGGCTTTGTTTTGAGTAGATGAGAAGCATAGATGGCAGTTTCCAAACATTGTTACTGTATTTTTTTCTTAATGCTGTATTTTTAAGAAAGGTAGAAGACATACTTTACACTTAACATTTTAGATAATTTTTGTGATAGGATAAGTGGCATCTTAGTTATTAATTTGTTGAAATCTAGAACCAGAAAATGTTAGGACATTATCAAGCATACTCCTGGATATTTTGAGTTCTGAGTCAAGCTATAATGTTAACCACCTCCATGTTCATGTTCAATTAGCTTTGTTTTTTTGACCCCACTTTCCTTGTATATAAAAGGAAGGGGTTGGACCAGATGATCTTTCATTTGTCATGGATTCCTTGAAATACTAAGTAACTGTGCTGTTAACCTAGGACAGGAAAATAAAAATGGTTAGTACAATTATTTCTGAATTATATATATTACTTGGTTTCTCAGTTTGTTTTACTTTGTGTTTTCATGGCAGTTATTTTTTTCTTTGGTCATTTCTCTAATAATTAGCTCTTAAGTTTAAGTTGGACAGAAATACATAAGGTTAAAGATAGTGACTAACCAGTATATTTTATTAGGTATTTAGCCAAAAGGCTAAACCAAGCTATTTTTAAATTTAATTTAATTTTGTTTGTTAATCCTCAACGGAGGATATATATTTCCATTGCTTTTTAGAGAATGGAAGGTAGGAAGGGAGGGGGAGAGAGAGAAAAAAAACAAAAAAACACACCAAACATTGATGTGAAAGAGACACATCGATTGGTTGCTTCCCACAAGTGCGGGTCAAGCCTGAAACTGAGGTACATGCCCTTGACTGGAATCGAACCGGCGGACTTTCTAACAGTAGAGCCATGTGGGCCTGGGCAAAACCAAGCTTTTTCAATTGGACCTGATGGGGAAGCCTCCAGAGTAAACTCACAGCTCAGTCAAGTCAAGTCACCAGTATTGAAGTCACATGGGAGGGGATGTGGTTGCCTCTTTAACTAGTTTCTAACCCATTGGTCTATATGTTTTATTTGAACTACGTACAGTTTCCATTTTTTTGAGTTATTCAAATTAAGAGCATATTATATTTACCATAATGAAGTTTTTATATATTTGTGGGTCTCTTTTATCTATGATTTATTTCTCTACTTGCATAAAACAATATATCGGTCTATATTATAGCTAAGGCTGGAAATGTCATGAGGCTAGATTGGAAGCAAAGCTTCCTAAAAGTAAATATTAATATGTTTTTGAAGAGAAACATCTGTGAGCAGTAAATTTCTGAGACCCATGTAGCAAAGTAAGGGACTTGTAATAACTGTAATATAAGCAAAATTATCTGAAGTAAAGAACTGAAAACATAAAACATAAAAGTATTTCCAATGAAGATGGAAGTAATTGGAAGTACAATAGTAAAAACAATTTTAATATGTAAATGCATTTTTTTGAGATAGAAATCCCCCCACACACACACAATAAAAGTTGTAGAGTGGATTTAAAAAGTTTCTGTTTAGAAATTATGGCAGGTTTGATAAAGTCTTTTACAGTAAAATTATCCATTTATGATAAAATGAATTTGCCACTGGAAATATTTTGGAGCATTAAAATTTAGTACTAACGAATGTGGTGTTCTGTATTTGAAACAGCACTTTCCCTGGCTTTGCTCCTTTTGGTAGGTTTATTCTATTGAAACTAAAGTAGCTTAGAAAGGCAGGTAATGGGGTGTTAAAATTTAAAAATATACCCTTCATTACACCACATAAGAGAAATTAATGGGATTAAAAAAACAATTTTAAATTAAAGGATCCAAAACTATTATATAATCTTAAACGTTAAATTTGTTAAAGTAATGGTTTTCTTTTAGTACCTTTGTAAATGGGTGATAGATGGCTATTTGCTACCCAAATGCTTAACTGTGGTTATAAAATTTTATTTTTTAGCTTTTGTTATATTCTTATTAAGTCAAAGCTCGTCATTGCATAATAGTTGTGATTCTGTACCACATTGCATTATATAATTGGAAATTATTGAGGACATGATTAAAAGCATTTTATCTTATCTTATTTCATTTTGTTTTGTATTAGTGGTTAGACAATCATGTACTTTACAAAGTGGCCCACCCACTCCCAAAATATTTCAAGTACCACCTGGCACCATACATAGTTATTACAGTATTACTGGAAAAGTATTTTTTTAATGAAGGTTTTGCACCTATTTTTAAAGTTAAGTAAGTTGACTCATGAACAACATGGGTTTGAACTCTGCTGGTCTACTTATATGTGGATTTTGTTTTTTCAATAAATACAGTCAGCCCTTTGAATCTGGGGATTTCTCATCTGAAGATTCAATCAACCCCCAATGGAAAACAATATTTTCCCATACAAATTGCGGGTCCAACCACAGATCACAATACTGTTTTCTCTCTGAAGTTGGTAGAATCCTTAGATGCGAACCTGCCCACTGTAGAGTCAAGTTAAACTGAGATTTGGCAGGAGAGGGAGGGCAAAAGGGGGATGTTGGTCTGAGCTCCTAAGGATCACTCTATTCTAGATTTGTTAGGGTTGAGATAATGAAACAAAGTGCATCTCCTCAACATGAGGCAATAAAATATTTTAGGTACTTGACCTTTCATTGCTCTTATTGTTAATAAAATCATGTCTGTCTTAAGAGTGTGCAACTGAAATTGCTTATTTTATTAGTTGTAATTTTTGCAGAACCAAACCTGGGCTAAGTCAGTTTAAAATGCAGGCACAGTAAGTAGATAGTGGCTTGCTAGAGATGATTTAAAGGACAATGAATATCGTATCTCTGCTCAGAAAAAAAAAATCTATTTGAGAAATTGTTTCTGAAATTATTCCTTTGTGTTAAATATTTACTGCCTCTGACTGGATGGTAAAAATATAACTTGTTAGGATGACTACTGTCAGTCAAACAGAAAACAAGTGTTGTGGAGAAATTGGAACCCTGTACATTGTTGGTGGGAATGTAAGATGGTACAGCTGTTGTGGAAAACAATATGGTGGTACTTCAAAAAAATTAAAAGTAGAATTACTATATGATCCAGCAATTCTATTTCTGGATATATGCCCAAGAGAATTGAAAGCAGGGTCTTGAAGAGATATTTGCTCACCATGTTCATATCAACATTATTCACAATAGCCTAAAGGTAGATGCAGCAACCTAAGGGGCCATCAGTGGGTGAATGGATAATCAAAATAGGGTGCAAAATAAAATGATTACCACATTGAAAAAAAAAAACAACTAGGGTGCATACCTACAGGGACTGTTACCCAGCCTTAAAAAGGAAGGAAATTCTGAAATAAGCTGCAACAGGGAAGGACCTATGCTAAGTGACATAAGGCAGCCACAGAAAGACACACACAGTATGATTCCACTTAGATGACAAGCCTGGAATAGTCAAATTCATAGAGACAGAAAATACAGTGGTGGTTTCCAAGACTCTGAGGGCAAGGAGAATGGAGAGTATTGTTTAATGCATATAGAGTTTCAGTGTTTAAAAATGAAGAGTTCTTTTTTTGTTGTTGTTAATCCTCACCTGAGGATATTTTTCCCACTGATTTTCAGACAGAGTGAAAGGGAAGGAGGAGAGAGGGAGAGAGAGAAACATCGATTGATTGTCTCTCACAAGCACCCTGACCGGGGCTGGGGATCGAACCTTCAACCAAGTTTCATGCCCTTGACTGGGAATTGAACCCACAATCCTTTGGTCCATGGGTCAACACTCTCACCACTGAGAATTCTGGAGATGGATGGTGGTGATGGTACCACATTAGGAATATATATAATAACCACTGAATTTATACTTGAAAGTGGCTAACATGGTAAATTTTATGGTATGTGTACATATGTTACCACAATAAAAAAAAAATTGGGGAGGGAGGTATATAACTGTTATTGCAAGTTAGGGGTTTGCCTATTATCACAGTTTTTCCTGAAGCAGTTTTATTTAACCTGTTACTGATTGAACACATTCGCACTGATTATCATTTTGAGGTAAATGGGCAGTCGGAGGAGAAAGAAGCAGAACCTTACATTATTGGGAGGGTAACTATGTGTCCTGATTTGAGGATTGAGGACAGACAAGTGCAACTTAGGGCACCTAGAAGACTGAGAGATAGAAAGTTACCTATCTAAAAGGTACATGTGGCCCCATCCAGTTTACCTCAGTGGGTAGAGCGTCGGCCTGTAGACTAAAGACCACTGGGTTCAGTTCCAGCCAAGGGGGCATGCAGGAGGCAGCTGATCAATGATTCTTTCTCATCACTGATGTTTCTCTCTTTCCTTCTCCCTTCCTCTCTGAAATCAATAAAGAAATGTATTTCAAAAAATCCTATGTACTAAAAGGCTAATATGCAAATTGAATGGCAGAATGACCTGTTGCTATAACACGCACTGACCACCAGGGGCAGACGCTCAGCGCAGGAGCTGCCCCCTGGTAGTTAGTGCGCTCCCACAGGGGGAACGCTGCTCATCCAGAAGCCGGACTCACAGCTGGCAGCGGTTCGGGAGCCACTCCACCTCTGCGGCAGCACTAAGGATGTACTACTGCAGGGAGCAGGCCTAAGCCATCGATCAGACGTCCTCAAAAGGCTCCTGGACTGCGAGAGGGTGCAGGCTGGGCTGAGGGGACCCCCTGCCCCAAGTGCATGATTTTCATGCACCAGGCCTCTAGTAAATAAATAAAAGGTAAATTTGCCTAGCCTGTGCTCTGGTGTGCAGAATGCCCTAGAGCAGTGGTTGGCAAACTGCGGCTCGCGAGCCACATGTGGCTCTTTGGCCCCTTGAGTGTGACTCTTATACAAAATACCACGTGCAGGCATGCACGTAGAGTGCATTTGAAACTTTGTGGCCCATGCACAGAAGTCGGTTTTTGGCCTGGGCGAATCTATTTTGAAGATGTGGTTCTAATGCCCAGCCATACTCAAGGGGCTGAAGAGCTGCAGGTGGTCACGACCCACAGGTTGAGAACCTCTGCTGTAGAGCCTAAGACCAACGGGAAATACAGATATTTACATTAGGATTCATAACAGTAGCAAAATTACAGTTATGAAGTAAAATTATAGTTGTGAAGTAGCAACAAAAATAATTTTATAGGTCACCACAACATGAGGAACTGTATAAAAGAGTCACAACATTAGAAAGGTTGAGAACCACTGGTCTAGAGTGACTTATGCATTATTTGATTTCTCATTTTGAGAATCTGTTATTGAGTACCTACTGTGTGCCAGCACAGGATTTAGTAGTAGTGATGAAGAAGACAGAAAGACATAACATATTTTAATTTTGGAGAAACAGCACTTCACTTTTCACAAGTTAGTTGGGCATTATTTTTTTATTATTATTATTGATTGATTTGAAAGAGAGGGAAAAAACATCAGTTTGTTGTTCCACTTATTTATACATTCACTGGTTGCTTCTTGTATGTGCTCTTATTGGGGATTGAACCCACAACCTTGGAGTATCAGGATGTTGCTCTAACTAACTGAGCTACCCAGCTACTCGGCCAGGGCTTAATTTTTTTATAATCTAGTTATTGATAAATTTGTTAACCTCCCATTCCTTTTTAATATTTGCCTGAGATCCTTTTCTGTAATTTCTCTTAGAATACAGAGACTGTACACATAATTTTAATTATTTGATTCTAGTTGTCTAAAGTTTGGGATTTTTAAGTACATGAGTATATTACCCAAATCTGGATAATAATTTATGAAGTGATTTTCTTTTTAATTTCTCTGCTGTCACTGTGTTTCAGTGTATGTTATTTGTGATCTTGTTCTAAAGGTTTGATTTTGGGGGACAAGAAATAAATATGTGTTAGTTGATTTTATAAGCATATGAAGTCTAAAACAGTTGATTTCAAATTCTGCTCTGACCTTATTTTCTAGAATGGGTTCTATATAAGTGAACCCTGTTTGAACTAGAAAAAAGAAGCTAGGAAATAATAGATGTAGCTATAATTTGACTACATTTATATTAAAGGGAATCTTGGGGCAAAGAATATTAAAGTGTTATTGATATGCTTCTAAGAAGGTATTTAATATCTATTAGGTGTAAATTGTTATTTACATTTAATTAGGGTTATTGTGTGGGGGTGTGCTGTGCAGAGCTGTTATATTAACAAGTTTTTATTATTGCAGGAAATGCTGTCCCTTTAATGTTGCCTTTCACTTGGGTGCCAGAGGCAGCCTGGGAAAGCATGAGCAAAACCTGCCTTCTAGTCAGGGACTCTGGGATCTGCTTTTCTGGCATTGCTGGTACGTGGGTGGAAGGGAGAGAAGTTGAGTCACATCTGTGTTAAATTGTAAAGGGCAAGAGCACCTACAGTTGTGAATTTTTTTAATCAATGAGTTATTTTGTCTAGAATCTGAACTATTATAATAAAGTTGGAAAAGGCCTTTCTCCCATTTTTTTTTTTTTTTTTTGTACGTCTTCCTTTAGGCTTCAAATTTCTAAGATACTGGAATAAATTTATGAAGTTGAAGCTATTTCCAAGTACTCTTTTAAAAGAAAAGAATGCTTTTATAATATTTTGATAACTTCATAGATACTCTTTATTCTTAGGTATCATGTATGGATAAATAAATGGCTAGTGATAGAAATCAAGGCATTATTGTTTGATTTCAACAAACATTTATTCGTCTACTACGAATTCAGGTATTAGATTAGGAACTGCGGATTTGAAACACACAACTCCTCTCCTCAGATTGCTCACAGTCTAGTCATAGTTAAACAGAAACACTAACCCCAACAGTTATGAACTGTGGGTTAGGCTCTGAGGCACAGGGATAAAGGGTACCCAACCCACATAAGGAGCAGGTATAGTCAGGAAAGACTTTCTGAACTAGGGGATCCATGACGTGAGCCCTGAAGGATGAGCTAGAGAGATAGAAGGCCATATTCAGAGGAGTAAGAACATAAAAACAGAAACACTGTGTCATTGAAGAACTAACTGCATACTGCATGTTGTTCAGTATAGCAGGGGCAGGAAGAGTGAGGGGTGGGGAGTGACTCTGATAAGCATTAGGAGTTCCCCCCTTTGGGGCTGTGGGAATAGTTGAGAATTTGAATCAGGCACAATGAGATGTGCATTTGGAAAGGTAGCTCTGGCAGTAGCAAGAAGCTCAGATGGGAAGAGTGGTAGAAGGAGATTAAAATATCTCGCCATGAGGATGAAGTGAGCTAATAAGTATTTGCCTGACGAGAAGCCACCACAGTGTAAATTCCAAAGAAATGGTAGCTCCTTATCCAGTAATGAAATTTAACCATTCCCTAAGACAACCACCATGGTGCGATGGGTACCTAGAATCCAAGCTTCACACAGAGGGATTTTTAACTCCTTTGTCCTTTACTTGTTTCCCCATGGTAGGTACTCAACCATTTGTTTATCCCCCTCCCCCCACCACCATTTGTTAAATGAATTAATGACTTAACTTTGAGAATTTAGTCTTGGACTTTTAAATTAGAGATACTTAAATAAGTTGACCATTCTTTGGCAGTTGGTTTTTTGTTGTTGTAATCCTCACCAGAGGATTTTTTTCCCCATTGATTTTTATAGGGAGTGAAGGGGGCTAGGGAGAGAAAGACAGAGAGAGAAACTTCTCTTCATTGTGAGAGAGATGCAGTGATTGATTGCCTCCTGCATGCACCCCTACTGGGGCCCAGATCAAGCCTATGATCCTTCAGAGCTCCAACCAACCTCGAATCACTTAGCAGCACTGGCCCGGGGTGGCAGTTTCATTTCTTGGTCTGGAGTCCAGAAGACATGCGGAGCGGACACAGAAATGTGGAGGTCAGGGTGAATGGGTGGTGATTACAGCAATGGGGTGGGTTATGTCCCCTACCGCAAACGCATTCAGCAGTATTGAACTTTTTTGAGGTGTGTACCCTTTGGAGACTGATGGGTCCTATGGATCCTCTGTACAGAAGTGTACATATGTCAACAAACTTCCACAGGGCGCCTGTGTGAGGAGCTCTGCACCTAAGGTGAAGCATCTGCGGTGTGCAGTTAAATAGACATCTGAGGGCACCTAGCAATAGCAACATGTAGCGGGTGGACAGGAAGAAAACGAGGAAGGAAGTCAGTGAACACAAAAAGGGGAAAATCAGGAAAGACTGGTATCATTTAAAGCTGAGAATTTCCTAAAGGTGAGAGTACCAAAGCCCACAGCTAAGTCAGAGGAAATGTGAAATGCCCATTGAATTTGACCATCAGACTGGTGACTTCAGGAAGATAAATTTCCATTGAAAAGTATGGGGGAAAGGAAGCTAGAGTTCTGGGGTTGCATAAAATATCAAGGAAGCGATCAAGAAATTGAGACAACTAGGAGAAATTCTTTTATTTAACAAATGTTTATTGGGTACCTACCAGGCACAATGTTGGAGGCTGGGGATTGAACCATGAGGGTGGATGTGGTCTCCTCCCTTAGCTGACATTCTTACTCTGTATTTGCTGGCTACTTCCCCAGCCCCATACCCCACCCAGAAAAAGCCCAGAAATGAGCTTTTCCTTGGTACACCATCGGGGACTCAGTGGTTCTGCTGGATCAGAGCTAGGCTATTCAGCTGTTCTCCCCTCTCTCGGGTACCAGGGAGCAAATTGTCCTCTCTAATGTCAGCCTTCAAAGTCAGGGACACACTTGAAAATATCCTTGAATTTGTCCAGAGTTCACAATGATCCTGTTATTTAGTGAATGTATAAATATCATTTTAATATTTATTTTTGCTTTAGCTCATACTAACTTGTGCTAAGGTTATTATTTGCAGTATTAAATGTTGGTCCTAAATGTAGAAAAGAGGCATGAATACCAAGCCTAAGGAAACCTTTCCCCTAGACCTAGTCCTAGACTTTTTGTATGTAAGGATCTCTCATTTGCCTTTTTAGTTAACACACACACACACACACACACACACAATTCTCTTCTTGAGGCCTTGTCTTAATGTGTAGAGGCTGCTTCAAGATACCTGTGCTTTCATAAGGGGTGTGTGTGAGTGTGTGGGTGTGTGTGGGTGTGTGTGGCAGGGAGTCGGGGAGTCTCTCTTCTTGGTGTCTGATTTTTTGCCCCTGGCACTATAATGGGGGGCCAGTGGATTTAGAGACTAGTATACAGTGATTCTCAGGTTTATTTCTTACATTAGAACGGAAAATATAATTATCCCATGAATAGGATTTAGATTCCTCCAAAAGTCCACCAGGTTGCCCCTGCTTTCAGTGAAATTCATCTACGTGTTTTCTGCTTACTCACTTTGCCTTTTTAAAAATTTGACTGCATTTTATCTCCTAATGGCTTTTCAGTTGCAAATTTAGAGAATGCAGTATGTTCCATCTTCCAGATCATTTCTAAAAGTGTTAAATAAGAACAAGCCTAGTACTGATCTATTTCTTTCTCATCATATTTTTTCCCTAATGTTTAAAGATTCTTTACATATTATAGATTATAGCAGAAGTATACAGATGTCTGTAAAATGCCCAAAATAGTGCTCTTAAGAATTATAGGTATCAGTAAATAGCTCTGATTGTGCCAGTTTCTCTAGGGTCTATAGATTATTAGTTCCTGTGTTATTCTTCTTTTTTAATGATTTTTATTGATTTCAGAGAGGAAGGGAGAGAGAGATGGAAACATCAATGATGAGAGTGAATAATTGATTGGCTGCCCCCTGCATGCCCCGCCACTGGCAATTGAGGCCTGGGCATGTGCCCTGACTGGGAATTGAACCGTGACCTCCTGTTCATAGGTTGACACTCAACTACTGAGCCACACCTGCCAGGCTCCTGTGTTCTTTTTTTAAAATTTCTTTAAAATTTACAATGTTATATATGTGTCCTTATTCCCCCATTACCCCCCATCCCCTCCCTCATGCCCTCACCCCCCTATTGTCTGCGTCCATTGGTTAGGCTAATATGCATGCACACAAGTCCTTTGGTTGATCTCTCCCCCATACTCCCACCCTCGTTCCTATGTTCTTTACAGAATTGTTTGAATAATTATTAATTTGAGTGGGAGCATGATGTTATTATATTGGTAATGTACCAACCTGTAGAGGGCCAAATGGGAAGACACCTGGACATTCTATAGGTTGTTGTTGACTGGGCCCAGCATATTGTCAGTATCATGTCAGTTGCACTCCCGCCCTGGAGTACTGAGATGTTCTTAGTTCCTGGCTTGTGTGTGTTTGTCCAGGAGGAAGAAGTTGGTGGAACCTGGGCTCTCCCAGGCTCCTTGTTTTCCTGTGAAACCCCTTGTTGGATTGGAGTATAAATAGATGAGCTACGTGGCTCAGGAGGTTGTCAGTCTGTCTCTCCAGCAGAGGAGGTCAGCTGCCCTCCCAGCTCCCAGCTTGAAATCTATTTCTATGTCTTCTCTCTTTATTTCTAATATTTCTCAATCCCTGGGCACCTCCATTTAGAACCGGTTCGTTCATCTCTCTTTCCATGCAGGACATGGAAAAGGGAGATCCCTGCAGTTTCAGGCCCTAACGTGGGGCCCAGCTTAAACCTATTTCTGCATCGACTCTCTTCATTTCTTTATTTCTTAATCCCTGGCTGCCTCTACGAAGAACCAATTTCATCTCTCTTTCCGTGCTGGCCACGGAGAAGGGAGATCCCCGGCTGTGTCAGGCCCCCGCACCAACTAACATTATTATACAGTAAATTTTTGGTAAGTGTGGTTATACATTTTGCCAAACAATTCTTATAAAAAAAATTTTAAAATTATTATCTTTGTACATATACCATTGCTCCCCCCAATACATGCCAAACAATTCTTATAGAGAAAGCAAAAAACTATGTATTCTCAATGTGATTTGTAATTTTTATTTCTTTGTTTATTTTAAAAACAGGAAATTTAATTTTGTAATTAATCTCTTTGCCCTTTGGGTAATCTGTTAGAGATTATACATAATAAATATAGCATAACTAAAACATATAATAAAATCCTTTAGGATCTTTTTGGAATACTAACAAAATTAGAAAATCTATTTTATGAGACAATAAGAAACCACAAACTCATTAAACATTCACATAGATTGTTCTATTTGAATATTTAATAATATAAAGTAGAGAGATTATAAAATTTATACTGAGGTCAAAACTTTTCCAAGGTCATTTACTTGTAAAGGGCCCAGTTAGAACTTAGAACAGGAATTCTGAACCAAAGCACATCTTTGATGCTTTTTTCCACTATTTCCTTTTAATAAGAGAAACTCTTACATCCAATATTCTCCCAAACCTTGTATATCTATAGTAACAATTACTGATTACAATAATGACACAGATGTCCAGTGTGTATGTAAGAAAAGGTTTATGTTTTTCAATAGAGGCTGAAATACAGAAGCCTGGGGATCACAAAGGAAAAATTCTCACTTAGCCAGAATTTTTAATGAAGCCAGAAGCCTTAAGCGGTCATGTTTAAGCAGACAGCTTTTTCAGAATCCCTGGGTTTTTTATTTTTATTTTTTTTAATATGTATGTATTATTATTTTAATTTATTTTATTACTTTTAATATATTTTATTGATTTTTTTACAGAGAGGAAGAGAGAGGAATAGAGAGTTAGAAACATCGATGAGAGAGAATCATCGATCAGCGGCCTCCTGCACACCCCCCACGGGGGATGTGCCCGCAACCAATGTACATGCCCTTGACCAGAATGGAACCCGGGACCCTTCAGTCCCCAAGCTGACGCTCTATTCTTTGAGCCAAACGGGTCTGGGCCCCCCGGGTTTTTTACAGTAGAAAAAAATAAGCACCCTCATTGCCTTCCTCCTCTCCTTTAGTCCTTTCAGTCATTGAACTTGGTTTAGCTCAAGCAGATTCTTGCATATCCCCTCCCATTCCTTGAAAACCTTTCCAGTCAATGGCCATTCAACAGCTTCTTACATGTTTCATTAAATCCACTACCTCTATAAACTGTGCATCAGTGGAAACGTATATTTTTTTTAAAAAATTGTTTCATTTCTTGTTTATTATCTATTCATGGGTGGAATATTCTGAATCTGTATTAACTATTGTAAGCTACAAATGCTTCCAGTGCCACACAGTTAATGCCACCATCGCAGAGATCCACTCCTTAAAATATGCCTGCACATGGCGTCTGCCCGTTCCCCCTCCCCCTCCTCCCGTCTTCCCCTCACACACGCGCACACACACACACACACGCACACACACACACACATGCGTGCGCAAAGCACACACCACACTGCCGTTCCCGGCTGGCGTGTTTCTGGAGTTGGGAGCTGCAGCCCGCTGGGCGGGGTGGGAGGAGGAGGAAGGGGTGGGGCTCGCCTCTGATTAATTGCCTTAGGCATTCAGGGGTGGGGCTTCCTTCAGCCATCTGCCTGAGATATGGGAGGGAGCTGGAGCTGGAAGGAGGGGGAGAGACTGCCAGAGAGGAAGAGAAAAGAAAGGAAGAAACACTAGAAAGAAAAAGGAAGGAGGATAAAGGGAGATCGATCGCTCGCCCTTCAATAGCTAGGCTGGGGGGGAGGGGGTGGAGAGGAAGGCCGGGGAAGGTGTGCCCTAAGCGCCACTGCTTTGAAGCGCTCCTCGCTATTCCGTTTGGTTTATGGAGAAAAAGAACATGGTAACTCAGGTAAGATGTGTGTTTCCTGCGTGTGTTTCTTTTCCCGTGCCTGGGATCCAAATAAAGATACGGGGGTGGGGTGTAGCCATTCGAGTTTTCATTATTATTGTCTTCTTAGAGAAGACCAGATTTTATTATTATCAACTGAAAAGTCTGTGTGTGCGGTGAGTTCATGAGAGCGAGAGAGGGAAGGAGGGATGTATCCGTAGCCTTTCCTCCCCCACCCCCTCCGCAGCAGATTCCTGTTTCCTGTACGTGCAGCTGTAGCTCGGGAAAAACCCTGTGGGGATTTGTCTACCTCTTTGTCTTGGTTCTGCGAAGAGGGAGGGAGGGAGAGAGACTGCAGAGGTAGGAGAGATTCTCGCAGTCTGCCAAAAAGAGGGGCGAGGGATTGACTTCCTTTTAAGAATTGCAGAGGAATGTGTGTTACGGAGAAATCTGATTCCCGATTCACTTGGGTTTCTCAGAATTGGCTATGGAATTGCAGTTTTGCTACTTTCGCTCCGGATGGTTTATTAAAAATGAAGACTAGGAAAGTGTTTCCATTTTCCTGGCTTTGTTACTGGCGAAGAATGTTCTCAGTAGGAACCATAGGAGCATGCAGGTGCAGCAGAGGCAGGTAAAGCTACCGGCAGAACAGAGCTGAGTGCAGAAATGACAATCACGGGGGCATGAAAAGGCATTTGAAGGAGAGGGAGTGGGAAATGGGAGAATGGGATATCCTTCCCTCCCTCCCTCACCCCCCCTCCCTCTCTCACTCTTTCACTCTGTTCTTTGGTTATGCCCGGCAATATCTAATCTGCATTTTAGCAAGTCATTCCTGACAAATGGAAGGTGCCTACTCTTACAGGGTTCCCCGTGGCAGTGCTACCTTTCTTGTTGCCACCCTTTTGTGTGTTCCTGTCCCCCTTTCCCTTTATAGAGAGAGGGGGTGATGAACATGTGATTTATCCGCGAGAACTCATTTGCTTGCGCTGTAGAATGTCCATGTCCTTTAGACTCAGACTTAGGGTCATTTTCACTGCAGGCTTTCCTGCTCCGTGGGGACATTTCATCACTGGACAGTACTTTCCTTTTAAGGAGGTTGCCCCTTTTTTTGTATCCTCTCTTCTCTGCCTCTTCAAGTCACCACCGGAGGGCGAGAGAGTCAGCGAGCCCTCGGGACAGAGGCATCAGTTTAGGGGCTGGAATCCCCAGTCTGGGAAATGTTATATAAGACCCGCAGTACTGTTGGGAAGGTGTGACAGCATTAGGCAGGTTTTCTCAACGTGACCTAGAGGAAAGGGAACTTTCCGAGAATATTTTTTCCAAATATTCTAATATTTTCCCAAGTAATTCTTCACTAGATCTGAGTTTGGAGATATCACGAAACCTCTCCCTCTTTCAAAAAGTGGAGACCCTTAAAATATCTTCACTTCTTTTTCTTATCCCTTCATTGACAGACTAACTCTTTTGAAATATTGCTTTACTTTTTAGAAAAATTTTCATAGAGGAAACCAATTTCTGCATTCCCTTTGTTGCTTGGGAGATGATACTTGTTAACCTTGGAGACCTCATTCAATTTTCATTAGCTGGCAATATTAGAGGGTATGGCTCTGTGCTTTCTCAGCTGTTACTGAAGGCTTTTCAACTAGCTGACTTTTCATCATATACATTTTTAAATCAGTGAGAGAGTAATTTAAACCAGGACTTTTTATACCTCTTGGAACATGCCCTTAGTTTCTAGAGGAGCTGGTTAAGAATGTGTAAGCACAGGCTAGAATGCACAGGCCTATGCACACTTAATATTGTGGTCTTACCATTGGTATTTAAGGACTCTGTAATTTTAGGAATGAAGCAGAAGAGATACAGAAAAGGGAAAGAAATGTTGAGGAAATATAATAGATAAACTAAAATCATTATGGTTTTTCTCAGGATGTGCTGAATGCTGAAGGAAACTTGTTTTTGCCCCTCCTGAACTTATACAGTGGGAAAGTAGAGAATATCAAATTTGTCAGTTTTCACTCTTCCATCATACTTGTTTTGGTGTACACTTTCTGTGATAATGTAACATACATAGTTGTTGGTAATTTAGAGGGGGAAAAATCAAAGGATGTAACCAGATGGGCCGGCCAAATGTTTACCTGGCTTGTGGGGTGTGTTTTTGGGGGAAGAGGTGTTTTTTTGTTTGAGGGGAACTTCTTTTGTTTGTTAAGCCAGGCATCTAATCTAAATATATGATAATGGTCTGTTACATGAGTGCCTAAACAAGAACTGTGCTGTTACGATTTGTTTTCAAAATTAGATGGTTAATTATTGTGTTTAATATCTTGATTAGTGTATTAGGAAAATTATTTATATGGGATTTTACCATTTGGCATGTGCTTCTCCGATCTTAACATTTCTATGTCCCTTCGTTTCCATCACTCACCCAGTGGAAGAGAGAGAGGGCTCTCAGGGGATGGCATTCTCATCATACAATTTAGATCTGTATCAGCACGTGCACAATGTGTGCGCTCCATTATTATGCATGCTCTAGTTTTATAAGGCCTCTTTGTTGTCTACTTAAGCAAACTACTTTGTGATTTACAGTAAGTAATCAGTGCTTTGCCTTAAAAAGGCAAACAGAGCCCTGACTGGGTGGCCCAGTTGGCTGGAGCTTCGTTCTAAACACTAAATACGGTTGCAGGTTTGATACAGGTCAGCAACTAATGGATGTTTC
Source organism: Pipistrellus nathusii (assembly GCA_963693515.1). Classification (NCBI taxonomy): domain Eukaryota; kingdom Metazoa; phylum Chordata; class Mammalia; order Chiroptera; family Vespertilionidae; genus Pipistrellus; species Pipistrellus nathusii. The sequence continues at coordinate 182,754,903 of OY882860.1, read as the reverse complement.
TCTCTCACATCTCTCTTTCTCTTCTCTCTCTCACTCTCTCAAAATCAATAAAAACACATCCTCAAGTGAGGATTTTTTTTTTTCAAAAAGCAAATAGGAATTTAATCATAAAATTTTAATATGGCAGACATGCTAGTGCCATATTTTTTATAACTAGGTTTTTCTCTTGTTCATGTATATGTTGTAGTAGTATTTCACTGAGATAACTCTTACTTCTGAACATGTGAACCAAATCATTGTGCCTTCTTACATCTATGCAAAAAACAATGTGGAATTGAAGGAAAAGAGGAAAATTCATTACACATAATATGTGTGAAATTAGAAAAACAAAATTGCAAATGACGCCAACTCCAATTCATCTTAAAAAATGCTTAGCCAGACTCAGACTCTGTTATATTATTTGTTGCTGAAAGGGAGAATATACTGAGCAGAAAGGAAAAGATTTTACCGTTGGATGTGAAAGAAAATTTCTGCCAGTTTGTGTGGAACACAAAGCCCTCCTTCCCTTTCTTGGACAGCTCAGTGCTTTGCTGGCATTTTCTTCAAAATCTGTTTTCCATCAGGACCGAGAGGAGGGGAGGTGTTAAGAATAAGGGAGGTTGGAAAGGGGGTGACTGTTCCTTTAAATAGTGCAGCGAGCCCATGTGGCAGCAGGCCGCTCCGGAGTGTATTCTTTTGTAATGAATCACCGGTTCCATTGTCTGCCATCTCCCCTTTGTAGCTGGAAGGCTGAAGGCTTTCACCTGAGCCGCTGCCAGTTAGTGTCCTTCCAGGGTGGCTGGGGGAAGGAGAGGGATGGTGTTTTATGGTATAATTAAAGACAGATAAGAGAGCAGGTATGTTTTGCTCCGTCTCCGCTTTTTTCCTGTCCTTTCTAGGGGTTTTGTTCGTTTTTTTGTCTTTTTTGAAACGGGTTGGGGTAAGGAATCTGTTCTTTGGTTTTGCTGAGCATATCCCATTTTCTGTGATTTGTGCAAGTCCTCGGTGATTATTTAGTCTCCATCTTGTGGCATGGCTTTAAAGTGATTCCATTCGGGTGCCTGCCAGTTCCACCCGGACCTCATCCCACCCTCCATCCCCAGCGCCGCAGCCGCGCTGTTTGTTTTGGCTCACTCTCCGCTCTGCGCTGCGCAGGCCTCTGGGAAGTGGGGGGGAGGCGGAGATTGTGGGCTGGAGAGTGATTTATGTTCCTTTACCATGAATCAAAAAAAGCCTCACTTTTTCCAGAGATTTGGTTTCTTTCTGAATCCTTCTACTCCATATCTTCCTCTATAAGCATTTCCTTGCCAAGCCCGAGACTGGCCCTTGAAAAAATACGGCTATTAGTTTTTCTGAAAAGACACTCAGAATTCCATAAATACATATGATTAAACCATAATTAAATGGTTTTTCTTCCCATTCACTTGTCCCCACCTAAAGCATACGCCCCTTTTGCCCTTCCCTTTATTTTTTCCTTTATCTTTCTCCCTAGTTTTGCAGTTAGGTAAGCTTAGCATTTGGCCATCTGCTGTTCAAGTTTGTATTGCTACAGAGGACATCTCCACGTTGGAAGGTGAATGACACTCCTCATCCCCGTGTTTCTTGGACATTTGGGTGTGGCCCTCAGACAGACCTTCCCTGGGAACCAGTCACAGTGATGGGACAGCCCCAGTGCCCACCGGCGTCCTTCTGATGGACTGCTCCTCTGGATTCTGTGTTGGTGTCCCCAGCATTCCCTTCTGGAGCCATACCTCCCCCCAACATTCCCAAACCGCTGTCAAATCTTTCTTAAACATTTCCACGCAACACTTCACATATTAAACCCAGCAAACACAAACGGAATGCGGCATCCCCTGCAGTAAATGGTTTGCTGTTTTGAATGTAGTGACTGTCTTACTGGACTCCAGGCTCACTCCTCTCCACGCAGTCCGAAATTGAAGTCTGCCGAGCGGTATTGTTAACATTTTCAGATGCTTAAATAACCCTCCCTTACTTTTGGAATGATTGAATCCAGGACACCTTGGCATCAAATAAATCATTAGCGGCATTGCCAGAGTGAACCATGTAAAATGCAGGTCTGATTTTTGCCACTCCTGTGCTTAAAACCTTCCAGTTGTTTCCCTCAAGCTCAGAGTAAAATCCTGTGTCCCTCCTCCAGTGTCTAAGGCGCTGTGTGATCAGGAACCTGGCTGTCTCTACAACTGCATTTCCTGCTGCCCTTCTTTCCCTGTTTCGCACCAGTGACACTGACCTCTTTGCTTCTCCCTTGCACACCTGCGTTCTCCGCAGGGCCTTTCTGTCTCTTCTCTCGGCTGGAAATGCGCTTCTCTCAGACCCCATGACTCCTCCAAGAGAGCTCTTCACTGACCTTCCTATCTCAACCTTAAGCCTCCTGTCATTCCCTGTTTTGTCTTCACTGATTTTTAGTGCTTATTGTTTCTTTTTTTTTAATATATTTTATTTTTTTACAGAGAGGAAAGGGGAGGGATAGAGAGTTAGAAACATTGATGAGAAACATCGATTCAGCTGTCTCTTTCACACTCCCCACTGGGGATGTGCCTGCAACCAAGCCCTTGACCGGAATCAAACCTGGGACCTCCTAGTCCCCAGGCCAATGCTCTATCTACTGAGCCAAACCGGTTAGGGCTTATTGTTACTTTTTATGTTTGTTTTCGTTATCCATGCCCCTTCCCAACAAAAGGATTGGGGATCTTGTCAGCAGTCTGCTATATTCCTGGTGTCTAGAATTGTGCCTGGAATATTATAAGTCATCAGGCACTGTTCTAAGCACTTTACCTCTATGAACTCATTGAGTCCTCCAGCACCGCACCCCAAAGTATAGAAGTGGAACCTGAGGCATGTAATGGTTTGGTAGTTTTCCCAAGTTTATATAGCTACTAAGAGATGCTATGGAGATTCATTTCCACAGACTGGTTTGGCAGGCCATACTCTTTTTTTCTTTTCTTTTCTTTTCTTTTTTCTTTTTTCTTTTTAAGAGGGGTTGTTAGGGTTAGGGAATCCATACTCTTAACCGCTACACTTGAATCTTCATGTAGGTATTACATAGTCAGTAAATATTTGTTGAATATGCAAATGAATTAATTTAGTTGAGACTGATTACTTCTGGAATTGTCATCTCTGATTTATTCAAAGTTTTGATGGAATACTTGTATTAAAAGGGAATTCACTATTGAATAAAATGAGTTCAATATTATAATCCTATATAATAAAAGGCTAATACGCAAATCGACCAAACAGCAGAATGAACAGCGGAACCGTTATGATGTGCAGTGACCAGCAGGGGGCAGACGCTCAGTGCAGGAGCTGCCCCCTGGTGGTCAGCGCACTCCCATTGGGGGAGCACCGCTCAGCCACAAGTCTGGGCTCATGTCTGGCGAGTGCAGTGGCAGTGGCAGTACTAAGCTTCTGTGGCAGTACTAAGCATGTCTAACTGACGGCTTAGGCCCGCTCCCCAGTCAGTCAGACATCCTCCAAGGGCTCCCGGACTGGAAGAGAGAGCAGGCCTGGCTGAGGGATGCCCCCCCCCCCTCACCCTGTGTGCACGAATTTCATGTACCAGGCCTCTCTAGTATTACATAAAAATAGGTAACATTACAGAGGACATATTATGCATCAGGCATTATGTCAATGCCTTATATATCATGTCATTTATTCCTTTTAGCAGCCTTACAAGTATTAATATCCATATTGTAGAAATTAGGAAACAGGAGTACAGAGAGGTTAAATAGCTTGTCTAAGGTGGCAGTACCAGGATTTAAACCCAAGGAGTTTGGCTCTAGCTTCTCTGTTCTTAACCATTAGGAATAATGACTGTTATTGAAATAACTTGATTTTTGCATAGAGATCACATTTATATCCATAACAATATTTGTATTATATATCATACAATCACCTTTTGAGGTCAGTGGTATTTTTTCAATTTTTTTCCATTCATTAGACTTTTGAGGTCTTATAAGCAACTTGATAACTCTGGATACAGGCAGTGATGGTTTCAAAATTGAGATATATTCTAAATTTGCACACATTTCCATTTTACTACCAGCCTCATAAGGTAAATAGTTCTGTTGTTGGCCATTAAAAAGTAGAAAAGTTTTCCATATGATAAACTGTTTTTTTATTATTTGTTTCTTATTCTTTCTAGTTCTGTCATACCAAGTCACATAGAGTAGTTTAATTTCTCTTCATAAAAAACAAATATTTGAAGATACTGGCTAAGGGTTCTTTCTATTTAATCTTCTGTTCTCTTGGCTCATCTGCTTCCTTGAATTATTCCTCATAGATAGAATAATTCATGGTTTCCAGGGTCTTCACTGTCCTGGATTAATTGTGTCAGCTTATATGAATGACTTATCGTTTATATCTAATTACTAAATAAAATGTCTATGAATATTATTAAATATGATAACTTTGTTGTAAGTGGGTTTCTTGACATGTTTATCTCTACTCAATTTTCAAAGCTTAATGATCATTTAATGTTGTTAATGATTTATAACTTCAAAAATAAGGGCTATTACCCTCAACTCTTAAATAGAATGTTGTATTTCATTATAAAGCATGCTGTTGTCTGATTGCATGAATCTACCTGCCTTTGAGCCTCTACATCTTGCTCAGATCCCTCAAAAGTTTCTAACACTGAACTTTTTATTTTAAAACTTATTTTGTAGAAATAGTTTTGAAGATGTCAATTGGAACAACAAATGACATAGTTGAAAATCAGTGAAAGTAAATTTAATCACTTCCCTTGAAATCTTGGGAAAATTATATCAAAAAAGTGTGAGAAAGCAAAAATTGGGAATTAGTAGTCTTTTAAATCAATAACAACAGTAAAACATGTTCATTGAGAATAGCAGTAACATATAACAAACAAAATTAAAACCTGAAAGTACTCTGATTTAATAATACTTATTATTATAAATCAAATACCATAGAAATATTGTTAGTTTAGCTTATGTTAGCATATTTGTTCTTTTCATCATGCCTCTTGAATTTTTCAGAGCTATTAGTTTCAGAATATTAGAATAACATTTCTTATTTAATTAATGGCTCAGGATATAGGTATAGCTAGGCTACTATTAACAAAAATAAATAGTTTTTAAATAGTTTTTAAAATTATAACTTGAGCCAATGGATAGAGCGTCAGCCTGCGGACTGAAAGGTCCCGGGTTCGATTCTGGTCAAGGGCATGTACCTTGGTTTTAGCACATCTCCAGTAGGGGGTGTGCAAGAGGCAGCTGATCGATGATTCTCTTTCGTCGATGTTTCTAACTCTCTATCCTTCTCTCTTCCTCTCTGTAAAAAACCAATAAAATATATTTTTTTAAAAATTAAAATTATAACTTGAAGCTATGTAACTAAAGATACTTAATTCATTCAGAATTACAGGATAAAGTTCTTCGACTAAAATTTAATATTTCATATATAAAGTAATATTTAAGTAGAAAATATACTAATGTGAATCAATAATTATTTTATGAAATTATAAAAATACTTTTATATCCATAAATTATATATAACTATATTCTTTTAATTAATATTGATTATGAGATCCCTTGTAAGAAGTTTGGGAGAGGCAAACTGACACTAGAGTAAAGAGGATGAGATTTGGAAAAATTTAACTTAGAGAGACACTCATATTCTGTGAATGTCTAGACAGTTAATATATTTGGCTCTGGGAGCCATGCTGCCTCGGTCACAACTGTTCAGCTCTTCTGTTGGCAGGAAAGAAGTCGAATAATGCCTAAGGGAAAGGGGGTGGCTATGTTTCAGTGCAAACTTTACTTACGGACATTGGAATTGAAATTTCATACTAATATTCTCAAAATATTCTTCAACTATTTAAAAATGAAAAACCATGATTAGCTTTCAGGTTGTACAAAAATAGATGGTGGACCAGCTTTGGACCAAAGCCATAGTTTGCCAACCTCTCATTTAGAGGGATGCAGGTCCTCCCTACTTGTTTTAGTTTAGGGAAAGTTTTCCCACGTAGCTTCATATTAGGAACAGTTTATCTTAGACCTGTGGAACCTTGAATCAGTATGAAACCCCTGACCTCTTTCATTCCTCCCCAGAAAATTGGGGGATTTTTCAACTCTAGATTTTTTATATTGGTCTTCTTTTTTCTGTTTCTCCGGTTACATTTTTCTCTTTTACATACCATTTTTCTTGCACGTATGGAATAAAGATATTTTGATGTTCTGTCAGCTAATTCTAACATATATATTAGTTCTGGATCAGTTGCAATTGATTGATTTTTTTTCCCTATTATGGATTGCAATTTTCTGCTTTGTATGCTGGTAATTTTTTTTATTGTTCCTTTATTTTTTTAAATATGTTTTTATTGATGTTAGAGAAGAAGGGAGAGGGAAATAGAAACATCAATGAGAGAATCATTGATCAGCTGCCTCCTGTACACACACCCCTCCCCCACACTGGGCACGTGCCCTGACCTGGAATCGAACAAGTAACCTCCTGGTTCATGGTTGACACTCAACCACTAAGTCAGACCAGCCAGACTGTGCCTGGTAATTTTTTATTGGATGCCAAACATTGTGACTGTTACCTTGTAGGATGCTAGGTATTTTTAAATTTTATAAATATTATTGAGCTGATTTTCATAGAAATAATTTGATCCTTTCAGTTCTTGTTTTTGTTTTGTTAGATATGACCAGAGCTCTGTTTGGTCTCTGGTTAATTTTTGCCCACTGTTGAGACGATTCTTTTTAGCACCCTAACTGATGCTCCTTAAATTTTCCACTCTTGTTGAGAACAGGCTGTATTCCTGGCACTGTTGAGCTCCTGGCACTACTCCCTTCAACTCTGTCATTTGTTTAGCCTCAGGTAGTTCCTCATGTACATATGGTGAGCACACTTAGCTGAGCTCTTCAGAGTCCTCTGGGCAGCTTCCTCTTCTGCACTACTCTCCCCTGTGACTCCAACTATCTTGGCTTATCTGGACTCCTAGCTTGATCTCCTCAGCTCATGGAGACCACCAGGCTGTGCCTGGCTTCCCTCTCTCTGTGTCACTCTCTTCAAGTAGTAGTTAGGGCAGTTAGAAAGTGCACCTTGATCCCTGACTGGTTTAGCTCAGGGGATAGAGCATCGGTCTGCATTCTGAGAGGTCCCAGGTTGGATTCTGGTCGAGGGCATGTACCTTGGTTGTGGGCACATCCCCAGTAGGGGGTGTGCTGGAGGCAGCTCATCGATGTTTCTCTCTCATTGATGTTTCTAGTTCTCTGTCTCCCTTCCTCTCTGTAAATAAGTAAATATTTTTTTTTTTTTTTTTAAAGGCACACCTTGGTTGTTTCCTGTCTTAGGGATCACTGTTGTCCTTTGTCTACTGGACAATGCCTTGAGTGCTGCCATTTTGTGTATTTTTTTCTTTCTGGATTTTAGTTATTTGAGATGGTCCTTGTTACTCCATCTTGATTGGAAGCAGAAGTAAGACCACTTATTTTAAAATGAAAATTAAGTAGTATCTTGTTTAATAAAGTCCTAATTTATGAATGAAAAGTCAGTTGAACAGTAATTTTAAGGAGTAGAATGCATAAGGAGCATAAATAATTAAAATACAAGGTGAAATATGGTCACTGACATGAATATGGTATCAGTGAAGTGCCATTGGAAGTCCAGATGAGGAAAGAACTTGTTTGGGAAGTCTGGCTGAAGCAGAGAGGGGGAGAGGAAAGGCATGTATTATGTCTGAATCTAGAACCAAATTCTTGAGTATTGAATGAGATTCAGTGGTAGAATAGTTTCAGAGCGTTTAAGACTAGTCAAACTAAACGTAAAATTAATTAACAAATATGTGCACAAGGTCACAGGGAAAATAGAGTTCATGTTTTTGTAATTAAGCATGATTCGTGGTCTCTTGTAGAAAAGGAGAAAGATCCTTTTCTCCTGTGGATTCCCTATTATTGCACTCCTAGCAGATAAGGAAGGAGAAAAACCAAAGTACTATTTGTTCACTTAAACAGTGTGGAAGATAAGGGCACTTTGAGCTGTGAAGACTTAAAAACATTAAGGAGTTTGGATGGCACTAACGGACCACCAGCTTACGCAGACCACCAGTTGGCAACTGCTGGTTTAGAGCTTTCTTGATTTCAGTTAAAATGGTTGCCAGACAATCATTTCCTAGCAAAGCAACTGTGACCAAAAGTTTATCCAAGTATATGCATTAAACTTTCCTCTCTTGAGGAACCAGGAGACGTTTCTGAGAAAATGCTCATTTGTGTGTGTGTTGGTTTAATTTCACTTAGCCTATCTTTTTAATAATAAAAGGGTAACATGCTAATTAGACCGGATGTCATTCCAGACACCCTTCCTGACAAAGTGGGGTGATCAGAGGATTGCCATCCCGGGTCCTGGATGCCTGCAGGCAGCTGGAGGGAGGCCAGCCTGGGTGCCAAAGGGCGGCAGAGGGAAGCAGCTTGGGTCCTGGTTACTGGAGTGAAGTTGGTGCCAGCAGCCAGGAAAGAAGGCCTACTACTCTTGCATGAATTTTCGTGCATTGGGCCTCTAGTGTTTTATATAAAGCCTTTAGTAAGAAGAATGTGGTTCTCCTTTATTTGTATTTCTATGGCTGTTTATATTTAAAAAAAAACAAAACAAAAAAAAAAAACTATGAAGAACCTTTAAGGTTATCACTCAGCTGTTGGGTCTTATATTGTGGACTGTATATATACTCTTGCACTTTTTTTTTCCTTCACAGCATTGATGATTATCTCTGCCACTTTTTTTTTAAGCCAAAAGCAAAAGATTTTGTATATAGGATCACAGTTCTTAACAGATAACCCATTAGGTAACTATCCTTCTCGTTTTACAGATAAAAAAGAAGGCATCAAGCCAAAACTGGTTTGGCTAGATGGATAAGGGTGTCGGCCTGCAGACTAAAAGGTCCCGGGTTTGATTCCTGCCAAGGGCATGTACCTTGGTTGCCAGCACATCCCAGTGGGGGGTGTGCAGGAGGCAGCTGATCAATGTATCTCTCTCATCGATGTTTCTAACTCTATCTCTCTCCCTTCCTCTCTGTAAAAAATCAATAAAATATATTTTTTTAAATAATAAGGCATCGAGAGGTTAAGTGACCTGTCCATAGTCACTCTGCTAATTGGGTTAGAACCCACGTTTATCATATTCCCAAGTTTATACTATTTACCTCTTTTTGGAGGGTGATACTATTGCATACAGTTTAATATGAAGAATACAGGCCATAATATTTACTTAATTTTTTTATATATATATAAGAAAAATCTGTAACTCGCCTATGGCCAAAACCTTAAGAAATGTTAGGTTCTTCTGGGATGACTGTAGAATTGATCAATTTGACTATTCTATAAACAATTTAGTTTCCTGGAGTTTTATCTTATGCTCAGAGGTTTTGCAGTTTGATTGTTTAGTATTTCATATGGGAATATTTGTGCAGGGTCAGAGCAAAATCCAAGTATTGGTTGCTTAGAGTAGCTCTTAGCCTCTTTTGGCAGGGGAACAGATAAACAACTTAATGACACTTTGTTGATTGACTCTTTCCATTACAGAAGATAATACTCAGTTTCATATGGTACATAATGTTTCTTCTTCACTGTAAGGCCTTGTTATCACAGGATCACATATTCTTAGAGCTAGGGTGGTCTTTATTTTACAAGTCAGGATACAGATCTAGAGAGAAAGTGAAGTTGTCCAAGGTCACATAGCAATATAATGGCAGAACTGGAGTTAGAACTCATTTTTCCATAATCTCTGTCAGTATTATTTCTACCCTCACTCAGATCCTCCTCCTAGGATGTTCAGGCTTTTAACAAAAGATGTTTAATTTAGAGAGGCTAAAATTTCAAGTCCATATGCTGCTTTTTCCTGAAAGGGAAAAAGTTCTAATGAGTAAAAATCATGTATCTTGGGCATTCTTTGTTAGAAAATTGTTCTTGAATGAAGCTAGTCTAGTTGATGTTTTAATGATAATAACCAGTTTGTAGCTATAAAAGATTTTAAGTGGGAAGAAGAAATAGATATATGCCTTTTGCTTTTTTTTTTTTTTTTTTAAGTATACTTGAAGATTTGGGGGGTCTTTGTTTTTGAGAATTTGACTTGGCATGGAAAGATAGGAAGTATGGAGTGAAATCTGGGTATGTTTCGTTACTAAGCAACCATTGAAATATAGAAGTACAGACAGCTGCTTTTGGTGCTTTAAGAGCTGGTTTTAGACCTCCACTCTTAGTGTTTCTGCATGCCACCTTTCTCTATTGAATGTCCTTCCTTACTCTGAGACAGGTTTTCCTGTTCTTAATGACAGCTACTCTATGATAGCTTCTTGATGACTTCTCTCAGTAAAGGACCCTTATTTCTTTTCTAGGTTTATTTGTCTCGTTGTGATAAAGAATTACATACTGCAGTCACCAGTTAGATCTCGTTGCTGTTCCTGACTGAAGGGTCAGAGTCCGTGGCAGGCCTTATTGATCCACGTGTTAGAGATCATGGGGGTAAAGGGAAATGTTCTCCTCCCTTTAGGCTGTGTTCTGATCTTGACACAGTTGCATTCATGAAGAAGGAGGGATGTGTGATGAGTTAGGCATTCTGATTGGTAAATTCTTGATTTTTGTTTTGTTTTATTTTCTGAGAGCGATTAGACCCTTGAAATTTGTTTGTATTTGTCAGGACTTAGAATAATGTGTTTACTTTTTTCTTTATTTCTTTTTTTTAAACATCGCCTGAGGGGCAAGGATATTTTTTTCTACTAGAGAGAGTGGAGTGTAGGGAGAAGGGGAGAAGAGAGGGAGGGAAGGGAAGTTAAGGGAGGGAAGGGGGGTGCGTACAACCTAGCCTGCACCCTCTCCAATCTGGAACCCCTCAGGGGATGTCTGACTGCTGGTTTAGGCCAGATCCCAACTGGCAGTTGGACATCCCTCTCACAATCTGGGACTGCTGGCTCTTAACCATTTGCCTGCCTGCCTGATTGCCCCTAACCACTCTGCCTGCCAGCCTGATAGCCCCCTAACCACTCCCCTGCTGGCATGATTATCCCCAACTGCCCTCCCCTGCCAGCCCAATCGCCCCCAACTGCCTTCCCCTGAGGCTGAGGGGCCTGGGGGACTCTGGCTGGATAGGGCAGGGCTGAGGGAACTGGGGGACTGAGGCAGGCTGAGGGGGTTGGCGGACTCAGGCTGAATGAAGCATGCGGCGCCTGCGGACCCACAGGGCCGAGGGGAGTGGATGCTGCCATCTTGTGGCTGTGGGTGCCACCATCTTCTGGGGGTGTGACAGTCAATTAACATATTCCCTGTTTCTTGGCTGTTGGTGCTGCCATTTTGTGAGGGCAAGACAGTCAGTTAGCATATTCCCTCTTCATTAGATAGGCTTTTTCTTAAATGTAGAGCAAGACTCGGGTGATTTTCTTAACCGACATTCCCTAAAAACAGAGCCTGAGACAAAACTCACCTGCTGCTACTTTATGAGGGAGCACAGTCTCAGGAAAGCAGGGCTGAGGAAAGGTGCTTGAAAACCAGGAAGAAACACTGGCCAAAGCTTTGTCACAGGTATTGCTGATTGCGTGGTTTCAATAGACGTCCAGCGAGGTTGTATAGTTATTGCTCCTCTGACCAGTGCATCCAAAAGGGAATATGGGGGAGGAATTTTCTGTACTGGTTTCCTCTCATCTCCTCTCCGTCAGTTTCCCATATAAACAGTTAACACTCTTGCCCCCTTCAGTGGCCTGCCTCAGGGAAGGTCCTACGAGCTGTGTACACAGATTTGCAGAGTGACGTGCCATTGAAGCCTGGAAAGGTGAGAGGAATCAGTAACCCTTAGTGGCAGCCAACCTCTGTCTTCTAAGAAATTCTTAAAAGAGCATCACTCCCAAGAGGGCTGACCATGGGAAGAGTAGGCGACCTCTGCTTTTTATCATAAACTCTTCTTTACCCATTCGATTTGCTATCATTTACATGTATTACATTTGGTAAAAATAAGATTTAAATTATAAGGGAAAATTAGTTACCAAAAACACCCTAGAAATAAATATCAAAGTACTTTTCCCATGGATTTGGAAAAAATTAACTTCATATATTGAAAAATAAAATCTAATTAGTAGTATAAATCAGGATCATCTTTTGTAAGAAAATGGGAAGTGGGACTTCTAGAATTGATCCTTTCCCCTTTATCACCCATTCTTGCCTTACACCCCCTTACCATGCAGTCCCCTAGGACTGAAACCTAGGTGTAGTGTAGTCTGCCCCCATGCCCATTGCCAGGCTATGCTGATTCTACCTTTGGATCGTCTCTGATGTCCCCTAACCTAGTTCCCCCTGCCTCTACTATAGTCCATAGTCTTACATACGTTCCATTAGAGTTTGTGGTATCCTCACAGGTCTCTCTCTTCTCTTCCTCATGTCACTTATGGTTTTCTATGCTGAGTTTTTGGTCTCTTTTTGTATTAACTTTGGTTATAATGTTCAAAAAAATAACAAAAGTCTGTAGTTATTTGTTCACTTTACTGGGTTGTATATTTCCTTTAACAAAATTCATTGAGTGCTTTTAAGGCAGTCACTGGGGATACAAAGATGAATTAAACCTGGACAATAGCCATCACTCAAAGAGTCCATGTTCTATATAGACAACAGATGGGTAAAGAAGTAATCGGGATAGAATAGAAGTGCTATAATAAAATTAGGTATTAGGTTCAAGAGTGGTTTTATTTTTTTCTATTTGGGTGAATCAGAGAAACCTCAGGGAGCAGTAGATGATCAAACTAAATATTAAAGAGTATGTTCAAGTTGGTCAGATGGGTAGAAAGGAGAAAGACTTTCTAAGCAGAAAGAATAGCAGGTGCAAAGAAACGGGAAAGTGAAACCGCAGAAGGTGTCTTGTAGGATTTGATACACATAAGACTACCACCTGTCATCTCTCAGTTGGGTTGTAGAGATCTGCCTGTCTTTGCTGAGTATCCAGTAAACCCTAATCTGACCACTGTGCTCTCCTGCCCGAAACTCATTGGAGAGGAACAACCCAAATCCCTGCAGTGGTTTAAAGCTTTACAAGATTTCTACCCAACATGGCTCTTAAGCCACTGGCACCTTTCTCCGTCTTCTGCCACTCCGTTCTTTCGCTTATTCCAGTTCAGCCATATGGGCCTCCTTGTTTCTAGTTCCTTCAATGAGCTGAGCATGTTTTCACCTCTGAGCCTTCCAGTTTGTGTTCCCTTTGTCATGAGTGCTCTTCCCCCAGGTAGACACTTGGCTTGCTCCCTAAATTTCTTTAGGTCTCTGCTCAAATGTTAACTGCCCTGACCACCCTGTTTCAAATAGTGATCCTCCATGCCTCCAACCCTGAACTCATGTATCCTCTTCTTTGTTTTATTCTTCACCAGAGCATACCATCTGCTTCATGTTTTTCTTTGCCTGTTATTTGTCTCTTCCTACTAGAGTCAAACACTGGGACAGAAACTTTGCCTATTTAATCATCATAACTATTTGTTGGCAAGAATTGAAGTTAAATAGATGAAGTAATAAGCAAGGGGCAGGACTTCGGCACACACTGAGGTGTTTGGACTTGAGACTAAAGGTGTTGAGGAACCTAGGATTTTTAAGAAGGGAATTCATTAACAGTATCTGACTTAGGTTTTATTTTAGAAATAGCATTCTAGCAGCTGCTTAGGAAATTGATTACTTTGAGGTTAAGAAGAAAGAACTATTCAAAGAAATAATTCTTTTGGATAAGAGTAAGAGTCTTATTTATTTTTTTCACTTTTCACAGTGCAGGACATGAACTCTCTTGAGTGGCCTTTCAGTTAATATTCGTATTTAATAGAACTGTAATAACTCATTTTCTGTGGTAAATATTTATGAATTATTATATTGTGGTAAGCTTTCTGCAGCGTTCCTAAAACTGTTGGGAGAAAGGTTTCTTTTCTTTCTTTTTTACAGACTTTCTAATTTAGAAACAGATATTCAACTACCTGGTTAATTCAATTTAGCAAGCATTTTCCAAAGATCAACTGTTATGTGCATATGATTTGGTGAGGAAGTATGTGATTCAGACCCTGATCCACTTAGGAGCTTTACTTATGAAATTAACCATCATGTAACTGTGTTTCAGATAAAATGCTGCTGGGATGGGTTTAGGGAAATATTGTGTCTGTTACTGTATGTGTATCATCTAAATCATTCATTTTAAAGAAGTGGACTATAATAGGACATCAAGTGCAAAATCTATGAGGAATAATTAAATATTTTATGATGTAGGAGGCACTACAAAATCTTGCTAATGTTTTATTCTGAAACTGAGTTATGGCTATATTCAAAGATATTCCAGTTTAATGTTTAGTATACAGAAAATGCAAACTTAATTGTTTGCATAAAGATAAAATAAAGAATAAATTATTTTAAACTGTAGTGAAAAAATTGACAGAGAAAAAGAATAACCACTTGTGTGTTGTATAAACCAATAATGACATTGAATAGAATAGACAACCAATCAGTAATTATGTGTGGGGCCTTCCATTTCCAAGGAAGCAGGAAGCTGACCAGGAGTATTTCTCATCTCTTATTGCCGGTGGAATGCATGATTTGTGAATGTTTGTGGTTCTAAATGCTGTTTTCAGGAGCTAGGGAAGAAAGAGCTTTTAAGAGGTTGGAAACATTAAACTATTACAGGGTTGGTCATTTTTAACCTAATAAACTATATTGGTTTGAATGACTTAGTTCTGAAATATTTATTTATCTGTTTAAATATTCATTGCTTTGAGATGGCAAAACTCAGCCTCAGGGGAGAGGTGAGCTGGCTTTTCTCTGAGTAATTTGAAAGAGGTAGAGTGTGTGTGTGTGTGTGTGTGTAAGACATGATGTGCTGGCAAGTTTGCTGTATTGTTGGCCAAGCTTAGACCTGTCCTTGGACTTGCATGTACCAGATTCAGTAATTATTTTTATTCTAAGTATGTTATATTCCCTGATTTATTTTTTATTACTTATGGGCTGTTTGCAAAAGCTCAGGATTGCACTTAGTTCCCGCCTGCTCTCCATCTCCCCTGGTGAGAATAAAATTAATAACTGCAGCACACTCCTACTTTGAGTCCTAGTTTTTCAGTTCTTCCCACGCTAAAAGAAGGACCCATTCATTTTTAGGCTTGCATTTCATCTGTAGGTCCCATATAAGAAGGCAGTCCTCTCCTTTCAGGTAATTTACATTTATCGCCACTATTATCTTCCTCTCATAACCTATTCCTTCCCTAATCTCTGGCCTTCTAGAAGTGTAGATGCCTCAGGTCATTTTTTAGAGGCACCCGACACCACCAAACCATCTATACCTGTAGAACCAGGACCCTATTTCAACTCACTGAATCATCATCAAGGGGGAGGACCTTAATTTAAAAATAAAATAAATGTATTTTAGTCACAAAAAAATCTGGGAATCTCTGCACTCAAGGAACCAGGTAGAAGATGAGTCTGGGTGTGGGGGCTAAGTGTAGTGAAGTGGGTCCAAGTGGATGGGGTTAGTGACCTTATTGTTCAGACTGCAGCAGGAATAGAATTCTTTTCTTGGAATCCAACAATACTTCCCTTCAAGTTAATATTTCAGCTGGTGGTTGGATTTTTATTGCTATGATTATTATCATGTGTTCCTCAAAATCTATTTTTGAGAGCTTCTTTGAGATCCCAGCTATCAACTAAGTTATAGACAACCAAATGAAAAATGAACTGTTGGAATTCAACCTGAACATAAAAATTGGAGAGGTTTTTTCTCTCAATTTCTAATTTACCTTCAAGTTGTCTAACATTTTTTGGTTCTGGGGTATGATTTATATTCATTGTGAGAGAGAAAATATGTTTATAAAAACTTTATTTTGCCATTATTTAATTTTAAAATGTAGGTTAATTGAGACTCTAAAATGAATTTTTCTTTGTCTAGTAAATGAGCATTGTTTTATTTTTGTACATGTTTGTTCATTCATTTTATTTTCTGGATTTTCTTTTTTCTATATAGTTTTTAAATTTTTTTTTTTAAAAGTTGATTCACATGATCTTAAATCCAGTTCAATGTTCTTTCTATGATAACAGTTATACCGCTCTTTTTTCCCTTTGGTTAGATATATCTGGGCAGAAATCATTGCTTTTAGTTCAGCAGCTGAGAAAAATAAGAGGTCTTTCCTTAGGCACTGTCAACCTAGAGCACACTGTAAACTTTTATACAAAGACGGGTAGAGTTTGAAATCTGAGCCTATCTAAGCAAATCCCAGCGGACAAAAATGACATCATTTGTAAAATGCATAAAGGCAAAAATATTTCCTTTCTATTACAATCCTAGAGAACTAATTTACTTTTATCTATACAGCCTTTCGAAAATGATTAGTGACATTGGCAGGGGTTAGTAAACTGGTGAAAAGGTGTTCTACGTCAGTAACAAAAGTATTATTTCTATGTTGGTGAGTATAAAATTAATATTGATCTATTTCTGTTGGTGACAGAATGGTGACCCATTCTGATAGTAAGTATAATATGGGAATTGGGAAACTTTTAGAATTTTCAGCAGCACAAGAGCTGACTAGATATATCAATGGGATACAGGATTATCAAACTAAAAATATTAGAATGAAGTTGAAAAATAAATGGGAAGATATAAACAAATGAAAATACCATTCTCTCTCCAAGATTACATAGACTTTAAGAGTCTCATGCTCTACCGACTGAGCTGGCTGGGCAAGACTACATAGACTTTAATATAGGAAAATGAATACAGTTTCATTGTGGGCCATTCTTTCTATGTTCTCCAAAGCATTTTATGCTTAGCTTTATTTGTATCACAAATGATATTGATGTTTATGTGCCTTTCTCACCTGTTAAACTTGATCCTCTGAAAGCAAAGTCTTCTATTTGCTCTTGTGTCTTCCCTTTCCTCCCACAACTAGCATGTTGTAGATGCTTAAATGTCGGTAAGTAATTGATGAAAGTAATCCTCAGAATAATTAAGTAGGAACAGAAGCTATGCTTAAAGAACAATAACAAAGCAGATTCATTTACCCCAAGCAGTATATAGAGCAAAATGTCATAAAGGATAGGGAGAGGTTTCAAGTAAGTCTAGTTCACTGGGGGGGAAAAAATGTTTTAACTCAATTAGCAGAAGTAAGAAGGTAATAAATTGACTTAGATATACAGAGTTTGTAATGTTAGGGGGACTCTGGAGGTGGACGGATCCAGTCTGAGTTGGAAATGTGCACCTGGAAGAATTGGAAGCAAGGAAAGAAATCCAATTAGGATGACTGGTGCCATATTAAGGAGTTTCACTTGCTCTCATTTAATCCTCACAACAACCCTCTAAAGTAAATCCAGTTTGCAGCTGAAGAAACGGGCTGGAAGGTTAAGTAAATAGTTTATCCATATCTGGTTAGGCATAGTTAGGACTTAAACTGGGGCCTGTCTTTCTTCTTTCTACTTTAGCTCCCGTAAAAGCTTGGGAGAAAGGACATGGTTAGACCTAAAAGCTACTTGAAAGCCACCTATAATAGTTGAAGTTCTGAGATTGCAGTGGGTAAGGGAATAGACTGATAGAGGGGCTGAGACTTGGTCTTGGGGTTATGCATGTTTCCTGTTGGATGGTAACTGATGTACTGTGATAGTATATTTGAATTTAGAGTTAATACATTTGACATATTTCACGTTGTACACAAAAGACTATATATGATCATGTGTCACTCTGTTAGTTACTATTATACATGTGATTTATAGGAAAAAGACATTTTGTGGCTGCCTTTGTGCTATAACAGCAGAGTTGAGGTGTTGTGTCAAATACTATGGCCTGTAAGGCCTAAAATATTACTACCTGCCCTTTACAGAAAAAGTGCTGAGCCCTGCTTTCTATGTACTTCCTTTCTAGGACTGCCTACAGGGAGAAGGGATTATTTCAGTCAATTCTTTTTTTAAAAAAAATATATTTTTATTGATTTTGTACAGAGAGGAAGGGAGAGAGATAGAGAGTTAGAAACATCGATGAGAGAGACTCATCGATCAGCTGCCTCTTGCACACCCCCTACTGGGGATATGCCCGCAACCAAGGTACATGCCCTTGACCGGAATCGAACCCGGGACCCCTCAGTCCCCAGGCCGACGCTCTATCCATTGAGCCAAACCGGTCTCGGCGATTTGAGTCAATTCTTTATGGCCAGCTAAGTTTTTCATTATACATGAATATTCTCCTTAGCAGATGCAGCTTGGGAAAGGACATTGATCCCTATAGTAACAGTCTGGCTGTGTTTGGGAAAGCACCTTATGTGGGAATATTGAATAGTCTCCATTCATTGCAACACAGAATTAGACTTAGGAGTTGTGTATATGACTGGGGGAAATTGGTTAAAGACCCACTCACTGGAGATGCCACCTGGAGTAGTGACTAGAACACTGGCTTTGAGTCTGCTCATGTCAATTACCAGCTGAGTGGTTTTTGATAAGATACTTAACCTTTCAAAATGTTGGTTTCCTTCTCTGTAAAAGGAGAGTAATAGGAATACTTATTTTATAAGGGTCTGAGAATTGAATGAATACACACACAATCACACACACACACACACACACACACACACACACACTGCTTAGTGTATTACTTGATACATAATAAGCATTATTATATGTAAGCAGCTAATATTACCAGGTGAGGGAAGGCCTAGAGGAGCTTGAATGTATTTAGTAGGAAATAGTGAACCTTTGTGTCACCAATTCAGTACTCATATCTACTGCTCTGAATCGTATTGAAGTTTTACATATTTGTAATAACCTCCCTCATGTGACCATTCACTCCTGAGAGGCGTATTTCTAACTTTTGTTATGATGTTTCAGTATCTATGACAGTTGTGGACCCACAGTAGGTATTTAGTTAATAATTCATTTTCTCAGGTGAGAGACACTTCAGCTACTTTAGCCTGTAGTATTAATAACAAAAACATTTTCACACAAATACAGAGGTAAATTCTTGCCCAGAAGTAATCATGTGAACGGTTATCTCCTAGTTTGATGGTGGCTATAGTACTTCTCTTCTGTACTTATAACTCCAGAAATTTAATAGAAATCAGAAACCATTTAACATTTTTAATAATAATACTAATACATGCATACATACTTGGGAAATTTTTCAGACATTGCAGAGTGTATGAGATAAAATATGAAATCACTCCTCTCCCAATTTCATTCTCTTAGTATTTAAGTATGATTGTTTTTGTTTAACAAAAATAAAAATCATTCCTATGAGTAACAAAATATCTATCCAGAATTGCTTCTTGATCTCCCTTTTCTGCCTTTCATCTCCTTGAAACACACAGTTTCAAGGCTACAAGTGGATCCTACAGAATGTTTTTGCCTTTCTTCCCTCATCTCCCACTGCTAATTGATGTTTATATAGTTGGCTGAGCCAGCTTCATGGAGACTACCCCCGGGGAGTGGGAAGACTGTGTACTAGTGTGCTGCAGTATGTTCCCCACAGGGCTGGGTGGGGAGCGGAGCCCAGGCAGAGCACTCCAGTCCCCTCCCTTTGCCATGTTATTCATAACTGGAAAGAGTGTCCTTTAGCCTTTACCAGTCATTTAGTGGACCCTCCCTGAGTCCTATAAGATCATACTTATCCTGAAGTTGGAGTGTGGATCTGTGGAGACCTTTGGTACTCTTATCTCTTTCATTCACCAGTCCACCTGAATTTGAAGGTTCGCTTTCATTCTGTCTTCAGGCCAGTAAATCCTGCAAGGGCTTCTGAAGCATACTGCTTCATATAGGTGGGTGGGTGAGTGAGTGGGTAGATAGGTCGGTAGAGATAATAACATTGAGTTGATAGAAGGAGAGGAAGAGAGTTGTTTTACTTGTAGGATGCCTAGAACAGCTATGGAGAAATCATCTACAATAGCCTAACATTAAGATAATGAAAATAATTTATACAGTGATGGATGACGATAGTAGACTTTTCCCCTGAAAAATCATAGGTAAAAATTTAAAGTTTTCATAGCATAATTTCTAAGAACTAAACAAAGAGAAGATTTTTATGTAAAGCAAACTTTCGTACCATGTAGAGATTATTCTTGGACACTGGAGACTGCTGAATTTTGATGCTGTGTAACTAAAATGAAAGACCGTTATGAATCTTTATCTCTAGGGAATGTCACTCTCATTTTCTTAAGAATAGCACAATAATTCAGTGCGTCAGCATATTGGCTTCCTCTTATTGATTCCATTTTTCTTTTCATTCTCTTTTATATTAAAAATACTTTATAGGCTTTATTACAAAAGTAACATATGCTTATTATTAAGCGTACAAGAGAACTTGGGAGTTGGGGATAGATATGTTTGCTGTTTTGATTGTGGTGATGACTTCATTATGTGTACATATGAAATGTGTACATATATATCAAACGGGCTATATTTTATACTATAAATAGATACAGTTTATTGTATGCCAGTTACTCCTCAATAAAACTTTTTAATTTTCTGATTTAATGACTAAAAACTAGACTTTGTTGTTAATATGTGTTTTCATTTGTTAGAGATTGAGCATGTTTATTGATTGGATCAGCCATTTGTATTTCATCTTCTGTGAATAATTCAGTTTGCCTCTTTTTCTGTTGTATTTCTTTTCAATTTGTGTAACTTAGTCTTGCATTAGTAATGATAAAACTCGTTGTGTCTTTCTTACCTGTTGAAAATATTTCCCCCTGGTTGGCTTACTTTTGATTTTGAGGTCCATTTCCCCCCCTTTCTTTTTCCCTCCCTATGACTTACCCTCTCTTTTTTCCTTTCTGGTTTTTAGGTTTCCTGTCTCACTTAAGAATTTTCCAGACTCCAGTTATACTCCCAAATTATTTTATTATTTTTATAGTTGTTATGTTAGATTTTATTTTATTTTATTTTTATAGTTGTTATGTTAAGATTTTATACCTTCTGGAAATTTTTGTGTGTGTGGACTATACACTAAAGGGTTAATTTTATTTTCTTTCTGGAAAGTACCCAACTTTTACAAATACCATAGGATAAATACCTCCTTCTTCCCTCAACACACACACACTCTTACCTAAACACACACACACACACACACACACACACACACACACACACACTGAATTGAAATGCAACCTTTATCTTCCATTAAGTTCTCAGATAAGCTCCACTCTTTTTGAGGATTATCATTGTTCCATTAATCCCTTTGTATATTCTTACTGTTTAATCACAGTAGTTTCACAGCAAGTGTTAATACATGATAGAGCATGCCCCTCTTCATAGTTTGTCATTTTCCAAAGTTACCTAGTAGTTTTTCATATACAAATTGGAAAGGTATTTAGTTCTAGTTCCTTCCCCAGACACATTTGCTTCCGATTGGAAATGACATTTTATTTTTGGGAGGATTAACATTATTGCATTAAGTATTCCTTTTCATTCATCTTTTCTGCTTTATTTTATGCAGAATAACTGATTATAGTATTGATGGTTGATTCTTCCTTTAAAAATAGTGTGAGACTGTAGAGGGCCAAATGGGAAGACACCTGGACATTCTATAGGTTGTTGTTGACTGGGCCCGGGATATTGGCAGAATCATGTCAGATGTACTCCCGCCCTGGGAGTGCGGAGATGTTCTTAGTTCCTGACTAATGTGTTTGTTCAGGAGGAAGGAGTGGGTGGAACCTGGGTTCTCCCAGGCTCCTTGTTTTCCTTTGAAACCCCTTGTCGGATTGGAGTATAAATAGATGAGCTGCGTGGCTCTGGAGGTTGTCAGTCTGTCTCTCCAGCAGAGGTGGTCAGCAGCCCTCCCAGCTCCCAGCTTGAAATCTATCTCTGTGTCTTCTCTCTTTATTTCTAATATTTCTCAATCACTGGGCACCTCCACTTAGAACCGGTTCATTCATCTCTCTTTCCATGCAGGACATGGAAAAGGGAGATCCCTGCAGCTTCAGGCCCTCGCATGAGGCCTTTCTGTAACTGGATGTGTTTTGTTTGTGATAGTGTGAGTTTTAATGGCCATCAAGTTAATGTTAAAAGCCTGGCATGAGGTTTAGAAAATGCTGCTGAAGGTTCTGTTTCCTGCACTTCTCAGTGGGTAGAGAATCCCTTCTCGAATTGAGGAAATTGGGAGGAGTGAGAAAGGAATCATTGCTTCCTTGTTTGAAGGAAGTGATGCTCATCATTAGGAGGAAACTAAGTGTCATACACCCAGATTTTCTTTGATCCCTAAGGATTTGATATCTAAAATGTGAGGTGGGAAGGGGAGTGTTCATCAAAATGCTAACATTTTGAAGCCATCTCTGCCAACAATTTCCAGAAGGACAGAGGTTCAAGACTGCAGATTAGCATGTTTTCAGTAAAATTACGGCTTTGCTTTTCATGGAATAAAATGGGAGGTCAGGAGGTGAACTGTTGAGGAGGGAGGGTTTTGCCAAATGTATTACCCAAAATTTAAATTCGGATTTTGTATGTGAACTCAAAGAACAGAAGTAAGAGGAGGACTGTGGAACTAAAATGGCTTATAATAATTTCTATAGTTACTGCACGTTCTTTATGATATATCAAATATCACACTAGATCCCAAGAAAGCAGGTGGGAATGGATATTGTGTGGAGGAGTCCTGCTATGTTGTTAACCTGATAGTGTTGGCAGTAATTATGGAAAACTTCTTGAATATTTTGAAGTTAAGGAAAAGTATTAACCCGGTAGCCAGAATTTAAATCTGTACCTTGAAATTCAAAGGTTAATTCTTTTTTATAATATACTTTCTCCTGAACTCTATGCTCTTAAAATTGGAATGTCTCTGTTGTGTAGTTTTGAGAATTCCATTTATAATGTCATTCTATTGTTATAAATTGCAATTTAATGAATTTGATTTGTTTCCCCTAAGAATCACTAAAGGAATAGAATGCCCTAAGGAGAATACTAAAAAAAAGAAAAGAAAAGAAAATACTAATGGCAAAAACTAATTTCAACTCTTATAATTTATTTTGTATGAGAAATTTCCTGGCATTTTTTAAAACTTGAAGTAAAATTTTTCTCTCTGGTAACTAGTTAACTTGAACTGATCATGGATCTGTCTGGTAATCACAAATTGACTGATGTTGGGTATGTGTTTTTGTGAGCATACATCTATATATACTAGTGTCCTGATGCACTAATGAAGATTCTTGCAAGAATGGGCCTTCGTTCCCCTGGCAGCTGGCGCACTTTGCTCTGGCTGGAGCAGCCTTTCCGTTCCAGCCTGGAGCCACCTTTCTGTCTTACCACTCTGACCAGAAGCCCAAGTGGCTGGGGTGGTGCAGAACTCCTGCATCATCCCAAGCGTACACCCCATCCTGGCTGCTTGGCACCTATGTATGCAAACTAACCCACCATCTTTGTTGGGTTGATTTGCATACTCACTCCTGATTGGTTGATGGGCATCACAAAGATACAGTCAATTAGCATGCTGTTCTTTTATTAGGTAGGGGTGTGTGTGTGTGTGTGTGTGTGTGTGTGTGTGTGTGAAATATTTCCCCCAATTGTAAGGCAGTAGTATTAGATTTTACCTGAGCAGTGAAAGAATATTCAGATAATCTTGAATAATCACCTTAAAAATAATTACGGAATGAGAATTAAAAATCACTTTTTCTCATTTTCTTTCTCACTATTTCTTATAGGGTAACCAGGAGCCAACAACAACTCCTGATGCAATGGTTCAGCCTTTTACTACCATCCCGTTTCCACCTCCTCCACAGAACGGAATTCCCACAGAATATGGAGTGCCACACACTCAGGACTATGCCGGCCAGACCAGTGAACATAACCTGACACTCTACGGAAGTACGCAAGCCCACGGAGAGCAGAGTAGCAACTCACCCAGCACACAGAATGGATCTCTTACGGTATGTGAATTAGGAGGTGGAAAGTGGAAGGGTATGTGTCCTCTTAGAGATCATCACCTTAATTGTCATACCAGAAACCCTTTTGAATTAATTTAGCATTTACACTACATAGCATTTATGTCGATTTAATTCTAATCCAAACATGTAATTAGAAGTTAAGAATTTAGCATTCAAACTCACAGCCCCAGCTCAGGAGCTTCTAGACTGGAGGTGGGTCAGTTTAACAAGGTAAGTGCAGTGGTGAGACTAAGCTTAGGGGGATGCTGCTCTTCTCCAATTCACCTGGAACTTTCATTCTGCAGAGATCTCATGGTCCCTTCTCTGTTCTCAAACACAGTCCCTCAGCAGCATTCTGCACATTGCCTTCTCCCTCCTCCTTGAAATGCTTAAGTCTGTTGGCTTTGTGATCCCACTATTTTCCTCCTAAGCCGTGAGAGTTCTTTCTTAGTCTCTTTTGCTGGTTCTTCTTCTCTCTCCTCAACTTTTAAATGTTGCACTACTTTAGGCCTGGGTAGTATTTTATATTCTCTCTATACTTGTATATAGTTGTGCTACTAAATTTGTCTAGTTTCTCAAGCAAAACCTGTAAGCCGTTCTTGTTGTTGTTGTTGTTGTTGTTGTTGTTTTTCCTTCATCTCTACATCTCATCCATCAGCAAGTATTGGCAACCATAACTTGAAAATATTTTCTTCAAGCTCTTCTCATTATTTTAAGAATACAGCTGGATAGTGTTCATGACTAAGAGGTCAGCTCTTCTGACAGATTTCTTGGGTTTGGGTCCTAATGTGGCCCCTACTTAGCACTATGACCTTGGGCCGGTTATTTAATCTCTTTTCACCTTGGCTTGCTCATCTGTAAAGTGAGGACATTGGTACCTGCCTCAAGTGGCTGTTGGGAGACTTATAAGAGTTTAAGTTGTGTGAAGTAATTATCATTGTCACTACTCTAATTCAGACCTTATCACTTTTTCCTGTATTGCTATTGCCATTCTCCACATAGCAGCCAAGATAGGTGTTTGTTGTTGATGTTTTAAATGCAAATAATGCTATTTTCCTGCTTAATTCTAGTGGTTTCCCAACATACTCAGACTAAAATCCAAACTCTCTACTTGCTTTACTAATCTCTGGCCCCAATCTCTTTGACTTCACTTCTTACTATTACTTACTAAAGTAAAGGAACTGTCTTAAATTAACAATAGGTTTGTATCACATATATATTATCCTACAGGAAATCATATTGTCTGTGGGATTATATAGTATATTTCTGACACTAAAAACACTCTACACTCTACATAGAAATATCTCCCTGTAGTTTTTAAATTCTTTTGCCTTTCCTCTATCAGATTATCAGGGGAAGAGCTTTATTCAGCCATTAAGCCATATGATAAGATTTGTATGTATTTCTTTTAAGAACTTTGCCTGGACTTAAGCTACTCTGTGCAGCCACTAATGTTTCTGCATAGTGATTTTCACTCTCGTTTTTACTTTTAAGCCTGACTAGAAGTCGCCCTGTGTCTCCATGGCTTAGTGGCCAGCCAGTCATTGGGCAGAGGTGTGCTGAAGCATCTCCAGCTTGTAAAGCTTTCACCATCTCTTTGTGGGTGGGAAGCACATTTGGAGTTCAGCCAGTTCTCAAGTTTTCCTTGGATTTTTCTTTCTCTTGGGACCTCTCATATCTCCCCTTCATCCGTATGGATTCATAGTCAGTGAGGAGAGTGTATCCAGCTCTTCTGTGATTGTGTCATTTCCAGGATTTCCCCTTTAGATTTCTGGCTGTCCCACCACTCACTCTCCCTGGTTAGACCACAACCTCAAGCTGGAAAAACTATTTTCCATTAGGTTTCTACTAAGTTTGCCACTTTATACCAACAGAGCTGTGGGTTTTCTGCTGTCTCCTCCAAATGCCTCTGGTTGAGTCCCCTGGTTTCCATGGCCCCAGCCCTGGGCTATAAAACCAAGTTCTCACCAGCACTGCTGAGGGTTTGGGATGGGTTAGTGGGTTAGAATAGCTCCAGGCAATAAGTTTGTAGACTCCTGCTGGTCTTACTATAAGCTCTAGCAATTTTACAAGAAATTTCTCTGTTTATTAATTGCCTTTGATTGATTTCCAGAACCTGAAATGACTGTTGGACAACTTTGTCCAGCGTTCTTATTGTTTTCTTGTTTTGAGGAGAGGATTCCCTGACCTGTTCATGCCATCGTAGCTAGAAGCCCCTTCCCATTTCATGGTAGTTTACAATACTCACTGCCTCTCCTCACTGCTGCCCGTTTCTCTTCCTCTTTTTTCCCTGTTGCCACCATTTCCCATTTTTTTCAGGCTCCCGGATTGTATGTTTCTGAATGGTAGTATTAAAGGCGAGCTCTGTTTCTAAATATAAATCTATACAGTTAAGACCACCATTTGCTGTACAGTTTGGCATTATATTGACCGATTTATGTTCCTGAAGAAATATTTAAATGATAATAGAAATCCATGTGACACCCTGTTTAGATTGTGAATTTATTGGTGCTGAGTAGAAAATGGAAAGTCCCTTTCGAGCTGTGCCTACAAACAGAGATAGTACCAATTTTATAATTTGGGAAATTGCTAACAATGGTAAATTATTAGGGATCTCTGTTGAAGGTATTATATTTTTAAGTGTCATTTTAAACGTGAGTGAATTCGCTGCTCTTAAGCCACTTGCCTTTGGAAGTTGTATGTATGTGTGTGTTCTTGCAGAATGTGTATATATAGAGAAATTGAGGAGGTGAGCAGTGTATCATAAAATCTGGATTTGACAACATTACATATTATTCTGTTAAACTTTTACTACCTAATTAAATGTTTCTTAAAATGGGTGGGTCTGGTGATTCCTGTGGCCAATTAAATTCAAAAGGTAGCTAGGAAGCAATGTTATTTATAAATAAATGATATCTGAACTTTGCATAACACTTTTTATTTAAAAATTGCTTCCACAAACAGTATTTTATTGTGGTTCATAAAATAGCCCTTTGTGGTATATTAAGGTATTCAAAGTCCATACTTTCCCCTCCAGCACTCTGCCTCCCACTGCACAGCAGAAGGCAGTGTGGCTCTGTGCTGGTCCTCTGAGCCAGCGGTCACCAACCTTCTGGACCTCATGGACCATCAGTGCTCTAAGCAGGCTCTCGGCCTCGTTTCCCACTCAGCCAAGTCAATTCTGCTGGAATCCGTGCCTGGAGTGCGAGTGAAGCCCGATTTGTGTATTCTTGATTTAAGCTCAAGTAGAGTCCTAAGCTGACCATTGTGTGTGGTACTTACAAGGTGTGATTTATTCTGTACTTTTGTCTCCCTAACTAAGCTGTAAGAAAAAGTTATTTTTTAAAAAATATATTTTACTGATTTTTTTACAGAGAGGAGGAGAGAGGGATAGAGAGCTAGAAACATCAATGAGAGAGAATCTTAGATCAGCTGCCTCTTGCACACCCCCTACTGGGGATGTGCCCGCAACCAAGGTACATGCCCTTGACCGGAATCGAACCCTGGACCTTCCAGTCTGCAGGCCGATGCTCTATCCACTGAACCAAACCAGTTTCGGCAAAAGTTATTTTTGTTCATCTTTGCATTCCCTGACTTTTCACATATTTGGTTCTTAATAGTTATCAGTAAATATTTCTTGGGGTAAAAAAATGAAAGAAAATACAGATGTGTCAGAAGAGATCTGAGGAGAAAGAAGAGGGTTGGGGGAGGGGAGTGGCTTAGTGGAATGGTGTTGATCTGGGCCTTGTATTGAAAGTGATTAGAATTCGAACATGCGTAGGTGGTGGAGGGAGGAATAGGAAGCAAAGGTGGAGAAATGGGAAAAATCAAAATATCTTTGAATGAAAAGCATGGAGAGTACCTATTAGAAAGAGTATTTGAATACGTAATTGAGAAATAACTTTATTGAAGGTTTTTGTGCAAATGCATGGAAGTGAGAATTGTACTTCAATCTGTGTATGCAAGATGAGTAGAGAAGCCAGGAGACTCTTAAGAAAGTGTCTTAGGCTTGGAGTTGATAATGAGATTCTGGACTAGGAGTTGCAGTGCTCATGTAGAAAAGAGAATTAAAGAGAAATTATGAAGATAGTATATACAGGACTTGACAGCTGATTGTGTGAGTAAAATGAGATCATTGTCAAAGATTGTGTGTTTCTTATGCAATAACTGTGTCCTGAATAAATCATTTTACCTCCCAAGTTCCAGTTTCCTCATCTATCAAACGAATATACCTGACAGGATAAGAGTGAGAATAAATTATAAATGTTTGGAAATTACTTGTTTAAATAGCTCTCTAAGATAATTGCTTTTTAAATCAGTTGTTCTGATTGATATCACTTAAATGTGTTTTTTTTTTTATTGTGAGCTACAACTGTATTTTAATAACTGGTCTTGTTGATGTTGGATAGTCCCATCTTATTGATGGGGAGAACAAAAAAAAGGACTTCTCATACGAAAAGGAGAAATAAGCAATGAAATCTGGAATTTTATCTCTAAAATGGTTTTAGAATTGATTTAACGTTGTGCTCTTAAGATGAGAGCTTGTTTTGACAGTCAGTTGGTCTCACACTGTGCATTAGCGAGGGAGAGCAGTTAGGGGTCTCCCACCTGGGTCTGCAGAGGCTTGATTATCCCTGAGCCTGCTGCAGAGAAGAAAGGACAGCAGTTCCTGTATGTTTAGATGTCTTTCCAAATGCCAGCAGGCATGAAAAACCAAAGTATTTGAAGTAAACAAGCTTTGGTGAATAATCTTCAGATCTAAGGTTCATATTTATATACCTATTCTGCCTCCTTATTAGATTATACATTTCTTGAGGGCAGGAGCCATTGTCCTCTTCTTATTTCTCCTGTTGGTATATAATTGATGTTTATTCTTGGGCTTTCAAGTTTACCGCTAAATAAAGGTGGCTCTGACCCCATATTGTCCACCATCCTCGGTTTCTTCGCTACATCCTTTCTTTGGAGATGCATTCTGATTTTCTTGCACTCTTTTACTGTCAGAAGATCAGTCTAACAAGCTTCCCTTGGAATTATCCACTGACTCCCTTGTGGATTGGTTACTCCCAAAACATAGCCAAAAAGTTGTACCCCTTCAAAATGTTCCCATTTGCCCAAATAAGGACTTCTGGAACATAGTAGGAAAAATAGGGCCCAAATCTTTCTATCACGTGATGTATTGTTGGGCTGTATTACCATCAGCCTGCAGCAGAGGGATTGTTATCAGCACATTCTCCTTCAGACTAGAGTTAGAAGCCTGGGAGTTCATTCAACCACCACCTGCTTTTCCAAGAGACACCCTCATTTTCCCCAGAGTAATAAAAGGTAGAGGATGTGGAGCCTATACAAAGTGTCTACACTCATTATCCATTTGCCCTTAAAAATAATTACTTGAACTCTCCAGCCCTGAAGTTTGATTTCTGTAAGCAGCATGGCAGTTTCAAAGCTAAATCCACGAGGAAACTGGCCTGATCTGAAAATACAAGAGTTGCTACAGAAAAGCACACTCGGAGCCAGGCACCGGTATTTTTGAAGAGAGAAACTTGCCCTTTGAGTCATGTGAGACTCAAAACATCCTTTCAATATATTGTTAATATTGTTAACTTCATGGTTATTGCTTCTTCTCAAGGGTGTGAAGCACTAACACACACATATATCCTTTAGATGTGCTTAAGGTATAAAATACATCCCAGTCTTATTTTATACAAATATGAATTGTTCGAATTGCAATGTGATATAGAAAAATTAATCAAATGTTACTTTTGGGCAACTTTTAAACTGTTAAAGAATAAAATTTAAGATAGTTATTCAGATCTTATTGGCTTCATTCAGTGATTTATGAATTGATTAGCATCCAATCTAGCAGATAGAAAGGAGCTCTGAAGAGCTGTACAAAGCAAGTGATTTTATAGGCCGAAGGGAGCAGGAACAAGGAAGTCAGACTTTGGGGCATTTGCTAATTGGTTAAAGCAGGTTTGCTTTCTTTATGTGAAGGAAAGGGAAATCTTGGAGCTGGATGTGGTACCTTGTGCTGAGCAGGCAAGCTGGTTGGCTGACGTAGGCCTACCTTTTCTGAGAAAGCCAAGCATAGAGATTTTAGTTAGGTTTTGGCTTGTTGGCATGTGCCTGGGCATCAGCAACTCCATTTTGGGCCCAGAACCTTTTAACAGAACCAATGTGAATCTTCCTAAATGAAAACTTTGTTAATATTGCCTGATTTCAAAGCTATATGCATTGTATGGCAATTTACATGGCAATTCTACTCTTACAGTTACAGAAATATCTTTTATTCTTGGGTAAGTTTAGTCTTGAATTTTGCAGTTTTCAGAACCAAATATAGTCAAACGGCAAAGAGATGGAAAATACAACAAAGAGATAAGAAAATGAGAGGACCAGCAGAATATCCAGCATCTAATAATACAAGTTTCAGAAAGAGAGAAAGCTAAAGTATATAGGATGGGAATCATCAGCAAAGTAATTCAAGAAAACTTCCCTGGACTAAAGGGCAGTAATTTCCAACTTATGAGACCATGGGGTTCCCAGCAAAATAGATCAAAATGAAATAAACCTACATGAAGGCATATCTGTGTGGGATTTTAGAACACTGGGTATACCGGAGAAGAGGGGAGGTCAGCCTGAAATGAAATCATGATGCCTTCAGATTTCTCAGCAGCAGCACTGGGAGCTAGACAACCAGTGCAAGTTGCCTTCAGAATCCTAAAGAAATTTTCTTTAACCTAGATTTCTGTACCCAGCCAAACACTCATTAAAATGTGTTGTTTTAATAGATGTTTTAGACATGAATCAGATTCTCAAGAGATTTACTGTGTGGATTGAATTTCCCCTCCTTCCCATTAGCCTTACAGAGGTGAAAATAAATGATTACATCCCAGGAAACAGAAGAAAATTAAATATTGAAGGAAATGTTTACTTCATAAATCAAAATATTATTCCTAAATTAAGAGATTCCTTTGTATCTCATATAAAGTTTTATGATAAAGACTTGGAAGGTTATACTTCAGCTAGTATTGCCAGAGTTCTTTTCAGCCCAGAACAGAACATTGATTCAAGTGTAAATAGTTAAAATATTTTTATGTTTCATAGAGGAATCAGAAAAATTCATCCATTTCCCAATTATACGAATTTTAAAAGTTTGAATTTAGCAAAACAAAACATTTTTAGTCTTCATTTCTAGAATGAGGTTTTGAGACTTAAACTCTGCTGTGCTGTTCAGTGTAAAAGCTCTAGGCTCTGCAGTGTTGACAGATAGCTGGACCTCACTGGGCAGCTGTGTTGTTTGAAGCATGGATGTACAGACTTGAGTCATCAGATCCCATCTAGTGTTGCCACTGCCAGTCCTACTGTAAACTCAGTCACAGACTCCAGCCTCTTGTTTCATCCCCTGCCCAGTGAATAAATTAGGTCAGTAAATGACCAAAGAAGGAAAAGACAGAACCTTCTGAGATTGGTCATATAGTCAGTAAAGTTGCTCAGTGGCTAGAAAATAAAGCAAACCAATGCTGTATTGACTGAGATTTTTCTCAGAACAGGTTAACTGTTCACTTTTAACAAAGATATATCTAAAAACTTTTTCCTTTTCTCTGAGTGTTGTCTGTCTCAATAATCTGTGTGTGTGTGTGTGTGTGTGTGTGTGTGTGTATAAAAGAGGTAATATGCAAATTAGCTAGGATGCTGTACAGTCACAACCATCTCAGGAGAATGCTGTGCGTACAGATGGGTGGGAGGGGACTGTGTGTGCAGTGAAGCAAGCCATGGATGGAGCATGCCTGGAGCATACACACACAGGGGTTGCCCAAGCTTCTGTGCATGAGCTGCAGAGGAAACATCTTTTCTGACCGCTCATTGGCTAAATTCCCCATATGCCACTAGTGGTGTTCTTGGTAACTTGGGTAATAAGAATCCAAGAAGGTGATCTAGGGTTTTTTCACCTCACTCCTGGAAGAAAAAACGACAGTCCGCTGCTGGAAGGGCTAAGAAATGTCATATCCTACCCTAGCCGGTTTTGCTCAGTGGATAGAGCTCCAGCCTGCGGACCACAGGATCCGAATTCAATTCTGATCAAGGGCATGTACCTAAGTTGCAGGCTCCTCCCTGGCCAGGGCCTAGGTCGGGGCTCATGCAGGAGGCAATCAATCAAAGTGTTCTTCTCACATTGATATTTTTCTCTCTGTCTTTGCCTCTCCTTCCATGCTCTCTAAAAATCAATGAGAAAATATCCTCAGGTGAAGATAAGAAAAAAGAAATGTCATATCCTATGAAAGAGACATCTTGAAAATACCTAAAGAAAGTTGTCATTTTTTCATGGTGAAAGGACTGAAATCCATGTTGATGAAAACACCTTGGCAGCTGCGGTGGCTGGCAGTGGCAGCAGCAGCGGGATGATGGGGGTGGCGCCTTCCCCTGGTCAGCTTAGGGGCCTCCCACAGAGTGAGGCCTGACTGTGGCTTAGGTCTGCTTCATTACTTAGGCAATTTTTCTATTTCTCAGATTCCTCATCTGAAAAGTAGGCTAAAAAATAATACCTATTATGTTCTCAAGTTTTTTAAAAAAAGAAAGTACCAACTGTTAGAATTGTTGAAAGAAATACATTAGTTAAAATATAGAGAATATGCCGAAACCGGTTTGGCCCAGTGGTAGAGCGTCGGTCTGCAGACTGAAGGGTCCCAGGTTCGATTCCGGTCAGGGGCATGTACATTGGTTGCGGGCAAGAGGCAGCTGGTCGATGTTTCTTTCTCGTCGACGTTTCTAACTCTCTATCCCTCTCCCTTCCTCTCTGTAAAAAAAATCAATAAAATATATTTTTAAAAATATATAGAGAATATGTAGGCCAGTATTGGCAAATAGTCAACACTATTTAAATATTACTTATTATTAAAAGGCTTAGATAAGAATTTGTTGTATACCGTAGTATACACTCAGGAAATAGATGCTATTTTACAGGATATTTCCATTTTTCAGCAATATTCTGTAAGAAGAAAGTTAATGGTTTTGAAGAGAGGAAAGCATATTAAAGCCACAATATGATGCCACTACCTTTCCTCCTCCCACCAAATAATTTAAATGAACATGGAAACACTAAGAGCAACTAGAACTCTCATACACAGTTGAGTATAAGTTAGTACAGCGCTTTGAAAAAGTGGTCCTCTACTAAGGCTGAACTTATGCATATTCTTAACCCAGCAAACCCACTCCTAGGCTCATTTACACACCCAAAAGAAATGCATGCTCCATGTAACAAGACATAACAAAAATATTCATGTAACAAAGAACTTAATAGCCAAAAACTGGAAGCAGCTCGTATAAATTCTGTATGTTTATAAAACCGGGGGATGAGGAAGATGAATTACGACGTGTATATAAAATATGTGTAAAAGAAGGCAGGCAAAAAAAGTACATATGGTGTGACCCCCCTGGTTTTTGTTCTTGTTTTTTTTTTTTTAGTTCAAAAATGGCAAAACTAATTTTGCCATCAGGATAGTGGTGACCCTTCGGCAGGGGACCTGTGACTGGAGTAGAGCCCAGGGTGCTTCTGGAGTTTTGCTACTTGATCTAATGTGTATTTTCTTTATGAAAATTTGTCCTGCTATATGCTTATTTGTGCATTTGTATCTGGTATGTATGTTAAACTTAAATTGAAAATGTATATTAACTCAAAAAGCTTGAGAATTTTGGAAATGATAATTCACTTTTTCTACTTGCCAAGCTTTCTAGAATTGCCCAGGCTGGGTGGCTCCCACTCATCCTGGCCTTGCTGCATTTGCTGCAGGCTTATGTCCAGTCAGTCACAATTGGGTGTGCCATCACAGCGGCCTGAGCTCTGCGTCTGGCGCCAATTGGTCAGCTGAGCGGCTCTTCCACTATGGGAGCACAGTGGCCACCAGGGAGCAGCTCCTGCATTGTGTGTCTGCCCCCTGGTGGTCAGTGCACATCATAGCAACTGATTGACTGATCAGTTGTTTGGTCGCTTAGGCTTTTGTGTGTGTGTGTGTGTGTGTGTGTGTGTGTGTGTGTGTGTGTGTATGTATATCTATATGTATATAGATTAACTAGAGATTCGGTGCACAAATTCGTGCACAAGTGGGGTCCCTTGGCCTGGCCAGAGCCCTCTCGAAATCTGGGACCCCTCGGGAAATGTCGGAGACCTGGTTTTGGCCTGATCCCCAGAGGCCAGGCCGAGGGACCCCACCAATGCACAAATTCATGCACCAGGCCTCTAGTATGCACATAACATCTTTGGTTAATCTCTTTCTGCCCTCCTCCATGAACCCTTCCTTCTTTGCTTCATCATTCTGTTCCATGTTTCCTGACTGTACATTGAATGTCTGCCCCCTGGTGGTCATTGTGCATCATAGCAGTTGGCCAATCACTTAGGTTTATATATATATATATAGTATTATTTTTCCATATGAACAGTTATAAGCCTACTTTTTTCCACCTGTATATAGAGCTATACTAATAAAAGGGTAATATGCTAATTAGACCAAGAGACCTTCTGGACAAAGCCATGGTGGCAGGGCCCAGGCAGAGGTGGTTAGGGACAATCAGGCCAGAAGGGGAGGGACAGTGGGGGCAAGTTGGGAGTGAACAGGCCAGCAGGGGGGTAGGTGAGTGGTTTAAAGCCAGCTGTCTGGGGGATCCCAGATTGGAGAGGGTACAGGTGGGATGAGGGACACCACCACCACCCTCATACACAAATTTTGTGCACCTGGCCAATAGTTATATATAAAACTGGTTTGGAGCTGGAATCAGTCTTTTTAACTTTTCTAGAGTGATTTTAACTTTTCACGGACATCCTGCAGACCTGAGCTGGTGCTTGCAAAGTTTGATTGGAGAAAGTTTCATGTAGTCCAGCTGAGAGATGTAAGACGCAAGGTTGAAGGTTCTTGATAAGCATTCATTAAAATCAGTGCTCTTGCTTATTTTTGGTGTCCATGATGCGGTTTTAGTAACTTAGTGAGTTCCTTCTTTAGGCGGAATTTGTGTTGCTTAGTTTACATTGTGCCCAGATTGATGATTGAAAACCTGACACTTTTTGCAGGTCATTGCTTCAGAGCTCTTCCTATTTCTGCTATTTTTATATCACATGAATCATTGCACATTTAAGCCATCTGCAAGGCCTGAATGGAATGAGATAAAAGCTGCCATCACTCAGATTGACACTTGAAAAGCTGGAATTCATACGGAATTTATTCCTGATTATCCTTTATATTTTAAAGTCTCAAACTTCATTCCACAATAGTTGCTAACATCGCTAAGAAAAGTATCTCTGATTCACAGTTTTGTTTTATTTTTAGTTGAACATTGGGTCAAAGGGAACGGATTTGTTGTGTCACCCAGAAGAATTGGTTAGGGATTCAATTCTAATTCTACTGAAATAATAAGAATAGTAGGTTCCATCCCTGTTTTAAAATATGTTGGTTTAATGAGCTCAGGTTTGGCATGCACATCAGAGTAAGACATGCGGTTCTGAAATTGCCAGGTGAATGCTTCAAAATAAATGGCTTTTGAATGCTTAGAATATATCATACCTTCTAGGTATTTGCCAAAAGTGTTTCTCAACATAGCACCATTTTTGAGGATTTCTTGGGGGAGGGGGTGGGTGATTAGATGAACACAAGTCTGGGATGCTGCAAAAGAGACTCATGATTAAAAATGCCCCTTCAGAAATAACAAAAATTAGAGCAGAGATAAACGACATAGAGACCAAAGAAACAATACATAAGATCAACAAAACCAAGAGCTGGTTCTTTGAAAGGATAAACAAGATAGATGAACCTCTAGCCAGGCTAACCAAGAAACAAAGAGAGAGGACCCAAATAAAATCAGAAATGAAAGAGGGGAAATAACAACAAACCCCGCCGAAATACAAAGGATTGTTAGAAAATACTACAAACAACTCTATTCCTACAAACTGAACAACCTGGAGGAAATGGACATATTCCTAGAGAAATACAACCTTCCAAAATTCAATCAGGAAGAATCTAAAAATCTCAATAGAGCAGTGACTTGGGAAGAAATTGAAACAGTCATCAAAAAGCTTCCAGCAAACAAAAGCCCAGGGCCAGATGGCTTCACAGGAGAGTTTTACCAAACATTCAAGGAAGAACTAAAACCTATCCTCCTCAGACTATTCCAAAAAATCCAAGAGGAAGGAACACTTCCAAACTCCTTCTATGAAGCCAGCATCACCCTAATACCAAAACCACATAAAGACAACTCAATGAAAGAGAATTACAGTCCAATATCCCTTATGAACATAGATGCCAAATTCCTCAACAAAATTCTAGCAAATCGGCTCCAGCAGAGCATCACAAAGATCATACACCATGACCAAGTAGGATTTATTCCAGGAATGCAAGGATGGTACAATATCCGCAAATCATAAACGTGATACATCACGTAAACAAACTGAAAGATAAAAATCATAGAGTCATATCAATTGATGCAGAAAAAGCATTTGAAAAAGGCCAACACCCTTTCCTGACAAATACTCTCAACAAGGTGGGAGTACAAGGATCATACCTCAACATAATAAAAGCTATATATGATAAACCCACAGCCAACATCAGACTCAATGAGCAAAAACTAAAATCATTCCCTCCAAGAACAGGAACAAGACAGGGTTGCCCACTCTCACCACTCCTGTTTGACATAGTAATGGAAGTACTAGCCATTGCAATTAGACAAGAAGAGGATATAAAAAGCATCCAAATTGGAAAAGAAGAAGTAAAGTTATCCTTATTTGCAGATGACATGATATTGTACATGAAAAACCCAAAAGACTGCATTAAAAAACTAATTGACTTAATAAATGAACTTAGCAATGTAGCAGGATACAAAATTAACGCCAAGAAATCCATGGCATTTCTGTATACCAATAGTGAACTTGCAGAAACAGAGACTAAAAAGGCAATCCTATTACCATCGCATCAAAAAAATTAAGATATCTTGGAATAAACCTAACTAAGGAGGTAAAAGACCTATATGCGGAAAACTACACGACACTGAAAAAAGAGATAGAGGAAGATGGAAGAACATACCATGTTCATGGATTGGTAGAATCAACATTATCAAAATGTCCATACTTCCCAAAGCAATCTATAGGTTCAATGCACTCCCCATTAAAATACCAACGGCATATTTCACTGACCTAGAAAAAAATCTTCAAAAATTCATTTGGAACAACAAAAGACCCTGAATAGCCACAGCAATCCTGAGAAAGAAGAGTAAAGTAGGAGGGATCTCAATACCAGATTTCAAGCTGTATTACAAAGCCAGTGTTCTCAAAATAGCCTGGTACTGGCACAAGAACAGACATATAGATCAATGGAATAGAATTGAGAACCCAAATCACTATGCTCAGTTAATATTTAACAAAGGAGGCACGAACATACAATGGAGTCAAGACAGTCTCTTCAATAAATAGTGTTGGGAAAATTGGACAGATACATGCAAAAGAATGAAACTGGATCACCAACTTACACCATACACAAAAATAAACTCAAAATGGATACAGGACTTAAACATAAGATGGAAAACCATAAAAATACTAGAAACATCCACAGGCAGCAAAATCTCAGACATATGCCAAAAGAACTTCTTCACTCATACTTCCCCTAGGGCAATGGAAGCTAAAGAGAAAATAAACAAATGCGACTATATCAAAATAAAAAGCTTTTTTACAACAAAGGAAACCATCAACAAAACAACAAGAAAGCCTTCTGTATAGGAGAACATATTTGCGAATGTTATCACTGATAAAGGTTTAATCTCCAACATCTACAGACAGCTTATACAACTTAATAAAAGGAAGATAAGTGACCCAATTAAAAAATGGGCAATGGATCTAAATAGAATCTTCTCAAAAGAAGACAGAAGGAAGGCCAAGAGGCACATGAAAACATGCTCAAAGTCACTAATTATCCGAGAAATGCAAATCAAAACAACAATGTGGTACCATCTCACACCTGTCAGGATAGCCAACATCAAGAAATCAACAAACAAGTGTTGGCGAGGTTGCAGAGAAAAAGGAACCCTCGTGCATTGCTGTGGGAATGTAGACTGGTGCAACCACTGTGGAGAACAGTATGGAGCTTCCTCAAAAAACTGAAAATGGAACTCCCATCTGACCCAGTAATCCCACTCCTAGGAATATATCCCAAGAAGCTAGAAACATCCATCAGAAAGAATATATGCACCCCTATGTTCATAGCAGCACAATTTACAATAGCTAGGATTTGGAAACAGCCTAGGTGCCCATCAGCAGATGATTGGATCCAAAAACTATGGTACATTTACACAATGGAATATTACGCAGCATAAAAAAAAAAATTCTCATCGTTTGCAGCAACCTGGATGGAATTGGAGAACATCATGCTGAGTGAAACAAGCCAGTCAATGAAAAAGAGATACCACATGACCTCACTTATTTATGCATGATAAAGAACATTATAAACTGAAGAACCAAAAGATAGATATAGAGACAGTAAAGCAACAAGCAGACTATCAAATTACTTCGGGGAGGTTGGGGAGATCTGGGGGAGATAAGAGATCAACCGAAGGATTTGTATACATGCATATAAGTACAACCAATGGACACAAAACTCTGGGGAGGGAGTGTATGTATGCGGGGGTGGGGGGGACATTGGTATATGTACAAAAGTAATAATTTAGTAAGAAATATATTATAAAAATGCCCCTTCACACTCACACACTTTCACTATAGATTTATACAAATCTATCATTTATATGTGAGTAGTGGGTTAGTCAGCTCCCTTAAAGACTTCCCAAACAGATTTTGTCAACGCAACTTTGCTCTGAGCAGCGAAATGTTGGTGTATATGCTAGTTACCTGGATTCTTGTGGTTTAGGGAAGGGAGTACTGACTGCTTTCAGAGTAAAAAATGTCTTCAGCTTTTAAGTAAAGTGGCCATTGTCACCCAGAGTCTCCTCTATATAAATAATACTTTAGTAACCCAGTAGTCATAAACTCTGGAACTCATAGAAGGAATAAAATATAAAAATATTCCTTTGTGTCCTGAAATGATAGGACAGAAATGCATTGATCTTACAACTAATTCAACCGACTCTTCAAGACAAGCAGATCTAAAACATAGAAAGTTTTACTAAGAATCTAAGAGTAATGGTACTATTTTTATTTCTCTTATTTTTTTAAAATATGTCTTTATTGATTTTATTTTTTTGAGAGAAATATCAGTTTGCTGCCTCTTGCACGCCCCCTACTGGGGCTCGAGCCTACAGCCAGGGCATGTGTCCTGACAAGGAATTGAACCTTTGGTGCACTAAGGGACACTCAGCCCACTGAACCACACAGGCCATGGCTGGTACTATTTTTATATCTTCAGTTATCCTAATGTAACTCAATGTGGTCTTAGGCAAATGAGTTAGTATTTCTGTTTCTCCCAATTTTACCAATGTGCTATTGATATTCAAAAGACCTAAGTTTTATTTGTAAACTATAGCATTTTGAACATAGATAACATCTTTCTTTGTTTTTTCTCATAAAAGGACAACAGTAATTTTTGTCTAAAGACACTGAGAATGATTTGGGTGAAGGAGGATTGTATTTTACATGATTCTTGTGAATTAATTATTTATTTTTTGTTCACTATTTCTTTCTTTGCTTAGCAGACAGAAGGCGGAGCACAGACAGATGGCCAGCCATCACAGACACAAAGTAGTGAAAATTCAGAGAGTAAATCTACCCCTAAACGGCTGCATGTCTCTAATATCCCTTTCCGCTTCCGGGACCCCGATCTCCGACAGATGTTTGGGGTAAGTCTCTGTAGTCATTTTGGGGGTTTATAATTAAAATGTAATTTAACCTACCACATATATTAGTCATTAGTACTTTAGGATAAAACTTACAAATAGATTGAGGAAGATCCTGGGATAAATCAATATTTTCATCAGAAACTTTTCATATCACCTGTCTACTAGACACCAGCTTTGCAAATTCTCAAATAAGGTGACCCTTTGCTTGGATGTGAGACTTTCAGTGCTAAAATTAGGATAAATAGCATTTACTACCTTTCAGAATGTTGCAAATTAAATAATACAATATCTGTGAAAGCAGATAGTACCCTTGTTTTGTTTTCACTTTCTTGCTTATAACTCAATAGAGTCAAGACCAATATCTAAAATCAGGTCTGGGTGTTAGTTTGCTACCTCTGATGTGTTCTTCCAGCTCTTTAATTCTTTCCCAAATCAATCATAGAAACAGTGTAAGAGCAAAGATTTGAGTTACTGGGAAATGAGTGACTGCTGAACATCTTAATTTTTTTCTGAGCTTATTGTGTTGTTGCCTGTTTTAATTTGAGCAAACTCATAACTTGATCTAGGACTAAGAGATAACTGAGTTTTAAAATTTTTTATTAGTATCACAGCCTGGTGCTTTGTCAGAAAACCCAAGTCCCCTTCCTGAAATCTAGGCCACTTCATGGGACAATACCTTGGAGCAGAGTTCTGTCGCTTACAGCTGGTTACCTGGATGTGTGTTGCACTTGGATGCAAGGCCAGGGTTGAGATTTAATAATATTGAAGAACTTGGAAGAGAGCTTTTACAGAGAAAATGGTAGCCAGCTGGTATCCATCTCTACAGGAAAGAGCACAACAGAAGATATAAGTGCAGCATAAAGAATTCCAGTTACTGCCGGGACCGGTTTGGCTCAATGGATAGAGTGTCGGCTTAGTTCTTGCCCATGTGAAGAGGCATGTCATCGGCCCGGGTTCGATTCCGGTCAAGGGCATGTACCTGGGTTGCGGGCATATCCCCAGAGGGGGTGTGCAAGAGGCAACTGATCAATGATTCTCTCTCATTGATGTTTCGAACTCTCTATCTCTCTCCCTTCCACTCTGTACAAAAATCAATAAAATATATTAAAAAAAAAAAAAAAAAAGAATTCCGGTTACATTTAAGAAGAAGCTTCCCAGGAGTATGAGTTATTAGGTTTTCTACTGAATTGTCAGAGATAACATGGAATTTTAAGCTATGAAAATGGAGTGCATTCTCTTGTCAGAAGTGTGTTTTCCACTGAAGATCTGCCCAGGCCTCTTAACATTGCTTTCTTGAAACGTATTATATCCTTCCCATAAGGCACTAAGTGCATAAAAATTAAATTTCCTTGCAAGGGTACCTGGTTGCTCTGTCTTCTTCCACGTGGTTAGTACCTACTACTTAGAAGGACAGTTGCATTGGTAAAGAGCATGGATTGCATGCTTTGTTTTATCAGCTCTATAAACTGGGAAAATAGCTTCTTTCAGCCTCCTTTTTTTACCATAAAGGGGAAGTAATCCTTACTTTAGAAGGATGCTATGAGGATGCATTAGAAAACATAAAAGAAAACAAACTCTAAAACACCGTACAAATCTTAGTTTTATAGGACAGGTATAGGGAAAAAAAATAAAATGCTCTTCTACCCAAAATAAAAACATTCTCCTCTTTCCATGATTTTTCTAATTCTCTATTAAATGATGAAACAATAAGCAAACCCAGAAGTTTATTATAGAAAACTTGGGCTCTCACTACCTGTTTTTGATGATGATGATAATGTTTTAGCCCAATGAGAGAGCATGATTTCTGTTTTTCTCTTTTTATTTTTTTAATTTTTGCACAGTCCCCAAAGTCTGGTTTCAAATCCAAGTGAAATAGATAATTGGATATATGAGTTTAGTACTCAGAAGTGTGAGTTACTAGTAAAAAGATACCTGGAGATTTACTGCACGGCCCCTCAGTGCAGTTTATCCAAGATTGGTTAGCACAGATAGTTTTGTTTCTATATACACATCTTCTCCAAATAATTACTGTGTTGTGTATGCCCCTCTAGTCAGCTGTTAGCTACCTAACAATAGAGTTCTTAGGCTTTGTAGTTTCAGCTTTGTTTTGACTTTCCAAATTTAAAATATTTAACTAATTACAAAGCAAAGTTACTATTTAAAATATTCTTGATGGTGTTCATTGTAAAAAGATTAAAGTGGCAAATAAATGAGGTCATCCATAATGTCTATGAATGTTTAAATATAATGGAAAATAGCATGTAATCTATAGAAATAACACAGACATATATTTATTGACTTGGAAAGTTGTTCATAGTATATTGTGTGTGTTTTTTTTAAGTATATGTGAAAATAGTTCCATGCCTATACATGCTTATATTAATACATGCCTAAGGAAGAGCCAGGAAGGCTGTGGACCAGTACTAAGGTGGTAGGATTGGAGCTGATAATGTACATGGCTTACTTTCATAAGTTAAAGAAAAATGAATGGGAAGCAAAACAGCCTTCAAATCTTTCTGCGTAGGATTTACTTCTTAAAACTGAGACATTTAAAAATTACAGATGTCATGGGGGAAATCCCTAGTTCTTGCCCATGTGAGGAGGCATGTCATAGGAAAACTCTCTGAATATATTCTGAAGACAGCTGCCGCCATACAGTGGGGGGAGAAAGGGGGTAAGGCATGAGTGAGTGAATTGAAAACTAAGTGGAAAAGGAGAAAACTCAGAAACTGGTATTGGGACCTACCAACAAATAGAAACATGGGTGTTAAATAGGTATTCGGAGTGGGTGGAGGATGGGGAGACCTGTTTCTTTTTCAGACGAAAGTAAAGCATGTGGATAAACAGCTGACCATAAACGAATGTTTTTATTTTTGTCTCTGCAGCAATTTGGCAAAATCCTAGATGTAGAAATAATCTTTAATGAACGTGGTTCCAAGGTAAGCTCCATTTCAGCATTAAGTCAGCTTGGTTTCTTTTTAGTTTTGTTTTATTTTAAATAGTAAGTAGTCAGAAAACGTAAGCTGTTTTTCAAGCCTGCAAAAAGCATCCCCAGCTGTCTAGCTAGGGTTAGGTTATCTCTAAAAATAAGCTGCCACATGGCCAAACTTTATCCTGATACCTAAACCAGGAGAGTGATGGCACAGAAGCAAGAGGAGTTGGAGGGGAGAGTGTGGCAGTCAGGAAAACAGGATGTAGGACCAGTCCTTCATCAGACTTCATTTTGTCCTAAGCTTCTTATATTAAAGGAAAAGAGAGAAGACCAAAGAAAGTGAAATTCTATGAAAATTCTGTTCTGAAGTATCAGAACAATTCAGCTTTTAAAAATAGAACTTTGAAATGACATATTCAAAACAAATTTAATACTTCAGTTATTCAGTTAACTTGCTCTCTCTTTCAAATGAAATTTGACAAGACTTAAATACAGAGAGTATAGTGACTTAGGATTTCACTATGAACTGATTTCCTCCTTTAAAAGCCATCAGGCCAGCTGCAGAATACAGCGAGTGAAGTTTTTTGTTTGTTTTTTTATTTGTTTGTTTGTTTGTTTTAAACAAACCCTTGTGTCGAGGACTGACCTGAGTGAGTTTTTTGGCATAAGAATTAAAGAAGTAACAGTGTGCAAATTAGTATATGTATTCTCTTCTAAATGTGTTCTATACAAGAACTGAAATATTTTTAATTAAAATGTTTTTTAATAATTCACTATTAAATTCCCAATCTGTGTGATTTAGAATTTTTATTAATATACGCTAAAATGAGCAATGGTGTTTTTAGGAATGCGTGAATGATAAAGTCTTGCAATGACATTCAGAGAAAATATTTGATTAACTGAATTTGGGAAAGTTTTACTTGAAAGTTTTCGTTCTCCTTAACAAAGTACACCCCACAGACAAAATCAGCTGTGGCCAAGCTTATAAATATTTACCTTGCTATGTTCAGTTCTGTCATTTTTAGGTAATACCAGTTTTTTAATTAATTTTCATTGGGTCAGCTCTACAGACCTTTGAAAATAGCCCTTGGCTATGATTAAATCTCTAAGAATGTAATTTGAGAAAACTCATTTATTTGCTTATTTATTTTAGTATTTATCTCTCTAATTTCTTATTCCAAGTTAATACCACCTCTGTGCAGAGTTTTATAGCTGCTTCCCCCAGCTGTACCAATACAAATGTATGTACTGTTCTAATGCTCCTGGTTATTATTCCCTTCCTTTATAGAATGCATCAACAAAAGTGTTTAATTTTTGCCATAATAATTATTTTTTAATATTTAAGAGGTAATTATATTCTAAGCTTTCAGTTTTCTGTTAAAACAAAA
The DNA here is from genome assembly GCA_963693515.1 of Pipistrellus nathusii. Classification (NCBI taxonomy): domain Eukaryota; kingdom Metazoa; phylum Chordata; class Mammalia; order Chiroptera; family Vespertilionidae; genus Pipistrellus; species Pipistrellus nathusii. The sequence goes on along the minus strand of OY882860.1, from coordinate 182,710,943 downwards.
AAGATTATTATGCCTATACAGAATTTTCTCCAGAACTTCCTTGGTAAGTATTTTTAAAGTGGAATCAATTCAAACTGTAACCAGTGAAACTATGCTTGTAATTTCCTCACAACAGATTTCTATTTCTTTGTCATATAGTTTGTTTTTATTTCTTGTGACCTTTTTAGATACAAGGTGAAACGATGACAATGGTTTAGAGATGAGAGGCACATGAATGTAAAATAAATATGTGAAGATTATTGACCACACTTTTTATCTAAAGTAGCATTTTAAATGTTTCTGGCTTTTAAGTGTATGCTATCCTTAACAAGACTCTTAACAACCGAAAGCCCAATATAATTTCATCAGGCTCCTTACCAAGAAAATAATTTGATTGAATTCTTTGAAGCAAAGGAAATTGATCTTTCTTAAGGTTTCTTTCATTGACTTTAAGGATTTTTTTAAATTTATCCAATTCAATTGCTTCTCCCCTATAATTTTCATTTTAAATGGCATAAATATTCCTCTTCTCTTTGGAAAATCTACAAGCATATGCTGCCTCTCAGCTCCATGCTACGACCCTTTCCCTTTGGGCTGCTGAAGGGAAGACAGACTATTACTAATTGGTAACTGTTGTAAAACAAAGCACAGAATTTGGGATTGTCTTGAATCTGCCTACAAGGACTGGCACAAAACCTGTTTTCACCCTTGCCCTCCTGTTGTTACCTAAAGTTCTTTGCTAGAATGGATTCCTCTGGAACTGTTTTAGGCTCGTTATTAGAGATTTATGTTGGAGTCAAACCTAGATACCTCTTCTGGAATCCACCGAAGATAAACAGTACTTTTCTTTTTTTTTTAATTAAATTTAGTTTCTCATTTCTAATATGTTTGGATTTACTATAAAATTACACGTCTTGAAAGGAACCCGAGAAAAGGAATCTTATGTGTCCTATTGTTCAGTTAAGAGTCGTTCAGTCTTTTAGGAGTGCTTTCTGAACAGAAATTGGCCTTATTGAAAAAAATTTTTAAAGTAGTAATGGAATAACTAGTCACAAATTAATTCTGAGATAAGTAATGCATGTAAAACGGTATTTAACCAAATGGCTTCAAAACAAAAAGCAACTCTTTGCTATGTTTTATTTTTTATAATGAGAATTTCAGCCCAGGGGTTTAGAATATCCCTACTTAAAATCATCAGTGGGCACTCTATGCTGCCATGCCCATCCCTTCCTGCCTGCCAATACTCTACCTTACAGCTTGCCTGCAGAGTAGAATTTCTGTGCTCCAGGAAGTAATTGTCCCTTTGTTGCTGACGTTTTTTTTTTTCTTCTTTGAGCTGTATATTGTGCATTTGGTTTACCTAGATTATGAAACAAATATATATCATTTACATGCTTACACGTGCACCCTACGCATTTAAATTATTCCATGTCATTTAAAAAAATCTTTTTACTTCCTAGTCCGTTGTATAAATGTAAAGTCAGCTGTATTTAATTTTCTGTGATAAGTGAAACAAGGATAGACTATCCTTTTGGAAGTGTTCAATTAGGATATATGATGAAAAATGGTACCCCTGCCAAAATATTAACTAAGGTACTCAAACAGAATCTAGAAAAGGATTATATAGACATGTGTAGCTGTATTGATTCTCCAGATTTCATCAGATATAACCCAGCATTAATATAAACAAGAAGATATATATAGAGTGGCCATATGTCCTGGTTTATCTAGGTCAATCCCAGTTTTTATGCCTGTTGTCTTAACATAGTTATTAATGGCCCTTTTTCTCCATAAAGTGTCAGTTTGAACAGTAAATTATATTGTCCTTTTAGTGACAACTTTTAAAAAGCACCCTTTTAAAAATGATTATAAAGGGAAAACAAGATATTAATGAGAAATAGGAAAAAAAAACATACATAGCTCATTAAAAAGAATATTCACTAATATTCTCATATATTTCCTTCCAGTCTTTTTTTATCACATAGAATTTTAAACAGAACTCTAAATAAGTTCCATCTCCAGTACTCTTGACCTTGCATTCTCTGCTAGACACTTTTAGAACCTGCAAACTTGTTGCTTTTCAAAGTTTATTCCATTGTTGAAATTCAGATTTCCCACCATCCTGTTCGTCGTCATCCAGCCCTATAATAATTTGTCATAATTATCAAATTTATTAAATAAAGAAGTACGCTTATGCTAACATTTGTACTTTTCATGAAGTTTTTTAAACATACTTTTGGTAGAGCTGTCCCTTGAAAGGACATGTAGTGTTATAATACTGAATATATACTGAATATATAATACTGAATAAGCTCTTTACTTCTTCAGATAGTACCAGTTATTAAGTTGATGAAAGGACCAAAAAATAGAGCACAGTAACAGTTGTTGAGTTTGCTAGGAAATTTTTAGTTGATGTGTTATTCCTTCTCACAGGTGGATTTCTGGAATGATGGAGATTTGTCTGGTTTGGCTAAACTTTATGCTGGAGTTAGGGAAGATAAAACCTCTATTTCCATTCCTTAGACATACGTATTATGCTCTAACTTCTCCCCTATTTCCCTGGCTTTCAGTTTCATAGAGAAAAAAAAGAGGATTATTTATTTATTTATAAATATGGTCAAAAGATTGAATTGAAATTGCACTAAGTCAGCATTTGTAATTTTCAGGAAAATTGACAGGTAATGCTGAGGTGAAATAATTTTCATTGTACTTAAAACTGAATTAATAGTGCATGTATTTCCAAAGGGCTTAGTTTATTTTCTTTTGTTACCATTTTATGGGTTTTAGTTTTCTTTTTATTTTATTTATTTTTTTAATTTCTGTGTTCTGGCCATACCCAGGAGAACCGTCTGCTTTTGATTTCTCCCTAAAAAGTTACATGGTAAATTTTCTTTCTCATTCTTCTGAGATGGAAAAATTCAAAATTATACAAATTAAAAAAATACTTTCACAATGCTCATCCTATTGCTTGTTATTTATTGCCGTCTGAGGCCAGACTAAAAAGGTGACAGTTATTCGGCTTCTATGCCCTTGATGATGTCAAGGCAGGTGATAACATTTTGTCACACTCGGAAGAAGCTTTAACCACAACCAATAACCACAGTATTCCTCGATTTCCAAAAGAGAGCTGGTAACCACTAATGTAACATGGGTGTATTTAATTTGTTCACATAGAAGAACGTTGGGAACTGAGAACCTTAGGTAAAAGTATAAAGCACATACTACAATGTCCAGTACAGCGGCCTTGTTGAGCCCTTGTAATGTGGCTAGTGTACATTGCGATGCGCTTTAAGTGTAAAATACATACTGATTTCAAAGACTTAACACACAAGAAGAATGTCAAACATTTCACTCATATGTTGTATATATTCAGTTAAATAAGATACATTATTGAAATTAATTTTACCTAGTTTTACTTTTTCAAAGTGGCTAGTAATAGTTTTAAATTATATGCGGATTGTGTTATATTTCTGTCTGATAGTTTTGTTCCAGAATATTAAAGTCATTATTACAGTTTGACAAACATATCAACATGATTTCTTAAATTAAAATAAAGGTTTACTTTTTATCTGTTTTTTATTTTTTTTACATCCCTGATATATTTTCTCTTGTTAAGAGTTTGACATTAAACCTTAGTTTGACTTTGCAGCTAATCAGACTGGTTAATATTTCCCTGTTTAATATTTTGCTCATTTTAAAGCTCTTCTAAGGAAAATGTTAGGTTTGGACATAATTTTACTAATTTTTTCAAAGCAAGAGATCTGAATGGCCTGACTTATTAATGTGAATTAGATTTCTAAGAATGAAGGCAAATTAAAACATAATTTCATGTAAGCATAGGAAGAAGCTACATGGAAGAAAGAAGGCCTTATTGATGCTTTGAGCCTTGTTGCTTATTGAGTAGTTAACCTCAGTTGGACTCAGTTTCTTTACCTTCTAAATGAAACCAGCATGTTTAGCCTTTTTGCCCCATGGTTTTGCTTAAAAGGCAAACATCTATGCATGTATATGTGTATATAGATAATAGTCTTAATGCTCAAATTAAAAACCTAGCTTTAGTCTGCACGTAATTCATTATTATATAAGTATTAATTTATTAATTTTATCCAAAGCATAAAATGTATGAGGCTGGAGCAAACAGTTGGATTACAGCTAATAATTCTTATAAAATGTGATATCAAACTCATCACTACCTGTGACCTCTCTTAAAAGTTTTAACTTTCTGGAGGATTCTCCAGAATTGGAGACCTGGTTTTCTGTCTCCAGCAGATCTAGTATAGACAACAAACGGTGGAATTAATTAGTAACTTGCTCTTGTATACCTATTCATACTAACATCAAAATTTGGTTTTCAAAATGTGTTCCCATTGATATTTTCAACACATTTATTTCTTTTTAAGGGAAGTGTTAACTAATTTACTCGTACTGTTCCATCCCAAGCCAACATACGTTGAAAATTTTCTATCAGGCCGAGACCGGTTTGGCTCAGCAGTAGAGCGTTGGTCTGCGGACTGAAAGGTCCCAGGTTCGATTCCGGTCAAGGGCATGTACATTGGTTGCGGGCACATCCCCTGTAAGGGGTGTGCAAGAGGCAGCTGGCCGATGTTTCTAGCTCTTTATCTCTCTCCCTTCCTCTCTGTAAGAAAATCAATAAAATATATATTTTTAAAAAATTTTCTATCAGCTTAGCATAAATATCTAGGGTATTTATGGTGATGTCCAAATTGAAGGTAGAGATGATCCATTGGAATCTTCCATACTTCGCTTCCCAGCCATATAATCCTTCAGATGCTGAGTGATCCGACCCTTTAAGATGATGGAGTTGCTTTTATAAAATGTTATTGAGCAATTTACACTGTTTACCATCTCAATGAAGAACATGTTTTGTGTATACAGGAGAACTCAATGGTAATAAGCTGTAAAACAGAACTTGAGTAACAAAAGATTCCAGGTTATCCTATAATGGGATGTTTAAAGAATGCTACAGGAACACTAGGGCTATTGAGAAAAGAGGACTTTCCCAGAAATTTCTAGAATTTACTACTCGACGGATGTAAATAACTTGAGAAAATTTTATAGTTGCATCTAAAATGAAACCGATATAGTGCTTTATGAAAGAATTGTATAAGAGTACAGTAAGTCCTGCTGATGTTGAAATTAACAGTATGATTATAACCCATTCAGTCTTTTCAAATACACTGCAAACAGTAAAGTTCACTAACTCGTCTCCTGCTCCGTCCACGTAGTGAAGTAAAGCTTCGTGGGTTTTTGCTGTTCAGTATCTACAGTGGACAAATAAATTAATCCTAATTCAAGGTAGCAGCTGTAGTACTGTTTTATGGTATTCTTTTCTTGTTGAATAGTATGCAACTGATATCACTAACTTAGATCTCATTTCCATTGCCTTTTTGACTATTCCTTTTTTCTCCATATGTGAAAAATCGCTAATACATTTGGTAGCAGATGCAGGTGTCAGCAATTGTACAACTTAGACAAATTTGGATAAGCAATTTTCTGAAATTAAGGTGATCATAAAAGGCTGGGCAGAAGTAGGCTTATAGTTGTTTGTATGGAAAATAACACAATCCTATATAATAAAAGGCTAATATACAAATTGTCCCTTTGACCAAGGAGCAGGGGCCAGCCAGCCAACTGTCCCTTCCCCCGGTCAGCCAGCCCGATCGGCCCAGATCAGGGCAGACTGACCAGACCCCCCCTGTGTACGAATTTGTGCACTGGGCCTTTAGTAATCTATAATAATAAAAGTGTAATATGCTAATTAGACCAGACATCTTTCTGGCGACCTTTTGGACAAAGGCAGGCCTGCAAGGAAAGCCCAGGTCCCAAGTGAAGCCTGGGTCCCGGGTGCCGGAGGGAAGCTGGTACGAGCAGCCAAGGGAAGGAAGGCCTACTCTTGCACAAATTTCATGCATCAGGCCTCTAGTTAAATAATATAAGAATAAACTTTTGTGTACTTATAATTATAAACCTATTCTTGCCCACCCTTGTATTTTTACTCTGTGTACCAATGTGGTCTTTTAAAATTGTCACTGAAGATATGTCAATGACTGACACTGCTTAGTGATAGTTTCATTTGCGTAGACAAACATGAGTGCTTTTCTTTACCACACCCAATACCTACAGAATTATACATCAAGATTATGTCTTAATTTATCCTGTTTCCAAGGTGGTACAAGCAGGAGGCAAAGTGGGGGAGAGAGGCCTCAAATGATTAGATATTTTAAAAATCTCATTACATAATGATTATACTTAAATACCAGTTTTCTTGTAGAAGTTACTAGGAAATAACTGATTCAATGAAGTATTTTCTTAGTGTTACATAAAGGACACACATTAACAGCATGAAATGAGAGAGAAAAGTAGGACATTTAAAAAAATACTTGGATTCTTGGTTGAGTAATTTTACCCGAGTAACTGTATACTTTAATTTTGGTCTGGCCTCACATGCTTTATGTTTTATTTTATTGTTGTTATTATTGATAATTATATTATTATTACTACTACCACAACAGTTCTTTATTCTCTTACTGGATTTAATTTCCCTTTACAAAATATGCATGGTCCACAAATGTGACTTCGGGAGCATATTGCTGAGTTGTTGCTGATGTCGGTTTCATACTGTGATATTTTGTTCTCTCTTGACCACGAGATCAGTATTTCAATATAACGATGTGCATGTTTTCCCCCCTTCTCCCGCTGCATGCAGGGATTCGGGTTCGTAACTTTCGAGAATAGTGCTGATGCAGACAGGGCCAGGGAGAAATTACACGGCACCGTGGTAGAGGGCCGTAAAATCGAGGTGCATGTCTTCAATAATTCAATTTCTGGTTTATATTTTTGTTTCTCCGTTTGTGTATTGCCTCACTTATTTCACATTTGGAGCCCTGTCTTGTTTGTGTGTGTGCTCACATGTATGTGTGTTTGTATCTCTGTCCTTCACCTTCTTGTACTAAAATGCATAAAAGCAACACTTCTATTTCCTCCCCCACCTTTTTTGTTTGGGAATTTTAATTTTATTTTACTTGTGCGTGTGTGTGTCTATGTGTTTTTCATTTACTTTTTTCCTCCAAGGTGTTCATCCTTTGCTCTCTTGATTTTTTTCCTTTGCTTCAGTTTGCCAGACTCCAAATTCCTATGATCAGGCCAATATAAAACTAACTTTAAAAATGTTTTATCTTTATCCAGTTTATAACATTATGTCCTGTAATAAGTCAAGGGGCCAGCCAATGCCCTCTCTCTCCGGAGGCCAGTCGCCTCCATGTGTGTGATAAGCAAGGAATAGAGTTTGTTGGGAGGGAGGAAAGAATCCACTCATCAAATGTATTTGATGTCAAGAATTTCAACAGTTAATGGATAAAGACCTCAAACAGAGGGTTTGGCGGTTGCCTGGTGAATGTACTACCATTGTGGTTGAGTCAGCCACCTGGTGTTCACCAGCCCTTCTTAATAAGGCAATGAAGGTTAACTGGCTCCTTTCCCCTTCCCCAATTTTGAGAAGTATGAGATATAAAATCCACCATTTTGAGTAAGATGTCTGCATATTTTGCTTTTTTTCCCCTCCCTTTCCAATGGTTTAGCATTAAGGGCCCTTCACTTGACTCACTCTTTCCATGGTAACTATACACAATGCTGGCGATGGTGCCCGTTGGCGGTAAGTGAAACCAGAGCACTAGAGAAGAAGCTTTATGAAACGTAATTACAAAACAATTAAGTAAGAAAGAAAAAGTCCATCTGCCATCTCACATTAACACTACAAAATGTGATGTGACTTGTTGCTCCTCTTCCTTTTCCTCCCCCTTTTATTTCCAATGCTATGGGTAATGCCGCCTGGACTTTGGATGCACATTGTTTTGTAGCATCTGAGCTGTTTGATACTGACGTCATGGTGATTGCCCCCCTTGCACATCTTACTCAGAGTTACTGAACTCCAGTTTGGCTGGTTTTATTAATGCACTTCCTGCCCCTAGTTCCTTTCCTACTTTTCCTCTTTCCCGAGCCTCTGTTCAGAGCTGACTGTTCTTCCTTTGCCTTTGATTGCTCTCCTTCCTGCCCTGACTTCCTCTTTTCCATGCCTTTTTGTTCTTTGCCCAAGTTCTGTTCCTGTCCTTTCCCTTTTCCCTTCCCACCCTTTCTCTCTGATCCATGCAGCTATTGGTCTCTTTCGCTGTCTGGTGGTCTCTGATTGGTTCTGGCCATTTTTCTTTTAAGTGCTTGGGTGCTTTCTGCTGCAGCAGCTAGTGTAAGCTCTTGCCTCATTCTCATTTCTGTCTGTGAGAGCCTGACTCTTCACTTTCTCCCTTCTCCCCAAAAGTGATTGTATTTTCCTTTTATTTGTGTGTGTGTGTGTGTGTGTGTGTGTGTGTGTGTGTGTGTGTTTAACAGCATGCTCCTGTCTCATCGTTGTTGTATCCCATTCTTTCTTTTTAAGTGTGAAATGTTTGTATTATTTGGTGGGTCAAACTAGAGTAAATGGAGTTTCAAGCTCTTTTCCTCACATAGGAACATTACCACTATACAAATCCTAAAAGACATAATAAAGCATTTTTTAAGTTCCTGTTCTACCTAAAATTGGTCTTTTTGTAACCTAAATTTATCACTATACAAATTTAAGATTATGTAAATCCCCAGAGGCAAAGTAAGACAAGTAAGACATATTTTATATGTTTGATCTTTTTTTTTTTCTTTTCCCAAACTGGCCTGTTTATGACCTGACAGTACAGTGTGCAGTCAAGTTGTGTGGTGAGGCTTCACTCCTGATCGGAGCTTTGAGGCTGGTTCTGCCACGGGACTGCAGCGCCCTCACCACTTCATCTTTCTTCATCAGCACCATTTCTGTAATTGGCACCAGCAGGGCTTTGAATTATGCACTCTGAAATGAGAGTGGAGAGTACCATACAACAAGAAGGATACGCTTTACTATTTTCAGTTCTTTTAAGTGCCTAATCGAAAGGCCTTCTGAAAACTTGATTCATAAATGGATAGACCACATGGTCTAGAAAATTCACAATGGTTCTGAAGACTGTCAACATGGAAATTTAGTTCCTATGTTTGTTGACTAACTTCAGACAGTAAAATCTTAAACAAACATACCAAAAATGCTAAACATTAGAATAGATGGAATTCACAGACTTATTTTCTTTCTTACCTTCCTATAAATCTATGTTCTCTATTTTATTAATGAACTACTTAAGAGTTCATGTGAAAACAGTTGTTTCTAATTTACTATTCCCCCGTATTTTTCTTAATGCAGAGATTTACTTCTCTGTTTAAGAGATCTCCAATGTACTTACAAATGGATTTTTTCTTTGGAGTACTGGGTGGTAAAGTGGCCCTAGTTTTCCATTTGGAGACTAAGAAACTGCATTTTACTCTTGTTAGCCTCATTTAATAAACACTTTAATTAAAATATTACATATTAATATTTTATATTGCTGTATTATTTAAATGTTCTCTAAATTTACATTTTAAATTGAGTACTATGTTATTGGACAAACAACATCATGTTCCTTAATGTGGTCTACTTCCCCTGCCCCTTCTATTTTTAGGTGAATAATGCTACAGCACGTGTAATGACCAATAAGAAGATGGTCACGCCATATGCAAACGGTAAGAGATCACAAATCATCATCAGAATAATGCCATTTATTCTTGTAAAAATAATGAGTTTTTTATAAACATCAAAGAATCTCTCCTGATTTCAGTCTTAGGACAGTTTGTTTCATTTACCTTGGAGGGTATTTTGTTTTTTAGAATTTAACTTTTTCCTTAGCATTAAGCTAATTTTTTTAATTAAGGTGTTCTGGTCTCAGTAAAATTCATCTGATGTACAGTGTGAATGTGTCATTTGAGGTTATCTCTTAACTCAGGGTAGGTCCCACTGAAGCACCTCTTTTTTGGCTGCTGTGGTTCTCTGTAATACATTATTAGGCTTGTCCGTAATACCCCTGGATGCCCACGAATTCTCACTTTTACTGACAGTTGCTATTTATTTGAGCGTGAGTAGAATAATTCTTGACACTTAGCTCTCCTTTGTTCTAGAGGTAATAGCCATGGTGTATGTCTTCTATTTTCTACTCTATGACTAGTACATGTCATATAGTGAGTGTTACAAATCTTTTTTATTGAGAAGAAAAATTTCTGTGTCTATTTTGTCTAACAGAAGCAACTTTTATATCAGTTGTCAAATTTCATCTAGACTCATATTCTCTAAATTAGATGGGATATCATTTTAATCTGCTGTGCAGCAGTGGTTTACAAATTGTGCTCTCTGGGGGGGAGGGGGGAGGGGAGAGGAAACTATGGATTGGCTCCTGAGGCCTCCAGCTCTACTTTAGTCTGAGCAACTCATTCTCTGTTCCCTGTTTCAGAGTTCCGCAAGATTTATCTAGATTGTAAAAGGGGGGATTTCTCCCCTTTTAGTGCTTTGTGAAAGTTTGAACCTAACTGCTAGTGTAACAGTATGTTCTGGTAATGTCTTAAATGAAATAGAAGTATATCCCACGAAGTCTTCAATAAGCTTTTCAAATAGATGACACAAATCAGCATAATTAGCATTTTCCCTACTTATTTTACCAGTGGTATATCTTGTGGTACCTCCCCCTTTACCTCATGTTTGCACTGCTCTCACAAAAGTGGCAGTGTCTGCAACTTTGAGAAAAACCCAATGTAAAGAGACACGCGCACGCGCGCGCGCACACACACACACACTCGCACGCGTGCGTGCGTGCACGAGTGTGTGTGTGTAATTTATTTTTTTTTAATGGGAGAGGCAAAGTATGTCATATTTCCTTCAGATCCTGGGAGGGTGGTGTGGCAGAAAGAGCCCCTGGAATTCAGAAGATAGAAATTCTAATTCTAGATTGACTCTTCGTTTTACTCTGTGACAATGAACCAATTTCCTATCTTACTCTGTTTTCATCTCTAAATTTGCAGTCACAGAATTTTAGCACCAGGAAATTCTTTAGAAGTCATCAAGATCCAACCCTCTTAGCTTGTGATTATTTAGGACATGAAACCCAGAAAAATACAGTACTTCCTCATTGTCCTACAAGTGGTACCTATGTTGGGTTTTGTGAAGATCAAAATGAATAAATATCTGTGAAGGTACATTGTAAATTATACAAAAATGGACTTTGTATACCATTATTATAATGTGCATCCATTATATGCATTTAAAGGAAGTACCTAATAGTGCCATTAGCTGGAAAGAATTGGATCATTTTTGAATATTCTAAATCAATATTCAAGTCTAATGGAGCCACATTTTAGAACTCTTTCTCTGTCATGTTAAAGGTTGTGACAAGAGTGCAAAGTGTCCTTCTGGTGAATTCTCAAGCATTTTAGTTAATGGTGATTGGAAACACTTATTTGTCTGACATTGCAGAACATTTGTGCTCTTAAAATTCCATAGGATTTGAACCCAGATTTGGCACAATATTTATGTAGAATAATGAAGGGGAATGTCTACGAGCACATAAAATAATGAATGGGGACTGGGTTAATTCAGAATTAATGGGTTTTCTCTTGAATAATGTGGCCATTTAAATCTGATCATTGACCTCTTCTTTTTTTTTTAATTTATTGATTTTTCAGAGAGGAGGAAAGAGAGGGATAGAGAGCTAGGAACGTCGATGAGAGAGAAACATCGACCAGCTGCCTCTTGCACATCCCCTACCGGGGATGTGCCCGTAACCAATGTACATGCCCTTGACCGGAATCGAACCTGGGACCTTTCAGTCCGCAGACCGACGCTCTACCACTGAGCCAATCCGGTTTCGGCAGACCTCTTCTTCGTTCCATTTATAATTTTATAGAGTAGCAGTGGCACAATGTTAGGCCCTTAAACTAATATCAAAGAAGTAAACCAAAGAACCAGTCTTTCAGAAACATATATAGGGCATGTTTGAATTCAATAAATATTTATTGATTAAAGTTTTTGTGTGTAATTCTAATCTTTAACAGTAGGCAGTAGTACATTTTATTTACTTGCCATAGTCCTATGAATATAAAAAGAGAATGAAGAAATTCAATTGACACCAAACTGTCTGGAAATACTTAGAATTTATAAATATTTAAGCTAATGTTCAGCAGTCTAGTAACCTTTAAAAATCTGATGCACTTAAATGTATTAATTATAAATTAAAATCTCAGAGGACATGCATTGAAGTTGGGAGTATAGCTTCAAGTTTATTACTGAATGTTTCTCCTTGTTGACTTGGTTAACTCCAGAGAAATCCCAATGGTAAATCTCGGTGAAAGGAGATCTCAGTTTACCAAGAATCCCATCGATATGGTATAATCGAACATGGAATGCAAAGATCCAGGTCAAATTTGAATTCAGTCAAAGGACATCTTTATATAACAACTAGAGTAATAAATAGTGTTAAGATGATACATATGATATAGAATGACATGTACTATATTCTGCCTTTTTCCTTTTTCTAAACAAAGAATAGGTTGTTAGGCAATTCTATAAGAGACACTGCACCAAAGCCAAGATTTGTTTAATTTTCTTTTTCCTTCTCTCATTCCCTTTCCATTTTCCTCCCTCCCTCCCAGTTTTTTTCTCTTTTATGCCTTCCCTTCCCCACCCAACCCGTTCCCTCACTGCTCATTGTCCCATCATAGTCCTACTTGAAGATAATCAGGTATAGAAATGTCATCATTCTCATATAAACCCCACTTGGCATTCGAAAGAAAAGTTGAGAGTAGACAAAAATAAACCCAGAAACATCTGAAACCAACTTGCACATCACTCCATTTCCCTGTATTCTCATGCCACCTTAAATGCTCACCATCCTCTCTTCCATTTTAGGTTGGAAGTTAAGCCCAGTAGTTGGAGCTGTATATGGCCCTGAGTTATATGCAGGTAGTATTTACATTGATTTTTCTGTGTGTGCTTTTTAACTAACAACATCTGTTATTATGCAGTTCACTATTCCTTTGTAATCTTTTTGAATTTTTTTTTTTTAATGCAATCAGCATCCAGCTTTCAAGCAGATGTGTCCCTGGGCAATGAAGCAGCAGTGCCCCTATCAGGAAGAGGGGGCATTAACACTTACATTCCTTTAATCAGTAAGTAGCCTATGTTGGCCTGGCATGGGTTTTGATTGTTGAGTAAGCAGTGATGTGCTAAAAATCTTTTAAGTTACTTTGACTTGAGTCATTTTGCTCCAGCAAGAGGTAGAATTAACAGTTCGGTGGACATGGAATCAGTGTCTCTGCGTGTCTTCCAGAGAGCATACTTACAATAGACCTCAGACAATGACTGCCTCTTCAGGATATAAGGCCACAGTGGAGATGGAGTTTCCCTCTCACCCACCATTTCTGGATTAAAATACTTTAGATAAAGGAATAAAGTTGACTGATGAGATGAAATAATTGAAGCCTATTTTGTACCTTGGAATTTCGCACCATGTAAAAACACAAAAGAATATTCCCATGATGAATAATTTCGATATGCACTTAATAATGTTGAAAACAAGATTAATAGTTGGCCAGTTAGAGAGTTTATATCAGTCCATTTAAACTGCGCACAGGAATGGAAAGTGTCCTTTCTTACTGTGGTGGTAGCTCTTAGAGCTTCTTGACCTGCTTCTCACCAGCTTGCGTGGTGACGCCAGCATGGGAAGGAGTGAAGAAAACTCACTCAAGATTTGTGATCAAAGAGGCATGCTACCGTGAGCTTTTGCATCCTGGGTCTCTTTCCCTTTTCTTTTTCAGAAAAGATGTGGAGCGTACTTTTTAATCTTTCTTGTAACTGCTTCAAAGCAAGTTGTGCTTCTACTCCTACTGTTGAATGCAAGTTGACATTTCTGTCATATTTTGGGTCTCCCTTTAGTTCCTGGATTTCCTTACCCAACTGCAGCCACCACGGCGGCCGCTTTCAGAGGAGCCCACCTGAGGGGCAGGGGGCGGACGGTTTATGGTGCAGTGCGAGCGGTACCTCCAACAGCCATTCCCGCCTATCCAGGGTAAGTATTCGATTCCAAAATAAACAGTTGGACAAGAAAATACCATGGTCCTCTTATAACTTCCGGGATGTTGCCGTGCCACAAAGTAGAGATTCTATGATTATTTACAAATTAACGAATTAGATGGCAAGAACCAAAGTATAGCATCATCAGAATATAACAAATATCAATTATTTAAATCTTCATTTTGGCCACCTTAAGCCCTCAAGGTAGTGGCTTAAGACAGTAGCCAGAACCGTCTTGTGTTTACTAGCAATGTGTTGGCATGGAGTTCACTCAGCATCGCACGAATATGGATTAACACTACCGCAGAGAACCAAAATAGGAGTTCAAGGCTGTAGTACAAGACTGCCTCTGCTGTGCTCACCCCCATCACCACCCTGGGTCAGGGCTGAGGCTCTCACATGTGCCCTCCCTTTTGGTTTCACTGCCTGGGTGGTGAGCAGCAGAGCTAGTTACCCACAATGGATTTGCTTTCTTTGTAGGAAACGGATTAAAAGGTTAATTCAAAGATGAACCAAGTCCAATTGAATCAAGGGAGAAAGGGAGAAGTAGGAAGAATTAAACTACAGTTGGCTTCTGAATGATGGTAAAACAACTAATGTAGCTGAGCATCCTTCACCCTTTGATTTTTGTATGGAGGGTGTCTCATGCAGTGGACTGATTCCATAGCAACAAATAAATCCTTTGTTCTTGAATGGGGAGAAGGAGTGAAGATGCAGGTTTTGTTTTCAGTTGTTCTCAGTGTGAGTCTAACAGGTATATTTTTAGAGTGGACTTTTTATAGGGCAGTTGCATCAGGGACTTTCCTTCCTCAGAGACGTGACATTTGAGTTCTTCACCTTTTCTCTGCCTGTGATAGTTTTTTCCATATTCTTACGGAGGAATAAATATAGTGACAGAGGACCCTATTCATTGCTACTTAGTTAAAATGTAAGGGAAAGAGCCTCCTTTGTAGGTCCTTTCTTACGGCAAAATTGGCTTTCAGGTGTGCTAATTGAGCATTCATTCGTTGACCAAATGGACATGCCATTAGGGGTCCTCCATTCCACAAAGGTAGAACATGTGTACTAGATAAGAGAAGTGTGCATGTTGAAGTGAGCAGGCTCCACCACTAGAAAGGAACTGCTTTAGAAATAAACTTTGGTTTGCAGTGTGTAGTTGTTTAACTCCCATGCATTCCATCATCTCCATCTTCTGCCATTACTTTTAATTTTATCTCCCCCCCCAACTTGACCTTTGACCTTCAACCTCTGACATCTCTTTTTAAAGAAGTAAATAAAGATGCAGTATTGTTTCACCAAGAAATATTTAATTAAAACACAAAAACAAACCTTTGGGAGTTCTATACACTAGGAAAATTGTTCAGGAAGCGTCTTCCAGTCAAAGAGAGTTGACCGTCATGGTCACAAAGAGATACTGCTCACCAGAAACATGGGACATCTTTATTTTGTGATATTCCTAAGTTACTTTATAAAGTGGCTCAATTCACTCCTATTTGATGTAGGTCATTTCAGTCTATTGGCCAAACTTGAGAACCAGTTCTCTACCAAGCCTGGGTCAGGTTTATAATTGCTCAAAGATATTTTATCTTTATGTCTAATCACATCAATTTCTGTGCATTACATTGAACACTAATGTCCCATGTTTTCTTTTTTAATTAACTACACCACCTATGTACATGGAAGATGGCAAGGAATAAGTCCAGTATTTTATGGGGAATGGCCTAAAATTGCTTCTCAGCTTAGTAAACTAATTTCATCACTAATTGTTCTAGCCTCCTGTAGCATTTGATACAGGGAATATTGGAATTCGTCTAGAATTTAACTAAATATTCCTAGTAAGTGATGCAACTTAGTGTAAAAGTTATTCATGTTTTTCATGCCACCACTCTTCTCTATTGAAGAAATGTTTTCCAATCTTAGCCTGTCTCCCCGTACTGAAATAGTTGAAGGTTAACTAATTACCACTTGGCATCTATGCTTTGCATTTTATTAGAATTCACATGATGAGCAAGTCTCTGTTTTCTGCAGTTGAGAAGCAGATTACTTTCTAACTGCAATTGGAGACTCTAAAAATGGATAGAACTTAGTTCAATGAACATCACAGATGAGTTCAGCTTGCCTGTTGTGTAAGACAAAGGCACAGCATATGTGGGCATTGCAGAATGTGACCTGCTGTCCTGTAAACAACAATATGTTCCTGAAAGCAGAATCAGAAACTTTCCTGTTACCTATAAAGAGGGAGTGATTTCATGTTCAAATTAAAAATATGATATGATGATTTTACTTGCTGACTTGTTTATTGTAACAGAGAAGGTAGTGATGGAATTTTCCAGTTTGTTAGTTGAATATACAATAAACATCTAATTTAAAATAGACAAGTCTTGATTTAACAAATAGAAAGAAGAAAACCTTTTCTTTTAGCTCTACCACTATTCTATGTCTCTTGATTCCAAAATAATGTTTTGCACAAATGCATAAAATACCTCAAAAGTATTTTTATTTTAATGTTGCTTAGGATTAAAACAGAAAGGAAGCCATGTACCTTGTTGGTTTGATACAAATTAATTTTCTAAACAGGAAGATAACCCTCCTACTCCTAATCAGCTACCTTTTCAGTTTTATTCTTTTAAATGAAACAGGTCATGCCCAGAACTTCAGTTAACAATTGTATTTTTCAGAATTCCATGAGTATTCTTATGGTCAAAAAAGAACCCTTAAAATCTTCTAGTTACTCCTTCCCACTCTGGATTATATTGTTACTATCTGGGATCCCCACTGCACCTTTCAATTCTTGGACCTTGGACCAATCACCTTAACCTTTATTAGCTCATTATCTCTGCTTGTGAAAGCAATGCATTGTGGGTATTTTTGGTTGTGTTTTTTTGTTTTGTTTTGTTTTGTTTAATTACATTTCTCTGTTTACTTTGGTCAGAATTGATTGACTTGTTTTTCTGAGGTGTTGCATTGGTTCTTAAAATGCTGAATAATAATACTTTGCATGCTTGTGTGATCAGCCAAATCTTATCGCATGTCTAATGTGCAGGGTAAAAAGCAGGTGATGTATGGATATCAGAAAAAATTTACATATTACTATAAAAATAAAACAAGATACTAAGCATAATTTTGAAATACACTTTAGCCTTTATGGAATTCTTTGGGTTCATTTTTTTCATGTTAAGCCCCACTCTTTATGCCAGCCCCCATGAGACACACACATACACACAAATACACACACTTCTTTTGATGCTCTTTAAAGAGAAACTTCCTCCTAGAGCAAGCTTATTTTAAAAAAACAAAATATTGCAGGTACAGAAAGTTGATACTTGCAATCCAGCAGATTTTCAATAGCTGTATTAGGCCCTCTAGGAATACACTTGATTGTTTTCATCTTACTTTTAATTACCAGACATCCAGGTGGTTCATTCCAAGCCTGCATTCCTTTCCTCCGCATGTCCTGGAGCTGAGTAACGTGCGTGCACTTCCTTGTGTCCTCACTGACTGGCCGTGGCCTGAGCCCAGGCCATGTATTCATACATCACCTGCCCATGTAAAGCGCATGTGCATGCTGCCGTCCTCAATAACCGGAATGTGTTTCTGTTCTTTTGTTTTTTTGTTTTTGTTTTTGTGTGGATTTTCTGCAGTGTGGTTTACCAGGACGGATTTTACGGTGCTGACCTCTATGTAAGTACACACACTGGGGCCTTTTCGACCCCACCCCCTGACAAGCCAGCCTTTTTTTTTCTGTTTCTTTGGTTTGGTGTTTTGTTTTGTTTTTTTTAAATATAATTTATTTAGTTTTTGTTTTCTTTTTCCTTGTGGATATATATATATTTATATATTTAAGAATGCAAGCATGCTTCTCTGCCACTGCGCTTTCCCCTGGGTGCCAAACTAAGCCTTTGGGTTTCCTGATCATTGCTGGAGTCAGTCTACTGGACATATTCTTTTCCCTTCCCCATTCCCACAGACGGCCTATGGATCACGAACATATTTGCGAGATGATCAGCAGGTTTAAAGTCTTTTATTACTGTCGTATCATGTGCATACATAAATGACAGGACAGGTTAGCCTTCAACCAGCTCCTTTCCTTTTCTGCTTTTCTTCTCATTTCACATCCCTCTTTAGATCATTAGAGCTTTGATTTATGTAGATGGCAGTGATCTTTCTGAATTGATCTTTGCCTGTGAGAGAGCAATAACGTGTGAAAGCGAAAGAAGGAACTGATGCCAGTGAAGAGTGGATGGCAAGGAGAGGAAACCAATGCTCACTTGCCTAAGGACCTTCTGTGTTAGAAGGTTCACAACCGGTAGGTCTCTTTTCCTAAGGGCCATCTAGAGAGAAACGAGTGGCAGAATTAGCAGCCTAGATTTCTCTTACAAACATTGGACTCTCATACATGATTTGTTGGTTGTACCAGTCATGTTAAACATGTAATCCAGTACTTAGACTGTCTAGCTGTAGCTAACGTTCTGATTGATTTGTCGTATATCATTTAAAATATGAACAAAGTGATCTGACAAAGAGTCAAAGTTTGTGAGTTTTTGAAGTCTTTTACAAGGACCTCCCCAACTGACCTTTTTCTGAATGCAAGCTTGGTCTAACCACTAAATCACTAAAACAATTTTGTAAGGTAAACTTGTCACCATGAAATTATTTCTTGGACCTAGGTTACAATTGTCTAGAAATGCTTTTTCCACCCTTATGTCCCAAAATCACTAAGGGTACCTTTTTAGTGAACTAATTTTCACAATCTGCCAAAGATTCTCTGCAATCTAAAAATGTTTGTGCACTTTCAGAATGCATGTAGAGGGTCTGTGTAGCAGGAAGTAGAGATAGGGTAGAATGTCCTATATGGTACTGTGACTATATACACCTATCCTATTCAAAGTATTTTTTAATTTGAGAAATGCTTCAAGGAACCTTAGCCATGATTCGGGCCCAATCCTCTCACTTCTAAGATATGTCTCTCATAGAGATTGTGACTTACCCTTGATTACATAAGTTATTGTATAACCAAGCACAAAACCCAACTAATCCATATTTCATTACCTCTCTTACTATTTAATCAAAATTCACATATTTCCTCAGTTGATTTTCAAGAGGTATGGAAAGGTATGTTCTTTCCTGTGCTGACAGTGAAACTTAGGGATTAGGGAAATATTTCCTAATTTTCACCAAATGACACTTTTCTGTATGTACACATTTTGCATACGACCTTAGCATGTATGTTTTCCCATTTACATTAGTGTCCATATTCTCATGAAACTCATCTTTAGGTTATTAAAGTTGTTTTCTTGAAATCTGTTCTGTTAGCGTACACTTTCTATATGAATTATTTCTTAAATCAAGGTGATTTTCCCCCCTCTCTAATATGTTCCATATTTGGGGATTTTTTTAAGTATGGCCTACTTCCACCTTGTTAAGTCAATTAACCAAAATTATTTGTTGACAATTCTCTCATTTCCATAGTTCATAGTATATGATTTCATTAAGAGAGAGATTATGTTTCTATAGTTGAGAAAATACCCTTGAATTTTTTTTTTATCTACTTGCTGGATTACCATATCAAGCTAAACAGAAATAATTCAGTGACCTTACCAAAATATTTTTTTGATCTGTGGCCTCTTGTTGATAAAAGGAGTTAGTAGTAATGACTATTTTTACTTCCTATCTTAAAGCAGTTACTTGGAGGAAAAAGTTGGTCACTGGGACTGAAATCATATCCGAATCCACTAATGAAAAATAAGAATACTTTATGGGGCAACTGTTGAGTGAGATATAACTCAAGTTTTTAGAATTTTATATTCCTATTCCATATGTGAGGGAGCAAAGGATTCATCTTAAAAACACACACAGAGGAAAGCCCTATCATTTTACCTTGAGTTTGTTCTGCTTCTCTCTATGCATTTTCCATCTGTGGAAATGTACCAAGGTCTGGTTAGCTCTTGTTTCCTCAGAGGGCAGACTAGAAATAGAAAGATGGAGGGTTTAGCTAGTTAGAACGGGCTTTGAACTTGAGAGATGACATGAATGAAAAGAGTGTAAGTTGCTGCTTTTGTTTTGTTATAGTAATTTAGACTATTAATTGTGGAGGTTTTTGAAATATCTTTTCTCTGATCTGCTCCTAGGCTGAAATCCTTGCTAGTCATTTTCTTCCTTTCTGTGTCTTTTATGCACTTCTTGAGAACTGATGTAGCGATTGTGCTTGTAATTTATAAAGTGATCCTCCCCTGGGCCCCCCCCCCCAATCCGTTGGGTAAGCACAGATTATGTGTTCATCCGTACTCTTCCCACCCCCCTCCCGCCTTTATTGACCAGTAGAAAAGGCATGGTCCAATCTACTTCACTTTTTAAGTGGGTAACAAACTGCTCCTCGTTGTCGCCCTGTGAAAAGCATGCTTGCATCCAAAGGAAAGAAAAGGCTGGTGGGCCCCCTAGCGGGCTTTTTGTATGATTGTTTTCCTTCCACAGCTGTGTTTTTTGAACTGCTCTTCCTGTGTTCTGTTATAGAATAGTCTTACAGGAACCAATCATTAGCGCTAAAATACCTCAGGTAGGAGTGCCAGTGTGACCTGCCAATCAATCAGATGTGGATTGCAGTGAAAAAAAATTGAATTATACTAACCATTCCAGCTCCACGTTAGAGATGGGAACAGAGGCTTTTTTGGACAATCAAGACTTGTGAGCGTGTGATCTAAGCCCTGCTACTCAGCAGTGCACACAGTCAAGTTCATACATGATGGCACTACCTCTAAAATTAAGTGCCCCTGTCCCATTGCCACATATCCACCCCGGGTGTGTTAGTGCACTGTCCCATCACTGCCACCTCTTTTAGTCTGTCAATCACATTGAATAGTGGTGCTTAAACGGGCTTTTCTATTTGGAGATCTTAGCAGATGGGGACATTTTCTTACTACTCTGAAAGAAATGAGAGGAGGGAAGTAGAATCTGTCCACAGTGGACTCCTGAGTCCCAAATTGGGCCCTGTAGTAGAATCCTAGTGGTAATTGGACTGTGCTGCCTTAAAAATCTAGACACATTGGGACTCTAAAACTGAAACATGTATTTCCCTTCCACTTTCCTTTCATCTTAAAACAACATCAGTGAGCTCATTTGGAAACTAATGCACTGTTAGAAGGTTTGCCGCTGGTAGCTGGATGCTAGGATAGCTTTTCACAATTCAGTTAGTTCATTGATATAGCACCAGCGAGAGCTTGGAAATGAACGACTTTGGGGAGATGTGGAATAGCAGTGTTTGAAAAATTTAATTCATTAAAGATGATCTCACATCTCTCTGAGAAGGAATAAGTGAAAGATAAGTTGATTGTAACAATTATAAATTTTTATACTCACATCTGTGTTATTCACTTTCAAAGGCGCCATGTTGCCACATAAGAACCCTGTCTCCTCAGGAGGCCCTCACACGAGAGCATTCTAGAGCAGCAGTTCTCTGCCGAAGAGGGGCAGAGGCGAGGGAAGGGAGGAGTAGAAGCATGTAGGGGCAAACAACATGGGTCGCAGAAGCACTCAGCCCAGGCCAGTTTCTCTCTGCTGTGGTGATTTTCATTCCACACACCTGCCATTCCACACACACACACACCCACACACACACACACACACCTCTTGCTTTATCAACCTGCACTACATACAAGGAACAGGCTCTCGTTCTGTCTGCTGGTATTGAAGTACACACCCTTCTCCTCAGTGTCACATAACGTCATTGTCTTCCAGGTAGAACGAAGGTGTCTTGACATCACATGCTCACCAAAGTCCTGTTTTAATGTAAACCTAAAACAAAATATCATACAGTTAAAGGCTAGGTTAAAACCAGGGCGGGAAAGTCTGCCAGTGTGAGATTAAGCTAAGAGAATTAGCGGCAGCCAGAGGTCAGATGCAGGAGGGTGATATGGAGAGCCCTCCCAGTGTGGGAACGTCACACAGCTCATTAGATGATGAATAGACTGAGTGCAGTAGGAAATCCCCTGGAGGTGACTCTGAGTCATGGAAAACAGACTTTAACAACAACAAAAGGATCTTAATGGTAACAGCATTTTCCTTTGAAAAAGCTGGGATTTGAGGGCAGATATATGTTATGGCTATGCGTAATAATAAATGCTTACACAGGAGACATTTTAGGAGAACACTGTGGGTCAGAATGTATGGGTGTTGACCAAGGGCAAGCATACCCGAGAGGGCCGCAGGCCAGGACTGAGCACGTTGCCAGGTCAGGAAGGGTGACTAGGGGGGTGAGGTAGCACTAGGCTGCCCCATTGGAGCACTAAGAGTCATGCCTAGTGAATTGCAGAAGACTCAGAAAGTCATTATTTTTAAAGGGTCATGTATATATTTGCATCAGGCATAGATAGCCATGCCAAATTTATCCAGCAATCAGGGTTCCAAAAGCTGTCCGTGTGTGCCCTCCTACATTAGGGTGTGCTGTGGCCATGCTAATCCCCATTTTTTGTTTTATTTCAAATCACACACAGATAGAATCTGCAAACTGCTTCAGATCAAACAGGTCTGATTGTGTGTAAATACATATGTCCTTTTTAATTTTTATTATTAATGGTTGCTTCAGTTTTGCATCAGTGCATGGTTAAAAGCAATACACATCAGCTATTTCATGACTTCATATCTCCAAATGAATTATTTCTCCTCTTTTTTTTTTTTTTGTTTGTTTGTTTGTGCAGTCAGCTGAAGAAATGTTAACATCTCACTCTAAATCTCTCAGTGGAGTCTCTGTTCCCTTCTCTGATATAACAGATGGGTTACTGCTTGTTATAATTATTAACATTGTGGTGTGGGCCAGGGCTAGGGTGGGCAAGATTTCCTTTTTCTTTGGGCTGGGGAGGGGCCAGTCGTTAGGGTCTGGAATGTTAACTCAAGTGGTGACTGACTGTTTCCGTAATACCAGGTCGTTGTGGCTGCACGCTCTAGTAATTGAGGCTGTACTTCACCGAGCTTGTGGTAGCCTAGGGCAAACCGCTGTCCCAAGAGAATGCTGGGATAGATAGAGTTAGCCAATCCGAGTCTGAACGTGGTGATTTGCTGGTTGTTTTAGCTCCAGATGTTGGCATGCTTAGTTCTTAATGTGATTAATAAATGTGGCGCCATATCCCCTCCCCTCGCCTGAGCCCTGTCTCTCCTTCCCACCTCCCTACCCTTGTTCTTTTGGAAAACGTAAGAGTCAGTAATGAAAACGGTGGTGTTTCAAACTGCACTTTGTTCTCATGTTCCATAAAAGGTTTCAGATTGGCTGGTAGAAGGGAAAGTATCGGCCTGGAGTCTTTATTCACTCCTAATTTGGAATAGAAATATCTGGATTTTCTTTGTCCTGTTTTATATTTTGTGATATAGTTTGTTCAACAATCGATTTAAAGCAGGATCAGAAATATTTTGGTGTAAGTACCTCTAAGAAGAGTAAATCCATGATAAAAAAATTCAATTTTTCTAATTTTGCAGTAATTATCATGAATTACCAAATTCGTTTATTAGGATATTACCTGCCCATCCTAAGCACAGACCCCCGTGTAAAAGACCTCCCAGTCACACCATTATCATGAAGTAATTAAGAGAGTAGTTATGGTTAAAAAAAACATTAATATAGTTTTTCTTAATGTTGATATCCTCCTGGAGCCTTTTCTTATCAATAAAATATTTGCAACCTTGCCCTGTTACCTGAATTTGAATAGCAGAGAAACCCAACAGATGCACACTCCAAAGTCAAATTCACTTATAGTGGAAGGAAACTACTACAGGTGGATCTTATCCTCCTCCTTCTGGTTGGGAAGGAAGCTTCTTCCCACAGTCTGATCCCTTTGGAGTCTAAATAACATCGCCCCAAAATACCGAGCTTCTGGTGGCTCCTGAGGGGAATTGTTCTATCGGAAATCTCATTCAGAAGCTCTTTCTTTCCCCCCCAGAAATAGTGGGGTGTCCCTCAGAGCGGTGCTGACATGATGTACTCCCCACTATCTCTGTCTTTATGGAGATTTACTTATAGTACCGTGACCCCTATGGCTTAGAACTTCAATTTTTTGTGTGTTTTTTTTCTTTAATATATTTCATTGATTTTTTACAGAGAGGAAGAGAGAGGGATAGAGAGTTAGAAACATTGATGAGAGAGAATCATCGATCAGCTGCCTCTTGCACACCCCCTACTGGGGATGTGCCTGCAACCAAGGTACATGCCCTTGACCGTAATCGAACCCGGGACCTTTCAGTTCACAGGCCGACACCACTGAGCAAAACTGGTTTCAGCAGAACTTCAGTTTTAATCTTCCATTTAAGTAGACAAATGTGAGGCTTTAACTGCTTTTATTACCTTGACTTTTATTTTTACTTCTTAAAGATATTTTGGTGTTTGAGAGAATACTAGAGGCAAACCATGAATGCTTCTTTACCACATTAGCCTGGTTCACAAAGAAGTTTTAGCGGAGGGGACCCTGCTGCACACGTTACAGGACAAGCGTTAGTTCTGCACCGATGGAATCTCCCGTTATAATGGAAACTGAGCCTTTAAGGTTCACTCAGAGCCTAACATTCCAACAGCGTTTACTAGCTTGTTGCCTTAACAAATGCCTTTGCTGCTTTGTTTCCTTTAGAAGTTAAGAGAGAAAGACTTCAGTTAGTTTATAAATGATGTGATATGTATAGGTTGCAGCTGGGCTGTACAGTGTTACCCACATCAGTCCAGCCTGCCTGCTCCCACAGAACTGACTAGAATGAAAGGAGGTATGTTGATTGAAAGGTTCTTCCTGCCAGGTCCTATCATTGCCAGTGCTTGCTAATATTAATTAGAATTTTCACATATATATATATATATATATAAAATTGATTTCAGAAAGGAAGGGAGGGGGGAGAGAGAGAGAGAAACATAAGTGATGAGAATCATTGATCGGCTGCCTCCTGCATACCCCACACTGGGAATCAAACCATATGCCCTCACTAGGAATCGAACACATGACCTCCTAGTTCATAAGTCAAAGCTCAACCACTGAGTCACACTGGCCGGGCAGAATTTTCTTAATTTGTATGAATATCTGTAGAATAATCTGTAACTGAGAAATAAATTTTTACTTTTTTAAGTCATTCCCTTGAAGAGCAAAGATGGGATAATGCATAACCACTGAAAACAAATCAGGGGATTTTAAAGTGCACATTTGAAGGTCTCTGACTCAGGCAAATAAATCTAAGGAGCAAGAGTAAATGCTCCTCGGTGCCGTTTCTCAGTTAGGGAAAGCACACATGACAGAAGAGGGAAGCAGAGAGCTCTAGGGGCCTGTCAGGAACTGCAGGTATGTCCAGAGTAAGATTTGGACAGAAATAAGAGCAGCCAGCTAGAAGCTGCCACCTCAGATGGCCAAGAAGAGCAAGACGCCCTTTAGAAGATACTTGTTATCCATCCTAAGAAATGATACAGAACGGAATTTGTGATTCCTTGCGTAGATTTAACAAAACTTGAACATTTGAGGGAATAGAAAGTAGAAAGCACAGGGCAGAAAGCTCCAGATGTCCGTGAGAAATGGACATGCTAACCTGTAGAAACCAACTGTGCTGTCGTCCACTCCTAAAGTGGTATCAGAATGGGCCAGCTGAGTATAGACATATTTGATAGGGGTCGGCAGTAATAAAAATTCACACCTGAATTCCGTTTGGTTAAAATAGACGAATTCTAGAAGGTTAAAGAAGAAACCAAAGGTCGGGCTTGCCACTGCAATAGCCTGCCTTGTGAGGCATTGTGTAGTTACCTTTGCGTCCCTTTCTGGGGTACATGGGGTTCACCCAGCAGTGGGAACCTTCGAGTCTGAGGCAGTAGCAGCTCCTTAGGAGTGAGGGTATTTGAGCCATTAGTAGGAAATCTCCCCAGCCTGCGATGCGATCAGGACTTGAGAATCCATAATCCTACAGGAAAGGAGAATAAATGCAGTTAAATGCTTGGGGTGGGCAGTACTAAATCTATTCTAATCCAGCCAAAAGGGCATCAGCCATTTGTAGTCTGACTTGCCTGAGTTTTAAATACAGCTTGGAGTCAGCAAGCTTTTTCTGTAAAGGGCCAAGAGTTCAATATTGTCGGCCAGACAGTCTCTGCCACAACTACTTTCAAAAACAGGTGACAAGTGACCTTGTCTCACAGGATGAAGTTTGCCACCCCTGATCTACCCTGGTTTTTCCTTCTATAGACTGCCTCCTCTTTCAGCCTCTCTGCAAGCATGCTGGGTCGATGGGCATCACCATACAAGGCCTTTGTTATATACTGCAGTCCCTTAGCAGTAAGAGTCTGCGTATGCATCAGGGAATCTGACGCTAACACACATTCATTTAATGTTTTCATCCTATCATTGATACTTCCTGTCAAAGTTCTCCCAACTTCCTATAAATATTTTCCCTGCTGAAAGTTCCAGCAGAGACTGAAACAAGACAGATCGAAATTCATATCTTCATTTCTTAAATTTGAGAGCAGGTACTACCAAGATGGATTTTTTTGTTTTGTTTTGTTACCATCACAAATTGAACAGCAAGTCCCTGCGCTGGGTGGAGCTTACTCTTGCACTAGGGGAGTAACATGTAGACCGATGCAGTTTGAAACATCCTCCTCCCATGTGTGTGTCTGTGTTTGTGTCTCCCTGTGTCTGTCTCGTGTGGGTGGGTGTGTGTTCATTTGTGCTTCCGGGGGGAGAGGTAGCTGTAAAGTCAGTTCTCTTCTCTCCTGTAGGCCGGATATGCAGCCTACAGATATGCACAGCCTGCTACTGCAACCGCAGCCACGGCTGCTGCAGCCGCTGCCGCCGCTTACAGCGACGGGTACGTACATGGTCCCAAGTGTCACCGTCCCTTCGCCCTTCCCCGCTTCCAAAACGGCACCTCGTGCCAGGACTACCTGCAGGCTTGGCCTTCTCCTGGCCTCTGTCCAAAAGCCGAGGCACTGCCTCCTTTGACCCCAGCCTCCCTCTTTGTCATCTCCAACTCCCTTCTCCATCTGAGAGATTTCAGAATTTTTTCAGAGTACTGCATTTAGGAATAGAAATCTAAAGGTTTTTTTCCATTCTGCCAACTTCCTAATAATCATTCTAAGACCAAGTCACTCACAAATCTTAACACAGTAAATCCTTTCATTTGGGGGGAGGGGGTCACTATCTTTTCTTTCTATCCCTCATTGTATTTCTTCTTTCCAGTTATGGCAGGGTGTACACAGCTGACCCCTACCATGCCCTTGCCCCTGCCGCTAGCTATGGAGTTGGCGCTGTGGTAAGTATATATTCGTTTTTGTGGGTTTTTTTTTAACATTTTACTCCTAACTTCTACCTACAGACTATATACGGTCTAGGGAGATAATAAAGTTAGCCTTTCTTCCATTACTAAAGCATTAAAGCCACATAGGACCAGCTGGAAATTTCAAAGCACTTTCTCTCCCTGAGTGTTACAGCACAAGCCACAGGCTGGGCAAGGACAGCAGAAAGGAATGGGCAGTGGCAGTCTTCCCCGAGTAAGACATTTTTGGAGAGAGAAAGAAGGAAACAGATTGATATCTTAATGGCTCAGATGTTGGATTCATAACTGTAGTGTAGTTTTATTGATAGGTGTTAGCAAGGACTTCAGGGCATAAGACTCTCCAGTTTTCACGGTAAGCTTTTCAGAAAACTTAATTTGTACCAGTTTCAAATGCAGGTGCCAAAGGCTGTCCCTGCTGTTCTTTTTTTTTTTCTTTTTCTTTTTTTTTAACATTGATTTTTTAACAGAGAGGTAGAGAGAAGGATAGAGAGCTAGAAACATCATGAGAGAGAAACATCAACCAGCTACCTCTTGCACACCCCCTACTGGGGATGTGCCCGCAACCAATGTACATGCCCTTGACCAGAATCAAACCTGGGACCTTTCAGTCC
This sequence comes from Pipistrellus nathusii, assembly GCA_963693515.1. NCBI lineage: Eukaryota > Metazoa > Chordata > Mammalia > Chiroptera > Vespertilionidae > Pipistrellus > Pipistrellus nathusii. The sequence goes on along the minus strand of OY882860.1, from coordinate 182,683,082 downwards.
ACAGGCCGACGCTCTAGCCACTGAGCCAAACTGGTTTCAGCTGTCCCTGCTATTCTTAAGCCTTCTGCTAGATGGTACTAGAAATCACCAGGTGAACGCCTTACAAAGATGCTTTAGTAATAACATCTGTTGCAAAATACGGTCTCTCCATAGGATAGAATCATGGCCCCTAACCAAACTCAAATCCTCACCCCAAGATTTTTGTGTTGGTCTGGATGCCTCCAGGTCCAACAATGGGGACTCACTGATCCCAGCAAAGATGGGCCTTTCCGCTGTAACACTACTAATGTCTGAAAATCTACCATCCATCCCAGCCGCTGCCTGGGAACGTGGATAGAGTGTGAGGGAGGCAGACTGAGGGCTTGGATTTAAGACTTAAAGTAAATGAGAGAGCTTGTCATTGTCGCACTGACTTCCTGCCCATGGAGATTTGTGGGAATGGAGAGGAGTGTTTAGAATTAAGGTAGAGACATACAATACGAAGAAAGTGATGACATTCCTAAGGTTTTATTTAGTGCCAACATGATATTAGTCCTCTACTAAAACAATAACCCAAAGAGAGCTATCTATGCTCATAGGGATATTTTATTTGAAAAAAAGATAGGCCATTAGATAAACATAAAGGAATAAAACCCATTTAAAACCCCAGTTATGCATACAGGTATGTCAGGAAATGGGCTTTATTCATTGAAAGATTGACTCAGGTTTAAATCCAACACTGTCCCAAACATGGAATATGACAGAAATAGTGGTCAGAGGTGGCATGTCCTCCATTGACAATTGTAAGAAGGTCACGGTTGTAAGGATGTCGTCGAGGTAAACGAAGACCCATCGACAGATCTAGTGTGCACTGTGCTAACCCTGTGCTGGTTCACGTGGCTAACCAAGCGCCCCATTGGCATGCCCTCGTGCTGAGAAGCTCAGGTCAACGGGGAGCGTCCCGGGCTCTGCTTCGAGCCTCACAGAGGCCAGTGGTTTCCTGACTGCCCTGCACCCGGCAGCATCGCATCAGCTGCTTTAAAGCTTCTAAGGAAGCTGTTTTCCCAAAACATTTTTCTTCATTGTTAATGCTTTTCTCATCAACCTTTTAATTGTTTTTATGTCTTTAATCACTGCAGGCGAGTTTATACCGAGGTGGCTACAGCCGATTTGCCCCCTACTGAAGTGACGTGAGACCCTGCAAGTGGGACAGCCCCCAGTTCATGAGGCCTGGCTATTGCAATATTTACTAGTAGAGGAACTCTATAGCAAGATGAAGAGGAAAAACAAACAAAACAAAACAAAACAAAACAAAAAAACAAAAAAAAAAAAAACACAAAAAAAGAGAGAATACTTTTTTATACCTCACTATGTTCTTTGAATATGTATTTTTCCTTTAAATTTCTGCCTTTAATTCTTTTGTTCCAAAGATTGTGCATTTTTTTCTCTTTTATTTTTTTCCTTTTTTTTTTTTTTTTTTTTTTAACTGTGGTAAAAAAAAAAAAAAATGCATTTCCATGTCTGTATGTCCGTGCTTAGCTTTCTGTCAATCACGGAAGAGGCAAGTAATGAGGGAGGAGAGAGATTAGGAATTAAGAAATGCGTCTGATCAGAAATCAGCAGACAGAATTACCAAAGTGTATCTGGTGCTGGCCGGCGGGGGGACACACAGAGGCGAGAGAGATCTTTCTACAACAGGATAGCCTTCTAGTCTTCTGAGTTTCTGGTCTTTGGCAGGCAATTCTGATTGGTTGTGGCTGGAACCCACATGCTAATGGATGATAGGAATTTGTGCTTGCCAAGCAGAATTAAAAATTCACTCTCCTCTCCTCTTCCCTCCTGTCTTCTCCATTCTTTTTACAATCATCTTACATGCACAGCCTGAGACAGGTGGCAGAGTTTTTGGAATTGTAATATTAATATTTCCAAACTTGCTCTCAGACTGTGGATAATAAACACCTCATTAGGAAACCAATCTCAGAGTGAACTCTGGAGTATGAAAAAGATTCTTTTCTTTCTTGCCATTCTAGCATTCCTGCTGGGCTCCTTCTCTTTTCACTGGACCACAGCTTAGCTCATCTATCCTTTTAGGAACACCCTGCCCGCATGTCCTCAAGATTCAGGAATTTAGGACCCAGGGACAGAAAAGTAAGTAAATAGCTAGCGGCCAGCTTTCTTCCTGGACACGGTTTAAGGATGCAGTACAATTTGTCAAGAGCCAGTACAGAAGAGAAAGGGAAGAGACAGGCTGTTAGACTGTCTGCAAGGCACTCTGATGCTCCCGATCTTCCTCTTCCATGAGAAAGTCAGTTCAGAGTACAAGGCAGAATGAAGACTTGGCAAGAGGCAAGCACCGAGTCCTGGGTCAGCTGTCCCTGGAAGCCTGTCAGGGCAGCGATGGCACTGTACTAGCTCCAAAGCCATAGGAATGTCATCCTCCAGAGCCTTTATGGGTCTCTCTCTCCAGTCTTGAGCCCCCATGGCCATTCCACCCAGTTTCTTATTATCCTCCAAAGACCCCAGCTGAGCACCTGGATCACTTGGTATTCATGAACGCTACAGGACAGAAAGCACGAAGCCCCAAGGCTGCTCTCCTCCAGTGGGAAGGAGGCAGGGATGGCCAGGAGCTAAGGGGCAGCCCATGCAGTGTGTCGGCTATTGCTGCCTGCCTTCAGCTCTGTGCGTGATCGAGGTAGGCAAGAAAGGGTTTCTCTTCTAGCTGTTAGCTGTTGCTGATAGAGGCAAGGGTCCTGTCTTTCAGCCTGAAGGCATAGAAAATAGGAAAGCACAGTCTGTCTGGCTCCCTGGTCTGTTCACTTTGGTACTAGGGTGACCTTTCACCCAAGGGATAGCTCATGAAGGGAGTAATTCAAAGACATGGAGCTTCTGGTTTGTTATGGGTTTGGTTTTGGTTTTTTAATTCCTGCCTCCACACCTGTTCTTGACTGACTGGTGTCCCTGCATTAAAGTGACTGACATGCGACAGCATCAAGCATTCTTTGTAAGCAGTCATGTGTCTGGAGGGACTGGCCTGTCGGCTGTAATACATGTCTCTCCCCTTGGGGATCCTCTGTCCGAGCAACTGGGCGAGAGGCTGACCCTGAAACTAGGGGAGACATCAAGGAAGATAGAGGCCTTGATGCAGTCCTTGTTGATTCTGGGGAGTGTGTAGAATAGGGGACACCAAGCTGCCCAATCCACTGGCCACTTCTTAAGGGTTCACCTCCCCAAGCCAAAGTTTGCTTTGTTGCTGTCAAGGCAGTTTTTGTTGTGTGTATATAAATCTTTTAGTTAGCGGTGGGGGGTGGGAAGTTCTAGGGAATTGGAGGGCAGGAAGATTTCTTTTTCTTTGTTTTGAGGAGCTTTTACTGACTAAAGGAAATGAGAAATTTCACGTCATGTTCAAAGAGGGCCATTCTCACAGAATGGCAAGACCTTCCTTGGAGACAAGGCCACATTCTGAACAGCTGTGTCCGCAGCAGGGAGGAGGGCAGCAAGTTTGAGAGTCTTCTCTTCCCCAGAAATAGACGAGGATGAAGGGAAAGGTGGAGAAGGCAGCTCCCACAACCCTTTTAAGAGGCAGAGCTTGAACGGGAGGTACCTTTTGTGCATTTCAGTTCAGCTGGTTCTGGCTGAGGACCCCAGGCAAGCTTCTTGTTCTCCACGGGCTTCTGCTGCCTTCCAGGCGCGGTAACACTGCTCCTCCAGCTCCCTCCTGAGCAGGACCAGACGGGTTCTGCTTCTCGCTAACGGGCCTCTGGGTTTGGGTACCCCCCCTGAGAAGTAGGGCTCGGAAACCCCTGGGTTTGGCGGTATTGGCCTCCCATCCACCTTTGAACTTGGAGACTCCATCAGAGGCAGGTTCCTCCAGGACTGAGTAACCGAGTCAGTAGAGAGTTTGGCATCTTGCGAGTTCGTTAGAGCGTGCTGGTTGATAATTCCTAAAAACATACTGATGCTGAGTCGCTGTGCAGGAGAGAGAGATTTCAGCAGCTCACTTAGCTCATGATGTGGACTTTCTATACTACGCATCTTGCTCTTAGAAGCTGGGCTCCTTCAAGGAGACCCCTAGTGGAGATCTTTATCTAAACACGCCTCTTTGCCCCCAGAGAGCTGTCCTTGGGTCTTTCCCAGAATCCCTAGTATTACACAGCTCCCCTCCCAAGGACTGGGTCAGGGGTCAGCTGTGGCGATTGGTCCTTTCTAAGACTCAGGTTTCACAAAACCTACCATCACCGTTACCCTCCAGCAGCCACAGTCAGATTGAGCCTCTTTTATTGTCCTTACAAGAGGAAGCGGGCCGGGGCTCAGCTCTTAGTTTAAGGGGAGCTAGTGGAGATCTATTTCCTAGAAATAAGCGATAGCAGCTTTTCTTCACACGTGTGACTCCTCAGGGGCTGAACTGCTCTTAGTGTAGGTTAGACTTTCCTAGAGGCAGCCGAGAATTCGGTGAGGCGCCATCACCCTGTGACTAGTCACGTAGCTTCCAGATAGGAGGGAAGTGGGAACTTGGGATGGAAGCAACTCCAAGGACCTGCGAGGCGGGCTTGATTACCCCTTCCCTCTGGCAGGAGAACTTGGCCAAGCAAGAGACAGTCTGGAAGGCACTAGACATGTAAGGAAGGAGAGAGGGCGCAGCCTGAACCTCCCCTGTCGCCAAGGCCGGCCGCTTCTCTGCTGCTTGCAACCCTTTAGCACAGGAACATTTGCAGATTTTACCCCCACCCTCGCTCCACCCCCGGATAGCAGGAGGAAAGAGACCTTGGGGGGTGGGGAAGGGGTAGTGGTGTTTTAAAAACATAAGTTACCTGTTTGCACTGTTTTAAGATAGGGAAAAAAAAAAAAAATAGTGGGCAAGGTGAACATCAGACGTAAATTTGTGTGTTTTTATTTTGTCTTGCTCTTGAAAATGTTTGGCCATTTGTAGTGTACACAGTGAAACTTGATTCTCTGTTGCATAAAACACTTTTATTTTACGTTTTGAAAATGTTACTGTTCAAAAGCCTCTTCCTTCCCTCCCTCTCTCCCCTTTCCTCTGTACTTCCTTCACACTTGCTTTACTGATCAATCAGGCCATAGCCATCCGAGTGCCAGCTCTCAGTGCCGGGAGCTAGTGGAGCACGAAGCAGGGCCCTTCCCACGCCAACCTCCGTGTCCCAAGCCAGCACGTGCCCTCCGGGGTGGGGAGTGTGGCGGAGTGCCTGGCACCTGTCCTCACAGGCTTGCAGACCTGGACCGCAGCCGGTTCTCCAATTCCTGATCCCCACACGAAGCCGAGGCACGAGGGTGCTGGAGGGTCGCAGTTGGCTGTGGGGGCCGAGTTCCCGTCCACGTCACCAGCACTGTAGCCAGTTAGTTTACTCAGGAAAACGGTCGATCACTTCAGCCATGGCGGTGCTGGTTGGCAGGGATTGGTGACTGAGAATGTCCATCAGCCAACACCCAACCTTGCCTTTAGGAGCCTGCCAGTGCGGGCCCGGGCCTCTGCCGGCCACCCTGTGTGCCGCTGGGAGGGCTCGGGCCACTGCAGGCAGAAAGGGAACGCTGGTTCTCTTCTCTCTCCCACCCCCCTGTCCCTGTGAGCGACACCAGATTCCCAGGGGGGTCCACAAGATTTTGAATTTTAAAAAAACAAAACTGTCTTTTTGGTTTAGTTTTTCTGGGGACTAAGTGCTTTGAACAGCGTCTGTGCCCCTTCAAGGCTCCGAGCTTAGTCATTTCCTGTATTTTTCTGTTCACAGTATTTGTGTGTGTGTGTGTGTGTGTGTGTGTGTGTGTGTGTGTGTGTGTGCTTGTTTTGGCAGCTCGTTTCGGCTGTATTATATATCGAGTGTGAATTGATCCTCTTTTTTCCCTAAGGGACATGAGTTGTTTCTCTTGTGTTATAATTCTGCTTGTGAAAAGCTGGAGCAAACCTGGGGCTGCCACACATAAGCTCGGGCTGTGGAGCCGAGGACCGGGGTCCCTGTGCCTGGCAGGCGGGCTCCCCGTGTCTCTGAGCTCTCTATTCCAAATCTTTGCAAGGCTCAAAACGCCACAGCACCTCTCCTCCCACCCCCGTGGCAGGGACCGAACCAGCCCTCCACACCACACGCGTCCCCCGGCCCCTCCCATTGCCATGGCAAACAGGTACCTTTGGGGCCCGGGGGCGTCACGTGGGATGCTTGTGTAACTGACCGCCTCGCCTTCTCGCCCTCCCCTCCCCAGATCACTTCCTAGGACCCCCGAGCTGCTCGCCCAGGGTCCCGTTTCCCTGCGAACTCCAGAGAAGCACCCAGGGCTTTGTGACAGCCTCTGACTCCCTCCCTTCTCGTTAAGAATCATATTGTATAGTAGCTTTCAGACCATACAGTATTCATTGGGTTACTCCTATTATTATCAAGTAGCTGGAATTGTGAAGGTCGGAGTAGTTAGATCTTTAGCTTTTATTCCTTATTTTTTTTTGTATTACTATCCATGTGTATAAATTATTGATCATGTTGCTGGCTTTTATAAACTCTACGCGAAGGAGGAGCACCGCCTCTGCCTTTGCCAATGGTAATGAAGCACTGTTTTTAAATAAAAGAGAGAAACACCATTCTCTGGCCTGTGTGTGTGTGTGTTAATCCATCAATCCAAGATACAATGTGGACTTGACCTCAGATGAAGAAAGAAGGCGGCAGATGGCTTCCTAAATTTGTAAGCTGGCTAACCTGGGAGAGGTCCGTGAGGCCCAAGGCCGGGGCTGCAGGAGCCTCCCTGTTGCTTCTGGCCCTCTGAGCACCGGTCTTTGCAGAAGCTCCTCTGGTGCTCCTGTTTCTGTGGTCTCCCAGCACCAGCTTCACTACCTCACCCCCATCTGCACTGACTGCTGGCCACCCCGTGACCTCCATGACCCCACTTGACCTTCCTGCAGCCTTAGGCACCTTCGTGCCTTCCCCAGGCTCCTGAGCCTTCTCCTTACCTGCGGGAAGTGCTCTCCACCTTGCACCTGACCCTCTTCTTTCCCAGCTATCCCTCTAGCCAGGAGTTCCCTGAACTCTGACCTCCAACCTTCATCATTCTCAGATCAGCTTGCTTCCTGTTTCATGGAGATCAGCCATCACCGGGAGCTCCTGGGTTGAACTCTGCTTCCAGATCTGCACACCTACCTGAGCTCACCCATTATCCCTTTCGCTCCCGCCTCTCCAGCCTGGTTAACCTTTGCCCTCTAGTCCCTGTGACATTTAAATATGCTTAACTCTTTTAAACACATTAAAACAAATCATTTTTCAAGAGACCAAATCCTCTCCTTCACAGCAAACTTCTGGAATAAGCTTCTGCCTGCTGAGTCCACTTACTCTTCACCCTGCTGCTGGCTGGCTTCTCCCCACAGGACCCAAAGAAGCCCCCCTACACACACACTCACACACACACACACACACACACACCAACGTCTGGCCCCTACGCAGCACTGTTACAGCATAAAGGCGTGGTGATGTGCTTCTGTGCATGCGTCCCTGGGTAAGCCCCCCTTATGGTAAGGCCTTGGGGTTTTGGGGGGAAGAAGGGGGTACTCCCTGCTGCATTAATCTGTTGTCTGCACTGGACTGTGAGTGCCTGGAGGTCAGGGACTTTGTCCTGTTTGCTGTATCTCCAGGGCCTGGCACATGTAAGTATTCAGTAAACCAATGTTTGCTTAACTGCCTTTTTCCACATTTTAAAGAGATACAGTTTCCAAGTTGATTGATATTTCTAAGAACCCTGTTGCCAGGAGTATAGGGAAGTAGGGTGCAGTGGACGCAGAGGTACAGGCATGTGGGTGGACTCCTGGGGCAGGGTCCAGTCCAGCTTGCAGTCCAGTATGGGCACCAGGAGCTGAGAGAGAGGAGGGGCAGACCCTGGGCATTGCCACCACCATCCCTTCATCTCACAAAATCATGATAGCACTCCTTTATCTTACTTTATCCTTGACCTCACTCCAGCTGGTGCCCCATTTTTCTGGAAGACTTCAGCAAAACTCCTCAAAAGTCTTGTCCTTTAGGTTCTTTCTTCCTTCAGCCCTCCCTAGTCAAGCTCTTTGTCGTCTACCATTCCACCATTCCTGTCCTTGTCAAAGTCACCAGTGGCCTCCGTGTTGATAAGTCTGATCAATGCTCAAACCTCATTGTCCTTGACTTCATGTCCTCGAGGCTTTCTTCACTTAGCTCTCCGGACACCCCATTGCTGGTTCCCCCCACACCTCCGTGTCTGAGCCTTCTGGGTCTCTTTCGATAGTCCCTCACCTCTTATCCTCTACGAGCCCAGGTGCGCTGGGTGCTGACCTTGTGCATTTACTCTTTTGTACCTAAGCTTACTGTTTAGATAATCCTTTCCACTCTTACAATTTTAAATATTTATTTACAAGTTTATACATTTTGATCAATTTATTGTCGGAGATCCAACATCTTGAGTCTAGATTCATATCTCATCGTCAACTCAACATCACTTGCCTGTGTGTTGAGCATCTCAAACTTTATCTCCAAACTGGGCTCTTTGATCTCACCCCCGCCCCCCACCTCCACCCTGTCCATTGCAGGTAATGGCAGCTTGGTCAGAGCCAAGTGAAGAAAGACCTAAGGACTCTGGGGTCAAGAACAATGAGGTTTGAGCTTTGGTCGGATGTAGCAGCATGGAGGCTATGGGTGAAAAAGACAAGAAGCAGAATGGTAAGGAACAAAAAACCTTGGCGCTATCCTGGCTCTTCCTTTTCTCTCACACCACACACTTCAGAATAAATCCAGAGTTGGACCACTACTCACCATCTCCACTGTTACCACACTGGTTTGAGCCACCCCCATCTCTCCCACAGATTATTTTAGTAACTTGCTAACTGGTACCCCTGTGATGGCTTTGCCCCTGGAGTCTTTTTCTCAACACAACTGCCAGAGTGATACTGTTAAAATCTCCGTTAGGGTATGTCACTCCTCTGCTCAAAATCTTACCATGTTTTCTCACCTCACTAAGAGTGAAAGCCCTTAGCCCTTAGGACCCTTTGGCCTCCCATTGCCTCTCAGTGGACCTCATCTCCTGCCCTCCCTTCATACTTCCTGAGCCATTACTCTGCTCCCGGCACACCAGGCTCCCTCACCGCCTTCGTCTTTGCTCAGATATGAGCCTCTCAGAGAGGTTTTCCCTGATAACCCTATTTTAAATTGCATTTTCTCCACCCTACATTCTGCATTCTCCTTCCCAGATTAATTTTTCTCCCTGACATGCATTAGTTTATATTATCCTATATAATAAAAGAGAAACATGTAAATTGGCTGTACCTCTGCTCACCAGCCAATAAGCAGTGTGTATGCAAATTAACCCAACAAAAATGGGTTAATTTGCATACACAGGCACCAGGCAGAGACCAGAGAGTGGAGTGGCTTGGGGAACTTGGCTCCCCAAGTCACCAGCTGGAGAGCAGAGAGGGAGAGCTGGCGACTTGGAGGGCTTGGCAGAGTGGGAAGCTGAGGGACAGAGACAGAGCAGGAAGGGAGCTTGGGGAGCACCGGGAATTCTGGGAATAGTAGTTCTGGTGGCAGCCCCAGGACCAGAAGTGGAAGCCCAGAACATGGGGAGTACCAGGAATGCTGGGAATCATAGTTCTGGTGGCAGATGGATCTCCTAGACACTAGAGCAAAGTGAGCCTGGAGCAAGTTACTGTTGCAGTGGGAGAATGGAGGGAAAGCAAAGATGAGACACATAAGTAAAATCAGAGTGTCTAGGAAAAAATTAAAGGGAAGATATCCTAAAACTTCCAGGAAATCTCCACCAATGAAGCAAGAAAAATGTATCTATTATTCTTTGAGCAACAAACCAAACTGGGATGGGGTCTCAGACAATTCATTTATATGATTGCAAAGACAGAAACTCCCAGATTGGAGAGGGCTACCAGATTGGAGAAGATGCAGGGACCCATCCCCTGTGCACGAATCTTCATGCACCAGGCTTCTAGTACTGTATAATATTTAACATGTTTCTTGCTGAAGCCGGTTTGGCTCAGTGGTAGAGTGTCGGTCTGCAGACTGAAAGGTCCCAGGTTCGATTCTGGTCAAGGGCCTGTACATTGGTTGCGGGCACATCCCCGGTAGGAGGTGTGCAAGAGGCAGCTGGTCGATGTTTTTCTCTCATCGACGTTTCTAGCTCTCTATCCCTCTCTCTTCCTCTCTGTAAAAAATCAATAAAATATATTTTTTAAAAAAACATGTTTCTTATTTATTTCTCCCACTATCACCATGCGAATGTAAACTCCATGAAGGCAGGAATTTGTTTTATTTACTGGTTTATCTCTAATGACTAGAACTATGCCTTTCACATGGTGAGTGTTCAAGTATCTGGGTGGGGGGATGGATGGGGATGGATAGATGGATGGGTGGATGGACGGATGGATGTGGATAGATGGATGTGGATAGATAGATGGGTGGGTGTGGGTGGTGTGGATGGATGGATAAATGTGGATAGGTTGGTTGATGGATGGTTTATGTTAATGAGGTGACTTTTGTAAAGCACCTAAGGATGGGTGCTTCTTGCCAGGAGAACTAACCGTGTGATTGAGAATTAGGACTTTCAGTCCCACCCCCTTATATCTAGAGGGGCTAGAGGTTGAATCAATTGCCAATGGCCAATAAATTCATCAGTCATGCCTACATAATGAAGCCGCCATTAAACCCAGAACAGTGTTCAGAGAGTGTGCACACTGGGGAAGCAGCACGCTGGCCGTGCCTCTGTGCCAGGCCCAGCTCCACAAGGCCAGCTCCTTTGGTGAGGACCTCGCCCTGTCTCACTGGCTAGTGATTCATGCCCTTCTGAGTCCTTTGTAATAATCAGTAATCTAGTGAACGAATGGTTTTCCTGAGTTCTGTGAGCCATTCTAGCAAATTAACCAAATCCAAGTTGGGGAGGAGGGGGGGGGGATTTAATGAGAACCTCTGACTCGTAGCCAGTCTGTCAGAAGCACAGGGGCCAACTGTGTCACTGACTTGCGATCTGTGTGTGAAGTGGGGCAGTCTTGTGGATGGAGCCCTCAACCTGTTGAATCACGGAATAGACTCTGAGTTTAACTCAATTCTCAGGCACCTTGTTCATGTCACAGAATTGGTTGTTGGGGAACACTACACACCAGCACACACAACACACACAAACATGCCCATAAATACACATGAACACATACAAGCACACAAATACACACACACACACACACACACACACACACACACACACACACCATTACACATACACATTAGGATTGGTCCAGAAACCTAGAAGACTAGGTTTCCCCCAATGTCAGCCTTTGCTAACATCACGAGAATGGTCTTCCATGAAAACACTCATTCTCCTCCCACTTTGGCTGCAGTCAGCCCTGAGGAGACTATTCATTCCAGTGATTTAACAGGCTAATTTAAGAACAGCAAGCTGTTTCTTTAATTTTGATGTAAATATTTAAAATGTGGGTTTTTTCATTTTATAAAACAGTAATTCGCATAATAGAACGCTTGAAAAGTACAGAAAGGCAAAGAGAAGAAGGGAACAGTAACCAAAATTCCCTCTAAATAAAGATAGCCACGGTGTGTGTGTGTGTGTGTGTGTGTTTGTGTGTGTGCGCGCGCGCATGCATGTGTTTCTGCACACAGGCTTGAGATATGTGTTTCCTTTGGTTAGGCAAAAGGTGAGGAAGTATATAGATAAATTTTCATTCTGCTTTTCTCACCTAACTTGATAAAACATTTTCCATGTTAATCCAACTATTGAGCATTGTTTCGATGGCTACGTCATAGCCTCTTAAGTGGATGACTGGCCTGTATGGCGTCAGTCTTAGTGTCGGAACATTTTAATGGTGTCCCATTTTTCAGTTATAAATTCTGCTGCTGTGAAGGGATAACTTCCTCCCGGTAACGGCTTTTCTCGAACCGCTGACTTCTCCTCGCCACCGGAATGTAGATCCTACCTAAGCGTGAGCAACAAAGACTGTGTGCGTGGTGTGACTGTAGTGACGGGGTGGGGACCACGTGAGGAGGGGGGTGGCAGGGGAGCAGAGCATAGTTTACTGTAAAACAGAGGGGTTTTCCCATTTGACTGTAATTGTACTGTGTAATTATATACCGTTTGGAAAATACACGTATTCTAAATGTGTCTCAGCCCCAGTCGGAACTGACATGTATGTTTAGGTCTCCTTGGACTCTAACCCTGACTGCCCTCCTCTCCCCCCCACAGAGCGTCTGATCTCTTGCAATTCTAGTCTGGTCCGGTATTTCTGGAGTCCCCGGGGGTTACCGCACAGTGCTGCAGGTCTCCTAGCACCCTCTCCAGGCACCCCGTCGTTGAAGGCGTGCATTCTGCTTCTGCTGGGGCCAGCCTGGCCAACTAGGGCGAAAGGAGAAGAAAGGAGTTAGTCACTCCCGTGGATTGACTGGGATCGCACACGGGTTTGTGTGGGCGGCCAGCTCTCACGGGGCTGAGGAGGTAGTTCCCCCATCTCCGTCGGTCTGGTCCACAGCTGGGCCCCACATGTGCCCGCACCCAGGTGCTAATAACACTTGTGCTTTGAAGAACTGAATGTCTGGCCCCTCGGGCTGGAAATGCACACAGGCCATGTGCAGAGGGACCAGTGAGGTGACGGGCAAGGGCACAGGCCCAGAATGCATGTCTGCGGAGCAGAAACAGAAGACACCCACTTCTCTCACCGCCTGGGCTTCCTCCCCACCTTCCACTACCCATCCCCCTTCCCCTGCCCTGGGAGTACCCACCACCCTGTCCTCGTGTCATTCCATGTACCTCTCCTCCTCGTTAATGGCTTATCTGAGGTCTGTCCCTCCTCAAGTACCATGAGGGCAGGGGCTGTCTTTTCTCAGGATCCTCGGTACCCTGCAGGCTCCTGGCCTGAGCTTGTGCTTGCTCCAAGACAGGCAAGGGAAGAGTGGGCAAGGCCCTTCAGAATATGAATCCTCGTGTAAAATAATTTACCCCCAAATCTGCCCCTGGCCTATTAGGAAGCTGTTGAATGTACCCGGTGGGTAAAAGGATATGGATGTACATTGGAATCTTGTTTCTCAAACTTAATCCATTCCACAAGGCCTTTCAAGAGCGATGTGACCAAAAATTGAATCATTTTTTTTCCCATTAGAAATAATGTAAATTGAATTAATCTGTTCCAGACCCCAAAATGATTCCCTATTTCAACTTATATACAGTATTAGAGGCGCGGTGCACAAAATTAGTGCACAGGAGGAGGAGGGTCCCCTGGTTCAGTTCTGGTCAAGGGCATGTGCCCGGGCTGCAGACTCCATCCCTAGAGTCTCTCTCCAATCCGGGACCCTCCAGGGATGTCCAATTGCCATCTACACTCAGACATTCCTCTCACAATCCAGGACTGCTGGCTCCTAACTGCTCATACCTGCCTGCCTGATTACCCCTAACTGCCTCTGCCTGCCGGCCTGGTTGCCCTCAACTGCCCCCCTCTGCTGACCTGGTCACCCCTAATTGCCCCCCCCCCGCTGGCCTGGTCGCCCCCAACTACCCCCCATCCAGCCTGGTCACTCCTTACTGCCCCATCTGCTGGCCTGGTTGCCCCCAACTCCTTCCCACTGGTCTGATTGCCCTCAACTTCCTCCCCTGCCAGCCTGGTCACCCTATGCAGCCTGCTATTCAGTCATTTGGTCGTCCCTCACTAATCCCCCTGCCACCTGGTTGCCCCATGCAGCCTGCTGTTCAGTCACTAGTTTGGTCATTTAGGTTGTGACGGCCCCTGGCTTTTTATATATTAGGCTATGTCTAATATACTGTTTAATTTATAAACCCTTCTTCTCTTAAATTTATCAAACCACCCCCTTCTAATCTTAAAGGAATTTTTTATATGTCCCTGCCTCTGAAATGCTATCACAGGATAACTGCTTTTCCTTTATCCACGCCACAACAGTTTTTCTACCTATTCGGTTGCCTATGATTGCTGTTTTGTGAGCACTTTCACACCCTTAGCAACATTAGCTTTTGCTAATTGATGGCCTCTTTATTTTATTTTTTAAGTACATTTATATTGATTTCAGAGAGGAAGGGAGAGGGGGGGGGAGAGAAACATCAGTGATGAGAGAGACTCTGGGGATGGAGTCCGCAGCCTGGGCACATGCCCTTGACCAGAACTGAACCAGGACCTTTCAGTCTGCAAGCTGATGCTCTATCCTCTGCATCAAACCAGCCTAGGCTGATGGCTTCTTTATGTTTTAAAATTATGCTAATTTCAGCAACCAAAGCTTTCTCTCCTTTGCATGTTGCCTGCCATGCTGATACCTCACTTGAAAGTGTTGTTTGTTCGCCGAAACCGATTTGGCTCAATGGATAGAGCATCGGCTTGGGGACTGAAGGGTCCCGGGTTCAATTCTGGTCAAGGGCATGTACCTTGGTTGCGGGCATATCCCCAGTAGGGGGTATGCAAGAGGCAGCTGATTGATGACTCTCATCGATGTTTCTGACTCTCTATCTCTCTCCCTTCCTCTCTGTACAAAATCAATAATATATATATATATTTTTTTAAAAAAGTGTTGTTTGTTCGAAAATGGAAATTTTGGTCCAAAACAGAGACTTTTTTTTCTGTGAACAACTTGGCCTGGAACCAGGTTGTTGGAGATGGGAGACGTGGGAGAAACGAGGTTCGACTGTAGAGGAATGGGAAGAACGCCCAGCCCCACCTCCACCCCGCTTAAAACAGGGGGTCCCAAACTTGCCACACAGGATCACTAGGAGAGCCTTTAAAATGTCCAAAGCCCGGGTCCTACCCCGCATCAGTTAGACCCATCATCGGTGTGTGTTAAGGCTTCCCAGGCGATTTCAACATGCAGACGGGATTGGGACACTTTCTTCGTCCTTGGCCCCGTCACAGGCCCCAATTAATGGGTCAGTGCATGAACTAATGAGCGAATGAATGGGTGAATGAATGAATGAATTTATGAGCCTCACAGTCTTCTGTGTCTCTTCCCAGCATCTGAGGCAGTGGCCTTGCTATCCGGTCCCATCCCACCCTCTCTGTAGAATTAAGGAGGAATTTTGAAATTCAGCCTCATTTTCCTGATAGTCGTTTTCATTTCCTACACATAGGTAGTTAATGTCTCTGAATAAGAGAGTCTAGGAATACAAACTCCTTTTTAAGGAAGGATCCTTTCCCAACTCATTTGAAGGGACACCTTTACCATGAAATGCCACTCACGTCATTCAACACAACTAGGACGCACCTGCTGTGAGCCCAGCACGGCTCAACCTGCTGGCGCTCTGCAGAAAGATGGCCAGCCGGCACCTAACACACAGGCCAAAACCGGTTTGGCTCAGTGGATAGAGCATTGGCCTGCAGACTGGAAGGTCCAGGGTTCGATTCCGGTCAAGGGCGTGTACCTTGGTTGCAGGCACATCCCCAGTAGGGGGTGTGCAAGAGGCAGCTGATGGATGATTCCCTCTCATTGAACTCTCTATCCCTCTCTCTTCCTCTCTGTAAAAAATCAATAAAATATATTTTAAAAACAACAAAAAACAAACACAGGTGATTTCAAAGATGCACGGTCAGCGCTTTTTGGGAGAAAAGCACAGGATGCTGGAAAGAGCAGGAGGGACCTCATTTAAGGGAGGAGTGTGGGAAAGTCCTCTCTGGAAAAGGCAGTTGTGATTATGTGTGTTTCCATGACTACCTGGTTTGCATCCCCACTTATCCTCGGCATCCTTTGCCCTTCTTCCTCCCTCCTGGTTAAGCCTCTGGATGGTAAGCATGTAGCGCTGGGACTGCTGGTCCAGCTCCTGCTCCAGCTCCCAGGCGAGCCTCCTCAATTCCTCGGCCATCTCCGTCCTCGCTCCGTCTTCCAGGTGCCTCCAGTTCTCCCGGATGCTTCTCATGTCCTGCATGAGGAAGTAGCCAGCCCCAGCTACACTCAGCATCCGGGCAGCGCGGGTCATAGCCATGACAGGCGCCCCCGCCGCTCTCTGCACCCCTGTGGCCCTCCAGAAGGGCACACGCCTTGTGGCCACGAAGTTCCTGACCCTCTCAATGAAGCTAGGGCTGGCCTGGGCCCTCTGGAAGGCCTGAAGCTGCCTGATGCTCCTGAGAGCGTCAACACACCTCCTGATGAAACTCACATCAGAGAAATGCATCCCTCCCCCAGTTCCAGCCTCCGCGCCCATAGAGAGACTCGCCAGTCTGCTAGCTCTGTCTCTTGCTGCCGAATTGCTCCTATTTTCTAAGACATTTGTCAAAATGTTGGTGGCAGCAGCTGCTAACCCCAGGCTCTGCCCTGCTGCTGTGAGCAGCAGGCTCCCTCCTGTTGTCACAGGTGCCAGGGCCACACCAAGGATGGTCATGACGCTGGACACCGCCCCCGAGGAGCTGGCCACCAGGCTGGTCTTGGTGAGCATCTTGTGGGTTGTGTCAACTTGGTCTGCGATGCTGCAAAGTTCACTGATAGTCTTCTTCAGCTGGTGCTTCCGCCAGGGAAACTCTTGGAGAAACATCATCTCCTCCTGGGACAGGTTTCCGGACGGCCTGAGCCCTTCCTCCCGTCGCATCAGCTCCCGGACCACCATATAGTACAGCACATCGACTTCGTCCCTGGGGGCGGACACAGCACACGCGTGTTTTCCCAACTCAGGGACGGGCTCACCTGGGAGGCTAAGGACTTCTAGGTCATCTCAGTTCCCGAAGCATGTGGGGAGCAGCGCCCTGGGAGTCAAGGTACAACTTGGGGAGCAATGAGACAGAGGGTGGCCCTCGGGCCTGCCCCCCTCTAGTGGCAGGAACTGGGGATGTGAGCCGTCTGCATGGCCTGACGGGCTGTGACGCCCATGTGATGAATCAGGCACAATATTGTCCCGACCCTGCATCACTGGCTTTCATTACCGAATCTTTTCTTAATAAACACACCTCTGTGCGTAATTTGTGCATCTGCACAGGCTGGTGAGCAGGTCTGTCCTGGGAAATAGAGTATAAGAGCCTGTGGAAGTTGTGTTGTCCATTTCTGCTTTCTCTGTTTAAAGGGGATCTACCTGGAAATTGTGGCTGCTTCTGGGGAGGGAGTGGGCCCCTGGGGCCAAAGCTTTGTGGGACACTTCCTTTTGACTGTCTGCTCTTCTGTTCCTTAAGTTTTGTAGCACGTGCACGCATTAGACGCATTTTAAAAAATGGTAAAATAGCCTACACTTCTAAAAAATAAAAAAAGGTGGGGGGGCCTCCAGGGAGACACCAAATATCACCTCTCCCCTAGGGGAGGGCTCCCGGCCACTCACTCGGACACGCGTGCATTTTGGAAACTGGAAGCAGATTTCCAACAGAGGGCGGCCGTGCTTGGGAGCAGCGGGTTCTGCTCTGCTCGCCTGTTAACAGGCCGGGAGAGGCGCCTTGTCTTACAGGAGGAAGGCCTGCCCGTGTGGACACCGTGGGACTGTGCTGGATGCTGCAGTCGTCTTCCTACGGCTCATGAGAGTCTGACTTGTCTGGCCCTCGGGGTCTGGGTTTAGGATATCGGAGAGCGTGTCTATGGGGAAGGAGGCAGGCCTGCAGGAAAACCCGACGGAGCCCAAGCAGCCCCAAGCCCCGAGGAGCTGTTGGCAATGACGTTAGAGCCATCTGGTGCCCGGCAAGCCATCAGCAGCCTCCGGTAGACCGGCCAGCTGCCCCCTCTCCAGGGAAGCAGGAGCGGCTTCTGACATCCTTCCCATCAAGTCACTGTGTGCTCGGTGCGTGCCAGGCGCCTTCCCGGTGCTGGGATTCCGGCAGCGAGCATGCCAGCCCGGTCCCTGCCCGCACAGAGCTCTCCCTCCGGTGCTTCCACCCCAGACATCACTGCTCTGGGGTTACCTTCCAAGACAAAGCTGCTCCATCACTGCCTCCCAAGCCTGCCAATCAGAGAGAAGCCAGTGCATGTCGTCTGTGGTCATGGTGGCAAGGCCTTCAACGATGCTCAGGGGAAGCAGACCATCTAAGTACAACATTTGGGAACAACATGAGCAACATTAGAATACGTCAATAACTGTAATGTTGCACTTTTTTTTTTTTTTTTTTTTTTTTTTTGCCTGGTGATTTCAAACAAACAAACCGTGACAATGCCCAGAGCTAACCAGGATGTAGTTGAACTGAGCATCTCTTAGGTTTCTGGTGGCTCTCAAATTTTTGTTATCACATGTTTCGTCACAAGAATCTTCTGATGATCATCCAATAACCCAACAACAGGCACCAAGATAATTAGGGCCATTTAAGATGGCAGCAGGAAGCCCTATTGCAGGAATCTTCCTGCAAGGGGCATCTAGTTTAAGTTATAATATTGCAAACTCAGAGGCAAGTGAGCGTGCGTTCCGTCCAGCCTGCTGCTCTACCTTCCCGGAAGGATTGTCCTGTCCCTGCTCAACCCTTCCTGAGCGGAGGCGTTCCCTGGCTGGTTAGCTGTTTGTTTAACCAGGTCAGTGTCGGGCAGCAGACTATGTCACCCCAAAGATGCCTCTTTGATCACGCAATGTTTTGAGCTGTCGGCACCTGGAAAACAGCAATGCAGGAGGCTGTCTCTGAACTCCCTTCGTCTGCCTATAGACACATCCACCAAAAGGCTGTCCTGGGTCCCCTTCCCGGAGTGTCATCAACCAGGGAGGTAGTCTCTTGTTACAGGAGAGGAGACTGGAAGTTGACACCACACCCAGGCACACTTTGTCACGAATTATCATACCTCCCCTCTGTTCTCCCAAGGATCCTTCATCTTTCCTAAAAAAATAATTTACTCCCCTCGGCGAGGCCTGCAGCCCCTCCCCTTTCTCTATGAAAATGGTACTTAAGATTGAATTGGAAGCCTCCTTAGGGAGTTACTCATTTTTCCCTGGGTCTCACCCATTTGTTCATGAAGGATATGTGTCAACAGACTTTTCTTTTTTTCTGTTTTTAAAAAAATATATTTTATTGATTTTTTACAGAGAGGAAGGGAGAGGGATAGAGAGCTAGAAACGTCGATGAGAGAGAAACATCGACCAGCTGCCTCTTGCACACCCCCTACCGGGATGTGCCCGCAACCAAGGTACATGCCCCTGACCAGAATCGAATCTGGGACCTTTCAGTTCGCAGACCGATGCTCTACCACTGAGCCAAACCGGTTTCGGCTGGTTTTTCTTTTATTACAAGGGTCTCAGATAAGAACTCAGAAGGGTAGAGGAAAAATTATTTTTCCTCCCCTCCCTAGATAATGTTGCCTAGCGACCCTTGCTTCAAATCCCTTACGCTGCAGCTTCCTGTGTTGCTCAGAAATCACTCCTGATCCTGTTGATTTTTTCATTTACTTCCAGTAACTTTTCAAATGCATATTCTTGTTCACGTGGCTTTCATAGCATGCTATGACTGTGTCTGTTATTTTCCAGATGTAATATTGTAGGACAAGTATTGTCCATATTATTACACCACTACCGGAGGATGCTTATTATTTTTTAATGTATTTTATTAATTTCTTACAGAGAGGAAGGGAGAGGGATAAAGAGTTAGACACATCGATGAGAGAGAAACATCGATCAGCTGCTTCCTGCACACCTCCCTACTGGGGATGTGCCCGCAGCCAAAGCACATGGCCCCGACTGGAATCGAACCTGGGACCTTTCAGTCCGCAGGCCGATGCTCTATCCACTGAGCCAAACCGGTTTTGGCCAGATGATTGTTTTTGATGGCTCTGCTCTTTCATCAAGAGGAGCCTGCCCTCATGTTTACAGACATACGCCCTTCCTGCCACACAGCGGGGTCTTCATGGGTTTGTCACCCGTGTGAGTCCCTCATATCATGGCACTGACCCTGTCCTGGTTGCTGTCCCCACTCTGGCCAGTGGCTGGGCCAGGGATTGGTTCCCACGCCCACCTCTGCTTTCTGACTGCTTGCAGTTTGGCATGCAGGGCCTGGGGAGCTGCTTATATTTCCAGTTAAACTGGGGAAAGGAAGCTACTTGCTGTCATCATATTGACAAACATGTGCCTTTGAGAAGGTCTCAGCTTAGATCCGGAGTGACCCCACGGTCTGCTGCATCCCCTCCTACCCAGCGATGCGATATGCTTCTCAGGATTCTATTCTCCCTCCTCCTTTTAGGTAAGATTTGCCGCTGCTTTGCATTCCATGCTAATGTTATTTCCTACTATCACTTACTGTTGTGTTTTCTAAATGATGCAGTTACTCGGTAGAAACAGTATTCATTTTTAATACTCCTCTGGGCTTCACCGAATTTTTATTCCTTGCAATAGTGATTAAATGAATAACTCATGAACATATAATGTTGGGTTTCTTTCCTGTTTTTTTTTTTTCCTTTCAATATTTCTTTTTCTTATTTTGGTTCCATATCTCATTAGGCTAGCTTGAATTCTTAAATTATTTAATTTTATGAAATTGACTCCAGTATTTTACTGCTGGCAGTTGGTTTATAAAAACACTCTTTCACCTAAGGCAGTACGTTTTATGCCTGTATTTCCGTATTTTTATTAGGATGAGGTGCTGAGTTTTTAGACTCTAACGAGATTATTGTAATTTTCCTTTTTTATTTATCCCATGAGTATAGTGTATTATGTGCATAAATTTCCATATATTGAATTATTCTTATATTCCGTGGAAACCATTGCAGATTTTTGCATCGGTATGTTACAGATTTATATGTTCTAATATCGTATTCATTGTTTATCTTAGAGTTATAAGTGATATTGAACTATAGTTTTCTTTCCTGAAAACTTCATAGAATATAGGTAATAACACATTTCTGGAACAATTTATATGACATGAAAGTTGCTTGTTTTCTGAAGTTCTAAAAGAGTTTGCAGGGTTTTTATGTTTGCCTCATCTTCCTGGGATGCTTTTAATCTTTTCAAGTTTTTAATGTGAGTAACAAACATATTCCACTTCTCTTCACTGAGATCAAAACCTCTCTCTCCCACCCTCCCTTCTGTCCTTTTTTTTAAAAAATATTTTTTATTTACTTCAGAAAGAGAGAGAGAGAGAGAGAGAGAGAGAAACATCAATGATGAGAGAGAATCATTGATCCACTGCTTCATACAACACACCACACAGGGGATTGAGCCCACAACCTGGGCATGTGCCCTGACTGGCAATTGAACTGTGGCCTCGGGAATCGAACTCTTCAACCGTGAGCCATGCCAGCTTGAAGAGTTAAGCAGCAATAACAAGCCTGGTGGCAGTGCTCAGTGGTTGAGTGTCAACCTATAAACCAGGAAGTCAGGGTTCGATTCCCAGTCAGAGCACATGCCCAGGTTGTAGGCTGGATCCCTGATCGTGCAGGAGGCAGCCAATCAATGATTCTCTCTCATCATTGATGTTTCTCTCTCTCTCCCTCTCTCTCTTCCCCTTTGAAATAAATTAAAATATCTTTAAAAACAAAAAAACAAAAAAACATAGCATTAAAAAAAGAAGAAGCAATAACAAAATCCCTACTCTTTCAAAGTGCACTTGGTTCTCATTTTCCGTAAACAGGGATTTCTCGTGTTCTTTGAAAAGGTGTTTCACAGAAGAAGAAAGACAATGGCTGATCAGCTCATGAAAAGTTGTTTAACATTAGGCAGGAGTCGCCAGAAAATGCAAATGCAGGCCACAGCGAGACGCCATTTCCTTGGTCACTTTGGCAGAAGTGAAAAGGATGCTGGGAGCATCCTGCGCTGAGCGAGGGGAGGGTGTGTTCTCAGACACGTGGCTGAGCCTAGAATAGAAACCTTTGGAAGGACGGTTCGGAATACCAGGTAACATATAATGTACACAGGTTCGACACTGGGCATCACCCTGCAGACATTCATGCCACACAAACACAATGGCGTGTGCACAGACACAGGCAAGGCTGCCCACCAGGTCCTGGAAGTGGTGAAAACAAGTGGACACAATTTGAAATATCCATGAAGGGAGACAGATTACATGAAAGTACACCAATACGAGATAAAGACTTAAAATGTGAAAAACAACGAGGCTCTCTGGGGTTAAATCCCATAATTAAACCCGTCTTGCCAAAGGACTGTGCTCGGGGACCCGGGCCCACCCGGGAGCGTAGGAGGTGCTGCCTGGGTTCCCATCACCATGGTTTCTGGCAATGACCCTGAGTGAGGAGGTGTGGCTGGCCCAAGGCCAAGTTCAGGGACTTCTGGGTGTTCTGACTGCACAACCACAGGATGACCTCCGACCTGGCCAACCGAGCTTGCCAGCTGAGAGTCGCAGGGGCCGGAGGGGGTGATCTGAGTATGTATTCTGATTTGGGGCTCATGAAATACAGTCTTTGTGTCCCAGGGACCTAGGATGTCTCTACTTGGGGGAGGAGGGTGAGCAGACCTCATGGGGGATCCTCACCCACATCCAGGGCTCCGGGCCACTGCCCAGTCTCCAGGGTCACCCGTCACAGATTGAGATGGTGAACTGTGGTCAGAAAACACGTCGAGGGGCGGAGAGGGTTACCTGAGTGGATTCTTGCTGGTGCCATGGCCATGGTGCCTCCAGGGCTCCTTGTGCTTCTCTCCGGAGGTGGCGATGGGTCTGGGGTGGAAGAGACGCCGCCCCACCTGGGAAAGAGGAAAGCAGACCCGCTGTCACTCAGGAGGGGAGCGGCTTCACAAGAGTGGAGACCTAGGAACGCAGGCCTAGGAGTTCACAAACAGGTGAACCCCACGGGAGCCGGCTGAGGGGGGAGCCCTGGGAAATGCCGACCGGGTAGGGGGAGCAAGGGGTTTAATGGGTCAGTTTCCGTTTGGGAAGATGGAAAGTTCTGGACATGGGCAGTGGGGATGGTTGCCTAATAATATGAATGTGCTTAATGCCACTGAACTAGACACATAGAAATGGTTATGATGGTCAGTTTTATGTTATATTTTACTGCAATAAAAAATATATATCACACACAAAAAAAAGACAGTAACAACAAGAAAAATAAGTGGCAAATAAAGAATACTCACCAGGAAAGTGTTACCAAAAAGCCAATGAAAATAGCAAACACTATTTTGGCAATTAATATTTTTAAAGCCAGGGAAGCAATTTCCTTGACAATGCAAGGAAATAGCTCTGAGGGATCAAGGAAATTAACAGGGGAAGTTTAGGAAGGAAGAGAGGAGAAAAATAAAGCCGTCACAAAAAATAAATGCTTATTGGAATTCACATAAGGGAAAAGAGACCCTATTTAAAAAATTTTTTAAAATGTAAAAGCAACACTGCAGACAGATGAAGAAAGTGAGCAAATGAAGTGAAAAACTGGGGCCAGCATGTACAGAATGAGGCTCCGTGCTCTGATCGGAATCCCCGAAGAAGAAAACTGGGAGATGCGAACAGAATGGACGTTGGAGCAGCGCCTACAAAAGCTGTGAGGAGTATTTTTGCGACATGCTCTTAGGTGCATAGAAGTAGAGATAGTAATAGCTTATATTTGCTTTTTAGAATTTATCTAGAAACTCATAATGTGTCTCTCTTCTTGGCTTTTTATTCAGAATCCACACCCCTCAGTTTGCAGACACTAAGATAAACAAAAGGAAGCAGAGACAAATCCCTTTGATCGCCCCTCCCCTCCCCTCTCCAACCACCCTCCCCTTCAAAGCCCCCCCTCCATGATAATCACCAAACAACAAATATTTTGACTGGTACATCCTAATATATAAAAAGCCAGGAGCCCTGCCAATACCGGTTTGGCTCAATGGATAGAGCATCGGCTTGGGGACTGAAGGGTCCCGGGTTCGATTCCGGTCAAGGGCATGTACCTTGGTTGCGGGCACATCCCCAGTAGGGGGTGTGCAAGAGGCAGCTGATCGATGACTCTCATCGATGTTTCTAACTCTGTATCTCTCTTCCTTCCTCTCTGTACAAAATCAATAAAATATATATTAAAAAAAAAAAAAAAAAAAAAAAAAGCCAGGGGCCCTGATGACCTAAATGACAGAACAAATGACTGAACAGGCAGGCTGCATGGGGCGACCAGGCCAGCAGGGGGGTTCAGTTGGGGGCAATTAGGCTGGCAGGGGGGGAAAGTTGGGTTGACCAGACCAGGGAGGAGAGGCAGTTAGGGGTGACCAGGCCAGGGGGGAGGGAGAAGTTGGAGACGACCTGGCTAGCAGCAGGGGGCAGTTAGGAGCAACCAGGCTGGCAAGAGGGGCAGTTGACGATTAGGCTGGCAGGGGGGGCAACTAGACCAGCAGGGGGGCAGTTAGAGTGACCAGGCTGGCAGGGAGGGAGCAGTTGGGGGCAACTTGGCCAGCAGTAGGGAGCAGTTAGGGGCAACCAGGCTGGCAGGGGGCGGTCAGTTGGGGGCGACCAGACCAGCAGGGGGGTGGCAGTTAGGGGTGACCAGACCAGCAGAGGGGAGCCGTTGAGGGCACCCAGGCCAGCATAGGGAGGCAGTAAGGGGTGACCAGGCCAGTGGGGTGAGGACAGTTAGGAGTGACCAGGCTGACAGGGAGGGGGCAGTTGGGGTGACCTGATCAGCAGCAGGGGGCATTTAGGGGCAACCAGATTGGCAGGGCAGCATTGATGACCAGGCAAGCAGTAGGTGAGCAGTTAGGAGCCAGTGGTCCAGAGTTATGAGAGGGATGTCCAACTGCCGATTTAGGCTCAATCCTTGAGATCAGACCTAAACCAGCAGTCTGGCATCCTCAGAGGGATCCCAGATTGAAGAGGGTGCAGGCTGGGCTGAGGGGACCTCCTGTGCGTGAATTTTGTTCACCAGGCCTCTAATCTATAGATATAAAGAGCCAGGGTCCGTAACATCCAAAAAGACCGGAGAAATGACCGAACGCCAGGCTATGTGTACAGGAGGCTCGGGTAGGCAGGGACGTGTGGCAGTGGGGATGGGGATGGGGATGGGGATGGGGACGGGGATGGGGGAGGCGGGGCCAGTGGAGGGGGATCTATTCTCCGCACATGGGGGTTGTGGAGGCTATGAGCCCTCTAGACTGCCTGCAGGCACAGGCACCACCTCCATGCCACGTCCCCTCTTCCATCCCCACTTCCGTCAGTCCCACCAGCCCTGAGGCGCCTCCCTGAGCTGTTTCCGGCAAGGCCTGTGGGATGACCTCCCCCCCCCCCCCCCTTGGCACACCCAGGGTAGCAGTCGGTCCTTCAGGCCCACCAGCTCACAGCCTTTTCTCCCTTTCCTTCCCTCCCTCCCAGCTCCTCCTCAAAGCCTCTCTCAGAAAGAGGCCTCAGCCCCTCCGAGAGAAAGAGAGAGAGAGAGAGAGAGAGAGAGAGAGAGAGAGAGAGAGAGAGAGGAGGGCGGAGGGAGAGAGGAAGAAAAGGGAGGCAGGCAGGCCTGGAGGACTGCTGAGAGGAGAAAGAGAGACAGAGACTGGGAGAGCCTGGGATGGAGAGGTGGAAACAAAACAGACTGGATGGAAGGGAGGCCTGTGGGGGCCAGGAACTGAGATGGGTCACCGATCCCCTCCCCAACTCACGTGCGGTGCTCAGGAGGGAGCAGGGGAGCCAAAGCCACAGGCCGGGGTGAAGGAGGCTGCCCTCGCCTCTGGAGGCTCCCAGGATCTTCACACTGCCTCCCAAAGGCGCCCCAAGTCCCTCTTCCTCTCAGTGCCACACCGCGGTGGCCGTGGATCCTGGGTCGCCGCAGCACCCGCGTGCAGGGCCCTCCCCCAGGACACGGGGAGAGAGAGTGCCCAGCACTCACACTCACTCACAACTGCACACACACAGACACACACAGCGCCCACCAGCTCACAGCCTTTCCTCCCTCTCTTTCCCCCCCTCACTCTCTCTCAGAAAGAGGCCTCAGGGAAGGAAGAGGGTGGAGCTGCAAACTACCCTATCCTCTTCCTCTCTCTCCCTTCCAGGGCATCTGCTCTGGATGGGGCCTTTGGAATCCAGGGCTCTGGCTGTTTTACAACAGGATGGGGCGGGCAGGAAGGGTAAACAGCACCAAAGATGGCTGATGCGGCCACCCACCTCTGCCTCAGCTGGACCAATTAGTTCAGCCTCAGAACAGTGGCACTCAGCGGGGATCCCCACTTCCCCAGCCACGGCTCTAGGGTCTCTGTGCCGACCTCCTGACCTCCTCTCCCCCTTGGCCCTTCCCACCGCTGGTGCACACTGCAGCTCCGCGGGCCTTACTTAGCCATCCCTCCCTCCCTCTTCCCACAAAAGAGGCTGCACCTCATATTCATAGAAACTTTGTAACATTTTGGGGGGAAGAAAAACACACACACACACACACACACACACACACACACACACACGCACACAAAATGATGACTAAGGGGATTCGGAGTCTGGCTCAGGAGAATGGAGAGAAGGGAGAATTCCATAAGTTGGCTGATGCCAAGGTATGTCTGAGTGACTGCCTGGCGTGTGACAGGTGTGTGACCGCAGAGGAAGAAGTCCGAGTTTCTCAGCAGTGGGAAGGATCAGCGAGCAGGCGGGCAGTAAGGAGCGAGGGGTTCCAGACTGCCAGAGGGATTTCCAACTGTTGGCTCCAGGGAAGGGGCCTAAGCCAGCAGGCGGACATCCCCTGAGGGGTCTTGGACCGCAAGAGGGTGAAGGTCGGGCTGAGGGACGCTCCCTTCCCCTCCCCAACACAAATTTTGTGCACCGGGCCCCTAGTTACTTCATAAAGGACTTCACATTCATTTCCTCGAATTTGCCCTAAACAGCCTGGTGAGGCGAGAGCATGTATGCCTCGTGCATGTCACAGCTGAGGGACGCTCCGTGCGTGCAGGCGGAGCACTTACTCAGGTCTCTCCCGTGGGCGCAGGCTGAGGACGCCGGGGACCCTCCCTTCCGTCTGTCTGCCTTCGGCTTCTGCTCGGGGTCCCCACACGTGAAGGTGCGTCTCTCTAGCTGTGGGATCTCAGGCAGATGGGATGGGGCAGCCTTGAGCCAGGTTTCCAGAGTCCAGGCCGCGCTGACCTCGGCGGCTAAGCCGTGTGGACAGAGGACAAAAGGCTGGACAAATAAGTGACCGCTTCCCCCCAGATAGGAGGAGGCACAGAACTATTCGGGTTTCTCCTCCCAAATGAAACCTCTGATGGTCAACAGCTCCGAGGAAAGAGTGTATTTATTCGGCACAGGACCTTGTCCAGGCACAGCCTCCCCTCCTCCCCTCCCCCCCCCCCCCCCCGCCCTTGCTTTCCTTTCAGTCGTTGGGGTATTTCTGAAGCAGGACGTGACCCTGAGGACAAACACACCAACACATCTCACACACCAGCACCTCTCAGACTTCATGTGCCCCCAAGGCCTGGGACCTCTTTGGATTGCCCATTTGGGCTCAGTGGGTCTTGGGAAAGGCCTGACGGTCTGAGTTCCCAACCACACTCCCAGGGGTCCCCGTGGCTCTGAAGTTCCAGGCCAGGCTTTGGCCTGTGGCTCGTGGCCCGCTGACGGTCCCAGCCCTGGCCTCTGTTTTCATCCCCGGATGACCCCCGGTGGACAAACACAGAGTGCCCCCACCGCGTGTCGCCTGGGGACAGTTTCGGTTTTGCAAAAATGAGGCAAGTCCTGGAGACGGTGGCGGGGGCAGCTGCCCAGCGCCGCCAATGGACCTGGACAGGTCCGTATGCCGTTCCGTACACTCCACCACACGTGGCAAAAAGAGAGAGGGAATTGCACTTATCCAGGTTCAGAACCATCGTTAGCGCCACACGCGGGGAGGCTGTGTCCATTCAGCTGCCCCGAGCCCGGTTCCTCTTTTCTTAAATTGTCTTGTGATTCACCTTCTGGACCAACAGAGGGGCCAACCCTAAACCCTCAGACGTGCCCATGGGCTCCAGAGCCTCACCAGGCAGGCTTCACCACATGGGCTGTGTTTGCCACACAAGCTCTCCCACCTTCAGAGAATTCAGTCACCAACCTGTGACCCAATAAGTGTGATAGACTTTATAAATTATATATATATATATATATATATATATAATACTCTTGTATATTCTTTTTTAATATATTTTTATTGATTTTTTTACAGAGAGGAAGGGAGAGGGATAGAGAGCTAGAAACATCGATGAGAGAGAAACATTGACCAGCTGCCTCTTGCACACCCCCTACTGGGGATGTGTCTGCAACCAAGGTACATGTCCTTGACCGGAATTGAACCTGTGACTTTTCAGTCCGCAGGCCGGCGCTCTATCCACTGAGCCAAACCGGTTTTGGCATAAATAATATATTTTTTAAAAGGAATGTAGGCAGATAAGTTTGCTGAGGTTTCTGCCGGCCAAGGCTGTAAGGAGGAACCTGCCCCCTGGGGGGTGGGGGAGGAGATAGCAAAACTCAGGAGGTGGAGGGGTCCAATGGGCAGACGTCACCTTCCAGGGAAAGCCTGGGCTCGAAGGTTCCCAGTGCCCACCGGGAGACTGCCCCTGGGGCTGATGTTGAACTCACTGGAGGTGATACCCACTGGCATTCCTCTGATGGCCACTGAGCAGGGGTAGAGCCTCCTCCCCTGCAGTGCGCCCTCTACTGGCAAAGCTCAACATGGAGCCAGGCTCAAAGGAAAAAAGGTCAAGAGTCACAGCAGTGCACTCAAAGTCCAGCACTTTGGGGAGGATAATTTTTTTCCTTTTTTTTACTTTAAAAATTGCATTGGACTCTAAAAGAGAATTTGATTTGGGGTTTTGATGCTTTTGGACTTTAAAAGAGTTTGATTTCTTTGAACTTTGAACTCACGAGGGCAGCACAATTTGATTTCGGACTCATTCCCTTCTACTTTAATTTGCGAGGAAATCGAATCTTAATATTTCTCCCTGGGAAGTTTGCAACGGGAGGGAGTTAATATGCAATATGGCTTCTTCCTATTGGCCTTTTAGGATGGGGCTATCTTTATGCTAAATGTTGATCTCATTGCAAAGTCTCTGACGAGATATTGGCTGTGGCTTACTAGCAGCTGGGATGGGGCGTAGGAGGAGACAGGCCTTGGGGTTCATGAATGTTCTGATCTGACCCATTCTGAAACCTCTTGGTGGCAACTTTCCACTGCCCAACAGCAGACCCGGAACCATTCGGACAGCAGAAGTGACAGGCACTGACGAGCAGTTGGGTCAAGCTGAGAGCAGGGCCGTTCTGTTGGATGGTTGATTGCCACCTGCTGACCAGGGACTTAAAGGTCAACGCATTATTAAACGAAGGTTAGGAAGCACTAGTGGTTCTCAACCTTCCTAATGCCGCCACCCTCTGATACAGCTCCTCATGTTGTGGTGACCCCCAACCATAACATGTAATTTTGCTACTGTTAATGAATGGTAACGTAAATATCTGTGTTTCCCCATAATCTTAGGAGACCCTGCTAGCAGTTCTTAACCTGTGGGAATTAGGCGACCCCCAGTTGAGAACCACTGATGTAGAGCCTAAAACCACCGGAAAACACAGATATTTGAAGCAGCAATGAAAATAATTGTATGGTTGGGAGTCACCACCACATGAGGAGCTGTATTAGAGGGTCTCGGAATTAGGAAGGTTGAGAACCACCGCTCTAGAAGGATCCCTTATTTCCTACTGTTTCCACGTGAAGGGGTTTCATCCAAGCATTCCTGGCCTCTCTCCATGCTCTTGCTTACCAACTCCCAGGGGGCAGGCGCAACTGCCACGGTGGGCAGGTTGGCCGGGGGAACTGACACTGACTTCTGAGCGCACTCAGGACGCTGTGCTCCAGGCTGCACGGGGCTGGTCCGATGTCGTAGGGCATGTGGCAGGGCGAGGGCCGTCTGATTCAGCAGTGAAGTGTTAGCAAGCCAAGCTGTCCAACCAACCCAGAGCCGCTTGCTTCCACAGCTTTCATCAAGTGGATACTTTGACCTCCACCTGCCTGCCTCCTGGTCTACTTCTTCCTTGGATCTAAACTTGGATGGGAGTAAAAGAGGTGCTGTCTATTAGCCCCACGAACCCCAACTGATTCAAACTGTTTTCATTTTTTTTAAATATATATTTTATTGATTTTTTTACAGAGAGGAAGGGAGAGGGATAAAGAGCTAGAAACATCGTCCTGGTCTGCGTGAGCTTGCCTATCAGAGAAAGGAAGGCCAGCTTTGCGCTGGGGTTTTGGTAGCTGAATTGTAACCATGAATCAAGACTATCTCTCCTGAACAGACAGAAAAGGCGGGGTAGGGTGGGTGGGCGGGCGGGAAGAGATCAACCAATGCACTTGTATTGTATGCATATATACATCACCCATGGACACAGACAGTATGTTGGCGAAGGCCGAGGGTGAGGGGAGGGACGGCTGGAGAGGTCAATGGGGGAAAGGGAGGATGTATGTAACACTTTCAACAATAAAGATTAAAAACAAACAAAAAAAGAATACCTCTCCCTCCCTCCCTCTTGCTTCCTTGAGAATCCAAGAAAGGGTTCAGATTGCTGTCTGACGTACTCTCTTTGCCTGGGACCCTGGCCACTGACTGAGCACAGCGGCCTTTTGGTTTGCTTCTGGTTGAAAGTCAGATTTTAGACCCAGAGAGTGACTTACGGGTGACACCACCTTGCATTTCATCACAGACTCAAGGGCCACTGGAGGCTCCTGGCTGGTGAGGGTGGGCTGGGACGAGCCAGAATGATACAAGGAGGCCCCCCGAGGCCGCCCACAGCTAGTCAGGTGCTGATGGAACCCCAGCCTCCGCTGGAGTTCTCAGCCATTGTGAGGTTCAGCTTGGTGACTGAGATCCCTAACTTGCTTCTGGTACGGGAGGAGAGGTCCTGAGCAGGACAGCTGACCGCCCTAGGTCACAGACCTCAGCCCGGCAGGGCAAATCCACTAGCCGCTTGGAAGGTCCCACGCGCTGGCAGAGCCTTACAGTGTTGGGCGTGGCAGCGGGGGGCACCTGCGAGCGGATTGGGATCTGTGCTGCTTCCTCTTCTTAATAAAGCATGCATCACATGGGAGAGTGGACAGTTTCCTCAGAACTCGTGGTCTGCCTGACCACCGTAGGGTCCGGCACCCCCTCGGGCCCCACTCCCCCAGAAGGGGAGAACAGTGGTGGGTGGGGTTGGCCGGAGTGGCTGGGAGAGGTGACGGGCTTCCTGTGGTGAGGAGCAGAGACGTAGTCACTAGTGGAGATGTGAGGTGAGCATTTGTTCGCAGAACCCCAGGTGGAGCAGATGATGCTTCAGAGGAGAGGCGCCATGGAGAGCGGCTTGTGGCTGGAGGCTTGGCAGGGAGGGAGCCAGCAGGAAAGCTGTCCAGGCTGAGTCAGGAAGCGGGAGGGTTCAGGTAGGGGAAGGGGCCAAAGGGGGTGCGGCCAGGCAGAGGGGTGTGGCCAGGCAGAGGGGGAGGGACCAGGCAGAGGGGTGGGGCCAGGCAGAGGGGGAGGGACCAGGCAGAGGGGGAGGGACCAGGCAGAGGGGTGGGGACAGGCAGAGGGGAGGGACTAGGCAGAGGGGAGGGGCCAGGAAGAGGGGGAGGGACCAGGCAGAGGGGGAGGGACCAGGCAGAGGGGTGGGGCCAGGCAGAGGGGGAGGGGCCAAGCAGAGGAGGAGGAGGAGCTGGTTCCAGAGCTGCTGCCCCTCCTGGAAGACAGTCTGAGAATGAGAGAAGCGGGAAGAAGGAGCCTCTCCCACCTCCTTTGCTTTAGGCCCAGGCGTTTTACCAGAGTTTGGGTTTCTGTCGCGGGTTTCCTCCCAGACCCCCTGTGTGAGGGGCACCGCCGTCCGGCCCGCGTGCAGGGGTGGCTCCACTGAGCGACACCGACTTCGGGGCCGAAGACGCGGTGTGATGGCCGGCAAGACCCTGTCCAGGCAGGGCTCCGGCCCAGGGGAGGAACGAGCAGCCAGGCCCACAGCAAAGAATGTAGCGACTTGTTAGCTCTGAACACAGCTTATTACAAACCCCCAGGTGCTCCAGCCCCAGGCATGTCCTGTTCCAGGTCACCGCAAGGCAGCGTAAACAGACAGACCAGGCCAACTGTAACTGCCTGCACTCAAGATAAACCGACCCCAGGTGCTGTGCAAACCATAAAAAATGTTACTGTACTAGAGGAATTTCCTATAGCTCATACACCTGACCTTCCTTTGTTAAGACTTTCAGCCAGGCGTCCCTGAGACGGGATAAAAGCAGCGTGCTTAGAGTGGGTCTGCGCTCTCGGTCGCTGCTGTGTCAGTTGAGACGTGAGCCCGGACCCGAGATCGTAAGAAAGGCTTCCTAAATTTCGATTTGGCTGACTGGTGGTCGTCATTCGCGGTCGCCCCACAACATCCGCAGCACAGAAAGGCCAGCAAACAGCATCGGAGGCGAGTCTCAGAGCTCCTCCTCTCACGCATCCTTCTGTCCTGAGCTTCAGGCATCAGGCCTGCCGCCGAGCGAGCCCCGAGCGCCCCGGCCACCGGTGCCGCCGGTGCCACCTGTGCCTCCTGTGTCGCCTGGACCACCTGTGCCTCTGGTGCCGCCTGTGCCTTCTGTGCTACCTGTGCCATCTGTGCCGCCTGTGCCTTCTGTGCCATCTGTGCCGCCTGTGCTGCCTGTGTCGCCTGTGCCTTCTGTGCCGCCTGTGCCTTTTGTGCCACTGGTGCCGCCTGTGCCGCTTGCGCTGCCTGTGCCTTCTGTGCCGCCTGTATCGCCTGTGCCACCTGAGCAGCCGGTGCCATCTGTGCCTTCTGTGCTGCCGGTGCCACCTGTGCAGCCGGTGCCACCGGTGCCGCTTGTGCCGCCTGTGCCATCTGTGCCGCTGGTGCTGCCGGTGCCGCCTGCGCCGCCTGCGCCGCCTGTGCCTTCTGTGCCGCCTGTGTCGCCTGTGCCACCTGAGCAGCTGGTGCCATCTGTGCCTTCTGTGCTGCCGGTGTTGGCTGTTCCGCCGATGTCGCCTGTTCCATCTGTGCCTTCTGTGCCGCTGGTGCCACCTGTGCCGCCGGTGCCGCCGGTGCCACCGGTGCCGCTTGTGCCGCCTGTGCCATCTGCGCCGCCTGTGCCTTCTGTGCCACCTGTGCCTTCTGTGCCTTCTGTGCCGCCTGTGCCACCTGTGCCTTCTGTGCCTTCTGTGCTGCCTGTGCCACCTGTGCCTTCTGTGCCTTCTGTGCCGCCTGTGCCACCTGTGCCTTCTGTGGCGTCTGTGCCGCTGGTGCCGCCGGTGCCGCCTGCGCCGCCTGTGCCTTCTGTGCCACCTGTGCTGCCTGCGCCGCCTGTGCAGCCGGTGCCACCTGTGCCTTCTGTGCTGCCTGTGCCGCCTGTGCCGCCTGTGCCACCTGTGCCACCTGTGCCTGCTGTGCTGCCTGTGCCACCTGTGCCGTCTGTTCCACTGGTGCCGCCTGCGCCTTCTGTGCTGTCTGTACAGCTGGTGCCGCCTGTGCCGCCTGTGCCGTCTGTGCAGCCGGTGCCATCTGTGCCTTCTGTGCTGCCGGTGCTGGCTGTTCCGCCGATGTCGCCTGTGCCATCTGTGCTACTGGTGCCACCGGTGTCTTCTGTGTGTTCTGTGCCACCTGTACCCTCTGTGCCTTCTGTGCCACTGGTGCCGCCTGTGCCGCCTTTGCTGTCTGTGCTGCCTGTGTCGCCTGTGCCA
Organism: Pipistrellus nathusii; assembly: GCA_963693515.1. Taxonomy (NCBI): domain Eukaryota; kingdom Metazoa; phylum Chordata; class Mammalia; order Chiroptera; family Vespertilionidae; genus Pipistrellus; species Pipistrellus nathusii. The sequence continues at coordinate 182,649,704 of OY882860.1, read as the reverse complement.
TCTGTGCCACTGGTGTCGCCGGTGCCGCTTGCGCCGCTGGTGCCTTCTGTGCCGCCTGTGCCTTCTGTGCCGTTTGTGCCGCCTGTGTTGCCTGTGCCACCTGTTCCGCTGGTGCCACCTGTGCCATATGTGCCGCTGGTGCCGCCGGTGCTGCCTGCGCTGCTGGTGCCAACTGTGCCTTCTCTGCCTTCTCTGCCACCTGTGCCGCCTGTGCCGCCTGTGCCTTCTGTGCCGCCTGTGCCTTCTGTGCCGTTTGTGCCGCCTGTGTTGCCTGTGCCACCTGTTCCGCTGGTGCCACCTGTGCCATATGTGCCGCTGGTGCCGCCGGTGCTGCCTGCGCTGCTGGTGCCAACTGTGCCTTCTCTGCCTTCTCTGCCACCTGTGCCGCCTGTGCCACCTGTGCCTGCTGTGCCGCCTGTGCCTTCTGTGCCGCTTGTGCCGCCTGTGTTGCCTGTGCCACCTTTTCCGCTGGTGCCACCTGTGCCATCTGTGCCACTGGTGCCGCCGGTGCCACCTGCGCTGCTGGTGCCAACTGTGCCTTCTGTGCCTTCTGTTCCACCTGTGCCACCTGTGCCTGATGTGCTGCCTGCGCCGCCTGTGCCTTCTGTGCCGCCTGTGTTGCCTGTGCCACCTGTGCCGCCTGTGTCGCCCGTGCCACCTGAGCAGCCGGTGCCATCTGTGCCTTCTGTGCTGCCGGTGCTGGCTGTTCCGCCGACGTCGCCTGTTTCATCTGTGCCTTCTGTGCCGCTGGTGCCACCTGTGCAGCCGGTGCCACCGGTGCCGCTTGTGCCGCCTGTGCCTTATGCGCCGCTGGTGCCTTCTGTGCAGCCGGTGCCACCTGTGCCTTCTGTGCCGCCTGTGCCTGCTGTGCTGCCTGTGCTGCCTGTGCCACCTGTGCCATCTGTGCCGCTGGTGCCGCCGGTGTCGCCTGCACTGCTGGTGCCTTTTGTGCCTTTGGTGCCTTCTGTGCCACCTGTGCCACCTGTGCCTGCTGTGCCGCCTGTGCCGCCTGTTCCACTGGTGCCGCCTGCGCCTTCTGTGCTGTCTGTACAGCTGGTGCCGCCTGTGCCACCTGTGCCATCTGTGCAGCCGGTGCCATCTGTGCCGTCTGTGCTGCCGGTGCTGGCTGTTCCGCCGATGTCGCCTGTGCCATCTGTGCCGCTGGTGCCACCGGTGTCTTCTGTGCCTTCTGTGCTGGCTGTGCCTTCTGTGCCGCCTGTGCAGCCTGTGCTGGCTGTTCTGCCGACATCGCCTGTGCCGCTGGTGCCTTCTGTGCTGCCAGTGCCGCCTGTGCCGCCGGTGTCGCTGGTGCCATCTGTGCCACCTGTGTTGCCGATGCCATGTGTGCCTTCTGTATCTTCTGTGCCTTCTGTTCCGCCTGTGTCGCCTGTGCAGCCGGTGCCGCTGGTGCCACCGTTGCCATCTGTGCCACCTGTGCCGCCTTGCCATCTGTGCCGCTGGTGCTGCCTGTATCGCCTGTGCCACCGGCCACGTGCTCCTGGGGAGCGTGTGTGATCGGATCCTCGCAGAGCTCCCACACTGAGAGACCAGAGAAAAGGCTTCAGAGAGCTGTCACTCACCGCTGAGCTCAGAAAAAGGTAAAGCAAGGAGCAGAGGGCAACCAAAGCTGAAACCACACCAGCCAGGCGGGGTCACCGCTGCTCAGTGCCCCGGCTCGCAGGCCTGGCAGGTGTCGTCCAAAACATTGATGTGTCTTTCCCCTCCCCTGTCCCCTCTTTCCCAAGTTCAGAGCAGCTGTTTCACTGATGTGATGGGGGAAGGGGGGGGGGCGGGGAGGGGGAACTCCTCCTGCCCCTTCTTGAGCTCATTCTTCATTTGCGGATCCCCGCTCAGAGAGTCTACTCTCAGAAAAGAGTTCTAACAACCCCGCAGCAGCTTTTGGGGATAAACCACCTTCTCATCCTGCCACCACCGACAATCAGAAATCTGAACCCACCTAAGTGTTTCTGAAAGGGAAGGTGCATCTAGTGCATCATGTGGTCGTCTAGCCCAGTGGTTGGCAAACTCATGAATCCACAGAGCCAACTATCAACAGGAAGACAATTGACATTTCTTTGGAGAGCCACATTTTTTTAAACTTAAACTTCTTCTAACACCACTTCTTCAAAACAGACTCGCCCAGGCCGTGGCATTTTGTGGAAGAGCCACACTCAAAGAGCTAAATGTGGCTCGGGAGCCACAGTTTGCCGACCTCGGTTCTAGCTTCTTGCTTCATCCCCAGTCCCAGACCATTTAGGTCCCAGCAGTGCCCAGGCAAAGGCTAGTGGCCAATCAGAGTGGGCCTCTGGGCTCCTGGCCCGCCTCTTTCCAGGTGGGAGGGGGCGTCTCTGGGGGAGCTGGGGCCCTCTCGCCTGCCTGCAGGTGGGGAAAGTCTGGGAAATGAAGCTGGAGGATTGATGGCATCACCGTTATCCTCTGGCTCCTGACACACCGGAAGCCCACTTGTTCCCCTAAGCCTTTTAAGTGGAGGCTAAAAGATGAAATAAAGAGGGTAGCCGGAGACCGGGATGGCAGGACACAGGCTTAATTGGAGAGAAGGGTACTGCTTTCAGAGAGAGAGAGAGAGAGAGAGAGAGAGAGAGAGCGGAAGAGAGCTAGGGCCCGGTACAAACACCTTTAAGGATAGGGGGCGGGCCTGAGGGCACTCAGCACACCCTGATTGGTGGCTTCATGTAAGGCCTATGATGAGGGACCTAGGGACTTAGGAATGGGTTGCTTAGGGTATTTGGCAGGTGCTGATGGGTGGTTCAGAGCTCAGGGATGTCTGGCTGCAGTGGGGTTTACGTCTGTCCTGATAGGAAGGGAAGACCTATCAGAGGCCAGTTTGAGTTGGTTTGGACAGAGTGCAGACTAACACATGTCTAATGAAAAGACTGCACGCACTGGCAAGAGACTATTTTACAACCTAAAACCGCAGTGTTCATAAGAGCCAGGTGGAACACTGAATGGTAGAAAATATGGTGGAGGGAAAGCAGCACAAGGAAAAGTCATAGGTCTGCAGGTGAAGGAGAGCGCCCAGAACAAGAAAACCCAGTGGTTTCAGGAAGAAAAAAAAAACAAAAAACACCTACGTTCTAACATAGCCTGAGGGAGGTCCCCAGCAGGCAGGCTCATGACAGCCACAGAAGCCAGTAAGCATGTTAGCACCCACCCCTGTTTTTATTTTATTTTTTTTTTACATTCTGGAATTAAAAAAAAAAAAAGTGTATTTAATGGCAATGCACTGCTTTCAAGAGAGGAGCTAACAAGCATATGTAGGTGAGTGGGGAAGGCAGGAAGGTGTACACAGTTCTGAAGGAGGTCAGAAGGAGGCCTGGAACGGGGGTGGGGGTGGGGGTTGGGGGGGTGGTCTTGGGGAAGACAGGGCCTCTCCCTTCCCGGATGGAATCTGGTGGAGCAGGTTCCAGTCCCTCTGTGTGCAGACAAAGGATCCTATCCAGCCATTGCTGCGGTTGCTGCTGGAGGGGTGGGGGGGGGGGGTGGGGGGGAGATAGCCGGTGAGCTGATGAGGAAGGAACCACACTGCAAACCCTGGTGAAGGATCAGCTAAATGGATTCCCTCGAAAATGGAGCTGGAGCTGCCATCCCCGAGGACCTGCCTGCGTGCCATGTGCCTCAGCCCTTTGCAGTGTTAAAGGGGCCTCGGCCCTGGGCCTCTGCAAACTTGTATGGAAAAAAGCCTGCTTGCAGCGATCAGCAGACAGCAGTCACTGTGACACCTGGACCGGTGACCACCAGACAGAGGACCACCGGACAGAGGACCACCGGACTGGGAATTAAATAACACTGTTTAGAATTAGCTTCCCTATGGGATGTCGTCTGCACCAATGGAAATGCCTGGGAAACGTGGGCTTCGGGGCACAGACTTCTTCTCGTGGGCCCTTGTCCGACAAAGTTTGAAGAATAAACTCGTGGACAAAAAGGCTTCTTTAATTAAAAAAAAAATGTGGAAGTTTATCGGAAGCATATACTGATAGATCCTCCCTTACTTCAGTTGATGGACAGACATAAACCCCACCTGCGGACAGACATTCCTGAGCTCTGAACCACCCATCAGCACCTGCCAAATACCCTCAGCCCCCATACCTAAGTCCCTAGGTCCCTAATCAATCAGCTTGTGCTGAATGCCCTAAGCCCCGCCCCGTATCCTTAAAGGTGCTTGTAAGCCCCCTCGCTCACTCTCTTCCGCACCTCTCCGTGGAAGCAGCCGGCAGGGGTGCCCTTCCCTCCAATAAAGCCTGTGTGTCTAATCTATTTAATCTATCATATACAAACTCCATCTGGGCGGGGTGGGAAGAGGGGTCCCCTAAAGGGGTCCCCCTTGGGAGGGGCCCCCAAATGGGAAAAATCTGTGCACATGCTCTCTCTCTCTAATGGGGAAAAAAAATCTACATCCAAAAATCTAAAATGTGTAATCTGCCTGGTGTCCTGTGTCTCCAGTTTATAAATGCTGTAGTTCTTGCTGTGACCCTGACCCTTTCTCATTGGGCCTCTTCCCCATGTTCGGACCCCGTGCTCTCCTGATTGGTCCCCTTTTTGTTTCAAAGTCCAAAGCTCACGTGGTGCCGGTTCTTCTCTCCCCCTCATCTTGCAACATTCCTCTATTTCCTGTGAAAGGATGGTCCCCTCTCTCTGGCATCTATTCTGTGGACATTTCTCAATGTCCTACGAGGTTTCCTCCATCCCGGTACCCCGTGACTTTCCTTTATCCCCTTCTCCGGCGGCATTTCTCTGTCCTTCACATCCCGCCCTACCTGCTCCGGTTGGAGTGGCTTGGATCTCCTTTAGGGCTCTCTCTCTCAGTTGTCTTGGCCAACGGAAGTGTTATTAACCAGGTGGGTCTCCCGGCTGCTCAGGTCAGGGCTGAGTCTGATCCACCTTATAATTGCCTTCATTGCTCAGGCCAGAGGGATACCTCTGTCCTTCCCATATGCATCCTCCCCCGTGGACCCTCTGTATTCCCTAAGCCTGCCTGTGTGGTCCCTAGAATCCCTTTCGCCTTCCTCCGATTGGTGTGATTGTTCTCCTCCCCTGGCTCATGATACTCCTGGCCTCTGTCTCCTAATCAGAATATTACTTGGGCTCCTGCCGGAATTCATGATTCCTCAGGAGCTATCCTTCCTGGTCCCAAATACACAATAGTTTCCCCCCCTCCTCCCTTCCAAAGACCTTTTGTTTTCCGGTGACACCTTTCCCATGAGGGACCCTACTGTCCTCATCAGCACTGGGAAAGAGTGTGCGGGGACTGAGGAAGCCATGAGTTAGCACCCACTCCACCCCCTCCCTCAGGAACGAGGGGCAATGAAGATGGAGGAGAGAGGACAGGTTCACCTTCACAACACTCGCCAGCTGACAGTGCCCGGACCCACAGAGCACAGGAAGGAATGCGCTGGCAAGTCCACAGGCACTTTCTGTGGCGCCCCACCCCGCCCGGCTAGGCCCGGCCCCTTTGATTCTGCTCAGAGCTGAGCCTCTGGCTGAGCCTCCGCCTCACCTGGGGCCAGGGGGCTTGCTTCCCCTTGCTTGGCTGGGGGCTGAGGCAGAGTCGCGCCAGCTTCCTCTTCCTCCGAAGATGAGTTCCTAAGGCTTCTTTCCTGCAAGAGTTTATGTAAAGAAACAAAACCATCCATCTCAGGAGTGCCCTGGGACAGAGGCGGGCAGAGGCGGGCAGAGGCGGGCAGAGCCGGGCCAGCTCTGAAGGCTGGCTCCCAGCTTCATCCTGACCCACTCCACCTGGGAGAGAGGGGCAGGTTACAGGAGCTCCGTGTCCCAGCCAGCCAGGGCCACCGTGACAGAAAGCCACGTGTGATTTCTCATCGCTCTGGAGGCTGCGGGGCCCAGACCAAGGTGCAGACCAATGGGGTCTCTGGTCAGGGATCATGACCCCTCCCCTCTGCCCCCTCCCCCCGCCACGACCTCATGCAACCCCAACCCCTCCCCAAAGCGGCATCTCCAAACTGTCTCCCTGGACCTCCCGCACATGGGACTTAGGGGGACATTTCCATCCCCAGCACCCGCTGTGGCTCAGTGTCCTGTCTGTGCAACCAGGAAGGCCCTCTTCCCAGGCCAGGGGCCTGGAGAGACACATCAAGGGAGACACAGAGGCATGGCCGGGCCTGTCCAGGCTGGGCACCATCATCATCTCCAGGAGCCCTCGTCCGAGGGGCAGCCATGCAAACTGCACACTCTGGCTTCCTTCACAACCTTCCCCTAACTCTGGGTGCCCATGAGGCCTAGTCCCTCTCCCCTCCCTCCAGCCTCACCTGCAGGTGCTCATAGAGCTGGGTGAGTACTGCCAGCTTTCTCTCCCACTCCTCAGCCTGGGCCCTCAGCTGGTCCGCCTCCTCGGTCCTGGCTCCCTCCTTCAGCTGCTTCCAGTCCTTCGCGAGGCTGCTCATGTCCATGCTGAGGAAGAGGCCAGCCAAGGCGCTGCGCTTCAATAAAGCTTTAGTCCCCATCGCCAGCGGGGTGCCTCTGAAGGCTCTCTTCACAATCTTGGTCGTCCGGGCAGAGGCTTGGCCAGTGAGGAGGAGATTCTCTGCGGCCTCAGCCAGGAGCGGGTAGGCTCTGACTAACTCCAAGGCCCGCATGTTGTTCTCGATGTTCTCCATGGTTTTCCCAACATTATGTACAGTCCTTCCTGCCCCCATGATACAGCTCACAGCCTCCTTGACCTTTTGGCCAGAGTCAGACACTTCGCGGCTGACCTGAGCTTGGGCTTGTTTATTGTGACGGTATTCCAAAAAGCTGGTCACCAGGCTGGTGGCTCCAGCTACTGCCCCCAAACCTTGTCCAGCAGCAGAAAGCATCAGGCTTCCTCCGGCTGTGACCGGGGCGAGGGCCAGCCCCAGGATGCTCATGGTCCCGGAGACCACAGCAATGGAGTCAGTCACCAGGTTGGTCTCGGTGAATTTTTTGTGGGTTTTGTCAATGTCGTCTGCGATGGCACGTTGCTTTTTGATGACTGCTTCTAGTTCCGCTTTCATCATGGGGAACTCTTTCATAAACATTAATTCTTCAGGGGACAGTTTGCCATCTTGTTGCTCTACATCTTCACCTGGAGGAATGTCATCATCATCCAAGATACAGAACAGGTTTCCTGTGATTGCCCCCAGGCAGCACTCACCCCACCCCGTGGGGAACCACTGTTCTGACTTCTAGAGCCACTCATTAGTTTGCCTATTTTTGAACTTTATATAAATGTTTCAGGTATCAGCAGTTTTAAAAAATGTTTGGGAGACTTCCTGGAAGATGGCGGCCAGGTAAACACTTGTATGGGCTGCCTCCCACAACCATATCAGTGCTGCAACGGGGGATCTTACCTGAGACCTGAAAGGACCACAACTGTGGGGCCCCGACTTGCGTGGACACGTGGATTCCACAGGAAGGTTGGATTTTGCTGGGGATAACGCAGGGTGTCTTTGTCCCAACGGCGAAAACGAAAGCGGCACCTGCAGCAGCCGCTATAGCAACCACTGCGGCCTCTGGGGCGGCAGAGACAAAAGCGCATGGTGAGACCCCGGAAATCTGCGTCCACAGAAACCCCCCACTTTTGGGTCTGGCATGATTCAAGAGAGTGGACGGGGGTCCAAGGTTGCTACTAGTGGGGTTCTCTAGGGAGCAACCCACTCTGATTCGACAGGGTGGGAGAACAGAGGAGTTGGAAAGCAGTCTGACTGTAAGTGCGCGCAGACTCGCCCATCGCGTACATAGGCTGGTTCCCCTGCAACATTTTGCTTCTGATTACAAAGGAGAGATCACCCAGACTGGCTGACCCTAAGAGACAGCAGGGGGAAACTGCTTTTCTGGAAACTGAGAAGCAGAGCAGGGAGAAATCATCCAGGATTCAACTCCAAGGCAAAAAAAAATAAACAACAACAAAAAAACAGGTATTGAGTGCCACAGAAAAAGAAGGCTAGAGCACCCAAAAAGATGGGACATCAATCCACATACACTGCCACCTAGGGTCTGGAGTACAAGCTGACTGTGTTTATTATTAGTTTTATTTGATCAAAAACCAAGAAACTAAGGAATTGCCACTGAGGTGCAGCAGAATGCAGGGAACTGCAATATGGTCTGGACTGAGAAACGGGCATGTCAAATAGAATAACACAAGTGAATGGCCTTCACAACTGCACACTTTTTTTTGCTAAATTTATTTATTTATTTTTTTTCATTTTTTGCATCTTTTACTTAAAATTTTTTTTTTTCCTTTTTTCCTCACTAGATTTTAACTATTACATTTTTAGGTTCAATAAGCATTTTTACTACTGCTATTTTAATTTTTTTTAATGCCATTTTATTTTCTCTATTTTACATTGAAATTACTGTTCTTCATTTTATTTTCATTTCTCCTTTCACATTGTTTAACCCTATCTCAACATGACCTTTACACCATCACTCTCTTCCTAACCTTCCCCATTTTGCTATCCTGTTTATCTTAACCCTTTCCTGTTTTAGATTTCCTTACTTTTATTTTCTCTTTATTTTACATTGGAATTACTGTTCTTCATTTTATTTTCATTTCTCCTTTAACATTGTTTAACCCTATCTCAACACAACCTTTACATCATCACTCTCTTCCTAACCTTCCCCATTTTGCTATCCTGTTTATCTTAACCCTTTCCTGATTTAGATTTCCTTACTCTTTCTGTATCGCCCCCTGCTAAAATTTCTACCCTACTTATATATCTAATTTTCAATCCCTTGTGCCAAGTGCATACACACCCCTCTCTGAGCTATATTAACTAGCAAAAAAAAAAAAAAATTGTTTTCCTCACTGTTCTTTTGATGCTGTTTAGGGGAATGATGACTATATTGTATTTTTATGCTTTTTAGTGAGAGTATTTTGCTTATTCTTTTGTTGTTGCTGTTGCTTGGTATTTTCTTATTTGATTAATTTTTGTTCGTTGTTATTTTATTACTTCTGTTTTCCCTTCCTGTGCTGGAAATTTGGGGGTATTGTAGATTGTATTATTCTCCAGGTACTACTGACAGCATTTGTTGGGGTTAGTGGATGTTAAATTGAAATTCTCTCCCCATATACATAGTTTATTCCCCTTTTATCTCTTACTCTCTTTCTCTTTCTCTCTCTCTCTCTCTCTCCCTCTCTCTCTCTTTTTCTTCTCCCTGTTACCCAAATTCATTTTGACAATCTTTTTCCTACCTTTTTCTTCTGCTCCATCCCTCTTCTCTTTTTACTCTTCCTCTTTCTCTCCTATTCCCTAATTTGCCTTTCCCTAATGGTTACCTTTATTGGAGGTTATTAATATTGCAAACACATTTCTGTTCTGTGCCATGTGTGTTGTACCTGGTTGTGTTGTATTTTGTGCTTTAAATCAACGCAGGAGAGAGAAATCAACACAGGAGAGAGATATCCTGAAAAGAGAGACCATGGGGAGACAAAGAAACAGCCCACAAATGAAAGAAAAGCAGGCATCACCAGAAAAGGAAGTAAAGGAGTTAGAGGGAAGCAACCTACCAGAGCAAGAATTCAGAGTAATGATCATAAGATGGCTAAAAAGAATGGAAGACAAATTTGACAATATGAGTGAGACCCAAGAGGAAATGAAGAAAAACCAAGAGGAAATGAAGATGACCCAAGAAGAAATGAAAAATGACATCGCTACTATGCAGAACTCAATAGAAAGCATCAAGAGCAGACTAGAAGAAGCAGAGGACCGCATCAGTGAGCTAGAAGACAAGATGGAAAAAATACCCAATTAGAGCAGCTTCTAGAAAAAAAAAAAAATTAAAAAGCAGGAGGAGAGCCTACTGGAGCTTTGGGACAATGCAAAACAAAACAATATTCGAATAATAGGGGTTCCGGAAGGAAAGGAAACTGAGGTAGACATGGAAAACCTATTTCAAGAAATAATGACAGAAAACTTTCTCGAGATAGAGAAGAAAAAAACCCACACAAATCCAAGATGCTCGCAGAGTCCCAAGCAAAATGAATCGCAGAAGACCAACGCCAAGGCACATTATAATTAAATTGGCAAACACCAACAACAAAGTAAGAATCTTAAAAGCAGCCAGAGAGACAGAAAGTTACATATAAAGGAACCCCCATCAGACTAACAACTGATTTCTCAACACACACTTATCAGGCCAGAAGGGAATGGGATGAAATATACAAAGTCATGCAAAGGAAGGGTCTGAATCCAAGAATACTGTACCCAAATTAAAGGTGAAATCAGGAGCTTCACAGACAAAAAAAAGACTAAAGGAATTTATCTCCACTAAACCAACAATGCAAGAAATGCTAAAGGGTCTACTATAAAAATAAAAAAATAGGAAGTGAAGAAGGAACACAGGGGTATAGAATAAAAATGGCGTCAAATGAATACCTATCATTAATAACTTTAAATGTAAATGGTTTAAATGCTCCAATCAAAAGACATAAGGTAACAGATTGGATAAGAAAACAAGACCCATACATCTGTTGTCTACAAGAAACCCAGCTCAGAAAAAAAGATGCACACAGACTGAAGGTGAAGGGATAGAAAAAGGTTTTCCAGGCAAATGGAAATGAAAAAAAAAGCTGGGATAGCAATACTTATATCTGACAAATTAGATCTCAGAGTGAAGGACATAACAAGACATAATGAAGGCCACTTCATAATACTAAAGGGAGCAATCCAACAAGAAGAAATAACCCTGGTAAATATACATGCACCCAATACAGGAGCACCCAAATACATAAAAAACAAACAAACAAAAAAACAACTGCTGGAGGACATTAAGGGAGAAATTAATAGCAATACAATCATAGTAGGAGATTTTAATACCCCACTCTCATCCTTCGACAAATCATCTAAACAAAAATCACCAAAGAAATATCAATTCTAAATAACTCACTAGACCAGATGGAATTAATCGACATCTTCAGAACATTCCACCCCAAAGCCACAGAATATACATTCTTCTCAAGTGCACATGGGTCATTTTCAAAGATACACCATATGTTGGGACATAGGCAAAGGCTCTTCAAATTCAAGAAGATAGAAATCATATCAAGCATCTTCTCAGATCATAATGGCATAAAACTGGAAATTAACTACAATAAAAATAATCCAAAGAAATCAAACACCTAGAGACCAAACAGCATGCTATTAAACAAGGACTGGGTTACCAGAGAAATCAAGGAAGAAATTAAAAACATCCTGGAAACAAATGACAATGTAAACACAACAATCCAAAAATCTATGGGACACAGCAAAAGCAGTTTTGAGAGGAAAGTTCATATTCCTACAAGCCTATTGCAAAAAAACTAGAAAAAATGGTAACAAATGATCTAATTCTACAACTCAAAGAGTTAGAAAAAGAGCAACAAGAAAAGCCCAGTGTAAGCAGAAGGAAGGAAATAACAAAAATTAGAGCAGAGATAAACGACATAGAGACCAAAGAAACAATACATAAGTTCAACAAAACCAAGAGCTGGTTCTTTGAAAGGATAAACAAGATAGATGAACCTCTAGCCAGGCCAACCAAGAAATAAAGAGAGAGGACCCAAATAAACAAAATCAGAAATGAAAGAGGTGAAATAACAACAGGCCCCGCCGAAATACAAAGGATTGTTGCAAAATACTATGAACAACTCTATTCCAACAAACTGAACAACCTGGAGGAAATGGACATATTCCTAGAGAAATACAACCTTCCAAAACTCAATCAGGAAGAATCTATCAATCTCAATAGAACAGTAACTTGGGAAGAAATTGAAACAGTCATCAAAAAGCTTCCAGCAAACAAAAGCCCAGGGCCAGATGGCTTCACTGGAGTTTTACCAAACATTCAAGGAAGAACTAAAACCTATCCTCCTCAGACTATTCCAAAAAATCCAAGAGGAAGGAACACTTCCAAACTCCTTCTATGAAGCCAGCATCACCCTAATACCAAAACCAGATAAAGACAACTCAATGAAAGAGAATTACAGTCCAATATTCCTTATGAACATAGATGCCAAAATCCTCAACAAAATTCTATTATAGCAAATCGGCTCCAGCAGAGCATCACAAAGATCATACACCATGACCAAGTAGGATTTATTCCAGGAATGCAAGGATGGTACAATATCCGCAAATCAATAAACGTGATACATCACGTAAACAAACTGAAAGATAAAAATCATAGAGTCATATCAATTGATGCAGAAAAAGCATTTGATAAAATCCAACACCCTTTCCTGACAAATACTCTCAACAAGGTGGGAGTACAAGGATCATACCTCAACATAATAAAAGCTATATATGATAAACCCACAGCCAACATCAGACTCAATGAGCAAAAACTAAAACCATTCCCTCTAAGAACAGGAACAAGACAGGGTTGCCCACTCTCACCACTTTTGTTTGACATAGTACTGGAAGTACTAGCCATTGCAATTAGACAAGAAGAGGATATAAAAAGCATCCAAATTGGAAAAGAAGAAGTAAAGTTATCCTTATTTGCAGATGACATGATATTGTACATGAAAAACCCAAAAGACTGCATTAAAAAACTAATTGACTTAACAAATGAACTTGGCAATGTAGCAGGATACAAAATTAACACCAAGAAATCCATGGCATTTCTGTATACCAATAGTGAACTTGCCGAAACAGAGACTAAAAAGGCAATCCCATTTACCATTGCACCAAAAAAATTAAGATACCTTGGAATAAACTTAACTAAGGAGGTAAAAGACCTATATGCGGAAAACTACACGACACTGAAAAAAGAGATAGAGGAAGATGTAAACAGATGGAAGAACATGTTCATAGTATGGTAGAATCAACATCATCAAAATGTCCACACTTCACAAAGCAATCTATAGATTCAATGCACTCCCCATTAAAATACCAATGGCATATTTCACTGACCTAGAAAAAACTCTTCAAAAATTCATTTGGAACATCAAAAGACCCTGAATAGCCACAGCAATCCTGAGAAAGAAGAGTAAAGTAGGAGGGATCTCAATACCAGATTTCAAACTGTATTACAAAGCCACTGTTCTCAAAACAGCCTGGTACTGGCACAAGAACAGACAGATAGATCAATGGAATAGAATTGAGAACCCAGATATCAACCCAAATCACTATGCTCAGTTAATATTTGACAAAGGAGGCATGAACATACAATGGAGTCAAGACAGTCTCTTCAATAAATGGTGTTGGGAAAATTGGACAGATACATGCAAAAGAATGAAACTGGATCACCAACTTACACCATACACAAAAATAAACTCAAAATGGATACAGGACTTAAACATAAGATGGAAAACCATAAAAATACTACAGGCATCCACAGGCAGCAAAATCTCAGACATATGCCAAAAGAACTTCTTCACTGATACTGCCCCTAGGGCAATGGAAGCTAAAGAGAAAATAAACAAATGCGACTACATCAAAATAAAAAACTTTTTTACAGCAAAGGAAACCATCAACAAAACAATAAGAAAGCCCTCTGTATGGGAGAACATATTTGCAAATGTTATCACTGATAAGAGTTTAATCTCCAACATCTACAGACAGCTTATATAACTTAATAAAAGGAAGATAAATGACCCAATTAAAAAATGGGCAATGGATCTAAATAGAATCTTCTCAAAAGAAGACAGAAGGAAGGCCAAGAGGCACATGAAAACATGCTCAAAGTCACTAATTATCTGAGAAATGCAAATCAAAACAACAATGCGGTACCATCTCACACCTATCAGTATGGCCAACATCAACAAATCAACAAACGACAAGTGTTGGCGAGGTTGCAGAGAAAAAGGAACCCTTGTGCACTGCTGGTGGGAATGTAGACTGGTACAACCACTGTGGAGAACAGTATGGAGCTTCCTCAAAAAACTGAAAATGGAACTCCCATTTGACCCAGTAATCCCACTCCTAGGAATATATCCCAAGACGCTAGAAACAACAATCAGAAAGGATATATGCACCCCTATGTTCATAGCAGCACAGTTTACAATAGCTAGGATTTTGAAACAGCCTAGGTGCCCATCAGCAGATGATTGGATCCAAAAACTGTGGTACATTTACACAATGGAATATTATGCTGCCATAAAAAAGAAAAAATTCTCATCGTTTGCAGCATCCTGGATGGAATTGGAGAACATCATGCTGAGTGAAACAAGCCAGTCAATGAAAGAGAGACACCACATGACCTCACTTATTTATGCATGATAAAGAACATTATAAACTGAAGAACCGAAAGATAGATATAGAGACAGTAAAGCAACAAGCAGACTTTCAAATTACAGCGGGGAGGTTGGGGAGATCTGGGGGAGATAAGAGATCAACCAAAGGATTTGTATACATGCATATAAGTACAACCAATGGACACAAAACTCTTGGGGAGGGAGGATATGTACGGGAGGGGGGGGCATTGGTATATGTCCAAAAATAATAATTTAATAAAAAATATGTATTATAAAAAAAATGTTTGGGATGCATTATTTCATTATATAAATACACCACAATTTGCTTATCTATTCTCCTGTCAATGGATACATTTAGGTTGTGTATTCTTTTATCAATTGATATTAGAGGCCTGGTGCAAAGAATTCATTCACGGGAAGGGTTCGTAGGCCTGGCATGTGATCAGGGCCAATCGAGGACTTCTGGCTGCCAGCTGGGGCCTTCCTTCATTCCATGCACATCCTTGCCCCACCCTGGTGGTCACCGCATGTCATATCACGTGATTGAACTCCTTGTCTCCCTGTCAAACTCCTGGGGGGACACTTTGCATAATAGCCATATATATATATTTAGATTTAGATTTAGATAGCTTCCAGCCATTGGCTATTATGAACAAACTAGAGGCCCAGTGCATGAAATTCGTGCAGGGGTGGGGGTGTCCCTGGCCTGCACCCTCTTGCAATCTGGGACCATTGGCTCCTAACTGCTCACCTGCCTGCCTGCCTCATCACCCCTAACCACTCTCCTGATTGCCTGATTGCCCCTCAGCACCTCTGCCTCAGCCTCCATTGCAGCGGCTTTGTCCAGAAGGATGTCGGGGATGCCATCTAGAAGGTCATTTGGCTGTCCAGTCTAATTAGCATATTATGCTTTTAATATTATAGATTTCATTTTAATTGGTTGGACAGTTGTCTAGTCACCAGATGACCAGACACTCAGAATATTAGGCTTTCATTATATCAGATTGATTTAATGATTAAAATATCATCTACACAGGACATGGCAACAATTTTTAAGGCCCCTTTGTATATCAGGCATAGTCCCAAGGACATAATAATATCATGAGAGCTTCAAAAAGCCCCATCTAAACACACAGGGGGGTGAGGGGTCTGAAACTCTCCCAGAATCTACTTGCTAGGTGGTGAGACATGGGGGTCAGGGGTCGGGGGAGGTGTGTGTCAGTCAAGAGAGAGGGGCACTTTGATTGATTGGTTGGTTGATTGATTGCACAAGGTGGTCATCCATTTGTAGACCTATGGGTTCACAGAGCTGTATCCACTTTTCCTAACCAGCCCTAAGTCACCACGTGGTCTGGCAGTGGCCTTGATTTAAGGTAGGTGTGAAAATGAGTGCTTGGGCTGGAAAACAGACTAGGTTTGCAAGAAAGGAAACGGCTGACCTTTTTGGAAGTTACTGCAATGGTCAGAGCAAGAGGCGGCAACTGCTTGAAGCAGGTTGGTAGAAATGATAAACATGGTGGATTTGAAGGGTTCCACAGGATTTGTCAGTGGATGTGGGACAGGCGAGAGCAGAGTCTAGGGTGACCTCAGGGTGAGTCGCGTTTGGGGCCTGAAGGACTGTTACAGGGAAGAGCCCATCTACTGAGATGGGTAAGAGTTTTCTGGGCGGGGCTTTGAGTTCATGTTGGGGTGGACTGAGTTTGAGATACCTGATTAGAGTGATGCTGATGCGCATAGATGAGTCTCGTACTGGCTGGGCAAGCAAACGTGGGAGCCAACAGCGTGGAAAGTAGTTAAAGCCCCAATATTGCACGTGAGCCCCACCTGAGTGGCTCGGTGCTTGAGCACCCACCTATGAACCAGGACTTGTGGTTTGATTCCTGGTCAAGGCACATGCTCAGGTTGCAGGCTAGAGCCCCAAAGGGGGCGTGCAGGAGGCAGCTGATCGATGATTCTCTCTTATCGTTGACATTTCTGTCCCTCTCTCTTTCTCTCTCTCTCTCCATCTCTGAAATCAATATATATATATATATATATATATATATATATATATATATATATATATATATAATTTTTTTTTTTTAAGTTGCATGTGAACCCTGGGGAGAGAGTGGCAGGAGCCAAGAATGGCCCAAGGTTGAGCCCTGGAGGACGCCACCAGATCAGCCAGGCAGCAGGGAGGCGGCAGCTGGCGAAGGACAGAACCAGGAACTAGTGTTGGGATTCAGTGAAGGGTGTGTGTGTGTGTGACTGCGGGTGTTTGTGTAACCTTGAATTCTCACGTGTTTTGGGCCATTCTGCTTGCCATCATTCTCTTACAAAGACGTCACTGGACTCTGCTTTTCCCTCCAATGCAAGCGGCTGGGAGGGGGAGCTTACCTTCGAAGATGGAAGCTGTCTCTGTAGTTGCCACGTTGGAAATGATCTCTTTGGTCTTTTCCAAATTCATAGTGACGGGGCGTCTGGCTGATGCGTCTCACGCTGCAGGAGGAAAAGGCTGACCTTGGCATTAGTATAGAGTCAGTGGGGTCAAATGGATCGCAGCCTGCCTCCGTCTCTCACCAGTTCTGTGATTTCAAGGAAACTCACGGCTCTCTGTTTCCCTTTCCTCACCTGTAAGGTCACGAGGACACTGCCTCTCTCCATAAATGTTGCAGGACAGTAGTTTCGGCATTTTTTCCTAATTATGAACAGGATATAAATCCTCTATTAAAGAAAAAGACTCTTCAATTGGGTCAGAAGGCGAAATCTAACTACATGCACTTATTACAAGTGATTGCAGCGGAAACAGAGGCTTAGAAAGTTAAACCTACAGGATGAGCAGAGGGGTAGCAGGCCAGGGAGGGTAGCACAAGGGGTTCTCATGATGGAACTTCTGCAAATTAACTGTGACCACGACCACACAGATCTGCACATCTGAAAAGTTGCAGAGAACTACATGCACGCACACACAAATGAGTGGAGGAGAGCTGGTGAGATGTGAGGAAGTGGTTTGTATGCACATCCACTTCTTAGTTGTGATAGTAGAGTTCTATAAGCCATTGCTCGTGGGGAAGTTGGGTAAAGGGAGGTATGTGGGATCTCTCTGTATGGGAATCTATACTTTTCTCAATCATCTCACCAAGATTGAAACTGAATATGAACTACGGACTTCTGGTGATAATGATGGGTCAGTGTGGGCTCAGTAGGGAATGCTGATAATGGGGGTGGCTGTGCAAGTGTGGAGGCAGGAGATATATGGAAATCTCTGTACCTTCACCTCAATTTTGCTGTGAACCTAAAAAAAAAAATAGTCTATCTTATATAATAAAGAGATAATATACAAATTGACCATCACACCCTCACACAAGATGGCTGCCTCATGTGGTCGAAAGTGACCGCCCCCATATAGTCACAAGATGGCCACCACAAGATAGCCAGCAAGGGAGGGCAGTTTGGAGTGAATGGGCTGATAAAGGAGGTCAGTTGGGGGCAATTGGACCAGCAGGGGAGGGCAGTTGGGGATGACCTGGCCGTCAGGGTAGTGGTTAGGGGCGATCAGGCAGGCAGGCCAGCAGTCCCAGATAGTGAGAGGGATGTCCAGCAGTTGGACATCCCCCAAGGGGTCCCAGATTGGAGAGAGTACAGGCTGGGCTGAGGGACACCCACCACCACCAGTGCATGAATTTTGTGCACCAGGGATCTAGTTTTTAAGTAGCAGACATTGTATGCAGACACAGAAAAAGGAGCATTACAGCATTATCCATAGTTTTAAAAGCCTAAAGGCCACCCCACATTCTTTTAAAGTGGATTGGTGACATAAGTTATGTAGCAATGACGTGATACACAGCCATGAAACCAAAAGAGGTAGTTGTGGAGGGACCTCCATAGACATGCTAAGTGCAGAGGCAGGGAGCAGACCCTGCAGAGATGCTTCCCTTGTGTACAAAAAAGACCCCTGTGCTTGTGCAGGCAGGAAGCTGGTCCACCCTATTAAGGTCAGGGCTGAAAGACACGCTGGGTTGTCACCGCACACCCTCCTGTACGTTTTGTCTCAGCGCTGTGTCCGCTTGTGATCCCAACACACTTTTTAAAGACTGCTGCTTGCTCCCTGGAGCGGGTTGCATATCGGTAATATGCCCCCAAATTCTGTGTCCAGCTGGAACCTCAGAATGTGACCTTATTTGGAAAGAGGTCTTTGCAGATGTAATTAGTTAAGGATCTTGAGATAAAAACCATCCTAGGTTGAGGGTGGGCCTAAACCCTTTTTCTAAGAGGAGAGGACACAGAGGGACACGGAAAAGAATGGGAGGTGCTGACAGAAGCAGAGATGGAAAGGGTAGTACAAGGCGTCCTTATGCTCAGGGACTGGACTGGCCCGAGCCCAGAACTCTGGGGGAGAGGGGAGGGAGCGTGAAGCTGCAGAAGGCAAGGAAGGCTTGATTCTCCTCCAGCGCCTGCAGGGGGCACTGGCTCTGCTCACACCTTGGTCTTGGACTTCTGCCCTCCAGAACTGTGAGAGAATACATTTCTGTGGTTCCAGGCCTCGCAGTGTGTGGTCCTGTTCCTATCACAGCCTTAGGAAAGGAATGGCTGGCTCTAATCTCCCCCCCCCCCCCATCTGCGCCCCCTCCCCCATCTGCATACCCCCATCTCCTCGTCTTTGGCACGCGCTCCGGGGCTTGTGGAGAAATGGCATCTTCTAGATAAGCCCCCTCTCTCATGACCTCCTCCTTCCCCATCTCCTCCTCCTGTTCCACTTCTAAAAATCTTAGAAAATAAATCCTCCTTTACCAATTTTGACGTTACCAAAACCCTTCTAGCCCACTTTCCTCTAATTATTTCAACGAATGCAGATTTACACATTGTAGACACAAAGAATCTCACGCATCTGCACTCTCACTCCCCAGAACTAAGCACCACCAGCCGTTTCTTCTACAAGCCAAAACAATTTAGACTCCCGCTGCTCCTACGGTTTTGCATGAATTGTTGTCACTTAACATTATATTCTAGTGGCTCCTCACGTGACTAAAGCGTTTCAGACAGTGTAGAGGCCGTGCAGCCTTTTACCCCGTGGAGGTACCCTTTCGCAGTTAATTGCTCCCCTGCTGCGGCAGCTCTGGGTTGTTTGCAGTTTCAGTTTTTCTTTTATAAATAACTTTAGATCCTTCCAGACATGTTGGTCACATGTTTGGTAATTTCTTTGGGATAGTCTTTGAGGTAGAATTAATGCATCAAAGATTTTTCTTCAAGAAGAAAAAAAAGGTTTCTCCTCTCTAGTTTAGAAAGCTGGGTTGGGGGGATTTGGCTCCGGGGTGCCCATGGCTATGATTTAAGCCAGACATGCACCTACTTACTTTAGGCACCTGTAATCCTCTCTGACACCGAGATATTGATGGTAATAGTATTCCCATTTTACAGATGGGGAAACTGAGGCACGAGGAGACCGATGTCACACAGTTGGTAAGAGGGAGAGCCCAGCGTGATCCCAGTTGATCTCAATCTCCCCAGGGGAGATTGGTAATGTCTGTAGACATTGGTGGGAGGTGGGGGTGCTCCTGGCATCTGATGCTGCTCAACCCTGCACTGCTCAGGGCGACCCCACAAGAGAATGATCCCATCAGCCGTGCTGAGGCTGAGGAACTTCCCTGAAGCCCTTCTCCGCCAGCACCTGTGACACCCCCAGTTCTCATGTTAGTTTTACTGGGCGGACGAAGGCCAGAGGGGCCAGCAGGGAGCTCTTGGGTCCGGACAGGTCCCCTCCCTACTGACCTCCCCAGATGTGAGAGGAGACAATGGGGTTGATGACAGGATAAGCCATGCTACTATATTTGAGGGCTCATATTTCTTTTCTTTGTTTAATTTTTTTTTTAAAATTGATTTCAGAGAGGAAGGAAGAGGGACAGAGAGATAGAAACATCCATGATGAAAGCGAATCATTGATCTGGCTGCCTCCTGTACGCTCCACACTGGGGATCCAGCCCAAGACCCTGGCATGTGCCCAGGCTGGAAATCCAGCCAGCTCATAGGCTGATGCTCAGCCACGGAGCCACGCCAGCCCATCTGAGGGCTCCTATTTCTGTTGCCCGATGGCCTCTCCCCGCAAACCAGCTCCCCCAGACTCCACCCTAAGAAAAGGGGGGTGACTCTGAAAACACAGCGTGGGGCCGGCCCCCTCCTTCCATGGCTGGCTATCCCAAAGAAACCTACACCCCAGGAGGCACTGGGGTTGGCTTTGCGTTTTCCCACACCTCACTCAGCCTCTTTGCTTCTGCAGAGACCACACCCCTGCACCTTGCCTGCAGGGAGCATCCAGGGAAATGCTTGCCTGTGGTCTCCCGCGTTCTGGGAGCCAGAACCTCTCCCTTTAGGACCCCGGGGTTCCCCTCCCAGGAAGGCCGAGGTGGCAGGTGGTGGAGACTCTGCTTGGTTGGTCATATCACACCCTTCATCAGGTTTTCCTGAGAGGGAGATGCCTGTCCTGGTTTTTTGAAGAATTTGAACTGCAGTCCTGGCCGGGTGGCTCACTTAGAGCATCGTCCATAAGCCGAGGTTGCGGGTTCGAGCCCCAGTCAGGCACACCCAAGAATCAACTCAAGAATGCATAAATAAATGGAAAAACATATCAATGTTTCTATCTCTATCTCTATTCTGTTTCTCTCCCTCCTCTCTAAAATTCAATTTTAAAAAAATGAATTTCAACTTCAAACCCTCTCCAGGCTCACAAAGTTGGTAACTGGCAGGACAGGTACATGAACCCCAGCAGCCCTGACCACAGCTCCTGTCCGTGGCCGACCCCTCAAGCCCCCAGGCAGCCTCCCTCCTCTGCCTGTGCCCCACCCGCTCCCACTGCAGCCTGAGAGTCCTTACCTCTCTGGGGCCCCCAGGTCTCCGGGGCACTGTGAGTGTCCGTCCAGGCTGCGAGGGCAGCGAGGGAAGTGGCCAGTGGCCAGTGGCCATCGGGTATTTCTAACCAGGCACAGGCGCAAGCCCCACCCCGCCCCGCCCCGGCCACCTGTCTGCAGCTCCCGAGCCCTGGCAAGAGCAGGGACCCTGAGAAGGTGAAAAGGTCCGGTATTCGAAATTCCTGGCACAGAAAAGCCTGTGGTCCTCAGCACCTCTTCTGGGAAGCCTGGGCTTTCCGAGAAGCGGTGTTTTTCACTTTCACTTTCCTTCTTGCCAGGTTTCCCATGTTCACTGGCCCTGAAATGCCCTGGGACTCTGGCAGCCTCATTGCACAAGTTAGCCGGGCAGGGCAGTCACGAGGGATGGAGAGGGGTCTGCGGGTCATTCTGACCCTGGTATTCTTAGATTCCTGAAACCTGCCCAGAGAGCAGTTTGCCAAATGTAGCAGAGGTCTCATCCCTGCCCCACGGCTTCGCCTGGATGCATGCAGCACGGAATCCAGAATCCTGCAGGTGGAGTCTAGCTAGCGGGAACCGAGAGAGGGGTACTGACCGCAGCCCTGACCCTGGGTCCCAAGCCCTTGCCCTTTGTCCTAATAACCCTCCTGCACCAGTTCCCCCACTTCCAGGGTTCTCACAGGACTGAGTGAGTTTAGTCATCCCACGGTTAGTCGTCGTTATCACACAGGACTCACCTTTCATGGGGAGTGGAGAGATGCTGTGGGGACATCCCCTTCCTTCTCCTACCCCGCATGAAAGGTGTTTGTGACTGGAGGGCTGGAGGGACGGGAACTGCTGAGGGCAGAGCATTGCACGTGGAGCCCTGTGCTGGGACCAGACCGTTCTATGCCCACTTCCAGCACTTGGACTCTCCCCCCCTGCACCACGCAGGTCTCCGGCACCAGCCGGGTGTCCCACAATGTAGCTCAGTGCTGACACTGTCTCCAGGGATGGTGGCAGACCCACAGGCAGAGGCTCAGTCCCACAGGACCCCCCAACTCCAGTAGCAACCTCCAGTGCAGTCCTCACTGTTGCCTCCAACCTGCAGGCCATCGGTACAGGTTTCCTTGACCTCCTCCTCAGACTTGATAGAAGCTCAGTTTGCTATAAAGGATGTGACTCCGGACCAGCACAGGGCTAGGTGTGGGGGAGGGCCCAGAGCTTCCCACATCTCCAGGGGTTCACCAGTGCGAAGCCCTCTGGGCCCCACCCTTTGGGGCTCCTATGGATGGGTCATTGCACAGGCACAGTTGATTAAGTCACTGACCATCAGCAAATAAACTGACATATTCAGCCCCTCTCCCCTCCTGCCTCAGACTCCCAGGCAGCCTCCCTCCTCTGCCTGTGCCCCACCCGCTCCCACTGCTGCCCGAGAGTCCTTACCTCTCTGGGGCCCCCAGGTCCACGGGGCACTGTGAGTGTCCGTCCAGGCTGCGAGGGCAGCGAGGGAAGTGGCCAGTGGCCTGTGGCCATCAGGTATTTCTAACCAGGCACAGGCGCAAGCCCCGCCCCCGCCCCGCCCCGGCCACTGCCTGCAGCCCCCGAGGCCTGGCCAGATCAGGGACCCTGAGAAGGTGAAAAAGTCGGACTTTCAAAATTCCTGGCACAGAAAAGCCAGTGGTCCTCAGCACCTCCTCTGGGAAGCCTGGGCTTTCCCAGAAGCGCTGTTTTTAATTTTCACTTTCATTCTTGCTTTTCTACAGAGGTAAGCAAACTGCATTTCTTGAGAAAAGCCACTTGAGTGTGGCTCTTCCACAAAATACCAAGTGTGGGCGAGGCTATTTTGAAGAATTGGCATTAGAAATTTAAGTTAAAAAAGAATGTGGCTCTCCAAAGACATGTCAATCGTCGTCCTGTTGAGAGTTGGCTCTGTGGACGGATGAGTTTGCCGACCCCTGGTCTAGTACAAGTGAGGGTCGGGGGCCGTGCCATCAGAGTCGGAGGGCTGTGTGAGGGTGCGGGTCACAGAGCCCTGGTGAGGAGCCAGGAGCCCCCACAGGGGCAGCTGGAATGATTGCTGTCATAGCTCTGTCCCAGTGGGAGGGGAGGGCAGGAGAGCTCCCACCTTACCTGAAGTGTGAAATGCAAAATGCGCTGAAAACACCCTTCTTTCCCGGTGCATTGGGTGGTGAAATTTGACCTGAATCGGTGCACGTTTATAGTTTTCTCGCCCCCCACTTCATGCAAATGTTCTGTTTTACCGGGAAAGTATTGGCTGTGCTTGACCAGGGAGGGCTGCTGGGCATTACACGGTGTATTGTTAGGGTCACAGGAGGAGGAATGCAACAGCCCAGAGTGGAGAGGGATTATAAATGTATTAGGTCATCTGGATACCAGGTGGGCTGAGCCCCCAAATAGGGCCGGCACTCAAAGACGGGGAGTCGGCGGTTTCTAAAGGACTCCAGACGGGCCTTTTCTGGGCGGAGAATTCTCTGTGCAGGACCGGATTCTGGCAAAGTCCAGAGGGAGGAGAGGATGGTCTTAGCAGGTGGACTGTCCATGGTGAGGTGGCCCAAAGGGCAGTTCCCAGGGAGAGGGGATATCGATTCAATGATTGGATCAGACCTAACATTATAATACCCGGGCCCCCAAATTGGAAACTCCAAAAACACAACTGGCCCCCATGATTTAAGATATAGGACGGCGGTGGTTCCCCAACTCTCCCACTTTGCAAATAAGGAAATGGAAGCTTCTAGAGATTGGTGGCCTGCCCATGGCCGCACAGCGGGGCGATGGCAGAACCCGTCTGTGGGAATGAGCCCGTGGGGCAGTCCTGCGCTGAGATGGGTGTCTCTCTGAGTGTGGCAAGCAGGGCAGCTGTGCCAGCCAGGCCTCCCTGATCTTTCCTCTCAGTCCTGGGGCCTTGGACCAGACTGGCCACTGGGCTAGGGGTGATGTTTACCACAGCAGCTCCTGAGAAACAGAAGCCCCAGGAGAACCCCAGCAAAGGGATCTGCCCCATGGGGGACGCTGTATGGGTGTGCTCCAGAGGAGTGGAGCCAGATGTGGTTGCTTCATTTTGTAAACGCCCCGAAGCTTCCTCTGAGGGAAAGGAAGCCATCCTGCTGAAAAGAAACAAGCTTGCCTTCAGGTTCATCAGCCTTTTGCGATGGAAACCCACTCTGTCAGGGGAAGTCAATCATTGGGAGTGAGTTGTTGAGGCAAATTCTAGCTCAAATGTCCTATCGGGGCCTTTTCTCTTTTCTTAACAGTTCGCCGTGCCCCCAGATGGTGCCGGAGTGTGGGTGTCTGCCCTGTCCCTCTGGGGTCTCATAGACGGCCTCCTTCGCCCCACCCTCCCAGCTGGTTTCAGCCACACCTGCACCCCACCTTTCTGAGGTCCCGAGCCCTCTGCCCCTCTCCCAGCCTTGCCCAGGCCCCGAGGAGTTGTGCGGTGGGTGTAGGGACTGGACAGGGCAGAAGGGAGGGGGTATCTCTGCCCCTCTCTCTGTCTGAGCAGCCACACCGCCTCCTGCCCCTGTCCTTGTCCTCGCTGTTCCTGTTATTTGGGCAGAAATAGAATATTGGAAACTACCTATAGTAGTAATTATAAGAAATATTAATCATGTTCTGATAAACGTGATGATTCTATTCTGCTTAGAGAAAGCACATTCTCACCTGGCTGGGAGCTGGGAGCCAACATCGGAATGCAGTTCACCCTCCTGGCCCGAGAATTGCCTGTCATTATGGAAAGATTTATGATCTCGTGGTTGAACGAAGCTAGTCCCAGAGGCACCTGCTCCTACAACCCCCAGCCCCTGTTACCTGCAATCTGGTCCCAGGGCGCCCCGAGGCCCGGGCCTCTGTGACCTATCCCCCCGCCTCTCCCCCCTCCTGCCCCCAGTCCATAAGACTTGTAACCGGTAATGATGATCCCATGCCCACTTTCCCGTGTAATCTTTGTCCATCTAATCGATGGCAGTGGCTGGCTCATGGGGTGCAGAGCAGATTTTTGTGGATGGCCGGCTGCTCTCCCATCCTGCTGGCATCACTGGAACAAACGCTCATACACCACTCCACCCTGCCTCTGCTTAATGGCTCACATGGCGACAGGCAGTCCGGACCCCTGGGTGGTCCCCTCACATTCCGAGCCACCTTCTTCACCAGGGGTGCTTTTAGACCCCTCTGCCACAGGCGGGCCTCTGGCGTTTGCTCCTGACCCTTCATCTGCCCGTTTCCCTCCCCATCACAGTCAATCCGCCCTCCCTCACCCTACTTTCATATCCTTGCTTCTTCTTTTTTTCTTTTCCTTTTAAAAATGTTTACTTATTATAATTTTAAAATTTTTAATTACTATTGGCATTCTTAATTATATTATCGATAGTTTCAGGTGTGAAGCACAGTGGTTAGACATTTGTATAACTTACGAAGTGACCCCCCAACAATTCCAATGCCCCTGCTACTACACATGGTTATTGACTTAGTCCCTATGCTGTGCCTTACATTCCCTGGACTATTTTGTTTTTTGTTTGTTTGTTTGTTTGCTTTTAAATAAATCTTTATTGTTGAAAGTATTACATGTTTTCCTTACCCCGCCCCCTTGAACCTCTTCAGCCCGCCCCCAGCCCCTGCCCCAGGCCTTCAGCACCCTATTGTCTGTGGCCATGGGTTATGCTTATATGTGTACAAGGTCTTCAGTTAATTACCTCCCACCCAACCACCCACCTTCCCTTCCCCACCCCCACCCCACTTCCCTCTGAGATTCCGCACTCTGCTCCATGCTTCCATATCTCAAGATCCACTCCGTTCATCAGCTAATTTTGTTAATTAGATTCCACATATGAGTGAGCTCATGTGATACTTGTCTTTCTCTGACTGACTTATTTCATGATACTCTCCAGGTCCCTCCATGCTGTCTCAAAGGGAATGTTACTGTAATGTAGTATTCCGTGGTGTAAGTACTTTTTTATCCATTCATCTGCTGATGGACACTTGGGCTGTTTCCAGATGTCAGCTACTGTAATAACCCTGCCAAGAACATAGGGGTGCATACATTCTTTCTGATTGGTGTTTCAGTTTCTTAGGATATAGTCCTAGAATCATTGGGTCAAATGTCAATTCCATATTTAAATTTTTGAGGAAACCCCATACTGCTTTCCATAATGGCTGTATCAGTCTGCATTCCCACCAGCAGTGTCCTAGGGTTTCCTTTTCTGCACTTGTCATTTGTTGATTTGTTGATGGTAGCCATTCTGACAAGTGTGAGATGGTACCTCATTGCCATTTTAATTTGTATCTCTCCGATGATGAGTGAGCATTACGGCTAGGACTTTGAGCATTTTTTCATATGTCTATTGGCCATTGGTATGTCCATTTGGAGAAGTGTCTACGTAGGTCCTTTGCCCATTTTTTAATTAGATTGTTTGTCTTCCTTTTGCTAAGTTGTATGAGTTCCTTATATATTTTGGATATTAATCCTTTATCAGATGTATCATTGATACATATGTTCTCCCAATGTGAGACCCACGTCTTGCATGGTTCAGGGTTCGGGATCTGGAGAAGAATCGCGCGCGCAAATGAATGAGACGAGACAAGAAATAATCATTTGGAGATATTGGGGGCCAAGAGAGAAGCCCAATGCAAGGGAAAGGACTTTCACTGGTGGTCAGGCCTTGCCAATCTTTTATTCAATTTTGGACACACATCTAGCCCTTAGTCAGGCAGGTAATTGCAATAACAGATTAGTCAGTAAGTATTGGAAATATTTACTCAGAGACTGTTTGGTCAGGAAATTGCTTAAGCCACCATTGTCTGGACTAAACAATCAGTGCATAGCTCTGGCCTTTTCCAGGGGCTCAAGATCACCAGCGTGCCAGGCTCCTTGTTTACGCTTTTCTGAGAGTGAAGACAATGGGTGGCCTCCCACACCCATTCTGTGGGCTTCCTTTTTGTTTTGTTGATGGTTTCTTTTTGCTGTGCAGAAGCTTTTTATTTTGATGTCCCATCTGTTAATTTTCTTTTTAGTTTCCTTTGCCCTAGGATAGTGGTCGTCAAACCATGGCTTGTGAGCCACATGCGGCTCTCTGGTCTCTTGAGTGTGGCTCTTCCACAAAATACCACAGCCTGGACGAGTCTATTTTGAAGAAGTGGCATTAGAAGAAGTTTAAGTTTAAAAAAATTTGACTCTCAAAATAAATTTCAATTGTTGTCCTATTGATATTTGGCTCTGTTGACTAATGAGTTTGCCGACCACTGCCCTAGGAGATGAATCCATAAACATATTGCTACAAGAGATGTCTGATATTTTGCTGCCTATGGTTTCTTCTAGGATTTTTATGGTTTCTTGACTTATATTTAAATCTTTTATCCATTTTGAGTTTATTCTTGTGTATGGTGTAAGTTGGTGGTCTAATTTCATTTTTTTTTTTTTTGCATGTATCTACCAATTTTCCCAGCACCATTTGTTGAAGAGACTGGCTTGACTTCATTGTATGCTCTTACCTCCTTTGTCAAGTATTAGTTGAGCATAATGGGTTGGGTTGATTTCTGGGTTCTTTGTTCTGTTCCATTGATCTATATGCCTTTTCTTATGCCAGTAACAGGCTGTTTTGATTATGGTGGCTTTGTAGTATAACCTGATATCTGGTGATTCCTCTAACTTTGTTCTTCTTTTTCAAGATTGCTGCAGCTATTCAGGTTCTTTGGTTCCATATAAATTTTTGGAGTGTTTGTGGTAGATCTATGAAATATGCTGTTGGTATTTTTTTTAAATATATTTTATTGATTTTTTACAGAGAGGAAGGGAGAGAGAGAGAAAGCTAGAAATGTTGATGAGAGAGAAACATCGATCAGCTGCCTCCTGCACACCCCCTACTGGGGATGTGCCTGCAACCAAGGTACATGCCCCTGACCGGAATCGAACCTGGGACCCTTTGGTCCGCAGACCGACGCTCTACCACTGAGCCAAACCGGTTTCGGCTGCTGTTGGTATTTTAATGAGGATTGCATTGAATCTATCGATTGCTTTGCATAGGATGAACATTTTAATAATGCTGATTCTACCAATCTGTGAATACAGAATATTCTTCCACTAGTTTATATCTTCTCTTTTTTCAACGTCCTGCAGTTTTCTGAGTACAGGTCTTTTGCCTCCTTGGTTAAGTTTTTTCCTAAGTATCTTAATTCTTTTGTTGCAATAATAAATGGGCTGTGCATTAGTTTCTCTTTCTGAGAAGTTACTATTGGTGTATAAAAACTCATCGACTTTTGGGATACTGATTTTGTATCCTGCTACATTTCCAAATTCATTCATTAAATCTAGTAGGTTTTTGGTGGAGTCTTTAGGGTATTGTCTGTACAATATCATGTCATCTGAGCATAATGAGAATTTTACATCCTCCTTTCCAATTTGGATGCCTTGTATTTCTTCTTCTTGTCTGATTGCTGTGGCTAGGACTTCCAGTACTATGTTGAATAAGAGTGGTGAAAGCGACATTCCTGTTTGTTCCTGTTCTTAAGGGAAATGGTTTTAGTTTTTACCTATTGAGTATGATGTTTGCTGTAGGTTTGTTATCTATGGCCTTTATCATGTTGAGATATTCTCTATTCCCACTTTGCTGAGAGTTTTTATGAAAAATGGATGTCAGATGTTGTTGAATGCTTTTTATATGTCTATTGATATGATCATGATTTTTGTCTTTCATTTTGTTTATGTGGGCTTGTTTGAGTTCTTCTTGCTTGGAACTCTCTGTACTTCCTGAACTTTGTGACTTTTTCCTTCACTAATTTAGGGAAGTTTTCTGCCTTTATTTCTTCAATCATGTTCTCTAGCCTTTCTCCATTTCTGCCTCTTCTGGCACACCTAGTGTGCGAATATTGTTACATTTCATGTTGTCCCACAGCTCCCTTAAGCTGTCCTCCTGTGTTTAAATCTTTTTTTTTTTCTTTTTGGTTCTCTGATTGAGTGGTTTTTTTTTTTTCCACCCTGTCTTCTTTCTTTCTTTCTTTCTTTCTTTCTTTCTTTCTTTCTTTCTTTCTTTCTTTCTTTCTTTCTTTCTTATTATATAATTTATTGATTTTTTTACAGAGAGGAAGAGAGAGATAGAGAGCCAGAAACATCGTTGAGAGAGAAACATCGACAAGCGCTTCCTGCACAGCCCCCACCGGGGATATGCCCGCAACCAACATACATGCCGTTGACTAGAATCGAACCGGGGACCTTTCAGTCTGCAGACTGATGCTCTGCCACTGAGCCAAACAGGTTTTGGCTCCATCCTGTCTTCTAATTCACTTATCTGATCCTCAGCTTCCTCTAATCTGCTGTGCATTCCTTTCAATGTATTTTTTATTCATGCTATGTCATTCTGTTTTCATAGTTATCTTTTCTCATGCTGTTGATCATCTTTACCATCATAATTCTGAGTTCTATCCTACCTAATAAAGGTATAATATGCAAATTAACTATCACTCCAACATAAAGATGGTGGCGCCCATAGCCACAGGATGGCGGTGCCCAGTCCTCTCAGCCCTGCTGGAGTCCCCCAGTCCCAGGGGAAGGGGAGGTCTGCCACTGAGAGCAGGAAGCATGAGCGGCCTGGTGGAATGCTTGCTTCATCACTGCAGCGATGAGGCAAGTGTTCCACACCCAGCAGAAGATGGGCCTCTGGCCAGGCTGGGATGCAGAATGCTTTCATCATCACCCTGGCAACAAGGCTAGTGTTCTGTGCCCAATCGTGGATGGGCCTCTGGGCCATGGAGAGGCTCTGGGCAGTGGGCGCAGAGTGGCCAGTCCCCACAGAGAGCTACTGGCACACAAATTCATGTGCAGGGCTACAGGTATCAGATACATTTCTTATCTCCATTTCATTTATCTCTTCTTCTGGAGAATTCTATTGTTCTTTCAGCTGGAGGTTGTTTCTTTGTCTCTTCATTTTGGGTGCCTGGTCAGGTTTGTGACTATGTATTAGGTAGAACTGCTATCCCTCTCAATGTCTAGTGCAAGACAATATCAAACACTGTTTCTGACTAATTAGATCAGGCAATGACTCAAAACCTCCAGAGACCACCTCTGCTTGCAGACTGATTAGATCTAGTCTTGAACAGCCCTCAGGCTGTCATTCACAGGTGTGATGAGAGTTTTTTCAACAGGGTGGGGCAATTGCTTCTGCCTGGAGTTATTCTCACACTCTAAATGGGCCTCAGAAATTCCACCCTAAGAGGCAAGGTATTTTGTGAATCAACTGTCTTCCCCTCAAACAAAACTGCCTAGATAGCAACTGTCTGCATGAGAAAGATGATCTCCACAGCATGAAGTAATGAAACAGCACAGGAAACTGGGATGTCTGCCTTTCAAGCTCTAATACCAGAGACCCCAACCCTGGATTCTGCTCACACAGCTCCAGGCCACTCTGCCCTCCCTCTGCAGGTGAGTGGCTGCACAGGAAATTTTGTTCATTGGCCCTATAAGAGGGGGCCTGCATTTCCAGGTGTCTCTCCCTGGCAGACAGCAACCCTGCTGCTTTTCACAGCCAGGTGTTATGTGGGTACCCTCAGTTCTGGTGCTCTCTGCTACGTGGTCCAGCTTGGGTGTTAAACCCCAGAGTTCTCATTGGCAGCTGAGATATCTCTGTGGAACTTCAGTTGCAGTCTGTGGGAACCCGGCCAGCACTTCCGTGCCTCCACCCCTCCTACCAGTCTGTATGCGGCCTCCACTTATTGTCCTCGGGTATCAAGGTTCTCCCTAGCGAGTCTTTGTTGATTATTCAGGAAGTTTTTCTGTATTTTAGTTATAATTCCAGTGAGATCCTGGTAGTGTGTCCACTTGGTGCAGCATCCACTTACTTAGTTGCCATTTTTAATTTCCCTTGACTATTTTGCAAATGCCAATTTGTACTTCCTTTTTTTTATTTTATCTACTTTCTTTTTTTAAAAAATATATTGTATAGATATTTTACTGAGAGGAAGAGAGAAAGATAGAGAGTTAGAAACATTGATGAGAGAAAGACATCGATCAGCCGCCTCTTGCACACCTCCTACTGGGGATGTGACCGTAATCCAGGTACATGCCCTTGACCGGAATCCAACTTGGAACCTTTCAGTCCACCGGCCGACGCTCTATCCACTGAGCCTAACCGATTTTGACCAATTTGTACTTCTTAACCCCTTCATTCTTTTGGAGAATTCTTATTTCGTTATTTATTTATTTTTTATTATACCTTTATCATTGAGAGTATTACTGATGTCTCCCTCTGTTTTCCCCCTCATTGTCCTCCTCCACCAGGATCCTGCCCCTCTCCAGGCCTTCACCATCCTATTCTCTGTGTCCATGGGTAATGCATGTATGCATATAAGTTCTTTGGTTAATCTCTTCCCACCCCCACCCCACTTCCCTCTGAGATTTGTTAGTCTGTTCCATGTTTCCATGCCTCTTATTCATCAGTTTATTTTGTTCATTAGATGCCTTGTTCGTTTATTTTGGTTTTTAGATTAAATTGTTGATGGATATGTATTTATTGCCATTTTATTGTTTCCTCCTCCTTCTTCTCCTCCTCTTTCTCCTCCTCCTTCTCCTCCTTCTAGAGCTGCACACTGCCCATTTGGTCTACTGCCCAGGAGACCAAATGTTCCTTGGTTGCAGGCTCCTCTCTGACCCAGGGCCTTGGTCGGGCATGTGCAGGAGGCAACCAATCAACGTGTTCCTCTCACATCGGTATTTTTCACTGTCTTTCCCCCTCTCTTCCACTTTCCCTAAAAATTCAATGAGAAAATACCCTCAGGTGAGAATTTAAAAGGGGGGGGAAAAGAACTGTAGACTAAAAAATGGTGAAGATGGTACATTTTAAGTGCATATCCATAGAGGGTGCTGCTCTTTGCTCTTGAGGCCCTTTATTTGGCCGAGGGTGGAGTTGCACAGGCGCCCTGTCTCCTCCCTGAGCTGCAGGGAGGGGAGGCTGGGATTTCACCTGAAAGGCAGCCAAGCTTCGGACTAGCACCTTTGGCTCCACGGAGGCAGCTGGCAGCAGGAGAGTCAGCACCACCAGCCACTGTGCCAGGCAGAGCAGGGCACGGTTATAATAATCCCAGCCATGTTCTCTCCCATGTTCACTGGCCCTGAAAGGTCCTGGGACTCTGGCAGCCTCATTGCACAAGTGAGCTGGGCAGGGCAGACACAAGGGATGGAGAGGGGCCTGCGGTTCATTCTGATCCTGGTATTCTTGGATTCCAGAAACCTCAGTTAGGGCTGGAGGGCGCTGCCCAGAGAGCAGTTTGCCAAATGTAGCAGAGGTCGCATCCCTGCCCCACAGCTTCCCCTGGATGCATGCAGCACGGAATCCAGAATCCTGCAGGTGGAGTCTAGCTAGCCGGAACCTTTCATGGGGAGTGGAGAGATGCTGTGGGGACATCCCCTTCCTTCTCCCACCCCGCATGAAAGGTGTTTGTGGCTGGGGAGCTGGAGGGACGGGAACTGCCGAGGGCAGAGCATTGCACGTGGAGCCCTGTGCTGGGACCAGACCATTCTAGGCCCACTTCCAGCATTCGGACCCTCCCCCCCTGCACCACGCAGGTCTCCGGCACCAGCCGGGTGTCCCACAATGTAGCTCAGTGCTGACACTGTCTCTAGGGATGGCAGCAGACCCACAGGTGGAGGCTCAGTCCCACAGGACCCCCCAGCTCCAGTAGCAAACTCAAGTGCAGTCCTCACTGTTGCCTCCGACCTGCAGGCCATTGGTACAGGTTTCCTTGACCTCCTCCTCAGACTTGATAAATGGTCAGTTTGCTATAAAGGATGTGATTCTGGACCAGCACAGGGCTAGGTGTGGGGGAGGGCCCAGAGCTTCCCACACCTCCAGGGGTTCACCAGTGCGAAGCCCTCTGGGCCCCAACCTTCGGGGCTCCTATGGAGGGGTCATTGCACAGGCACAGTTGATTAAGTCACTGACCATCAGCGATTGGACTGACATCTCCAGCCCCTCTCCCCTCCTGGTGGTGAAGAGGGGTGGGCTGACATTTCCAACCTCCGATCACCTGGTTGGCTCCACTGGCAACTGGCCCCATCCTCAGGAGAGCTAGGAACTTCCCAAAAGTCGCCTTAAGACTGCAACTCGGACCCTTTACCGCTCTCATCCCTGCGGAAGTACTGAGAGTTTTAAGAGATCTGTGCTTGAAACCAGATCAAAGGCCAAACACATCGTCTAATTCTACATCACAGTGTCTCGGAGTGTTTCCTGTGCAGCGTCATCTCATCCACAGGCTCCTTCTCAAGGGCGGGGACCACAAGCCCAACCTAGAGTTGCCAAGACTAAGACTCGTGGCCGGAACACCTTCCCTCAGGTGCCCTGTCTGACCACTGCTGAGGGCTGGAGTTGGTTACAACAGCCATCCGTCCAGCTCCCAACTCCTTCCATCAAAGCACATTCCAGAAACCTTTGTTCCAGAAGTGAGTGAGTCTATTCCTTGTGGCAGCCTGGCCAGGAGTGGGCTGGGCATGGCTGGAGCGGGAGGCGGGGGACATGCGAGAGACTGGCATCTTCTTGACTCGCCAGTGACAAACCCACGTTGAAGTAGCGTTGACAAAACACAGAGATTGATTGGAAGGCTATGTCCAGCTGGGCCGTTTTTATACCACAGGCCACAGCCCTTCATTGGGTCATGAAATCAACTTAGTGCATCTCAACGTTGCAGTAAAGAAAATGCCAAAACCGGTTTGGCTCAGTGGATAGAGCGTCGGCCTGTGGACTGAAGGGTCCCAGGTTCGATTCCGGTCAGGGGCATGTACCTTTGTTACAGGCACATCCCCAATAGGAGGGGTGCAAGAGGCAGCTGATTGATAACTCTCTCTCATCGATGTTTCTAACTCTATCCCTCTCTCTTCCTCTCTGTAAAAAATCAATAAAATGTATATTTAAAAAAGAAGAAAATGGCAAGGAACAGAATGGAAAGTATTAGGTGATGTTATACACAATGAAGGTAGGTATTGTTTCATGAGAATTACATTCGTATAGTCATAACACTATAGTGTGTGTGTGTGTGTGTTTGTATTTTTGTGAGTGTGTGTGTGTTTGTGTTTGTGTGTGTTCGTGTGTGTTTGTGTGTCTGTTTGTGTTTGTGTGTGTGCTTGTGTGTGTTTGTGTGTGTATTTGTGTGTATGTGTGTGTGTTTGTGTGTATGTATTTGTGTGTGTTTGTGTGTTTGTGTGTTTTTGTGTGTGTATGTGTGTGTCTGTGTTTGTGTGTGTGTGTGCGTGTGTGTGTGTGTGTGTTTGTGTGTGTGTGTGTGTGTGTGTGTGTGTGTGTTGGACTGCAGTGTGAAACGGGTCATGGATAGAATGTGGGAGCACTCCTGATCTAGCTTACAGAGCCAAAGGGAAATCCATAAGGTGTTCGGAGCTCTGGGAACTTCAGGTTAGAGACCTCATCAGAGGTCAGAGGTCAGAGGTCTCCCGCCTTCTCACTTTCCCCCCAGCCCTGGGCTTTTCTTGGGGTCCCAGCCTCATTCCCCCCAGTACAGGAGGACTTCTCCATAGCAGAGCAGAGCCCAGGCCTGATCCCACCCGTTCCCTTCTGTTTCCTGGATCGTAGCTGTCAGGGTGTCCCCCTCAGATTCCGTAGGACGAGTCCTTGGGGCGGTCTCCCTGGGCAAACCTGTGTCCCTGTCTCACCGGTCCTCACGGCCAGGGGACTGTGCTTCTCAGACTCCCAGCGAGGGTCACATTCCCTCTCCTGGAAGTCCTCACCAGAACCAGGAGGTCGGAGGTGAGGAATGAGCCAGGCCGCAGTAAAGAGGGTGCCGTTATGGACTGTCCTCCATGGAGGCTCAGGTCAAAGAGCTGGCCGAGCTCCTTGGCCCGGGCCGGGCCGGACGGCACTTTGCAGAGTGGCCTCCCTCCCAGCCAGCCGGTCCTCCGGGGCCGGGACCTGGTGCCTGCGGGTCTGCAGAGCCCTGTCCGGCGCCCACCCTGCCGCAGCGGAAGCATCCACTTCGGGCTGCCGCTGAGCTCTCTGCACTTGGCCTTTGGGGGAAGATGTCCCGTGGGCGTCCCTCCATGGGCTCGGAGAGTTGGTCCGTAGCATCAGAACTGCCCTCTTGCCCAGCTGGGTGGTGTCTTACCCAGAGGGTTATGTGTGTCCAAGGAACTCTGGGGTGGCTCCGGAAGGGTCACAGCGGTCAAGGGTCAAAGCCATGGGCCCAGCTCTGCTCACCCCCATGCAGTGGCTGAGGGCACTTCCCCCACATGGGTGGGCAGTCAGACTGCCGCTGGCTGGGGTCCCCCGTGACCTCATCACCACCGGGAATGTCTTCAGGAGGGAGGAGCCCCAACCTTCGGGAATGAGTGTGGGATGTGGTGGGCTCCCAGAAACCACCAGAAGGCCGCCCACAGCAGGAAACAAGGGAGCCCATGGGTGAGCTGGGTCCTTTCTTGGTTCTGATTCTATGGTCCCCCACCACCCCCACCACACTTCCTCCCACCCTAGACGGTGCCTGGGTGGCAGGGGGAGGAGTAGGGAGATGGGGGTGAGGCCTTGGATCGAGCCTGCTGAACAATACATGATTTTTTTTATTGAATTATCTCTGTACATATACATGCCCTCCCTCCCCAGAGTTTTGTGTCCATTGATTATACTTACATGCATGTATACAAGTCCTTCGGTTGATCTCTTATCTCCCCCATATCTCCCTCCCCGCTGTAATTTTACAGTCTGCTTATTGCTTTACTGTCTTTATATCTATCTTTGGCAACACATGATTTATTTTTAAATATACTTTATTGATTTCAGAGAGGACGAGAAAGAGAGGAGAGAGAGAGAGAGAGAGAGAGAGAGAGAGAGAGAGAGAGAGAGAGAGAGAGGCATCAATGGTGAATATGGCTGACGGAAAGCAGCACAAGGAAAAGTCATAGGTCTGCAGGCGAAGGAGAGCACCGTGAACGAGAAATCCTAGTGGTTTCAGGAAGAAAAAAAAAAACACCTATGTTCTAACATAGCCTGAGGGAGGTCCCCAGCAGGCAGGCTCACGACAGCCACAGAAGCCAGTAAGCATGTTAGCACCCACACCCTATTTTTATTTTATTCTTTTATGTACTGGAATTAAAAAAAAAAAAAAGTGTATTTAATGGCATTGCACTGCTTTCAAGAGAGCAGCTAACAAGGTAGTGTAAGGTAGGTGAGCAGGGAAGGCAGGAAGGTGTACACAGTTCTGAAGGAGGTCAGAAGGAGGCCTGGAACACAGGTGGGGGTCGGGGGGATAGTCTTGGGGACGTCAGGGCCTCTCCCTTCCCGGATGGAATCTGGTGGAGCAGGTTCCAGTCCTTCTGTGTGCAGACAAAGGATCCTATCCAGCCATTGCTGTGGTTGCTGCTGGGGGGGTGGGGGGGGTAGGGGGGTGGCGGGAGAGAGAAAAAAATGGCTGGTGAGCTGATGAGGAAGGAACCACACTGCAAACTCTGGTGAAGGACCATATAAACGGATTCCCTCGAAAATGGAGCTGGAGCTGCCATCCCCGAGGACCTGCCTGCGTGCCATGTGCCTCAGCCCTTTGCAGTGTTAAAGGGGCCTTGGCGATCTTGTACGGAAAAAAACCTGCTTGCAGTGATCAGCAGACAGCAGTCACTGTGAGGACCACCGGACAGAGGACCACCGGACTGGGAATTAAGTAACATTGCTTAGAATTAGCTTCCCTATGGGATGTCGTCTGCACCAATGGAAATGCCTGGGAAACGTGGGCTTCGGGGCACAGACTTCTCGTGGGCCCTTGTCCGACAAAGTTTGAAGAATAAACTCGTGGACAAAAAGGTTTCTTTAATTTAAAAAAAATGTGGAAGTTTATTGGAAGCATATATAAACTCTATCGGGGGGGGGGGGCGTGTGCGCTCTGCTCTCTCTCTCTCTCTCTCTCTCTCTCTCGCTCTTGCTCTCGCTCTCGCTCTCTGTCTCTCTCTCTAATGAGAAAAAAATCTACATCCAAAAATCTAAAATGTGTAATCTGCCTGGTGTCCTGTGTCTCCAGTTTATAAATGCTGTAGTTCTTGGTGTGACCCTGACCCTTTCTCATTGGGCCTCTTCCCCATGTTCGGACCCTGTGCTCTCCTGATTGGTCTCTCTTTTGTTTCAAAGTCCAAAGCTCACGTGGTGCCGGTTCTTCTCTCCCCCTCATCTTGCAACCCTCTTTATCTCCTGTGAAAGTGTGGTCCCCCTTTTCCAGCATCAATTCTGTGGGCATTTCTCTCTCCTCCGAGAAAGTAGGTTTTGTAAGGATTGAGGCGCAGGAAACTGATCACCAAGGAGTTTTAAAGTAAAGTTTATTCCCCAGTAATGAGCGGGACTCATTATGGAGATAGAGAAATCAGAATTGAAGGAGTTGGGAGGAGAGATGGACCCAGCCAGGCTGCCACCTGGACATGGAGGATCAGCAGCACGTGGCTGGTCTGGGGGTCCTTTTACGGGGAGGAATGGGAGAGGGTTGGACCCAGGGCAGAACAGGAAGGGGTGGGCTCCAGGAAACTTTGGCAGGCACTGATCCATGGCTCAATGTCCTGGAGATGTCCCTCTGACAGGTGCCAGCAATGTCACAACTCCGCCCACCAGTTGGGAGGAGGGAGAACCTTACAGGTTTCCTCCACCCCGGTACCCCATGACTTTCCTTTATCCCCTTCTCCGGCGGCATTTCTCTGTCCTTCACATCCTGCCTTACCTGCTCTGGTTGGAGTGGCTTGGATCTCCTTTAGGGCTCTCTCTCTCAATAGTCTTGGCCAAGGGAAGTGTTATTAACCAGGTGGGTCTCCCAGCTGCTCAGGTCAGGGCTGCATCTGATCCACCTTATAATTGTCTTCATTGCTCAGACCAGAGGGATACCTCTGTCCTTCCCATATGCATCCTCCCCCGTGGACCCTCTGTATTCCCTAAGCCTGCCTGTGTGGTCCCTAGAATTCCTTTCGCCTTCCTCCGATTGGTGTGATTGTTCTCCTCCCCTGGCTCATGATACTCCTGGCCTCTGTCTCCTAATCAGAATATTACTTGGGCTCCTGCCTGAATTCATGATTCCTCAGGAGCTATCCTTCCTGGTCCCAAATACACAATAGTTTCCACCCCTTCTCCCTTCCGAAGGCCTTTTGTTTTCCGGTGACACCTTTCCCATGAGGGATCCTACTGTCCTCATCAGCACTGGGAGAGAGTGCGTGGGGACTGAGGAAGCCATGAGTTAGCACCCACTCCACCCCCTCCCTGCAGGAACAAGGGGCAATGAAGATGGAGGAGAGAGGACAGGTTCACCTTCACAACACTCGCCAGCTGACAGTGCCCGGACCCACAGAGCACAGGAAGGAATGCGCTGGCAAGTCCACAGGCATTTTCTGTGGCGCCCCACCCCGCCCGGCTAGGC
This sequence comes from Pipistrellus nathusii, assembly GCA_963693515.1. NCBI lineage: Eukaryota > Metazoa > Chordata > Mammalia > Chiroptera > Vespertilionidae > Pipistrellus > Pipistrellus nathusii. Next base: position 182,611,340 of record OY882860.1, on the reverse strand, counting down.
CCGGCCCCTTTGATTCTGCTCAGAGCTGAGCCTCTGGCTGAGCCTCTGCCTCACCTGGGGCCAGGGGGCCTGCTTCCCCTTGCTTGGCTGGGGGCTGAGGCAGAGTCGCGCCAGCTTCCTTTTCCTCCGAAGATGAGTTCCTAAGGCTTCTTTCCTGCAAGAGTTTATGTAAAGAAAAAAAACCGTCCATCTCAGGAGTGCCCTGGGGCAGAGGCGGGCAGAGGCGGGCAGAGGCGGGCCAGCTCTGAAGGCCGGCTCCCAGCTTTATCCTGACCCCCTCCACCTGGGAGAGAGGGGCAGGTTACAGGAGCTCTCTGTCCCAGCCAGCCAGGGCCACCGTGACAGAAAACCACGTGTGATTTCTCATCACTCTGGAGGCTGCGGGGCCCAGACCAAGGTGCAGACCAATGGGGTCTCTGGTCAGGGATCATGACCCTTCCCCCTTTCCCCCTCCCCCCGCCATGACCTCATTCAACCTCAACCCCTCCCCAAAGCAGCATCTCCAAACAGTCTCCAGAGCGATGGGTCTTAGGGGAACACATTTCCAGCCCCAGCACCCGTTGTGGCTCAGTGTCCTGTCTGTGAACCAGGAAGGCCCTCTTCCCAGGCCAGGGGCCTGGAGAGACATGAAGGGAGACACAGAGGCACGGCCGGGCCTGTCCAGGCTGGGCACCATCATCATCTCCAGGAGCCCTCGTCCGAGGGGCAGCCATGCAAACTGCACACTCTGTCTTCCTTCACACCTTCCCCTAACCCTGGGTGCCCATGAGGCCTAGTCCCTCTCCCCTCCCTCCAGCCTCACCTGCAGGTGCTCATAGAGCTGGGTGAGTTCTGCCAGCTTTCTCTCCCACTCCTCAGCCTGGGCCCTCAGCTGGTCCGCCTCCTCGGTCCTGGCTCCCTCCTTCAGCTGCTTCCAGTCCTTCGCGAGGCTGCTCATGTCCATGCTGAGGAAGAGGCCAGCCAAGGCGCTGCGCTTCAATAAAGCTTTAGTCCCCATCGCCAGCGGGGTGCCTCTGAAGGCTCTCTTCACAATCTTGGTCGTCCGGGCAGAGGCTTGGCCAGTGAGGAGGAGATTCTCTGCGGCCTCAGCCAGGAGCGGGTAGGCTCTGACTAACTCCAAGGCCCGCATGTTGTTCTCGATGTTCTCCATGGTTTTCCCAACGTTATGTACAGTCCTTCCTGCCTCCATGATGCAGCTCACAGCCTTCTTGACCTTTTGGCCAGAGTCAGACACTTCGCGGCTGACCTGAGCTTGGGCTTGTTTATTGTGACGGTATTCCAAAAAGCTGGTCACCAGGCTGGTGGCTCCAGCTACTGCCCCCAAACCTTGTCCAGCAGCAGAAAGCATCAGGCTTCCTCCGGCTGTGACCGGGGCGAGGACCAGCCCCAGGATGCTCATGGTCCCAGAGACCACAGCGATAGAGTCGTTCACCAGGTTGGTCTCGGTGAATTTTTTGTGGGTTTTGTCAATGTCGTCTGCGATGGCACGTTGCTTTTTGATGGCCGCTTCTAGTTCCGCTTTTATCATGGGGTACTCTTTCAAAAATATTAATTCATCAGGGGACAGTTTGCCATCTTGTTGCTCTACATCTTCACCTGGAGGAATGTCATCATCATCCAAGATACAGAACAGGTTTCCTGTGATTGCCCCCAGGCAGCACTCACCCCACCCCGGGTGGAACCACTGTTCTGACTTCTAGAGCCACTCATTAGTTTGCCTATTTTTGAACCTCATATAAATGTTTCAGGTATCAGCAGTTTTAAAAAATGTTTGGGATGCATTAATTCATTATATAAATGATTTGCTTATCTATTCTCCTGTCAATGGATATGTTTAGTTTTTTATTCTTTTATCAATTGATACTAGAGGCCTGATACAAAGAATTCATTCACGGGAAGGTTTCGTAGGCCTGGCGGGTGATCAGGTCCAATCGAGGCCTTCTGGCTGCCCGCCGGGGCCTTCCTTCATTCCATGCACATCCTTGCCTCACCCTGGTGGTCAGTGCATGTCAAAGCACGTGGTCTCCCTGTCAAACTCCTGGGGGGACACTTTGCATATTACCCATATTTAGATAGTTTCCAGCTATTGGCTATTATGAACAAACTAGAGACCCAGTGCATGAAATTCATGCGGGGGTGAGGGGTCCCCCTCAGCCTGACCTGCACCCTCTTGTAATCTGGGACCATTGGCTCCTAACTGCTCACCTGCCTGCCTGCCTCATCACCCCTAACCACTCTCCTGCTTGCCTTATTGCCCCTAAGCACCTCTGCCTCAGCCTCCATTGCAGCAGCTTTGTCCAGAAGGATGTTGGGGATGACATCTAGAAGGTCATTTGGCTGTCCAGTCTAATTAGCATATTATGCTTTTAATATTATAGATTTCATTTTAATTGGTTGGACAATTGACTAGTTACCAGATGACCGGACACTCAGAATATTAGGCTTTTATTATATAGGATTGATTTAATGATTAAAAGATCATCCACACAGGACATGGCAACAATTTTTAAGGCCCCTTTGTATATCAGTCATAGTCCCAAGGACATAATAATATCATGAGAGCTGCAAAAGGACCTGTTTAAATACACGGGGTGGGGGGTGGGGTCAGAAACCCTCCCAGAATCTACTTGCTAGGTGGTGAGACCTGGGGGTCAGGGATCGGAGGAGGTGTGTGTCAGTCAAGAGAGAGGGGCACTTTGATTGATTGGTTGGTTGATTGATTGCACCAGGTGGTCATCCATTTGTAGAGCTATGGGTTCACAGAGCTGTATCCACTTTTCCTAACCAGCCCTAAGTCACCACGTGGTCTGGCAGTGGCCCTGATTTAAGGTAGGTGTGAAAACGAGTGCTTGGGCTAGAATACAGACTAGGTTTGAAAGAGAGAAAACGGGCTGACCTCTACGGAAATACTGCAATGGTCAGAGCAAGAGGCGGCAGTTGCTTGAAGCAGGTTGGTAGAAATGATAAACATGGTGGATTTGAAGGGTTCCACAGGATTTGTCAGTGGATGTGGGACAGGCGAGAGCAGAGTCTAGGGTGACCTCAGGGTGAGTCGCGTTTGGGGCCTGAAGGACTGTTACAGGGAAGAGCCCATCTACTGAGATGGGTAAGAGTTTTCTGGGCGGGGCTTTGAGTTCATGTTGGGGTGGACTGTTTTTGAGATACCTGATTAGAGTGATGCTGATGCGCAGAGATGAGTCTCGTACTGGCTGGGCGAGCAAACGTGGGCGCCAACAGCGTGGAAAGTAGTTAAAGCCCCAACAATGCGCGTGAGCCCCACCTGAGTGGCTCGGTGCTTGAGCTCCCACCTATGAACCAGGAGTTGTGGTTTGATTCCCGGTCAAGGCACATGCTCAGGTTGCAGGCTAAAGCCTCAAAGGGGGCGTGCAGGAGGCAGCTGATCGATGATTCTCTCTTATCATTGACATTTCTATCCCCCTCTCTTTCTCTCTCTCTCTCCATCTCTGAAATCAAATATATATATATATATATATATATATATATATATATATATATATATATATATGTGTGTGTGTGTGTGTGTGTGTGTGTGTGTGTGTCTGTGTATATATACATATATATACATATATATTTAAATTGCATGTGAACCCTGGGGAGAGAGTGGCAGGAGCCAAGAATGGCCCAAGGTTGAGCCTTGGAGGACACCACCAGTTCAGCCAGGCAGTGGGAGGCAGCAGCTGGCGAAGGACAGAACTAGGGATGAGTGTTGGGATCCAGTGAAGGGTGTGTGTGTATGTGACTGCGGGGGTTTGTGTAAGCCTGAATTCTCACGCGTTTTGGGCCATTCTGCTCGCCATCGTTCTCTTACAAAGACGTCACTGGACTCTGCTTTTCCCTCCAATGCAAGCGGCTGGGAGGGGGAGCTTACCTTCGAAGACTGGAGATGTCTCTGTAGTTGCCACGTTGGAAATGATCTCTTGGGTCTTTTCCAAATTCATAGTGACGGGGCGTCTGGCTGATGCGTCTCACGCTGCAGGAGGAAAAGGCTGACCTTGGCATTAGTATAGAGTCAGTGTGGTCAAATGGATCGCAGCCTGCCTCCGTCTCTCACCAGTTCTGTGATTTCAAGGAAACTCACTGCTCTCAGTTTCCCTTTCCTCACCTGTGATAGTCAAGAGGACACTGCCTCTCTCCATAAATGTTGCAGGACAGTAGTTTCTGCATTTTTCCCTAATTATGAACAGGATACAAATCCTCTAGTAAGAAAAAAAACTCTTTGATTGGGTCAGAAGGCGAAATCTAATTGCATGCACTTCTTACAAGTGATTGCAGCGGAAACAGGGGCTTAGAAAGTTAAACCTACAGGATGAGCCGAGGGGTAGCAGGCCAGGGAGGGTAGCACAAGGGGTTCTCCAGATGGAACGTCTGCAAATTAAGTGTGACCGTGACCACACAGATCTGCACGTGTAAAAAGTTGCATAGAACTACATGCACGCACACACAAATGAGTGGAGGAGAGCTGGTGAGATGTGAGGAAGTGGTTTGTATGCACATCCACTTCTTAGTCGTGATAGGAGAGTTCTGTAAGCCATTGCTCGTGGGGAAGTTGGGTAAAGGGAGGTATGTGGGATCTCTCTGTATGGGAATCTATACTTTTCTCAAAAAAATTTTTTAAATATATTTTAATTTGTTTCAAGAAAGGAAGGAAGAGGGAGAGAGAGATAGAAACATCCTGCACACCCCACACTGGGAATATGGCCCAGGAATCGAACTGTGACTTCCTGATTCACAGGTTGACGCTCAACCACTGAGCCATGCTGGCCTGGCCAATTTTCTCAAAATTAACACTCAAATACACAGCATGCTCCTATGAGAATGGCCAAGATCCAGAACACTGACAACATCAAATGCTGGTGAGGATGTGGAGCAACAGGAACTCTTAGTCACAGCTGATGGAAATGCAAAACGGCATGGTCACTTTGGACGACAGTGAATCAGTTTCTTACAAAATTAAACATACTCTTACCATACGATCTAGCAACTGTGCTTCTTGGTATGTTAACCAAAAGGAATTGAACATTGATGTTCACACAAAAACCTGCACAGGGATGCTTTCAGCAGATTTATTTATGGTTGCCAATGTGTGGAAGCCACTAAGATGACCTTAGTAAGTCGGTGAGGGGATGAATAAACTGTGGGACATCCAGACAATGGAATATTATTCGATGCTAAAGGAAATGAGCTGTCAAGCTATGAAAAGACATGCAGAAACCTTCAATGCCTGTTACTAAATGAAAGTAGCCAGTCGGAGAATGCTACACTCTCTCTGATTCTGACTATCTGGACAGACATTCTGGAAAAGGCAAAACTTTGCAAATGGGAAGATCAGGTGTTGCCAGGGATTGGGAAAAGGGAGGGGTGAGTAAGTGGAGCACAGAATTTTTAGGAAATTGAACTGTTCTGTGTGATACATGTCACTATACATTCATCCAAACCCACAGAATGCAGAACACTAAGATTGAAACTTAATACGAACTACGGACTTCTGGTGATAATGATGGGTCATTGTGGGCTCAGGAGGGAATGCTGATAATGGGAGTGGCTGTGCAAGTGTGGGGGCAGGAGATATATGGAAATCTCTGTACCTTCACCTCAATTTTGCTGTGAACCTAAAAAAAAAAAAAAAATAGTCTACCCTATATAATAAAGAGATGATATGCAAATTGACCATCACACCCTAACACTAGATGGCCACCTTATGTGGTCACAAAGTGGCCGCCCCCATGAAGTCACAAGATGGCCACCACAAAATAACCAGCAACGGAGGGCAGTTGAGGGAGATTGGGCTGATAAAGGAGGTCAGTTGGGGGCAATTGGGCCAGGAGGGGAGGGCAGTTGGGGGTGATCAGGCAAAGGAGTGGTTAGGGGCGATCAGGCAGGCAGGCCAGCACTCCCAGATAGTGAGAGGGATGCCAGCAGTTGGACATCCCCCAAGGAGTCCCAGATTGGAGAGAATACAGGCTGGGCTGATGGACACCCATCACCACCAATGCATGAATTTTGTGCACCAGGCATCTGGTTTTTAAGTAGCAGACATTGTATGCAGGCATACAAAAAAAGGAGCACCCCGCATTCTTTTAAAGTGGATTGGTGACATAAGTTATGTAGCAATGACATGATACACAGCCATGAAACCAAAAGAGGTAGTTGTGGAGGGACTTCCCATAGCCATGCTAAGTGCAGAGGCAGGGAATAGACCCTGCAGAGATGCTTCCCTTGTGTACAAAAAAGACCCCTGTGCTTGTGCAGACAGGAAGCTGGTCCACCCTGTTAAGGTCAGGGCTGAAAGACAGGCTAGCTTGTCACCACCCTCTTGTATGTTTTGTCTCAGTGATGTGTCCGCTTGTGATCCCAACACACTTTTTAAAGACTGCTGCTTGCTCCCTGGAGCGGGTTGCATATCGGTAATATGCCCCCAAATTCTGTGTCCAGCTGGAACCTCAGAATGTGACCTTATTTGGAAAGAGGTCTTTGCAGATGTAATTAGTTAAGGATCTTGAGATAAAAACCATCTTAGGTTGAGGGTGGGCCTAAATCCTTTTTCTAAGAGGAGAGGACACAGAGGGACACGGAAGCAGAGGTGGAAAGGGTAGCACAAGAGGTCCTTATGCTCAAGGACTGGACTGGCCCGAGCCCAGAACTCTGGAGGAAGGGAAGGGAGCGTGAAGCTGCAGAAGGCAAGGAAGGCTTGATTCTCCTCCAGCGCCTGCAGGGGGCACTGGCTCTGCTCACACCTTGGTCTTGGACTTCTGCCCTCCAGAACTGTGAGAGAATACATTTCTGTGGTTCCAGGCCTCGCAGTGTGTGGTCCTGTTCCTATCACAGCCTTAGGAAAGGAATGGCTGGCTCTCATCTCTCCCCCCCTCCCCCCCGCCATCTGCGCCCCCTCCCCCATCTGCATACCCCCATCTCCTCGTCTTTGGCACGCGCTCCGGGGCTTGTGGAGAAATGGCATCTTCTAGATAAGCCCCCTCTCTCATGACCTCCTCCTTCCCCATCTCCTCCTCCTGTTCCACTTCTAAAAATCTTAGAAAATAAATCCTCCTTTACCAATTTTGACGTTACCAAAACCCTTCTAGCCCACTTTCCTCTAATTATTTCAACGAATGCAGATTTACACATTGTAGACACAAAGAATCTCACGCATCTGCACTCTCACTCCCCAGAACTAAGCACCACCAGCCGTTTCTTCTACAAGCCAAAACAATTGAGACTCCCGCTGCTCCTACGGTTTTGCATGAATTGTTGTCACTTAACATTATATTCTAGTGGCTCCTCCTGTCATTAAAGCGTTTCAGACAGTGTAGAGGCCGTGCAGCCTTTCACCCCGTGGAGGTATCCTTTCGCAGTTAATTGCTCCCCTGCTGCGGCAGCTCTGGGTTGTTTGCAGTTTCAGTTTTTCTTTTATAAATAACTTTAGATCCTTCCAGACATGTTGGTCACATACTTGGTGATTTCTTTGGGATAGTCTTTGAGGTAGAATTAATGCATCAAAGATTTTTCTTCAAGAAGAAAAAAAAGGTTTTTCCTCTCTAGTTTAGAAAGCTGGGTTGGGGGGATTTGGCTCCGGGGTGCCCATGGCTAGGATTTAAGCCAGACATGCACCTACTTACTTTAGGCACCTGTAATCCTCTCTGACACTGAGAAATTGATGGTAATATTATTCCCATTTTACAGATGAGGAAACTGAGGCACGAGGAGACCGATGTCACACAGTTGGTAAGAGGGAGAGCCCAGCGTGATCCCAGTTGATCTCAATCTCCCCAGGGGAGATTGGTAATGTCTGTAGACATTGGTGGGAGGTGGGGGTGCTCCTGGCATCTGATGCTGCTCAACCCTGCACTGCTCAGGGCGGCCCCACAAGAGAATGATCCCATCAGCCGTGCTGAGGCTGAGGAACTTCCCTGAAGCCCTTCTCCGCCAGCACCTGTGACACCCCCAGTTCTCATGTTAGTTTTACTGGGCGGACGAAGGCCAGAGGGGCCAGCAGGGAGCTCTTGGGTCCGGACAGGTCCCCTCCCTACTGACCTCCCCAGATGTGAGAGGAGACAATGGGGATGATGACTGGATAAGGGCTTCATTTGAGAGCTCATATTTCTTTTTTTTAATTTTTTAAAAACTGATTTCAGAGAGATAGAAACATCCATGATGAAAGCGAATCATTGATCTGGCTGCGTCCTGTACGCCCCACACTGGGGATCCAGCCCACGACCCTGGCATGTGCCCTGGCTGGGAATCCAGCCAGCTCATAGGCTGATGCTCAGCCATGGAGCCATGCCAGCCCGTCTGAAAGCTCCTATTTCTGTTGCCCGATGGCCTCTCCCCGCAAACCAGCTCCCCCAGCCTCCACCCTAAGAAAAGGGGGGTGACTCTGAAAACACAGTGTGGGGCCGGCCCCCTCCTTCCATGGCTGGCTATCCCAAAGAAACCTACACCCCAGGAGGCACTGGGGTTGGCTTTGCGTTTTCCCACTCCTCACTCAGCCTCTTTGCTTCTGCAGAGATCACACCCCTGCACCTTGCCTGCAGGGAGCATCCAGGGAAATGCTTGCCTGTGGTCTCCCGCGTTCTGGGAGCCAGAACCTCTCCCTTTAGGACCCTGGGATCCCCGGCCAGGAAGGCCAAGGTGGCATATTGGGGAGACTCTGCTTGGTTGGTCATATCACACCCTTCATCAGGTTTTCCTGAGAGGGAGACGCCTGTCCTGGTTTTTTGAAGAATTTGAACTGCATTCCTGGCCGGGTGGCTCAGTTAGAACATCGTCCATAAGCCGAGGTTGCGGGTTCGAGCCCCAGTCAGGCACACCCAAGAATCAACCCAAGTATGCATAAATAAATGGAAAAAAACAAATCAATGTTTCTATCTCTATCTCTATTCTGTCTCTCTCCCTCCCTCTCTAAAATTCAATTACAAAAGAAAAAAATTAATTTCACCTTCAAACCCTCCCCAGGCTCACAAAGTTGGTAACTGGCAGGACAAGGACATGAACCTCAGCAGCCCTGACCACAGCTCCTGTCCGTAGCCGAACCCTCAGACTCCCAGGCAGCCTCCCTCCTCTGCCTGTGCCCCACCCGCTCCCACTGCAGACCGAGAGTCCTTACCTCTCTGGGGCCCCCAGGTCCCCGGGGCACTGTGAGTGTCCGTCCAGGCTGCGAGGGCAGCGAGGGAAGTGGCCAGTGGCCTGTGGCCATCGGGTATTTCTAACCAGGCACAGGCGCAAGCCCCGCCCCCGCCCCGCCCCGGCTGCTGCCTGCAGCCCCTGAGGCCTGGCCAGATCAGGGACCCTGAGAAGGTGAAAAAGTCAGACTTTCAAAATTCCTGGCACAGAAAAGCCAGTGGTCCTCAGCACCTCTTCTGGGAAGCCTGGGCTTTCCCAGAAGCGCTGTTTTTAATTTTCACTTTCATTCTTGCTTTTCTACAGAGGTAAGCAAACTGCATTTCTTGAGAAAAGCCACTTGAGTGTGGCTCTTCCACAAAATACCAAGTGTGGGCGAGGCTATTTTGAAGAATTGGCGTTAGAAGTTTAAGTTAAAAAAAGAATGTGGCTCTCCAAAGACATGTCAATCGTCGTCCTGTTGAGAGTTGGCTCTGTGGACCGATGAGTTTGCCGACCCCTGGTCTAGTACATGTGAGGGTCGGGGGCCGTGCCATCAGAGTCGGAGGGCTGTGTGAGGGTGCGGGTCACAGAGCCCTGGTGAGGAGCCAGGAGCCCCCACAGGGGCAGCTGGAATGATTGCTGTCATAGCTCTGTCCCAGTGGGAGGGGAGGGCAGGAGAGCTCCCATCTTACCTGAAGTGTGAAATGCAAAATGCGCTGAAAACACCCTTCTTTCCCAGTGCATTGGGTGGTGAAATTTGACCGGAATCGGTGCATGTTTATAGTTTTCTCACCCCCCACTTCATGCAAATGTTCTGTTTTACCGGGAAAGTATTGGCTGTGCTTGACGAGGGAGGGCTGCTGGGCATTACAAGGTGTATTGTTAGGGTCAAGGGAGGAGGAATGCACCAGCCCAGAGTGGAGAGGGATCATAAATGTATTAGGTCATCTGGATACCAGGTGGGCTGAGCCCCCAAATAGGGCCGGCACTCAAAGACGGGGAGTCGGCGGTTTCTAAAGGACTCCAGACGGGCCTTTTCTGGGCGGAGAATTCTCTGTGCAGGACCGGATTCTGGCAAAGTCCGGAGGGGGGAGAGGATGGTATTAGCAGATGGAATGTCCATGGTGAGGTGGCCCAAAGGGCAGTTCCCAGGGAGAGGGGATATCGATTCAATGATTGGATCAGACCTAACATTATAATACCCGGGCCCCCAAATTGGAAACTCCAAAAACACAACTGGCCCCCATGATTTAAGATATAGGACGGCGGTGGTTCCCCAACTCTCCCACTTTGCAAATAAGGAAATGGAAGCTTCTAGAGATTGGTGGCCTGCCCATGGCCGCACAGCGGGGCGATGGCAGAACCCATCTGTGGGAATGAGCCCGTGGGGCAGTCCTGCGCTGAGATGGGTGTCTCTCTGAGTGTGGCAAGCAGGGCAGCTGTGCCAGCCAGGCCTCCCTGATCTTTCCTCTCAGTCCTGGGGCCTTGGACCAGACTGGCCACTGGGCTAGGGGTGATGTTTACCACAGCAGCTCCTGAGAAACAGAAGCCCCAGGAGAACCCCAGCAAAGGGATCTGCCCCATGGGGGATGCTGTATGGGTGTGCTCCAGAGGAGTGGAGCCAGATGTGGTTGCTTCATTTTGTAAACGCCCCGAAGCTTCCTCTGAGGGAAAGGAAGCCATCCTGCTGAAAAGAAACAAGCTTGCCTTCAGGTTCATCAGCCTTTTGCGATGGAAACCCACTCTGTCAGGGGAAGTCAATCATTGGGAGTGAGTTGTTGAGGCAAATTCTAGCTCAAATGTCCTATCGGGGCCTTTTCTCTTTTCTTAACAGTTCACCGTGCCCCCAGATGGTGCCGGAGTGTGGGTGTCTGCCCTGTCCCTCTGGGGTCTCATAGACGGCCTCCTTCGCCCCACCCTCCCAGCTGGTTTCAGCCACACCTGCACCCCACCTTTCTGAGGTCCCAAGCCCTCTGCCCCTCTCCCAGCCTTGCCCAGGCCCCGAGGAGTTGTGCGGTGGGTGTAGGGACTGGACAGGGCAGAAGGGAGGGGGTATCTCTGCCCCTCTCTCTGTCTGAGCAGCCACACCGCCTCCTGCCCCTGTCCTTGTCCTCGCTGTTCCTGTTATTTGGGCAGAAATAGAATATTGGAAACTACCTATAGTAGTAATTATAAGAAATATTAATCATGTTCTGATAAACGTGATGATTCTATTCTGCTTAGAGAAAGCACATTCTCACCTGGCTGGGAGCTGGGAGCCAACATCGGAATGCAGTCCACCCTCCTGGCCCGAGAATTGCCTGTCATTATGGAAAGATTTATGATCTCGTGGTTGAACGAAGCTAGTCCCAGAGGCACCTGCTCCTACAACCCCCAGCCCCTGTTACCTGCAATCTGGTCCCAGGGCGCCCCGAGGCCCGGGCCTCTGTGACCTATCCCCCCGCCTCTCCCCCCTCCTGCCCCCAGTCCATAAGACTTGTAACCGGTAATGATGATCCCATGCCCACTTTCCCGTGTAATCTTTGTCCATCTAATCGATGGCAGTGGCTGGCTCATGGGGTGCAGAGCAGATTTTTGTGGATGGCCGGCTGCTCTCCCATCCTGCTGGCATCACTGGAACAAACGCTCATACACCACTCCACCCTGCCTCTGCTTAATGGCTCACATGGCGACAGGCAGTCCGAACCCCTGGGTGGTCCCCTCACATTCCGAGCCACCTTCTTCACCAGGGGCGCTTTTAGACCCCTCTGCCACAGGCGGGCCTCTGGCGTTTGCTCCTGACCCTTCATCTGCCCGTTTCCCTCCCCATCACAGTCAATCCGCCCTCCCTCACCCTACTTTCATATCCTTGCTTCTTCTTTTTTTCTTTTCCTTTTAAAAATGTTTACTTATTATAATTTTAAAATTTTTAATTACTATTGACATTCTTAATTATATTATCGATAGTTTCAGGTGTGAAGCACAGTGGTTAGACATTTGTATAACTTACGAAGTGACCCCCCAACAATTCCAATGCCCCTGCTACTACACATGGTTATTGACTTAGTCCCTATGCTGTGCCTTACATTCCCTGGACTATTTTGTTTTTTGTTTGTTTGTTTGTTTGTTTGCTTTTAAATAAATCTTTATTGTTGAAAGTATTACATGTTTTCCTTACCCCGCCCCCTTGAACCTCTTCAGCCCGCCCCCAGCCCCTGCCCCAGGCCTTCAGCACCCTATTGTCTGTGGCCATGGGTTATGCTTATATGTGTACAAGGTCTTCAGTTAATTACCTCCCACCCAACCACCCACCTTCCCTTCCCCACCCCCACCCCACTTCCCTCTGAGATTCCGCACTCTGCTCCATGCTTCCATATCTCAAGATCCACTCCGTTCATCAGCTAATTTTGTTAATTAGATTCCACATATGAGTGAGCTCATGTGATACTTGTCTTTCTCTGACTGACTTATTTCATGATACTCTCCAGGTCCCTCCATGCTGTCTCAAAGGGAATGTTACTGTAATGTAGTATTCCGTGGTGTAAGTACTTTTTTATCCATTCATCTGCTGATGGGCACTTGGGCTGTTTCCAGATGTCAGCTACTGTAATAACCCTGCCAAGAACATAGGGGTTCATACATTCTTTCTGATTGGTGTTTCAGTTTCTTAGGATATAGTCCTAGAATCATTGGGTCAAATGTCAATTCCATATTTAAATTTTTGAGGAAACCCCATACTGCTTTCCATAATGGCTGTATCAGTCTGCATTCCCACCAGCAGTGTCCTAGGGTTTCCTTTTCTGCACTTGTCATTTGTTGATTTGTTGATGGTAGCCATTCTGACAAGTGTGAGATGGTACCTCATTGCCATTTTAATTTGTATCTCTCCGATGATGAGTGAGCATTACGGCTAGGACTTTGAGCATTTTTTCATATGTCTATTGGCCATTGGTATGTCCATTTGGAGAAGTGTCTACGTAGGTCCTTTGCCCATTTTTTAATTAGATTGTTTGTCTTCCTTTTGCTAAGTTGTATGAGTTCCTTATATATTTTGGATATTAATCCTTTATCAGATGTATCATTGATACATATGTTCTCCCAATGTGAGACCCACGTCCTGCATGGTTCAGGGTTCGGGATCTGGAGAAGAATCGCGCGCGCAAATGAATGAGACGAGACAAGAAATAATAATTTGGAGATATTGGGGGCCAAGAGAGAAGCCCAATGCAAGGGAAAGGACTTTCACTGGTGGTCAGGCTTTGCCAATCTTTTATTCAATTTTGGACACACATCTAGCCCTTAGTCAGGCAGGTAATTGCAATAACAGATTAGTCAGTAAGTATTGGAAATATTTACTGTGAGACTGTTTGGTCATGAAATTGCTTAAGCCACCATTGTCTGGACTAAACAATCAGTGCATAGCTCTGGCCTTATCCAGGGGCTCAAGATCACCAGCGTGCCAGGCTCCTTGTTTACCCTTTTCTGAGAGTGAAGACAATGGGTGGCCTCCCACACCCATACTGTGGGCTTCCTTTTTGTTTTGTTGATGGTTTCTTTTTGCTGTGCAGAAGCTTTTTATTTTGATGTCCCATCTGTTAATTTTCTTTTTAGTTTCCTTTGCCCTAGGATAGTGGTCGTCAAACCATGGCTTGTGAGCCACATGCGGCTCTCTGGTCTCTTGAGTGTGGCTCTTCCACAAAATACCACAGCCTGGACGAGTCTATTTTGAAGAAGTGGCATTAGAAGAAGTTTAAGTTTAAAAAAATTTGACTCTCAAAATAAATTTCAATTGTTGTACTATTGATATTTGGCTCTGTTGACTAATGAGTTTGCCGACCACTGCCCTAGGAGATGAATCCATAAACATATTGCTACAAGAGATGTCTGATATTTTGCTGCCTATGGTTTCTTCTAGGATTTTTATGGTTTCTTGACTTATATTTAAATCTTTTATCCATTTTGAGTTTATTCTTGTGTATGGTGTAAGTTGGTGGTCTAATTTCATTTTTTTTTTTTTTTGCATGTATCTACCAATTTTCCCAGCACCATTTGTTGAAGAGACTGTCTTGACTTCATTGTATGCTCTTACCTCCTATGTCAAGTATTAGTTGAGCATAATGGGTTGGGTTGATTTCTGGGTTCTTTGTTCTGTTCCATTGATCTATATGCCTTTTCTTATGCCAGTAACAGGCTGTTTTGATTATGGTGGCTTTGTAGTATAACCTGATATCTGGTGATTCCTCTAACTTTGTTCTTCTTTTTCAAGATTGCTGCAGCTATTCAGGTTCTTTGGTTCCATATAAATTTTTGGAGTGTTTGTGGTAGATCTATGAAATATGCTGTTGGTATTTTTTTAAAAATATATTTTATTGATTTTTTACAGAGAGGAAGGGAGAGAGACAGAAAGCTAGAAATGTTGATGAGAGAGAAACATTGATCAGCTGCCTCCTGCACACCCCCTACTGGGGATGTGCCTGCAACCAAGGTACATGCCCCTGACCGGAATCGAACCTGGGACCCTTTGGTCCGCAGACCGACGCTCTACCACTGATCCAAACCTGTTTCGGCTGCTGTTGGTATTTTAATGAGGATTGCATTGAATCTATCGATTGCTTTGGATAGGATGAACATTTTAATAATGCTGATTCTACCAATCTGTGAATACAGAATATTCTTCCACTAGTTTATATCTTCTCTTTTTTCAACGTCCTGCAGTTTTCTGAGTACAGGTCTTTTGCCTCCTTGGTTAAGTTTTTTCCTAAGTATCTTAATTCTTTTGTTGCAATAATAAATGGGCTGTGCATTAGTTTCTCTTTCTGAGAAGTCACTATTGGTGTATAAAAACTCATCGATTTTTGGAATACTGATTTTGTATCCTGCTACATTTCCAAATTCATTCATTAAATCTAGTAGGTTTTTGGTGCAGTCTTTAGGGTATTCTCTGTACAATATCATGTCATCTGAGCATAATGAGAATTTTACATCCTCCTTTCCAATTTGGATGCCTTGTATTTCTTCTTCTTGTCTGATTGCTGTGGCTAGGACTTCCAGTACTATGTTGAATAAGAGTGGTGAAAGCGACATTCCTGTTTGTTCCTGTTCTTAAGGGAAATGGTTTTAGTTTTTACCTATTGAGTATGATGTTTGCTGTAGGTTTGTTATCTATGGCCTTTATCATGTTGAGATATTCTCTATTCCCACTTTGCTGAGAGTTTTTATGAAAAATGGATGTCAGATTTTGTTGAATGCTTTTCATATGTCTATTGATATGATCATGATTTTTGTCTTTCATTTTGTTTATGTGGGCTTGTTTGAGTTCTTCTTGCTTGGAACTCTCTGTACTTCCTGAACTTTGTGACTTTTTCCTTCACTAATTTAGGGAAGTTTTCTGCCTTTATTTCTTCAATCATGTTCTCTAGCCTTTCTCCATTTCTGCCTCTTCTGGCACACCTAGTGTGCGAATATTGTTACATTTCATGTTGTCCCACAGCTCCCTTAAGCTGTCCTCCTGTGTTTAATTCTTTTTTTTTTTCTTTTTGGTTCTCTGATTGAGTGGGTTTTTTTTTCCACCCTGTCTTCTTTCTTTCTTTCTTTCTTTCTTTCTTTCTTTCTTTCTTTCTTTCTTTCTTTCTTTCTTTCTTTCTTTCTTTCTTTCTTCTTTCTTTCTTTCTTTCTTTCTTTCTTTCTTTCTTTCTTTCTTTCTTTCTTTCTTATTATATAATTTATTGATTTTTTTACAGAGAGGAAGAGAGAGATAGAGAGCCAGAAACATCGTTGAGAGAAAAACATCGACAAGCGCTTCCTGCACAGCCCCCACCGGGGATATGCCCGCAACCAACATACATGCCGTTGACTAGAATCGAACCGGGGACCTTTCAGTCTGCAGACTGATGCTCTGCCACTGAGCCAAACAGGTTTTGGCTCCATCCTGTCTTCTAATTCACTTATCTGATCCTCAGCTTCCTCTAATCTGCTGTGCATTCCTTTCAATGTATTTTTTATTCATGCTATGTCATTCTGTTTTCATAGTTATCTTTTCTCATGCTGTTGATCATCTTTACCATCATAATTCTGAGTTCTATCCTACCTAATAAAGGTATAATATGCAAATTAACTATCACTCCAACATAAAGATGGTGGCGCCCATAGCCACAGGATGGCGGTGCCCAGTCCTCTCAGCCCTGCTGGAGTCCCCCAGTCCCAGGGGAAGGGGAGGTCTGCCACTGAGAGCAGGAAGCATGAGCGGCCTGGTGGAATGCTTGCTTCATCACTGCAGCGATGAGGCAAGTGTTCCACACCCAGCAGAAGATGGGCCTCTGGCCAGGCTGGGATGCAGAATGCTTTCATCATCATCCTGGTAACAAGGCAAGTGTTCTGTGCCCCATCATGGATGGGTCTCTGGGCCATGGAGAGGCTCTGGGCAGTGGGCGCAGAGTGGCCAGTCCCCACAGAGAGCTACTGGCACACAAATTCATGTGCAGGGCTACAGGTATCAGATACATTTCTTATCTCCATTTCATTTATCTCTTCTTCTGGAGAATTCTATTGTTCTTTCATTTGGAGGTTGTTTCTTTGTCTCTTCATTTTGGGTGCCTGGTCAGGTTTGTGACTATGTATTAGGTAGAACTGCTATCCCTCTCAATGTCTAGTGCAGGACAATATCAAACACTGTTTCTGACTAATTAGATCAGGCAATGACTCAAAACCTCCAGAGACCACCTCTGCTTGCAGACTGATTAGATCTAGTCTTGAACAGCCCTCAGGCTGTCATTCACAGGTGTGATGAGAGTTTTTTCAACAGGGTGGGGCAATTGCTTCTGCCTGGAGTTATTCTCACACTCTAAATGGGCCTCAGAAATTCCACCCTAAGAGGCAAGGTATTTTGTGAATCAACTGTCTTCCCCTCAAACAAAACTGCCTAGATAGCAACTGTCTGCATGAGAAAGATGATCTCCACAGCATGAAGTAATGAATCAGCACAGGAAACTGGGATGTCTGCCTTTCAAGCTCTAATCCCAAAGACCCCAACTCTGGATTCTGCTCACACAGCTTCAGGCCACTCTGCCCTCCCTCTGCAGGTGAGTGGCTGCACAGGAAATTTTGTGCTATGGCCCTATAAGAGGGGGCCTGCATTTCCAGGTGTCTCTCCCTGGCAGACAGCAACCCTGCTGCTTTTCACAGCCAGGTGTTATGTGGGTACCCTCAGTTCTGGTGCTCTCTGCTACGTGGTCCAGCTTGGGTGTTAAACCCCAGAGTTCTCATTGGCAGCTGAGATATCTCTGTGGAACTTCAGTTGCAGTCTGTGGGAACCCGGCCAGCACTTCCGTGCCTCCACCCCTCCTACCAGTCTGTATGCGGCCTCCACTTTCTGTCCTCGGGTATCAAGGTTCTCCCTAGCAAGTCTTTGTTGATTATTCAGGAAGTTTTTCTGTATTTTAGTTATAATTCCAGTGAGATCCTGGTAGTGTGTCCACTTGGTGCAGCATCCACTTACTTAGTTGCCATTTTTAATTTCCCTTGACTATTTTGCAAATGCCAATTTGTACTTCCTTTTTTTTATTTTATCTACTTTCTTTTTTTAAAAAATATATTTTATTGATATTTTACTGAGAGGAAGAGAGAAAGATAGAGAGTTAGAAACATTGATGAGAGAGAAACATCGATCAGCCACCTCTTGCACACCTACTACTGGGGATGTGACCATAACCCAGGTACATGCCCTTGACCGGAATCCAACTTGGAACCTTTCAGTCCACCGGCCGACGCTCTATCCACTGAGCCTAACGGATTTCGACCAATTTGTACTTCTTAACCCCTTCATTCTTTTGGAGAATTCTTATTTCGTTATTTTTTTTTATTATTATACCTTTATCATTGAGAGTATTACTGATGTCTCCCTCTGTTTTCCCCCTCATTGTCCTCCTCCACCAGGATCCTGCCCCTCTCCAGGCCTTCACCATCCTATTCTCTGTGTCCATGGGTAATGCATGTATGCATATAAGTTCTTTGGTTAATCTCTTCCCACCCCCACCCCCATTCCCTCTGAGATTTGTTAGTCTGTTCCATGTTTCCATGCCTCTTATTCATCAGTTTATTTTGTTCATTAGATGCCTTGTTCGTTTATTTTGGTTTTTAGATTGAATTGTTGATGGATATGTATTTATTACCATTTTATTGTTTCCTCCTCCTCCTTCTCCTCCTCCTTCTCCTCCTTCTAGAGCTGCACACTGCCCGTTTGGTCTACTGCCCAGGAGACCAAATGTTCCTTGGTTGCAGGCTCCTCTCTGACCCCGGGCCCTGATCGGGCATGTGCAGGAGGCAACCAATCAACGTGTTCCTCTCACATCGGTATTTTTCACTGTCTTTCCCCCTCTCTTCCACTTTCCCTAAAAATTCAATGAGAAAATACCCTCAGGTGAGAATTTAAAAGGGGGGGAAAAAGAACTGTAGACTAAAAAATGGTGAAGATGGTACATTTTAAGTGCATATCCATAGAGGGTGCTGCTCTTTGCTCTTTGAGGTCCTTTATTTGGCCGAGGGTGGAGTTGCACAGGCGCCCTCTCTCCTCCCTGAGCTGCAGGGAGGGGAGGCTGGGATTTCACCTGAAAGGCAGCCAAGCTTCGGACTAGCACCTTTGGCTCCACGGAGGCAGCTGGCAGCAGGAGAGTCAGCACCACCAGCCACTGTGCCAGGCAGAGCACGGCGCGGTTATAATAATCCCAGCCATGTTCTCTCCCATGTTCACTGGCCCTGAAAGGTCCTGGGACTCTGGCAGCCTCATTGCACAGGTGAGCTGGGCAGGGCAGACACAAGGGATGGAGAGGGGCCTGCGGTTCATTCTGATCCTGGTATTCTTGGATTCCAGAAACCTCAGTTAGGGCTGGAGGGCACTGCCCAGAGAGCAGTTTGCCAAATGTAGCAGAGGTCGCATCCCTGCCCCACAGCTTCCCCTGGATGCATGCAGCACAGAATCCAGAATCCTGCAAGTGGAGTCTAGCTAGCCGGAACCTTTCATGGGGAGTGGAGAGATGCTGTGGGGACATCCCCTTCCTTCTCCCACCCCACATGAAAGGTGTTTGTGACTGGGGAGCTGTAGGGACGGGAACTGCTGAGGGCAGAGCATTGCACGTGGAGCCCTGTGCTGGGACCAGACCATTCTAGGCCCACTTCCAGCATTCGGACCCTCCCCCCCTGCACCACGCAGGTCTCTGGCACCAGCTGGGTGTCCCATAATGTAGCTCAGTGCTGACACTGTCTCTAGGGATGGCGGCAGACCCACAGGTGGAGGCTCAGTCCCACAGGACCCCCCAGCTCCAGTAGCAACCTCAAGTGCAGTCCTCACTGTTGCCTCCGACCTGCAGGCCAACGGTACAGGTTTCCTTGACCTCCTCCTCAGACTTGATAAATGGTCAGTTTGCTATAAAGGATGTGATTCTGGACCAGCACAGGTCTAGGTGTGGGGGAGGGCCCAGAGCTTCCCACATCTCCAGGGGTTCACCAGTGCGAAGCCCTCTGGGCCCCAACCTTCGGGGCTCCTATGGAGGGGTCATTGCACAGGCACAGTTGATTAAGTCACTGACCATCAGCGATTGGACTGACATCTCCAGCCCCTCTCCCCTCCTGGTGGTGAAGAGGGGTGGGCTGACATTTCCAACCTCTGATCACCTGGTTGGCTCCACTGGCAACTGGCCCCATCCTCAGGAGAGCTAGGAGCTTCCCAAAAGTTGCCTTAAGACTGCAATTCGGACCCTTTACCGCTCTCATCCCTGCGGAAGTACTGAGAGTTTTAAGAGATCTGTGCTTGAAACCAGATCAAAGGCCAAACACATCGTCTAATTCTACATCACAGTGTCTCGGAGTGTTTCCTGTGCAGCGTCATCTCATCCACAGGCTCCTTCTCAAGGGCGGGGACCACAAGCCCAACCTAGAGTTGCCAAGACTAAGACTCGTGGCCAGAACACCTTCCCTCAGGTGCCCTGTCTGACCACTGCTGAGGGCTGGAGTTGGTTACAACAGCCATCCGTCCAGCTCCCAACTCCTTCCACCAAAGCACATTCCAGAAACCTTCGTTCCAGAAGGGAGTCTATTCCTTGTGGCAGCCTGGCCAGGAGTGGGCTGGGCATGGCTGGAGCGGGAGGCGGGGGACATGCGAGAGACTGGCATCTTCTTGACTCGCCAGTGACAAACCCACGTTGAAGTAGCGTTGACAAAACACAGAGATTGATTGGAAGGCTATGTCCAGCTGGGCCGTTTTTATACCGCAGGCCACAGCCCTTCATTGGGTCATGAAATCAACTTAGTGCATCTCAACGTTGCAGTAAAGAAAATGCCAAAACCGGTTTTGCTCAGTGGATAGAGCGTCGGCCTGTGGACTGAAGGGTCCCAGGTTCGATTCCGGTCAGGGGCATGTACCTTTGTTGCAGGCACATCCCCAATAGGAGGGGTGCAAGAGGCAGCTGATTGATAACTCTCTCTCATCGATGTTTCTAACTCTATCCCTCTCTCTTCCTCTCTGTAAAAAATCAATAAAATGTATATTTAAAAAAGAAGAAAATGGCAAGGAACAGAATGGAAAGTATTAGGTGATGTTATACACAATGAAGGTAGGTATTGTTTCATGAGAATTACATTCGTATAGTCATAACACTATAGTGTGTGTGTGTGTATTTTTGTGAGTGTGTGTGTGTTTGTGTTTGTGTGTGTTTGTGTGCGTGTTTGTGTGTGTTTGTGTTTGTGTGTGTGCTTGTGTGTGTTTGTGTGTGTATTTGTGTGTATGTGTTTGTGTGTGTGTTTGTGTGTGTTTGTGTGTATGTATTTGTGTGTGTTTGTGTGTGTATGTGTGTATGTGTGTATGTGTTTGTGTGTGTGTGTGCGTGCGTGTGTGTGTGTATGTCAGTGTGTGTGTTTGTGTGTGTGTGTGTGTGTGTGTGTGTGTGTGTGTGTGTTGGACTGCAGTGTGAAACGGGTCATGGATAGAATGTGGGAGCGCTCCTGATCTAGCTCACAGATCCAAAGGGAAATCCACACGGTGTCCGGAGCTCTGGGAACTTCAGATCCTGGGATTAGGGACCCTGTCAGAGGTCAGAGGTCAGAGGTCTCCCGCCTTCTCACTTTCCCCCCAGCCCTGGGCTTTTTTTGGGGTCCCAGCCTCATTCCCCCCAGTACAGGAGGACTTCTCCATAGCAGAGCAGAGCCCAGGCCTGATCCCACCCATTCCCTTCTGTTTCCTGGATCGTAGCTGTCAGGGTGTCCCCCTCAGATTCCGTAGGACGAGTCCTTGGGGCGGTCTCTCTGGGCAAACCTGTGTCCCTGTCTCACCGGTCCTCACGGCCAGGGGACTGTGCTTCTCAGACTCCCCAGCGAGGGTCACATTCCCTCTCCTGGAAGTCCTCACCAGAACCAGGAGGTTGAGGGCGAGGGATAGGGCGTGAGCCAGGCCGCAGTAAAGAGGGTGCCGTTATGGACTGTCCTCCATGGAGGCTCAGGTCAAAGAGCTGGCCGAGCTCCTTGGCCCGGGCCGGGCCGGACGGCACTTTGCAGAGTGGCCTCCCTCCCAGCCAGCCGGTCCTCCGGGGCCGGGACCTGGTGCCTGCGGGTCTGCAGAGCCCTGTCCGGCGCCCACCCTGCCGCAGCGGAAGCATCCACTTCGGGCTGCCGCTGAGCTCTCTGCACTTGGCCTTTGGGGGAAGATGTCCCGTGGGCGTCCCTCCATGGGCTCGGAGAGTTGGTCCGTAGCATCAGAACTGCCCTCTTGCCCAGCTGGGTGGTGTCTTACCCAGAGGGTTATGTGTGTCCAAGGAACTGCTGGGGTGGCTCCGGAAGGGTCACAGCGGCCAAGAGTCAAAGTCCCGAGGCCACCTGACCCTCGCCAGGGGCCATGGGCCCAGCTCTGCTCACCCCCATGCAGTGGCTGAGGGCACTTCCCCCACATGGGTGGGCAGTCAGGCTCCCGATGGCTGGGGTCCCCCGTGACCTCATCACCACCGGGAATGTCTTCAGGAGGGAGGAGCCCCAACCTTCGGGAATGAGTGTGGGAGGTGGTGGGCTCCCAGACACCACCAGAAGGCCGCCCACAGCAGGAAACAAGGGAGCCCATGGGTGAGCTGGGGTCCTTTCTTGCTTCTGGCTCTATGGTCCCCCACCACCCCCACCACACTTCCACCCACCCTAGACGGTGCCTGGTGGGGGTGGAGGGGAGAGGGGAGATGGGGGTGAGGCCTTGGATCGAGCCTGCCGAACAATACATGATTTTTAAAAATTAAATAATTATCTCTGTATATATACCATCGCCCCCCCCCATACATGCCCTCTCTCCCCAGAGTTTTGTGTCCATTGGTTGTACTTATTTGCATGTATACAAGTCTTTCAGTTGATCTCTTATCTCCCCCATATCTCCCTCCCCTCCCCGCTGTAATTTGACAGTCTGCTTGTTGCTTTACTGTCTCTATATCTATCTTTTGCAATACATGATTTTTATTTATTTTTTAAATATACTTTATTGATTTCGGAGAGGAAGGGGGAGAGAGAGAGAGAGAGAGAGAGAGAGAAGCATCAATGCTAAGAAAGGATCATTGATCGGCTGCCTCTTGCATGCCCCACATTGGGGATCGAACCCACAACCCGGGCAAGTGCCCTTGACCAGGAATTGAACCCTGACCTCCTGGTTCATAGGTTGACACTCAACCACTGAGCCACGCCGGCTGGGCACTACATAATGTTAAGAATTGACAACTATCATTCAGTTTCCAATCACAACTGAATATTGCCTCACAGGCGAACGAAGAGTCTGGGCAGGCCTTCCTGGTGAAGGAGGCCTCCCTGCAGGTGGCAAGGTGGAGAGGAGGTCACTCCAGGTCAGGGTGGTCAAGAGAGGCTACCCGGGAGCTGGGCCAAACTGCCTTCCTCACGCCCCTCCTGCTGCCGAGGTCCAGCACCCTGGAGGCGCTGTTCCCACGGCCCAGAGTGGATTCCCAGGACAGCCCAGAGCACAGGCTCCACACAGGAAGGCTGACATCATCCCCCCGGAAACACCTGGCTGCCACTGAGCTGCCCCATTGTTTGCCTCTGGCTCTCCGTGCTGGGCCGTTGTGTTTATTGTAACCAAAACTGACCCTGCTGACCATCCCAGGAACCCCCTTCGCCGCCCCACCCAAGCCACAGTGGCAGCCAGTCCTCAGGGTCTGCTGGAGAGTCACCCACTTTCCTAAGTTCAGAGTCATTCCTTATCTGCATCCCAATCTTATCCAGGACCTATCCGCCTCACCAAACCAAACCGCTGATCCGGCCTAACCTCGGGGTTTTCCTGAACACACTCCACCTATGTGCTCGCTTCCCCATCTCTCCGACCTTCTTTCACGGCCCCACAACATTTAGAGAATGCCTTTCTAATCATCACAGACCTGGGACCCCTCCCCCCTTCCCATTTTGACCACCCTCCCCCCCGCCCCGTTCACCATCCCCCTCCCACCTCTATCAGGGGTGACCGAGTCACGTGAGAAGGACATCTGAAGGGCGTTAACAAATACTGAGCACCTCCTATGTTGCTCTGGGGGCTATTAGGATGCTGTTTGTATGAATGTTTTACTCCGAGCTCCTCTTTCTCATCTCTCTGCAAGGTTATAAAGCATGTTATTCACACTCATTTCTCTCTCTAGTTGGCCTACTGGGTACAGAGGGGTCCAAGGTCTTTGAAATCCTTGGGAGTGGGACTGGTTCCCTGAATCATGAGTGGAGCAGAGCCCGGCCTCCAGCTGGCACTGTATTATGAAGTCACTGTTAAGAAACGAATAGGCCCTGAGATTTGGGGGTTTGCTTGTCATAGCAGCTGGTCTCTAACTCATACACTGACACATCTGTTTGTGCTTCAGCCCTCCCCCATGCCTAGAACATGGGAGTCCTTAATATTTACCTCACTCCCCCATGGCGTCCCTCTAGACCACCCTCCACATGCAGACCTGACCCATCTCTGTCCTCTTAGTTTCTCAGGCTCCCCACCCTCCTTGGAGGTCTCCTCCTCCATCTCCTCTTCCCCTTCCCAAGTCTTAATGCTCGGATGCTCTCCAGGGTCCTTCCTTCCCCTCTCTATCCTCTCCTCGGGGACCTCTGCTGCTTGCTCTACCGAACTCAGCCTCTGGGTCTGTGCAGATGGGGTACACTGAGTCTTCTCCACATTCCCAGGTAAATCCAGGGTGTTTTGTGCCACACTCTGGGTTTGGGCCAGTCCTTTCAGTAGGATCAGGGCAGCACATTTACTCCCAAGGAATACTCCAAGTCCCGCCGGTGGGAATCCCGGGAGGGTTTCTGTGGACAGTGGGTTTTGAGGGAGAAGCCGCTCTGTGCTGGATGGTGTTAGGCAAGAGAAAATCCGTTCATCTGGCTTGTGGGTCCCTGTTTCATTTTGTGTCTCTGCTCCCACCGTCCCCTCCCAGGAGCAGAGCTGACATCCTCGCCCCTAGAGGGGCCTTCAGTCATAAGGTCCAGGAGGGGGAGGTCTGAGGAGAGGGGTGGTAGTGTAAGGAGAGGGGAGGGTACATGCTGTCAGGAGAGAGGGTGCAAGGCGCTGCCCCTACTCTCCTTGGAATGAGAGTCCTCTCTTCATCCAGCCCACTGGAGGCATCCCGGTGCCCCAAGCCACCTCCAGCCCACACAGCTGCCTGGGGAAGCGGGTCAGTGGAGGAGGGCCCTCTGCTGGTGGCGGGAGCCCGGTGAACCCTGGAGAATGGCTGGGAGGATGTAGAGGCTGGAGAGCAAGGCCCTGTCCCTCAGAGACGCACGTGTGCCCTACGCCTGCTGACAAGTGTCCCACAGGCTCTCCAGATGCTGCTGGCCCACGGGAGACTTGGCCCAGGCACCTTAATAAATGCACCACCATCTGCCGGGTCACTCAGCCAGAACTCACTCCCCCCTCCCCAATCTCCCCTATAGAGTCTACCTCTCCTCCCTTTCCCCTCCCCTTCTCTCCCCTTCCCCTTCCCTCTCCCCCTCCCCTTCCTCCCCCCCTTCTTTCTTCTTCCTCTTTTTCCTTCCCCTCTCCCTCCCCTTTCCTCCTCCCCTCCTCCTCATCTTTTCCTCCTCTTCTCCTCCCCCTTCTCCTCCCTCTTCTCTCCCCCTCCTTCCCTTTCTCCTCTTCCTCTTCCTCCTCCCCTTTCTCCTCTTCCTCTTTCTCCCTCTACCCTGCCCCCACTCTTCCCCAAACCTGGAAAAAAAAAAACACCACACACCTGGACAGAGGTTATCTCTGAGAGGCGGGGCAGGTGGGACTGACCGCAGGGGCCTGTGGGAGCTGGTTCGGGATCCTGATGTTTGGATTACCAGTTGCACGTGTTTGTCAAACAGCAGCAAATGTGCGCTTCAGACAGACACGTGCGCTTCAGACCTGCGCACTGCATTGGATGGAAATTTGACATCAAAGGAACAAATGCAAATATTGAACTCGTTCAGGACAGGCACGCTGAGGCATTTTCGGGGAACTGGCCGGACAGATGACACCCACCGGCAATCTACTTTGAAATGCCACAGAATAAGATGGGTGGCTGCATGGAGGACTAGTGAAATGCCCGTGGTGGAGTTTAGGTGGTGGGTATAATACAGTGTTTGCTCTAAAACTCTTTCCCCTTTGCTGCGTGCATGGACAGTTGTTTAACAGAATGTTGGGGAGGAATGTCGTCTGCCTCCAGACTTGTCCCTCCATTCCGTCACTCCATCTGCACAGACCACGGCCTTCCCTGCCGGAACCCCCTCAGTGGCTCCTGGGAGACCCGACCTCCCAGGGACCCCAGCCACCGGCCGCCATCTGTCCAACTGTGGTTGGCGGTTTATTTCTCTGGTCACATCTTCCTTCTCTCCCTCCCTTCCTTTCTCCCTTCTTTCCTCTCTCCGTCCCTCCCTCCTTCCCTCCTTCCCTTTCTCTTTCCCTCCCTCTCTCCCTCCCCTTTGCCACCTCAGAGACACCAAACTATTTTTGCTGCCCTGCATAGGTCATGCTTGTTATAACTTCTGGGTAGAACTGTCTCCTTTACATTCGATTTACCTTCTTCCCTCCTTCCTAATTTCTTTCCTTGAATTTATTTATTTTTATTGAGGTAACATTGGTTAATAACATTATGTAAGTTCCAGGTGTGCAGCAGTGTAATTTGATATCTGTCTACACTATAGTGTACTCACCACCAAAAGTTTCCATCCATCCCCATATATTTTAAAAAATATTTTTATTGATTTTTTACAGAGAGGAAGGGAGAGGGATAGAGAGTTAGAAACATCGATGAGAGAGAAACATCGATCAGCTGCCTCCTGCACACCCCCTACTGGGGATGTGCCCGCAATCAAGGTACATGCCCTTGACCAGAATCGAATCTGGGACCCTTGAGTTTACAGGCTGACGCTCTATCCACTGAGCCAAACCGGTTAGGGCCGTCCCCATATATTTGACACCCTTTACCCAATTCACCATCCCCCACCCTCTTCCCCTCTGGTAACTACCAACCTGCTGTCTGTATCTATGAGTTTGGCTTGGTGTTGTTTAGTTTAGAACTTTAGATTTTTATCTGGGGATATGGCCATATGACAGTAAACACTACATTTCCCAGCCTCCCTTAGAGAGAGCGTGGCCATGTGCTGTGCAGTGAGAGGAAGTATTGATTATAGCTCCCGGGAAGTGTCTCTAAAGATTGGGGTAGAGGGAGGGGAGGCAGGGCACAATCTTCTTCTCTCTTTTGCCTTCCTGCTGGCTGGGATGATGGCACGATGGCTGGAGCTCAAGCACCCATGTTGGGTCAAGAGGTTAAGGCCATGTGTGTAGCATGGCCAAGCACTAAAGCCGATGGCGGCCGGGTCCCTGACATAGTGTGTGCCATACCAGCCCTGGACCACTGCCTCTGGACTTCTAACTGCTCTCCCGTGGCCGTCATGTTATCTTGGACTTTCCATCAACCACAACCAAACCGAATCCTAAATCACCGACTTCCATGTCCTCATGCCTGGAATATCCGTTCCTCACTCTGCTCACAGTAAACCTGACTGACCCTTCAAATTCCTGATCAGGCATCACCTTCTCTGTTACTTGTTCCGTGGTGGAATTCATCATTTCTTCCTTAGGATTCCTTTGTACCTTCTAGCACAGTGAGCAATTATTGAGCACTTGCTGTGTACTAGGCACCATGCTGAATCCTATACATGCACCCCTCTTTTTTAATTTATTTTTTAAATATATATACATATATATTTTTTATTGATTATGGTATCATACACCCCTCTTTTAATCTTCATGACTCTATTTAATAAAAGGCTAATATGCAAATTGATCGAATGGCAGAACAACTGGTCACTATGATGCACACTGACCAGAGTGCAGACACTCAATGCAGGAGCTGCCCCCTGGTGGTCAGTGCGCTCCCACAGGGGGAGCTGCTCAGCCAGAAGCCAGCTCAGGGCTGGCAGGCACAGCTGCAGTGGCAGGAGCCTCTCCCTCCTCTGTGACAATCAGACATCCCCCGAGGGCTCCGGACTGCAAGAGGGCACAGGCCGGGCTGAGGGGTCCCCTCTCCCCCGAGGGCACGGATTTCATGCACCAGGCCTCTAGTGACAAAGAAAAAGCAAAAGCCCTGGAAAGTTATGATACTTTCCCTGGGTCACAGAAATAATACGTGGTGAGCCAAGCACCTCATGCGAGCACCGGTCCCAAAGCCGTTACCCCTGTACTCACCGACCTCTGAGACTGTCCTTATCAGAGCTGTCACCTCTGTGTGCACATCCCTCCCTCCCGTCACCCCTGACCCTCGGGGACTGAGGGGGCTCCCCTGGGGCTCCCCGGGGCTCAGCACAGGCCTGGCAGCAGGTGAGCTCGAGTGATTGTGGAACTGCCACCCTGGTCGGTCAGAGGAGGACCTTCCAGGAGGGCTCACCTCCCACAGCATCTGTCTGAGTGGGTCCCCTGCACCCATTAGGCTTCGTGAAGCACGCATGGATTGTTACCTCTGCTTAGGAGACCCTGCCGAAGGCTCTCCTCCCCTCTTCCTCTCCCTCCCCCCCATACTTTTAGATCCAGCCGATTGTCCCCTCTGCCTTCGCACCCTCCCATAGCCCTCTGCTCAGATCTCTGTTGTGTTCCCAGTCCTTTTGGTCGAGTTTCCTCCACTCAACTTTGAGTCCCTGAGAGCAAGGACCATGGCTTATCATCTTTTCATAGTTTGTCAAACCGTTCCTGGTTGGTGCCAGGAATACACAGAGGTAAACGGTCCCCGCCCAGGTTGGCTGGGAAGGGGGGCCAGTGAACCATGTCATGTGGAAGGGGCCTAGGCAGAGGCTTTTCTCATCGCTGCCACTAGAGGGCATCAGGGCCTCCCAACGGTCAGCCTTCCGACTGTCTTTGCCTTCTCCCCCACCCCTCTTCTCCCGCAAGGAAGACAGGACCTTGGACACCCATTCAGTAAAATAAACCTTCAAAGAGCTTACTGAGCCCTGACCGGTTTGGTTCAGTGGATAGAGCGTCGGTCTGTGGACTCAAGGGTCCCAGGTTCAATTACGTACGGTCAAGGGCATGTACCTTGGTTGCAGGCACATCCCCGGTAGGAGGTGTGCAGGAGACAGCTGATCGATGTTTCTCTCTCATCAATGTTTCTAACTCTCTCTCCCTTTTCCTTCCTCTCTGTAAAAAAATCAATAAAATAAAAATAAATAAATAAAAAACATCTTGTCTTAGCTCTTAGGAATCCTCATACAAAAATAAATAAATAAATAAAATAAGAGAGCTTACTGACCTGGCCCTTTGCTAGGTGCTATCATAAAAGTGAGGGGAGAGCAGGAAGGATCCAAAAGTTAGACCGTAAAGCACAAACTCTGCCTGGGTTCTCATTTCATGCTTGGCATTTCCTAGCTGTGTGACTTTGGGCAAGTTACTTAGCCTCTCTGTGCTTCCGTCTTTTTGCCCGTTCAACGGGGCTCTATAAACACGCCCGTGGAGAAGGGCTGCGGTGAGGGCAGTGCCCTGGAGTGCAGAAAGGGCAGTGCGTGTCTGTGGCTTTTGCATTTCTGCTTCTGAGGAAGCTCACTGCGAAGCAATGGGGAGCTGCGCCCCAAGGCATAGAGAGCTGGGGGAAGAGGGCACACCTGCTGGGGAGGACTCCCAGGAGAGATGTTCTGTGAGGTGGGCCAGGAAGGGGGAGTGAGGACATGGGGGTGCTGGGGAGGGAGGCTGGGCTCCCTCCAGGTGACAGGTGCGAGGCAGGGCAGGAGGAGCCAATCCAAGGCAGGGGGAGAGAGGAGAGGAGGGAAGGCAGTGTCCCAGGGCTACACCTGTTGGCTGGAATATTGGGATTCCATGTCCCTGCCAGCCCCCTCCAGTAAGCCCCTCGGGGGCCTCCCGGGAGGAGGAGCCTGCCTGGCTGTATTTTTAGTTCCTTGTGCCTCCCCAGCTGCCATAAGACACCTCTCCCCGCCCCCGCCCCCCCCCCCCCCCGCCCTGCGCCTGGCCTGGCGGGCGGCTACAGGAGGACAGCTGGGGAGAAGGGGAGACCTGGTCAGTATGGTGGCCGCCAGGGACGGGAGGAGCGGGTGGAGGGCTCCTGTGGGGTCTGGGCTAAGCTAAGGGGTCCCACTGCCCCTCGGAGGGCCTCAGGCTGGTTCTGTGGCAGCTCTGAACCTGCCTGGCTCTGAGCCTGGCCTGGCGCGGGTCCAGAAGGGCAGACCCTCCCGGGGAGGAGCCAGCAGGCAGGGAGGCCTGACCAGGCTTGCCTCCAAAGGGGTGGCTCCCGGAGGAGAAGGAGGAGGAGGAGAAAGGGAACAGTCAAGGTTGAGGGGACCCCTGGCGTTGAAGAGACAAGATGTTCTCGCTCTTTCCCTCCTTGGCCCCCTGGGTGGCATCTTAAAGCGTAATCCCTGCTCCCCCCTTCACTGTGGGGAGTTGGCGGCTGAAGGGCTAGCGATTCCAGGTCACCTGGGCTGGTCTGTGTCCCTTGGGGGGTGAGGGGGGGGGCGGGGAGGGCTGGTGCACAGCCACCTGAGGACCCAAGCCTTTGCGGTGGGTGCTGCAAGCCCAGCTGGGGGGTCCATTCCTGTCTGTCTGAGATGAGAGGTGGGAACTGCCAGGCACCGAAGCACGGAACGAACGGCCTTGCCCATCAGACAGGCTCCTGGCTTTCTTGGGGGGGCGGGGGGGGCACTCAGATACAGGCCTGGGGGTGGCCAGTCCGGACAGGGAAAGTCTTAGGGGAGCCTGCAGCCTCCCTCGTGGGAGACCCAGGGGGCCTCTGCATCCCCAGGGCCAGGACAAGGGAGTGAGTGTGACCGGAAGACGAATTTTGGTTCAATATGAAGAAGCCTCTTTCAAGCCTCGGGGAGTGAGCTCCCTGCGCCCGGGAGTGTTCACGGTGATGCTGGACGTCGCTCCTTAGGAAGAGCTGCTGCCTGTAGGGGGAACTTGGACAAGAAGCCATTCTAACCCCCACCCCACCCCCTACCTTCCTGTGATCCCGGAAGCCAGGACCCTCGTTTCCAGAGTGGCGAAAGTTGAAGGCCCTGGCATTCTAGAATTCTAATTCTGGGTCTCAGGACTCCAGGGTTTGCAGACTCGAGGACGATTCTGCAAGTCTCCGATTTTCACCTTCCAAGCAGCCCAGGCTGGGACACAGAAAAAGAAGGGGCAGGTTTGAGTTGGTGGGATCCAGTTTGGCCCCACTGGGTGTCACACTAAGCCACCCGTGTGTGTGTGTGTGTGTGTGTGTGTGTGTGTGTGTGTGTGTGCTCGCGTGTGCCTGTGTGTGACATGAGCGTGCAAGGCCGCAGAAAGTTATGCACCCAGAGGCAGAGTGGCCTTCCTATTTCATGCGCCTCCAGCTTCTGGCCACTCGAAGGCTGTCACAGGGATAATTATAGTCTCCAAACAGAGCCGGGGACGCCAGGTAGCCATAGCAACCGTTAGGTAACGCCGGCTCTGTTGTAGAGATGTGTAAGAACAAACAGATGTCGGCCCCTTCCTGTTAGCTTAAATGGTAAAACGTAAAAGGCTCATCGACTTCAGAGCCGCAGGTTGCCTGAGTGTGCCAGGTCATGCCGTGCCGGCTGACGGTGACAGCTCCATATTAAACACTTGGGCGCCGGTAAGGAGTTGATGAGATTTTAAACACCCAGGCTTCCCCCAGGCAGCTCACGGGCTGGAGACGGGAGAAGAGCTGCAGGTGCAGAGTTGGGTTTTCAACTCCACCGCGCACCCACCTCCACATCTTTGTTTCCTTCTAGCCCAGGGGGTTAAGGATCAGCCCCGCACAATCCTGGGCTCCCATGAATAGGTCACCCGAAGCAGGGCTGACGCTGCCAGGTCTAAGCAGACCCTCTCAGAGCCCCTTCCTCGGGATCCTGGGCCTGGTGCAGAGTGGGCCCTCAGCGCCAGGCTGTTGAATGGGATGAATGAATGAATGAGTGAGTGAATGAATGAATGATGGGTGATGCCCTCCTGAAAAATCCTTATGGCTTGTTAGCTACTCATTTTGCTGCTGCATCTTCCACTGTGAAAGTTGGATGAGCTCCTGGAGGTCACCAGGCTGGCATGCTGGCTTAAGACTCCTGGAGTTCACATGGCTGGCATCCTGGTTTAAGACTCCTGGAGGTCACCAGGCTGGCATCCTGGATTAAGACTCCTGGAGTTCACATGGCTGGCATACTGGGTTAAGACTTGTGGGTGAATTCTGAGCACCTTGTAGGGACGGACATCTGACCCTTTGGGTTGTTAGGAATCAGCTGACTCGATAAATAAGTTGGCTCATTGGAAGGATACACAGGGGACCATTCAGCAAGCCGCAGCCCCTGGAAATCTTCACGTGGTGATTGGCCGGGCTTTGCCCAGATCAGCACGAAGCACCCTCTAGACCCAAGGTGGCAGGGAGGGCTCTCGGTGGGGGTCCTTACTCAGTGCTGGTCATGAAATGGACTCTTTGCCTCTGCGTTTCCTCTTCCCGAGTCAATTCCTGCCCAGCGCCCTGCTTGCATTTTGAAGAGGGGCGAATAGATTGGCTGTGGGGCAGAGCCCTGCCCTTGGCTGCCATAGGCCGGGTGCCAGCTCTGGCCCAATCAGCTGAGTCAGGCAGGCAGTGAGTTGCGTGGAGAACATGACTGCCAAGCCTTCCCCCCAGCAGGCGCTGGGGCAGGGCAGTTACTTTTAGAACGAGTTATATATGGGGGAGAGGGGTAGTCCTAACTGTCACATCTACTAGAGGCCCAGCACGGTCAGCCTGCCTGCTTATTCTGTCTTAGCTTCATTATCCACAGCTGTGAAATGGGGCCATGCTCATGACCTCACAGGGCCATTGCGAAGACCAGAGGTAATCCTGCCCAAGGGGGCACTTTGTAAACGGTAAAAGCCCATGTACATGGAAGAAACGGCTGTGTATACCTCAATCATAGCACTAGATAAACTAGACTGTAATTTTATTTCTCACTAGAGGCCTCGTGCATGAAATTTGTGCATGTGAGGGAAGGGTCCCTCAGCCCAGCCTGCACCCTCTCTAATCTGGGACCCCCTGGGGGATATCCAACTGCCAGTAGTTGGACATCCCTCTCACAACCTAGGCCTGCTGGCTCCTAATTGCCTGCCTGCCCGATTGCCCTAACTGCTTCTGCCTTCCAGCCTGATCATCCCCCTAACTGCTTCCATGTCAGCTCAATCACCCCCAAATGCCCTTCCCTGATGGTCCAATTGCTCTCAACTGTCCTCCCCTGCTGGCCTGATCACTCCCAACTGCCCTCCCCTGTCGGCATCTTGTGGTGGCCATCTTGTGATGACATCACGTGAAGGCATGACTCCACCTAGGCTTTTATTATATAGGATAGGATACTCACCTTCCCAAGGAAACTTGGAGTTTGTTGATCACTGAGGTATGCTTTATTTGGATTTGTGTCCTCTTCATGTAGCACAGTTTCTGACACACAATAGGTCTTCTGAAACTGTGTTGCATGAATGGATGGGTGGATGGATGGATAGATGAAGAATTGATGGATGGATGAATGGATGATGGATGGATGGATGGATGGATGATGGATGGATGGGTGGGTGGATGGATGGATGGATGATGGGTAGAAAGATGGATAGCTGGATCTTGGACAGATGGATGATAACAGAGGGAAGGATGGATGGATTTAAAGACGGCCAATTATCTTCACTTGCCTTCCATGCAAGGCCACCATCATTTTATTCAACGAACATTTATTCAACTCACATCTGGTACAAGACACTGTGAGGCCCAAGAGATACACAGATGCATAAAACAGAGCCCCTGTCCATTTGAACATCAGAGTAAAGTATTCAGGGGCCCCGCTCTCTGGGTTCAAACCCCAGCTCTTCTGCCCACTAGCTGTCATGTAGTGTGTGTCATGAGGAGTTATCAAAAGTAAAGAAGTGCATGGAACAGGGTCTGGCGCCCAGCACAGTCTCTGAGCAAGCACTAATGGGGGAGTCAGAATGGAAACAAAAACATAGGCCACAGTGAGGGAGCCATACAATAGGACCACAGGCAAATAAATGGAGGGAGGAAGCCATGAATTGCACCTTGAGTATTTGAGCGAAGCCACGAAGCCGATTTTCTGGGTGTCGTGAGAAAAATTCAGACTCCAAGAGGTTATGGATTTGCCGGGGTCTGCCAGCTATGAGCATAGCCCCATCTAGGCTCCCCACACTTCCAGCTGGGTGAGGGGCATGCTGGCAAAGTGGGGGGGAGTGTGCACCAGGAGACTGACAAGGGCCAGGACTGCCCAGGCCAGCCAGGTCCCTGCTGCCCACGGGGAGAAGCGTGCCAGTTCCCCTCGCTGGCAGCAGGGAGAGTTGGGTTTCAGGCCGCTGGCACCGGCCTCGGTGGTGCCCTTTGTGTTGGCCTTTGAGAGTCCAGACAGTGGCCCCACCTCCTCCCCACTCTTTCCACACACACAGCCACCCCCACCTCCGCGTGGCCTGAGTTGTCCTACCTCCCCACAATGGCACCTGCCCCGAAATAGCTTCCATGTAAGGGCCAGAGAAAGGAGGAGATTAGACCCCTGTGTGGAGGGGGCGGGGCGGGGGGGGACGTGGGGAGGGAGCAAGCTGTCAAGTGATCTGTGTCAGGCATTGGGAAGGTATAAAACCCCTTTGGGGCCAGGCAGCCTCAAACCCCAGCTGCTGGGACCAGGACACCCCGTCAGCCTGCACCTGCTCTTTCTGTCTCCTTCAGACTTCGCCATGGGGCTCAGCGACGGGGAATGGCAGCTGGTGCTGAATGCCTGGGGAAAGGTGGAGGCTGACATCCCGGGCCACGGGCAAGCCGTCCTCATCAGGTAAAAGGGAGCGGTTCCCCTCTCCCCTGCTTCCCCGAAGTCAGGGTGTTTGACAGCAAGATGGCACCTTTGCCCGGGGTCGACCAGTTGGCTGTGTTAGGAGCTTGTTAACTCACCCCCATTCGGTTCTCCTTTGCTTTTGAATGTCTGGGGTTGGAGTCAGAAAAGGAAAGGAATCCATCTCACACCTATGTCTGTAGTCGGGAGAAACTGGATGCCTGAGCCCATCCAGAGGAATTACAGACAGTCAGCTAACAGGGGGACCTCATGCACCCGCCTCACGTACTAGATGAGGACAGAAGAGGCCCGAGAGGGAACCACATCCCCTGTCACAAGTCCACTGAAGACTGTAAAGACGAGAGGCTGAGATCCGGCCCTTGGGCTGAGACATGTCCTCTAGACCAGGCTTTGACCCTGAGCGGCTGTGTGACCTGCGGAAAGCTACACAGCCTCTCTGAGCCTCCATTTTTCTCCTACACCCGGGGGGACATCCCAATAGCTACGTTATAGAGTCGACCTGAGACTGATATAAGATGCTTATAAGCGGCCCAGCACCGTTCCTGGCCTACAGTGAGTGGCAGAGTTCAGAACCGGTACAGACGAAGCCCAGCCTAGGGCCCTTTAAGTATTATAATAAGAAAACAGGAGACGGAGGCCCATGAGTGGATTTTGACTCCAAGCCTGTCTTGAATCTGAGAGCTCAGAGTGGATTTGTCTCCACACACCCTGCCTCCTACAGCCAGGGGCTCCCAAGGAAATTAAAGGACAAAGAATCCAAGTTCTGGACACTGGAGTGGCTGGTGGCCTGTGAATGGGCCCTCATTCCCCGTCACCCTCCTCCCCACATGGGGATCGAGTCTCCTCTCGGCCCTCCCTCGTGCCGGGGGCAGCCCGGGTCAGACACCTGCGCCCATCGGCGTTTCCACTCCTGGAAGGTGGGGCTGTGGGGTTGCCATGAGCGAGTGGGTTGTCCTTCACCCTTGAACCCACAGATGACTTTCTCCCTCGTTCTGAGCCAGACCAGGCATTCCTCTCCACCCAGATGCCCTGGCGCTCACCCCGGGGCCTCACCCACCTCCAGTCCCCACGCCGGAGAAGGGTCGGTGCTGGGCGCTTTGCTATCTGAGGCTCCTGCCCTCGGTGGCCGCGCTGGAGACACGGGGAAGGACAGTCACAGGAGTTCTGTTGTCTTTCTCCTCCTGTCGCTGTCCTCTGGCTGCTGGGCTGCCACAGGGCCTGTTTGATTGGACAAAAGCCTCTCTCCCACCCCCCAGGTTGACATCAGCTCCTCAGCCACCCATTTGCTGTGTGACCTTGAACAGGTCACCACTGCTCCTTTCAGTTTCCTATTGGTTGCGTGAAGGGGTTGGTTACCATGGTCTCTGAGACCCCTCTTGTACTGGCCTTCCCCAAATCCATGGTCCTCCCTGCTGCAGGCGGGCGGGCGGGGAAGTTGGGGTGCGAGACCCGTTTGCAGAGCGGGAGTCTCCAGGGTGGCCTGGGGGCCGCCAGCCTGAGGCAGGGCCTGGAAGTTGAAGGAGACTCGGGGCATTGTGTCATCGGGGAAACTTTCTCTCGATTCCCCAGTGGCTTGGAGAGTCCAGCCCCGGGCCGGGCGCCAGGGACAAGATGTGATGCCTGAGACTCGTGGCTCCTTAAGAATCCAGAGAGCCTGGTGCCCTATCACAGCCTGGGCTTCGGGACACACAAAGGCCATGCCAACGGGTTCTGCCTGCTCAGTGTCGGGATGGGGGAGGAGAGGGAGAGGATGCTGTAACCTGGCCTCTTGGTCCTGCCCCAGGGAATGACCCTGGAAGGTCACGCCTCTGGTTACCAACGAGGGCAGTTGGGTTCAGTGGACCTGTTACTACTGCCCTGGGGGCTTACATGATCGTGAAGTTCTAGAGCGTAGAAGCTGGGAGCTGTTGGAGCATCTGGTTCCAGAAGCAAGGGTTGGGGATCGAGGGGGCTGCTGAGTGGGCCCAGACCCCTGCCTTCCTTGCCTTCTCTTGCCCAAAGTTCTCCTTCTTTCTGTATTTCTTTCCCTTGCACAAAGGATCTCGAGGTCATGGAAAAATCGTAAATCATTGCCGGTGGCCAGTAATTCTCGTAGTGCAGAGAGGTCCAGCCTGAGCCCACATCCCTGGCCTAACAGTGACACTGCCGCTGTGGTGCAGGGCGATGGGGTGGCGATGGGGGCGGTGGGGGCGGTGGGGGCGGTGGGGAGATGAGGGTGGCGATGCGACGGAGGTGATGATGGCGGTAGACACGAGGAGGCGGACAGTAAATATTTGACCAGTTCACACTGATGGCCAGGCCCTGTGTTAAGTGCTTTCCAGACATTAACTCGCCACATCTTTATGAGATTGCCATGCCGATGACCATCGGGTTTATCAGAGAGGTTGAGTAACTTGCCCAAAGTCACACAGCTGGCATTCGATTCCAGGCAGCGTGGATTCAGCGCACCTGCTCTCACTGCTGTGCGGCATTGGCCCGCGGGCCCGGCCGTCCCAGCTCTGGTTCTGTGGTGCCGGAGAGAGAGGGATCCTGCAGGTCCACCCGTCCGTCCTCAGTCTCCGTGTGGGTGTCTGCTTGGTGTCCGTTCGGCGGACACGGGCACCGTCCTCCTCTCCCTGGGACCTGCCTGCAGACTGTGCTAACCAGGCAGGAGGAGACGGAACCATGGGGGTGAGCCAGGGCAGAGCTGGACCAGAGGAAAACCGTGAGGCCAGGGGCGCTGCTGAAACGCGAGGGGAAATGCCGCCACCATTTTGGTGGTTGTTCCCGTCAGGCAAGTCCGGGTCTGGCCTCTCTGCTGTGCGGGGACTCGGCTGCGGGCACTGAGGGCCGTGGGCACTCGGACAAACGCCCGGGCAGCGTGTGAGACAGACCCGGGCTCAGAGCAGCAACTGTGCTCAGCAGCCACTGAGGCAGGGCCCAGCCTTGGAATTCGGAGGCTGAGGAATCCAATGGGTGAGCAAGACCCAGAGAGGCTTAGTGGCTTCTTTGATGTCACACAGCACATTGGAGACAGGTGGGGCCAACCCCGTGTTCCTCCTCCCAAACCCTGGGGACTCGCAAAATGCCTGAGATCCCTTTGGGTCCCAGGTCCTTGGCCCCATCCTGCCCCAGACAGTCTAGTCCCCGTGTCCCCACGGAGCCCCACCCCCACCCCACCCCGGGGTGCCAGGTCTCACTGCTGTCAGCAAGAGTTCCCGGGTCATTGTCACCAGATAATGACAGCCAGGAGTGTGGACCCTCGGGCGGAAGGTGCCGGAGAAGAGCTGTCAGTGGCACTTGAGGCTTGGCCAGGGCCCTGGGGTGAGGTGGTAGCATTGAGCTGGGGCCCCAGGGTGAGGCGATGGCATTAAGCCAGGCTGTGGACAGCCCCGGGCTTTCTGGGCGAGCCGGAGGGATGCTCCCGGGGAAGGCAGGGTCCCTGTCGTACCGTGTGCAGCGTGCTTGTGCGTGCATGCCTGTGCGTAGGTGTGAACACAGGTGTGTGCGGGGAGACACTGACACTAATGGGTGTGTGCCTGCCGTTGGGTGTAAGGGTGTTGCAGAGTCTCAAAGCTGCAGAGGAGGAACCATCTGAGGAGCCAAAGCCATGAGGCAGGAGGACAGGGAGCAGGCAGACGGGGTTTCTCCTCCCCACGTTTCAGGGGCACCCGAGGGAGACAGCACCAGTGATGGAGCCGCCCAAGTTGGGCTCGGGTCCCGGTTCTGCCACCAACTGGCCATGTGACCCAGGGCTGGTGAAG
The DNA here is from genome assembly GCA_963693515.1 of Pipistrellus nathusii. Classification (NCBI taxonomy): domain Eukaryota; kingdom Metazoa; phylum Chordata; class Mammalia; order Chiroptera; family Vespertilionidae; genus Pipistrellus; species Pipistrellus nathusii. The sequence goes on along the minus strand of OY882860.1, from coordinate 182,573,193 downwards.
TGGGCAAAGTCTCCCCCATGAGTGAAGTGGGCAAAGTCTCCCCCCCAGCCCTGGACCAGCACGACTCCCTTTAACCAACACTAGCCTTTTCGCAGCAGGAAAGGCCGAGCTGAGGCCGGAGGCGCCTGCTCAGGGCCCGGGCAGGATGCCTCTGTGGCCAGCTCGCAGGGCCCCTGGCAGGAGCGAGGACCTGGTCTTTGGTCGGGGGCTCCCCCAGGGCCCGTCGCCATCTGCACTGTAAGGGGCATAGGAGGTGCAGGGAGTCTGAGTTTGGGCTCAAAATAAAAACTTGCTGAGCCTGAGATCTGTGATCTGCTCTGGGTGGCACAGCTCTCACGGGTAGTGAGCCTCCCGTTACTGGAAATATTTAAGCAGCACAAGGATGAACCCGTGGCAGGGAGCTGCAGAGGTGGTTCCCGGCCCTGATTCTGCTGCACACCAGCCCTGGAACATGGAACAAGGACTTCATACCTGTGAAGTGGGGGAGCTGTGACCCTAAGGGCAGTGCAGGGGCAGAGCCGAGCCCGGGGCCTGCCCGAGGCAGGTGCTCACCAAAGCCAGCGTCCTTGGCCCCCACCTCTGTTCCGCCCTGATGCTACTCTGACCTCTACTCTCCAAATCCCTTTGAGGAAGTGGGGTGAGGCCAGGGTGCAATGCAGCAGTACCTTTCCTCCCCGCCTCTCACGGTAACAAGGGAGAAGAGGAAGGCATTAAACATCGTGACGGCAAGCATTTCTGCAGCACATGTCGTGTGGCACTCGGCATACGTGATCTCCTTCATTTCTCACTGCACGTGTGTGGGATCCCCTTTCAAGTCCCACGTGGTTCAGGGTCCCGGTTCAGGGTTCGGGTTCTGGAGAAGGGGCCTCACACAAATAAAAAGAGACTAGAAAAAATTTAATTTGGCGATATGGGGGGCCAGGCAGTAGTCTAACTCTAGTGGGAGAACTACCCACAGCTCTGGCCCTGCTGTCCCTTTTATTGAGGCTTTGGGGAAAACACCCATAGCGCACAGGCAGGAAATAACAGAGATTTACACAGGACAAACAGAGGTGGAGGCTGCTTCAGCTAACAATGTCTCAACTAAAAAGTGAGTGGTTAGAGCAATGAATGTTGTTGACCAGCCTCCCTGGCTTTTTGTCCACATCTCTCTATTAGGCACACTGGTATAGGCAGGGCTCAGTTACCCATCCCCTGGATGAGGATGCTGAGGCCTGGGGAGGTGAAGTGACTTGCCCAAGGTCATGCAGCTGGGAAGCGGGAGAGGGGGGGAGTCAGATTTGAACTCAAGCTGGCCACCTGCAGACCCCGCTGCCTGCTCCCGCGCCTGACGCCAGCCCTCCTCGTTCCCGCAGTCTCTTCAAGGGGCACCCCGAGACCCTGGAGAAGTTCGAAAAGTTCAAGAACCTGAAGTCGGAGGACGAGATGAAGGCCTCCGAGGACCTGAAGAAGCACGGTGCCACCGTGCTCACGGCCCTGGGCGGCATCCTCAAGAAGAAGGGGCAGCACGAGGCAGAGCTGAAGCCGCTGGCCCAGTCCCACGCCACCAAGCACAAGATCCCCGTCAAGTACCTGGAGGTGGGAGCGGGCCCGGGGACTGGGGGGAGGAGGGAGAGGTCTCAGAAGGATGAGGTTTGGGTTCGCGTCTCAGCTCAGCCACTAACTTGCTGGGAGACCTATGTCCCTGCTCTGTGCTCCGGTCTCCTCACCTGCCAGGTGGGCTGTCACTCACTTGCGTTCTCTCCACAGGTAGGTACTGTTACCACACCCACTCGACAGATGAGGAGCCTGAGGCACAGAGAGGGGAAGTAGCTGGTGCTCGGTCACAGAGGTTGCAAGTGGCAGAGGCAGGATTCAGACGAGGTCTGTGTTCCTGCAGAACCCCGGCTCCTAACCCGGAGCCGCTGGGTGTGTGACCTGCAGGACTGGTGTGGCCGCAGCTCAGCAGTTGGGGATCCATTTGGGGTGAGGATGGGGGTGCCCCCACCCCCCACCCCTGGCAGGCTGGCTCTATTGGTTCCAGCCTATTTACAGAAGAGACAGAGCCTCAGGCATCCTGGGGGAGGAGGGGATGTGGTGACAGGGAGCACTAGAGAGCTGGAGACCCAGGGGAGAATGGCTGGTGCAGCCCCTGGGGGGAGGCTGGTATGCCCTGAGGGTAAGGATAATGGTGATAGGATTTGCCTGGGTCCCCGGCATCATCGCACGAAATTCTCACAACCACACATTCTCACAAGTTAGGCATTGCATTCCGTGTTTTCTTCTCCTCTCCCACAAACAAAGTTCCGAAAGAGGGAGTCAGAGCTGGTATGGAAGCCCCAGGATAGAGGCTCTTCCTGTTCTGCCCTCCGGTGTTGACTCGTAGCCCGAAATGGATGCTAGAGCTCCGGCCATCTAGCCAGATTGCAGACAGGGAGCAGGAGGAAGAGAGGGGGCTCTCTTGAAGGCGTTTAAGGGGTCCAGAAATCTCATCCACCAGTGCTGCGTGCACTTCGTTGGCCGGATGTTAGTTATAAGACCACAACCGTCTGCTGGGAAAACTGGCCAATGTAGTCTGTTGCCGCTCCAAGTGCAGTTAGTGTTCCGTGACCAGGGCAGGAGGAGAAAAGGGACACTGGGCTGGCAGGCACCTTTTTTAAAATTTTTATCCCCATTTTACAGATTTGGAAACGGAGGGCTCAGAGAGGTTAAGCAGATTGCCCAAAGTTGAACAGCTCATGAGCCAGGAGGTGTAGCTTGATCAGGGGTACCCTGGAGCCCACGCTCTGAACCCCTGCGACCCAATATCCCCCATCAACAACCAGCAACTCCAGCAACTGGCACCTCCTGTCCCTGAACCCCTACGGGCATCCCACCCCCAAGTCTCACACAAACTGTCCTGCCTTGCCCTCTGAGCCTTGCAGACGTGCGTAGACGTGCGGCGTGAGCACACGGCCTTTGAGATGAGCTCACACTGTGCTCCCCGCCCTCCCCCTCTTCTCCTGCCAAATCCTGTCCGTAATCCAAGGCTCAGCTCCGAAGCCACCGCCTCGGTGCCAGGCCGTCAGCTGCTCCCTCCGCCAGCCCTGCCTGCCCCCAGCACAGGCGCTTGGTCCTCCTCCTGCCATGTCACCTGCCCGGCTGTGTGGCAGTTTATTTCTGTACCCAGCTATCTTCCGGCTGGAACTGTGCTCCTCAAGGGCAGACCCGGCTCTGTCCCATTGCCGAGCCCCGGCGGCCTGTGGCGGACTCTCCATATAATGGAATGGCCCATGCCTAAGGTGACCAGACGTCCTGCTTTTGGCGGGACAGTCCCGATTTTTAACAATTTGTCCCGCGGCGTTTTAAAAAAGTCCCGATTTTCTTTCCAAAAATCGGGATTTTTTCAAAACACCGCGGGACTCGGGACAAATTTACTATCAACAGTGAAGTCATTTACTATCAACAGTGAAGACTGAGCCCCATGAATGTTCTTCCCCTCGCAGAACTCTTGCTCCTTTTTACCTGGGGGTGAGGGGCCGCAGCGAGTGCTGGGTGCTGGGTGCTGGGGCCACTCTTTCCTCGCTGGCCCAGCTGCCCCATCCCACAGCTCCCCAGGTGTTAGCGGCTCTGCCATAGACTCAGATAGCTCCTCTGAGCTGGGGAGCCTAAGGGCGTCCTCGAAGCCCCCACTGTACAGTGAAGTTGCTCATGGTGATGAGTCAGGGCAGAGCTGGGCCTGAGATTCGGGACTCCCATGGTCAAGGGCAGGGCTTGCTCTCCTGCACCTGCGGCCACACCTCATTTCGTTGCATTTAAGGTAAACGTGACATATGTCCCCAAATCAAGGCTCAGAGACAGGTGTTTCCTGGGTGTGGACGCTTGCTCTTCGGTCACTTGCACATCCGGGTGCCCTGAGAAAACGGGGAAACCGACCTTGGCGCAGTCCCCACTCCGTCCCCAGCTCCAGCCATAGATCGTCCAAGCCCCCTGGGTGCACGCTCCAGCCCAGACCTCTGTCTGGCCACGTCCCCGTCCGGGACTCTGTACACGACCCGCCTGGCTCCCAGGCCGGTGTGTGCCTGGCATCAGATGGTGATTAGCCGGTGAAAGATGCCAAAGCGTTTCCATCCATGAGACCCTCCAGCCTGTGGCAGCCTGTGCTCAGCTTTCCCCACCTCCGTGTTCCTGGTGGGGACGGTGAGGCCAACGGAAGACGGGACTTTCCTGGGCTGAGCGCAAGGCCTGGTCCCTGCCCGCCTCTCTCTCTCCTTCCCTCCTGCCCGTCTGTTTGAGCTGCAGGGCTGAGTTCGGCACAGGAAGTGGGATGCTCTTTGCCCTGCCCCCCCCCACCTTGCCCACCCGCCGTAGGCCATTTAAAGCAATGACCACACTAAGCCATTAATGCAAACATTAGACACGTGCAAATGGGGATTGTTTCTTCCTGGACTTCCTGGTTGCAAAGTGCTGGGTGAAGTCACAGACCTTGAGCACCCTCCCACCTCCCTCCCCTCCCCCAGCCTGCAGTGGCCGCCTCCCTCCAACCCACCCCAGCTCTCTCAGCGCTGAGGTTGGTCCTCGTCCTGAGCACCAGCGGAAAGTAGGGGGTGAGCCGGCCCGCCTGGCCACAGGACCCTGGGCCTGGGCTTAACTTTTCCTCTCCTGGACCAAGAGGGGCTCAGTTTCCCCATCACCCCTGCCGCGGGTCACGGGGAGCAGAGGAGTCAGTCCGTGGAGACCACTCAGAGGCGCCCGTGTACAGTGGGTGCTGGGCAGGTGGCCCTGAAGGAGAAGGCTGGGTCTGACTCCCGCCCTCCTGCGGCTGGGCCGGTGACCCACCCTCTCGCCCTCTCTCCGCAGTTCATCTCCGAATGCATCATCCAGGAGCTGCAGAGCAAACTCGGGGCCGACTTCGGGGCCGACGCCCAGGAGGCCATGAAGAAGGCCCTGGAGCTGTTCCGGAACGACATCGCTGCCAAGTACAAGGAGCTGGGCTTCCAGGGCTAAGCCCCCCAAAATTTCACGCCCACCCCCATCCCCTGGGCCCAGGCTGCAGGGCAGGGTGGGGACTGAATCTCACATAGTTGTGTAGCGTTTGCTTCTGGTTTGTGTCTGAGCGGTGGGTGGGAGAGGCAGAGGGGCTGGGAGGTTTTTTGTGGGTGGGGGGACAAGGGGGGCTCCCCACGGAGGGGCGTCACCTTGGGAACAGGGGGAAGCGTGGCGTCTGCTCGCTGGGGCCTGCAGAGGCTGGGTTGTACTTCACTCTCCTCTCACTTACATCCCAACCCGGCTCCTTCCAACCTCCACGCTGACCCCCCCTGCACTCTCCCCTCCATCCCCAAATCCAAGCTGACACCTAAGCCCCAGCCACGGCAGCCCTCTGGTCTATCCCCAGCCCTGAGACAGCGGGAGGTCCCTTGGCAACGAGAAGGAGGTCTGGGCCGGGGGACACAGTCACCCCCAGCCCCGGGAGGCATGGGGGGCCGGGGACAGCCGCTTGCCCTCTCATCTGGTTGAATAAAAGACTCTGTTATACCACCATCTCCGCCCCGAGTTCTCATCCCTCGGGGAAGTGAGGAAGGGGCTTCCGGGGAGGCGTGGTGGGAAGGCGGACGGGGGGTGGGGGGGTACTCGGTGTTCAGAGCCCAGGGGGGGAAGAAGCGGAGGGGGGGCTGCTACCCAGCAGCAGGGACCATGCTGGGCTGGGGGAACGGAGGGGAGAGCCTCGTCCAGTGGGGAAAGTGGGCCGCTCAGCAGACCGTGGTCCCACGGGGCGCTCGGTGCCAGGAGCGGGGGCACAGAACCAGGGGAGATGGCGGGTCAGGACAACGGAAGCCTCAGTGGCAGCGCCAAGCTCACACGGTGGCCCGGGAGGCAGGGGGCCTCCAGCAAGGGAGACGGCTCGGCAGCCAGCCCACAGCGACAAGTGCTGACCTTCTGGCCACAGGAAGGACAGACACGGGGGGACAGCCTGCACACACACTCGCCAAGAGACACAATCCGTATCTACAGAGGCCAAGTGCTCGGCCGGAACCCGTGAGTCTGACTCCAGGGACCAGAATAAAACACTGGCATGTGACCACAGCAGCCAGGGAGCCGGCTAGAGAGGCAGCTGAGGGCAGGGGGTGGACAGGGGTCTGGTGGTCTGGATCCCTCTGGGCACTTAAGCCTTGAGGACCTTGAATAGCATCCAAAAGTCAAAGCACCAACCAACTCTGGAGTCCCCATCAATTTCCAGGGGCTTCTGGGAAGCAACGCAGTGGCCCTGCCCTCGAGGTCCTCACTGGGGCTCACCCCCTGGAATGAGCCCGACCTCACTGCCCCAAACCCCAGCTCACAACAAGGTCACGGCCGCTGAACAAGGCAGAGTTCCCCGCCCAGTGCAGACCCGGCTCAGATCCTGGCAGGTTCACTTGCCAGGCCGTGTTGCAGCCTCAGGTTAACGGGCCCCCTCCTTCCGTCTGCATCTGCGCCTGCGCCCGGCTCGGGATGTGGATGATCTCTGAGGAGGTGGGAGAGAAGGGAGGGGAGGGCAGAGGAGAGGGTGCTTGCTGACCCTGGGGTCCGGGGGAAACGTCCATGCGTTTATAGGAATTCAATTGAACGCCCGGGCACCGGGCACGTGGGCACAGGCTGCGTGGGCAGGATTGAACGTGGAGGAGGCTGGTTCCTGCCCAAACCACTGGCAGTCTGGTCAGGGAGACCATGTGCGTGAGGGTTGAATCGGGGCAAGATGCAATTGGGGATGCGGAGAAGTGCTCGCCATTTGTCATTCATTCATTCATTCAGTCCTCATTCCACAGATACGTGTGGATCACACAAGTGAGACAGATGCTCAGTGTATACCGTTGATGGGCACAAAATGCCTTTTTTTTTTTTTTTTTTTTTGGTAAGTCAACTGAATTTCTGTTTGGAATCCTCACTGTGGTTGCGTGGCAGGTACTTCCTGTCTGTCTCCAGGCTTCTCCCCAGTTCCTAAGTTCCTGGGGATTCTGCTGATTCTAAGGCCTTGCAAGTTGTGGCACGTGAGGATGGGGGGTGAGGGGGTGATGAGCGGAGTAAGGGGCGGGGGTCAGCCACGTGCTCTCTCCCCGGACTCTGAGCACCAGCTCTGTGACTGCCCACCCCTGTGGCTGCCCACCCCTGTGAGCCCGGCTCTGTGACTGCCCACCCCCTGTGACTGCCCACCCCTGTGACTGCCCACCCCTGTGACTGCCCACCCCTGTGAGCCCGGCTCTGTGACTGCCCACCCCCTGTGACTGCCCACCCCTGTGACTGCCCACCCCTGTGAGCCCGGCTCTGTGGCTGCCCACCCCTGTGAGCCCGGCTCTGTGACTGCCCACCCCTGTGAGCCCGGCTCTGGCTGTGGACTCCGGGGAAGTTGGATGGAGACATGGGGGAGGGCACAGAGGCCTGGGGCAGGGTGTCCGCTGTGAAGAGTACATGTGACTCAGCTTGGCCTCGGCAGCAGAGCTCAGGGTGCCAGGTGAGGAGAGAGCTGGCACGGGCTGCCTGCGGCCCAGCACGAACCAGGTGAGGAGAGAGCTGGCACGGGCTGCCTGCAGCCCAGCACGAACCCGCACACACCTGTCCTTTTATCAAGAATTTAAGTGGTACTCACTGTGTGTTTTATTTCTCTCTCTCTCTCTCTCTCTCTCTCTCTCTCTCTCTCTCTCTCTCTCTCTCTCTCTCTCTCTCTCCCTTCTCTCTCCTCTCTCCTTCCCCAATCATTGAGTGTTCCCAAACAAGTGAAAGATATCTCTTTTAAAAAAAAAAAAAATAGCCCCAAACCTTCACTTACTGACCCACATCAATGCTGTGGCCTCTGTCCAACCACAGATCACGCTCGAATATACCAGTAACAGCTCTCTCTGTGCGGGCATTTCCCACAGAAATAGAAACAAAACCATTGAGCCACTGCTAACACGTTGAAAGAGCAGGGTCTCACTGGCATATTTCTATTTGTCAAAGGAGGCCGCTTCCTTTACAGAAATCGGACATCGAGGCCGAGGCTCGGGCCCCTCAGGTGCGGGCCGTGGCCTTTGCCCTGGGGTTGGAAGTCGCTTTCAACCACCTCATAGGGCACTTTCTCACCGTTTCCCAGGTTCGGACACTCAGAGGCAGGCTGCCCCTCACCCACGCCTCAGAGCGCGGGCGGTTTTGCAGGCCTCCTGGATGATGGAGCTGGGTTCTCCGGAGCCTTGGTTTTGAGCACTGGGGATTCTAGGGGCCTGCGACAAATGGGGGGTGGTGGTGGTGGTGGTGGAGGGCTGTTGGAAAGGGCGGGGTGGGGGGCTGGACAGAATGGAGGCCCTGCTTCCCCCAGAGCACCGGGCTTGCAGCCAGTGTGCATGGGGGGGCTGGGCACACTATTTCAGCAGCAGTGAGCCGGACAGAGTATTCTGCCGGCCAGGACTGCCACAGCCACCGGCTCTCTGTGGGGCTCCTACGTCCCCTGTGGGGCGCTTTGGATAGTGTGTTTTGTTGCAGTGACGACAGTGACATGTAGTGAGGGGGTGAGGAAGGGATGCTGGTGTTCTAACATGTGCAGATAAGATCCCATCATGAAGATTCACTCCATGTTCTAGGCCCTAAATCTAGAACTTATTATACATTATCTTATTTATACACTAGAGGTGTAGTGCATGAAATTCCTGCACAGATAGGGTCCCTAGGCCTGGCCAGTGATCAGGGCTCAAGGGGGCCAAACTTCCCTGGCAGCCGGCACTCGGCTGCTGGGGCCTTCCTTCATTCCACACCATCCCCTGGTGGTCACTGCATGTCATAGTGAGTGGTCGAATTCCCAGTCGGTCGAACTCCCAAAGGGACAATTTACATATTAGCCTTTTATTATATAGGACACATTATCTTTGAACTATTTACAAATACACTGAATTATGGGAGAAATAATTTATTGTTCACCATTTCAGAAAATGACAGCAACCTCCCCAACCCCAATGCCAAGGCAGGGCTACCATGGGATTTCGGTGGCTGTGCCAGTCATCATGGGTGTCTGCTCCTTTCGGGCACATGGCAGTAGGTCATTCCTTCAGACCTATGGCAGTGGTGCAGCCGCAGGCTTATTTGGTCAATGAATGTGAGTGGGTGTGTGTCGCTCCCAGAAGAAATCTTAGGAGCCAGTGAACTCTCTCCCACGCCTCTGCTTCCAGGTTCCAGCGATGGTGACTGTGCATGTCTCGGTGGCACCTCTGCATGAAGAGCAGAGCCCCTGCCCACCACACTGAACATGGCGTGGGTTTGAGATACACTGCGGAGCAGTGAGGTGCGTGAGCTGTTTGTTATTGCAGCAAAGCCCAACCTGTCCTGACTGTGCAGCCACGGATCCAACACACGTGCCCATAAGCATTGCATACATGGCGATTCTATGAACATGGACAAGCCTCTCACTGCTTCCTCTACTACCGTCTTGCCTGAGCATTTAAATATTGAAAAATAGTTTATTATAAAAATATTTTGTTTAGCCGGGACCGGTTTGGCTCAATGGATAGAGCGTCGGCTTGGGGACTGAAGGGTCCTGGGTTCGATTCCGGTCAAGGGCATGTACCTTGGTTGCGGGCATATCCCCAGTAGGGGGTGTGCAAGAGGCAGCTGATCGATGTTTCTAACTCTATCTCTCTCCCTTCCTCTCTGTATAAAATCAATAAAAAATATATTTAAAAAAATATTTTGTTTATCTTTATACGTATTACTAGAGGCACGATGCAGGAAGATTTGTGCAAGAATAGGCCTTCCTTCCCCTGGCTGCCAGCTCTGTCTTCGCTATGGCCAGAGCCACCTTCCACCTCTGCCTTGTAGCATCAATTTGTATATTCCCTCCTTATTGGCTGTGGGAGCCACCATCTTCGTTGTGAAGTTATGGTCAATTTGCATATTCTGTCTTTATTAGATAGGATAGTTATAATATGATATTGAATTTTTTTTAAATTCTAGTCTTTTAAAAATATATATATTTTTGCTGATTTCAGAGAGAGGAAGAAAAGAGAGAGTGATAGAAACATCAATGATTAGCTGCCTTCTGCACACGCCCCCTTCTGGGGATTGAGTCTGCAACCGGGGCATGTGCCTTTGACCAGAATTGAACCTGGGACTCTTTAGTCTGCAGGCTGATGCTCTATCCACTGAGCCAAACCAGCTAGAGGTGATATTGAACTTTTAAAATCATGGAGGCGGGTAGGTTATAGTGCCAATGAGCTTCATTTCCGGACAGTGAAGGGGTGTTACTGAGTATTTGATGTCGTTGCTAATCACTGATGTGGGGCTTCTGTGTCAGTGCCAGCTCCTATCCCGTGTTCAGACAGGGTAGGGGCTGGGGTGGGAGGTGAAGGGGAGGACATTCATGGAAGTCACATGACAGATCATCATTCAGCTTCAGAAAGGGCAGGGCTGGTGCTAAGCTAGTTTTTGTCAATGAGATTCTGCATCCACACAAGGAAAGGTCACAAGGTCAAAGAGAAACCTGTGTCTGAGCACAAATTAATCCACCGCTAATTACACTGGACACATAACGCCCAACCTACTGAACTGGAGACGCGTGTGGCTCAGTGTCAGAGCCTGGCGTGCTTACACAGGACAGCCAACAGCCAAAGTAACCGAGGACACGTTCCATCCCGAGGGCCACATCCTACGTCTTAGAATCCAGTTTCCCCTCTTACCTGCTTCCCTCCGGCCTCGAGGCTGCTGTAGCCCCTCTCTTCCTAAAACTTCTTGTTCAACATTACTTCCCCTTTCTCCCCATCACCCATGGCTCTATTAGATGCCACAAATTAGCTTCTCTCCCAGCAATTAAAAATGGCCTTTTCCACCAAAACTGGTTTGGCTCAGTGGATAGAGCATCAGCCTGCGGACTGAAAGGTCCCAGGTTTGATTCTGGTCAAGGGCATGTACCTTGGTTGCGGGCACATCCCCAGTGGAGGGTGTGCAAGAGGCAGCTAATCGATGAGAGAGCTCATTGATGTTTCTAACTCTCTATCTCTCTCTCTTCCTCTCTGTAAAAAATCAATAAAATATATATATTTTTTTAAATGGCCTTTTCCAACCCAAATGCCCATCAAAAGGTGAATGGATAAAGAGGATGTGCTATCTATCTATCTATCTATAATAATAAAGAGCTAGTATGCTAATTATACTGGACGGCAGAATGACCTTCCAGAAAGACCTTCTAGAATGACTTGTAGACAGAGCTGGGCTGTGAGGGCCAAGCCCCTTGCCCGAATTTTGTGCACCAGGCCTCTACTATATGTATATATGAACTATTACTCAACCATAAAAAAAATGAAATGCTACCATTTATGGCAGCATGGATGGACCTAGAGGGTGTTATGCTAAGTGAAATAAGTCAGACAGAGAAAGACAAACACTATATGATTTCACTGGTATGTGGAATCTAAAGAACAAAAGAAATGAAACAGAAACAAACGCATAGATACAGAGAACGGACCGGTGCTTGCTATATGGAAGGAGGTGCAGGGGCTGGGTGACCAAGGTGAAGGGTTGAGAAGTAGAAATGGGCAGTTACAAGACAGTCACAGGGACGGACAGTACAGCGCAGGGAACAGAGTCAATCATATAGTCAGCGATAACTGTGTATTGGGCCAGAAGGCTGCTAGCCTTACCAAGGGGATCGCTTCGTACGCTATATGAATGGCTAACCACTATGCTGCACCCTTGACACTAACACACTATTGAATGTCAACTGTAATTTTTTAAAAACTGTTTTAAAATCAATTGCCTTCCTCTTTAGGAAGATGAGAAGAAAAGCAAAAAATGATGAATACTCAAAAGTTGTCTTTGGCCAGGTGCAAGCGAGGAATGCCCTGTAGCTGTCCCACAGACTTTTTGCACCATCGCAACTGGTGAGAGTTCTGAAAGTGGAACTGGTTGCCTAGGGAGAAGTGAGCTCCCCATCAACCAGACGCAACCAAGAACGGGATGCATGGCCGCTGGCTGGGACTGTTCAACTTATTCAGCCACACACATCACTGCCTCTATGACAAGGAGAAACAAAGGGATGAAGGAGACAAGACCTCCAGCTTTTGGCAATTTGCCCTTGAGAGGGGCAGGGGGAGGAGTGTCTGCCCGTGCAGGGATTGGCAGGGAGGGGTCAGGGAAAGCGGGGTCCAGAAGGGTGGGCAGGCGTCACTGGCCACGGGTTGGGATCCTGATACTCTGGGGGAGGCCGACGCTTCCTGGTCCAGCGACCTGCATCCTGGAGTTGGTTCCCACCTCCGTTCTGCGGGCACCCTGAGGCAGCGGGCACCTGGAGGCAGCACCCACGGCGTTCATTCGATGACACGCTCCAGGAGAGGTCCGCTAATCTGCCAGTGGAAGGCAAATCCCCCGCTGAGTGTCCGCAGGCTGGGCTGGCCAGCACCCTGGGCTGTGGGTGATGTTCCAAGGCCATGGGCCGGCCAGATCCGGTCCCTCCTGCCTCACTCGCCGCTCACCTCGGTGGGCATGTCCCTGGGGGCAGAAGAGAGCCACTCCAAGGAACTCTGCCACATGAGGGAAACTCTTGGATTCACTTAGAAGGCTGCTTTCTTAGGAAAAAGAAAAAAAAGATCACCTTGTCAGGTGCCCAGTACATTGAACTCACCAAAGGCCTATGAAACACTTACTGTTCTGATTTCTATTGCTGCGTAATAAGTCACTCCAAATGGTTTAAACGTAACGGTTCACCCAGCCAGCGTGGCTCAGTGGTTGAGCATCAACCTAGGAACCAGGAGGTCATGGTTCGATTCCCGGTCAGGGCAGGTGCCCAGAGTGTAGGCTTCTCCAGTGGGGGCATGCAGGAGGCAGCCCATCCATGACGCTCTCGTCGTTAATGTACCTATCTCTCTCGCTCTTCCTTCCTCTCTGAAATCAATAAAACTATATTTTAAAAATAAAGCCTAACGGTGCAGTGTTTCCTCGTTGCCTTCCTGGCTCCCAGGGCTGGCGGGGCTCAGCGCGGGGCTTGGCTCAGGGCCGCTCTCACGGCTGCCGGCCTGCTTCTCCGCCGTTCACCTTCCTCACCGTCACCAGATAGATGGCTGCCACAGCTCCCCGATCACACCCTCCCCACACCCGGCCTCACGTTCTCTCCGGAAAGCAGAGAACTCCCTGGCAGCGCTCCCCTCCACTCTGACAGATCCCCCCACCCCCACCCCCAGCCCAGTCCACATTCCAGGACTCCATCACGGGTCCATGTCTGTGCTAATCACCACGGTGGGAGAGAGCCATTGTGACTTACCTCCAGGGCTGGGGCTGGGGCTGGGGCTATCCTCTCTGAGCACCCTGGGGGTGAACCCCTAGACTCACATGGACACCGAAGGCAGGGAGGATGGGAGGGGGGAAGGGGAGGGGGAAGAGGAGGGAAGGGGCCGGGACAGCAGTGTGGACCTCAAGAGTGAAGCGAGGTGACTGCACTAAGCTCCAGGCTCAGCGCTGGGACGGGGACTCCCAGCGAGGCGAGCTGTCTGTACCTATGACAAGGGCATAGGTGCCACACGGTCCACTGTGATGGGTGGTCCAGCCGTGTACGAATGTACCACCCATCACAGTGGACCGTGTGGCACCCTTAGGTGTCACCAACTAGGGCTCTTGAGCTCTCCCTGCCTCGCCCCAGGGAGGCTTTGGGGCGAGTTATTCCGCCACCCTGAGCCTCAGCTTCCTCATCGGTGGAGTAAAAGGAATGGTTTCTGCCCTAGTTGGTTTGGCTCAGTGCACAGAGCATCGGCCTGTGGACTGCAGGGTCCTGGGTTCGAGTCTGATCAAGAGCATGTGCCCTGGTTTTGGGCTTGACCCCGAATAGGGGGCGTGCAGGAGGCAGCCCATCAGTGATTCTCTCTCATCATTGATGTTGTTCTCTCTCTCTCTCTCTCTCTCTCTCTCTCTCTCTCTCTCTCTCTCTCTCTCCCTCTCCCTCTCCCTCTCCCTCTCCCTCTCCCTCTCCCTCTCCCTTCCTCCCTGAAATCAATAAAAATATTTTTTTAAATAAAAAGAATGATTTCTTATTCCTTACCCCAAGCCTTCAGGAGGACTGAATGGATTAGCAAGCAGTAGGTCTGCCCTCAGTGAAGGGGCCCAGGCTGCAGCTTCTCACCGAGGAGCGGGGAGAAGGAGGAGGAGGGGACCTTGTGGGAAGAGCCTGTGTGGGGCTGGGGCACCTCTGTCCTTGTCCACAGGGCACTGAGGGCCAGAGAGGGGGTGAGGCCGAGGTGGCGAGGGGAGCCATGGGGAGATTCGGCTCTGGGTCCGAGAGAAGCTCGGAGGTGGAAGCGGAGCCCTGCCCATCCTCCCGCCCCACGGGCCTCACAGCACAGGCTCTGAGCAGCCTGTCCAGGCCCTTGGCGGCCTCTTAGCTCAGGTTTGGTTTGCAGATGATGGAACTGAGGCTCAGAGAAGGGGAGCTGTGCCAGGGTCCCAGGCCCTCGTGCCTGCGGCTCCATCCTGGCCCACCTCCGCCCCCCGTCTCTCCCTCTGTCTCCCCCATCTGTGTGCTCTGCCCTACTGTTTCTTTCTCTCTTTTCTCTCGCCCTTTAGATCCTTTTCTATTCTTCTTTCTCTCTGTCTCCGTGTATTGACTGTGTCTCTTCCCATTGCTATCCTCTCTCTTTGTTTCTATCTCTGTCTGCTGTGCCCACCTCTGTCTGTGTCTCTGTTCTCTCTCTCTCTTTCCCTCTTTCTCTCTCTCTCTCTCTCTCTCTCTCTCTCTCTCTCTCTCTCTCTCTCTTTCTCTCTCTATCACCCAGGAGCCGTCTCTGCCCCCCTGCCACCCTCCACCCCCTTCTCTCCCTGTCTCCAATGCTGTCTCTCTTTCGGGACCTTGTAAACAGCTTAAAATAAAGCGTTTACAAGCCTGGGGGTGGGGGGTGGGGTGAGGACTGGCAGTCATCACAGGGGCAGTGAGGCCAGGGCTCAGAGTGGGGTCCAGCCCAGCCCCCACCGCAGATTTCACAGCCCCGAGGAGGCTGAAGAGGGAGCCAGGCAGGCCTCTGCCCAGGGGGCGTCGGGCTGCATGACCTTTGCTCCTGGCACCTGCTGGGATCTGATTCCAGGACAAGTGGTGTGACAGACGCAGCCCTGGCAAAAATAGCCTGAGCCATGGCTGGCTCCCTGGACACCCGCTGCCCAGCCTCTGGAGGGACAGCCCAGCTCCCAGCCTCCTCCCTGCAGAGTCAGAGCTTGTAGCCCAGAGCAGGCAAGTGACCTGCCCAAAGTCAAGAGCAGGTGAAAGCAGAACTGGAGCAAAAACCCTGGCCTCTGCCTCCCACTAGCACCCTCCACGCACCGTGGCCTCCGCGGGGGCCCCAGGCTGCGCCAGGCCCGGGTTATAGAGAAACCTCGTCCTGGCCTCACCTCTCGGATCTTTTGTTTGTTTGTTTGTTTGTTTTTAATATATTTTATTGATTTTTTTTACAGAGAGGAAGAGAGAGGGATAGAGAGCTAGAAACATCGATGAGAGAGAAACATCCATCAGCTGCCTCCTGCACAGCCCCTACTGGGGATGTGCCCACAACCAAGATACATGTCCTTGACCGGAATCGAACCTGGGACCCTTGAGTCCTCAGGCCGACGCTCTATCCACTGAGCCAAACCGGTTTTGGTACTTCTAGGATCTTAACAGCCCTGTCTGCTGGACTGTCTCCACGATGCTCTCGCCAGGCCTCACAACAGCTCACACTCATCAGGCACTGAGCCCGTGCTGGACACTGTAGGCGCATTGACTCATTTGCTCTTCCCTGTCGCCCTAGAAGGCAGCGGCTCCTGTGTGCATGCCCATTTCACAGATGAGCAGACTGAGGCACAGAGATAACCACTGACCCCGCACTCCCACGCTGACGGCAGCTCCACGTGGATAAGTCAGTGACTCCAGTCCAGGTGCTGGAGCATAGAAAGCAGCTGCTATCATTGGTGTGGGGCCACCAAGGGTCCCAAAGTCCCACCTCCCCCACGTAGGCAGGACCCACAATGACACCTTCCGAATTCCATTTCCATGGAACTGGGTGCAAGAGCTGGGACACACCCCGCCGCCAGCCCATCCTCCACAGGAAGTCTCTGCCCACTTTGAGCCTCAGCTTCCTCATCTGTCTAAGGGGAAGCTTTCCTTTAGTGATGGTTCCGAGGGGGCTGCTGGGGGAACTGGATGGGGCTCCAGAGCAGAGAAAAGCCGGGACACACATGTTCTAAAACTTGATTTCTTTTGACCAAGACACGGAAATCATTCTAAAAATGCAAAGAGTGGACAGAGTGTCACCCTGCGGACTGAGAGGTCCCAAATTCGATTCTGGCCAAGGGCACATGCCTGGGCTGCAGGCTCGATCCCCAGTGGGGGACATGCAGGAGGCAGCACATCGATGATTCTCTCTCTTCATTGATGTTTCTATCTCTCTCTCCTTCTCCCTTCCTCTCTGAAATAAATAAAGAAATATATTTTTATTAAAAAAATAAATAAAAATAAAAATGCAAAGAGCATTGCAAGAGGCCCCGGGGTTCTCCTGTTCACCCAAAGGGGGCTGGCCAAGGATGGGAGAGCAGGGCCCCCCCAGAAAGGCTGGCCCGGAGAATGGCCGCCCTGGCGCTGGGATAATTATGTCCCGGGCTCTCCTGCCAGACGGGACAGGTGCGGGGAGGAGGCAGCGGCAGAGGGGGGCCAGCTGGGCTGCCTGCCAGGCCAGGGGCTGGGAGCGGGAGGGGAGAGAGCCGTTTCCAGAGGGAGATGCAGGGTGGTGACATCAGGCGATGAGAGTGGACCAATCAGCCACAAGGGCAGAGAGCCCAGGACTGCAGCCACCTCCCCCATCTGCTGTCCCCTTTGTCCCCACCTGCTCTTACCACCTGCCCCCCTGGCCTGCCCTGCTCTCTCCCTTCCTCCCAGGAATCCTGGGACCTGGTGACTGGTCCCACTGCCTCCCCCAGCACCCTTCCCACCCACACACGCCCCACCCTCTCTGCCTTCCTTCCTCCCCTTACAGGCCCCCCTGCCCCAGGGCCCCAGCAGTCAGGCAACTCTGGGTTCCAGGCCAATGGGGTGACCTGGGGTACCTGCAGCCAGACAGGCATGATCCTAATCTGCCCGCCCTCTAAGCTGGTGGCTTTGGGCAGGTGACCTTACAGCTCCGGGCTGCAGGCCCCTTACCTCTAAAGTGGAAAGAGCCAAAACCAGTTTGGCTCAGTGGATAGAGCATCAGCCTGCAGACTGAAGGGTCCCAGGTTCGATTCCAGTTAAGGGCATGTACCTTGGTTGTGGGCATGTATCCAGTGGGAGGTGTGCAGGAGGCAGCTGATTAATGTTTCTCTCTCATCAATGTTTCTAGCTCTCTATCTCTTTCCCTTCCTCTCTGTGAAAAATTAATAAAATATATTTAAAAAATGAAATAAAATAAAATAAAGTGGAAAGAACACCTTCTTGCTGCAAAGGATGAGGATGAGCTTCAAAAGGAGCTGCCCCTACTGTGAGATTCCAGCTGCAGAAATGTCTTAAAGAGGCAAGTCCACAAGGTCGAAAGCCCACTCGTGGGTGCCGAGGATAGCAGGGAGTGGGGGTGGGGGTGGAGGGGTAACAGGGTTTCTTTTGGGGTGATGTTTCCAAAAGGGATTATGGTCATGGTTGCTCAATTCTGACCATACTAAAATGAAAACCACTGCCCTAGCCGGTTTGGCTCAGTGGATAGAATGTTGGCCTATGGACCGAAGGGTCCTGGGTTCAATTCCGGTCAAGGGCAGGTACCTAGGTTGTAGGCTCCTCCCCAGCCTGAGCCAGGCACGTGCAGGAGGCAACCAATTAATGTGTTTCTCCCACATCGATATTTCTCTCTGTCTGTCTCTCTCTCTTTTTCACTCCCTCTAAAAATCAATGGGAAAACACCCTTGGGTGAGGATTTAAAAAAAAAAAAATTGAACCAGTAAATTGTGCTCTTTAATTATTTATTTTTTGCTAGCTAAACTTTTTAAAAGGCGCACTTTAAACCGGTGCCTTGTATAAGAATGCGAGTTCTGTCTCCAGAGAGGCTGGTCATAAGAGAAGGTGCCCGGTGGGTGGCTGGCTGGCACAGGCGGGCGCTCAGGGCACCAGCACCGGCCCCGTTGGCCGCTTCGCCGCCTGGCCGTGTCCTGGGCATGGGCTGCGGTTCGCTGGCCAGAACATGAGCTCTTTTCCGGAGGGTGGAGCTGAGACTGAGATCATCTCACCCTGAAGGTCAGATGAGATGAACTTGGAAGGATAGGAAGGGGGGGGGCACCCTTACCTCAGAAGGAGGCCACAGAGCCAGGGTGATACGGGCAGACCGGGGACTCCACTGCCAGCATTGAATCCCGCTCTGCCACTCAAGACTGGGGCCTCGGGGAAGTGACAGCCCCTGAAGAAATGAGGTGATGATGCCCCATCCCCCCTCATTGGGATACATTAGCTCATCTGCGCAAGACATGGGGAACAGGGTTTAGTGCACCCCGAATGCTGAGGGAATGAAGGCTCTTTCTACGGTCTGGTGGAGGGCGGGGAGGGGAGCTGAGTGAGGCCAGGGTCCCCGAATCCAGTCCTGCCCCCCTGTGAACAATGCCCGGTGGCTGAGCACCAGGCTTTGCCCAGCCAGCCCACACTCCCCTCTCCCCCTTTCCCAGCCATCCTGTGCCCTGAATGACATTAGAGATCCGGGCACCACACCCTCCTCTCGGTGTCCTCACGTGTCTGATGAGGGACCAGACCAAAGTCGGCACGTGGCCCCATGTCTTCACCCCACCGTCCGCCTTCTCGTCACTCAGAGGCAGGAGCCACCTTCCGGCGGTGTCTCCCCCTTAGGCCTGGCGGGTGCATGATGGGTGGGCTCACCTTGATGGGGTGGAGCTGGGCGGGCGGCATCGTTTCTCCCGCAATCAGGCAGCCCAGCCGTCCCTGCGTCCTCAGGAGAGGACAGCCACGAGCCCTGGCCTCGGTGGGCAGGACAAACCTCAAATGGCTCTGAGTTCCACCCCGAACCCAACACTGGAAGACCCTTACCACGCTCAGGCGGTGCTTGCAGACCTCTGGAGCATCAGGGAGCTCACTACTCACCCCGAAGCCATTCTATTCGCTTGGGGGCCATTCTATTCAACAAGTTGCACAATGCAGCAGGCTCTGCAATGACCGGGACCAAGTGGCACGGAGGCCAGTACAGTGTTACACTTTGCACCCTGGCAGTTCCCACCTCTTGTTAGCTCCAGGAGGCCCCTGAGAGTCTTAACCTCAGTCCCTTCATCTGAGAGTGGCAGGCACAGCACCCACTTTGAAAAGACCCCAAGTCAACAAATGGAGACCTTGGTACACGTGACCAGGGTCTCACACCTAGGGAACGGGCGCTGACGTCACCCCAGTCTTCTCAGATGAAGTTTTTTGCTGGAGGCTAATGCAGCAGCTCCTAAATGCAAGAAGGTCATCAGAAGGTTGGTGGACCTTGAGCCTTCAACAAGGGCTGAAGATACATATTATTGCCTACTGCAGTGGTCAGCAAACCGCGGCTCTGGAGCCACATGCAGCTCGTGTTGACTAATGCAGCACATGCTAACTAATGAGTTTGCCGACCACTGTCCTAGTTCATAGGTCAAAGTTCAATTACTGAGCCACAGTGTTCCTCTTTTAAATGCTGAGGTCAGTCAAGTGAGCGGCAAACCGCAGCCCTATGGGAATGGACGGATGCATTTCCCCAAACCTGAAGATCTGCATCTATTATTGCCTATTACCAGACAGCTGAGGGCATTTTAATCTACACGTTATTGCCTCCTGCTGACCAAACAGCTGAATAGCTGAAGGCATTTCCTCCAACCTGACAACGCCCACTGAATACCAAACCTTACCTTTGATATGTATATCTACTTTGCTAAAGGGAAAAATGTGGAAATAGAAAGAGCCCTGGGTCCGGAGGTAGAGAGAATTTAGCTACTACAGCTAAGCTTCCTCTGGCTCCCCCATGGATTACAGATTTATTTACTTCTAGTCTCTTTATTAATTTGCACGCAGCACCTTCTCCAGATTCCTGAACCCGTCTAGATGCTGGGTGACACCCCTGCGTTAGTTTTTAGAGGCACAGAGAGCTGGAGGACCTTGCTTGAGGCCACACACTGTGTGTGTGACAGGTGGAGCCTGACCTGAACCACCTGCCTGTGCCCAGCCTGCACCTCTTTCCCGGGGCTCAGCTCTGCACACCCAGTTCCCTTCCTGCCACAGGGGAGCCCCTTTCACCTCCTTCTCTTAGAGGGCGAGGGGCTGGGGGTTTTGCAATGTTCCCTCTAGCTCTGCCCCATGTTGTTTCAGATCAGAGAACAGAGCTCCTGGGTCCTCCCTGGCCAGGCCAGCACCCTGGGCTCCAGGCCTCAGCAGTTTGGCTGAGGAACGCAGTGATGACAAGCTGACTAGAAACTGAGCTCTCTGATGCGTGTGTCTCCCCCCCCCCCCCCCCGAGACTGGGCTCCACTGGGAATGACTCGACAGAAGCTGCCCTCTCCCCAGTCCCATCCAGCTGGCACCACAGGGAGGGGCAGGCATCCTCCAGAGTTGCTGGCTCTGGTCACGAACCTGGCTGGCTCTCCCAGTCCTGCTGCTCACACCCTCCCGCACAACCCCCAGCTCTAAGGCGGCCCTTACAATACACATGGCCTTTGGAAAGGACCCTCTCCAGGTGCCCAGGGGGTTGGCAAGCGGGGCCTGGGACGGGACGAGGACCACCCAGGCATATGGCATAGCAGTGAAACCCATGGCCCAGATTGCCAGGGCGGAAGCCCAAGCTCTGGCAGAGACACACTGGGTGAGTGGTTTCACCTCCTCCCTGTGCCTAATTCTTCGCCCATAAAATGGGCTCGGGGGTAGAGGCCATCTCAGGTGGTTGCTCTTGGCACAGCATCCAGCACAGAGGCTGGGTTTGGTGAGCGGGAACTGTAAATATCATTCCCTGCCCACCTATTTATTTTATTTTTTAAAAAAATCTTTTTATTGATTTCAGATAGGAAGGGAGAGGGAGAGAGAGAGAGAAACATCAATGATGAGAGGGAATCATTGATCAGCTGCCTCCTGCATGCGCTTTACTGGGGATGGAGCCCAAACCCTGGCATGTGCCTTTGTCTGGAATCAAATCCGGGACCCTTCAGTCCACAGGCCGACACTCAATCTACTGAGCCAAACTGGCCAGGGCTAGCCACCTATTTATACAAATACTGAGTAAGCGCTGAATCCGTTTATCTAAGGCTTCATAATGAAGCACTCCATGCTTAGAACAGCCAGCATTATCACACACAGCGTCTGTGGGTCAGGAATTGGCGGTGGCATTGCTATGTCTGGCTCAGGAGGCCATAGTCAGGGTGTTGGTGGGGCCACAGTCATCTGAAGGCTGGACCGGGGCTGGAGGATCCACAGCCAAGGTGACCCCTCCCATGGAGGGCATCCTGGCTGCTGGTGGAGGCCTCAGTTCCTCACCACGTGGCCTCTCCGCCATCCCTCTTGTGCGCTAGGACTAGGCACTGTCCCCTGTGCTAGGACACCCTTCCTCCTGCCCTTCCCATGGTTGCTGGTTTCATCCTCGGGCCTCAATCCCAACGCCTCGTCCTGAAGCGGCCTTCACTGTTATATGGTGCCTTGTTTGCTTGCTTCGTAGATTGTGTCTCCTGGTGTTTCTTTTCTTTTTTTCTTTTTAAATATATTTTATTGATTTTTTTACAGAGAGGAAGGGAGAAGGAGAGAGAGTTAGAAGCATCCAAAGAGAAACATTCATCAGCCGCCTCCTGCACACCCACTACTGGGGATGGGTCCGCAACCAAGGTACATGCCCTTGACCGGAATCGAACCTGGGATTCTTGAGTCTGCAGGCTGACGCTCTATCCACTGAGCCAAACAGGTAAGGGTTCCTGGTGTTTCTTTGAGTTTGTGGTGTTATATTTTGCACGCACACACACACACACACACACACACACACAGAGTCATTCTCAACTATGATAGCAAGAACTGGGATTCTGCTTACGGTTTCCCCCGGAGTCATAGCAGTCTCGCCAGCCTCTGAGGCGGGTCTCCAGAGTTCCTGGCCTCCCCAGTCACACCTTTGGGCCGCCCCACTCCCACACTGAGCAGGGAACTGGGTCACCAGAAGGTATTGTGTAAGTGACGGAGTGTGACTTCCGTAAAAGACATGGCAGCTCCCGCCTTGCTTTCTTGGGGCGCTCGCTCTAGGGGAGCCAGGAGAAAAAGCAGGAGGAGCAGGAAGAGAAAACACACCCCCATCCTTTCCAGGCCCGACCACGTCTCCTCTTGCCAGAGGTCCAACCTAACGTTCCCTCCAGTCCTCTCCTGACCTCAGACACCACCCTAGGATAAGCCAACCCTAGGACAGCACTTACTACATGCATGAGGCTGGGGGGGCCTCATCAGCATCCCCCCATGACAGCACTGATATGATAGTGGTGACCATTTATGGAGTCCCCACTATATTACACACACACACACACACACACACACACACACACACACACACTGAAGCCCCACAATAATTGATCAAGATCAATATTATGGCTCTCGTTTTGTAGATGAGAATCTCAAGAACCAGAGAGGTTAAGTGATTTGCTCCAAGTCACACAGTTAGTAAGAGAGAGTTGGAATTTCACCGAAATAGCTAATATAAGGAAAGTGCTTACACCAGTGCCTGGCACACAGTAGGCGCTCAATGAATGCTAGCCTCTCTTTTTGCTAGTGTCATCAGCTCGATCCGTCTGGCTGCAGAGCCCATGTCGCCCTGGGGCCTCCCCGACTCATCCTGTCCAGGCTCCTGGTCTGTTTGTCCCACAGGGACGGGGACCTTGCTGAGCAGGAACCAGGCCTGGCTGGTCCGTGGGTCCTCAGCACCCCTCACAGTGTAGGTGGTCAGTGACGGCTCATTAAATCAATGAAGGCAATCTTATCAAGCTCCTGGAGGATAAGGACTGTGTTTGTGCCTAAGAATCATGGAGCTTCTCCAGCTATGTTTATCCCTAAGAATCATGGGACATCTCTAGCCAAGTTTGCCCCTAAGAATCATGGGATATCTCTAACCAAGTTTGCCCCTAAGAATCATGGGATATCTCTATGGGAGGAGTGGTCTCCTGTCCTCAGGTATCCCACCATAATCAGTTCTACCATCCACACCCTCCTCGGGCCTGGATTATAGACCCCCCCTAGGCCAAACCTGGAGCTACCTGTCCTGCCGCTCTGGTCCTCCGTGGCCCACCCACAGGTAACCTGGAGCTCCTGTGCCTGCCAGGAGCTGGGCGGGCACCGGCCTCCTGTCGTCCCAGCCTCGTCTCACTACACCCTCCACAGAGGCCCCAGAGGCTGGATGGGCTCGGGGCAAGCCTTACCTCTGTGCCAGTCCCTCTGCCACCTGGGCCTGCCCCTGACTGGCTGGGTGTGTCGTTCTCTGTCTGGGCCTCAGTTTCCTCAACAGAAAAATGAGGCTGGTCATGTTGCTTACTTGTAGCTCAGCCTCAGCCATTTGCTACAAGGAACCAGCTGGGTGGAGAATGAGGAAGTTCTGTTAACATCTCTCCCAAGGCCTCCGTGAGCCCTGGAGGCTCCCAAGGGTAAGTGGCATGTCTCCTAACGGCCACTAGGTGGCGCCAGCAGGTCACCCGTCTCCCTGAAGGCTGCTCTCAGGAAGAATTCCACCCTGGAATTAGACCCTCAGGACAACAGCCTCCCAGGACAGACAGGCCCGCTGGCAGAGGCAGAGCGCCAGAGTTAAGGACAGGTTTTAGGGCCAGGCAGCCTTGAACTTGGAGGTTTCATGCCAGGCCCTCCTCTTAGTGAGTGTCCTGGGTCTCTGCGTGGCCATGAACTCCCCAGGCGACCTGTACATGTCATATAACCCAAGACTTAGGTCCTTCGTCTGTGAAACAGGATAAATAACACGTCTCTTCTCCAAGGCCTCCGGAGACCCAGAGACACTGGGCATATAACTGTCCCTCCTGCGTCCTGGCCGAGCGAGGCTCCCCGTCTCCCCGAGGAAGGCCCGTGGGCAGGACGCCCAGAGATCTGGGTCTGCACTTGGCAAGTTCCATCACGGGTCCTCCGTTGGCCTCAAACAGCCTTGGGAGACTGGGAATGTCATGGAAAAATAAGGGCTTGGGAATCAGACGGACTTGGGTGTGAATCCCGCCCACTCCTGCTCTTCCCAGCTGCGTGACCTTGGGCCTCGCCGGGCCTCAGTGGCAATTAACTAATTGTTTGTGATTATTTGTTCTAAGACTGTCTTCTTGGCTCTGGTGTAACTTGCAGGAGAGCCTGGGTTGTGTCTATATAACTTCCCCTGCATAAACTCAACACCCAGCTCAGTGTCCAGCACGTAGTAAGTCCTCAATAAACAAGTTCTTCATCTCCTTCTTCAAATATATTTGTATTGATGTCAGAGAGGAAGGGAGAGGGAAAGGGACAGACATAGAAATATCAATGATGAGAGAGAATCATTGCCTGGCTGCCTCCTGCACGCCCCACCTTGGGGATCGAGCCCACAACCCAGCATGTGCCCTGAGACCTCCTGGTTCATAGGTCGATGCTCAACCACTGAGCCACACCAGCAGGGCAAGGGTTATTATTCTTATCATTGTAGTTACCATATGTAGTCACTCAACAGTTGTAGCAAGCGCTGTGTTCAGAGCTTTTCCTGCCTCATCTCGAACAATCCTCAGTTGTTATCTCTATTGTACAGGAGAGGAAACAGGCCCAGAGAGGTTAGGTCCCTGCCCAAGGTCAAACAGCTGCGGCGAATCGGAAGCTGGGATTTGACACGAGGTCCGGACAGATGCAGTGAGTTGAACAACGGCCCTCCCGAGCTCTCCACATCCTAATCCCCAAATCACTGAAGCTGGCAGAGGGAACCTCGCAGGTGTGATTGCATGAGGATCTGAGATAGGAGCATTATCCAGGATTATCCGATGAGCCCCTTGTAATTGCCAGAATCCGTCTGAGAGGGAGGCGGGAGGGTCAGAGTGGAAGAAGCAGATGGGGCAGAGGAAGCAGAGGGAGAGAGCCGTGTGGTGCGGGGGAGGAGACAGCACCAGTTCTAGAAAAGGCAAGGAAAAGGCTTCTCCCCCCGGAACCCCCAAGAACCAGCCCACTGACCCCTTCCACCAGTGAGACTGGTTTTGGAGTTCTGGCCTCCCTCGCGGCGAGGTAGGAGATGAGGGTTGCTTTAGCAAGCGTGTGGTAATTTGCGGCAGCAGCGATAGGACGCTATATGCAGGCGAAGGAGGTAGTGATCAGAAGCAGCGGGCATGCAGCAGGCATGCAGCGGGCATGCAGCCAGAGCTCACTGGGCCTCTTTCCTTCCCAGCCCTCGGCCTCGTTCCTCTTCCAGGCATGACAGAATAGCAGAGGACAGGATGTCCGGGACCTCCCAGCTCAGCCAGGCCACCTCACCCGCCTGGAGCCCGGGCCAGAGTGAGGGGACCATTGGCCCCCACCCCACAGAGGTGAGGGCAGGATGGAGCTGCTTCCAGGCAGGTCCTGGGGCTGCTTGCTCAGGTCTTCTGATCCCGGCGCTGGGCCACTGGGGACCGTTCCGGTCCAGTCCGAATCCACTTCCTAGGTGAGGACACTGAGACTAGGAAAATTGCAACCCCAGCCCTGAGCTCTCAGGATGTGTTTGCCCCGAACCCAACCCCCTCCCCCACCCCAGTCCTCCTCTTCGCAAGGCCCTCCCCTCCCCCTCGGGAGCGCCTCCTCCATGTTTATCCCAAGCAGCGGACCAGCGGGGTCTGGGAAAGCCGCTGGGGAGCAGCCCAGCTGTGGCGCAGGGACTAAAGAGCAGCTCCTCGGTGGCCTCCAGCCTGGGAACACAGAGGCCTTCCTGTCCCCGCCCCCTGCTCCTCCCGCAGCCCAGTCCCCTTGGCAGTGAGAAGTCCCCTCCAGGCAGGGCAGCTGGGAGGAAAGAAGGGACTTGATCTCCGATCCCGAGCTAATGAGTGGCATTATCCTGGATTATCCCAACCCAGTGGTCGGCAAACTCATTCGTCCACAGAGCCAAAGATCAACAGGACAACCACTGAAATGTCTTTGGAGAGCCAGATTTTTTTAAAAATATATTTTATTGATTTTTTTACAGAGAGGAAGAGAGAGGGATAGAGAGTTAGAAACACCGATGAGAGAGAATCATCGATCAGCTGCCTCTTGCACACCCTGCACTGGGATGTGCCCACAGCCAAGGTACATGCCCTTGACCGGAATTGAATTTGGGACCTTTCAGTCTGCAGGCCGATGCTCTATCCACTGAGCCAAACCGGTTTCGGCTGAAGAGCCAGATTTTTTAAACTTAAACTTCTTCTGACGCCATTTCTTCAACATAGACTCGCCCAGGCCATGGTATTTTGTGGAAGAGCCACACGCAAGGGGCCAAAGAGCCGCATGTGGCTCGAGAGCCGTGGTTTGCCAACCATGGCCCCTAAACCAAGCCTGGGGCCCTGGGCTTGTCTGGGTGGGCACAGACTCTCCCCACCCAGGCTTGTGGGGGCGTGGGGGGCGCCATAAGGCAGGCACAGTGGTTACATAAAGCACTCACACCCACCAGCGTCCTCCATCCTTCCAACAGCACTGCAAAGGCAGGGCTGCCGCTGTCCCATTTCACAGATGGAGACACCAAGACTCAGAGAGAGGAAGGGACTCGCCCAAAGGCAGGGTCTCATGGTGGCAGCACTGAGATTGCTAACTCCATGAGCTCTCATGGGGTGACCCTGGACTGGACTCTGGCTGGGCTGGTCCCAGTTTTGCTGTGGGATGTGAGCAGACTCCCCCTCCGAGTGTCTGCTCTCTTCTCTGTAAACTGGGAGCTAATGGCCTTGTCTGCCTTGTGCGGGTGCCCTGTGACTGGCACACAGGTAAACATTCCTTAATTGCTTCCCTTCATGATCACTCTGCAGTTACTGAATAACCACAGATAATTCTGTGCAGCGCTGTGTGCCAGGACTGATTAAAAAAAAAACACACACACACACACACACAAAATTCAGCTCAGAAAACTTGAGGATCTAATTGGCCTTATTAAATGATTTATGAATCAGGCAGCATCTCACCTAGCAAGAACTCGGAGGAGTTGTACAAAATGGAGGGTTTTTATAGAAAAGAGAGTGGGACAAGGAGGACATTAGCCAAAACAAAGGAACAAAACAAGTTCATGATAGGAAAGTAAAAGTTCAGGGGGACAATGGCTTCTCATTGGCTGGGCTGCAGCGTTTTTCATTGGCTGGGCTTGTTGCCGGCGAGAAGAAAGTCTTCCTTCCTCCTGCAGGGGTAGTAAGTAGGTGCAGCTTCTTCCTGTTTGGGGGAATTGGTGATGAGCAATGACAGAGGTCCCTGCCCTGGGAATGGACATTCTGTTTCAGGGGAAGACAGCTGATAAGCAAAACAGAGAGTGTGTCAGACAGGAGGGAGTGCTGGGGTGACAGGCAATGCTGGGGTGCGGGGCAAAGGGTGCGATCGAAGCAGGCCATGCAGGGCCTGAGGGGCGTGGCCACCTGGTCCTCTGGAGGGAGGGGTGTGCCAGGCAGAGCGAGATGGGGGCTGCGGGCAAGTTGAAGCCACACTGAGACCTCAGTGAGGCCCCGGTGGAGCAAGTGATGGGCAGAGGCAGGAGGGCCTGGTGTGTTTGTTTGAAGCAGCGCCCAAGGTCAAGGTGGCTCCTGGGTCGACTTTGGCTTTCACTTGAGTGACTGGGGGGAGCTCTGCCCAGGTGTCCTCATTATCCACTGCACCCTCGGAGCCCAGCCCCTCCCCTGACCCCACCCCTGCATAGGATGCTCCTGGAAATCTGTGAGCTCCTAAGGTGTCAACACTCAACGTGACCTTGGAGGTGATCTGACGTCAGTGACAGTGAGGAAAGGAGGCTTGGCAAAGGGAAGGGGCTCGCCCACGGCCACTGGACACATCAGGGGCCGTCAGCACGCAGCCAGGGCCCCCCCTCGGGCAGGTCCCTCCTGTACGGAGCTGCGGTGAAGAGACATTGTGTTCTTCCAGCTCCAGCCACGGAGTCCCCGGGGGCATATTCTGGTATGCCTTTGCCAAGGCCTCTCAGCTCAGGGTCCCTTCTAGGCTGTGCAGTTCCCGCCAAGTCTGGTGGACGCTGTGCCCTCCTGAGGCAGCCCTCCCACTGCAGCCCTCCCACTGCCCTTGGCATTGAGGACTGTGTGCATCTGCGGACCAGGCCCTGAGCATGCCTTCCTCCCAGTCAGCTCCCTCCGCAGGCTTCCACCCAACCATGGCCCACAGGACATGATCAGCTAGCTCACTGCCCACTCCAGGGCCCCGACCTCTCTCTCTTCCCCATCCTGTGCCTATCAGAGCCGGTTCTGCAGCTGCCACCACCAGCTCCCCAGCTTCAGTTCAAGGGGAAGGAGCATTGGCCATCCATCCACTCTCTGGTCTTCCATCTTCCCCCCACCCCATCTCCTGCTCCCTGGTTCATTCATTCATCTTTTCACCCTTCTACCCAATTACCCCATCCATCCACCCATCCATCATCCATCCACTGATCTGAACAGCCCCAGTCTCTGTCTGATTACTACTGGTCCGTCTTCTCATCCGTCCATCCATCCATCCCTTCGTCCGTCCATCCGTCTGTCCGTCCATCCATTACATTCTCTCATTCACCTACTGTTTTCCCCAAGCCTATCTTTCTACCTATCCCCTGCTCTGCCTCTGCATCCATCCATCCATCTATCCTCTTACAAATTTCCCCACCCATCCATCCACTCACCACTGCCCTCCCATCCCTCCATTCATCTCCCCATCCCACTTCCCAGCCTGTGTATGGGCCCACCCACCGTTCCTGCCGCATGCCTAGGAGTGCGTATCCTGTGTGCTCAGCACTGTGACAGCAACGTTCAGAGTGGCAGCTGCCACTCACTGGCACTATGCCTACGTTCTCATGGACCCCTCACAGCAGCCTCTCCCGGTTTGACAAAGGAGGGGACGGTGCTGGCAGCCTCCATTAAAAAAGGTCAAATGGCCCCATTCTAACAGCAGCTGTACAAGGCAGAGTCTGTTGCCATTTTTGCAAACATGAAAGCTGGGACATGTGGTTGCCCAGAGTCAGAGCACTAACAAGTGGCAGCTCTCTCCTGGCCGCCACCCCTGAGCTCTGGCCTTGCAGCGAGAGACCTGATGTCGCTCCCAGGGGCCACCCGAGTCGGGCGGGCCCTGCGGGATTCCTCCTGTCCTCCTCTGTCTCTCCCTCTGCCTCCTCCTCAGGAAGCGCCACGGGGCCCAGGAGCAGAGCTGGGCCAGGGCAGCTCTGAGTACCAGGCCTTGTATTGGGCGTGGCCCAGGGCAGACCCACTCCTGACTCCGTGTCACTCACGCACCACGTACAGCCTTTGCCGAGGACGAACTACACAAGGACACGGCCCTGGGGACTCGTGTCTTGCAGTGGCCTTGGGGCCAGCCGGCACACAGCCGGAGAAGATGCTCCCCAAAGAGAGGAGACCCCTGCCTGCCGCCGGCTTGTTGTGGGACCCTGACATTTCCCTCAGTTTTCCCATCTGCCCAATGGGCTGGTGAGAACCACCTCAGACCATCAAATGAAGTCAAGGACATGAATACACTCAACGTGCCCTCTCCTCTCCCTTCCTAGTGTGCAAATAACAGGGCTGGGCTTGAGCAGGGGTCCCCAAGATGGGCGTGGGGCGGGCTCCCGGAGCAGGTACCCCTGGAGCTGTGTGCTGTGCATGGTGCATCTTCTCCCAGGGGGATCTGTATCTTTCATCGGATTCTCGGCAGCTCCATGGAGTCGCTGCTGTGGATAATGGTTATTTATCAAGTGCTGACGCTGAGCCAGGGCAGTGTTAGGTGTCTAATATCTCACTTAATCCTCGGGAGACAGTAGACCTAGACCGGAAGAGTGGTCTAGCTCAGGGACCCCGAGCCTCATTGTCTGGGATCAAATCCCAGCTCCACTGCTTCCCAGCTGTGTGGCTTTGGGCAAGTTTCTGAACCACCCTGTGCCTCGGTTTCCTCAAATCTAAGTCAGGTGATAAAAATATGCGCTTGATGAGATTACTGGAGGAGCAGATCTCAGCACAGAGCAGGGACCCATGCCTGTCACTGAGTAGATGAGGAACAGAGGGAGGCTCAGAGATGTCAAGGGACTTGTCTGGAGTCAGCCAGCTGGGCTGCAGGCGGTCTGACATTGGAGCCCTGCCAGGTAATGGATATGCTCACCTTCTGCCTGTTCTTGAAAGGACCCTGCCCTCCCCCAGGCCTGGCCTGATTCAGACACACAGGGCTTTATATTTGATTGACAAGCGAGGGAGCGGGCCTGGCTGGTCTCCAAGGTTTCTTGCCATTTCTGATGATGGAAGCTTCTCTGGGGAAGCCCCTTGTTTGGGGGCTGATGTCCTAGCAGGTCGACAGGCCTCTGGAGGAAACTGGGGAAAGCGGGGGATGAGAGAGAATGAGAGGGGAGGAGAAGAGAGAGAATGAGGGAGAGAGAATCGAGAGAGAGAGAGAGAGGGAGGGAGAGAGAGAGAAAGAGAATAAGGGAGAGAATGAGGAAGAGAGAGAATTAGGGAGAGCAAAAGAGAATGAGAAGAAGGGAGAATAAAAGAATGAGAGAGGACGAGGGAGAGAGAACGAGGGGGAGTGAGAGAGAGTGCTCGAGCACGTGAGTGCACCTGAGCACGTGTGTCCTGTTTCCACCCACGGAGTGCAGCTCCCGGCTCCCCGCACGGCCTCCCGGGCGGCGTGCCCCCGCAGGCTCACTCCCGGGCCATGTGACACGCCAGGTGGCAGGTGGCAGGTGTCGTGGGAGGGAGGAGGGGACGAGCTCCCCGCTGACTGACAGCTTTCCCTCCGGGGTAGGGAGCTCCCGGGGCGGCAGCCCCGGCCCCACGTGGCCGTTCACAGACTCGAAATTGGAGATGTGCTCTGCCGGGCTGCTTCCTGGCTGTGTGTGACCTGGGCAAGCCTCTGCACAGCTCAGGGCCTGGCTTTGCCCATCCATAACAGGAGACAACTGTCCCTCCCCACGGGGCTGTGGTGAGAGAAGGAGAAGGGGCACGTGTGCACTACACCCAGCTCCCAAGAGACCCAGGAGAGTCCCTTCCTTCCCCCCTGGCCCTTTGGAGGAAGAGAGGGCCTCCTGGCAGGAGACGGAGTGGCACCCGCTGGCATCTTGTCGTGGGACAGGAGGTCAGCGGAGGTGATGGGTGGAGGCCGGCGGAGGCTGGAGCGGCCTGTGTGGGAGAGAAAGCCGCAGGTTTTGACACCAGGAAAGTGGCTCAGGATGCTCTGTCCCTTGCAGAGCCGAGGGCAGGAGCCTCCTCTGCGTCCGTCCTCAGCCTCCTTTGCACAACGGCGTCTCCAGGGACTCCACCAGCTTCACCACCTGTGGGCTGGGTGGGTACCTCGAGGCCTACTGGTCTGGGATCTGCCGGGCAAGGCCAGGGGTGAGGCAGTGGCAGTGGGGGGGGGGGGGGACCTTCTCCTACCCTGCATGTTTGCTCATTTGCTCACTCCTCCAACAAATGCCTCTTGTGCACCTATTATGTGCCAGGTGCTAGGTGCCGGAGGCAGAGCAATGATGAAGGTCGTACCCTGGGAAGCTGATATTTGGAGGAGAGGGGTAGCCAGGCTCCATGTAACAAGTAGTACCTCGCGCTGTGAGGGAAATGAAGCAGAAGGAAGAGGAACGGAGAAGGCCTCTTGGAGGGCAGAGTGGGGAGGAGGGGCAATAGCATTTGAACAGGAGCCTGAGAGAAGTCAGCTGGGGCCCTGTGAGCCCGGGGGCAAGTGCATTCTGGGAGAGGGTGTGGCAAATGAAACCCTGAGGCTGTCTCAGGAAGCCAGCCAGAGGGTCCTGGGGTCTGAGTGCATTGTGGGTCATTGGGGGAGGGGATGAGGGAGGAGCGGATGGGATCAGAGAGAGAAAGGCGGAGGTGATATGGAAGCTGGTTAGGGATCCTGGGCTCGGGGAGCTGGGGAGGAGGCCCCAAGCCCAGCCTTGCCTTGCTGGGCTGGGAAGAGGGAGCATTCTTTGGGATCCCTCCCCCCGGGACCTCTGCCCCCACAGGCAGCAAGCCACTTGGACTTAGCAGATGGACAAGAA
The DNA here is from genome assembly GCA_963693515.1 of Pipistrellus nathusii. NCBI lineage: Eukaryota > Metazoa > Chordata > Mammalia > Chiroptera > Vespertilionidae > Pipistrellus > Pipistrellus nathusii. The sequence goes on along the minus strand of OY882860.1, from coordinate 182,541,157 downwards.
CACACTCTGGACAATCTGGGTTCGCCCGGGAGCCTTAGAACAATAGGAGGTCATCTGGTCCAGCCGGGTCTGTTTACACAAGCCCACGCTGCAGATAAGGAAACTGAGGCTCGGAGAGGAGAAGGGACTTCCTTGGGGACACCAGCCCCAGGCTAGCCTGAATCCCGAGGCTGGCTCTCCCCACGTTCACCAACTACAACCCTCTTTCAGGATGTTGTTTGTGAAAATTAGTCTCAGTGAAGACAGCTAAAAAGCCTGGCTTGGGGATGTTTCTAGCTGCCTGTGAGCCAGATAAAAGGCTCTGTTGCTGCCAAAATGCTCTTCTTGTGTATGCTACAAGCATCCGTCAATTTCAGAAATTATCCGGCCTCGCTAACTAGAAATGACAGCTGCTTTTTGAATTTGAGATGAAGAGGGAGTTTTTTGGTGGTGTTGATGGTGGTTTACTCATTTCAGATGCTCTTCCTGCCCTGTGTGTAATATCCCGAATTTTCAAGGAGGCAGGGATGTTTCTTTTTCATCTCCGCAGCCCTGGCAGAGCAGCTGCCCCGCTAGCATTTACTGAACAGGAGGCTGTTCCTACGTGGCAGCTCAGGAACTCACGGTGGTGTGATTGTGTTCATATGTAGGTTGGTGGGCATATAGTGGATTTGTTAAACGAATAAAATAATAACCTAACAAACAATAGAACAGATGAATGAAAGAATTTGGATTTAAAAAAAAAAAAAAAAAGCATGTCTTGCCCTAGTTGGTTTGGCTTAGTAGATAGAGCATTGGACTGTGGACTGAAGGGCCCCAGGTTCGATCCAGTCAAGGGCACATGCCCGGGTTGTGGGCTCGATCCCCAGTAAGGGGGTGTAGAAGGCAGCCAATCAATGATTGTCTCTCATCATTGAATCTCTCTCTCTCTCTCTCTCTCTCTCTCTCTCTCTCTCTCTCTCTTTCTCTCTCTCTCCCTCTCTCCCTCTGTGAAATCAATTAAAAAATAAATAAATAAATAAAAATTTAAAAAAGCATATCTTCAAGTTCCATGTAGTCAGGATCCACCAGTTTGAGACCTCTGCAGTCGGTGAAGAGGAGGAGAAATTTTAGGGGAGGACCACAAGGGAGGAAACAGCCAGAAGGTTGATAAAAAAAAAAATTCCAAACCTGGGTTCCTTCCTTCAGAGATAAGAGCCAGTCACACAATACCAGAAGGGACCTGCATCGGTCAGTTTTCAGCAGGTTATGCTGCATAACAAGCAACCCCAAATCTCAATTTCTTACAGCAATGGCTCACAGTGGTGAGTACATAAAACCCAGCTCATTCTTGTATTATTATTCATTAATTACTGTCTTATTTACTTGTGTTACCACTGCACACCTACTTTTGCTCACTCCCTTATTTCTCACTCGCATTGCATGTCTGGGGCAAGGGCCCAGATGCTGTGGCTGTGGGCCAGGCTGTGACCATGGTCACGTTGGCTCCACATGTCTCTCCTTCCGCTACCCGGGATAAGCAGGCAGCTCTTATCTGGGATGTTATGTTCTCAGAGCAGGGTCAGGAGGCGTGCACGAGGGACGAGGGGAACGTGCAAGGCCTCAGAAGGCCTCCACTGGAAACTGTCGCACTGTCACTTAGGCCCACATTTGGGAAATGTGTCAAGTCACGTGGCCAAGCTGGGCAGGGCTGGTGATAAAAGTTTGCTAAAACAACAAAAACAATATAATTAATTATTGGGATGTAGGGAACCAGGGGTCCAGTAGGTTTTAAATTGTTCTCAGAAGCACCTGTTGGGTACAAATGAACAGGCTCCAAGACCTCCACCTTAAGCAACAACACCTCCACTCACCTGTCAGGTTCCCACATAAATTTTTATTTGAAAGCTGCTTTAAAAACATGGGAGGCCCTAGCCAGTTTGGTTCAGTGGTTGGAGCATCGGCCTGAGGACTGAAGGGTTGCAGATTCGACCCCCGGCCCCAGTCTGGTGCGTGCAGAAGGCAGCCAGTCAATGACATGTCTCTCTCATATCAATGTTTCTCTCTCTCTCTCTCTCTCTCTCTCTCTCTCTCTCTCTCTCTCTCTCCTCCTTCCTTCCACTCTCTCTAAAATCAGTGGGAAAAAGATTCTGGGATGAGGATTAACAAAAATAAATAAAAAGGGGGGAGGGGCCTTTAAAAAAATTACCGGTCTAATACAAGTCACCCATGTTAGAAAGAGGGAGGCTGAGACCTCCAAAAGAGACATGAGGGAAGCTGAGAAGGAGTGGCAGAGCTAGGACACACCCAGCAAGATCAGTATGTATTCACATGTTCATTCAACAAACAACCCAACCCTAACCGTAACCTAAACCCTAACCCTAACCCTAATCCAAACCCTAAAACTCCAGGCCAAACTTTGGCCGTCACAGCATCCCTCCTCATTCTGTTCATACCTTGATAACTTACTTTGTGCCTAATTCACTCATTCTTTCAACAAGTGTTTTCTGAGGGCCTACAATCCTCAGGGATATGATACAAGCACTGGGGATATAAACCAAATGAACAAAACCAATTGTCTGACCCCCTGGAATGTGCATTCTAGGGGAGACACAGATGATAAATAATAAACGACACGTATGCAAAGCGTGGCCAGTGCTATGCAGGACCGAAGCAGAGGGAGGGGCTGGGGGCAAAGCAGAAGGCCCAATAGGAGTGTGGAGGGGCAGAGGCGGAGGTTTCCATCAGGGGAGAGGGCTGATCCTCCAGGTCGTCTGAGCACTGACCCTGTGCCAGGCAGGGAGACCTCAGAAGGGGCTCTTGCCACTGTCTTCGGGGCAGCTGGGGGCTCCAAGGAGCCGGGGCCTGGTTTCAGTAGGTGGCCAAGAGAGTCCAATCTTGAGCCCTCTTCATGGAAGAGCTTCCTCATTTCAGTGTTACCTGGTATTCTCCTAACCTCAGCTGAACAGCCCCTCCCTGGGAAGCCTTCCCCAGGGTCCCCCACTCTGTACGCCCCCATTGTGTACCCCAATAGCCTTTCCTAGAGTTTCAGGGTTCTCTTTCCCTCTGGCTAATGGGTTGATGTCCGTCTGTCCTGACCCATGATGTGCTCTGTCAGGGCTCCTTTCACTAGGGGCTGAGCTGGGCTCACCACCGTCTCCCCCATCCCAGAGACATATCCCAGAGACATAGCCCAGAGACATAGCCCAGAGACATACCCCAGAGACACAGCCCAGAGACATACCCCAGAGACATAACCCAGAGACACAGCCCAGAGACACAGCCCAGAGACATACCCCAGAGACATACCCCAGAGACACAGCCCAGAGACACAGCCCAGAGACATAGCCCAGAAACATAGCCCAGAGACATAGCCCAGGACACATAGTTTCCTGCCTCAGAGGGTCATGTCTGGTCTCTCCCAAGGAGTAGGACCCGATGGCTAGGAGCTGTCTTGAAACTGGGATCCTGGGTAGATTTCCCCCAATTCCTTTTATTGTGGCAAAACACATATGACATAAAATGCATAATTTTAATCGCTTGTGGGTGTATAGCTCTGTAGCATTAAGTAGGTTGATATCATTGTGTAACCGTCAGCACCTTCCGTCCCCAGAACTCTTTTCATCTTCCCAAACAGCCAGCCACACCCACTCAACAGTAGCTCCCCACCCCTGCCTCTCTGCCCTGGAACCACCATCTACTTTTGTCTGTGAACTTGACAACTCCAGAGGCCTCATATATGTGGAATCATACAGCAGTGTGTGTGTGTGTGTGTGTGTGTGTGTGTGTGTGTGTGTGTGAGAGAGAGAGAGAGAGGGAGAGAGAGAGAGAGAGAGAGAGGGGGGGGGGCTCTTTTCACTTAGCGCAATGTCCTCAAGATTCATCCACGTTGTAGCATGGGTCCGAATTTCCTTCTTTTTTAAGGCTGAATGGGTCTGCCAGCTGCCACGTTTTGTGGACACACAAGCAGCCACAAAGGGGCTCACATGGCAAGGATTGGGGCTTCCAGATGACCGGTGTCCGCTCTCCTCCCTGCGAGAGGGGCGCCTTGATTGTCCTTACCCACTGACTGTGTGAGGTGACAATGTCGGTGTTTTAAGCTGCTCTGCTTTGAGGCAATTTGTTACGCAGCAATGGATGCGATGTAATCGCCACCTTATCCGGCCAGCTTTGGCGGCCGCTGGCCTTTGGCTGCTTCTCAAAGTCCATCCGTCTCCAAAGAATGCAGACCGCCCTCGCGGTGGCTTTGGAAAGAGGTGTCATCCAGGCGGATTAACAGGCAGGGAGCTCGGAGTTGACGATGACACTGTGGGGATGGAAGGGCTGCTGGGACAAAGGGGGAGCAGTGGGTGCTAGGGGAAGACTTGGCTGGAGTCAGGCCTCTGTGCTGGCTGGCCACAGGATCCTCACAGGTGGCTGGTCTCCCCTCTCCCAGGCCTTAGGTTCATGTCGGTCTAATAGACTTGGCTGACAGCTCCCTTGTGAGCTTAACAGTCTGTTTCGACAGCAGCTAGAAGGATCTTTTAAATTGCAAATTCAACACCTCTCCGAGCCTTGCAGGGCCTGGGTAGAGGCGCACAGCAGGCTGCACTGCACCTCCCCCTGCGTGTCCTGGACCAACCCTGCGTGTCCTGGCCCGGCCCAGCTCCCAGACTCCCTCCCCAGCTTTATGGCCCTCCTGTCCTTCGGTTTCTGGAAGGTGCCTTGTTCCATCTGGGCGTGGCCCTGGGACCTGCCGCCGCCCCTGTGGGATCTTTCGCCCAGAATATGCCCCCTTCACCTGCTAACATCTCCGTAGCCTCAGACCGCAACTCGAATGGGAGTCCTCCCTGACGCCCTGGCCACTCCTCTTGGCTGTGACTGTGTGGTGCTTGTGTGACAAATGGACACGTGTCCGCCTCCCCACAAGCCGGGGAGAGGCACAGAGCAGGCCCCGCCTCATTCCAGGCCGTGTGCGCAGCCGGGTCGTGGCAGGCGCTTGAGTGCTTGTGTGGAAGGAAGGCATGAGCAGAGGGCCCAGCGCTGTGCAGACAGCAGCTTCCATGCCGTCCTGCCCCGAGTCAGCCCAGTGGGGACTGGGGGGGGGTGGGGGAGGGACTGAGTAAACCTTACAGGGGAACACTCCAGATTCCGATGGGTTCTGAGCGCTGGCTGAGCTCCGGCACTACCGATGCCTGATCACCACCACCACCACCACCCCAAGTTCTAACCTGCTTGGGATCGAGATAATTAGTTGTTCCCAGGAGAGTGCCTGGCCAGGGGCAGCCTGGGGCACTCGGAACCAGTGCCTGGCCAGGAGGCAACCTGGGGCCAGGCGGAGCCCTTCCGAACCTGGACACTGGAGACTCACTGCCCAGGACGGCGTATGCAGTGAGAAAGCCCCGAGGCTCTGCCATGCCGGACACTGTGGCCGGACTTCCCTTGATTATTGCCCGTACTCCTCAGAGGATGGTGCTTACCACCCCGATGGGCCCAAGCACGGAGCTGCCCTGCGTCCTATTCCCAAGCATCTGTGGGCAGAGCCAGGATTGTAGCCGCAGGTGGTCTGGCGCCAGCGTCCAGCGCTGGGCCACTCGCTCTACGCCAGACTGTCCTTATCCTAATGACTGCTTTCCCATCTGCACAGAGGCTGGTGGCGGCGGGGCGGCTGCCCACCTGGCGTCTCTATCCGTCTGTCCATTGCCCCAAGGATGTGCCCTGAGCCACTAGCAGGCGGCATGGAGCAGAGATCGACGGGTCTGGTGCCCATTCTGAGTTGGGCAACTCTTAGACCCTGAAAGTCACCCCCAGTGACAGAGCCCATTGTCAGCCTCGGGAAGAAGCTGGTCGCTATGGAAACCAAGGGACTCTCCAGCCAAGCCCCCGCAGGCATCAAGGAGGCCTCATCAGGGCTCTGCGTGGGGCTCTGCTGGGCAGCAGCCAAGGGGGCCCTGGCTAATTGGGCCCCCTGTCTGGCCTGGATGTCAGGTTAGCTCCCAGCAGCCACCTGTGCCAGCCCCCCCTGCTCCCACCCCCTCCCACCGTCCCCTCCCCTGTCCCCTTGCACCTACACAGGTGCTGCTGCCAGCCCTCCGTGGGAAGGCGCGCTGGCGGGGGAGGTCTGCGGGTGATTGACGTGTGGGGTTGAGTCTTTAATTAACATGTGCATCGTGTGCCAGTCAGAAGGGAAAGTTCACCGGGAAGCCAGGAGCATCACCCTCAGCATCCCTGCAAGCTCTTCCCGTGGGGACCGGGTCACCTTAACCGCTGAGGCCGCACCATCCGCTCCCCAGCCTGCGTCTGATCGTGGGGTCAGTGTGCAGGCCCGGCCGCGGGACCCACCGACAGCGCTGAGCTGACCCCCACGAGCATCGGGGCCGTGGTTCTCACCCCGGGCGCCCGTCCAAACACCTGGGCAGCTGTTTAAAAGCACCCAAGCTGCCAAAACCGGCTTGGCTCAGTGGACAGAGCGTCTGCCTGCGGACTGATGGGTCCCGGGTTCGATTCCCGTCAAGGGCATGTACCTTGGTTGCGGGCACATCCCCAATAGGGGGTGTGCAAGAGGCAGCTGATGGATGATTCTCTCTCATCAATGTTTCTAACTCTCTATCCCTCTCTCTTCCTCTCTCAATAATATATATATATATATATATATATATATATATTTTTTTTTTTTTTTAAAGCACCCATGCTTGGGCCTCGCCCCGTGTGATGATTAAAGTCTTGGAGAGTGGCACCGGGCCAGGGTACTGGGTAGAGCTCTGCTGGAGTGCAGCCGGAAAGAGAGCAAGCCCAACCGTCACGTCACCCCAAGGGGGAAACTGAGGCTCCAATAGGCGGCGGAACTGGCCCGGGCCTCTCCCTGTGGTAAGGAGCTCTGAGGCCAGTGAAGTGGAATGTGGGTATTCTGACACACACAGCTGTGAAGGTGGGGGCTGGGGAGGATCTGACTCAGAAAAGAGCAGTGGGGCCGAAACTAGTTTGGCTCAGTGGATAGAGCATCGGCCTGCAGACTAAAAGGTCCCAGGTTCGATTCTGGTCAAGGGCATGTACCTTGATTGCAGGCACATCCCCAGTATGGGGTGGGCAGGAGGCAGCTGATTGATGTTTCTCTCTCATCCCTCTCCCTTCTTCTCTGTAAAAAAAAAAAAAAAAAATTCAATAAAATATATATTTAAAAAAAAAAAAGAAAGAAAGAAAAGAAAAAGAAAGAAAAGAGCAGTGGGCGTTGCTGGGGAGACCCAGAGCCCAAGGGGAACGGGGCAGCGTTGAGCGAAGGTGACGCCATCGCTGACCCACCCAGGGGCTTGGGGCGCGGTGGGGAGGGGGCAGCAAACCCCGCTCTGCCTTTTAGAGCGTGTGGGAGGACGGTAAGGCCTTTCTGTAAAGGTGCAGCCGCAGCGGCGTCACCTGGGAGCGGGTGAGGAGGGATCTCGGGCCACTCCAGACCCCCGACTCAGACTCTGCATTTTAGCAAGTCTCCGGGGTGCGGGTGCAGGCTCACAGCCGGGGAACCCTGTGGTTAGACCCTGCGTGGGCACCAACACACTTGGGTTCTAGCTGCACGATGTCTCCATCTGTTGTGCCCGAGCCTTCAGATGTCACCGCGGAGGGGTCCAGAGACCGGGGCCAAGGGACCATGTGCCCACCGCCAAGGAGTGTCAGAGCGGCCGGAATGAGAGTGAGCTCCCGTCCAGCGCCTCTTCCTCCCCTGGGCCGCCCCCCTGCAGGCCCGGGGCCTGGGGGAGCTGCGGATAGAAGCAACTCTCCAGGGGCCTCCAAGTTCTTCTGCTGTTATGTCATCTTGTTCAGGAAGATTCATTGCTAGAAATCGCATGTCCCATCTGCAAAACTGGGGACTTGGTTTCGGTCCCATGTCTTCGTGTTCTAAAAAAATAACGAATATATCAAAACAAAGTTGGTGCCAAGGAAGAGAAGTCATTTGAACGAGAGGGAAAAGAATGATGTGTCTGCTTCCTCCTCCTCACTTGTTCTTGGCAGAGTGCGGTGCATGCCTGCGCCTGCTGTGCCTCTGCATGTGTGTGTGTGTGCAAGGGTGTGTCTTGCAAGCATGCACATTGTATGTGCATGTGTGTGAGGGTGTAACCGTGCATGTTTGTCGTGTGTGCATGTGTGTGCAAGCATCTGTATGCCTGTATGGCTGTAATTGCATGTGTCCCTTTGTGTGTGGTGGTATACATTTGTGTGCATGCTTGTGTTCTGCATGCACAAACGTGTGTTCATGTGTACGTACAAGTGTCTGTGTGTGCATGGGTGTGAACCAGTGTGTGTAAGCATGTGTTCATGTGCCTTGCGATATGCCTATGTGCATGTGGGTGCTCACGTGTACACAAGCGGATACATATGCCTATGTGTGCATGCATGCACGTTCCTGTGTGTGTTGCATGTGCATGTGTGTGCCTGCATGTGTGCACCTGAGCATACATGTGTCAGGCAGTGTAGAACATTGGGTGGCTTTGAGGCTACACTGGGAAGGGGAAAGGTTGGGAAGCCCCCAAAATCCCTGGCGTTCGAGGGTTTAGCATGCAGTTCGGCCCCAAGTGACCCACAGGCCCGGGCCTTGTCAGAGTTTATGTTTTTGTGAGGCTGACATGTCAGCAGGGGGCTGAGCTGTGAGGGAGCCTGGCTGGCCCCCGGGGACTCGCCGTTGCCTTCAGGAGAAGGGCCTCCGAGGAATTCCAGTTGCTGGTGCTAATCAGGGCAAGAAAGACGAAACCTCTGCAGCAGTGTTGGCTTTTCCTCTGAAACACGGAAGCGGGGGCTGGATTAAAGAGCAGAGTCTTGTTCGGCCCGGCTCAGCCGGCAGCTCCCGGTTTCCACCATATGTGGCTCCGGAGGGAGCCGGAGGGAGTCTGCCCGCCGCCCAGGGGGCCCGGAGCCAGCGCAGAGCCGGCAGGGAGAGCGGGCAGGCGGCGGGGGAGTAACCCCCTCCCGTTAGTATCCCAGGTCCTCGCTTTAGAGCCGCTATCCGCCCAAGACGGCAGCTTCACATTCACTCACACTTTGCTGGGGACAGTAGTTCCCAGGGGGGCATTTTTAAGGATCGTGTGTCTGGTGCCGGCTCAGGGACCAAAGGGTCTTGGGTTCAGTTCCCGGTCAAGGCCACGTGCCTTGGGTTGTAGGCTCCATCCCCTGTTGGGGCGCATGTGAGAAGCAACCAACCCATGTGCCTCTCTCGGGGGGGGGGGGGGGGGGGGGGGAGTTACTCTCTGCATCCTCTGCCCTTCCCTCCACTCCCTCTAAAAACAAATCAAAGGAAAAATATCCTCAGATGAGGATTAAAAACAAATAAATAAGATCCTGCGTCTGATCTCCTGTGACTGCCGAGGGTCCACCGTGAGTATAAGCATCCGGAAAAAATTGGGGCGAGTTGGGGGAAGTCAAACTTTAAAAACGCGTGAAATTATTAGCAATCATGGCTGAGTGGCTCATTGGTATTGCGAGCTGGTGACATGGCAGGCTCTGAGCTAAGACCTTTTGTGTGCCGTGTAATTACGTTTATTTTAAGTAGAATAATGCAATTCCCTACCTCCAGGAAGTCCTTCCTGCTAAAATTCTACCAGCCCTTCCGAGGCAGTGAAATTGCTACTTCCTCCGAGAAACCAGTCTCACCTCTCCCTGAATGAAGGCCCCTGTCCGTCCCTCCCGCCCTCAGGTTCCCTGAGCCCCTCGCCTCGGCACCCCCCTTACCCCCCTTACCCCCGCTCCAGCGCCCCCGCCCCCGGGGCCGGTTTGTGGGGTGGAAATAAAAGGCCCCGTGGCTTCTTCCTCTCTGTTGTCTCTGGCCATTCCGGTCCCCACCCCCCTGGGCTGCAGCCATCACCTCCGCTCCCTTCTCCTTTTGGATAAATGGATCCGGGCCTTTCTACTTCAGCTTTAATTTCTTGTAAAAATATCGGAGCGCGGAGAACACACTCTCTGGGGGACCGGCCTCTGTCCCCAGCAGGCAGCTCACCAGGACGCTGACAGCCCTGGAGGGAGGACACAGGCCCCCTGCAGCTCTGCGGGCTCAGACGCAGCCCTTCCTCCCCTACCCTCCCTCAACCCTCCCCCTGCCCTCCCCCTGCCCTCCCCCTGCCCTCCCCCTGCCCTCCCCCTGCCTTTCCCCTGCCTTCCCCCTGCCCTCCCCCTGCCCTCCCCACCCTCCCCCTGCCCTCCCCGTGCTCTTCCCACCCCGGCTCCGCCTTCCCCGTGGAGGTCAGCCAAGCCTCCCCTGCGCCCTGGAGCCCAGCCCTTCCCACAGCCTCCGTCATCGTCCCTTCCTTCTCTCCCTCCCAGCTTTCTCTTCTGGGTCTTTCTCAACAGCATCGCAGCGGGTCCCAGCCTCTCCGTCGCAAAGAATAATAGTGACACCGGCAACAGTCCCCCCTGAACGTCTCACCCCCCTAATTCGGCACCGCGTCTCTCTTCCACATTACAGCCATGCTTATGAAGAAGTTTAAAAAAAGAGGAAAAAGCCCGGCTGGTGTGGCTCAGTGGTGGAGCGTCGACCTATGAACCGAGAGGTCACCAGTTCTATTCACAGTCAGGGCATATGCCCAGGTTGGGAGCTCGATTCCTCAGTAAGGGGCGTGCAGGAGGCAGTCGATCAATGATTCTCATCATTGATGTCTCTCTCTCTCTCTTCCCTTTTCTCTCCCTCTAAAATCTATTTTAAAAACATTAAAAAAATAAATAAATAGAAAAGGGTACCCTTGCAGTTTGCAGGCCGCACCTTCAGCTGGGCTTCCTCCAGCATCTAGCCTAGGCCCTTCGGCCCTCCTTGGCAGTGTCTGACACGGGAGCCATCCCTTCCTTCTCCAACTGTCCTGTCCCCCAGCTCCCGCTGCCCACGCTTGGTTTTCCACCCACCTCTCCCTTCTTCCTTCTTCCTTCTCTGTCCTCTGCCTGGACTTGGGGTTTCCTCCAGGTCCCTTGTTCCCCCCCAGTCTGTCTAACTGTCATTCTCCTCGTGTCTGATTGGCCCTCAGATGTATCACTCAAGGCCGGACTCTCCTGAGCTTCAGACCCTCCCCTCCAGTCTCCTGCCGGTGCCCGGGGCACCTCAAACTCCCCAGGGTGCAAACTCAACTCGTCTTCCCCCCATTCTCCATCACACATGGCCTTCCAACAGCACCCTCTCCTCCTGGAGCCCTCATTTCGGTGCCTGGCACCACCACCCACCCAGCCGCCCAAATGCCAGTTCTGAGCCCCACCCTGGACTCTCCAGCCAGTGCAGCACCCACACCTGGGCTGGGACCCAGGCCTTCAGTGCTGCCCCCGGAACCGCCCTCTCCTCACCATCCCTGCACCGTGTCTCAGAAGAGGTTGGTTCACACCATCAGCTCCCACCTGGATAACGGAACCCCCTCCCACCTGCTCTCCTTGCCCCCTTTTGTGCCCCACCAACACATTTCCTGCAGCCAGAATGGGCTTATCCCTGCTCCATTCCATCCAAAAGACGGGAACGGCTGCAGCTGGAGTCGCCTGGAGCCTCCTGCCGGCCTGTGCCTGGCATTTGGGCTGGGCTCAGCGAGGACAGTTTTCGGAGCGCCACGGCCTGGCCTCTTCATGAAGATGGGCTTCACGGCCCCGCAGCTGGGATCTGAGGAGCATCCCGATTGGAGAGAACGGGAAAAGCAGCCGAGCTGGGTGGCCTTGTCCGAGCCGGCCCAGACCTCACTGAGCATCACACCTGCGCTCTCCATTGGTCCCGGCAGCCAGGAGCTCATCTGGCTCAAGGTGGTGTTGGGGGGGCGGGGGGGACATGGACCCCATCTCTTGGAGGGAGGTGAGACAAAGAATTGGGGAACCACATCTTAAAACCCCCCGTGACCACGAGTCAAGTGGTCAGCGTTTGCACCCCACGTGACACATTGCCAGGTGCTTTCGTGTACACCTCTGACGTGATCCTGAGATTGGGGTGAGGAGGCAGAGGTTCGGAGAACGTGCCCAGGGCTGGCTCCTCAGAGGCACCCAGCGGATCAAACCCCAAGCCCTTCAGTGCTCCAACCACTGAGCCACCAGCCAGGGCCCGAGGATTTTTCCCTGAGGCTGGCCGCCACCTGAAGTGCCTTGAGTATCCTCTGATGGGGGCTGCAGAGCAGAGCCTAAGTCAGGTTGCAGGTGAGGTCCTGGACCCACGGCAGGAGGCGACTGAGCAGAGACTGTCAGCCGGCCCTCCGGATGGCTCCCTGCTTTCTCCACAGTAATGAGTCCCCCTAGGGCCCCGGCCACCTAGCAGGGAGCTCCCTTTCCCAGCCATTCTCGCCGCGACGGTCACATGACTGAGCCTGTCAGGGGGAAGTGAGTGGAAGGGATGTGTCCAGGGCGCCGAAAGCAGCCCGATGCATCCTCTGCACGTGTTTCCCTGGTCCCTCCTGGGACCTGAACGTGGCTGTGGCTTCAACCTTCAACCTGGCTGTGGCTTCGACCTCGCCATGGTGACAAGACTGTGCAGGTGGAGCCTGAGTGACCGGGTGGAGCAGAGCCCCCTCTGGCCTTGCACTGCCCGGTACCTAAACCATGTCCAACCCGCTGGCCTCTCCCTCCAGATCAGCCCCCCCCAGCTGGCCCACTTACAATAGCTCTGGAGAGGAAGCAAGCTTTGCAATCAGATGTGGATTCAAGCCCAGATCTGCCACTTGGCTGTGCAACCCCGGGCAAGTGGCTTTACCTCTCTGAGCCTCTGCTTCCCTCATATGCAAAAAGGGATTCGGCATCCTTCTACATAGCTTTGCCATGAGGATCTAATGACAGGGTACCGGTAACAGACCCAGCACCGTGCTCGGTGCACAGTAGGTCTTCAACACAGGTCCGTTCCCGTTCCCTTCCCCCTTTCCCTTCCCCTGTTCCCGGCAGCTTTTGCCTCTGAGTCCTGGCTGGCCTCCCGTCAGCACACACATCCCCACCCCCACCCCCACCCAGCCAAGCTGTGACGCAGACGGAAGGTTTTTTTTCTTTTGAGTAAGTGGCAGGTTCAGGGAGGTGGAACAGAACGAGTACTTAGAATCTGCAGTGCAGAATTCTCTGAAATCAGACTTCCAGCGTTCCCTCCTTCGGGCCGGGAATTGAGTGGACTGCCCTGGGCTTGTCTCTGAAGAAGGGTCTCTCTCCCATGAGAAGCATTTATCTACAGTCTGATCCCACCCTCCATGCCAGGGCTAAGGAGAGATTTGCCGAGGAAATCTCTCTCTGCCAAAGCCCTTCGCCGGCTCACCCCACTCCAGGGCCGGAGTGTGGGATGCAGGGACCAGGGCCGGAGCAAGCGTGTTCTGTTTAGCAACGATCGGAATGCTGCGGGTTATGTAATCAGAATATTAATTCTCCCGTAGACAGCACAGGGCTGCGAGGGGCTGGGGGTGTGCGGTCTGGTCTGGCTGCCCTCCTCCCCGCCTCTCATTCAGAGTCGAACGGGCTGCTACCTGGGCGAGGACGGGACGCCCTTGGGGTCGCACAGGGAGGAGGTGGGCTGGCTGGGCGGGGGGCAGGTGGTGGGGGGATGCCGTGGGAGGCTCACTCTGGTGCACCCCTGTTCAGGGCATCCAGAGGGGCAGAGGGAGAAACCAGGTGTGGGAACGCATCAGAGCGACTTGCCTCCCACACCGATCTCCCTAGGCTGGGGTGGGCCAAGGATGGAGGGGCAGGGCTCCTGGGTGGGCAGAGGTGGGAAGCCCTCCCCTGCTCCCTGCCCCCAGGGTCACCTGGTTTTGCCTCCACCACAGCCGGGGGCACACCTTGCTTTGTGAGTGGGCAGGCAGGGGTTCCCACTCTGGCTCCCGAGCTCCCTGCACACAGGGGCCTGCCCTGCCTCTCTGCGCACAGGTAGGTGCAGGGCCCGGCCTGCCCTCCGACCCCAGGCCTTGCACTGACATGCAGGGGCCTTTGCTGATGGTCAGCAGCACAGACCCGCCTGCAACTCTGATTTAAATCCTTTCCTCGGCCACAGGGAGCTCAATGGCCTCTGGTGTGGGCTCCCCAACCTGCCACCTCCCCAGCTCTGCCTTCTTGTTTCTCCTGGAGCTGAAGACCTGAGGGTGGAAGGCAGGCAGCCGCCTCGGCCCGCTCCCTCCCCCCACCCCCACCCCACCCCCCCGTCCCTAGACAGGACCAGGTCCAAGGTGGCTCGCTCAGGGTTGTACCAGGACAAGACCTTCTCCCTCCTCCCTCTCCTTCCACCTGCCACCCAACCCCTGCCCCGTCTCATTGCCCAGGAGGACACACTCTGCTGGTCCAGAAAGTCATACGTCTTATCAACCATGCACAGACCTGGGCAGTGTCCTGCCCGCAAGGGCTGACCGCCCAAGTGGTGACTCTTTCTCTCGGACCTGTCCAGGCCACAGGAGGGTTCAGCAGCATCCCTAACCTCCGCCCACCAGAGGCCAGGAGCACGACACCCCTCCCCCACCCAGTTCCTAGCCACTGCCAAATGCCCCTGGGGGCAAAACCCAGGCTCTACAGGAGCCACACGGAACTCAAATACGGTGACACCAACAGGCTGACAGTCCACCTGGCCACCCCTCTAGACAGACGCTCAGCACCCGCACCGGTCCCAAGAGGACCTGGGCTAGGAGAGGCTTGGAATTTATGCCTCCTCTCCCCCCACACCCTTAACCTTGAAGACACACAGAGCGAGGACCCCTGCAGGTCCCACTCGGGGAGGGAAAGGCCAGCTGTGGTGGGAAGAGGCCACCTCCGCTTGGAAGCACACATGGTCAAGGACACAGCTTACAAACAAACCCATTTTAATGGAGAGAACGCACAGAGATCCAGGCACGACCAGACCACACACCTCTCCTGGCCAAGGTGTCGGGAGATTCGGGGAGGGGATGGGCAGGAGCACAGATGCAGGTCGGGGCCGCTGCAGGGGCCAGGGTGGGGGTGGAGGGTGTGCAGAGCTGAGTCTAGGGCTTGTGTGTATGTGTTCACATGTGTGTACACTGCATATGTGAACACAATGCACACCGAACCTACAGGAGGTCTCAGAGGCAGCATGAGGAGAGCACACACATCAGGGTGTGTGCTGAATGCCCAGACCTAGCCCTGTGTCTGCCACGCATAGACTTGCTGTGTGACCTCGGGCACGTTGCTTACCCAATCGGTGCCTTGGAAAGAGTCACTAGATGGTTATTAAGGTCCTTTGTGGCCCTAACCATCCATGTTTTCAGGAGATTAAAATACGAAGTGCACGTAAGAGCTGATGACGAGCGCGTTTGGTCTGGAGGTTCAAATCCCAGCAGGCCTGGTACCCAGGATTGCCCCCTTCCAGACCTGAGAAAAAGACCCACCCGGAGCCTTTCCACTGGCTTCTCCCCGGCTCGGCTCCGGCTCAGGCTGCTCCTCTGAGCCTCCCACCGGCTGTGTGTGAGGAAGGCAGTGGGACAGCAGGGGCGGGCGGAGGCGGGGCGGGTGAGGGGAAGGCGGCCAGGACTGGGGAAGGCCCTGGCCTTGGGGTCATAAAGTGCATCACTCACCCTGTTTCCAGCACACAGTGGACCCAGCACCAAGGACAGCCTGGTTCTAGAGGGACCTCTGTCCTCCTGAACTAGTGGCTGGGGGGGGGGGGGGAGGAGTGCAGGGGGAGGTTTAGGGGTACTGGGGCAGAAGCGACCCGGCCCGGCTCAAGCGAGTGTGAACTGTAAGGCTCCGATGGAGGGCGGTGTCCAGCTGCAGATGGGCTCCGGAACCCCATCGGGGCGCGGGGGAGGCAGTGGACATGAACTGGGCGGCAGCCTGGCCAATGAGGGGTCACTAGGCTTTCACAGTACGAGGGTTTCATTCCTACGCTACACACGATGGGAGAACAGCTGTGACAACACAGTAAACCAGCAGACGGGGGGCGGGGGGGCCTGGGAGGGAAGGTGGAGGGAAGCAGGGTCCCGGGGGTGGATGTGGCCCCAGAGACATGGCCGCACCCCCTTCACACACACACATGCCCCTGTCTGGGGCAGCCAGGGCCCACGTGGGGGGCAGGGGTAGAAACAGCTGAGCCGGAAGGCAGGAGTGTCAGAACTGGGCGTGCCGGGGAGGAGGGGGGCTGGGTCTCCCGCCAGGACGACCGAGCTCTCCCAGCTGCTCCGGGTGCTGTTTTCATCCCGTCACCGTCCCAGGAGGCCCCGTGGGAGGCAGGGGTCCTGGCATCAGTTTTCTTAGGACCCAAGGGCCGGAAGACTCGACGTGGGTCCCTGAATCAAGTCCAGCTGTCGTGTCCTGCTCCACGGAGATCAGTCCCCGCCCGGCGGAGCTGGGACCGGGACCGGGGGAGGGGGGGGGGGGGGAGGAATCCGTGGAATCAGAGGGAGGAGGCAGGAAGGCAAGAGAAGGTTCAGAGGTTCAAGGCTGGGGTCCTCCAGTCTGGTGCCAATGATTGGGGGGGACCCTTGGGGGATGCGGGCACTGGGGCCGCCTCTCGTCAGGCACAGCCCGAGCCCCACCCCGGCGTCCCGTCCCTCCCGCTCACTGGATGGTGCATTTGTCCCGCTCCCGGGCCTGGCCCTCCCGGAGGACCTTGGCCTTGATGTACTTGAGGTCACTGTTGACGCTGGGGCGGCGGGCGAAGGGCGACACCATGCCGTAGGCGTCCGTCTCCTTGACCCGGCGCATGCAGAAGGGCCGGGGGTGGAAGGCGTCGCCGTACTGCACGGAGATCTTGCGATGCAGCGCGGGGCTCATCTCGTGCGGCAGCTTGGCCATGCTGAACAGCACGTAGAACATCTCGTCCACGTTGGTGTTCTTCTTGGCCGACACCTCGAAGTAGGCGCAGTTCTCGTCGCCCGACACCAGCAGCTCGGCCTCGGTGGCCGGCACCTGGCGGCACAGCTCGCCGTGGTCGTTCTTGTTGCCGCAGATGACCATGGGCAGCTCGGCCGCCTCCTTGGTCTTGTTCTTCAGGCAGGACTTGACCTCCAGGATCTGCTTCTGCAGCCGCTTCACCTCGTCGAAGGACTCCCGGCTGTCCAGGCTGAACACCAGGATGAAGACGTCCCCTGTGGGGAGAGAGAGAGAGCGCCCAGGCGGTGAGCAAGCGGGCGGCTCCCAAAGGCCCCACTGCCCTCTCCCCCCGCCCCCAGGAGGCCACGCGGCCCATCGGGGGCACAGCCTGGTTCCTTCACCCCCGTGTCCCTGCAGGGCTGAGTGACGTACTCGCTCGTGGGGGTGGTGGTAGAATAACATAAATACAATGTCCACGGTGGGGAGGCGTCCTGCCGGTCTGGTTCATTGCACAGCCCAGGCCGGGAGCTGCACCTCACGCACAGCAGGCACTCGGTGCGGCATCGGGTGGCCTAGGGGTGCATCTTGCCTCCTCCACTCACAGCCATCTGACCTTCGGGGGGGCCACACGACCTCTCCAGATCTCGTTTCCCATCTGCCCCGTGGGATGACCTTGAGGGTCCCCGGAGATGGCTGCAGTGACACCGGCCCGTGGTCTTGGGTACCACAACGATAATGAGAACAGGCACCTTCAGGAAGCAGGCACGGGCCACACACTCCATGCCCACTGTTCCCTGGGTCCTTACGAGACCTCTGTGAGGTGTGCTATCTTCGTGGTCCAGGTGTGCAAACTGCGGCTCAGACAGGGCGAGCAGCCAACCCCAGATCCCACAGCTCCATGCGGCCAGGCCAAGATGGCGGCCCAAGTCTGTCCTCACCTAGCCAGTGCCCAGCACACAGGAGGTGCTCTCTGCGTCTCGAATAAATCTTGGAGAATAAGCGATGCCCTAACCGGTTTGGCTCAGTGGATAGAGCGTCGGCCTGCGGACTGAAAGGTCCCAGGTTCGATTACAGTCAAGGGCTTGTACCTTGGTTGTGGGCACATCCCTATTAGGGGGTGTGCAGAAGGCAGCTGGCCAATTGTTTCTCTCTCGTTGATGATTCTAACTCTCTATCCCTCTCCCTTTCTCTCTGTAAAAAATCAATTAAAAAATATTTTTAAAAAAAGAATAAGCGAGTGCTGGCCGCCAAGGGCTACCCTATCCCTAGTCCGGCTCACGGCATCACTGGAGACCTTGAGTCTGAAACAAGGACGATGTGGAGGTGGCTGGCAGAGAGGACTGCCACCTTCATCCCGATTTCCAGATCTTCCCACAGCGATCGCCGCCTCACACTCACAAAGCCGCCCTCACTCTGGTGAGATGTCAAGATCCCTGCTTCCCGGATGTGGGACCTGAGGCTCAGGGGTGGCATTCCTGAGAGGAGAAGAAGCGGCTCCAGACCTGGTGGCGGCCGCCCATCCCTCTGCACCCAGAGCACATGCCCGTCCCCACGGTGGCACGTGTCACACTCAGAACTGTGCACCGGCAACGGTGTGCTCTGAACAGTGAGCTCGGAGGAAGGGGGCCTCCTCACCCTCACCTCCTCACCTCCCTCCCAGGCCCGGCACACGGGGGTGCTCACCAAGCCGGCTGGATGGATGCGACGGATGGGATGGGATGGAATGGGATGGGATGAATGACGGTGTGGGCTGTTTAGAAAAGCACTTGCCAGGCAGTACCAGCCTGGCAGCCGATTCCACTTGGGCTGCCAACCCCGTCCCATTAGGCTAATCCGGGCCCCTGAGGATTCGGCAGCCTCGACACATTCACATGCAAGGCTGCGCCAGGCTGCAGAGGCAGCCAGCCGGGGCGGCAGCGGAATGGATGGTTCTGTGTCTGTGCACCAGCACCAGGTTGAAAAAGGAGGCGCGGACAGGGTGAGTGGAACGGGGCGAGCAGCAGGCAGATGTGCTCGGAATGGTATATGCACGTGAAAGGGCAGCAGGCGAAAATGCTCTCTGTTACACGGGGATTCAAACAGGAATGCTAATGGGTCCATGGGGGAGGACCGGGAGGGTCCACCCACTTTGAGGGGTGGCCACCTCCAGGCGGGACAGGGTTTGGGGAAGGGGACGTGAGTCGAGGCGGCTTTGTGGCCTGGGCTATATGGTTAAAGGAGGGTGTGTGTGTATAGATACACTGTTTGTGTCGTTAAAGATGGATTTTGAAAACATGCCTGTGGTGGCTCTCTGCAGCTCCCCTTCTCCCTGCCTCAGACGTCAGCCTGGCTACATGGGTGGGCACCCCGGCCCCTCCCTGAGGCCTGACAGTCCAGCAGTATCCACCGTGAGCCAGAGGTGCCCCCATGCGCTTTCCTCCGTTCCTCTCAGCCTCTCTGGGACGAGGCAAGGTTCTGCTGGAGCAGCTGGCAAGACTGCGATTCAGGCCTCCAGTCACATGCCCCAAAGGTGGAGCCAGGACTCGAATCCAGGTCCACCCAGGGCTCTTTCTATTCACACACTGCCTCTCCGAAATATGGACTCTTTCACCCCAAGTCTGGCACCCCAAGAGGGGGCCTGAGCAGGGTGTGGGGGGAGGGGAGGGTGGGCATGACCTGAAGTGGGCTTCTCGGTGCAGAAGCATCTGACTGGAGGGTTACTGTCGGTGACTGGGGAGGGGGTTACTTGCTCATTCCTTCCCTTCATCCCGCCGAGCGATGGGCGGGCATGGCCTGGGACGTGCCTCCGCAGCAATGCTTTCCTTCCCACCGACAGTCCCTGAGCACCTGCTCTCTGCTCACCCAGCGCTGCTCCTCGTGTGTTAACTCCTTTCCTTCTCACAATGGCCTTGGGGATGGGTGCTAACGTGATGCCAACAACCGACAGGAAAGTGAAGCACA
This sequence comes from Pipistrellus nathusii, assembly GCA_963693515.1. Taxonomy (NCBI): domain Eukaryota; kingdom Metazoa; phylum Chordata; class Mammalia; order Chiroptera; family Vespertilionidae; genus Pipistrellus; species Pipistrellus nathusii. The sequence goes on along the minus strand of OY882860.1, from coordinate 182,521,570 downwards.
AAGAGATCAAGTCTATACCCAGCACTAATCCAGGAAGCGGGGGGACCAGATTTGGACCCCAGCAGCCTCGTCTCTAGGCCTGCCCCCTTCGTTACCCCCTGAAACTGCTGGCGTCATGTGAGTGACGGCTCCGCCCCCATCTCCACTTGCCCCTTCATCCCCAACCATCGCCCTCTCCCTCCGACCAGATAGCTTAGTGGTCTAGCACGAGACAGACTTCCGGTTATCGGCTGTGCTACCACCCAGTGTAACTGAACCTCCCTGGGCCTTGGTTTCCCCACCTGGAACACAGAGGCGAATACCCATCTCCTAGGCTAGCGGTGAGGGTTAAATAAACGAATGCTGAACCCTAAGACTGTGGGCCCAGACACACAGCCCTTAATAAGTGTTAGCGATCGCCACCACCGTTACTGTCATTCCTACTGAGCCCCTAGCATGGCTGGCCCTCACCAGGCTCCTGTTCTTACCACTCTGAGAGGGGGCAAAGGGCACGGGAGGTCAAGAGCCCGGAGCCCAGCAGACTGGCCATGGGCCCCCGAGCTCCACGGAACCACCTCCTGCAGGGGGAAGGCGGCAGTCCCTCTGTTCCCGGGAGAGGGACTCCCCAGCCCGTCTGTCAGCTCCAGGTCAGGAAGGCAGCTCCGGGGGACATGAGCAATATGGGTCCAGAGGTGCACAGAATGGAATCTGGGCCTTGGCACCGACATCCGCTCAGACAAGCAGCAATGCCAGTGTGACCTGCATGGCGCACGGGGCCAGCTGTGGCCTTGATCTCAGACGATGAGTGAGCACAGACGCCCACACGCACACCCCCACGCCCGCCCGGGCACCCACCTGTGAGGATGGAGAGCCGGCGCATGGCGGGGAAGGGGTGGTTGCCGGACGTGTCCAGGATGTCCAGCTGGTACATGTCCCCGCGGATGTTGTAGACCTTGCGGTGGAAGTCCTCGATGGTGGGCGTGTACTGGTCCTCGAAGCGGCCATTGAGGAAGCGGGAGACGATGGAGCTCTTGCCCACACGCGAGGCGCCCAGCACCACCATGCGGTACGAGTTCTTGGCGGGCACGCTGAACGTGCAGTTTCCGCTGGACAGGGTCTTCATCATGGCTCGGGGCTGCGACAGAGAGCGGGGAGCAGGCGTCAGCAGGCCCCGGAGGCAGCCCGGCCGCCCCTCGCTGGAGGCCGTGGGCTCCTCGGCCCGGCTCCTGACCAGGTCTCAGTTTTCTGTCTGTGACATGGGGATGGTGGGCTAGGGTCTCTCTAAGCGGCTCTGGAGTTCTGCACAGTCATTTCTTCATACTCTCATGTCTTTCCTCCTTCACCCACCACCCACTCACTCACCCACCCACCTACTCACCCACCCTCTTACTCACTCACTCACTCATTGGCCCCTTATTCGTTCCAGCACCGACTGCGAGGGCTCAAACCCTCATTTAAAAAAAAAAAAAAAAAAAAATATATATATATATATATATATATATATATATATATATATATATTGATTTTTTACAGAGAGGAAGAGAGAGGGATAGAGAGTTAGAATCATCGATGAGAGAGAATCATCGATCAGCTGCCTCTTGCACACACCCCACTGGGGATGTGCCCGCAACCAAGGTACATGCCCTTGACCAGAATTAAACCCGGGACCTTTCAGTCTGCAGGCCGACGCTCTATCCACTGAGCCAAACTGGTTTTGGCTCAAACCCTCATTTTATTAATCACTCACTATTGCTCCTGGGCGAGTCGCCTACTTTTCTGAGAGTCACTCTTGTCATCTATAAAATGGACTCAACTCACATAGCTATTGTCAAGAGCTCGGCACAGAGCGAGATCTGAGATGTTGACTCGTTAGATTCCGTTCTCCCCCTGAGCCACCCGTCCCTCCTGTCTCGGGCCTCCCAGAAGCCTGCAGTTCCAGGACACAGCACGGGAAAGGCCGTGTCCAGACCACATCCTTCATGCCAGAGTGTGGGGCTGCCCGGAATTTTCTCCCCGGGCCCTGGGAGTCTGCCCCCCTCAGGACACCCAGGGACCTGGACTAGGCGATATGGGTCGGAGAAATGACCCATGAACAACTCAAGTCCTTCTAATTTCGAGCGTTTATGGTTCCAACACACCCAGAACTTTGCCTTGTGGATGAGGCTGAAATAAATCCGAGCTCCAAACTTCCGGGAGCTCCATCAGCCCCGGCAAAGGCCAGTCACAGCCCAGACACCCTCCTTTCCTATCTCAACTTCCATGACAATCCCCCCAGGACCCCTAAGCCTCCGTCACTCTAGCTGGTTCGAGCTCTGCTGAGATCTGCTGGGCTCCCCAGCTCAGGCTAGTCCCTCCCCCGGATCACCCCCTTCCTTGTATGTTTCAGGGTCTGGCTCAAATGCTACTCCCGTCTGAAGGCTGCTCGGACCCCTACCCACCCAGCAGGGATCCCTTCCTCTCTAGAGAAGAGGAACGAGAAATGGACACAGGCCCCTGAAATACTGACTTCCAGGCCTCCACACAGGGAGGTGCAGGCGGGGAAGACGGGGGCTCAGAGGAGTCACAAAGGGGTGGACGTGCTGGCTCCAGCCGCCCACCCCCGGATGCCCCAGGTCAGTGGCCTGGAGTGCCTCGCTCATGTGGTACACTCGAAGGCTCTCCCTGGCATCTCACTGCTCTGTCTGCCGTGAGGCCGAGACCCCAGGTGGAGACAGATCCTGTCACAGGTCTCCTGGCACACATCCCATTCAGGGGATCCAGGCATCCATCCTGCCCACTCAGCCGACGGACAGCCGCTGAGCAGTAAACCGACTCTCCAAAAATACCTTTTTAGAAAGCTCTAATTGCTAGCGCTTGTCTATTTCCATGGCTGATTCCAAGCGACCACCGTGATGTCAATGAATGACTTGCAAAGAGATGTGCCCAGAGAGGCTGCTCAGCACACCGCCCGCCCCTGGCCTGGAGCCAGGATAACCATCACCCTAACCAAGCCCCTGCCGTGTGCCAGGCACTGTGCTGAGTGTAGACGAATAACAGCTGGCATGTATTTTGCAGTTAATAAATTCCAGAATGTCCCAAGTGATGAGAGCGCGTCCTAACCCCCTTCACCCCTCAGTAATCCCGGAGGGCAGGGGGAGGTATCCCGTCGTACGGAGGAGGGCACTGAAATACAGGGGAGCTTAGTAACTCACTGCTAGTTACACAGCCTGCCTGCCAGCATGAAGGAGGGACGGACCACAAGCAGTCTGCTCAGCGCTATGAAGTCTCCTCACCACCTCCCTCCGAAGCACCTGTTATCGTCCTCGTTTCACAAATAAGGACCCCAGTGCTTAAAAGCTACGTGACTGGCCCCCGAGTTAATAAGGGGGCCAAGCTAAGGCCCCCAGGTCCCCCACCTTATTCATGTCTGAAGCCATCTTTCAATGTATCCCATAGGATTCCAGTGCCGTGTACTCAGCTGGCGTCAATAAGTGAGCCATGAAGGAATGAATGAAGCAAATGGCTCTGCCTCTGGGCCTTCTTCCTCCACCCCCGCCCTGCCTGGCTGGCCAGGGGGCTGTGACAAGGAGGGTCTCAGGCACAGGTGGGCAGTGGGGAGCCGGGGATACAGGATCCACAGCAGTGGACCCTTCTCGGTCTCCTTCGGGGCTGTGAGTCAGCCTGGGCCTCCAGCAGAGATGGGGGGAAGAGGTCCCACACCAGGTATCCCGCTCCCCAAGTCCCTCCCGCAGGGAGCGGGGCTGCTGGTGGTCACCTCTGTCTAGACTGAGAGGGAAGGCAGCCAGCAGTCCCCAGGAACAGTGTTTGTCTCTATCACCACCGACCCAGCCTCTACCCCTAGGGCTCCTCTTACGGACATGCTGATATCAGTGACTGGATGGGCCAAGGCCCAGAGAGAGAGAGGCAGGGAGTCAGAGAGAGGAGGCAGGAGAGAGGAGACAATAAGTCAGAGAGAGGAGGCAGGGGCTCCGAGAGAGGAGAGAGAAAGAGGAGGCAGGGAATCAGAGAGAGGAGGGAATCAGAGGAAGGAGGCAGGGAGAGGCAAACAAGGAGAGGGAAAATCTGGGGCTTTCTTTGAGAGAAGATTGTGGGCCTTCACGTGGCCTCAACCACGTGAGGCTGCGTGAGGATCACAGACACCTGGATGCCAGGTGACAGCGCCTCTGTGGGCTCCGCCTCCCGCCTCCATCCCTCCCTGCTCCTCCCCCAGAGGAGGAGCTGCGGGCAGTGCTGTGGGCTCAGCTTCTCTGCTGCGCTGCCTGCTCCCCTCTACCCTCAGCCAGGCTGACACCCACACAGTGAGGAGGAGACGAGTCAGGGTTCAACGCTTTTCGAACTGACAGTCCACCTGGTGGTTCAAGGGGCCAGATCGCAGCTGCGTGAGTCCCCGAATGCAGTTCTGTGACTTGCAGACCCCGCACTCCAGGGCCATTCTAAAGGCACCTGGCAGGCAGGAAGGCCGAAGCAGAGGTGGGAAGTCACCTCAGCCACTGGGTATTTGGGGTACCGTATTCCAATGACTTCACCACAGCCCCGCGAAGAGGGGACCACCATCGACTGGTTTCCGGTTCGCAGAGGCTGGCTGGGCCGGGATTAACGTCAGGCCGCTGGCGCCAAAACCTGGGCTCTGCCCACCGTGAAGACCCACCCCAGACTCGACCGAAGCCTCTCACAATAGTCAGTGATTCGGGGAAGCCTCGCTGGGGTCTGGCAGGGGAAATGACCCCAGGGACCTATTCCAGTCTCCTTGCCTCTCCCTGAGGGAATCCTCTCACCCTGCCCCGGCTCTCCAGCAAACCCTGCTCCAGCTCCCAGCACATGCATGGATGGGCTCGCCCTTCTCCCTGGAGCCCCTCCCCCAGGGCCTGCCTGGAAGACGGAGGTCAGGTGACAAGGACCGCAGGATGAGAGTGTGGCCGTGGCCGCCTCCCTGTGAGCACCCAGAGCTCCGTCTCTGCCCTGCCCCCCCTCCTCCCACACACCTCGAGCCTCCTCCCTCCTCTAGGGCATGGCTCGGCCTCTCTGGACACCCGGATTCGCCAGCCTCCGTGCCCACACTGAGATGGGTCCTGGGGGTTTTGCAAAGCCGACCTCACCACCCTCGGTGGCTCAGGATGGAGGAAAGCAGGCAGGCAGGCAGCTCCGGCCAGCAAACCAGCTCTGTCATGCACCAGCTCAGCGACCTTGGGCAAAGGGCCTGGCCCGAGCTCCTGGCACACGGCAAACGGGTTCCTAACTTTGTGGCGTTCCTGCGTGGTCAAGGGGCTTTTGGAGCAGCCACTGGGGTGGGACTGGAGAGCAGGCAGAGGTTTGGGGGACCCCCCACTCCTGTCTTGTCTCCCTGATGCCAGGGGAAGCCTGAATCCTGCTCCTGGGCTCCTGAGCTGGCTGCCCTCTCCAGCCTGGCCTCCTGCCTCCCAGGAGGCCCTGTACAATATCCTTCCTCCTCCTCCTCCTCCCAGGGCTGGGGGCAAAGAGGAGAGGTCCGAGGGAGCCCCACTGAGGTGCTTGGGGTCTCCCCCTGGCCAGCTGCGTACAGGACACCCACCCTGGCAAGGGAGTCACTCAGGAAACTCACTCCTTGCACCAACCCAGAGAAAGCTCAAGGAGCTCTGTGCAAGGAAGGTGCTCCTCATCCTCCCTCCTCAGAGGGGGTACTCCTCGGGGCTGGAGCGGAGGGCGCCTCAGAAGGACCACATCCCAGCCCCACCCTCCTTCCAGGTGTGCAAACAGCTGGCTTGGGAAAGAGGGGGGGCATGGGGGACGTAAGTACCCCTTCCTGAACCCTGAGAACCGGTTCCCTCCTATTTAAAGGGGCTCTTCCATGGAAGCTTCTAGCACCAATGGGTAAGCATAGAAGTTCGATAAGTTTTTCTTACCAGGCACAAATAGGGGGCCTCGCAGCCGGCCTGGCACAAAGCAGGTGCTCAGCTAACTTCATTCTCTCCAGATGTGCCAAGTTGCCGATGAACCGGGCACAGTCCGTCGTTCTATGGGGCTCACCATGCCAGGCTCCACCTGGCCTCCCCGCCTCACAATCCGCAAACCTTTCTGCCTGGCTTCACCCCTTCCCCAGATCCCCGTTTCTGCCGGCGGGAGTCTCTCTCCTACCTGCGGAGGGCGGTTCGGGCCTCGGGTTCCGCTCGGAGGGCTGCCCGGAAGCGGGGAGCAGCCTGCCTCCCCGGCCGCCGAGTCTCCCGGGGTCTGCGGCTCCTCGGTCACTGCGTCCGGCTCCTCCTCGGCGCCGCTCGGGCCGCCGGGCTGGGCGCAGCCGGGCGACGGGACACGGGCAGCCGGTGCCCCATGGGTGGGCTCCGAAGGCTCGGCGGGGCCCGGGCGCTGGGCGGGCTCCGGCTCGCCGCCGCCGGCCCTGCCCTGCCCCGACCCGGGGGACTCCTGCTGAGCCAGGTGCCCGGAGGCGCGGAGACGTCGGATCCCGGGGTCCCCGCCGGGGGCTCCGGGCTGAGGGGGAGAGCGGATGGGGAGATTCGGGGAAGGAAGGGGTCTTAGAGAGAACCCCTAGGGACTCCCAGAGGGTCCTTTGGAGGTGGCCCGGAGTGCGTGCGTGGATGGATGGGCGCACTGGTCCCGGCCGCCGGTGCTACCTTCTGCGCCCACCCCGACGGGGGTCGCTCGGGCTGGGGTGCTGCTCAGCTCGGCCGGGGGCTCCTCCTCGGCCCCAGCTCGGCAGCTCTGTCCACGGCTCCTCTCTGCAGCCCTGCGGGGCGAGGCGATGCCGGCGGCTGGAGAGGAGCAAGGCGCCGCGCTCCGAGCTCCGCGCGCGTGTGGGAGGGAGCCTTGAACGCCGCCCCAAGGCTTCGCAGCTCCGAGTCCGAGGGAGCCGGCTCCTCCCACTTTACCTCCGCCGGCCCCCGGTGCCGCCGAACTTTCTATCTGCGGGGGCCCGGCTCCTCCCTCCGTCCCTCTCCCAGAGGCGAACGCCCCGCCGAGCAAGGTCAACGGTGCCTCGGGAAAGGAGTCGGAGACCAGGCTCCGGACGGCGGTCCCAGCGGCAGCCGCCAGCACAGGTCGGGGCGCCCTTTGCAGTCCGCGTGCGAGTCCCTCTGCCGACCCGCCGCCCACCCGTCCGCTCCGCAGCTCGGAGCCGCTGTTCCCGCAGCCCGCGCCGGCCTCCGCCTCCAGGAGCCGGCTCCCCGCCTTCGGCCGGCGCCCCGCCCCCGGCGCTGCGCTCGACCAATGGGCGGCGAGTCCCGCTGCGCGGCCCGCCCCCTGAGCCCCGCCCCCGGCCGCCGGGACGCCGCTGCCTGGCGCTCCGCGTGCCCGGGCGCGTGGGGCCGGAGCCGCTGCGGGGGCGGCCGGGGGCGCGCGCCGGGACCGGGAGGCGGCACGGGCCTCGGAGGCTGACGTCGGCGCTCGTGCTCACACGCACACAGCTTCGGCCTCAGGTCCCGCGGCCGGGCGGCCGAGGTCCGCAGGTGCTGGCGCTGGGTAGGACCCAAGCCAGGGCTCCCTCGCCCTCCTCCATCGCGGAGACCCAGGTGCCCAGCTACGTGCCCTGAGCTGCCGCATCCCGCGGGCCCCCATGAGATGCCACATGGGCCGTGCACGTGCGGCGGGCAGGGGCCGCGGGCTCACCTTGGCCAGCGCAATGAATGAATGAGTGGAGGTCTGCGCGTCGAGCGGGTCTGGGAGAGGAGCACTGTGGAGAGAGTCCTGCCGGGTGCCCTTGGGTATCTCATCTCCGGTCTCCCACCTTGGAGACTAGGGCAGACATCAGTCATTCTCGTGTTGCTAAATCTGGACGCCATTATTATTTGTTTAAAATATATTTTATTGATTTTTTTTTTTTTATAGAGAGGGATAGAGAGCCAGAAACATCTACCAGCTGCCTCCTGCACACCCCCTACCGGGGATGTGCCCGCAACCAAGGTACATGCCCTTGACCGGAATGGAACCTGGGACCTTTCAGTCCGCAGACTGACACTCTATCCACTGAGCCAAACAGGTTTCTGCGAGACGCCATTATTAATACTGTATTTAAATCCAAGACCCAGGCCTTCCTTCTTAAACACGTTTTTTAGAGAAATGGTTCTATCACGGTCTTACACGTGAAGCCGGTATCCATTGCCATAAATAGAAGGCTAAGAGTAAAAATAAACACAATGAAAACAGGCCGAGGTTATTAAATCCTACTTGGAAACGGGTTCTGGCAGAGCCTGAGATGAGTCCTCTGTGAAAAGGGGAGATTGGCAAGGTTTGGAGAGGTGCGAAAGGCCCATTAGCATCCGAGGGAGACATCCGCCAGCCTGCTGTCTGGAGGCTGAAAGGAGAACGCGCTCTCTGAGATGCAGGGAAGGGACATACTCCAGTGCCTCTCAAACCCTGCTTCGCATCAGCCAAGGAATTACTCCTCACTGCCAGGCCCTGGAACTGCAGGATGTCTGCCCGTCCTCCTCCCACCAACAATTTACCCTCCCACCTCTGGATAAATGGTGGGGCTCTGGGGCACCGAACCGAAGGACCAGCTCCAGGAAATGAGAGCTGCCTCGGGAACCTCTTAAATAATCGGCCCTGGGCCAGTCATGGAAATTCCTGGGCCTCGGCTGTGTCATCTATAAAATGGGTACAATGTGCTAAAGTACTACCATGGCCTTGGACTTTGATTTGTGGCTTGCTCTGTGCCGTCTTGAGATTCTCCAGGGATGTTGACCAGAGACAATGGGACAGGTGGAGGGGGAAGTGGAGGGGGAAGGAAGAGTCAGGGGAAGGAGGAGTCGGGGAGGGGGAGGGGGGCACAGCTCTTGCCCTGCTTGTGTTTAATCCCCTAACAGGAGCCGTGACATCTAAGGGGCTAAGGGATGGCTGTCCCCAAGGTCACTCAGCCAGCCGGTGGCAGGATCCCAGCCCCCGTGCTCTTTCCACATCCAGAGTTTGCTTCTAGGAACTGGCTCCGGCCCAGAAGGGTTTGCTCTCAGGGTGACGCAAAGAGGTTGCGAACCTGGAGCTGGCCGTGAACTTGGCAGTGGGAGGCGGGCAGGGTGGCGCACGTCACCTGGAAGGCTGAGGTCAGGCGGCTCAGGCCGCTGGGCCAGTCCCCCCACCCCCACCCCCACCCTGGGAATGTGGCCGGTGGCTGCATCGGAGCCCACCCAGGAGCCCTCACCTGGCTCCGCGGGGTTCTTCACCCTTAGTGGGTCATGCTCCACCAACCACGGAGGAGCATGGAGGGTTGAGGCATGTGGAGCTGTGGGGCTCTGGGAGAACCATCTGCCACTCTCCCATCCCCTGCCCCTCCCCATAATTGAAGAATGGCTCAGTCAATAAACAAGTCCCCATAGGAGATCAATGCCCAAAGAACCGTGAGTGGCAACTGTGTACCCCCCATGCGTGCCCACTTTCCTATCCTCCCCCCCATTTGTCTCACTGCCTCTCATGGGCCAGTGGTCATAGCCACTCCTTCCTCATTGGGCTCCCTTTCCCATAACCCATGCCCACTTGAATTGTTTTCTAAAAATGCCACCTCCTGCTCAAGAATTTTCTATGGCTCCCATTGCTTAAGATGGAAAATGCAAACTCCTTCGCTCAGTATAAAAGGCCTCCAACCAGGATCTCCCCGTGTCCTGCCATCAGCCTGAACTTCAACCAGATCCAACCCCTCCCGGGTCCCTAACGAAGCTGGGGTTCCCTCCTCCAGGCCTTTGGGTGCTGCTCCCTCTGGCTGGGATACCCCTCCTCTCTGTACCCATTGAGCTTATACACACCCTCCAAAGCGTGATGCCCACACCTCTACCCACAGCACTGTGAGCGGCATCTTCCTCTGAGCTCCCTTGGCATCAAACCCTGGGTAACTGGGGACGGCTTCCGTTTCTTCACCTGGAAAGACGGTGTTGTAATAGTAGCTGTCTCCTGGGTTGTTGGGAGGATTAAACTTTACTTAGCCGAAGCCAGTTTGGCTCAGTGGATAGAGCGTCGGCCTGCGGACTGAAAGGTCCCAGGTTCGATTCCGGTCAAGGGCATGTACCTTGGTTGCGGGCACATCCCCGGTAGGGGGTGTGCAAGAGGCAGCTGGTCGATGTTTCTCTCTCATCCACGACGTTTCTAGCTCTCTATCTCTCTCCCTTCCTCTCTGTAAAAAAAAATCAATAAAAAATATTTTAAAAAAATAATACCCTTCTTTAAAAAAAAATAAAAATAAATAAAAATAAACTTTACTTAAAGTACCTCACCTGTGGCCTTCATCATGGTTACTTCCTGTGTGGCCAGTGTTCCATCCAGCCTTATGTTCGGGACACATGCCTGCCACCCCCGTTAGCATGTGAGCTCCTTGGAGCTGGGACCTGCCTGATTCAGCCTTGTATTCCCACATCACTAGGGGCAGCATTCGCACATTGTGATTTTCTAATAAATGCTTTTTAAATTCTGCTCAGCCGCTCAGCCTCAGGGCAGGAGAACTGCACAAGCTCTCCTTGGAGACAAGAGGAGGGAAGGGAGGGGCAGGACAGAGAGGCAGAGTTTCATTCGGTCCTGACAACGTCACTTCCAGAAGGGGAAACTGAGACTCGGGGAGGCTGTTCCGAGCCTGGCAGCCAGTGAGAGGCTGAGCGAGGATCTGAGAGACGTTTCCCCAGAGGGACATACGGTGTTTGCCCAATCGATGACCTGTCACATCCCCAGCCGCTTTTCTGGAACAGCGAGCGGTTCCTGTTCCTGCCAGAAGGTAAAACTCACGGGGGGCAGATATTAAATAATTACAAAGCCGGGCTTCAACTCCGAGCTGCCGATTTCACTGCTCGGGGCCTAATCTGATTGATTTCCACGCTGTTTAGCGCTCCCCAAGTCATCCTAACGTGCAGCGAGTGTGGTTCCTGAGCCAGCAGCAGCCGCGTCATCTAAGCCTGGGTAGAAATACAGGTCTGACCCCAGGACCCCGAATTGGAATCTCTGGGTTTTCACCTCCCCTCCCAGCAATTCTAACATGGGCCAGAGTTGGAGAACCGCTGACCAGAGGTAAGAGTTGGCAAAATCAGCCAAAACCGGTTTGGCTCGGTGGATAGAGCGTCGGCCTGCAGACTGAAAGGTCCCGGGTTCGATTCTGGTCGAGGGCATATACCTTGATTGCAGGCATTTCCCCAATAGGGGGTGTGCAGGAGGCAGCTGATCGATGTTCCTCTCTCATCGATGTTTCTAACTCTCTATCCCTCTCTCTTCCTCTCTGTAAAAAAAAATCAATAAAATACTTAAAAAAAAAAAAAAAGAATTGGCAAAATCTTAGAGGCCATGCGGCCTAGCCTTCCCATTTTGTAGACAAAGAGATGGTCCATGGCTTGACCACGTGTTAATAATGGCAGGCCAGAGCCAGAGCCCGGTCCCGGCTCCTTGCACGGTGTCTTCCCCGCTGAATGCCCCATCCCGGGCTGCACGGCCTCTCCGGGGTTTCCAGCCTTGGCAAGCCCGGGCTTCAGAGCATAGTGGCCACACCTCTCCTCACAACGAATCAGCCTTGAGCCTGCAGCGGGGGTCAGTGGGTCAGCAGCTGCACACATCCAGCTGGATCAAGGGTCTAGGATCCAGTGCCAGTCCGTGCAGAGAACAGCAAACCGGAGTAGACTGGCACTGAGCCCTCCACCACAAGCCCTTGCCAACATCCCTGGAGGTGGAGTAATAACAACAACGTCTCCAGGAGGTGGAGTAATAAGGACAGAGAGGTGCCCCCAGGCCAAAGGTCAGCGGGAACACAGTTGAACCAGCCACAGCCTGTGCCCTTCCTGCATCTGACCCCGCCTGCCTTCTGCTGAGCCTGGAGATGGTCCTTATCGCACAGCTGGTGTTCAGGAAAAGTTCCATGAATGAATAGCAGTCACTTTCCTCTTCTTTGCAACAAGGATGTTGGGTGGAATCTTCTCTGAGCACCCCCCCCTCCCCGATTCCATATTTCTAAAGAGGACAAATCCGCCAAAACTGGTTTAGCTCAGTGGATAGAGCATCAGCCTGCGGACTGAAAGGTCCCAGGTTCAATTCCGGTCAAGGGCATGTACCTTGGTTGTGGGCACATCCCCAGTAGGGGGTGTGCAGGAGGCAGCTGATAGACTCTCGCTCATCGATGTTTCTAACTCTCTATCCCTCTTTCTTCCTCTCTGTAAAAAAAATCAATAAAAATATATTTTTTTTTAAAAGAAGCATTTCTATAATAATAATAAAGTGGACAAATCCCACTGCAGGTGACCTGGGTGCCTTCTAGCCCATATGCAGATGAGAAAGGGGCCTCCTTCAGGCTGAGGGGAGAGCTCCTCTCAGGGGCTTACAGCTCTAGGGAGCAGGGGAAGCACACGCTGACTTTCCTTAGCCGCGTGCCCTTGGGTAGTCAGTACCCTGCACAGCCACACAGACAGCCCTTCGCAGCCTCGCCTGGTCCTCGAAGCACGTACCACAGTCCCGTTGTGCAAGGAGCAGGGATGACCAGGAAGGTGTGATCGCTCTGTCAGGCTGGGCCGCGTTGAGGGTGTGGCCAGAGAAGAAACAACCGGAGTGGAAGGACAATGGCGACAGAGGGGCAATGGGCCTTTTGGGCAAATATTTATCAGCCTGGGACGGGCTCGGGCTGGGGAGGAAGGCCCTGCTCTCGCATGACACACAATTCAGTGTTCTCACCAGTCCCATGAGGAGTGTCTTATCACCTCCATCTTCCAGACCAGGAGACTGAGGTTCCTGGAGGAGACATCCCTGGGCCACTCCAGCTCTAACTGGAGGAGGTGGGACCCTCACAAGTCCGTGTGGGTCTCTCTCTGAGGCCAGGCCTCTCTCTGCTATAAGGATGCGGCTACGATGCAGCAGCATTCTGAGGGCCCCTCTGGGGTTAACACCTCCTAATTCTGACCTGGAATCTGCCCTGGTTTAGCCAGAGGTCGCCAAAGACCCTGGGCCTTTGCCCAGCCCTCTGGATTCCGACAGCCAGCTGAGCCATGGGCCTGGCACCTCCTTTAAAGAGAAATGCCTGTGAATCCTCCATATAAGAGAGACTGAGGGAAGCCAGACTCCCAGGCCCAGCCAAACACCGAGACTCGGAGGCCTGGTCCAGGTTCCACCTCCGTCTCTGTGGCATTGCTCCCGGTGAGCAATGGACGGAGAGGGGCTTGACCTCGCTTAGGCCACCGGCACCCCCCCCCCCCCCATTACTGCTGTCCGGCACCATTTAGCCTCACGAGCCAGGAGTGGCAGAAAGGGCACAAGCTTGACCACCAAACAAACTTGGATTTGAATCCTGACTGCCCCTCACCTTATCTTGGCCTTGGACAAGCGAGTTCCCTCTAAGCCTCAGTTGCCTCATCTGTCAAATGGGCTGTTGCAAAGACTCATTCCTTCCATCACTCAGTGGTTGGACAGACATGTAGAGAACACCAGGCTGGAAGCCTACCATCTAGCAGGGAAGGCAGAGAGCTCGAGATGTGGGGGATGCATTGGCGTTAACCAGAGAAAGAGGGATTCAAGCAGAGGGAACAGGACATGCAAAGGCCTGGACGGGAGAGAGTGGCCCACTCTGGAAATACACCCGTATTGACTGGAAAGCAGAGAGGGGGAAGGGAGGGGAGAGTGCAAGATGAATCGCAAGAGCAAAGCAGGGGCCAGCCGTGCCTAGCAGCACCTGACATACGGTAGGCACATGTGAGCTGCCCGGAGCTGAGTCCCCAGCCCCAGGGGCAGGCTGCTCCTCCCTGAACACGGGGAGTCTATTTCCTCTCCTGGCCAGCACCTGGCGCTTCTGCTAATGCCTCAAAATACAGGGGGCTCATTACCTCAAAGTGCCGAGCCGGGAAGCGGGGGGTAGAGGTTTGCCAACTGCCGCGGATCTGCCAGAAATAGAGCCCAATGTTCCCGGTGCTAATGACTGCGGCCTTGGTGGAGTTCTCTTTCCTTGCAGTGGTCTCCCGCTGATGGGATGTTGGAAGAAAGAGGAACACAGGGCAGGGGGAGGGAGGCCGGCCAGCCATGCGGAACCTCAGCCCCAGCCTGCGCCCGTGAGCGGCGAGCCCCGCTTTGCACAAGCATGCTTCCGTAACTTACGTTGTGCATAAGTCAGATTTGAGTAAATCACATCGTATCTGCCGTCTGGGTTCCACGATCGCTAGCAATGCCCTGCGGAAGTTTTGTCTGCAGTACGGCCACCCACGATTCCTCCCGTCAAGAGGTGGCTTTTGGCTGAAACCCCTTTGGCTCAGTGGATGAAAGGTCCCTGGTTCGATTCCGGTCGAGGGCGTGTACCTTGTTTGTGGGCATATCCCCTGGTGGGGAGGGGGGGCGGGTGCAGAGGCAGCTGATGGATGTTTCTAGCTCTCTATCCCTTCCCTCCCTCTCTGTAAAAAATCAATAAAATGTATTTTTTTTTAAGATTTTGTTTTTGTTTTTGTTTTAAAGGTGGCATTTGTTTGCTCCCTTCTGGGGTCTGCTGTGTGACTGGCTTTGACCTGCGAAACGTGGCAGGAGTAACCTGGGCCTCGGGAGGCGTGGAAGCTCCTGCTTTTGCTGTCTCGGGGTCCAGGCTGCTGGTGGGGGAGGGGCCAGGGGACAAGAAAGGCCACGTGGGGGGCAGCTGCCCTGCCCATCAGGACCTTCCAGGCTCCCGCTGAATGGAGCTCGTGTGTGTGTGTGTGTGTGTGTGTGTGTGTGTGTGTGTGTGTTCAGCCGTGACCACGTGAAATGGGAGCCCTGCCTGACCCGCCATAGAAGCATGAGAAATCGTAAAGCGGCTGTTATTTTAAGCCCCCGCGTGTGGAGACGGGCTGTTATGTAACAGGAGACGCGGAAATAGATCCATTTGCTTTGTTTCTGTCTTGGAAGCCTCGGTGTTGACCACAGTGTCTGCAGGGACGCACAGCCCCATCCAGCCCCAGGAAGGACACCGGCTCCTTCTGAGCCGGCAGCGGACGGGCCGTGCATCCCCCCTTTCCCCGCCGAACCCCACTTCCTTTCCTCCCCAGGACGCCTCAGATGCCTCCGCTGTCCCTTCTGCCTCGTGGTCTTTCTAACCCCACCTTCCCTGGGATCCCGGCTCAGCTGTAGAGCAAATGTACAAGGCCTATGCTTTTCTGACCCGCTCCTAGAATATTCTTAAGCAGAGGTTTTACGCCTTACGAATTTTTCAAGAGTCTGCAAGACACAGGAAGCATCCTCTTGCTAACCAGCCACCTTTCATAGCACAGGGAATGTGCCCTGTGCTTCAAAAGTCTTTCTTCTTGCTCTGGTGTGGGGGGAAAGGGACGGGGGGGGGGGAGGAGGGAGAGTAGGGGAGACCCCTGCCTGGCCCCAGGAGGAGGAGGGGACTCTGGGAACCAGGAACATCATGCTCCTGCAACCCAGCATGTAAGCACGTCTCAGTGTCAGACACACTCCAGCAGGGCCGAGGCCTGGGGATCGGGCCGTCTGCCCGGCTCCTTGTCTCCGGAGGAGCTTCCTTGGCGAGCCGTTCCCCTGCCCGGCTTGAACTCGAACCCCAGCCCTGCGGGTACCTGCCCTGTGGAATGTCCCAGTGGAGGGATGCAGGAGCGAATGAACTTCACACACAAATGGTGGGATGCCTGAATAAATGATGAAAAGGTCAATGAATGAGTGGGGATCAAACGAATGCCGCCAAAGCCACTTCACCCACGAGGCTCACAGGTCCTGTCCCATCCCACAGCCTCGATCAGGACACAACCCAGCCATAGCGTCTGCCCTTTGGCGGGGAACGGGGAGGATCTCAGTGTGTGTGGAGAAGTCTCCTAGAACTTCCTTCTCATTCCATACAAGGCTGTAGCCATTAGGGTTAGGATTATTCAACTGTGAGCCACGGAAACCCCAAAATAAAAGCGGATTAAGCAAGAGAGTTTATTTTTTGCTCAGCTAAATTAATTCTGGGGCTAAGGGTCAGACATCCCTGGGGAAGGGCCTCGTCCGCCCGGCCCAAGATGGTGCCACATCACGATCTAATTCACGGGAAAAGGGGGGAAGGCGGGCACACCCCCTTTCTCTAAGGATACTTCCTGGAAATTGGCCCCAAGTGAATCACAGAGCCACACCGCTGCAAGGGGAGCTGGGAAAAGTGGCCTCTGTCGGAATGAGAGGCCTCATGTCCAGCTACATTTGGGGTTCTGTTGTTAAGAAAAAAAGAGGAGGATGGATACGGAAGGGTCCTCCAGCTCGCCCTGCCACAGGGCTAAGAGAAACATCGTACTTGGGAGCCCCCTCAGGTCACTCACTTTGCCGGTCTGTCATGAGCTCCCTAAGAGCAGGCGACAGTCTTCATCCTGCCTGTGTCCTTGGCATCGGAGAAGATTCTGGCTCCTCCATTCAGTGAGCAAAAACCTTGTCATGGTCGAAGCAATTCGGGGCTGCAAACCAGAAGGTATGCGCTCCAGCCACTCTAGTGGGGAAAACTTCCAGCAATCTGACCTTGGCCACGTCGTGGAGCCTCAGTCTCCTCGTCTGTAAAGTGGGATGTTGGGAGGATGAGAGAGAGAACATAAAGCCTCCGCACGCAGCAGGCCCTCGATCACCAGCAGTGTGCTCGCCCTGCTTTGTTGCCAGAAGGACTCTCCCCCGCCCCCCTGCTCAAGCTCACGGAATCCTGGATCTCACGGCCCAAGCCCGGGGAAGCCACCTGCTCGCCGTCATCTTGAAACCAGTCCCAGACCTGGATTCTCTCCCCCTTTTGCCTGACAGGCCCCTAGCACCACTCCCACTTTTTCCCTTCCTGTTTTTCCCCTGGGGGCCTTTTAATTTCTTCCTCTGTACCATAAACACAAAACAAGTGTTTAAACGGCTGCATCGAAGGCAATCTGGGAAGCAGAGTGAGTCTTACATAAAGACCAGAGGCAGCCCACGCTCACCGGCTCTGGATGCTCGCCTGGCCACCACTCCCTCTCCTCCCCACTTGGGAACAGCTGGCAGCACATAAGGAAGGAAGGCAATAAGGAGCTGCAGAGAGCAGCCGGGGTGGAGGGCCTAATGCAGGGGAACTGCCCAGTTGCCATGGCCTGGGGTGGTCGCTGCTGCAAGTCCCCCTCCCTGCCCCTCCACTGCCCAAGTCCACGGTCGTCCGTGGTTCCTGGCAGTAGAGGAGCAGCCTGCAGTGGTGGAGAAGCTGGAGCGGAGGGAGGCTCTCGCAGACGCTGGGGACACACAGCCTGGATGTGGACCTCAGCACCACCACCTCCTGACTGTGTGACTGTAAGTCCGTCCCTGAGCCTCTCTGGCCCTCACTTTCCTCCTCTGCAAAATGGGAACAATACTGATACCCACTTTATAGGCTCGTCATGATTCATTGAGATCATGCCTGCAAAGTGCTTAGCTTAGGGCGTGCTTAAAAAAAAAAAAAAAAGTTAGCCCTTTCGGTGTGGCTCAGTGGTTGAGCATCGACCCATGAACCAGGAGGTCACAGTTCGATTTCTGGTCATGGCACATGCTCGGGTTGCAAGCTGGAGTCTCCATGTGGGGTGTGATTCTCATTGTTGATGTTTCAGTCTCTCTTTCCCTCCCCTTTCCTCTCTGAAATCAATAAAAATGTAGACTTTTTTATAAAGGCTACTGTCCTCAGGGAAACTGGTGGCCCAACTGGACTAGAGAGGAGCCTGGCTGTGGCCAGTCGCAGCCTGCATGGCTATGCGTCCAAAGGGGGTGGGATGTCGTGCTCGCTTCAGCAGCACATATACAAAGGGGGTGGGATGTAATACGTTGATTTATTACACCTGGTGAACATTCAAACATTGCCTAATATCAGCATTAGGTAGCTAATCTTAACACTATCCAGTTACTTGCTGAAACCGGTTTGGCTTAGTGGTAGAGCGTCGGTCTGCGGACTGAAAGGTCCCAGGTTCGATTCCGGTCAAGGGCATGTACATTGATTGCGGGCACATTCCTGGTAGGGGGTGTGCAAGAGGCAGCTGGTCGATGTTTCTCTCTCATCGACGTTTCTAGCTCTCTATCTCTCTCCCTTCCTCTCTGTAAAAAAATCAATAAAATATATTTAAAAAAACAAAAACAAAACACTATCCAGTTACTGTGCTCAGGTTATTAGTAAACCATCTATACTAATAAAAGAGTAAGATTCAAATTAACCATACCTTCACGACACCCAATCAGGAGTGGGTATGCAAATTAGCCCAACAAAGATTGGGTTAATTTGCATATGCAGGTGCTGAGTGGCAGGGGCGTTCCACACTGCTCCACCCACTCCTGGCCTCTGGGCAGCATGGGAAGGCGGAAAGGCCACTCTGGGCCGGCGCGAAGGTGGTGCCAGCAGCCAGGGGAAGGAAGGCCCATTCTTACATGAATTCTCATGCATCAGGTCTCTAGTTAGCTAAATAAAAACCATTTTAAAAAAAATAAAATTATCAAATTAACAGCTTTGAAAACTGCCAGGACAACCTGGAAAAGCACATGCCATGGCTCTAAGGACCGATAATGAGGCCTTTGTCTCGTCAAGCGATCCTGTGAGCATGGGGTCAAGGAGACTTGGCTTCTCCTAGCTCAGTGATTAGCTCCCTCACCTTCCTCCGGGCCACCTGCCACCTGCCCCTACCGCTCAGGATCACGGTGAGACCAGCGTGGAGAACACGGAGGCGAGCAGGCTCTGCCCGGCAAATTACCCCGTGGTACGCAGATGCTGCTGGTTTTTCACCAGCGATGACGCTCACGCCATCGATGCTAACACAAAGCGGGTTTGGGCTTACGAAAACGCAGCACACCTGTAGGTTGCAAGCACACAACATGAACATGGATGCACATGGATGTGGGCACGGGCAAACACACAGAAGGTGAGAGGGTCCGCAGGGTGCTGGGGCAGTGAGTGTGCCTGGGATTGCTAGGCGACAGCATCACGCCATGGTGAGCCTCGAAGCCGAGCCCCTGGAGGAGAGGGGTGGGACCCTTGCAGCAAGCAGTGCTGGCCACCAGGAGAGGGGGGAACATACCCTCCCCCCCCCCCCCCCGCAACACCAGCTAAAGATGGAGGGGCTGCTCCCTCTGGGCCGGCCTCCCTCTCCCATCCCCCACGCCCAGGTCACCCGGAGAGACAGCCCGAGCCCTGGAGAGCAGCCGAGCCAGCGCTGGCCCGGGGCCGCAGGTGTCTGACGCTGCTGAATAAATCATGGCTGGGCCCCATCCAGCGTCTTCCCCGGAGGAGTGCTTGCTGCCGCCCAGATGCTATCTCCCTCCGGGAAGCCAGGTGGCACTTACGTGACCCTCCTTCGACAGATGGCGAGCAGGGGCCAGCCTTCCACCTGGTGGGCTTATGTTTCCCCAGCTGGAGCCAGCAAAGCCCAGCACCCGCTCTGCCCGCGCTCCCCGCTCCGACCTCGGGGCTCCCCTTCGTGCCCAGGGGTGGCCTCCCACATCCTCACCAAGCCCTTCCCCAGCTCCCCCAAGCCCACCTCTGCTCACCCCCTACATTCTCTCTCTTTTTTTTTTAATTTAAATATATTTTATTGATTTTTTACAGAGAGGAAGAGAGAGGGATAGAGAGTTAGAAACATCGATGAGAGAGAATCATCGATCAGCTGCCTCCTGCACACCCCCCACCCGGGATGTGCCCGCAACCAAGGTACATGCCCTTGACCGGACTCGAACCTGGGACCCTTCAGTCTGCAGACCAACGCTCTACCACTGAGCCAAGCCGGTTTCAGCAACATCCCCAACATTCTCCCAGCCCACATCCCCTCCACCCGCTCTGCACAGGCCCATCATCCTCTCCCTGTGGACTCCCTGCCCGTCTCCGAAGTCCACCCTCGGTCCGGGCCATCCTGGGGGCCGCGCCCACAGGCTGGATGCTGTCAGCTGGACCCCATGTGCTGTGGGCCACTTTGTCTCTAAGCCAGGCTGAGGCAATGCCTATGTTCACTCTGCCACGTGGGTGCCAGGACACGGCCCCTCCCCTGGCCTCTGTCCATCCCCCCACCCCTCGTGGCCTCTGTCCATGCTATCAAGGCGCTCACACCCTCCACTTTAATGGCCCGTTGACAGGCCTCGTCCTCCTCTGAGCCCCCAAATCCCCTAAGGACAGGAGGGTGTCCCCGTGGCCTGTCAGCATCTACCCCCACCGGCTCTTTAGTCCCACGGCCTCGAACAGAATAAACCCTCCGCCCAACGGAAGGAGAAGGAAAGATGTTTATTCATCTGGATGACAGCCGCATGCCTTCAGATCCCTCCAGCTCACGGAGCCGGCTCGTCTGCCTATTATCATCGACTCTTACGCCTCCTTTCTACCAGGATCCTTGGCTCACACGCCCTGGGAGCAGCTTTAACTCGCTCCCAGACGAAGATAAACAGCGTGTGCCGGACGCAGACGTGTAAATAACGCGGAGAGGGTCTATTTTTGCCCCGGCCTTTTACGCCCATGGAGCCGCGGGGCTGACGCAGTGCCGTGTCACCTCGCTCCTCTTATTGAGGGACCTCTGGCTGCTGCGTGTTTTCAGGGGGGGAACCTCGGTGAGGTTCTGTAACGGACTCTGTGTATCACATGTCGTTGAGTGGTCTTCGGTCAAAAGTAACAAAATCGGAGAGGACCCGATAAGAAAGACGGGGGATTAGTTACTCATCTTGGCTGAGCACTGCTTGGGCTGGGGTGACAGAGGGACACAGAGGGACAGGAACACAGACGAAGAGACAAGGAGACAAGGCGGGGGAGGGGGAAGGCTGAGGGGGAGGGAAGGACTGATCCAGGCAAAGAATGGGACTTCCTACCTTCCTCCCCCCGCCCGCCCCCCCCCCCCGCCCTCTCCCCAGCAGAAATCTGGACTCGCTCTCCTAGCTCACCCGTCACACTTTGACCTTCTCCAGAGACTCCGCCTTCACCATCTCATCCGATCAGCCAACCTCAGGCTACAAGGGAGCAGAAAGGTCACCTGTGGCCATCTTGAAGGGCCCATGGCCGGCGACAGCAGTTCCTGGCTCCACCCCAGGCAGCCCGTTCCTGCCTCGATGGCACCCAGGGTTGAAGGGGTGGTGGGGTGGGAAGCAAGCCTGTGGATTCTGGAGCCAAACCTGTGTTCTGCCTGTGACTTGGAGTCATGGACTTGCTCTCCGGAGCACTGCCTCCCGGCCTGGGGAAGGGGGCACCGTCTCCCTTAGGGGGGTGATGGGAACAGGACCGTGATGAGGGGGTGCAGGCCTCCAGGTGGGCGGAGCTGGGCGAAAGTTCTGGTGCTGCCACTTTCAAGGGAGATTGCTGAATCTGCTTGAGCCTCAGTTTCCCCATCTGGATAATGGGACCGACAGGAAGTAATGGCCAGCACTCACACGGCACTAACTGAACACTGACTGCTTGCAGGGCTCTGCTCCGGGACAGACGGATGAACACAGGTATTCACACCCATAACCCCTACAGCTACTCCTGAGTCAGGAAACAACAGCCCTAGTTTCCAGGGGAGCAAACTGAGCCTCCGGGATGGGAAGTAATTCTCCCAGAACCAGACAGCTGGTTAGGAGCAGAGCCGGGATTTGAACCCAGACGATTGACTCCCTATCCTGGGCCCTCACCCTCACCCGTACGGCCTGCCAGCGAGGAGGTAACGTGTAGCTGTTTGTCTTCAGAGGGTCCTGCAGGTCCATACACATCACAGTGCGTAACGCATGTTCATCCCCCACCCCTACCCCCGCGGCCTCCTGTACATTGACGTCTGTCCTCCTCCGCTGTCTGCTCACTGGTCCCCAGGACCTGTCTCTAACCATCTCTAACCTGTGTCTCGTCACAGGCATTCTGTTCCCCGGGGATCCATTGTCTGATTTCCCATAAACCTCTTCTCCAGGCTGACCTTTGTCTCTGTTCCCAGCGGGAACTCGCATTGATTTGTCATTCATTAATGTGCATTAGTGACCATCCACGTGCCAGGCACTGGGCTGGGCACAAAACGGAGCTGATCTCTTGGTCCTCCCCCTCCATCAGACAGGCCAGGGGCCCCTGCCCCATTCTGACCACTCCTCAGGGGACTCTCTCCCGTTTTGCTCTGCCCCGCTTAAGGCTGAGGCCAAAAACGTCAGCCCAGCAATATTTCGAGCCTCCACAGCTACCCTGGGGAGTGGGCAGAAAGCAATTTCTGTCTCTCCCCCCTCTCTCCTTCCCCACCTCCCCCCTCCCCCCCCCATTACAGATGAGACCACTGAGGCCCAGAGAGGGGGAGTGACTTTCCCAAGGCCACACAGCAAATTCAGGTTTCACAAACTCCTGCGGCTGGCTGCAGCCTCTTAATTCTTGGGGTGACACTTCCCTTGGCTCCGGGAAGGGGGGGCAGAGCAGGAACTTCCCTAGAGGGGGGACGGGGAGCACCAGCCTTCTGGGCATCCCTCCCTGCTGGGGTTGGCAGGGCTCAGCAGGTGGAGGCAAAATCCCCGCCTACTTCAATCCTTTGCCCCCTACCCCCCAATCAGGAGCACCTGATGTCCTACCCCTAGTCTGATAAACATAAAAGCTAAAAAAAAAAAAATGCCTGGGAAGTTAAAATTAGTTTCCCACCTTCTTCTGCCCCAGAAAGAGCTAAGGAGTCACCTGGAAGGCGCTCTTTCCTTTCTGGGTGGGAGAGGGGTGCTGGGGGGGGGGGGGGGCATGGCGGGGCTTGTGCTCCCCCACCCCCTCGTCTCTCCCCCACGGAGGAAGCACAGCTCTGTCTCCTTTAACATCACAAAGCGAAGAAGAGGGTTTGCACCGGGCTTAGCCTTGGCTGGGAGGAAGTGGGGATCCTGGCTCTGTCCAGGCCCTGCCCTGACTCCCGGTGGACCGAGAGCCCCTGCCTGCCCCTGGCGGGGCCTCAGCCTCCTCATCTGTCAAGTGGGCTCCTACCATCTACCTGGGTGGGACTGGGCAAGGTGGGCGAGGGAGGAGGGGCCCTCCCTGGTAGGATGCCACCTCCCGTAGGGACACCAGGCAGGGGATGGGAGTGAAGTCACAGCCCCAGTAACCGTGCGGTGGGATTGCTGTCACGGGCACATCTGGCCGTGGAGACACGGAGGCTCGGGGAGCCGGCTGTGCTGGTGGTTGAGCCTGCGTCTTGGTAACTGCAGGGCCCCAGCTCCTTCCATACAGTCCGTGTGACTGTGCTCTGCAAACTTTGCCTTCTGAGCCTGAGTGACCATGGCCAGGCTCGTCCCGACAGCAACCCTGCCCTCCCCTCAGAGCCCGAGCCCTTTCCCAGCTCCCACTGTCCCCTGCACCCCCCGCACCCCACCCCACCCCACCCCACCCCACCCCTGAGCAGGGGGGTGGTCCTACACACCCACCCCCCACGCGACACAGGAGCCTCCCACAGAGAGTGACAGAGGGAGCAGAGATGGCAGTTTCCATAGCAACGCCGGGTTTCTCATTCCCAGCACATAAAATGCCAACCCAGGGCTGAGGGGATGCAGCCCCCTCTCTCACTGCAAAAGATCCTCTCCTCCGCTCCCACCCCCTGCAGACCAGGAAGGCAGGGACGGGGCCTGGGACTCTGGGCCCAGACGGCATTAACCTCAGCCCCACGGCGGCAGCCCTCCGAGGCCTGGGGGTTCCTGAGGGGGTCCTCGGCTCCTCGGCAACTTCCCGGGCAGAGAGAGGGAAGGGGAGAGGGGGCACGGCTGTCACACAATCCCCCATCCTGGGAGGGGACTGTCCATCAGGGCGATCCCTGCCGGACACAGAGGGGACGATGCCCGCTCGCACTGCCGCCCAGGGCCTGGCCTCAGAGTCGCGGGACCCGAGCAGCACCAGGCCCTGCCACTGATTTGGTGTGTGGCCTCTGCTTTCTGAGCTGGAGCTTATTCATCTGTAAAATGGGAGAGAAAAAGAGAATCCAGCACCATGATCCTGGGCTTGGCATCTCAGAGTGCCGCACGGGCTGCGTGTTCTTATTGCTTTGTTATTATTAACTAGAGGCCCGGTGAACAAAATTCGTGCACAGGGCATGGGGGGGATGGGGGGGAGGAGGTGTCCCTCAGCCCAGTCTACACCCTCTCCAATCTAGGACCCCTCAGGGCAATCAAACATCCCTCTCACAGTCTGGGACTGCTGGCTCCCAACTGCTAGCCTGCCTGCCAACCTGACCACCTCTTAACCACTCCCCTGCCAGCCTTATCAATGCCTAACTGCTCCCCTATCTGCCCAATTGCCCCCAACTGCCCTCCCCTGCAGGCCTGGTAACCCCCACCAACTGACTTCCTCTCCTGGCCTGATTGACCCCAACTGCCCTCCCCTGCCAGCCTAGTCCCCCATCCCCAACTGCCCTCCCCTGCTGGCCTGATCGCCCAAAACTACCCTCCTCTGCCAGCCATCTTTGACCACACATGGGGGCGGCCATCTTGTGCGAGGGCATGAAGGTCAATTTGCATACCATCTCTTATTATGTAGAATAATAATAACATTGAAACCCAACCCCCTCAGCCTGGAAGGGGACCTCCCAAAGCCCTCCACTCTGCCCTAACCACTCACCCGCCTGTAAGCCCATCCCTGCGTGGCTCCCTGACTGTGAGTTTCTTTCCCCCCCCCCCCATTTTTTTAAAATTGATTATGGTATCACATAATTGTCCACATCCCCCCAATCCCATCCCAAACCCCTCCCTATATATGCCCTCACCCCCATCCACCGGCTAGGCCCATATGCAAGCACACAAGTCCTTTGGTTGATCTCTTCCCCTTTACCCCCACCCTCGCCTACTTTCCCTCTGAGGTTTAAAAGTCTGATTGGTGCTTCTCTTTCTCTGAGTCTGTTTTTGTTCATCAGTCTATGTTGTTCAGAATTTCTTTTTCTTAATATATTTTTATTGATTTCAGAGAGGAAGGGAGAGGTAGAAAGAGATAAAAAACATCAATGATGACAGAGAGTAATTGATTGGCTGCCTCCTGCATGCCCTCTACTGGAGATCGAGCCGGCAGCCCAGGCATGTGCCCTTGACTGGAATCGAACCAGGGACCCTTGGGTCCAAAGGCCGATGCTCTATCCACTGAGCCACACCGGCTAGGCCCTGACTGAGGATTTAACCGAATCAGACAGGAGCAGGTGCACCCACAGTGCAATCCCATCTCATGAGCACCTGCTCTGCACCTGCGCTTCCCTGGCTCACTCAGCCTTCCCGGCAGCCCTCTGAGGAAGGTGCCCATATTGGCTCCATGTCGCCACGAAGACGCTGAGGGGCAAGAACCTGTGCAGCTCTTCCCAGGCCACCCAGCCAAGCAGCAGAGGCGAGACTCCAATCCAGACACCACGACCCCACGGCCCATCCTTTCGATCCCTTTGCCAACAGGCAGCAACGTTCTGCATGAGATGTGGGCTGGAGCCTGTCCACGTGGTTTTGCTCCCGGGAGGAGCGGCGGGGAGACCCTGGAGATCAGGGCCCACCTCGGGGGTGGGCGGCTGAAAGGTCTTTTCAGAGCACAGGTGCCTGGTGTGAACTGGAGAAAGGGGTGGTTCTAGCAATCACTAATAAAACGTGCCACTGCCCCCCACACACCTCCAACACCTTTTGGTCGTTTGCATTCTATTTTACGGCCCCGTGTGATTCTGAATGGGAAGGATGGGCAGAAATAAAGAAACAGAGGCTACAGGGGCCTGAGGGAAGGGGGAGATTTGGGAGGAGGATGGGAAGGGTTGGGGGGAGAAAGGCACAGGAGAACGTGGGGATGGGATGGGATGGGATGGGATGGGATGGGATGGGATGGGATGGGATGGGATGGAAATGGGCAAGAGTAAGAAGAGGCTCGAAAAACTGCAGTTTGATTTCAAAGATGGGCTCTAGCTGGTTTGGCTCAGTGGATAGAGTGTCAGCCTGTGCACTGAAGGGTCCCAGGTTTGATTCTGGCCAAGGGCACCTGCCTGGGTTGCAGGCTTGGACCCTAGTAGAGGGCCTGCAGGAGGCAGCTGATTAATGATTCTCTCTCATCATTAATGTTTCTCTCTCTCTCTCTCTCTCTCTCTCTCTCTCTCTCTCTCTCTCTTCTATAGAATCAATAAAATATTTTTTTAAAAGATGGCAGCAGAGATTGGAATGACTTCTTAATTCCCTTTGATTGCTGGACTATGCACCCTGACTATAACTCCCTCCAAACACTGGGCCACGTGTTTGCAATCAAATTAGAGAAAAAGGAAGGGCATGAGCTTCATGTCTCATCAGGTTGGCGTGATATGAAGACAATATGAGGGGATGCAATAGCCTGGAGACAGGGGTGACCTTGGTAACAGGAATCCCCACATCCCCATCACCACCACCACCACCAAATTCCCAGACATTTCTATCTAGGCTTCCGCAGGGTGTGGAATTGGAGAGTTCACACTAACATTTTTGAAGCTGTCAGGGGTAGGAAGGCTCCATCTGACATCTGAATTCCATAGGAATCTCTGAGGACCAAAAAGGGGACAAGGAAGTAAGAGACAGCCCCGCCTGTATGGCTCAGTGGTTGAGCATCAACCTATGAACCAGAAGGTCACGGTTCGATTCTCACTCAGGGCACATCCCAGGTTGCAGTCTCTATCTCTGGTGGGGGGGGCGTGCAGGAGGCAGCCAATCAGTGATTCTCTCAACTGATGTTGCTATCTCTCCTTCCCTCTCCTTTCCTCTCTGAAATCAATAAAAATATGTTATTTAAAAAAAAAAAAAAAGAAAGAAAGAAAGAAAGAAAATGTAAGATTCCCATCCTTTCCCTTGCCAGCTAGCAACTGAGGAATAATGGAGACTAACGCACCCCTCACCAGAGCACCGCCTACTATAATATAGGGGTACATTAACACTATAGTTTAGAGGCAGGTCCCTTTAAAAGCCTGATGGAATTCATCTGAAGGCGGGTGATCCCCCTCAGCTCCTTTCTTCGGTCCTTCCCAATTCCAACAACTGTCTAGACCCGTGGTCGGCAAACTGCAGCCCGAGAGCCACGTGCGGCTCTTTGGCCCCTTGAGTGTGGCTCTTCCACAAAACACCACGGCCTGGGCGAGTCTGTTTTGAAGAAGTGGCATTAGAAGAAGTTTAAGTTTAAAAAATGTGGCTCTCCAAAGAAATTTCGATCGTTGTCCTGTTGATAGTTGGGTCTGTTGATGAATGAGTTTGCCGACCACTGGTCTAGACCAGCCATCTCTGACCTCCGGGTGTCGGGCCGGCTGAGTCCCCGAAGCCCAGGCGGCATCTCTGTGATGTGGGTTAGGCGCGCGCGGCCTGGAAAGGGAGCTGTCATCAGAGAAGCCGGCCACGGTGGCCCACAGCGACGTCCCGCTCTGGAGTGTTACCTTACCAGCCCCTCGATGAAGGCTTCCTGAGCAGCTGGCCAGATCTGAGACACTGAGGGTGGACGTCCGGCTGCTGTCCTTGCCCTGGCAGCCCTTCCAGGAACCAGACCCAGCACCCAGAAGCTGCTGAGTCCCTCCCAGGCAGCCGGCTGACCGCGCTCAAAACCAACGAGCGATCCTAGACTGCCACCGGCTCTCGCTCACTCAGCACTTCCAGGCTGTCAGCAAGGCCGCCTGGCTCTGCCCACCTCAATCCGTCCACTCGTCACCACCTCCACTGCCTTGCCACCTCCCGTCCAGCCCAGCCACCATCATGCCAGGCCCGGGCGCAGGGCACAGCCCCTGGCTGGTCTCCCGGCCCCCACTCCTGGCGCTCTGCACCCCATTGTCCACAGAGCACAGAGCCCTCCTGTTCGAGCAAACCGGGTAGCACCCTCACCGGTTTAGTTCAGGGACTAGGGCGTCGGCCTGCAGACCAAAGGGTCCCTGGTTCAATTCCTGTCGAGGGCCATGTACCTTGATTGCAGGTTGGGGTATAGGCAACCAGGTTGCGGGGGAAGGCAAACAACTGATGTGTCTCTCTTACATCAATGTTTCTCTCTGTCTCTTTCTCTCCTTTTCACTCTCTCTAAAAATCAATGGGAAGCCGAAACCAGTTTAGCTCAATGGTAGAGCGTCGGTCTGCGGACTGAAAGTTCCCGGGTTCGATTCCGGTCAAGGGCATGTACATTGGTTGCGGGCACATCCCCCGTGGGGGGGGTGCAGGAAGCAGCTGGTCGATGTTTCTCTCTCATCGACGTTTCTAGCTCTCTATCTCTCTCCCTTCCTCTCTATAAAAAATCAATAAAATATATTTAAAAATCAATGGGAAAATATCCTCAGGTGAGGATCAGCTAAAAGGAAACGAACAAAGCAGATCATGTCAAGATGTCCCCTCTCCTTCCACCAAACCCCAAGTCCTTACTGTGCCCAAAGCCCCTCCAGGTGCTGGGCCCGCCCACCTCTCACCCTTTTATCTTCCTCTCCCCGCCCCTCCCTTCCAGCCCCAAAGGTGTCCTTGCTGGCCCCTGAACACACCTGTCCCTCCCCCAGGCCCATGCACTTGCTGCCGCGCCCCCCCAGAATGTTCGCCCTGCTCACATCTTTTTGTTTGAGTCTTTGCAAATGTCACCTCCTTAAAAAGCCCTCCCCTGACCATCTTCTCTACAATGACGTCTCTTCCCCCCTGCCCCCACCCCCGACTCCCCTGCCCTGTTTTGTTTTTCTTTGTAACATTTACCCCTCTCCCTGTCACGTTCTTTTATTTTTCATCCGTTACCCGTCACTGCCCCGCTCTTGCATGACGAGGCTGCTGGCTGTTTAGCTAGTGCCAAGGGCTTTGTTTTCCCCGCTCTGAGTCCCTAGTGCCTACACTTTGGCAAACCGTAGCCGCCCCATCATTATTTTTCCAACAAACGAATGAGCCATGTGTTGACACGAATACAATATTAAGTACCAGGAAAGAGATTCTATCGTGAGAATAGTTTGCAGTTACTGTAAGGACCTTGAGGTCCCCGATCAGCAGCAACAGCAGCATTACCTGAAGTTTGTCACAGACGCAAATACATGGCCCACCTGAGACCTACCAGGCCCAGCCACCTGCATTCCCCAAACCCCCGGGACAGCCCGGCTCTCGCTCACGGACCCACTTTGTTGGGGGCACTGACTTCCGCCCCAGAGGCCGCCGGAAAAATTGTTTTCCGCAGAGTGAACAAGGTGTGGGCCCAAGGCCCCAACGAATGTGTGTGGAATTGTACACAGAAGGTTAGCGTTTTCTTCCATCTTTTAAACAGTCTTTCTGTCTTCTTTGGATCTAAATATTATAAAAACTGTACAAACAATAAATACAAATTTGCCCTTGGGAAAGTGAAATAAATTGTTCCTTTTTAGCATTTGTGTGGGTGACAGCAGGCATCCCCAAGTTGGATGGCGTTACGGAACTTAACCCAATGAGGAGAAGGGGGGGAAGGAGAGAGAGAGAGACAGAGAGAGCACGCGATGGCAAATCCACTCGGAGTCATTCCATGAGCCTAAGTTCAGGTCCCTCTCCTCTGCACCCACCCCCACTCCAGGGCGCATGCAGAAATGTAAAGGACATTTTGCTGCGCCGTGATGGCGATGGCATTTACTGGCAGGGGGACGGCTGTAAAAGACCCGCATAGCCAAGAACGGCCACCCCACCTGCCGCAGCCCCTCCACCAGCTGAGCATCTCTGCTCCAGAGTGAGTGCACCTCCAGGCCTTTCTCTCCATCCGCCTCCAGTCCTGAGTGTCCCTCCTGGAGCCGGGGCCCAGCGTCTCCTTCTGCCTGTACCCTAACATCTGGCCAGCGGTGAGGAGATGGGGATCAGAGCCAGCGCTGTAGGAAAAGCAAGCCGTGCTGGTCCAAGCAGAGGCAGCGGGGGCAGCAGGCTGCGTCCTTCCCCTGGCCAGACGGTGACTGCCTGCAAGGCACTGGCTCTAGACCCCAGCCCTGCAGACTTGTTTGTTTTTATGTTCAAGTTCAATGTCTGCGAGCCGGGTCAGTGGGCCTCATCACCTCACGGCTAGTTCCCCGGCTTGGCCCCATCCGCAGGTGCTGCTGAAACCCCTGAAGGAATTGTGTCATCCTGACTGCTGAGGTTTATTTTCACTAAAAATACACCCTGAAACTGGGCCATGATGAAGGATTGCTGACAATCGGGGAGAGGAACAAACAGACTCTGAGGCCATCCGACTCCTCACTGAGTCACCTCCCGACATGCACCCCTGTCACCAGCCAGCAGGCAGGCAGCCCCGGGAGGCCCCAGGGGCTTCTGAGCGTCATTGGGCAATGCCCCTGATGTCATGCAACGCCCCTGATGTCATGCAACCCCTCGTTTCACGAAGGAGTCAACAGAAGAGTGGCGACAGGGAGAGCAACTTTGCTTCGGCCCACATGTTTGGCTCGCCCCCAGGCCCAACCATTGCCCCCTGGGGCTGTGTCTGTGCTTCCTAAGGAGGCACAGGCCTCCCCGCGGGGCAGGGAGGGCATCCTCGGTGCTATCAGTAAAGAACGCTTTCCAGTCAAGTTACGGAAAGCCAGCTCCACGCCGCGCCACGGTGAGGGCTGGTGTTCACCTGAGGAGACTGCAGCGGGGCATTCCAGGTTGGGGTGCCGGCTCAGCAAGGTCGACAACGTGGAGAGCAGGTTCTCTCCACTCCGCCTTTCTGGGCATCGCGACCTTTTGTTCCCAAGCTGATTGCCTCATGTCATACAACGGTTGCCACAGCTCTGGCTACCAAGGCCTATGAATAGTATCCAAAGCTAGAAGGAGCTATCCAAAAAAAAAAAAGGTTCTTGGGCAGCCCTCTTTACCCAGAGTTTTTTTGTTTGTTTTTAATATATTGTTAATCATTTCAGAGAGGAAAGGAGAGGGAGAGAGAGAGAGAAACATCAATGATGAGAGGGAATCACTGATCAGCTGCCTCCTGCATGCTCCCCACTGGGGATCAAGCCTGCAGCCAGAACATGTGCCCTTGACCAGAATAGAACCTGGAACCCTTCAGTCTCCAGGCCCACGCTCTCTCCACTGAGCCAAACCAGCTAGGGTACCCAGGTTTTAGTAAAGAAAAAAAATCTTACATATCATTGGCCAGAACTGGGTCACATGCCTGCTCCTACACCAATCACTGGCAAAAGAGAATGGGATCATCGGGCTCTGTTTTAACCAATCAGGATTCACTCCTGGGGCTGGCCACACTGCAGGGCCACCAGCCAGGGCTCTCTCTGCAGGGCCTCATCTGTGAAATGGGGACCATTCATTCCCGCCACATAGAGGTAGAGTGAGGATCGTTGAACAAAAACACAAAAATGTAATTGCCAGAAATATAATTCTTGCAATTGTGAGAAGGAAGCAATCTATAAAAATAGACCTTGGATCATTAGAGAAATACCTTCTAAGAGCTGCAAGATGTTGCTAAGAGACATTTGTACTCACCACAGACCAAGCGTCTTTGGTAGAATAAATCCAAGGAGGAAACTCCCCAGAATCACGCAGAGACCTGGGTGTCGAGAGAGGACAGGGAGAATGTGAAGCCTGAAAAGGAGGGGGATGGCGATGTGGCTGCATCCATAGCCCTGTCTGTGCAGCTGGGTGCAGAGGGTGCCAGGGAAGGCTGGAGGGATAGGGGGGTCCGGGAACTGTCTGCTGGTTTTCTGGAAGCAGGTGCCGAGGGCAAGCTTTGGAAACCAAGGAGAGGGTGAGGAGAGCCACATGAGGGAGGAGGCAACAAGCAGGGAGGTCTGGGCTGAGCAGGCTGGCTCTGGGTCTCCGGGTTGGGAAGCTGGGTGGGGCAATGGGGAGAGCCCAGCCCCCCAGGCAGACACCTGCACTGCCCTCTCAGCTCCATCTCTGCCGCCTTGAAGGACCTGGTCAATTGCTCTAGTCTAGAGCGGTGTTAGCTTTCCTATCTGTAAAATGGGAGTTCTCATTCTCTCATTCATTAGCCACTCATTCAATGGATTCTTACTGAGCTCCTGAATAGACATGCCGGAGAATCTGGAGGCGGGTCTGGGGTCTGGACTCTCGGTGAGAAGGAAAGACCCCAAGAGGGAGTGGGGGGCAGACCAGACTGGACCTTGGGGCCACATTATAGAGTTGGTGTTTTATCCTCAGAGAAATGGGGAGCCACTGAGTGGCTATCAGCAGGGTAACAACACGATCATTGTGTGTTTCAAAAAGAAATCTCTCGGAAGGCTGGGGGCAAGTTAAATGTCCATCAATAAGGAATCCAGTGAACAAAGTATGGGACAGCTACACAAGGAAAACCTATAGCTATTTTTTAAAAAGAGCAAGGGGGTGACTTTTCATGTGCAGAGAGGGCACAGTCTCTAAGATACATGAACTGAGCCAGGCCAGAGTCACGCAGGGTTCCACATAGATTACCGTGTGTGTGGCACACAGCAGGAAGAGAACATATCTACAGGTGACCCTTGAACAACACATGTGTAAACTGTCCGGGCCCACTTACATGCAGATTTTTTCACTAAATACTGTAAATGTATTTTCTCTTCCTTATGGTTTTCTTAATATTTTCTTTTTTTTAGTTCACCTTATTGTAAGTATATCATACACATAACATACAACATACGTGTTCATCGATTGTTTATGTTATCAGTAAGGCTTTGGACAACAGTAGGCTATTCATAGCTAATCTGTTGTGGAGTCAAAAGTTATGTGTGGGTTTTTGACTGTGTGGGGGTCAGTGCCCCTGACCCCTGTGTTGTTCAAGGTCAGTTGTATGCATTTACATACTCATATATGCACTCAAACACTTCTGGGAAGAATTGTTGAGACCAGTAAGTATATTCATTTTCTCCAGAGAGCGAAGATGGATGAAGGGGAAAAGAGGTGAAAAGGACTTTTCAGCTGCACGCCTTTTGTGCCTCTTTAATTTTGAGCTGTGTGTTTCTTGATTGAGATACATAGGCAGAAAGATAATAGATAGATAGATAGATAGATAGATAGATAGATAGATAGATAGATGATAGATAGATAGATAGATAGATAGATAGATAGATAGAGCCAAACATTACAAATAAAGAGGTTCCTCTGGCTGATGGGCTAGAGTAGAGGCAGCAGGTCAGTGAGTCATCAGCCTGGAGCGAGGTGGGGATGGAGAAGTGGATGGAGTCATAGACAAGCGGGAACTAAGAAGGAGTTCTCTCTCCAGGCCCCCCTGCTCTGACCTGTCACTGTCTGAGGGGGCAAGAGGACCTGAGTCAGGAGACACTGTCCCCGGGAGAGCTCTCCTCCAGCAGGCGGCCTGACAGGCGCCCGCCATGCACCTGGCGGCAGGCACGGAGCCTGGGACGGACAACCCTGGGGCCTGAGCATAAAAAGCCAGGGCTCCTGTGGGGAGGGGAGGACCTGGGCATCCCCTCCCATCTTCACCTTCCCTCACAGGTCAGCCTCCCTCACAGAACTGAGAGGTCAGAGCTCTCAGGGGCCCTCGCTGTGGTTCCAGGCAAACACACTGTTCCTTGGTATCCCATGTGGCACTCCTACCTCACCTCACCTAGGGTGACCCCCTCCTACCTGCCAGCTCACGGGAACACTTCCTCATGGAGGAAGAAGCTAATCCTTCTATTTATAATGTGGGAGGAGTGTCTCTTTATATATATACTAGAGGCCCAGTGCACAAATTTGTACACAGGTGGGGTCCGACCTGCCCACCACGATTAGGGCTGATCAGGGCCAGGCCAGCCAGGGGGAAGGGCCGAGGAAGGTTGGCCGGCCAGTCATGTCCCCAATGGGGCCAGTTGGCTGGCCTCAGTGCACAGCATAGCTGCTGGTCATTCCAGTTGTTATAGTTGTTCTTGTCGTTTGATTGCTTGGCTTTTATATAAATAGATTAATTTATCTTAGAGAGGGGGAAAGAGAGATAGAAATGTCTATGAGAGAGAAACATTAATCAGCTGCCTCTTGCTGATCCCCTACTGGGGATCAAGCCCACAACACAGGCATGTGCCCTGACAGGGAATTGAACCAAGACCTCCTGGTTCAATTCCTGGTTCCTGGGTCCACTGAGCCACACCAGCTGGGAGAGAGGGGATGTGTTTCTTGAATGGAACAGTTGACTTCTGGTTAGAATGCAAATGTCCTTGGGAAAGACCACACTGGAAGTTGTAATTCACCCAAGAGAAGTACAAAGCAACCCTCACAATGCTGTGAGCCACCTGGTCCCAGACAAAGGAGCACAGTTCAGCCACCAAAGAGTAGTTCCCGCTTAGAAGTTTGCTATAAACTCAAATATACTTTTACCATCTGCCCTGCGATTACTCTCATGTATTTACACAAGAGAAATGGCACCTCACGTCAACGCAGAGGCTTCTAGATGAATGTTCATAGCAGCTTTTTTTTTTATAACAACCATAAACTGGAAGACAACCAGATGTCCATCCACTGGTGAATGGATAAACTGTGGTACATTCACACCCTGGAATATTACTCAGCAGCCAATAAGAAAAACACAGCCACACGCGGCCACATAGGCAACTCTCAGACATTGCCTGTGCATGAAAGAAACCAGGCACAAAAGGCCGATTGCTCTGTGAGTCCCATGGCCAGGTGGGAGGCTGGTGGGAGCCGGGGAAGGTTTCAGAGAGAGCCTGCCTGGCCATGGGAAGGGAGGTGCCGAGGGAGCTGGGGGAGCTGAAACCCAACAGGTTTTTCAGATGCTCATGGTGAGCAGAGGAAAGGGAGGGAAAGAAAAATCCAGGTCACTAAAGCCCAGGCAGTTGCAGAATGAGGCCAAGGGAGGGAAGAAGGGAAGGCAGGATCTGACGTCTCACATCCGCTGGGAGCAATGGCCCCAAAGCCATAAGGCAGGATGAATGAGTGAAGCCACCAGTGAATTAAACCAATATCTATTCACCTCCACTCAATCCCGCGCCAGATGCTTCCACCGATACTAACTTATTTAATTTGTGTAATAAGCTTGTAAAATAAGTGTTATTATTCCTAAAGTCTCCCTTGGCAAACACATGCGGAGTGCTTACACATGTGCCAGGCCGTCCCCTGGGAGAAGATAGACCTAACCAACTTGAACCCCAGGGTTTGAGTCATAATTCCACGTTATCAGCTTGACATCAGCCCCAGACAGACTTCCTCATTTATTAAATGGACATATTAGGCCCTAACTGGTTTGGCTCAGTGGATAGAGCATCAGCCTGCGGACTGAAAGGTCCCAGGTTCGATTCCAGTCAAGGGCATGTGCCTTGGTTGTGGGCACTTCCCCAGTAGGAGGTGTGCAGGAGGCAGCTGATCAATGTTTTATGTTTTTCTCTCATTGATGTTTCTGACTCTCTATTCCTCTCCCTTCCTCTCTGTAAAAAATCAATAAAATATATATTTTTTAAATTTAATAGACATATTAGCACCTATCCAGGACTATTAGAAAGCATGGCACTCCACCCTAACTGGTTTGGCTCAGTGGATAGAGCATCAGACTGCAGACTGAAGGGTCCCAGGTTCGATTCTGATCAAGGGCATGTACCTTGGTTACAGGCACATCCTCAGGGGGTGTGCAGGAGGCAGCTGATCGATGTTTCTCTCTCATCAATGTTTCTAACTCTCTCCCTCTCCCTTCCTGTCTGTAAAAAATCAATAAAATATATTTTTTTCTTTTAAAAAAATCATGGCACCCTAAACGGTTTGGCTCAGTGGATAGAGGGTCAGCCTGCAGACTGAAGAGTCCTGAGTTCGATTCCAGTCAAGGGCGCGTACCTTGGTTGCAGGCTCCCAATCAATGTGTTTCTCTCACATTGAAATTTCTGTCTTTCCCTCTCTCTTCCACTCTCTCTAAAAATCAATGGGAAAATATCCTTGGGTGAGGATTTTAAAAAAAAAAAAAAAGAAAGAAAGAAGAAAGCATGGCTGCCTGTGTGTCTGGGAGTCCTTGGCCGCAGCTGATTGGAGGAGTGGGAGGGGGGAGGGCTATCCACATGAGCAGCCAGCCCATTGGCCAGGGGCTTCTGGTAACACCTCTGCTGGAAAGATGAGCTGTGCCCCTTGGGCCTCACTGTGAGCAGGAAATGCAGAGAACGAGCAGAACAGAGCAGTGATGGACTCACACGGCCCCACGGAGCGGGGAGGGCACACGGATGCTTCAATGTCCTGGCTTTGAAAGGTTCCTTTGTTTGGCAAATGAAGCCCTGTCTCCTATTTCTCCAGAGCACTCACTTGTCAATGCACTTTCCCATCCAACGTCCCCTGCGCCTGTGAGCTGAGGGGAAGAGGACTCCCACCTCGTGTCTGATCAGAAAGCAGGTGCGCAGAGCAGAAGGACTTATGGGCACGCAGCCAGCCGTGGGGAAGCTGCACACAGAGTCCGGTCTGGCTCTGCATCCAGCTCCCTCCGTGCCATCAGGCTTCTCCTTCCCCTGGTTCACCAGGCATTGAGGAGGAAGTCTTGTTCTTTTTTTTTTTTTTAATATATTTTATTGATTTTTTTACATAGAGGAAGGGAGAGGGATGAAAGCTAGAAACATCAATGAGAAAGAAACATCAACCAGCTGCCTCCTGCACACCCCTTACCGGGGATGCGCCTGCAACCAAGGTACATGCCCTTGACCTGAATCAAACCTGGGACCCTTCAGTCCGCAGGCCAATGCTCTATCCACTGAGCCAAACCGGTTTTGTCCAGGAGGAAATCTTGTGCCCTTCGTAGAGGAGAGAAAAGCAGCAGCATCTACATTGCCGGCAGCTCCGAGACACATTCAGGGTGGGGAGTGCGGTACATCTTGTTCCAGCCTTTATTTAGCCTCTGGTTCTGATCCAGGCCCCGCACACAGCACCGCCGGGCGCATGAGTAATTCCAACAAGTGGGCAGCCCGGACCCCTGCCAGCTCTCCTCGCGGGCGCCTGATGGTCTTTTCCAGCCTGCTGAGTGCTTTAGGATTCCTAAAAAACATTGGTTTTCTGAGGATATTCCTCGGAATGCACCCTGGGAAGTTGGGGACCCGATCTAAACCGCACCACTTGACAGGCTGGCAGCTGCCTCCTGGGCCACCTTCTATCCGGATCCAACATGCTGCCCACGGGTCGCTCACTCACCATCACCTGCTCAACACGTATGAGCACCTACACTGCGTGGCCAGATGATGATGATCTCTGAATGCATGATAATCTGGCCACTCAGTGTGCGCGCGTGTGTGTGTGTGTGTGTGTGTGTGTGTGTGTGTGTGTGTGTTAGAGACCTGGTGCATGAATTCGTGCATGGGTGGGGTCCAGCCAGCCTGGCCAGGGGAAGGGGACATGAGCAGTTGGCCGGCCTGCCTGCTGGTGGAACTCCTGGTTGAGGGGACAATTTGCATATTAGCCTTTTATTCTATAGGACGTACACTGAGTGGCCAGATTATTATGCGTTCAGAGATCCTCATCATCTGGCCACTCAGTGTAGCATGTGCTGAGGACTGTGCTGGATGCTGAGGCGATAGTAACAGTGGAGAGGTCCTACCCGATGTCACGGAGGGTATCATTCAGAGTGAGGCATGTACATCGATCAAGTCATCGTGCAGGTAAACATGGAACTGCAAGGTGTGGGGCACACTGACCAGCCTGGTGAGCGGCAGAGCTGGGCGGGGGTGTGACCCCGGCTCTGTGCCTGCACCCTGCCTTACCTCCACCACATGCTGCCCACGCCAACACACACACACACACACACACACACACACACACACACACACACACTTGAGCTGCATCTCACTGCGGGCTCTATCACCTAGGACCCACCAGCCCAGTTGTGTCCCTAAAATGAAGGTGTCCCTTCCTTCTCCCAAGAACGCCTGGAGGGGAAGAAGGGCTCTCTGGGAAAGAGGGAACCCGCTTGTCTGGGGACTGCGAGGTGGGTGACCTGATCTCAGATGAGCAGAGTTTCTGAGCTGGAAGCCACCCGAGAAGCGGCCCTGGTGCCAGTGTGATGAGAAGGTGTGGATACCGGATCTAGACCTTGGCAGGAAATGCCTGCAGACACATCGATGGGACCTCCTGGGGAGATCCTGTGGCTCCCTCCACATATCCGGTGCCGGGGTGGAGGGAGAGGGGAGCAGGTATCGGCTGACTGGGCTGGGCCGGCTGAGAGGGACACCGGCCAGCTTCTCCTCTTCAACTTGGGTGGAAAGTGAGCCAGGGTCACAAGCCTTTGGGGGAACAGGAAGAATGAACACACTTATTGCTTTGCCTCCTTCCACGCTCCAACCCCTTAAAGCTTAGAGGCAAACTGAAAACACACAGTAGGTGCTGCCCTGTGTGTCAAAGCTGGCAGCTCCCCCACAGGGCGCACATGAGAAGGTGACTGCAGGAGGTGGGGGCTGATGATGGGGTGCGATTGGTGGGATGGAGCAGGTGTCTCCGGCAAAGGCCCTGGGGCAGAGTGAGCTCCAGGCAGTGGTTAGCAAGGAGCATCCGCCTGGGCTTCCTCCTTAACCACCGGGAAGGGGAGCGGTGCCGGTCGCCTGGCTCTCTCATTTCAAAGCCAGGCTGCATTGCCAGAGGCCCAGAGCTGGGGTGATGCTGGGGAGCAGTGTGGGTGGAGCATCCAGACTCCCTGCCCCCTGAGTCTGGGCCAGACCACCGGCCAAGACCTGACCTTGCTGTCTGACTGGAGTGACCGCTTTTCCTTTCTGAGCTCACTCCCTACTCAGAGGACTGGAATCTCCAAGAGCCCATGACGCTGTGACTTACCGCTTCCCTGAATCAACGCGTTCCTGGGAACGTGGGGGTGGCTGACAGGAGTCCAGAGAAGCCTGGCGGGTGAGGGTGGGGGACTGTGAGGGCCCTGTCTGGATGGCCCCGGGCCTCTGGGAGAGGAGGGGTCTGGGAGTGTGCAGGATGGGGAGGGACAAGCTCTGGATGAGGCTGATGGACCCCTGGCAGCTGAGGGGAGCGGAGAGGATTCGGAGACCACCCTGAAATGGCACCCTGCCCACCACCTGGGGTAGCCCACCCCTCCCTGGGCCTCTCTCCACTTCCCACGGTCCTCCTGACCCAGAATCCGATGTGCTTTCTGCCCCTTCTGTAAATACCTCCCCCGCCTCTCAGCTCAGCCCACACCGCCAGCTGGATCTCATCGCTGGTCCTCCTGCTTCCGAGGCCACTGCGGGAGGGGAGGGCATGCCCACCCACCGAACACAGGGCTGCTGGGTCAGCCACTTGGGAGACAGATGAGCAGGGGTCCCTGCCTCCCGACACTGGCGTGCTGGCCACAGAGACAGACAAAAGGTGGAATGGTAGAGAAGGTGATGTGTGATATGGGAGAAGGAGAGGAGAGCGGGGAGAGGAGATAGGCAGCAGCGATTTTAAATAGGGTGGTCAGGCTAGGCCTTGCTGAGAAGGTGACTTTGAGCCAAGACTTGGAGAACTTTGGGGGGCTGGCTCTGAGCCACAGTAGCCCCACAAGGCAGCCATTTTACAGATGAGGAAACTGAGGGTCAGAAAGTGAAGGCATAGCCTGAGATTGCTCAGCTGGTAACTGGTGGACCCAGGATTCAAACCCAAGTCTGCTGATTCTGAACCCACACCGGGAACACAATGGTTAGGGTTAGAGCAAGGAGGCCAGAGCTCAGGTGACTGAGAGTTGAACCTCAGCCTGACCAGCTCTTAGCCGAGCCTCAGGCAGGCTACTTATCACTCTGGGCCTTAGATGAGGGGCATGATGGAGCCTCCTCTGGGAAAAGTTGAGAGGATTAGATGGTACAATGCACACAGAGTGCTTACCAAATGCCTGGAAAATTATCGCCATCATCACCACCACTATCACCACCACTCTCACCAACATCATCACCATCATCATCACCATCACCACCATCACACCACCATCACCACCATCACCACCAACATCATAATCACCATCATCACCATCATTATCATTATCACTATCATCACCACCACCACTACCTCCACCACCACTACCACCATCACCATCACCATCATCATCATCACCATCACCATCATCACCATCAGCAGCATCACCATCACCACCATCATCACCATCACCACCACCACCACCATCATCACTACCATCATCACCACCACTATCATCATCACCATCATAACAGTCATTACTTCTACATTATTTCTATGCCTCACCTGCCCAACCCACACCATAGAGCCCTGGCCTGTAGCCTGACCCAGTTGGCCGAAACTATGTTGGGGGGACTGGCTGGGATAAAGGGGCTGCCTTGGTTGGTGGGCAGCCCTTTGTTGTTTTTGGTAGTTGTGGGGTTTTTTTAAATATGTTTTTATTGGTTTTTGGAGAGGGAAAGATAGAAACACCAATGATGAGAGAGAATCATTGACTGGCTGCCTCCTACATGCCCCCTTCTGAGAATCAAGCCTGCAACCCAGGCATGTACCCTGACCAGAAATCAAACCAATGACTTCTTGGGTTATGGTCAATGCTCAACCACTGAGCCACCCCAGCTGGGCAATGGGCAGCCCTTAACTCCATCTCCCTCCCACCCCACTCCCGCTCTGCTCCGCTCCCCTGCTCCTCTCTCTCCAGCTGATGAAATATGGAGGAGCTGGCAGTGGTGCTGCTGCTGAGAAGACTGCCACCACCGAGGCCGGGTGATAGATAGCTGATTACACTGGCCTGGCAGAGGGAGGGAGGAGGAGGAGGGAGAGCAGCAGCCACCATCCATCTCAGAGCCCTGCTCCCGGCTCCTTCTGTCCACCTTCCCTAGCTCCTCCCGCCCTCCTGGCCCAGAGCCAGCCCTCCAGGTGTTGCCAGGGCTCTATCCCAGGCTTGTTCCTCTGCCATCTCCTGGGCCCGCAGCAGCCTGTGGTGGAGAAAGAGGGCGCTGTTTGCAGATGAGGGGCAAGAGGCTTCCAGAGGGGACCTTCTGATGCCTGGTCCCTCGCTCTCACACCGCCTGGTCAGCACCTGCCCAGCTCCTCGCTGGTGTCTGCAATGGCTCCGGGCAACGCAGCTCCGAGGTCTCAGTTCTACCTCTGGAGTCAGGGAGTCTGAACCCCCGCGCTGCCCCTCAGAACGCCTGTGGGAAATGAGACTCAGCTTTCCCTTCTGCTAAATGGGGGTGATAATCCCGTTCCTTTTCTGGATTCAGAAGCCCAGCGCCCACACCCATGCCTGGCCGGGGTTCCGGAGGAAGGGGAACGTCTCTGCCCTCGGTTTTTCCTCCCCAGACCCACACATCTTTCCCTCCCTCTGCTGGGCCTTCTACCCGGAATGCCTCCCCTTCAGTCTGGGCTCAGTCCAAACACCACCTCTGCTGGGAAGCCTTCTCTGACCTCTGACCTCCTGTTTCTACGTGGGCACATCACTCCCGGCCTGAGAATATCACTCCCAGCCTAGGTCCCAGGCACAGGGTCACTCACTTGGCTGTCTCCCCGTCAGGCAGGGGGTCCTGGAAAACAAAACCCCTCCCCCTGGAGCCACCGTGCCTGGCAGGGCGTCCGGCCAGAGCAGGGGCTCCTTGTTTGACAGAGAAGCTGTGTATCAAAGAGTCGCTGACACCTCCCAGAGGCCGCTCTGCACGGGGACCAACTAGAAGTCAGGAGCGACCCTCCAGAACCCGAGGACAGCCAGCCGTGGAGGGCTTTCAGGGTGATTGATGAGTGTAAGGAACTGTTTCTCCAGCTGGGGTTCCAGGAACCCTAAATCCCACCCTGGCCAGAGCTGCTTGCGTCACCCTGGGCGCCCGGGGCCTGTGTGCATCGCAGAGCCCTGGCCTGCCCTGAGCCCTTCCAGCTGCAGGAGGGAGAAAATCTAGCTCGGTGCCTGCCAGCTTCCCCGCCTCCCCCACCTCCCCGCCCCTAGTGCTCCCCACTTCCCACCTCACACATAGTCTCTCTCCCTTTTTTCTTATTAATCCCATCAATTTCTAAAGAGAGTGAAAAGGAGGGAGGATAAGAGAAAGAGAAAGAGAGAGAGAGAAACATCAAGTGAGAGAGACACCTCAATGAGTGTCCAGACCAGGATCAGGCATCGAACCTACAAGCCAGGAATGGAATCCACAAACCTTCGAGCTGACGCTCCAACCACTGAGAACGCCAGCCAGGGCCTCTGCAGCTACCTTTGCTGTCCTGGCTTTCGGCGTCTTCCCTGAGCTAAGCTTTCCTGCCTCGGCCTTTCCTTTGCCCGTGATGCCCTTTCCTCCCTTCTTCGCCTGGCCCGGCCACTCCTGCTCTCAGTCTCCACTGAACGGTCACTCTTCGAAGACGCCCTCCCTCACTCCTTGGACCAGGCTGAGCCTCCCCTCTGCTCCCCAGCACCCCCAGCTGCTCCCCCACTGCACTCCCCCGTTTGCAATTGCACGCTGTGTTTATATCATTGTTCGAACCCTGAGACAGCTGTGGCCAAGAGCACGGACTCGGGAGTCAGACCACCTGCGTTTGCAAAGAGAATGCAGCTGGCACGAGCCGTGTGGCCGGGCCCAGGGGCGGCATCTCTGCTTCATGCTCCTCAGCTGTACGTACGCACAGCGCTGCTGTGAGAGTGGAGTGGGTTTGCGGGATGAAGCACTTAGAACAATGCACGGCCCTTCGTGGGAGCCTCTGCATCTGCCTGCAGTTACTGTCTCCGCTGAAATGCAAGCTTTGAGGGGGAGCGGGGGACGTGCAAAGCCTGGCTGGGAGAGGGGGCCAGAGCCCCACGACCCAGGGAACTGGAGGGCTCATGAACATGATCCATAAGTGCGAAGGACCGAGCCCCATAGAAGGTTCCTGATCAGCCTGTCCTCCTCCTCCTCCTGCTGCTGCTGGGGAGGCAGGCGAAGGAGGCTTCTCACCAGGAGCCTGCAGCTGGTTCATCGCCCCGGGAGGGGCCTCCCGTGCGGCCTGGAGGGATAGACCCAGGGAAGGGACAGCTGCTGCGTGCTCCCATCCCTCCCTGCTTCTCCTGGCCTCCTGTTACTTCCCCCCCTCGCAGAGCAGCCCCCCCACATCAGTCACCGCCTGGCAGACCCCACCGGGGGCAGCGCCAGGCTGAAGTCTGGCGGATCCCTCAGGGGCTGGCGTCTCCCTGCGTCACTGCGGCCAAACCGGGCAGACAGCTGGCAGCGGCTCCAGGATGGATGGCAAGGCCACGGCAGCGCCCGGGCCGGAGGATGCTGGGGTTAGGGTTTCTCCTCCACACTAAGCAGTAATGAAGTCAAACAGGCCAGCGGTTTCTAATTAGGCAAAGCTTCCAGATGGATCCCGAGAGGCCTGGGCTGGCTCTCCACAAAGCACTCAGAGTGGCAGACAGCAGCGCATCTCAGAATCCCAGAGCCGGCGCTCAGTTATGGGATCTTAGAAAATGCACCCCCACCATGCCCAAGCCCACAGCCTTAGCACCCGAGCCTCGAGGCTGCAGGGTGCATCGGAGGGAGTGGATAAGAGAAGGGCTTAGGCTCGGCAGGTGTGGCTCCGTGGTTGAGCATCGAGCTGTGAGCCAGGAAGTCATGGTTCCATTCCGGTCAGGGCACATGCCTGGGGGTGCGAGCTCGATTCCCAGTGGGGGGTATGAGAAGCGGGGGGAGGAGGGAGGACGGGGGGGGCCTTTGGGGGTAATTAGATCGTGAGGGTGGAGCCATCGTGGATGGGCTATGCCCTTATGAAAGGGACTCAAAGATGTCTCACCCCCTTTTTGCAGGAGGCGGCCCATCCATGATTCTCTCTCATCATGAATGTTTCTATTCCTGTCTGCCTCTCCTTTCCTCTCTGAAATCAATAAAAATATGTTGAAAAGGGTGGGGAGTGTTTAGGGCACTAAATGCCTATGTTTGAATCCTGTCTCCATCACAGTATTAGCTCTGTGACTTTGGGCAAGTCACCTACCGCCTCTGTTTCCCTTTCCTCTGCTTTAAGATCAAAACGGGG
Organism: Pipistrellus nathusii; assembly: GCA_963693515.1. Classification (NCBI taxonomy): domain Eukaryota; kingdom Metazoa; phylum Chordata; class Mammalia; order Chiroptera; family Vespertilionidae; genus Pipistrellus; species Pipistrellus nathusii. The sequence goes on along the minus strand of OY882860.1, from coordinate 182,478,043 downwards.
CAGTCATGCTGAAACCTGTTTGGCTCAGTGGATAGAGCGTCGGTCTGAGGACTGAAAGGTCCCAGGTTCGATTCCGGTCCAGGGCATGTACCCTGGTTGCGGGCACATCCCCAGTAGGGGGTGTGCAAGAGGCAGCTGATCGATGTTTCTCTCATCGATGTTTCTAACTCTCTATCCCTCTCTCTTCCTCTCTGTAAAAAATCAATAAAATAAAAATAAGAAGGAAAAAAAATGGGGCGGTCGTAGGAATTGTGTGCATGTGTGGTCACAGGTTCGGAAGCCAGCTAACACATCTCGGAAGCGGCACCTGTGGTCTTCGATCCTAACTTGTCCCTGTCTATATCTCTCCTGGAGATGCTTACACCTCGGGACGCAGCGGCCCGCCTCACACAACAGCCGGCTCCCCTGGGGCCAGAACTGCCGGGACCACTGGTTGAGAGCTGAGAGCTGAGGCAGTCTCATCCTGCTCAGGAGCTGCTCTCTTCCATGCAGCAGATTCACACATGTGACATTTGTCATTAGTGCTAACCCTGACCCTGCCAGTGAAGGAGCAGAGCGCTCTGCACCAAGTGCCTGCTGCCATGAAGCTCTCTTAGAGACACGTCAGACTCATGCATTGCCCTAACCCCGGGGTCGGCAAACTCATTAGTCAACCGAGCCAAACATCAACAGCACAATGACTGAGATTTCTTTTGAGAGCTGAGTTTTTTAAACTTAAACTTCTTCTAACACCACTTCTTCAAAATAGACTCGCTCAGGCCGTGGTATCTTGTGGAAGCGCCACACTCAAGGGGCCAAAGAGCCGCATGTGGTCACAGGTTCGGAAGCTACATTACAGTGAACTCTAAGGCTTCCCAAAGCTGCTTAATTGTGCTTATTTCTCTCTTTCCAGCCCTGTATGACACACATTGAAAGTTCTAGGCTACTTTAAGTAAATAAATGAGCCTTCCTACACTGTTAAACGTGCTCTTAACTCTAAGAAATTCATTGATGTTAGATACCTTTCTACACGAACAACTTACGTGGAGAAGTGTTTTCTACATGTTCTATGCGAGTTCTCATCTATTTTCTGTCATTTTCTCTGAATTACTCATGTTTTCATGAAGTTTCCTATATTAGGCCTTCTTGTCCAAGTATAAACATTAGTGACATGGACAAACAACTTCCTACACACTGTTGTGAATCTGAGAAGCTTGGGAACATTGTCTCTCAACTATGTTATAGAGTTTAATGCTACATTACTGCAGTTTGCCGCTCCCTTGACTGAGTTTGCCCATTACTGGGATAGGGGCTTTATCACAAGGAATAACAACAACCTGTAATTATTGGAATCCAGAGTCTAGGTCATTAGTTAGAGCAGTGGTCGGCAAACTGCAGTTTGCTGCTCTGTTGACTAATGAGTTTGCCAACCACTGCCCTACCTGTTATGCTCAGTGGTTAGAGCATCAGACTATGGACGGAAGCGTCTCAGGTTTGATTCTGAACAAGGACAGGTATTGAGGCTCAGTCCTGCCTCCCAGTACAGGAGGCAGCTGATCGATGTTTCTCATCAGTGTTTCTAACTCTCTATCCCTCTCCCTTCCTCTTTATAAAATCAATTATTTACACACACACACACACACACACACACACACACACACACACACATACACACACACACACACACACACACACGTGACTCATTCATTCATTCCACATGCTGTTCTAGGTGCCAGGACACAGTAGAGGGCAGATCCTGCTATTGGGGAGCTTACAGTCTCATGGGGGAAGATGCCAACTAAATAGGCAACAGTCTGAGCAATGAGAAGTGGCTGAGAGTGCACACAGGTTCCGGGACGAGGGGAGACGTGAGCTAAGTTCTATTCGCTCCTAGTTTTCTGTGTGGTGCTGAGCACATTTCTTGGCCTTTCTGGGCCTAGCTTTCCCTAAGGACCAGGGGGAAAAAACCCTGAAAAGTCACCCCGCTCACCCCACAGGACACTGGGAGGCTCTCCAGAGACCATGAAGCAGGCACTGTGGCCATCTGCCCTCTTTCCCGCGAACAAAGCCTTCTGGCATTGAGCTGCACGCTACCCGGGAGATGACTGAAAAGTGGGTCTCCATCGGTCCGAGGGGAGCGTGACAGTCTGTGTGTCCTGCCACTCCTTGGTCTTGAACAGGTTTGGGTCCCGTTCAGAGGGACCGGAAGAGAGGACTCTCCGGGGAGTGTGGCGAGGGGAAGCAAGCTTCCTGGCCCAGGCTTTCCTCTCGGAGGGAAGAAAAGGCTCCCTTGCTCCCTCCTCTTTTGGAGCCTATTGTGTGGGCTGTGATGCCTGGAGCTGTGGCAGCTGTCTTGCGACCATGAGACGCCAAGCCCAAGGGTGAGTACCACATGCGAGGATGCGCGAGTGGAAGACGGTACAGTAGAATGAATTTCACATGTGGAAATCCTAACCTTCAATAGGACGGTATTAGGAGGTGGAGTCTTTGGGCGGCAATCAGATCATGAGAGTGGAGCCCTCATGAATGGGCTATGCCCTGAGAAAAGGGACCCAAAGATTTCTTACCCCCCTTTCTGCCAGGTGAGGATACAATACTTCAGCAGTCTGACTGACGTCTGGAGAGGGTCTCAGCAGAACCCACACATGCTGGCACCCTGAGCACAGACTTCCAGCCTCCAGGACAATCCTATCTAATAAAGTCGGGACGTGCAAATTGACCGTAACTCTGCAACAAATATGGTGACGCCCACAGCCAATAAGGAGGGAATATGCAAATTGTTCCACAAGGCAAGAGGCTAAAGGAGGCTCTAGCTGAAGCAAAGGTAGTGCTGGCATCCAGGGGAAGGAAGGCCTATTCTTGCATGAATCTTCATGTATCAGGCCTCTAGTAAGCAATACATTTCTATTTTTTTTCTCAATGTATAGATTTTAATTGCTTTCAGAGAGGAAGCAAGAGGGAAAGAGAAACATCAATGAGAGAGAATCATTGATTGTCTGCCTCCTTGCATGCTCCACACTGGGGATTGAGCCTGCAACCCAGTCATGTGCTCTGACCAGGAATCAAACTGTGACCTCCTGGTTCCTAGGTCAATGCTCAACCACTGAGACACGCCAACTGGCAAATTTCTGTTTTTTTAAAAACCACCCCATCTTGGTACTTTGTTGTAGAAGACTGAACTAAGAAAGACAAAGAGAACCAGGCTGCCTGGTGATACGGTTAAGCCCGTGGACAGCAAACTGCGGCTCACGAGCCACATGCAGCTCTTTGGCCCCTTGAGTGTGGCTCTTCCACAGAATACCACGGCCTGGGCGCGTCTATTTTGAAGAAGTGGCGTTAGAAGAAGTTTACATTTTAAAAATGTGGCTCTCAAAAGAAACTTCAATCGTTGTACGGTTGATATTTGGCTCTGTGGACCAATGAGCTTGCCGACCACCAGGTTAAGCGTCAGAATCAACCTCAGAACCTTACTTGGGGACATCCCACAGAGTCAGCAATGGATGTCCTGACGGGGTACACTACTGATAGTTGAGTTTTCCGTCACTACAGCTAATCACGTCCTTTCTTTGCCTTCCCAGGTCCTACGCCACCTCCCACGGCCAGGTGAGCCTTATCTCCTTCAAACAGTCTCTCAGCAAATGTGTGCTGAGTAGTAACAACATTTACTGAGCACCCACATGGCCCCGCTTTGTGGTAGGTGTCAGTGGAGTGGGAGACACACAAAAATAATTAAATAGACATATGATGGCATTGATTCTGAATTACAATGAGCCTTTGTCCACTGAAGGGCAGGGTGCTGAAACGGAGAATGTGACCCCTCTGAGCAGAGTAATCAAGGAAGGCCTTGAGGAGGTGGTGACGTTTAAGCAGAGGCCTGAGCGAGAGGCCTCCCCTGCCCTGGCTCCTCTGCTCTGATCCTCTGCCCACGTGCTGCCCTGCCTCGGACCGCAGCCTCCTCCTGCGGTGGAACCGGGCCGGCTTCTCCTCTCCCGCACCCAGCAGTGTGGCCCACAGGTCCTCTCCTCCGGGGCAGCAGCACCGAGCAGACCTTCCTGAGCCACCAGGGTCGGCACCGGAGAGTGGCCAGCTCTCCGTGCAGTCGGCACCTCGTGCGGCCGGCAGGGGTGGGGGTGCTCAGTTTTTCAGGCACGGTAGGGATTTGCTCAGTTTTAGGACCTGCCTGTGTCCAGAAATGGAAAAGCAGACCATTGCATCTCCCTGTGCCTGAAACCACGAGGGACTCTCCTTCCCACCCGCTGCCCCGATGCCTCCTCCCCCTCCTCCTGTGGTGGAGAAAGGCTGGAGGAACAGAGAACAAGAGGGGACGCTCCCCAGTGGACCAGATGCCCCACCCCCCACCCCACCCCCGGCTCTCTCCTGCCTCACTGAGGGTTCTGGGGCCCATCACTGCCTGACGCTGACCCCACACAGCACTAGCCCCCACTGCTCCTCAGGCCCCTTCCCCACAGCCCTCCTCCACACCCCCTCCCCGGGGCCTCCAGACCCCTGGGCTCCCCAAAAGAGGCCCAGCTGCTGTGATTTATCCCCTCTTCCCATCCTGTTTACGCAGCCCCTTGGCGAAAAGCCCCAGCAGCGGAAGGGGGTGTGAGAGAGGGAGGGGAGTGGGAAGAGAAAGGGGGAGGTGAGTGTGGGTTGTTTAAAAGAAGAAGACAAGGCCTGGACCGATTTGGCTCAGTGGATAAAGTGTCAGTCTGCGGACTGAAAGGTCCCAGGTTTGATTCCGGTCAAGGGCATGTGCCTTGGTTGTGGGCACATCCCCAGTGGAGGGTGTGCAGGAGACAGCTGATCAGTGTTTCTCTCTCATCGATGTTTCTAGCTTTCTGTCCTTGTTACTTCCCCAAGCTGTGCGGGAGCCTTGTCTGTCCAGGGATGAGGGTAGTGCCTCCCCAAATTGATGGGTGTGGGTAGGTGGATGGGGTGAGTGGATGGATGGATGGATGGGTGGATGGGTGGGTAGATGGATGGGTGGATGGGTGAGTGGATGACAGATTGATGAATAAAGGAGTGGATGGATAGACGGATGGATATGGTAGGTAGGTGGATAGATGAGTGAGTGGGTAAGTGGGTGGGTGGGTGGATGGATAGGTAAATGGATGGGTGTGAGTGGGTAGGTGGGTAGATAGATGGGTGGGTAGTGAGTGGATGGGTAGATGGGTGGATGGATGGGTGGATGGGTGCTTAAATGGGTAGGTGGGTTGGAGAATAGATGGGTGGATGGATGACTGGATTGGTGCTTGGATGGGTAGGTGAGTTGGAGGGTAGATGGGTGGATGGGTGGATGGGTGATTGGATGGGTAGGTGGGTATATGGGTGGATGGGTGGGTAGATGGGTGCTTGGATGGGTAGGTGAGTAGATGAGTGGATGGATGGGTGCTTGGATAGGTAGGTGGGTGGATGGGTGAATGGGTGCTTGGATGGATAGGTGGGTAGATGGGTAGATGGGTAGGTAGATGGGTGCTTGGATGGGTAGAAGAGATAACTCATGTCCAGCATAGGCTGGGCTGGATGCAGGAAAACCACTTGCCTCTTCTCTACCTGCTGCTCAGGGCTGAGAGCTGTAACATCTCCTTTCCTGTCCTGTCCAGGACCTCAGTCCCTACAACCAGTGCCCCTGCCTCCGGAGAGCCCAGGCAGGGGCAACGCAGCAGATTAAAGAGCAGGAATGGACAGAGGATAAAGGCAAGAGCAGCGGGAGGAGGAGCTGGGCCGGGTGGGGGTGCAGAGCAACCCAGGATAAGCCTCTGGGAAAGCGGAGACGAGGAGACACAGTTCAGCAGGCAAAGGAGAAAGGGGGAAGGGGGAGGAGAGCGGGCAAAACAAAAGCTGGTGGCAGAGGGGGAACTTGGTCAGAGGAAAGGCACTCTGGGTAATGGCGCCACCTGCGTCCCTCCCCGGCACTTTCATGAGCCTGTGTGTGGGGAAGAGCCTGTTTGGCCGATACCCAGAGCCCCTTCCTCTCCATTAGCACAGCTCAGTCTCACAGCTTCCTTGTGGTTTATTATCAGCCTTCCACGGGAGTGGCCCCAAGAAGGAAGATGCTGCCATTCCCCCACCCCACCCTTCCCCACCTGCATCCTGCATCCTGCTCCCGGACTCTGGCTGGGATCCTGGCAGGTGGTGCGGCCCCACAGGACACTAGAGTGTGTGAGAGAGGCTCTGCTGCCAGGTGAGGCTGCCACCCCCCCTCCCTCCTCCTCTCACATGTGGAGGATGGTGCTCCCTCCCTCCCTCCCCCTCTCCCTCCCTCCCTCCCCCTCTCCCATGTGGAAGACAGGTGCCCGTGGAGTAGCAGTCAGGAGCAGGCAGAGCTGTCTTTCCACAGACCCGGGTCTCATTGACGTGGATGGGCTGGCCTCCTGGACCCTCACACTCCCCAGAGTATCTGTGTGCACTGGAGTGGAGAAGCTCTGAGCTAAGTGTGTGATGTGGTGTTGGCAGGAACCCTGCAAGGAGCTACAGTGGGCAGAGCCTGAGGGGCGGTGTGGGAGAGAGGGGGATCTTTCTCTGATACCCCTGGGCCTGGTGAACTCTGTGTCATGGCCCATGTTAGCTACTCTGAGTTAATCTAGCTATATAAAAGACTAATACGCAAGGTGTCCCCTTGGGTGTTTGTAAGAGAGACTGGTAGTTCCATCACTTGCTTTGATGTGCACTGACCACCAGGGGACGGTGAAAAATGAAGAAAGGCCCCAGCCAGCAGCTGGAAGGCTCAGATCAGCCCTAATCGCCAGCCAGGCCTAGGGACCCTATCTGTGCACGAATTTTGTGCACCAGGCCTCTAGTGCTTATAAGAAGAAGCGAATGGAATTGAATGCAGCTCCCAAGATTGGCAGGAAGTCCTATGGTGGCATCTCCAGTCTCTCCCCTTCCTGAGGGTCCCACCAGAACCCCAAGGTTCTCTGATCCCTGGGAAAGGGAGGCGGCACTGCCTCAGTCGAGGAGGAGCCCAATGCTCAGCTCTCGGGGGCTGACCTGTGCTCCCCCAAACCCATACGCTGATGTCCCAAACCCAGCACCTCCGATCATGACTGCTTTTGGAGATGGAGCCCTCAAAGAGGTGACCAAGGTGGAATGAGGTCACGAGGGGGCCCTCATCCAATGTGACTGGTGTTCGTGTAAGAGGTGAGTAGGGCCCTAGCCAGTTTGGCTCAGTGGATAGAGCGTCGGCCTGTGGACTGAAGGGTCCCAGGTTCGATTACGGTCAAGGGCATGTACCTTGGTTGCAGGCACATCCCCGGTGGATGGTGTGCAAGAGGCAGCTGATAGATGTTTCTCTCTCACCTCTGTTTCTAGCTCTCTATCCCTCTCCCTTCCTCTCTGTAAAAAAATCAATAAAATATATTTTTAAAAAAACAAAAAAAAAAACGAGTGAGTAGGACACAGACAGGCACATGCCCAGGGAGAGGCGGTGAAGACACCAAAGGAGAGGTAGCCTCAGCAGAAGCCAGCCCCGAGGTCACTCTGACCTCAGGCTTCTCGCCTCCAGACAGTGAGGCAGTAAGTCCCAGCTGTGTGAGCCCCCCCACCCCGGCTCTCCCCATCCCGTGGTGCTGGGTCACCCAGCCCCGAGAGCGGCCCAGCACAGAACACAGACCCCCCACCAACACCTCCCACCCCCCCATGGAGTGCGGCCACAGAAGGAGCAGCTGGGGCCTGTGCAGCCCGAGCCCTAGGCACCCCCACCCTCAGTCCTGCCTGCTTAGAAGGGAACCACAGCCCCTCCATCCCCACCCCCCAGCTTCCCCATCCTGTCTGTGAACTGGGGGTAACAGATCTCCTCACAGGATGTGGGGCGGGTCTGGAGAAACACTGCAGACCACTGAAACACGCGAGGACACTCCGAGCAGGTCCCACTGCCGTTCCCTCCAGCGGGCATGCCATCCGCTGGCCGGGACCCAGCAAGTTCGCTCCCCCCAGGCTGCAGCGTGAGGTGCCAGCCAAGGGCAGGTAGGAGCTGCCTGGGGAGGAGCCTCGAGTGCCTGCCTGGTGCCGGCCAGGACTCTGTGCCTCTGAATCTCCTGTCCCTTCCTCGCTCCCAATGTTGGAGCCCAGGATCTCCTGTCTCTCATCCCGACCTGAGGTCCCAGGAGGAGTGATTCGGAGAATGGGGAGTTTGGGGTCGCCCAGACCCAGGCATGATGTCCTGCCGGTACCTTCCTAGCTGTGGACCCTGAGCAGGGTGCCACCTCCCTGGCCTCCCTGAGCCTCTGCAGACCAGGGAGGAACTGAGAGGAGGACGGGAGGAGAGTGTGAAATCTGCTCTGCGGGAGCCGGGAACCTCCTCACACACAGAGCTGCGTGTAATTGAGCCTCATTTTCCGCGCCCTGGGGGACTGGCAGTTGAAAGCAGCCAGCGTGGCCCCGCTGAGATAATGAATGAGGAGACGTGCCTGCAAAGGAGCCTGGCACCAGCCCTCCTGGCGGTGTTAGAACTTAATGCTGGGCAGCCAGACCTGCTCCTGGGAGCCCCTCCCCACCCTGGGCCTGGCACTGCCCGGGAGGCACGCTGGCAGGCGCTGGCAGGGCCCGGACCGGGACTGTCATCCCTGCGTCTCCCAAGCCCCACCCCAGCTGGCACCTGCTCCCCCTCCCAATGACAATTGGGGTGTAGGGAGCAGGTTTGATTTTGCTCAGGGGCATGTACCTTGGTTGCAGGCACATCCCCCGTGGGGAGTGTGCAGGAGACAGCTGATCGATGTTTCTCATTGATGTTTCTAACTTTCTCTCCCTTCTTCTCTGTAAAAAAAATCAATTAAAAAAAATTTTTTAAGTGGAAGAGGGAGGTGGAAGAGAAGGTCACAGTGATGTGAAGTGAGAAGGACTCCACAGCCACCCCCGGCAGGGAAGGTAGAAGGGGCCAGGAGTCGAGAAATGCAGGCAGATTCTCCCCAGAGAAAACGCAGCCCTGCCTACATCTCTACTTTAGCCCAAGAATAGCCATGTAAGACTTCTGATCTACACAGTGTAAGATCCATTTATATTTTTTAGTCATTTGTTATATTATAGCAGCAACAGGGAACTAATACACCCACACAGAGAAACCCACACCAGAAGCCTAAGCGGCCTGGGTCCTGGAACCTCTGGGGAGCCACCAAACCTCCTAAGCCTTCATTTGCTCACCCAGAGGAGCAGGAGAACCCAGCCCCCGCAGTCAGGAGGAGGAGGAAGGTGTAAGTGGCTCTCTTCCCCTGTGAGTGGTACAAATGTCTGTGTCTTTCCAGGTTTCCTCTTCTCCAGATTAGATACCCCACTCCCAGCTAGCGATATTCCTGTTCCTCTCATTGTTTTATAAGCAGGGAGGAAGAGAGAGGGAGAGAGAGATAGAAACATCAATGATGGAAGAAAATTATTGATCAGCCACCTCCCACACACCCCACACTGGGGATCAAGCCCACAATCAGGGAATCAAACATAGGTCAACACTCAACCACTGAGCCATGCCAGCCGGGCTGAGCAGAGGTTTTATAAGCAGATGCTGGCAGGCTCCTCAGAGGAAGGCCGTCAGGTCTGCTCACCTAGATGTTGGCTGGGTTGTTAGCACCCCAGGCCTGGGACTGCCTTCATTGTGACCTTTCTTTAAAAAAAAATTTTTTTAATCACTCTTTTTATTGATCACTAGAGTGCCCAGTGCACAAAAGTCATGCATGGGTAGGGTCCCTAGGCCTGGCCTGAGATCAGAGCCCATCTTCCCCGGCTGCCGGCAGCCACCAATGCTGGTCACCCTCTGTGTATGGGGTGATCAGTGGGGCAATCGGGGCCCTGCTCACTTACACTGCCTTGGCCTGGCACCACCCGTGTCCACCACAATTCAGCCCCGGTTTCCAGTTCCTGGTTCCCCGTTGGGCAATAGGAGCCTGCCAGCAGGGGGAGGAACCAAGAGGTTGGCCAGCAGGCCCTGATCGGGTGATCGGGACTTGCAGGCTGGAGGCAGCTCCTGTGTTGAGCATCTGCCCCCTAGTGGGCTGTGCACATCATAGCGACCAGTTGTTCTGCCATCTGGTCTATTTGCATGTTACACTTTTATTTTTATTTATTTTTTATAATATATTTTTATTGATTTTTTTTTTTTACAGAGAGGAAGGAAGAGAGATAGAGAGCTAGAAACATCGATGAGAGAGAAACACCGACCAGCCGCCTCCTGCACACCCCCCACCGGGGATGTGCCGGCAACCAACGTACGTGCCCCTGACCGGAATCGAACCTGGGACCTTTCAGTCTGCAGACCGACGCTCTACCACGGAGCTAAACCGGTTTTGGCTGCATGTTACACTTTTATATATATGTATAGATAACAATAGCTATTATTATTCTCATGGCTCTCCATCAGGATTGATTTTGTTTCCAAGGGACATCTGTCAGTATCTGAAGACATTTGTCACACTGGAACCGAGTAGGTACTGGCCAGGGATGCTGCCGACGCCTTACAGTGCACGGGACGGCCTCTAAGGAAGAGCTGTCCAGCCCTGAGGTCAGCAGCGGCCATGCGGAGAAACCCGGTCACTCCCCTGCTCGCCACGGGCTAGGCTTGTTCCAGACTTTCGTAACACGAGCTCTTAGCTTTGCAACAACTTTATAAGGTAGTATTACATCCAGAAGACCAAATCCATGCTCAGAAAGATCACAGAACTCTTCTAAAATCGCATAGCAGGAAGGAGGGCTTGCCAGGACTCCTCACGAGACTCCACCGGCTGCTCTCAAGGCCGGGGAGAGCCTCCGGTCTGCGCCCGAGTTCTGCGGGTTAGGGGGCCGCGGCTGGGCTCAGCATCTGCGAGAACCCCTTGCAGATGGAGACCTAGGTCCCCAGGCTTGTCCCATCGGGCCAGAGCCCACACCTCGCCTATGGCTGCCCCCCACTTTGCATAAGAAAATCTGGCTTCTCAAAGATACCGGGCACACACACACACACACACACACACACACACCCCACGTGGTTCATATAGACCCTCATCCAGCCAACGGATTAGTCTGTCGTGAGTCAAGTTCAGTTAGCTACACCCCAGCCTCTGAACGCGCTTCCTGGTCCTGCCCCTGAGGAAGTGGTGGAGACCAGATGGACAGAAGATGTGGGCTCTTTAATAGACAGCCTGAACTTGACCTTAGTTCTACTAACCTACCAGTAGTAAGGGTTGGGCAAGGGAACCTCCCGCCCAATTGCTCGGCTGTGCGGTGGGGACCGTCACAGGCCTGGCCTCATGGGATCATGTGAGCGAGGTTCGCATGGTGCCTGGCACGCAGGCCCTAATGTTAGCTCTCGGCATTGTGCCCTGTTACCGAGCGACAGGGACCTGGGAAAGTCAGTGTGAGCGTGGGACCCTCTTCTTCTCCTCCCCACCCTTACACACACACACACACACACACACACACCCCGTTCCCCAAGGGTTGTCAGCTCCCGCCCTCCCCTGTGTGCGGAGCCATGGCACTGGGCTCAGGGGAAGAATCCTAAAGGAGGACGTGCTGGGCCCCACATGTGAAATTCCAAGAAGAGCAACTGGGAAGAGTGGGAAGACGCTGAGAGGCGGACCGGGCTGTCTGGGGAGTTGGGGTGGTTAAAGGGTAAGAATGGGGGAGAGAAGAGCTATAGCTTTAGTGGCTGGAACTGAGAAAAGTGTTTGTAAACTTTTTTGCCATGAATTCGGAATCCATTTCTCCCTAACCCCACCCTCCCACCCACTTTGGATTTCCTGGAACTTAAAGAATTGAAGTTCCTTTCATTCCTCCTGGTTGTTAGACTGTGACTCTTTGCTGGGTCCCAAGCAGGGACTAGATGGTGTGGAACAGTCACTTTGAGCTACAGCATCATCACCCCATTGTACAGATGGGAAAACCGAGGCTTGGAGAAGGGAAGTGCTTGCCTGCCCCCAGGACACAGAACAAGGGCGTAACCCGAGTTCCACCTTCGGCTGCCTGATTCCAGTTTCCCTGCTCCGAAAGGAGAGTCCCATCTCCCTTTCAGCTCCCGCCTCTTGGAACATCTACGGTAGGATTTAGGTCACAAAGAAACAGCCAAGTGACACACTCTGCTCAGAGTGAGAGTTCCCAGGGCCTCCCCAGGCCCCGGGCCACCTCAGCAGAGTGCCTGCAGCGGCCGCTGGATACCTTCATAAACCAGAGTCCTGGTTCAAGCGGCACCCCAAGCCCCTGCGCTGTCCTCTCCTTCCCCACCTGAACCCCTGGCATGAGCTGCCCTCTGGAGAGGGAGGCCACCCCCAAACCTGGAACATGAGAGGGGCAGGCAGGCTGCCCAGAGCCACTGGCAGTGTCTCTCGGGCACCCAACACGGCTCATAAATTGTGCACGCAGCCTCGGCTCGCCGTCCTGCGGAGGCTGCTCTCCATCCAGCCTTTCTGCGTCCCATGCCCCCACCGGGTTTCAAAGAAAGAGAAGGTCAAGGTCGAGTGTGAGCAACAGACCCGAGTTCAAGTTATGAGTCTAGCATGACTAGCTGTGCTACCCTGGCCAAGCTGCTCAACTTCTCTGAGCTCAGAGAGAGAAACTGAGGCTGAGGGTAGAAGGAGTCAAGTTCAGTCAGCTTTCAGGCCCGTGAGGACGGGGTGGGTGGGATTGAGGGGCCTTGCACAGCGCCCTTGGCTCCTGCTGCCCGGGCCTGCTCTAGGCCAATGCGGGGCGGGGGTGGCGGGAGATGCTCGGGGGACCCCTTTTTCTTCAGTGACATCTGTTTGTCTAACAGAGGGAGATGACAGTCCCCAGCACACCCTCGAGTTCTAAATATTTACCCATCGAGAGCTCCAGGAGGCCCGGTGCTGGTGTGAGGTGAGGTCCTGGAGAACGTCCCAGCTTGCAGGGCGGAGAAGAGAGAGGAAAGAGGGGGTGTAGGGGTGAAAAGTGAAATCACTCTCCGAGCACCACTCTAGGCCATTCTACACCCCCACCTCGTGTGTGTGCACCGCAGTCCTGGGGAGGGAGGTACTGCTCTCCCATTTGACAGAAGAGAAAACTGAGGCCCAGAGAGGGACATCACATAGCTGAGCCCCGGCCAGACCGGCCTCAGGGCCCCCGACCTTCCAGCCTTCCTGCAGCCTCGCAGCCAGGGCAGGCGGCGGTGGGCTGGGCTAGAGCAGGGCTGGGGAGGAGAGAGCATCGCAGGGGAGAGAGGAGGGAGCAACAGTGTGGGGACTGTCCCAGCCATTCCTTCCGCCGGGCCCCCCAGACACCCCATCCTGAGTGTCTGTCTCTCTGGGTCCGGCTACGGCTCTGCCCGCTCCCAAGGACCTTCCTCTCCCTCTTCCTCTCCGACTCTCACTCTGCCGTGGTCTCCTTCTCCGTCTTTTGTCTCTCCCTTCTCTGTCTCTCATGCTCTCTCCCCTCTGCCTCCATCTCTGTCCCTCTCTCTCCTGTCAGAGGCGCCGGAGCCAGGTGCTGGCACTGTGGCTGGAACCCAGGGGACTGTCTGCAGGAAAGCCAGCTGAGCGGGGACCCCGGTGTCTGGGACCACTAGACAGGCAGGAGAGGTGCTGAGGGAGCAACGAGCAGGAGGCCGGAAGGCGCTGTGCAGTGAGAGCCCCTCCCTGGGGAGAAAGCAGCCATCCCCTGGTTCTGCCTCCCTGATTCTGCCCTGCTCCAGCGCCACAGATGCAAGTTCAGATCCCAGCCCTGCTTCACCCTGAGCCTCGCTGCTGGTGCTCCCTCCGGCTTCAGCTTCCTGCCCGCCTCCCTCTCGGGCTGTGCCTGCACTCAGGGAGGTGACAGGAGGCCCCTGCCGGACTTACAGCACAGCGAGGACGTGCACGGTCAGGGCCAGACTCAGCGGGCACACGAATGTTTGCTGACCGGGAAGGCATTCCACAAGGGGCAGAACTGACCAAAAGTGTTCTGTTTGCATAAGAGCAGGCCAGGCGGGCACCACGGCCTGGGGGTGGGTGACTGTTAGTCTCAAACACACACACACACACACACACACACACACACACACACACACGCTAACCATGCGCCGAGAGGCCCCTTCACTTCATTCAATTCAATTAAGAGCGATGGATGGTGGCACTCACCTCCTGGTTCCCAGGTCAACACTCCACAAGAGCCCGCAGGCTGGGCAAGGGTGTAATTCCTGGTCTCCCCAACCCATGCCTCCTGCACACATTCACTAGGCACCTCTGGGCCAGGCACTGGCACAAGCTCTGGGCAGAAAGCGGGAGAGAGAGAGGCAGAGGGTCTGTCACATGGAGATGGACAGTAATTCAGAGTGTGACACCATCAACCGAGAGGGCATGGGCCAGCTGACAGGATCCAGGCCAGTGTGGGAGGGGGGGGAAGGGGTGGTCTCCAGGGAGTGTGATCTCCAGGGTGGTCTCAGCGGGGGGCGAAGGCTTGGAGGACTGAGCTGAGGGGAGGGGGGGGACCAGGGAGAAGGGGACCGTGGGGGACAGGGGCAGGGTGAGATGTGCTGACTAGGGGGCAGGTTTGGAGCAGGGGGAGAGGACAGAGGGCAGCAGCCAGGGGCTGACACTGCCCGCCCAGGACGGGTGGGACCTGGTGGGTACAGCCCTTCCCCACTTCCAGCCTCCAAGACCAGATGCAAAAGCAGGTCCCCAGGAAGCCAAAGGGCCTGGTTCCCTGCAAGGGGCCTTGGCTAGGCCCCCACACAGTTTCTCTCTCCTCCCTAGAGAAGAGCTTGTGGTTTAACCGACTCAGCAATGGCCACCGACCAAGCAGGCTCAGGGAGCACTGGCCTCGGTGCTGGGAGCTCCGGCCTGCGTCTGCGGCGACAAAGGACAGACTAGTTAACAAAGAGGCGTGACAAGAAGCGCTGCCCCACATGGGGATGAACGAGGACACAAGAGCCATCCCAAGCCCTGCACCAAGCCAGACCCATCGCCCTCTGAAACAATGAGCCCCGAGGCGGGCGGCTTGCCTCCCTCCCACAGCACCCAGTAGGCCAGCTGCCTCCCTCCCCACAGCGCCCAGTAGGCCAGCTACCTCCCTCCCCACAGCACACAGTAGGCCTGGCTGCCTCCCTCCCCACAGCGACCAGTAGGCCTGGCTGCCTCCCTCCCCACAGCACGCAGTAGGCCAGCTGCCTCCCTCCCCACAGCACGCAGTAGGCCAGCTGCCTCCCTCCCCATAGCACGCAGTAGGCTGCCCCACCCGGCAAGGGGGCCCGAGTCTATTTGACTTGCTAAGGCTAATCTCCCCACACTGAGACCACGAAGTTTGACTGAAATATTCCCGTTGCTGTGGCAACCTTCTCCGCTGCTTCCACCCCTGTCACTCTCTATTGCAAAGCAATAGGAACTTTTTGCTTCAATTGGAAACTTATGGTTGCCAAGGCAACCAGCCCTCTTACAGCACCCTGAGGAGGAGGTGGGCTGCAGGTGAGGGTGGGAGCGGTCTATTGTGGCAGAGGGGGACGAGGGGACGACATGGGGTCGAGCATGGGGGAGGGTGGATGAGGGCTCCACAGACTCACTCACTCGTCCCCTCCCTCACGTGCCTGCAGGTCATCCATTGGTTCACTGCGCTCCCAGCATCTGCTCTGGCTCTGGCTCTTTTGTTTGCAGCGGTGTGTGGGCACAGGGCACAGCCCACCTGGCACAGCGGGACAGAAAGGGCCCTGGCGTTGGGGGCAGGCAGACCTGAGATTTCTTTTTGACTCCTGACTCTCCTCGTTTATATTTAGTCTGTTTTGGTTTGTTTGTTTGTTTGTTTGTTTGTTTGTTTTGTTGTAATCCTCACCCGAGGATATATTTCCATTGATTTTTAGAGAGAATGGGAGGAAGAGGAAGAGACAGAGAGAGAGAAACATCCATTGGTTGCCTCCCACATGTGCCCTGACCAGAGCTGAGGATCAAGCCTGCGAACGAGGTGCATGCTCTTGACCAGAAAGGAACCCAGGGCCCTTCAGTCCCCAGGCCGAGGCTCTGTCCATGGAGCCAAACTGGCCAGGGCTCTCTCCTCACTCATAAAGGGAACACGGACCAGAACCTGCTCTGGAACAAGAGCAGCCCGAGGCCCAAGGCCCCTAACCAGGCGGGGAGACGGGTCCCCCCTGGGGGAGCAAGGGGGCGGGGGGGCAGAGGTTCCAGCTCCCGTTGGTTCTCCAGTGGCTGGAGGGCTGAGCCCCAGGCGGGAGGCCCTGTGGAGCTGGGACCAGGCCAAGGCGGAGGGCAAGGCCGGGGAGTCCTCACCCACTGGGAGAGAGACAGCCCTTCCTCCCGAGGCCCCAGGGGAAGTGAGGGGGGCAGGGAGGGAGAGGCTGGTGACATTCCGGGGGCTCCTGCCAGGCCTTTCTGGGTGCCGTCCCGTTTTAGCCTAACACCCCACCAGACAGTGCTTTCACCACCTCCCCACTCCCTGCCATGATGCCGGTTTGGAAACTGAGGCCCAGAGAGGTGGGACCAGGTCACACAGAAGAGAAGCAGGTTGATCCAGAATTCAACGTGGGCCGCGTTCCTTCCCAAACCCTCACTCCGTTCTCACAATAGTCCCGGGAGGCGTAGTCCCTCACCCCACCCGCCCGCCTGATGGAAAAGCAGAGCTGGCTGAGGTGTGGCAGCGCCCCCAGATCACACGCTCCTTCCCAGTCCCCTCCCCCTACCTCTCCTCACCCCTACCCTGCACTCAGCCCAACGCCCAGACCCAGGCCCAGCTGCCCTCTCGGGGCCAGAGGCCCCCGGCGAGGGGGGGCTGGACGGGAGCCCAGGTGATGCTGTTACCTCTGCTTTGCTCTCAGCCTCCAGTCGCCTGGCTCCGTGGGACCGGGGCCTGCTCACTGGTGGGGTGAGTGAGCCGGGAGGCCAGGCAGGCAGCCGGGCAGGACGGCGGTTTCCTGCTCCTTGGCTGAATTGTCATCACCAAGTCCAGGCGGCACAGACAGACCAGAGCCCCTTAGAACAGCGAGGACTACGGTGGTGGAAAAGGGGGAGTAGGTGGCCCGGGAGGTGAGCAGTGTGTCCTTCCTTCCAGAGGAGAAACCACAACCCCCTCGGAGCCTCTGAAAGCGGGCTCCAGCGATGAGTTCCAGCCGAAACCAGTTTGGCTCAGTAGAAAAAGCGTCGGCCTGCAGACTGAAAGGTCCCAGGTTCGATTCCGGTCAAGGGCATGTACCTTGGTTGCGGGCACATCCCCGGTGGGTGGTGTGCAAGAGGCAGCTGATTGATGTTTCTAGCTTTCTATCCCTCTCCCTTCCTCTCTGTAAAAACTCAATAAAATATATTTAAAAAAATAAAAAAAGATGAGGTTCCAGTGTAGCTGTCTGCATTGCCGTCACTGGGATTCTGTACTTTTCTCCCGTGAATTCGGGAATTACAGTTCCTTAGATTGGTTTTGTGGCCTGGCTGTGTGGGTCGCTGAGGACAGGCCCACGCCTCCTCCCATCTTGTCCCCCGTAACACCTGGCGTGCCAAGAACATTCTGGACAGTTCATGGGTCACAGACCCTCCAGACCTCAGAGCCTCTAGGGCCTTCAAGGATCAGCTGGCTCCATGTCCCCATTTCGCAGATGGAGGAGCTGAGGCCCAGAGAGGTCACGTGGTTGGTCACGGCTGTCTCTGGCATGAGTCCCAGGCGCCTTCTGCCTGCTTCTCCAGCCCCAGAGGCCTGTTTATCCTGATCGGGTCCTACCTCCAAGCCTGGTCCCGTTTCTCGTGGCTCCTTCCTCACATCCTTCATCGCAGATTTGCATACCTCCATACTATGAAGCGATGTTAGGGGAAGGGCTAGGACCCCAGGCGGCATCGACATCAAGATCACCACTGCACAGATCAAACCAGCATCTGCATAGAAATGATGAGTGCCTGCCGAAACCGGTTTGGCTCAGTGGGTAGAGCATCGGCCTGCAGATTGGAAAGTCCCAGGTTCAATTCCGGTCAAGGGCATGTACCTTGGTTGCGAGCACATCCCCAGTGGGGGGGGGGTGCAAGAGGCAGCTGATAGATGTTTCTCTCTCATCGATGTTTCTAACTCTCTATCACTCTCTCTTCCTCGCTGTAAAAAATCAATTAAAAAAAAATTTTTTAAATGATGGGTGCCTGTGAGTAAAGACTGGGGGTGCTAGACAGTTTCTTCCAGGTTGGGAAACCCATCGAAACACTCAGTGAGAGACAACAGAATCTATTCTAGCTCATCATCTGGTCATCCTCCGGGAGACAGGCTGGACTGGCTGGAGAGGCCGGGGCAGGCCTGTGGTGGAGGCAGGCCTACGCCTCCGGGCGGGCCAGGTTTAGGGGGCAGGCGGAGGGGTGGGGAGGGTTGAGGCGGAGGCTCAGGGGAGCTCCCTGTACCCTCCCGCCTGCCCCACCTGGCCTGGGCACAGGGCACAGGCTCACAGGACAAAGGCTGCCGCAGGGGGGCCTGGAGACAAAGCCGCTGCCGTGTGGACCAAGTTCTAAAATAAGCCCACTCCCTGGGAGTCTGGTCACCATGGCAACAGAAAGTTGCTGGGCAGAAGGGGAATTAAGTACCGCTATTACTCTCATGGTCACGGCCACCGGAAGGAGCCTGCTGTGGCCAGGCCCAGGGTTGGCACTTCTACGCAAGCTATCCCGCTGAAGTCACCATTGTCTCTGTGACTCTGCAGATGAGTCCTGGGCTGAGAGGGGATCCTGGCCAGTGTCCCACACAGCCCAGGGAGGCTTGGCTCCGGGCACAGCAAGGATGAGAACTGGAAGGCCTGGACCAAACCCCCGCCTCCCTGCCTGATCCCAGCCTCCCAGGCGACCCACTCCTTTGAAGGCTGTTTCCCCGTCCCCAACGGAAGCATGTTAGGAGTGAGCGTGGGGGGATAGCTCTGCGCCCCTCCATGGAGGCAGGGTTAGGGAGCAGGCATGATCACCCATGAGCAGGACCCTGGGACTCCGGTAATAATCTCCCGCCCTCGCGGCCTAATGACAGCCAAGTCTCCACGGGACTAGGGAACATCGCCACCCCGTGGCAGGGAGCGGCAGACAGGCTGGCAGCTAACGCTTCATGTCTGCTCCAAGCTTTCTCATCCTCTCTTCTAGCAACAGGCCCTGACCCAGACCTCAGTGAGAGGAAATGACCCAGGTCTGACCAATGAGTCACTGCCCCCCCCCACTCCCTGGCAGCTGTGATTGGCCCAGGGCAGAAGGAATGACCCACCAGGGCCAATCAGAAAGCTCCCCTGGGAATGATAGCCGATACTCAGAAGAAGCTCTTGCTTTTTCCTGGGGATGGGAAGGATGCTGAGCAGGGACTTCCAGTGATTTTGTCCTATATACTCCGGAGAAGGTGTGCATATAGGTCAGACCTCAGTGACAGACAACAGAATCTATTCTAGCTCATCTAAGCTAAAAGAAATTTTTTTAAATTTGTTTATTGATTTCATATAGAAAGGGAGAGGAAGAGACAAACATCAATGATGAGAGAGAATCATGGATCAGCTGCCTCCCACATGCTCCACAGTAGGGATCGAGCCTGCGATCCGGGCACGTGCCCCGACTGGGAATCAAACTGAGACCTCCTGGTTCATAAGTTGATGCTCAACCACTGAGCCACACCGGCCAGGCAGGTTTTTGTTTTTTAACGATATACATGCCTGTGCATCCAGGAACTGCCCCAAACACACCACACGCCTGGGCCGCCACAGGCTTCTCACTCGTGCAACGTGCTCCTGCCGTCCTCACTGAGGACCCCTGGGACGTGCCCACCCTGCCTGACAGGAGGGGAGCTGGAAGAACCATGTCCTCATCCTGAAAGTCCCCACGGAGAAGCGGTGTTACTTCAGCTCCCATTTCACAGGGCAGAGCCTGTCCCGCAGCTAATTCCAGAGGCAGGCGCGTGGAATCGTTAGTGGCCTGGGAGAAGGGGGACGTGCGGATTCTGGTGGGAACTATTGGGTACCTGATTCCATGGAGTGTCCGCTCTGTGCTGAGCGCTGGGAAGAAACACAGGTCAGCAGAGCCTGTCCTCCCAAAGCACACCCTCTGATAGAGAGAGAGAAACAAGAAAACTAAATCCGCCTAAACCAGTTTGGCTCAGTGGATAGAGCATCAGCCTGCGGACTGAAGGGTCCCAGGTTCGATTCCGGTCAGGGCATGTACCTTGGTTGCGGGCACATCCCCAGTGGGGGTTGTGCACGAGGCAGCTAATCGATGTCTTTCTCTCATTGATGTTTCTAACTCTATCTCTCTCCCTTCCTCTCTGCAAAATATCAATAAAAAAAAAAATTTTTTTTAAAGAAGAAAGAAAACTAAATCCAACGAGACGAGTTCCGACAGGAAAGGGAGCTCAGAGGGGTCCCTGACCTGCGCCTGGAGAGCAGGGAAGGCTTCAGAAAACATGTCCACACTAAGTACAGCTGGGTGCAGAGGCCTCTGCCCTCCCAGCTGGAGAGAGGGGGAGACCTGGCAGGGTTCTGTTGGGGGACCCCCACCCGAGCCCCACTTGCTGGGCAAGCCCAGGGAAAGGGAGTCTTCTGCTCTTCCCTCCATGGGGCAGAGTGAATGTGGGTCCCACTAGCAGGGTGGACCATTCTGGGGTGAGGACCCTGGAGGAGGGGCGGAGGGAACACAGGCTAGAGGGGATGCCCTCTTAAGTGCCACCAGCTCCTCTAAAGGGACGGGGGGCTGGAAGCTGGGGGACTCTGGGAGCCGAGAGGTCCTCAAATTCATCTCCTGGCTGTGACCGTGTTACCAGCAGGAGACTGAGGGGTGGGGTGAGGAGCAGCTGGGTCCGGGGGGTCCAAGGCACCCAGACCTGGCCTAACGCTAGGAAGAGACCCAAGAAACTGTACCTGTGGTTACAACGTGGGCATAGGGAGGCAGCTTTGGACAGGGGGGCTGATTCTTATTTTTGTTTGTTCGTCTAAGCAACAACTTTAGAAAAGGATGCTGGGTGCCCCTCCAGCATCTGCACCTGGCAAAGGCTTTGTCTAAACAGTTAGCAGTGAGTGCCCAGTGAAAAGCCTGGAGGATTCTTCAGGCCGAGTCTAGGCCAGCTTCTAGGCTCCCCAGGCAGGGCCAGGGGGTCTTTGAAAAGCCAGTGAGCCAGAGAATGGCCAGGCAGAAAGAGAGGTGGGAGGGTGGCTGCTGCCGTGCCTGGTGCTCTGGCGCCCCCTCGTGGACACTGTCCTCCTCACGCTCCTGGGAGAACAGGAGGGCCCACTTTTAAAAAATAATTGATTGGGGTTTAAAAAATATAGCTCCGGGAAGGTATGTATGGGAGAGGGGAGCAATGTTAAAATATGTACACAGATAATAATTTAATTTTAAAAAAGTCAAAGAAAAAAAAATAAATTTAAAAAATTAAAAATATGGCTCCAGACAAGGCAAAAGACCAATTGGTTGCTCTGAGGTCCCCAATAGACAGCATTTAATGTCAGCAAATTTTTTAAAGTATGTTTTATTTACTGATTTTTTATAGAGAGGAAGGGAAATAGTTAGAAACATCGATGAGAAACACCAATCAGCTGTCTCCTGCACACCCCTCCCCTGGGGATGTGCCCACAACCAAGATACATGCCCTTTGACCGGAATCAAACCTGGGACCCTTGAGTCCGCAGGCTGATGCTCTATCCACTGAGCCAAACAGGTTAGGGCTGTCAGATCTTGACGCTGCCTTATTAAGCACAGACACCCACTGTTCAGCAGGTACTCAATGCCCACACTCAGAAACACTTCATTCTCGCAAGCCTCACCGTCTGCTCCATCCTTATCCTCTTAAAATCTAGGGAAATGGAGACCCAGGAGATAAAAACTTAAAAAACTGAACTCAGGGTACACAGCCAGAGTGCTGGCATTAGAATTCAGCCCTGGCCTCACTCCTCACTCTATAAGGCTCAGTAATTGTATTTTCCTGTTCTGTGCTGGCTCTGTCTTTCCAGAAATTTCCAGGCTCCATGCTATTAAGCCTGGTTCATAGGTTGATGCTCACCACTGAGCAATGCTGACTGGCACCTGTGCCCTGGATTTTGAGTTCACTTTGAAATGTTCATTACGCCAAAACCGGTTTGGCTCAATG
Source organism: Pipistrellus nathusii (assembly GCA_963693515.1). NCBI lineage: Eukaryota > Metazoa > Chordata > Mammalia > Chiroptera > Vespertilionidae > Pipistrellus > Pipistrellus nathusii. The sequence continues at coordinate 182,456,110 of OY882860.1, read as the reverse complement.
GATAGAGCGTCGGCTTGGGGACTGAAGGGTCCCGGGTTCGATTCCGGTCAGGGGCATGTACCTTGGTTGCGGGCATCTCCCCGGTGGGGGGTGTGCAAGAGGCAGCTGATCGACGACTCTCTCTCATCGATGTTTCTAACTCTCTATCCCTCTCTCTTTCTCTCTGTAAAAGAATCAATAAAATATATTTTTTTTTTTTAAATGTTCATTACGCCAAAACCGGTTTGGCTCAGTGGTAGAGCGTCGGTCTGCGGACTGAAAAGTCCCAGGTTCAATTCCGGTCAAGGGCATGTACCTGGGTTGCGGGCACATCCCCAGTAGGGAATGTGCAAGAGACAGCTGGTCGATGTTTCTATCTCATCGACGTTTCTAGCTCTCTCTCTCTCTCTCCCTTCCTCTGTGAAAAATCAATTAAAAAAATATATATATATGAAATGTTCATTACTTGCAACTTTGATGTTAGCACACACTTGCCGAAACCGGTTTGGCTCAATGGATAGAGTGTCAGTCTGCAAAGTGAAAGGTCCCATGTTCGATTCCGGTCAAGAGCATGTACATTGGTTGTGGGCACATCCCCAGTAGGGGGTGTGCAGGAGGCAGCTGGTCGATGTTTCTCATTGATGTTTCTAGCTCTCTATCCCTCTCTGTAAAAAATCAAATATATTTAAAATATGTTAGCACACACTTGAACAATTACTGTTTGCCAGTAGTTGTGTGCTTTAGAAATATGACTCATGTCATCCTCACATCTTTAAACAGTACAATGCCCATTGTACAGATGAAGAAAGTAAAGCTGACAGATGCACTAAGGTCACAACTAGAAAGTGGCAAAGCAGGGATTTGAATTCAGGCCATCTGGCTCTCAGTCCATGCTCTTAACCATTATGCTTTATTTTCTCATATTTTAAGTAAAAATGCTTGGTTTTTAGCTATATATTACCAAAAGCTGTGTCAGAAATCATTGCAATGAACTCTTTGGCCAGATCCTGTTTTAAAATAAACGTCTGCTTTTGCTCATCTACAGTCCAAGTTTCCATTACATCACTGATTGTCAAATAAATACAGAACTGACATATTCATGCTTAAATACCTATGTGAAAAATGGTTACAGCATCTAAAAATATACAAATGCTTTTTTTCATGAGCTGATCTCTTTAGAATACTGGTCTCTGTGCACGCCTGCCCCTATGGGCCTGACACCCCACCCCCACCGGCCCAGGCTAAGCTTGCGGCTCCTTCGTTGGTCCCTCCACCATGTGCCTGCCAGAGGGGGGCTCTGAAGTGGTGCCATCTACCTGGGTAGCACAGTGACTATGCCAGGGCGGTCTTCCCCAAGCTGCACCTTCTCCGGACCAGGACTGTTTACCCCGAATCCTGACCCTGCCACCCCTTGCTGACACGTGCCTCTGAGCTTGAGCTTCCCCCTGTAAATGGAGGTGACCTCAGCACCAGCACCCATGACCACTGGGGGAGTAAGTGCATCCCACTGTACAAATGTGGGGTGACGGGGCAACAGACATCACTGGGTGAGGTCCAGGTGAGCAGACCCCCTGGAGAAAGACCCCTCTTCTCCAATAATGCAGCCCGCCACTGCAGGGTTAGCGCTCACGCACCAAACAAGGAACAGAGGGCCAGGTCTGCCCGAGTCTCCACCTGAACAAGATGAAAGAGGAGGAACCGGAAATGCTCACCATCCAAACAAGAGGACAAAATGCTGCTTAAAATGTTCTTTAAAAAGTTATCAAAGAAGAAATGGGCTTTGAACACAGTGAGTCAAAAGGAAATGGATCTAGCTGCTCTCACCGCTCCATTTCCCTGTAGATGTAGCCGGAGAGCTTTCAGCAGCTGGAAATTGTTGCTCGAAGATACTTTTGATTCAACAATGACCACACTGCAGCCCGAGTTTTCCTGTTTGTGTTTTTAGGAAGCTGAAAACACTGGCTTTTCACTTCTTCCTGACTGTCTTCATTTTCACTGAGTGGTTATTTTTAAACATTATATGTGCTAATAAATTTGTTAGAATAAAATGTTTAAATGTACTTCTAAATTGAGGCTTTATGTTACTAAATGCATTTTAAGTATAAAATATTTTACTCCATTGATTTTTCTTTACTTTTTTAAATTCTAGCTTTCTAAAAAAAAAAAAATTATACTAAAATTGGTATTTCAGCATCAGGCAAATCAATGGCATAATAATGGCATTGTTTACTTTCTCCAGTACTGCTGTTCTTGTGCTTTCTACCATTCAAACCTCACAACATAGGGTGATGAATCCTAGACCTCCAGTTTACTGATCATACAACTCAGAGAGGTCAAGTGTTTTCCCCAAGGCCACACAGCGAGTGGGCGGTTGCTAGGAGAGACCCATCCAGACTTCCATCACCTCTGCCTTACCTACTTTGCTGTATGGCCTGAGGGATATCCATGGCCCTGAATACCAAATGCCACTAGCCTCACCTCACAGCCAGCTCCACCTTCCTAGGCACTTAACCACCAGTAGCTCATTTATCCTAACACAACCCATACTATCCCTGTTACAGACTAGAAAACGAAGGCACAAAAAGACTGGGTGAATCCAGCCAGTCTGACTGCAAAACTATAATATATCTCCTGCCAAACCACACAGCTGCTGGGGACCAGCTCAGGCTGCTCAAACTCACCCACCTTCCCAGGACCTCCACACGCACTGGGTCCTGCTAAAATGTCACCAGGGCCAGCGAGTCAAAGAGCAGCTGAGGAACCCGGGACCCGAAAGTGCGAGCCTAAGTGGCAGATGCGGGTCAGACACCCAGGAGAAGCCTCCTCGTATCCAAACACTTGGCTTTATTTCAGTGAGCCCCAAAAGCACACTTCCGGGGCCTGTCTGGGCTGAGGCCCAGAGGCAACCAGCAGAACAGGCGGCTCCTTCCTTGGGGCAGCGGGGCCTTCCACCCCAGGCACGGAGAGAGCTGAGGGAAGTTGAGAGGACGGTGATGGGGAGGCACAGGCGGGGTAACCTCCTGCTGCGGGTGCGAGGCGGCGGGCTCACTTGAGGCGGTAGAGGACCTTGCGCTGCATGCGGTGCTGGATCTCGCCGCGCCGCAGCATGAGCTGCAGGACCTTGTGGATGGCGTGCTCCGGGTATTTCTGCGGACACAGGCCAGATGCACAAGTCTGCTTCCCGGGGAGACCCCGGGCACCCCCGAACCTGCCCCCTGGGCCCTACAGAGCCCCCAAGAGAGCCCGTGTCCCCCTGCTCACCGGGAACTTTCCATCACACCCCCTCTGACCACAGAAGGGTTCGCATTTCCTGAGTGCCTAGTACGCTCCGGGGGCTGCTCTGTCTTCACAAACAACTCTTCCCATCGCCACGACAGCTATGCAGCTGGCACTACGACCTTCCCCTCTTTACAGGGGAGGAAACTGAGGCACAGAGTTGTCACACAGCAGATAAATGGTAGAGCTGGAACTTAAATCACGGCCGTCTGACTCTAGAATCCCAGCACCTCACCTCTGCAAGCCTCGGTGTGCTCGCCTACGGAGCGGATGTCACACTACCTCCTGCAGAAGCTGCTCTAAGGGTCAGACCCAGAGGGGGTGGAGACCAGGAGCTGGCATTGCTCCTGAGATGTAAAGATGGTGGCCAGCTCTCCGTAACATCTGGAAAGCCAGCTCCTCTATGGGGTCCAGAGCACTGTCCCCAGTGAGCTGGGAGGCCCACCCTCCTGGCTCTGCCCACCCTCACGCCACAAAAGCCGGGCAGTGGCGGGAAGTAGAAAGGAAGGGCCTGGGGAAGGCTGTGTGTGGTTCCACCAGGACTCCAGCCACTATCCTCTTCCCCTAATGAAATAGGCAAACAGCCGTCCCAAGGGGAGGAAAGATGGGAACAGGTCTGGGACCAGGACCAGCTGCGCCCAGCCTGGCTGCTGGGCAATAGGGCTCCGGTGTTGTGGGTGGGAACTGGGCCATGGCAGCCACGAGGAGACCCCTGCGCCCTCCCCACCCCGCCCGGCCCCGGCAAGGCCCACCTGCTTGGTGAAGTCCTGGATGATGCTGTGCTCCGACACCTGGGAGCCGATGGCAAAGCGGCGCTTGAGCTGCTTCTCGATGCGGCTCAGCATCTCCTGGTCCTCCTGGCTGGTGAAGCCCTCCACGCCTGTGGGCACGAGAAGGGAGACGGGGGTGGGACGGGTGCTGGGATCTCAGTCCGCCCGCAGTGGGAGGCTTGGAGATGGAGCCAGACCCAGAGAGAAAATTACGGGAAGAGGAACAGAATGTGCCAGGGAAGTGAGGGCCGACTGAGAGACGACTGGGGGCCTGAAGTCAGGGGACGGGGCTACGTGTGGGGAGGGATGCTTCAGGCAGAGGCAACGGCGGGTACAAAGCATGAGGTAGGAGCACGTGTGACTGCTTCAGAAGCCAGTGCGGGGGGCAGAGTGGTACCCAGGGCCAGGTCCTGTGGGCCCTGTGGGCTCGGCACAGGTTTTGTTGTGATGCTGGTGAGCGCTGGCGGCCTCTGAGGACAGACAGGAGCTGACTGAGGAAGTGAATGTCGGTGCCCTCCTCTCGAGAAGGACCAAGTGGCCAGCTGGCTTCCAGGGCCCAGCAGTAAGACAGATGGGGCAAAGAGCTTTCCGGGGTGCTGACTACAGTTCGTGGCCAATGACAAAACCGCAGCCATTCCTAACGAACTGGCTCGAAGGACTGTGCTCAAGGGGCTGGAGGGAAGCGGCTCTTGCCATCCTGGAGGAAATGGCCGGGAGAAACAGCAAGGAAGCAGGTGCCGGGAAGCAGCCACACTGCGGCCTCCAGCGTGCCACCCACTCCCCGAGTCCTGAGCCCGCAGCCCCCCCCCCCCCCCCCCCCCCGCCCCACCGCTCACCTGACAGGGTGCCCGACAAGGCGGCGTCCAGCGTGGACACCTGGAAGAGCCGCAGGGCCTCCTCCACGTCCGCCTCCGTGGCGAAGGGCTGCAGCCGCATCTTGCTGAGGGCCTCGGCGATGCGCACGATGGCCTCCAGCTGCCTGTGTGGGGGCAACGGGACACGGGGGGCCTGAGCCCATCTTCCCTCCCCGGCCCTTCCTGGCACCAGGCAGCACCTGCCCAAGGTGGTAAGACCACAGGGGAGACTGCTGGGTGCCCCCTGCCCTGTCCTCTCCTCCTCAGGAACGGAACTTCGATTCCGCCACTTGACACCCAACTAGACGACATTTCCCAGCCTCTCTGCATCCAGGTGTGTGTGTGTGTGTGAATAAGGAGTGGCCACTAAGTCATAACTCCAAACACTTTGTGGGAATTTGTATGTGTCCTCAGCCCTGACCAGTGTGGCTCAGTTGGTTGCCAACTGAGAGGGAGACGGCTGTTTACACTCCAAAAGGAGCCCCCACCCGCCTTCCCTAGGGCCTGCGCTGTGTGGCTAGCGATGGCCGGGCCCCGGTGGCCCGGCACGCCCAGCCCTGCCCGCCGCTCACCGCACGGTGATGGGGATGCTGGAGCGGCGCTCGCTGTCCCTCTCGTGCTGCCGGGCCCCGCTGCGCATGAGGATGTACCGGTTCTTCAGCTTCTCCGCGGCCTCGGCGGACAGCCGCGGGCCACACTTCCTGTGGGGGGGGGGGGGGGGGGTAAGGAAGGCTGCCATGAGGCCGGGAAGGAAGGAAACGTGGGGCACCCTCCCTGCCCTCAGCGGGCTTAGTCACGTGCTCGTCCCCAACGGGCTGGGAGCATCATTTAGAAGAGATTTAAGTAGTCTGGGCTCTGGACAGGTGCCTGAGGTCAACAGCAGGAGAGAAAAATAGGTGCCTTTGTCAGAAAATAGGCAGAGCCGAGGCCGGTTTGGCTCAGTGGATAAAAGCGTCAGCCTGCGGACTGAGAGGTCCCAGGTTTGATTCCGGTCAAGGGCATGTGCCTTAGTTGCGGGCACATCCGCCTAGTGGGGGGGGTGCAAGAGACAGCTGATCGATGACTCTCTCATCGATGTTTCTAACTCTCTGTCCCTCTCTCTTCCTCTCTGTAAAAAAAATCAATAAAATATATTAAAAAAGAAAAAGAAAGAAAATAGGCAGAGGGAAGCCAGGCCCCTCACAGGGGGTGAGGACTGCCCTCCTTGCTGCTGGGTGACATGTGGCTCATGTCATGAAGCAAAGGTTGCCTCGCCCACAGAACAGGACGACGGCACCATCAGGCAGCACAGGGCCCTCAGGCCTGTGGGCTCACAGCAGGCCTCGCCCCACACTCCCCCACCAGCAACACAACTGAGGGTGTGATGCGCGATGACGCCCCAAGAGGCTTTGCAGTGACTGCTGTCCAGGGACAGGGGGCATGTCAGACTGTCCCAGGAGGGAGAGTGATCAGATAGGTCCTGATGAGTAGATCCTATGCCCACTGTTCACCTAATCCAACCCCATCCTGAGGATGAGACCACGGCTGGATGGAAGGAGCCAGCTCCTCAAGGCTGCAAGGAACTCAGGACCGTGATGAAGACCCAGAAACCACTGGGCACTACACCCCCATCACCCCAGAGGGGGTGGTGAGTCAGGGACCCCTGACTTTAGCGTTTCCCCTCCCATGGAAGGGGCACTCAGCCTCCTCCACTCTCAGGTTTTAGCTCCAAGATACAACCGAGGTGTATGTCAACAACCTTGGCAGTCCTGGCTGGTTTGGCTCAGTGGATAGAGCATCGGCCTGCAGACAGAAGAGTCCCGGGTTCAATTCTGGCCAAGGGCACATGCTGGGGTGCGGGCTCAATCCCTAATGGGGGAGCTTGCAGGAGGCAGTGAATCAATGATTCTCTCATCATTGATGTTTCTCTCTCTCCCTCTCCCTTCCTCTTTTTAAGACAAAAATATATTTTTAAAAAAAACACCTTGGCATAGTGGCTAAAAGCAGCCTCTGGAGCCTGGTACTTGGGTTCAAATCCTAGCTCCACTACACCTACCTGTGACCTTGGACAAGTTATTCAACCTTTGTCCATCAGCTTCCCTATCTATAAAATAGAACAATAATACATCAGTCTCTTAGGTTTCAGGGAAGAGCTAAATTTCATTTGTCCATAAATACTGAGAATAATGCCAGGCACAGAATCCTACGCATGATTACTCTTACTGACAATCTATGAGAATAACAAAGTTGCAAGTGCCATTTACTGAGTCTTACTTGGTGCAGGGCTGTGCCAACCACTTATCTTGTGTAATCCTTATAAAAACCCCAGGGAACACCAACCCAGGAAACCAAGGCTCAGAGGTCAAATGACTTGACCAAGGTCACACAGTGGGGGTGGGCAATAGCCAGAGCCTACAATGACCACACTGCCCTGCCTCCCTGAATGTCAGCTGAGGGGGGTGTCCTTGACCTAATCCTACGCCCTCATTTTGGAGATAGGGAAACCGAGACTGACAGCCGAATGAATGATCTGTGTAAGGTCAGACAGGAGTGGAGCCGATTCACGGAACTGGAACCCCAAAGGACAGCACCATCTCAGGAGTCCTTTATGAGGAGCAGGCCCAGGGAACAGGGCTCTCCCCGCCCAGGGAGCCAGGGAGCCGGAGCCCCAGCCCGCGGGCCAGCATCCAAGACTCACACTCGGCAGTAGGCAATGAACTTCTTCAGCTTGGTCAGGTCCACCTCCCCCTCCACCGCCTGGGTCTGTGTCAGCGCGCTCACGTGCAGAGTGATGACGTGTTTGGCCAGCATCTAGGGCAGAGGGGACCCTGGGTCAGCTGGCAGGCCCTCCTAAGCCTGGGTCCCCACTGAGGCCCAGTAGACAGGGAGGGAGCTTGTAGAACAGAACCAATGGGAAAGGGGAGGCCTCCTCCTTCTCCAGGCTGTCAGCTGCTAAGACCAAAGCCCGGAGCTGCCAGCGCCTCCTCTGCCACCAGAGGGAGCAGCTGCTCCCCCAAGGAGAGAGCAGAACAGCAGAGACAGGAGCCCTGGGGACACCAGTGGGGCCACAAGCCTCTGGGCTTGTCCATTCCATAAGCCACCAAGTTCCTTTCAGAAATTTACAAACCAGAAGTGTTTGTTCTATCATTTGTACCCAAATGTCAACTCCCCATCTCACATGCAAGGGTGTGGGCCAGGGGGAGAGATTTACTCCAATCACTCACAGGAGGCAGAACTCTGCACCCTGGTTCAATGCTCTCTGCAGCCCCAACTGCTGCTTCCAGGGCAACCCACTAAGGGTCCTCCCCGATGACCAGGACTCCTGCCAAGCCCCTTGCTCGCCCTCCCCCAGAGCCGCGGGCCGGCTGGAGCCGAGCCCCGTGCTCCCTGCGGCCCTGACTCACCACGTCCCTCTCCTCGTTGTGCTCGTCCTTGACGATGAAGATCATGTCGAAGCGGGACAAGATGGTGGGCATGAAATCGATGTTGTCCTCCCCCTTCGTCTCGTCCCAGCGGCCGAACACCGAGTTGGCAGCAGCCAGGACGGAGCAGCGGGAGTTGAGGGTGGTGGTGATGCCAGCCTGAGGAGCGAGGGGAACAGGTGACAGATCAGAGATGAGGACCCCAGACATGTATGCGCACAAGATGCCAGGCCTGCTGCTGCCGCCGCCATCAGAGGCCTGGCGCAGCGCTCAGAGCACCCTGGGCTCGGCCGGACCAAGCCGGACCTGAGCCGCACACCCACCTTGGCGATAGAGATGGTCTGCTGCTCCATGGCCTCGTGGATGGCCACGCGGTCGTCTTCTCGCATCTGCGTGGGGAGAGAAGCGTCCATCAGACCAGGCGGCGGGGGGGGGCAGTGCCAGCAGGAGAGCTACAGCACGACCACTCCATGCCAGGCCAATGGCAGGAATGGGTCACCTCTCATCCTGGTGACAAATGCGTGGGCTTGGCTCTCCTCTCCCCACTCTCCAGACGTGGAAACTGAGGCTGGGAGATGTCAAGCTACTTCCCAGTTACCCCATAGTGATAGTCAGGGGACTGAATACAAGCCTCAGACATAGGCCACCCCCCCCCCGCCCTTAGGCCACTAGGTGCCACCACCTCACCCTGTCAGCCTCACCTTGTCAAACTCATCGATGCAGACAACCCCACCATCGGCCAGGACCATGGCTCCGCCCTCCATGATGAAGTTCCGGGACGAGGGGTCCCTCATCACCGAGGCTGTCAGGCCTGCCGCGCTGCTGCCTTTCCCAGATGTATACACCTGGGGGGGCCGTGGGAGGAGGTGTCAGGGCCCAGCACAGCTCCATGCTGACCCCCCAAGTCAAGGGGGCCAGAAAGCTGTGACTCACCCAAGGTCACACATCACAGCTGGCCACAGGGCAGACAGAGCTCAGGGAGCCTCCTGCCGGATGAGGACGCCCTGGCCCATCTGACCTGGGGGTTCGCCCCCACTGGGTGGTTCACAGCCATTACACTGAGCCTGCCTCAGCCCCGAGCCTCAGCTGCCCACCATGATGGCCCAGGAGCCAGTCCTCAGGGCCTGGCTCATCACAGAGGAGCAAAGTGAGGCCCAGAGGAGTGGCCTCAGGGCTGGGACAGACTCCTGACTCCGGGGAAAAGCTTCCCAGACCCCAAGCCCCATGTCATCTCTGTACAGACTGCAGCCACATGCTGTCACTGAGCCTTGCATGGTGGCAAGCCCAGAGTGAGAAGAGTGTAAGTGCAGGATTTCAAACTTAGTGTTCAAAAGGGAAAGTACCTCCTGACTATTTTCTTACATTAAGCTACATGCTGAAATATTGTAAATATGTTGGACTAAACAGAATATTATTAGGATTAATTTCACCTCTTTTTCTTTTTCCACTGTAAGATGGCTACTAGAACATCTAGCATCACACACGTGGCTCACATGTGCAGGTCACCTCTCATCCTGGTGACAACTGTGTGGGCTTGGCTCTCCTCTCCCCACCTATTGGAGAGCCCTAGCATGAGCAATGATCGCACACATTTCCTAACCATCCAGAGACCACCCCTCCCACCTGTAAACCCGACCCACTGAACACGGCAGGCATCCTCGCCGCACTCTGATCCCAGACACGCTCATCACTGCAGAGGCCCCGGCTGACCAGGCACCTGCGTTCAAATCCCTGTGCTAGCCCTTTCGGCTAGCAAGACACATAGCTATTCTGTACCCGTATCCTCACCCACAGGACGGGCTCACACACCTACTGCAGAGTCGAGGTGCACGTTAAGAGTAACTAAGGGTAGGGCACTTCAAGCAGTGCCTGGCCCTGGAGGTTAGCCATGACTGTTATTGGTGTTATGATTTAGTGGGCGGGTAAACTGAGGCTCAGGGAACAGAGGTGACTTGCTCAAAGGCCCACACCCAATGACTGACCAGGCTGAAACCCAAACCCCACTCTGCCTCGCATCCGGTGCTCTGCCCGCTACCCCAAAACTACACCCACCTATTGATTTCCTTTCCTCTCCTCCTGGGCCACGTGACCACAACCAAGGGTTATGAGGAAGAGATTCTGGGCGATCCTGCCCACCAAGAGGAAAGGGGGATCTGGGGGCCCTGCCCTGCGCCTTCCTCCCTGCTGGGCAGCCACGGAGAGCAGCTCATCGGTACTCACCCCGATGGGGGAGCACTTCTCCACAAACTTCAGCAGCTGGGACTTGGCAGTCCCCGGGTCCCCCAGCATCAGCAGGTTGATGTCTCCTCGGCGAGTGAGTCCATCCGGGAGCCTAGGGGAGGACACGCAGGTGGGCAAGGCAAGAACCCCAAGGCCTGGGACTCAGGCTGGTCGCAACGGTGGTTGGCAGGCAGCCCCCCGACCTATCACAAGAACAAGTGGGAGGCAGGGGCTCTGGGCTGAGACCACGCTCATAACCCCATGGGAGGGAGGAGGGTCAAAGGAAATTGGCACCTGGGACTGGGCTGGGGCACACCCAGTGAGCACCTGATAACCACCCTCGTAGCTGGAAAGAAGGAAAGCAGAGGAGCTGCCAGTGGGCTGTACGTGGTAGTGGGATGGGAATCATGTGGGCAGGCTCCTGGTCCTACCTAAGCCTGTAAGCAAGTTCCCTCAGGTCTTTATGCTTCAACTGCCTCATCTATAAAATGGGTGTGGCCCTGACCCCTTTGGCTCAGTGGATAGAGTGTTGGCCTGTGGACTGAAAGGTCCCAGGTTCAATTCCAGTCAAGGGCATGTATCTTGGTTGCAGACACATCCCCAGTAGGGGTGTGCAGGAGGCAGCTGATTGATGTTTCTCTCTCATCAGTGTTTCTATCATTCTCCCTTCCTCTCTGTAAAAATATTAATGTTTTAAAAAATAAAATGGGTGTGATCATAGCTTTCTCACAGGGTTATGGTGAAGACTAGCTGGGTTTCAGACACATTAAAGCACTTAGAAAAGGGCCTAGTGGACAGTAAGAATTCAGTAAATGGTAGCTGGTAGTCATATTAATTTCTAAGTCTCTACTACTTTATAGTTTCAAAGACATACAACATCCTGTGCTGGGCTTTTCACCTGTTGTCCGTGTGGAATCATGGGTTGGTGGGGTCTCTTGTCTAAGGACACACAGTAAATAAGCAGCACGGCAGACTACAAGCCAGAGCTCTCCCCTGTGCCCACCAAGTCCCCCATAGCCACCCCCTCGCCAGACTGGGGATGGCGTCTCCCTGGAGGGATGATGGATCTCTCCCCAGGCAGCTGACAAGGAGCCTGTGAGAGCAGCAGGGCTGAGAGTCCTGACCACCTGGCAGCTGTTCTCCTGTGAGCCAAGTCCCCCTCCCCAGACCCGGGGAGCCCAGACCCCCACCTTTTCCGGGAACCCCCGAAGAGCAGGCAGGCGATGGCCTTCTTCATGTCCGTGCCCCCGAAGATGGAGGGGGCGATGCTCTTGGAGATGACCTCGTAGACATTGGGGAGGGCAGCCAGCCGCCGGAACTCCTCCTCCTCCTGCGGGGTCACGGCCCCAGCGAAGCTGCGGCCTGAGGGGAGGGAGGAGAGGGTGCGTGAGGGCTGTGTGAGGGAGAACCTGGTGCTCGCTCAGGGCATCTCAGGGGGGAGGGAAGGAGCAGCACAAGCGTCAGAAGACAGAGCCCCCATTCCCCCTCAGGAGTGGGCTTGCGAGTTCCAGAGTCCAGTGAGTGAGGGGAAGAGTGGGGGGAGGAGGGGGAGTCAGAGGAGCCAGGGGGTCAGATCAGGGAGGCTCCTGTGGACTCCAGGGAAGTCTTCCATCTGGCAGAGAGGGGTGGGGTGCTCGCAGCCGAGGACTGACGTGGTGCCTGTGGCTATGACAGCACCACTTACCCTAACTGCTGTGTGGATCAGTGTAGGGGCGAGAACAGGGAGGAGGCCAACAACAATTCAGGAGACAACGGGGGCGCAGCCAGGGCCCCAAAGCCAACTCACCGGAGCCATCTGTGTCCACCTGGATGCCCAGGACGCGGATGTAGGAGCTCCGGATGCCCACGCCCACCCTGTCTCGGCCCTTGCTGGAGGTCAGGCCAAACTTCTTAATGGAGTAGATGCCCATGATGGTGACCCTGTTCCCGGGGACGACCTTGTCACACAGGTACCTGAGGGCGATGGGGGGGAGGGGAAAAGCAGGTGAGAGCTGGTGGAGACAGAGTCCTAACTCTACCCACCCGGTCACGCAGTCCACATAGATTTCTACCAGAGGCCTTGCAACCTGCTCCAGACCTGCCCGTCCCACGGCCCAGAAAGCAGGTCTCCCCTCATCATTCACCCAGCTTGCATAAACTCAGTTACTTGGAGGACAATGCTGATAATCCTCGGTGACGTGCCCCTTCCACTGCCTCACAAGCTCATTTGTTCTGCTGCTCGGGGTCAGAGGGGAGCCCACCCCGAGCCCTCAGAAGCCCCATCTCAAAACATATGATAGTCTAACCACTATGCTGCACACCGGAAATGAATACAAAATAACACTGAGATTGGGAGGATGGGGGCGGTGGGTGGTGTGGAGGAAGTGAGCAAAACAGAGCTCATGGTCTGCCTTAGCTGGTTTGGCTCAGAGGGTAGAGAATCTGGTAACTAAAGAGTCCCAGGTTCGATTCCAGTCAAGGACAAGACACATGCCTGGGTTGCAGGTTCAGTCCTCAGTAAGGGGCATGCAAAAGGCAGCCAATCAATGATACTCTCATCATTGATGTATCTCTCTCTCTCCCTTTCTCTCTGCAATCAATTAAAAAATATATCATAAAAAAAAGAACTCATGGTCATGGACACAGTGTGGTGATTGCAGGGGAGAAGGGGTGGGTGGAGGTGGAAGGTATGAGGGGAATAAATGGTGATGGGGGGAAAAAATGAAACAGAAAAAAAATGACAATTTTAAACGTAAACTGTAATTGAAAAATACAATTTAAAAAGTAAAAATAATGGGGGGCTGGAACCAGCCGGGAGAGGTCAATGGGAGAAAATGGAGACATATGTAGTACTTTCAACAATAAAGAATTAAAAAAAAAAAAAAAAAAAAAGTAGATAAAATAAAAATAAAAAGCCCTCCCTCCATCTCTGCTGTCAGCCTCATCACAGAGTGCCCCTCAGCCACCTCAGGGAGCCCCCTCTCCTCCCAGCCTCCCTGCAAGGACTCCTCCCATTCCTGCCCCTTCCTGGCTCCAGGGGTTCGGCCAAGCCCTTTTTCCTCTGGCCTTTCATTTCCTCTTTCGAAAAACAAGATGTTGAAACAAGGAAGTCTTAGGCGCAGAGGAAACACTGGGACGTGTGTCTGCACACTGCCACTCAGAAGCCATGTGATGGCGAAGAAGTCACTGCAAGTCTGAGCCTGGGAGACAACACCCGATCTGACCTGCCCCGACTGCTGTGGGCCCAGTGAGGTCCCAGCCACAAGAGTCACAGCCTCTGAGGACTGTCACTGTAATGTTTCAGCAGAGGATTCTATAACTCCTCTCTTATGTCCCACTTCGGCTTTGTGGATTGAGACTGCTGGGACAAAATCTTATAATGAACACTTAGCCTGTATAGAAAACTGTGCTCAGCATCTGACGTGCATCTTCCGGTTTAAATCTTCAGCATTCCGATGAGAGACTAAGGACTGTCAAGACTGACCCCCATTTTACTGACCAAGAAACTGAGGCTCAGAAAGTTCATGCAACTTAAGAGTCTGGCTTCGCCGAAACCGGTTTGGCTCAGTGGTAGAGTGTCGGTCTGCGGACTGAGAGGTCCCAGGTTCGATTCCGGTCAAGGGCATGTACATTGTTTGCGGGCACATCCTCAGTGGGGGATGTGCAAGAGGCAGCTGGTTGATGTTTCTCTCTCATCGATGTTTCTAGCTCTCTCTCTTCCTTCCTCTGTAAAAAAATCAATAAAATATATATTTTTCTTTAAATAGAAAGTGTTTAAAAAAAAAAAAAAAGAAAGAGTCTGGCTTCTACAGGTTCTACTGCCACTGGAGAAGCTAATGAGCCCTGGCCAGTGTGCCCAGTTGTGGGTGTTATCCCATGCACCAAAGGTTGCCAGTTCGATTACTGGTCATGGAACATGCCCAGGGTATGGGTTCCATCCCTGATCATTGATGTTTCTCTCTCCCTCTCCCTCTAAAAACCAATTAAAAATCTTTTAAAAAATGAAGCAAACGAAACCCATAAATCTGCTCCCCAGAAAAACATACACACGCAGAACATTAGTGCAGCCAGGGAGTCCAAGCCCAGTTAAGGACCCTCATCACCATCTCGAAGCCTGCTGCCCAGTTACTGTAAGGGGACTAGGCCCCAACTCAGCACCCTCTCCCCCTTTCCAATCGCTCAACAAAATCCAAGGAAGAATCTGACCAGCAAGGCGGAGGTGGGGGCAGGTGTCAGGCAGGGCTGAGGCCCTCCAAGCTGCTGGCTACCTAGCTCTGCCACCTGGAGCCTCCCAGTTCTAAGGCTGGACCGAGTCGCCCAGGAAGAGCACAGGCTCAAAGCTCCTCCACAGAGTCAGTGACATGTCCTCAATCAGCAAGATGGGGCTGACAGGCCCCTGCAGGTGATGGGAAGACAGGAAACTGAGGGAAGTACCAGGCACAAAGCAGGTGTCCCCTAACCAGCGATCCTCTCCTCCCCCATCATCACGCTGGTTTGTCCACACCCAGCGCCAGTTTAGGGACACAGCCAGGGACGCCCGGCCACGTGGGTGCCCGCCACCAGCCTGCTCACCTGTCGCAGTAGAGCTGCATGTGTCTGGGCATCTCACCGTGAGGCACTGCGTCAGGCAGCTCCTGCAGCTTCAGAGTCTGGAAGTCCACGCACTTGCACTTGTCGGGCATGATGAAATACGGGTCCAGCGGGCACCTGGGGCGCCCGGCCTGATCCCTGGATGAGGAAGGAAAGAGTCACCAGAGCCACCCTGAGAACCCAGAGCCCATCCCGGGAGACAGCAGCAAATTAAGGATAAGCTGGGAAGAGACTCTAAAAGGTAGGCTCTGGGGGACCACACACCAGACGAAGACTGGGGAGACCTGCCAGGCTCTTCCATGAACTTGCTGGGAGGCAGGCAAGTCACACCCCAGTCCCCTCACAGGGCCTCAGTGTCCCCAAGAATAGAGAGGGTCCAGACTGCCAATAACACAGTGACAAGCAGCTTTGTGCCTCTCCCACTGGGCAGCCCGTGCCCCAGCCCCCACCTGGTGCAGCATCCTCATCCTCCCCACCTCCTCACGTCACCTCCTCAGTCCCTGGGGGCCGCTCAAGGCCACTCACGTGTTGCACTTCCTGGGCAGGGCGTAGCCCTCCAGGCCGGGGCGCATGGCGATGTTGGTGAGGGTGTTGCGGCAGCTGCGGCACTGGATGGAGATGCGGGTGGCCTTGGCGCGGACCCCTGACGCGGAGATGATGATGCCCGGGATCTTCACCAGGTGTGACATCATGTCTGACTGTAACAGAGCCATGGGAGGATGGTGGGTTAAAGCGAGCCAGGTACACCTGAGATTACGCAGGTGAGTCCTTTTTTTAATGCATACTGAAATATCTAGGGATAAAGTGCCACGCCTATAACTTACTTTAAAAATACTTTGAGCCGAAACTGGTTTGGCTCAGTGGATAGAGCGTTGGCCTGTGGACCGAAAGGTCCCAAGTTCGATTCCGGTCAAGGGCATGTACCTTGGTTGTGGACAGATCCCCAGTAGGGGGTGTGCAGGAGGCAGCTGATCAATGATTCTCTCTCGTTGATGTTTCTAACTCTCCCTATCCCTTCCTCTCTGTAAAAAATCAATAAAATACATATTTTAATAAAATAAATAAATAAATAAAAATGCTTTGAGGGGAGATGAGAGAAAAAAGGCAAAATGTTAACAGCCATTAAATCTAGGTGAAGGTATAGCTTCATTACACTATTCCTTAGCTTTTTGTAATATTTTAGAGTAAAAAACCAAAAATAATAAGTTTTTTCCCCCTCATCTATTTCCCCCATTCCCAGTTTTCCCGGGACAGGCAGGCAGGCTAGAGGCTCATGCTGATGCCCCTCCCCCATAGCCTGCAGGGCGGGGTGAAACACAGAAAGGAGGCCAGCCCCTCTGGCAACTGAGGCCAGAGCCCCAAGGGCCTGCCATGCCAGGGATCACTGCAAGTGCTGAAGCCACTGAGCATGGTTTCTGGAAGGCAATCGACAAACCCTGGCACTCCGGAACTTCAGAGTCGGAAAGGACTGGGGTGGCCTTAGCCTCTAAGGCATCCCTGACAAGGGATCCTCCCAGAGCAGGCTCCGCCCCTTGTTAGGAAAACCATCACCCGAAGCAGGCCGTTTCCTGTTTTCCAGTGAGTCCGAGCCGGAAGGCTGAACCCTGGTGGAGCGGAGGCTGGCCTCTGATGAAGCGCCGCCCCCGCAGACCAGGTCCAACTACACTTCCACAGACGGGCCAAACGCGTGCAACCCAGTTTGGTCCCATCTCGGTCCGGGAGACCCTCCCTGCTGCTGGGAACAGAGATGAAGCCACAGGTTCCGTAGCCTCCCGAGTTTGCGCCCTGGCTTCTGGAGCGGACCTGCTATTGTGCGAGCTAAGGAAGGCTTCACGGGAACCCCAACAGAGGTCTCGGGTGACATGTGGACCCCAATGTAGAGTTCACCAAGCACAGGCACCTGCTTCATTGCATCTCATTATGACGCCACCTTGCGAAGAACCAACGTCACGACTGCTTCTCCCTCTGCTCCCCTGGCTCCCACTCCTGCCTGCCCTGTAAGTTCTCCTTCCGCACAGCAGCCAGGGGGACCTTTAAAGGTGCAATCAGCCTGTTTTTCTATGTAAACCCTCCACTGATGTCCTACTGGGATTCAAAATCCAAGCTCCTTCCTCCACCCCTCTCTTCCTCTCCTTTTGCCCAATCTTCACTTCCCCGGCCCTGGCTACACTCGCTCCTTTCTGTTCCTGGAAACATGCCATGCCCCCACCTCAGGCCTTTGGACCTGCTTCTCCGTGAGCCGGAAGTGCTCGTCCCTCAGGCTGTGTCCCTCAGGCTGTCACATCGCTCAGGCTCGCTCCCCAGCACTCCCTCGGAGGCCTCCCTCAGCCACTGTCATGCTGCCCGATTCTTCTCTTCGTGACTCAAACCCAGAACCCGCCATCATCTCCGTGCTCCCTCTTCTCTCTGTAAGCGCCACGGGACAGAGGCCCGCTGCCCACAGTGAGGGTTAGCCCAGCACCGGGAGTGCAGCCGCACTCAGTATTTGCGGAGATAAACGAATAAACGACTGGAGGACAGACAGGCTCTGCCCCTCTCCTGCTTCCTCATCCCTTCAGCCACGCTGGCAGGCTTTCAACCTGGCCTTGCACATCGCATGCCCTCACCTCTAGACTTGGCACTGGCACACACCACCCCACCACCCAGTGCTCTGTCCCAATCGTCTGTATGCTGCTTGTTCCCATCCTCAGATCTCTCTCAGATAGCAGCTCCCCAAAGAAGCCCTCTCCATCCTTTCCAGAGGCTCCTACTTGCTCACCACCCTTCTCATCGCCTCATTCCACTTCCGATCACCTAAAGTTGTCATGGGTAGCCCTAACCAGTTTAGCTCAGTGGATAGAGTGTCAGCCAGCCTGCGGACTGAATGGTCCGAAGTTCGATTTTGGACAAGGGCATGTACCTTGGTTGCGGGCACATCCCCAGTGGGGGGGGGGGGGGTGCAAGAGGCAGCTGATCAATGTTTCTCTCTCATCGATATTTCTCTCTGTCGCTCTTCCTTCCTCTCTGTAAAAAAATCAGTAAAACATATTAAAAATATGTAAATAAAGTTGTCATGGTGCTGTTCACCAGTTCCTCGGTCTCCCCGGGGCAGTAATAAATTCGGCGAGAACTGGAGCTTGTCCTTTAGTTCACCGCTGTTTCTCCAGTTACCCACAGGAGCAGCTCCGTCAGCACTTTTCCAATGAGTTCATCCATCTCAGGCTCACGCGGCTGGCACGCAGATAGGCCAGCCTGCCTCAAAGCCCCTCCACACGTGCAGCAGCAGCGGCCGTCCTCCACCCAACCTCTGAGCAAACCCACCTTCAGGCTACGAATGCTGGACGGGCTGGCGTCTGACTTGAGCATGACCTGGATGTCCTGGAGCACCTCCTCTCCACTGGGCCGGGGCCGGGTCACCTCATCGGCCACCTCCTTGGCAGCTTCCTCCAGCTGGAGGAGGAAGGGAACAGGCTGTCAGTGCCTGGGGCAGGGCAGCCCTGGGGGTGCAAGCCAGGGTCCCACTCACCAGCTGCAGATGCTCGGTCGGCTGTTTGTACAGGAAGTCGGCCAGGTCCTCGTCAAAGCTGGCCAGGTCCTCCATCTCCACCTCGATCCAGTACTCCCCCAGATTGTAATGCCGCTTGAGCTCATCCCTGCAGGGGGCAGGGGGCAGGTGAAGGGAGGGAAGGGTGCAGGGAAGAGAACATAGTGCTGGCTGAAGAGGATAATGTGCCCTCTCCGGTCCTCAGTTTCTTCATCTGTAAAATGGGCAGAGCCACTCTTGCCTCCATTTATTCAAATACCAGCTGACTGCACTATTGAGAACTTGAGTTTCTAAGGTGTCTAGCGTTAAGTGGAAGGACAGTAAGAAGAAGTGGAAGGACAGTAAGAATGTGCCCTCGCAGTCATCAACACTGCTCCACCACTTCTCTTCCTAGACACACATCGCATTCCAGGGGGTTTCCCAACTTTACCAGCCTCATATCAGGCCTCATCCCCTTCTACCTTTTTTTTTTTTTTTTTTTTAATATATTTTATTGATTTTCTTACAGAGGAAGGGAGAGAGATGGAGAGCTAGAAACATCGATGAGAGAGAAACATCGACCAGCTGCCTCCTGCACACTCCCTACCGGGGATGTGCCCGCAACCAATGTACATGCCCTTGGCCGGAACTGTACCTGGGACCCCTCAGTCCGCAGACCGACGCTCTACCGCTGAGCCAAACTGGTTTCTGCCCCTTCTACCTTTTGCCCGGAAGCCAGAGATCCTAACAGGCCACCCTGTACCTCGGCCCTTGCAACTGCTATGGGATGCTTCCCACCGTCAGCTCAGGGGTCACCTCTGGAAGCCTCGCCTAACTCTCTTTTACATTCCTTCTTTGGGGTAATTGTAATTTGTTGGTCTCTATGCCTCAATACCATTGATCTTGAGAGCAAGCAGCATGAATCTTTTCCTATCTGTGTCTCAGTGTCCAGCACAGTGTCAGGCAAACAGATGGTTAACGTCAGCTGGTACATGAATAAATGGAGGCAAGAATGGCTATGCCCGTTTTACAGATGAAGAAACTGAGGACCGCCGGGACCGGTTTGGCTCAGTGGATAGAGTGTCGGCCTGCGGACTGAAAGGTCCCGGGTTTGATTCCGGGCAAGGGCATGTACCTTGGTTGCGGGCTACATCCCCAGTAGGGGGTGTGCAAGAGGCAGCTGATCAATGATTCTCTCTCATTGATGTTTCTAACTCTATCCCTCTCTCTTCCTCTCTGTGAAAAATCAATAAACTATATTTTTAAAAAAGAGAGAAGAAACAAAAAAGAAAATGAGGACCGAAGAGACTTTCACGTGAAAGTCACCCTGCCAGAGCCTGGATCCGCAAACTCCTGTTCTCGGCATCTGAAGGGCCTAGAATGACTTCGTATGTCATCACAGGTGGTACAAGGACCGGGAGCAGGGACCTGCCCAGTCCTTCAGGGCTGCAGCCCAGCACCTGGAACTGAGCCTGGCATGCAGCAGGCGCACCATCAATGAGGTTACACACTGGAATGAATGAATGAATCAAGTAAATCTTAAGTCCCATCTTCACCTATTGCACCTTTGAGAGCTTTAGTTTCTGAGGACAGTAAGAAGGAGATATGGGAACAAAATCTGGAAAAAGAACCAAAGGGCCCTAGCTGGTTTGCCTCAGTGGATAGAGCATCGGCCTGCAGCCTGATGGCTCCAGGATTCCATGCCGGTCAGGGGCACAAACCCATGTTGTGGGTTCAGTCCCCAGTTGGGGGTATGCAGGAGGCAGCCCATCAGTGATTCTCTCGCTCTCTCTCAACACTGATGTTTCTCTCTCTCTATCCCTCTTTCCTTCCTCTCTGAAATCAATAAAAATGTATTATAAAAAAAACGCAAACGTTAACTTCGGGTATGAAATATGCAAAACTGTACCCCACCGGGTGCGGGGGTCGGTCGGATGGGGCCAAAGTCCTTACAACGCGGAGGGCTCCTTGTCCTCTCGCCAGTGTCCCCACCGGAGGGAGCCCCGCCTGCCTGTGCCTCCAGAGGCTCCGGTGCCCAGGCCTCCGGCAGCCGGGGTGGCGCGCCCCCTCCCGCCCGCGCAGCCGCACCTGTATTTGAAGGTGAAGCCGGTGCGGTCGGTGCCCACGCGGTACTGCCGCAGGAACTCCTTGAAGCGCCGCTGCAGCTGCGACTTGCGGGCCTTGCCCTCGTCGGCCGCGGGGTCCCCCCCGAAGCTGTCGCTGTAGAAAACGCCGGGGTCGTCGAAGCCCGACATGCCTGCACCTGGGGTCAGGGGTCAGGGGTCAGGGGTCTCGGCTCCGAACGCGGGGCGGGGTGCCCCGGCTCCCACTCAGGGCGGTGGGGGGGAGGGGAGGGCCCGGACCCTGGTTCCCCTCCCCCTCCCGGATCCCGACCCCGGGCCTCCCGGGAGAAACCACTGCCCACCCCCACTGCAGTCCCCTGCGGACCCCCCGTGGGCCAGCTCCCGGGCCCCCCTAGCCAGTCCCCCCCGGCCTCACCTCTCCTTTCCTGCACCCCACGAACTCGGAGAGACCAGCACACCCGAGCTCCACCACAGAGTTTCGCGGGGAAAAGCTAGACGCCGAGTTCGCACGCCGCGGTCGCCGCGTCCCCATTGGCTGGCCTGGGCTCCGCGGCCACCGATTGGGCCACTCTGCGCCCCCCTAGCCCCGCCTCCCGGACCGGCATCCCTAGGCTATTGGCTTCGGGGCTCATGACGTCAGGCTTCCGGGCCCTTTTCCGGGCTCCATTTTGTCGACCCGCAATTTGGCGCGAAATTTCTGAGTGGGGGGCGGGGCGATGGGCGGGGCGAGCGGGAGGGGCGCAGAGATGGCGGCGGGGCGGGCCTCGGGGCCCCGGGTGCTGTGCCGCGGCTTCCTGGACTGTGCCCGGCCTTTCTAAAAGCCTCTGAGGCCCGCGCCAGGCAGGGGGCCAGGGTTCGGTAGCTGGTGCTGACAGTGCATCCTCGTCCTGGGAGGGTGTCAGAGGTAGCTGTCACTCAATGGCACAGAGGAAAAAAAATTGAAAATAAATAAAAGTGTCCTACCCGGTTTGGCTCAGTGGATAGAGCGTAGGCCTGCGGACTGAAGAGTCCCGGGTTCGATTCCCATAAAGGGCTTGTACTTTGGTTGCGGGCACATCCCCAATAGGGGGTGTGCAGGGGTGTGCAGATCGATGTTTCTTTCTCATCGATGTTTCTGACTCTCTGTCCTTCTCCTTCCTCTCTGTAAAGAAATCAATAAAATATATTAAAATAAGTAAAAATAAATAAAAGTCTCTGAGCTCAGGAGGTCTTGGTTAAGATTCCTGTTCAGGGCACTTGCCCAGGTTGGAAGCTCGATCCCCAATAGGGAGTGTTCAGGATGCAAACGATCAATAATTCTCTTTCATCATTGATGTTTTGACCTCTCCTGCTCCCTTCTGCTCTAAAGTCAATCAAAACATATTTTAAAGAAAGAAAGAGTCCCCTTTCAGAGCCATGGGGTGGGTGAACCCAGGGTTGGGAGGTGTAGGTCCCAGAGAATTACACACCCGCTGTGGGAGTCCGTTTGCCCTGGGGCTGGGCCCCGCACATTTCACACCTCACACCTGCTCCCTATTCTCATCTGACACTCTCCTCCCAAGTGGTCATTGGACTGGCCACCTCCGGTCTCCTTACCGCAAGATTGTCAACAATGAATGTTTTTGTGGCCTAGCCAATATAATGATATTAAAGAATTGTTTCGATGAAAATTCTGTAACTTAATTTTGACAAGATCCTGTTATACATAATTATTAGTAATGAACTACAGCGTTCACGAACCACTGATTACTATAATCATGTTGCATTTCACTTCCTTTACTCGCCTTACATGCAAGCACACCATTTCTCTCCACTAATACCAGCAGAGAATATTTTAACCGCCAATTGCCACGTCACATTAGTCTTGGACTGACTTGTTTGGTGTGCACAACTGGCAATATTTCACTTTTGAGAACAAGAGAAATAGGTTTACTTGCGTTAAGCTTATTAATATGTGCGGTTATTTAGTTTCTTGTAAGTTAATGTTCAAGAAAAAAAATAGTAATTTTTATTAAAAGGTCCTATTATCTTATTAACAATGACTCATTTCAGCCATTTGTATTCAGCAAGTCTCTATGGAAATAAGCCCACGTTTGTATGAAAATTAAAGCTTTTTTTTTTTTGCGGTCCACATAAACTTAAACTTATTTATTTGGCTATGTTAGCTTTTGAGTTTGACATGCTTGCCCTCACGCATCTGAGACCAGAGTCATCCGATTTGGGGACTCAACGGTTTCATACACTCAGATGGTATTTTGTTTTGTTTCATTTTAAATTGAAGATTCTAAATTATTTGGAGGTGCTTAACATTTGAGAAAATTCACGATCAGATTCACAACCAAGTTTGAAAAATAGGAAGATTTGGCAAAAATGGACACATGCTCCAGCAGCAACAAGGGCTGCATAATCTGCCCCATTTTTCATTTCCATCCCCCAACATGAACTGGGAATAACTTTTTTCTTTGCCACGTTCACACAAACATATACTTATGGGTAGTGTTTAAACTGTGTATTTTTACAGTGTATAAGAAAATATATCAAACCAACCCTGGCGGGTTTGGTTCCATGGATAGAGCGTTGGCCTGTGGATTGAAGGGTCCCAGGTTCAGTTCCAGTCAGGGGCACATGCCTGTGTATGGGCTCAATCCCCAGTAGGGGGCATCCAGGAGGCAGCTGATTAATGATTCTCATAATTGATGTTTCTACCTTGCTCTCCCTCTCCCTTCCTCTCTGAAATCAATATGTGTGTGTGTGTGTGTGTGTGTGTGTGTGTGTGTGTGTGTGTAAAACGAATTTGAAACAGGCTTTTCTCCCATCCAAGTACTAACCAGGCCCGACCCTGCTTAGCTTCCGAGATCAGACGAGATCGGGCGCGTTCAGGGTGGTATGGCCGTAGACTGAAACAGGCTTTTCTCACTGACACTTCATGGAAGCCCCTCTGAGTGGACACAGAAATGGAACTCAAGCCCTAACCAGTTCAGTGAATAGAGCTTCAGCCTATGGATTCAAGGTTCCCAGGTTTGATTCCAGTCAAGGGCATGTATGTCCATTCCTCTCTATAAAATATCAATAAAATATATTTTTTAAAGGGAAAAAAAAAGAAATGGAACTCATTCTAGTTAAGAGCTACTGACTTTCCCATAATGTGAACAGAAGGCAGATTTCCAGCCATTCCCCCATTAGTACAGTCCCAGGTGGTTTCTCTCCGCCCTCACTTCCTGTCTTTGTCACTACAAACAATGAATGCCCATGCCCTTCACAGAAAACCGGAGGCTCCATCCGTGGGTACCTACCACTTACATGCACTTCTCACAACAAGCAGTGGCTACTGGGCCTGGTTGCCCTTGGGAATCTCCCGGGGAGCTTGTCATAAACAGACACCAGCCTGACCCATTTCCAAAATCAGAGCCTCCCAGGGTGGGGCCAGGGTTCCCCCATGCATGGGGAGGGTTCTGATGCCACCGTCCAGACTGGCGTTAGGACACGCCGGGCCCTCCCACAGCCGTGGGAGGGAGGTGTGTTATTATTTTGCCAGTGAACAAAAGGAGACTTGAAGTGATTTCTCCAAAGTTCCAGGCTGGGACCTGCTAGTTCCCAGTCCTCACGTGCTGGTTTCTTATTTACCGATTGATTGGTTTACTCTTATCGATTTCAGAGAGGGAGAGGGAGGAACATCAATGATGAGAGAATCATTAATCAGCTGCCTCCTGTACACACACACACAACCCAGGCATGTGTCCCTGACTGGTATCAAACTCCGGACCCTTCAGTCCACAGACTGTCACTCTACCCACTGAGCCAAACCAGTGGAGTCCCTTGTCCCCTGCGCTCCCAGACCCCTCCAGCAAAAGGCTTCCCCTCTCCCAGATGGGGGGCTGCATATTAATATTCCAGTGGTTTTGGGGACTTAGGGAAAGACTTGGGTTATGGATGGAGCTGGGCAGACAGGGCTTAAAACCTTCCTAGCCCTCAGAGCGTGGTAGCTCTCCTGATTTCCTATGCGAATTCAATGAGATGACAAAGGTGAGGTGGCGGGCAGTACAAGCCTCACTTAGCAACAACTCAAAACCCTGGCTGCCCTCGTTTCATCACGCACATTGTTGGCATGTTACATGCATCCCATTTGCTCTCAAGACGGGCAGGTGAGGCCTCACTGGTATCATGCTACAGGTAACAGAGCGGAGCCCTCGGAAAGGTTCATGACTAACCTTAAAGGCAGAGCTAGGGGGCAGAGTCACAGGGACTTCAACCCAGGGGTCTCGCCTGGTCCCTAAGATTCACGGCACAAGACTCGGGTTGTATCCCAGAACCCGCTCAGGTCAGCATGTCAGCCTGAGAGGGCAGGCAAACCCCTCCTCCATCCAGGGGAGCCTTGCCTCAAGTAGGATTCCCCACCAAGAGTTGCCAACCACTTGCTTGAAGCTCACCCACCAACACTGTTCTCAGGACAGAAAACACCCAGCCAGCCATGCCCCCGCACCTCCATCCCTGCAGCCCACCGTTTAAGGCACAAGTGAGGGAAAGGGCCGTTGCCAGGGGCACAGAGCCCAAGAACAACACTTCAGGGTACTCTCAGAAATGCAGTTTATTATTCCACAAAGTTAGAGACCAAGGCCACAGTCTTGTTAAACCCCTCCCCCAACCCCCCCTTCTCTCCCCCAAACCCACCCCAACCCTGCTATTATAACGGAACACAACAAAATACCACAGGCAGGCTGAGCTGGGAACACAAAGCAGCTCCAACAAAAACAAGACAAAGACACAACATCCTGGCACACGTATGTGAAAAGGGCCCACGGGGCACGGTCAGGGTCAGGCACGTCAAGCAGACCGTGAGCCCGGGGCCTTGGAGGTTGGGGCGGTTGCTACTTCTTCTGGCCACGTCTTCTGGGCTCTGCTGCAGGAACGGGGAGGGGGAAGGGGGTGTCCGAGGGCCCAGCAGGACCCCTCGGTCCGTATGGAGGTTCGGGTCATCGGCTGGATGTGCTTTTGGTTGGGAAGACGGCGCCGACTCCTTCCTCCTTGCCAAAGAGAGGGGGGCATGGGGGCACGGGAGGAACGGATACAGCTCCCCATGCCCTCGGGATCTGCCTTCTCTAGAAAGAGAGTCCACGGCCCAGGAGCCGACACATTGCGCTCACATGGCGTAAAGCCCCATGGCAACCGTTGCCACCAGAAAGCTGAGTGTGAGGACCCATCGGATGAGGGGTGCCTGGGAGAACACACTGGACTTTCCTCTGGGGGTCTCCGTGGGCGTGGAGGCTGAAAGAGAAAGGGGGTCCCATATGTCAACAACAGGTGGACAGAGGTGGGGTGTCTGAGCTCACAGGAACACAGCAGAGGGGTGTCAGCAGCCTCCAATCCAGTCCACCCCCCCACCCCAATGCCAGGATTCTGCTAGAACACAAACAAGTGGCCCTCTAGCCACTGCTTGAATACCTCCAAAGACAGGGAGCTCACTACTTGTCCAGGCTGTCTGCTACTGCCTTTCAACCAGCTCACACTGTGAGACCAGGCCCCCCCGGGGGTACTCCAAGGACGCACACTTTGAGAACTGGTGCATAAAGGCAATGTCACCTCATCCCAACAGGCAGCCCATCCCATAGGGACTGGCCATGTTCCCACAGGGGGCCACGTGGTCCTGGTGCAGGCGGAAAAGCCACAGGGAAGGGGGGTTAGGGTGGCACCAAGCAGGTGGTGAGCTTCACCTCGGCCTCTGAGGCATACGAGGGAGGGACTTAACACGCAGCAAGATCCCAAGGTTATGTGTCTTCCTAGTATCCATGGCAGGGTGACAGCTGGGAATGGCTGCAGACTCCCCGCCCCACATCTGGGGTCTCTGTTCAGGAATCATTCAAGGGCCTCAAAAGAACCCAAATCCAGGAAGCTTTGCCCTAGCTGGCATGGCTCAGTGGATAGAGCCTGCTGACTCAAGGGTCCCAGATTTGATTCCGGCCAGGGGCACAAGCCTGGGTTGCGGGCTCAGTCCCCAGTGGGGGACATGCAGGAGGCAGCTGATCGATGATTCTTTCTCATCATTGATGTTTCTATCTCTCTCTCTCCTTCTCCCCTTTCTCTCTGAAATCAATAAAGAAATATATTAAAAATAAATAAAAGTAAAAAAAGGAAGGCTTTGCCCCTGACTTCAGGGGGTCCACTGGGTGCAAGTCTCCACTTCAGAACCAATGCACTAGGACTAACCCGACTGCCCTTGGTTTCAGGGATGGGGAAACTGAGGTGGGGGGCGCTTACACGGCATGCCCAGGGTCACGCACCGAAGCTGACCGTTTGCCCCCTGGCCTGCACCCCATTTTTTATTTAGAACGTTCAGAAGACAGAGGAGTGGAGCGGTGCTGGAGGCCAGAGGCGACGCCGCCGTCCGGAGGCCCTCACCTGGTGTCCCGCTGCCCGCCCGCCGGCGAAGGCCCGGCTGCGAAGGGCTCTGGTCCTCCACGTCCTGGGGCAGTAGCTCCTGCAGCTCCTCAAACAGCTGGAAGGCAGAAGTCAGTGTCAGTGAGGGCGGCACGGGCCCAGCTCCCGGGGGATGGGCATCTTGCTATGAAATATTTAGGACAAAGCCCCTAAGGAGAACATGGACTGTTCCTGTACCTTTCGTCCAGCTTAAGAGATAAGATGTTACAAGTGCACGTGACTCGCTTGCCTGCCTGCTCTTCTCCAAACGCTCCCCAATACCCACCCCGGACTGAGGGTTCGCTGTCGCCATTCCTGGCCTTAGTGTCTCTATATGCAGAGCTCCGTTTCGTGAGTGGTACCGAGTCTATGCCGCCTGCTTTCCTCATGACTCTGGGAGTCCCCCTGGGAAAGCTGGTTTCAAGGGGGGGGGGGGGTATCCGTGAGCCGGGGTTTGCGATGAGGAAGCCGCAGCTCCTCCAGGTTAAGTGCTCGGACCCAGGCTAACCAGGGGTCAGGGAGCAAGAGCCAGCCCTCCAATGGGCCTTTGGCTCAAAACTCCATCCTTCTCCATCTCTCTGAGAGCCATGGATTTTCTTGGAGGATCCACCGACCAGGTTTGGGTTGCTGTCTGAGGGACTGCAAGGAAGGAGTGGGGAGCCAGGAGACCATGAGCTAGGAGTCCTGACCGCAGAGCACCTCCAGGTAGGGGAGCGACAGGACTGTACAACATCCAGGCTAGAAGGAACCTCACACCTCCACCTCAGTTCTGTCCACGAACCCCTCCTTCCAGGCTTTCCTCAAAGTGCCCGGGACTGGAGGCACTTCCTAGCTGGGCAGAGAGGCCCCCGGTCAGAGGCCTCATCTGGGGCACCTACACCCTCTGCAGTGCCCACCTGGCAATGCTCAGGTGCACACACAGCTTGAATGTCGTCAATCCTACTGTGATGCCTATGCCCCACGAGAACAGCAGCTAACACCAGAGGGCCGCCCCTGTGCTAGGCCCCACTATGGCGACTTTACTGCTATAAACTCATTTAACCCTCACAGCTCTAGGAGGCAGGCACCATGACCCAACTCATTTACAGACGGGGAAACTGGCCTAAGATCCCCTAGCAGAACTAGAACCCAGGCTTCTGCCCTCCCAAATCTCGCCCCCTAATCCTCCCCCCACCTCCCGCCTCCGATATAACAGAGGAACAACAAACTGGAGTCCAGCCCAGGCTGCCAGACCCTCACCTGAATGTTGAGCAGGAAGGCCGTCTTGGCCTCTTCGATGATCCTCCCCTTGACCTCGGGGGTCATCTCCAGGGAGTTCATGCGGGAGCGGTACAGCTGCTTGAACTTGGTGGCGCTGTCGATGTTGGGGAAGGTGAAGAAGGCCAGGCCCTCGCCGGAGCTGGGCAGATCCAGGGTCTTCTGGGCAATCTTCTTGAGCACCTGGCCCCCTGACAGGTCGCCCAGGTAGCGGGTGTAGGCGTGGGCCACCAGCAGCTCGGGCTGCCCGCGCCCCACCTCGTGGAGCCGCTGCGCGTAGCGCCGGGTGGCCTGTGTGTAGGGGATGGCCTCCTGCCAGCGGGGCCCGTACCAGAAGGTCAGGTCCTGCTCCAGGGCCGCCCGGCGGTGCAGCTCCTCGGGGAAGTAGAGGGGCGCGTAGACCGGGTTTGCCTTGTTGCGCTCAATCTCCTCCTCCAGGGCCTTGTAGATGTGATACAGGGAGGCCATCACCAGCTGAAACCAGAGAGAGCAGGTCAGGACCCTCTTCCCGACAGCAGCCCCCATCCCCTCCCCAGGCTGGGCTCCCTCCTCCGTCAGCCCCTCCGACCTCCCCACACTGATCACACACAAACAACTGATGGCACAGCCGAAACTGGTTAGGCTCAGTGGATAGAGCGTCAGCCTGCGGACTGAAGGGCCCCCCGGTTCGATTCCGGTCAAGAGCATGTACCTTGGTTGCAGGCACATCCCCAGTAGGGGGCGTGCAAGATTTTCTCTCATGGATGTTTCTAACTATCTCTCTCCCTTCCTCTTTGTAAAAAAAAAAAAAAAAAAAAATCAATAAAAATATATTTTAAAAAGAAAAACTGATGGCCTAAAGCCTTTTTACCCCACAGGGTATACACGTGGCCTAACTTAATCCTCACAAAAACATAGGGGCTGCATCCCCATTTTACAGAAAAGCAAACCAAGGCTCAGGGGGGTAGGAGATGTGGGAGGTTGCACAGCCGGTAAGAAATGGCGCTGGAATCAAGCCCAGTTGCTGCTAGGAAGCCATGGTGGCTCTGAGCAAGGGGGTGCCTCAATGAAAGCGCTTGCAAGGGACACAGGTGCCTCTACTTTGACCTCTGGGTGGCCGGCTGCAGGGCCCCATTCCCTCTCCTGGCGGCCCACCGCTGAACCCCACCACCTCCGGCTGCTGGGCTGGGGAATTCCTGTTACACATAACACTCCAGCTGTGTGGCCATGGGTGAGCCACGCTCCCTCGCTGGGAGATCTGAGGTCTGAGGGATTGCAAAGGGAATATTCCTAAACTATCGAGCAGGATGACACAGGTAAAGCACTGGGCACAGCCTGGCACTCAAGCCCTGAATCAGAGGCCGTGATGAATGCCACCGCCTTCCGCATAATCTAAGCGCCCACTCTCACAGACTTCCTGCCCACTCTGAACTCAGTGGCTTAGCGGGAAAATCCAAATCTCCCATCTGGGAGGAGAGGCTGGGCTTCAGATGGGGCATTCCAGCAGCCACTCCCTGCTTCCCTGCTGCCACTGCCACTTAACAGCAACTGGGTGAAAGTCATCTCTTTGAGGGGAAAGAGGAAGATGAAGAGGGAACAAGGGCTAGAGCCAGCACCCACAGGACAGGGTGTAGGCAAAGGCTCCACCCCACTTACAAGCGCTTGTTACATCCCCCTTCGCTGGAGCACCTGAGGCTGGGAGTGGGAGAAGGCCCAGGCTGGGAAAGGGAGAGGAGCCAGGAGTGGCGGGATAAAGCTCCCTGCCCTCTGTGTGCAGCCTGAACAAGCCCTTCCTCGTGCTGATGCTTTAACACTAGGCCCTTGTCTGGTTCTCTGTCAAGAGCGTCCTATTTGCATGAATTGCACAACGATGCTGAGAAACAGTAAAGTCGGTGACTAGCATAAAAGGAGTGCTTAAGAAAACCCAATTCAACCCTAGCCGGTTTGGCTCAGTGGATACAGCATCAGCCTGCAGACTCAAGGGTCCCAGGTTCGATTCTGGTCAAGGGCTTGTACCTTGGTTGAGGGCACATACCCATTAGGGAGTGTGCAGGAGGCAGCTGATCGATGTTTCTCTCCCATCGATGTTTCTAACTCTCTATCCCTCTCCCTTCCTCTCTGTAAGAAATCAAATATATATTTTTTTTTCTTTTTTTTTTTAAGGTAATGGTGGGGCCAGGGCTCAAACCCATACTACCCCTTGCCTTCGAGGTAAATTAGCATTAAGTCAGGACACAAGCTCTGAAATGAGACCATCCTTGGCTTGCCTTTGGCCTTCTCTAATGTGTTTACTGGCTGTGTGACCGTCCGTTCATTACTTAACCTCTTTGAGCCTTCCCTTCCTTCTCTTCCTTTTCAGGGCTGAGGCACAAATTAGATACCAAGTGTGTAAACGCCCAGCTTGGAATAGGTGCTCCGTTGATGGCACCACTGGCCCCGGCTCCTCCACAATACGATGTAGCAGGCTATGAATTCGCTGTGTGACCTTGGGTAAGTCACCTCCCCTCTCTGAGCCTCAGTGTCATCATCATCTACAAAATGATCCTCTCAAGACATTCCTATCTGGTCCCTCAGCATCCCTGGTCCCGGACCTACAGAAACACCTGGCCGAGCCTCGGGCACACCCACACCTGTCACACCTCCCTCCCCCAGGACACATACCTTAAAGCCTTCCCGAGTCACCTGGCCCTTCTGAAAGTTCCGCATGAACTCGGCATTCTCTGCCCGGGTGTGCACCTCCTTGGTGGCCTCCTTCAGGGCCTCTGACAAATCCTGGGGCATGCTGCAGAGGGCGGAGAGGAAGGGTGAGTAAGAGGGTGGATATGAGCACCCCGAGCTCTGAGGGTGCCCCTTGCCTGTAGGCAGGCCTTCTAAAGCTGTCAGCATTATCAGGCTTCTCCACAGAAATAAGTCCAGCCTCCCATCTACCTAGTCCACAGGCCACATCATTCCCAACTGCCCTAAGATGCAGGCCATAGTCCTGGCAGGGTAGCCTCTCATCCGGGTATGCCAGTGGGGTTGTGGGTTTGATCCATGGTCAGGGCACACACAAGAATCAACCAAGGTTGTGCGCACATCTCCAGTGGGGGGGTGTGCAAGAGGCAGCTGATCGATGTTTCTAACTCCCTGTCCCTCTGTAAAAAATCAATAAAATATATATATTTTTAAAAGAATCAACCAGCCGAGACCGGTTTGGCTCAATGGATAGAGCGTCGGCTTGGGGACTGAGGGGTCCCGGGTTCGATTCCGGTCAAGGGCATGTACCTTGGTTGCAGGGCATATCCCCAGTAGGGGGTGTGCAAGAGGCAGCTGATCGATGACTCGCTCCCATCGATGTTTCTAACTCTCTATCTCTCTCCCTTCCTCTCTGTACAAAATCAATAAAATATATTTTTTTAAAAGAGAAAGATTTAAAAAAAAAAAAGAAATCAACCAAGGAATGCATAAACAAGTGGAACAACAAATCAATGTTTCTCTCTCTCTTCCCGCCTTCCTCTCTCTCTAAAATCAATCAGTAATTTTTAAATGTAAAAAAGAAAAAAGAAAAAAAAGATGCAAGCCCCTCAACACTCTTCCATCTCGAGGAGGCACTATACTGTGGTCCCCAAACCCAGGGGGAAATCCGGCTGTCACTCTAAGGAAGGGGGAGAGGAGGGGGCGCACAACCAGGAAGCAGCCGCAGAGGGCGGGGTCAGCCCTGCACTCCGGGTCTGATTGCGCGGAGGCGCTTTTAGAGCGAAGATTGAACTCATTTATTTTGTGGAGATTTCAGGTCCAAATCTCATTACCCGCTAGGATATACCCATTATAAAACACTTGTGTTAAAATGCCCGAGTACAGCAGTGCTTCCCTAAAAATAAAATAAGTTTCTGTGGTTTGTCTGGACTTCTTTTCCACGGAATTGCCATTTCTCCTTTCTCTCCCACCCACACCCCTTCGGAGAAGCAAACACCCCTGTTCCCCGCGTGCAGACGAGTCCTTGGGAGAAGGGAGGAGCCACGCTCGGACGGATGACCAAAGTGCAAACCGCAGCCAGACACCTGCCGGCGGCCGCCCCGGGGCTGCTGCTCTCTGGGCTGTGAAAGGGGCCACGGTGGCCACAGCGAGGTCTGGCGGCCGGGGAGGGTGGGCTTGGCCCCGGGGACCCCAGGTCATCAGGCAGAGGCGCCGCCGAGCACCCTCCAAAGTGCAAATCCTAGCCGCGCAGCCGGGCACCTGGCAGCACTGCGTGGGTCGCCCAGGTCCCTGCGGGGAGCGGGCAGCTGAGGCACCGTCCACCCCTCCAGCTGTTCACGGTGCGGACAGGGTCGGCGCCCATCCTCCTCCTCCCAACCCCGGGCCGGGGCTCGGCGTGTGGCTCCGGCTCTGGCTGGGCGGGGAGGGAGGGCAGGTCCCCGCGCCCGGTCCGTCCCGTCCCCGTCCCCGTCCCCGTCCCCGTCCCCAGCCCAGCGCTTGCCTGTCGGGCTGCGGACGCTCCATCTGGGCGGCTGGGCTCACTCGGGACCGGCTCCGACGGCGCTGGCTGGGGACCGGCTCGGGATCTGCTCGGGATCGAGGATCGGATCCGGATCGAGGATCGGCTCGGGGATCGGCTCAGGACCCGCTCTGGATCGGGACCGGCTCCGACGGCGCTGGCTCGGGATCGGCTGGGATCGGCTCGGGGCTGCTTCCGGCGTGTGATGTCGGTGGGTGCAGGCGATCGAGTGACAGAGCCGAGCCCGGCGCGCCGTCTATTTATACCAGAACGGGGGTCACGTGGCTGCCGCCCAGCAGCTGATCCCTCCCAGGCGGAACCCAGCCGCACCCCCGCCCGCCCGGGCCGCGTGGGTGGGTGGGGAGGGGGAGGGGGCAGCGGTCACATGAGCCTTGGAAAACAAAGCAAAGCTTTTAGGAACAGAACGTGTAAAAAAAAAAAAAAAAAAAAAAAAAAAAAAAAGCAGCTCATCTGGAACTCTGAGCAGCTGTGTGTGATTTTGCACCTTCCACACACCCGCCCGCAGGGATGGGGCTTGAGCCCCCCCCCCCCCCCAGTCTAGGGTTCCAGAGAGCCGGGAGCAGCGCATCTCAGAGGTGCCGGCTGGTGGGCACCGGGGGAGCCCCCAGTGACCAGGGGTTCCCAGCCCTCAGTCCAGACTGCTGCTCATTTCTCATTCCAACTGGCAGCCCAGGGCTCCGATGGAACAGACGCCCCTACCCCTCCACCCCCACCCCCGCCCCCACCCCGGGCAGAGGAGCCGGGCAGGCGGGCTGGTTCCTCAGGCTCTCTGTGGAGCTCGCAGCCCTCCCCCCTGCTTATTCAGCTTCCTGACTTCCCCTTCCCGCTCCACAAGCCCCAGGAAAGATCCAGACCGGCTTCTCCCGGGATCCGCCAAACAGGCCTCCCCCCTTCTCCCCCCCAATTCCACATCCTAATCCCAGAACCTGCGAATGTGTTCCTTTCCAGGGCAAAAGGGATTTTGCAGATAGATGCGGGTGCATTAAGGATCTTGTAATGGGAGACTATCCTGGATTATCCCAGTGAGCCCAGTGTAATCACCAAGTCCTGGTAAGAGGGGGGCTGCAGGGTGACAGCCACAGACGGGGGTGTGTGTGTGTGTGTGTGTGTGTGTGTGTGTGTGTGACAGGAAAGCAGAGGACAGGGAGAGAGACCAGGAGCTGCACGGGGCTGGCTGTGAGTGTGGAGGTAGGGACCACGAGCAGGCCGCATCGGGAGCCAGAACCGTGAGCAAGTGGATTCTCCTTAGAACCCCAGGGGCCACGCAGCCCTGCCAGCCTAGGACGCTGACCTCCAGAGAACAAATCACATCAACATCGAATAGGTTAACGGAACTTGCGGGTGAATTCGAGGCTACAGACTTTATGATAGGGAGGACACCCTGAACTTTCTGGGTGGGCCCAGGTCAAGCACTGGAATTCTGGAGAGACCAGAACCTTCCCTGGTGGTGGCAGAAGGCTGAGAGGGGAGGGTGACAGGACTCGGAGATTGCAATGTTCCATCCGAGTCGAGGCCAGGATTTCCGATCAGGGAGGGGGATGTGAGGGAGAACTGCACTCAAGGATAACTCCAGAGTTTTGGGGTTCAACCAGCTGGGGAGACAGAATTGCCGGTTTAGGGTCAGGACTGTGTCAAGACAAATCCATGTTGCGATATATGGACAGGGGCTTTGCAAACAAAGTGACAAACAGGAATCTTTTGTCCTTTTCTAGAAGTTTCACTTCCTCCTGCTGCCTGGAAAGCTGCCCTTTCACCCACCGCAGGGAGGCTGAGGAAGCAGCAGTGACTCAGCAAAATCCGCCCGGCTCCCGGAGTCCTCCCTCCCAACCATGACACAGCAGAAATGCAGCTGCACGTGGCGAATGAAGAAATCTCGACTCAGCACTCCCGGAGCGCCTGCAGCCTGGAAAAACAGAAGCGGTTGGGGCTGCAGGGAGGGGCCAGACTGTGGCTCTGGAGCTTCTCACAGTCAAAAGCAGAGGTGAGGCCCCAGCTAAGGGGGGGTCTCTTGTTTCCGCTGGGCCGTGTCCCAGGAAAATGGACCCTCTTGAGCACCCCTGATGAATGAGGTCACACAGGGTTTCCTGAGCCCACACAGGCCCCAGAGGGCACGCCTTGGACCCAGCAGGGCAGGGACCCCATGGCCACGGGCAGTTTAAATGGAGCACCGCCTTCCTCACACACTGGACAGGGAGCCGCCTGGGTGTCAGCAGGGCTGAAATCCCATCACAGATGGGGGGACATGTTTGCTACACATGTAACACACAGGAGGGGAGCACTCCTCAGTGAAAGAGCTCCGGAAAGAAGTTAGACAGCCCTAACCGGTTTGGCTCAGTGGATAGAGCGTGGGCCTGCAACTGAAAGGTCCCAGGTTCGATTCCAGTCAAGGACATGTACCTTGGTTGTGGGCACATCCTCAGTAGGAGGTGTGCAGGAGGCAGCTGATTGATGTTTCTCTCTCATCGATGTTTCTAACTCTCTATCCCTCTCTCTTCCTCTCTGTAAAAAAATAAAATATATATTTAAAAAAAAAAAAAGAAGTTAGACAGTCGCCAGGAAAGGCGAATGGACATTTAATACTGGTTTTAACGTAAGAAACATTCAAAACTGAAGAATTCTCTTGGTGCTCGTTTTGGCAGCACATACACTAAACTCGGGACCGTCTGGCAACGATTAGCATGGCCCCGGAGAAAGGATGACATACAAATTAGTGAAGCAGTCCTTTTAAAAAAAAAAAAATAAATAATAATAATAATAATAATTTTTTTAGTTTATTTAAGCCAAACCTGACAATTGCTGGGAAGCAGAATCTCAACGGATTGCTCCGGAGAATGGCAATCAAAGGAGGAGACTTTGTGGGTTATGTGAAATCTATTGGTGATCGATTAGCAAAGGGTGTGGCGGGGGACCTGGGGATTGGATAGTACTTCTTTTACTTAGATGGGTGCATTATAGCTAACAGTCAGCAATTAACTCCGGAACAGCGAAGGGGTTCGGCTGAAACCGGTTTGGCTCAGTGGATAGAGCGTCAGCCTGTGGACTGAAAGGTCCCCGGGTTCCATTCTGGTCAAGGGCATGTACCTTGGTTGCGGGCACATCCCCAGTAGGGGGTGTGGAGGAGGCAACTGGTTAATGTTTCTCTCTCATTGATGTTTCTAGCTTTCTATTCCTCTCCCTTCCTTTCTGTGAAAAATCAATAAAATATATTTAAAAAACAAAACAAAAAAACTATGAACGGGTTCATGGTCTGGCGGAGCCTGTGTGTGGAGGGGTCCGGGAAAAGGGAAATGGCTTTGTTTCTGCAAAGGCCTGCTCATTAGACAATCACCTTAGACAGGCTTAGTGACAGTGAAGATGAACCTTTGTTAGGGAAAATACTGCCTTAGGACATGACTGCCCACCCTAAACGGCTCTCAGTTAGCAAAAAAGTTTTCATTTCTGGCCATCCTTTGTGGTTACCTAGGTCTCTAAGTTTGCAAGGTGGCCAGGCCCCCCCTTCTCTGCGCTTGTCAGGGTAGCGGGTAGCCCTCTTCGTCCACGCTGGGTGCTGACTGTGAGCCTCCTGGGAGGGCTGGAAGCTAAAAAGGTCAGGAGAAGACCAGCTGGCCGATGGAACACCTTTCCATCCATTCTTTTTTTTTTTTTTCTTTATTAATTTAGGCATCACATATTTGTCCTCAACCCCCATCCCAATCCTCCCCCCACTCATACCCCCACCCCCCTATTGTCCTCGACCACTGGTTAGGCTCATATGTGCGCACATAAGTCCTTTGGTTGATCTCTCCCTTTTATCACCACCCTCCCTCTGAGGTCCAACAGTCTGACCCATGGCTCCTTATCTCTGGGTCTGTTCTTGTTCATCAGTCTGTGTTGTTCACCATTTCCCCCAGATGCGTGAGATCATATCTTACTGAAAATATACTTATAAGAATCAAAAATGAATTCTGAACTTGTTATTGCTCTTTGGTATTTAATTGTAAATACAGAGTGTAAATGATTTGTGTATCCTATAAATTCTTTTTTAAATTCAATTTAAAAAAAGAATAAAAAATGAGACAAGCAAAAATCATTATGCTGAAAGGTATATATTCTTGATCTCCCTCACTCCCCCTCTGCTCTGGTCCACAGCCTTCTGTCACTCTGAAACCAAATAGCCACGGGTCCCAGCTGCCTGTCGCTATGTGAGCCAATGAAGCAGAGACAGGGTTGAATCATATATATATATATATATGCGTGTTTATTCTGACGATGCCGGCAGTATGGGGGAGCAGCAGGTCACCCACGAAAGTCTGGTCTGTACCCCATAAACCAGCTGCTTCTCTCGGGTAGGACAAACATGACACAGGAAGTAGGCAATGCGGCCTGGGGGTTGGACTCATTGTTTGGACCACAAGGTGGTTCACCTTTCCATGGTAAGAGGTAGTTCACCAATGAGAATGGGCAGCATTCCAAAGTTGACTGTCCCAGGTCCCAGGGGTACGCTGCTCCTCGCCAGGTTAAACTGTGCTTACTGTAATCAGAACCAAACAACCGAGCTTAACAGAGCATGATTTAATATTTGTTATAGTTAGGAACAGACCCAGAGATAAGGAGCCATGGGTCAGACTGTTGGACCTCAGAGGGAGGGTGGGGATAAAAGGGAGAGATCAACCAAAGGACTTATGTGCACACATATGAGCCTAACCAGTGGTCAAGGACAATAGGGGGGTGGGGGCAAGAGGGGGTGGGGTGGAGGATTGGAATGGGGGGTTGAGGACAAATATGTGATACCTTAAATAATAAAGAAATTAATAATAAAAAAAGAATGGGGAAGGGGAGATATCTGTAACACTATCAACAATAAAAAGTATATTTAAAATATGTATATTTGTTATAGTTATAACTATAGCTAGTCCCCAATAATCAGATTCTGCTCTTAACAGCTCCCCATGGCCCTTGGGAGAAAGCACAAGGACTCCAGCCTGGCACACCTTGCCCTGTCCTGGTCCTCCTGCCCCAATGCCCTCTCACCCATGTGCCAAGCTCGTCATCTTCCAATACTCAGCCCAGAAAGGGATTCTGGACTGCAAAGAATGCGCTAACTCTATAAAATGTATTCTATAGAATAAATCATTAAGGAAAATCTTGGTGATCTTAATTTTGGCAGATTTCTCAAATACAGCACAAAATGTCAGGGAGGAAAATTCAATCAATGGAACTTTATTTTATTTTATTTTATTTATTTATTTTTTTAAAATATATTTTATTGATTTTATACAGAGAGGAAGAGAGAGAGAGAGAGATAGAAACATCGATGAGAGAGAGTCATCGATCAGCTGCCTCTTGCACACCCCCTACTGGGGATATGCCCGCAACCAAGGTACATGCCCTTGACCGGAATCGAACCTGGGACCTTTCAGTCCCCAAGCCGACGCTCTATCCATTGAGCCAAACCGGTCCCGGCAATCAATGGAACTTTATAAAACAAACAAACAAACAAACATTTTGCTCTTCAAAAGGCAAAGTTATGAAAAGATGTTCAACTTCATAGGTCATCAGAAAAATGAAATTAAATCCACACTAGATACCACCACTTTTTTTTTTTTTTTTTTTTTTTTTTTTTTTTTTACTGCACATCTCTTTAAATGGCTAAAATTAAAAAGACTGTTGCCCTGATTGGGTAGCTTAGTTGGTTATGTTAGGGGCAGAAAGAGAATCTAACTTCTCACAGTTATAGTTATGAGAAGTATTAATCCTGCTCTGTTAGCCTTGATTGTTTGGTTCTGGTTGAAGAAAGCACATTCTAACCTGGCAGGCAGCTGATTCCCAGGCCCAGGAATCAACCTTGCAATGTCCTCCATTATCTTGGAAAGATTAACAATCTTGTTGCCCAAACAATGGAGGCCCGCCCACATTGCCTGTAACCTGTAACCATTCTTATTCTTTTTACCCATTTCCCCCTGTAATCTTTGTCCTACCCAGTATAAACAGCTGGTTTGGGGGAGAAGGGGTGTCCACATCAGATTTTTGTGAGGACCTGCTACTTTCCCACACTGCCCGCATTATTGGAATAAACGCTCATATATGATTCAACCCTGTTTCTGCTTAATTGACTCAACCAATGAAAATGGTTGTCCAGTTTCAGTTAAGAGTGTCATCTCAATATGCCAAGGTTTCCAATTTGATCCTTGGTCTGGACACACAGAAATTAACCAATGATGCACCCTTCATAGCAGCACAATTTACAAAAGCTAAGATTTGGAAACAGCCTAAGTGCCCATCAGCAGATGAGTGGATTAAAAAACTGTGGTACATATATCTACACAATGGAATACTATGCTGCTGTGAAAAGGAAGGAACTCCTACCATTTACAACAGCATGGATGGACCTGGAGAGCATTATGCTAAGCGAAATAAGTCAGTCAGAGAAAGATAAATATCACATGAGCTCACTCATTTGTGGAAAATAATGAACAATATAAACTGATGAATGAAAACAGATCCAGAGACAGAGAAACATTGATCACATGATCAAACCTCAGAGGGAAGCAAAGTAGGGGAGGGTGAGGGGAAGAGGGGAGAGATCAACCAAAGGACTTGTGTGCATGCATATAAGCATAACCAATGGACACAGACACCAGGGGGGTGAGGGCATGGGGGGAGTGGGGGGAGCAGGTGCGGGGGGTGGGGTAATGGAGGGATAAGGACACATATGTGATACCTTAACCAATAAAGAAAAAAAAAAAAGAACTAATGAATGAATGAATGTGTGGAACAATTGATGTTTGTTTCTCTCCTGAGCAGAGGAAACACCTTTTCTGACCGCTTATTGGCTAAGCTTCCGGTATGCCACTTGCTTGGGTAATAAGAATCCAAGAAGGTGATCTAGGGTTTTTCCACCTCATTCCTAGAGGAAAAAACAAAGGTCCGCTGCTCGAGGGACTAAGAAATGTCATATCCTGCCCTAGCCGGTTTGACTCAGTGGATAGAGCCTCAGCCTGTGAACGGAAGGGTCCGGGTTCAGTTCTGATCAAGAGCATGTACCTAGGTTGAAGGCTCCTCCCTGGCTGGGGCCCAGGTCAGGGCTTCTGCAGGAGACAACCAATCAAAGTGTCCCTCTCACATGGATGTTTCTCTCTGGCTTTCCCTTTCTCTTCCAAGCTCTCTAAAAAATCAATGGAAAAATAGCCTCAGGTATGTGCCAGAAACCAAGGTACATGCCCTTGACCAGAATAGAACCTGGAGCCCTTGAGTCCATGGGCTGATGCTCTATCCACTGAGTCACACTGGCTGTACTGATTAAAACTAATCAAATTATACACTTGAAATATGTAAAGTTTTGTATGTCGATTACATTTATTAAAAAGATAATTTAAAAAAAAATATTTTTCCATTAATTGTCCCTAGAGAAAGAGAAACACCCATCTGCCATTCCGCTCCTCTATATGCATTCATTGGTTGACTCCTGCATGCTCCCCGCCCAGGGATCGAACTCGCAACCTCAATGTATCTGGATGATGCTCCAACCAACTGAGCTACCGGGCCTGACCAACTATCTCTTCATAAAGCTGTGGGGCAGACTCAGCCTAGACTTTCCTGATGTTTTCCCTTCACATGATGGGGCCTCCCCTGAGCTCCTTGTGTCCTGGGGCCCCCACCCCGAAGGTGAGCTTTATCAGGGCAGCAAGGACCTTGTGGGGTTTACCCCCCTATCCCAGAGCCTGGCACTAGGCAGCCAATCCCCACATTTTTCATGAATGAGGCTTAGCTGAGTTCAATTCCCTGCCTATGGTCACACAGCTCACCTGGGACTCAGGATCGGGTACATCTGTCTCTAAAACACAGTTCAAGCCGAAACCGGTTTGGCTCAGTGGATAGAGTGCTGGCCTGCAGACTCAAGGGTCCCTGGTTCGATTCCGCTCAAGGGCATGTACCTTGGTTGGGGGCACATCCCCAGTAGGGGGTGTGCAGGAGGCAGCTGGTCAATATCTCTCATCGATGTTTCTAACTCTCTATCCCTCTCCCTTCCTCTCTGTAAAAAATCAATAAAATATATTTAAAAATAAATAAAGCACAACTCAAGGGGGAGGTAAGGGCAAATGGTGAGGTGGGAACTGGATGGAAGGGAGCTATGGGGGGGGGGGGGGGGGAAGAGAAACAATTGTAATAACCTGAGCAATAAATATTTATTAAATTTGAAAGAAAAAAAAAACACACAACTCAAGTTCAACAACAATCAGCTGTCCAGAGAATCTGAGCTTGAGGCCGTGGGGGGACAGGGTAGACAAAGCAACATCTTTCTCCAACATTGTCCAGCCTCTGGCCAGTGATGGCTGGGCCAATATGGAGCCTGACTGGGGCCCCTGGACCTGGTCCAACCTGGCCAAGGCACTTCCAGGGGGTGCGGACTGTTGAAAGCAATGAGCTCTTTGCAAAAGAACTGCAGCTGAATCTGACATCCATGACGTGTGTGCATGCACTTTACCGCCTCTCAGTTTTTATTTTTTATTTTCTCATCTGACATCAGCTCAAGGGGACGTGGTGAGACTTAAGTCAGTTTAATATCCGCAAGAGGCTCAGGACGGGGCTGGGGGTAGGAGGGGTTGGCACAGAGGGTCAGAGAGCCACATCTGGTTCCTCTCAGGACTCTGCCAGAGCCTTTTCCTATCTAGAAATTTCTGGATGGTTCTGAGTGGGGTGGGGTCACTAACATCTGACAAGCCTTACTTACTCTCATTTGGGAGTTTTGAATCTCAGATACCTAATCTTTACGTTTCTTTTTCTCTCTAAAAGTAAACTCCTTTGAAATTATTTCAAATGTCCAGGGAAGCTGCAGGAATAAAAAGTACAGAGGATTCCTGTACATTGTCACCTAGATTCAGCAGTATTCCGTCCTATTTGTTTTATCACTCATTCTCTGCATCACATGCACACATCCATACCACTACATTATATATATAATACATATTTCTGGCTCATTTGAGAGTACGTTGCTAGCATCGTGTCCCTTTACCCCCAGATTCTTTAGCGGGATAATTTTTGTAACCGCAGTACCATCACAGACACCAGGACCTGACTCCCATACACATTCCTTCGTGAAGCCTCCGCGTCCTGTTCGCCTGGGGTTCCAACCACAGGTTCTGCCTGGCATTTCCTGGTCCTGCTTCTTAGCTCCGGGCAGCCATCGTTCCAGGATCTTGTCTTGGGAACGCTCAGGCCGGCTGTGTGGCCACTGTCCTTCTAATTGGGATCGCAATGTCCACCCCTCCCTGCTCTGCGATCTAAGGAAGCCCCCTGGCCTGGGGGAGGTTACGGAGGTTACTCGTTTCCTGAATCGGGGACAGGGAGGACCTGTGGGAGGAGGGAGGAGGGGGAAGGGGGGAGAGGGGAGGGGGAAGGGGGGAGAGGGGAGGGGGAGGAAGGGGAAGAGAGGGAAAAGGAGGGGGGGAGGGGGGAGGGGGAGGGGGGAGAGGGGAGGGGGAGGGGGAGGAGGGAGGGGGAGGAAGGGGAGGAGAAGGAAAAGGAGGGGGGAGGAGGGGAGGAGGGAGAGTGGAGGGGAGGGGGGGAGGAGGGACTTGGCTTTGCCCGGACTCTGAGGTCAGCCAGTACGTGCCGGGCCCCAGGGAGTCGCTGGCTGCCTCGGCTCCACCAGACGCCAGGACTTTGGCCCGAGGGCTTCAACCGCGGCCGCTGGGAGCGTGACTCAGCGAAAACAGACCTCGGGACCGTGACTCAGCAGAAAGCCGGCGGTGCCCTTGACTCAGCAAGAAAGGCGCTGCCTCGCGCCGGCTGGGGAAAGGGTTACTCAGCAGGATCAGGCGCCCCAGAGGCCCCTGGATGGGGACCCCCTGGATGGGGACCCCTGCCTGGTCACCTCTCCCCGCGCAGGGCTGTGGGGCAGCTTAGACCCTCCCTGTGGACCTTAACAAGTTATATGTAAAAAACAATACTCTAACACGAATGCAGCCTAAGAAGTAGGTCTCTCCCCAGCAGGGTGCCAACAGCGGAAGCGGCCTGGGAGGACTGGGTGATGGGACCATGTCCTTCTGCCCAATGCAAGGCGCACTTGGTGTCTCCTTGGGACCGGATCCCCCATCTTAAAACTGAGGGAAGCTCCTTTCACATCCCATGGGTCTGTTATCATCCTTGACTGTTAAACAAGATTGTTAAATAATCCTTTTTTTTTTTTTTTTTTTAAATTGATTTTAGAGAGGGAGAGATAGAAACATCAATGAGAGAGAATCATTGATCGGCTGCCTCTTGCACGCCCCCTACTGGGGATCAAGTCTGAAACCCAGGCATGTGCTCTGACCGGGAATCGAACCAGGCACCCTTCAGTCCACAGACCAATGCTCTATCCACCGAGCCAAACCTGTTAGGACTAAATAAACCCTCCTCCCCTTTTTTTTTTTTGGTGCACCAGCCAATGTCCAATCAACTGAGCCACACTGGCCAGGGCTAGACTTATTTTTTTCCTGTCTTTGGATTGTTCTTTTTTTTTTTTTTTTTTTGTATCATATTCACAAAGCAGCATATCTACATTATGATCATATGTAAAAAACAATAACAGGAATACAGTTTAAGAAATAGGTCTTTCTTTAATCTTTTTCTATGCCGATTATGTGGCTGCCAATTTTTTTTTTTTTTTTAGAGTGTCCTTTTTTTAGAAGGGAGGGGGAGAGACAGAAACATAGATGTGAGAGAGACACATCAATTGGTTGCCCTGATCCCCCCTCCCCCCAATTGGGGCATGGATCCTGCAACTGAGGTAAGTGTCCTTGATGGGAATCGAACCTGAGACCCTTCAGTTCACAGGCCGGCGCTCTAACCACTGAGCAACTGGCTAGGGCTGCCTGCCATTATAATGTCTGTTTTATACCTTTTCCTCCCTTTTGCTTCACATCACTGCTTTCTCACATTAGTACAAGCCCCTCTCGTGAGCTCTGCTTCAAAGGCCGCACAGAAGTCCAGTCCGTGGGCCCAGCTCCCGCTGGTAAAGGGCTGCTTCCTGTTTGTTTTTCCTATTGGAAGAGAAAGATAAGAAGGGGTATTTAAAACAAACAAAAAACAATCTCAGTGGCTTTCACACACTAGGGGAGCGGCATGATTCACGTCAGGGAATTGTCTGTTTTATTTTTTAATATACTGGGATCTCTCTCTCCTACCAGGAGCCTGCCTTCCCCTCCCCACCGAAGTCTGGATGGAAAGGTGAGGCAAAGGGTGGAAGAAGGGGAGGAGGAGGGGGAGGGCCCAGAGGCCTGGAGGCCGGGCCTTCAGCAGGCCGGGAAGCAGGTCATAGGGGGATGAGGGTGTGATAGGAATAGCACACGGTGGTTCAATGATTGTTCACCTTACTGACTGTGGGTAAGAGGTTTTCTTACAGAACCTGGGGACCCGGGGGGCTGTGTCACAAGAAGGAAAACAGGGCTATAAAAAGAAATGCCTTTTAAGAGCAGACCGAGGACAGAACATGCTTTGACTGGGTTGCTGAGCCTGGACCCTGACCCTGTTCCGGGAGCCGGCCTCAGGAATGTTGACCATTCTGCGGTGGCCCCAGGACCGGGCGGGGCTGCGTGTTCCAACACCATGAAGATTAGCCGCCTTGTTATCGGGCTTCGGGCACCTGAAGGCTAGACTGCACCCCCCACCCCGTACCCCGCCCCCCCTCTCCTCCCCAGGCTGCATGCAGCTCTCTCCCGGGCCTGTAAGCAGCCAGCTGGCCAGGTGGCGAGAGCAGAATTTCCAAGGTGACCTGCTGCTCTCCCAGGCAGCTGTGTTATTGTAACAAACGCTCATTCATGAT
This sequence comes from Pipistrellus nathusii, assembly GCA_963693515.1. Taxonomy (NCBI): domain Eukaryota; kingdom Metazoa; phylum Chordata; class Mammalia; order Chiroptera; family Vespertilionidae; genus Pipistrellus; species Pipistrellus nathusii. The sequence goes on along the minus strand of OY882860.1, from coordinate 182,411,552 downwards.
TCCGCTCTGTCTGCTTAGTGTGGCTCAGTAGTGACAGGCATCCCGGACCTGTGGAGTGGCCGCCCTCACAGTGAGCAAGCTGGTTTCTCGGGGGTGGGAAGGAGGCTTTGGCCCAGGGCTCCGCAGAAGTGTCTTAATGACATTTCTCTTAAGATCGGGGGGAGGGGGGGGGCAGGGAGAAGAAAGAATGCAATGATAACAAATATAGAATAATGAAGCCAGCCTGGCTTTATCCATATTCATCTTTATGCTACTGCAGTCCTCAGCTGTCATTTTATTTTATGTTATTTATTTTTAATATATTTTTATTTATTTTGGCGAGGAGGGAGAAATAGAAACATAAACGATGAGCGTCACGGGATGGAGCCCGCAACCTGGGCACATGCCCTGACCAGGAATCAAATCATGACCTCCTTGTTTATAGGTCGATGCTAAACCAATGAACCACACCAGCTGAGCAAATAAAATATATATTTGCTTTACCACTCATTCTCTCTGTCCAGCACATACACACACACACACATTATATATATATTTCTGGCTCATATATTTTTTAAAAGTGTTTTATGTCTTTTTTGATAATGGGTTTAACTAGAACTCCAAGAGCAGAATTCCTGGGTCAACTGTAGATAATATGTTTAAGGTTTCTGGTGTGTTTTACTTGATTATTATAAAGTAAATTATTAATTTTTATTACTTTAAAAACGCCCTACATTTCTATAGAAAATGTAACTTTTATCATGGGGCTGGGGGTGGGGCAAGTTTGAGTGACAGCAGGAGGAAGGACCACATCAATGCTCTGATTGGCTGGGAGTGGAGGCCTGTGGGCTCCAGGGAGAGGCCCACTATGCCGCATCCAGGGAGGGAGGAGCCTTGTCACAAGTTGGGTGGCATGACTTTGACCTGAGCAGCTGGCTAGGCAGCTGGTGTGTGTGTCACGTGAGCTGGGAGCGAGGGTGGGGGGAGCAGGCCTGTTGGAGCAGGCAGGTGGGGTTGAAGGTTGAGGGACAGCTCTCCCTCCTACCAGGAGCCCAGGTGGACTGTAAAGGCCTCTTTGTGCCCCTCCAGAGTTTGGGGTGAAGCTCAAGGTAGCCTTAGGTCTGTTATGGGCAAAAATGTGGTCCCCCAAATTCATATGTCAAGGCCCTAATCCCCAATACCTTAAAATGTGATTGTGTTTTAAAAAAATATTTTTTATTATTTTCAGAGAGGAAGGAGGTGGGAGAGAGAGACATAAACATCAACGATGAGAGAGAATCATTAACTGGCTGCCTGCTGCACACCCCACACGCGGGATTGAACCGTGACCTCCTGGTTCACAGATCAAACCGTGACCTCCTGGTTCAATGGTCGGCAAACTCATTAATCAACAGAGCCAAATATCAACAGGACAACGATTGAAATTTCTTTGGAGAGCCACATTTTTTAAACGTAAACTTGTTCTAATGCCACTTCTTCCATATAGACTCGCCCGGGCTGTGGTATTTTGTGGAAGAGCCACACCCAAGAGCCGCATGTGGCTCGCGAGCCGCAGTTTGCCGACCATGGTCCTGGTTCACTGAGAAGGCCAGGCAGACCTGGCTGCGTTTGGAGATCGGGTGAAGAAGAGGCGGGGAGGTTAACTTGGGGCCTGGGGGTGGACCCTGACCCTGAGCCCTGTGTCCTTCCAGGCAAAGGCCTGGCCCGCAGAGCCGGGCACAGGAAGGCCTGGAGGCCACGCGGAGCTGCCTGCCACCCCGGAGAGAGGCCCCGGAGGAGGCCAGACGCGCTGCCGCGTGGACTTCCAACCCGCAGGCCTGTGAGGAAAGTTTCTGCTGTGTCAGCCACCCAGGCTGTGGTGTTTGGTTATGGCACCACAGGGTCCCAGGCTCTAAAGCCAGAAGGGGCTCTGAGTTACAGGCTCATCAATCACCCCTTCCTAACCACTTCCCTCCTCCCTTTTCACTTGGAAGAAATATCGGGCTCATCAAAAAGCTGAAATGGATGGCGCCATGAGCCCCATGCCCCCCGTGCTCCGGCCCGCCCTGCTGGTGACTGTTTCTCTCACTCTTTCCTCATCGCTTGTTTTTCTCTGGGACCCACGGGAGAGTACATTGCAGGCATCAGTACACCTTGCCCATCAGAGCGAGGACACAGTCACGTTGTCATGATGATGCCACAGAGAGGGAACGCTGATTCTGCAGTGTCCCTGAGTATCAGCCCACAGGCAGTTTTTCCCTGGTTCTCCAAAAACGGTTCTTAGGGTGTTCTTCCCCCCCCCCCCCCCCTTCAGTGTCCTTCATGACATAGACTCCATAGACTCAAAGAATTGTGTTTTTAAAAATATATATTTTATTGATTTTAGAGAAGAAGGAAGAGGGAGAGAGAGAAAGAAACATCCATGAAAGAGAATCATTGATTGGATGCCACCTGCACACCCCTTACTGGGAACCAAGCCTGCAACCTGGGCATGTGCCCTTCACTGGACTCGAACCTGGGACCCCTCAGTCTGCAGGCTGATGCTCTATCCACTGAGCCAAACCAGCTAGGGGTCAAAGAATTGTTTTGAAGAGACAGGTTGGTTACATTGAAAGTGTCCCGCCAAAACCAGTTTGGCTCAGTGGTAGAGCGTCGGTCTGTGGACTGAAAGGTCCCAGGTTCGATTCCGGTCAAGGGCATGTACCTTGGTTGCGGGCACATCCCCAGTAGGGGGTGTGCAAGAGGCAGCTGGTTGATGTTTCTCTCTCATCGATGTTTCTAGCTCTCTAACTCTCTCCCTTCCTCTCTGTAAAAAATCAATAAAATATATATATATATATAAAAAAAGAAACTGTCTCGTGTTCTAGATTTGTCTCACCCGCTGGTGGGTGGCAGAGTTTAGAAGCATTTCAGAACCAGATTTTTAATTTGCTTGGATCAGGCCTGTGACTGATTGTGCAGGACAGGAAAAGTGCCTTTGTGTCAAACGGGAAATGGTCATAAGCAAGGGGAAATGGGATCTATTAATATACATGACACTGTTCTTCCTTCTATTAAAAAAATTACATATATATACACACACACACACACACACACACATATTTATTCATTTCAGAGAGGAAGGGAGAGGGAGGAAGGTTTGCAACATCCTGTATACACTGAGTGACCAGATTATTATGATCTCTGAGTGCATAATAATCTGGACTCTCAGTGTCTATCCTATATAATAAAAGGCTAATATGCAAATTGTCCCCTCGACCAGGAGTTTGACCAGTAGGCAGGCCGGCAAACTGCCCATGTCCCCTCCCCTGGCCAGGCTGGCTGGACCCCACCCATACACAAATTCATGCACCAAGCCGCTAACACACACACACACACACACACACACACACACACACACACACACTGCTGAGAGGCCAGATTATTATGATGCATTCAGACATCATAATAATCTGGCCACTTGGTGTGGTAAAAACCTAATATGTTAAGTGTCTGGTTGTCCATCCAATCAATCAAAGTGTAATATGCTAATAATATGCTAAGGCCACTCAACTGCTCACTATGATGTGCACTGACCACCAGGGGGCAGACGCTCTGACCGATAAGTTAGTTTGCTGCTGGGATCCAGCTGGTTGGGACTGAACTACACAGGCTGGATATGCCCTGGAGCCCTGCTGTGGTCCCTCCCGGGCTGGCCAACCTCCTGCGTCCCTCCCTGGCCCTGACCGTGCATTGGTGGGGTCCCTTGGCCTGGCCTGCACTCTCTCGAAATCCAGGATCCCTTGGGGGATGTCAGACAGCTGGTTTCAGACTGATCCCACAGGAATTCGTGCACCAGGCTTCTAGTCAATGATGAGAGAGAATAATCAATCAGCTACCTGATCAGCCACCTCTCCACGCCCCATACTGGGGATCAAGCTTGCAACCATGCATATGCCGTCACAGGGTCATAGGTCAATACTTGACCACTGAGCCATGCCAGCTGCGCTGTTTTTCCTTTTAAATCCTGGTGGTTGGCCAACTGGTTTGGCTCAGTGGACAGAGTGTCGACCTGTGGGTCCCAGGTTCCATTCCAGTCAAAGGCATGTACCTTGGTTGCAGGCACATCTGAAGCAAGGGGTGTTCAGAAGGCAGCTGATCGATATTTCTCTCTCATCAATGTTTCTAACTCTCCCTCTCCCTTCCTCTCAGTAAAAAAAAAAAAAATCAATAAAATATATTTTAAAAATAATAAATGCTGTTGGTTAAGCACCTCCCTAGGACCTAGCTTTGAATCTGGTAGGAATAGTCCTGTGACCTGGCCAAGTCTCTACATGTCTCCGGGCCTCAGTTTTCTTACCTGTAAAATGGGGATAATAATAAGTACCTACTTCCGAGGCTTGCATGACATGAAATTACCCATGCCAAATATTTTGTGTTGCGCCCGGCCCATTCTAACTTCTCGGTAGAAAGTAATGACGACTGTGGGCATGTTTTTGTTCTTGTGGCCACGGATACAGATACGTGCTGTGGCCCTTCCACCCGGCTCCTTCCCCGTTCCCTGGAGTGAGTGAGCAGACAGGACACACATGCAGCTTGAACCTGAGCCCCTCACAGGAGGAAAGGCGTGACCTGAGCCTGATGTCCCCGGATTCTCCACCAGGCACAGGACTCGGGGGTGCTGGGCTGCACAAGCCCAGGCGCCCGGCTCGCCGTGGACCCGGGGACTGGCGTCTGAGGAGGCTGCTGCTCCTCTGAGGCACCTGGATCCCCTTTGCGGGGCCATTCTCCTGTCTCCCTGGTAACGAACGGGTTGTTCAGTCTGCTCACGATGCAGCGAAGGTGGGCCCAGTGCCAGGGCATGGGTGAGGACAGCTCTGAGCCACTGTGCTGTTCCGTTCCTCGTTGCCAGGGCAGCCACGGAGGGGCACCCAGAGGGATGAGTGACCTGGTCAGGAGGTCAGGAGTCACCGGTCTGAGCTGGGTCCTGAGAGGGGAGTCAGTGGCCTGGGGATGAGTCAGCTCTAGAGGAAGCAGCAGGTACAGAGGCCCTGGGGTCAGGAGTGAAGGACAGTCTCTATGAGTGCTGGGCTCCTCTTGGGTCTGGCAGGGCCTGCCCTCCCCCTGCACGGCCTTGGGGGCCGGGCCAGCAAGCTCATCTTTATTTTATTTTATTTAAAAAAATATTTTTATTGATGTTTTACAGAGAGGAAGGGAGAGGGATAGAGAGCTAGAAACTGATGAGAGAGAAATATCGATCAGCTGCCTCTTGCACCCCCCCCCCCCACTGGGGATGTGCCCGCAACCAATGTACATGCCCTTGACCGGAATCGAACCTGGGACCTTTCAGTCTGCAGGCCGACGCTCTATCCACTGAGCCAAACCCGTTTTGGCAGCAAATCCATCTTTAACCTGAGAGCAAGCGAAGGGTATGAGGGCTGTGTTGGGGTTTGGGGGTGCAGATCTGTGAGGCCCAGTCAGATTAGCCTTTTGACATTCATTCTGGCCTCATGTGAGGAAGACGCTGCCCGGGGGGAGGGCAGAACTGATGGTCAGTCCCCTCCCTGGTGTCCAGTGAGGGTCAGCATCCTCGGAGGTCAGAGGCCTCGGGGCTGCTTCCCTGCTTCCCCTGCTGCTCCCGCCTCTTCCTGAGGGTCCGGCTGGGCCCCTGCTGACTCAGTCTCGAAACCTCAACCCTTCCGGCTCCATTTCCGCAAACCGACCCTGCTGGGGAGCAGAGCCTTTGCGGGAGAGCTCGGGATGACATTCGGTCCACAGGAGACATTTTCCCGTGGCGTCTTACAGTAGGTCTGTCCTTCCAACCCTCTCAGGGGGCACTGCTCCCTCCCGCCTGCACCTGGCCACCTGCAGGGGGTGGCCACGTGCCCCTGACTCCTCTCTCTGGTTCCTTTTTAAAAAATATATATTTTTATTGATTTCAGAGAGGAAGGGAGAGGGAGAGATAGAAACATCAATGATGAGAGAGAATCATTGGTTGGCTGCCTCCTGTGTGCCCTCCACTGGGGATGGAGCCCACAACCGGGACACATGCCCTGACCCAGAATCCAACGATTCGTTGCTCAGCCCCCAGCCACGCGGGCTGGCTCTCCCTGTGTCTCCGAGCTGCCCTCCCCTCTTCCTGGTGGCTCTGGAACCTCCGCCATCTTCCTCTTCCTGCAGAGGCAGGACTCTCTTCGCAAACCGACTAGGACATGACATCGTAACATCATTTCCTCCCCTCACCGCCTGGGCCACACCGGACTCCCATCCCCCCCTCACTCCCCCCTCACCCCCGCCTTTGGGCCCTTCATTCTCATCATTTGGAAGCCTGACCCAGTCCAGCCTCAGAGTTCAGTCTCACAGCTGATTTGATTCCTTCTCCTCCCCTTCCCTCCCCTCCCCTTCCCTCCCCTTCCCTCCCCTTCCCTCCCCCGGCAGGGATTTGCTGGAGGGACCTGGAGCGGGTGGGAGTGGCTGCTCCTTCACTGCCTCCCTCTGGCCTGGCTGGGAGGGGCCGGGACTGGAGGGTGGAGGGGAGGCAGAAAAGACCTTCCCTGTCAGCTGGTGCCCTGTGGTCCTGGCTGGGTGATGGGCGGTGGTGTCCTCTGAGTGGCAGGTGTCTGTGTGATGGAGCAGGGATGCTGACTGGAATGTGTCCTCTGGGGCAGGATGGCGGATGGACCAGTGGTGAATGGATGGGAGGAAAGGGACAAGGAGGGATGGAGGAGGGGCCAGAAGGCACTGGCTGTTCTCAACCTCCAGGCCTCCAACCCCCTCTGGGAGGGGACCCTGCCCGTCCCTGCCAGCCTCCTGCCCGCAGGTGGCCAGGAAGCTCCTGGTGCCTTCTAGACACCAGACTTGGGGCCACACATCCATTTGCCTGTGCACACGTGCACACATGGACACGCGCGCGCACACACCACACACACACGCACACACACACACACACACACACACACACACACAATGTGACTTTTCTGGCCCCACGCAGCCTCAAACACAGTCCCTGCCCCAGAGTAAAATGCATTTCATCCCTGCCCAGCTGGTGTGGCTCAGTGGTGGAGCGTCGACCTATAAACCAGGAGGTCACAGTTCGATTCCCAGTCAGGGCACAGGCCCAGGTTGTGGGCTTGATCCCCAGTGGGGGGCATGCAGGAGGCAGCCAATCAATGATTCTTTCATCATTAATGTTTCTGTCTCTCCCTCTCTAAAATCAATGATAAAAAATATATACATGTTTTAAATTTGTATTTATTGATTTAGAGAGGGGGGAGAGGAAAAGAGAGAGAGAGAAAGGGAGAGACTTGGATTTGTTGTTCCACTTATTTTTCACTCATTGACTGTCCTTGTATGTGGCCTGACCAGGGATGGAATCCACAGCCTTGGTGCATCGGGACGATGCTCTAACCACCTGAGCACCCGGCCAGGGCAATAAAAACACATTTAAAAAATGTATCTCCCGCCGAAACTGGTTCGGCTCAGTGGATAGAGCATCGGCCTGCGGACTGAAAGGTCCCGGGTTCGATTCCGGTCAAGGGCATGTACCTTGGTTGCGGGCACATCCCCAGTAGGGGGTGTGCAGGAGGCAGCTGGTCAATGTTTCTCTCTCATCGATGTTTCTGACTTTCTATCCCTCTCCCTTCCTCTCTGTAAAAAAATCAATAAAATCTATTTAAAAAAAAATAAAAAATGCATCTCCTCCCAACCTCCTTACGAACCTTTCCTCCAGAAAAGAGGACTCGGGCCTGTGCGCTTCCCAGCGGTGTGACCGGGAGCAGTCAGCCCCCCTTCCTGACCGCACGTCTCTCCCTAAAGCGGAGACTCCCTCTCATCCACCTCAGGAGCAGCCAGGGTGCCACCCCGAGTGCCCCCGAGGGCGGGGTGCACGGGCTGCCCCTTCCCTCTTTCTCGGGGGCCACTTGCTTCCCGTTTCTGGGCCTGGAGCGAGTGCAGGCTGTTCCCAATGGGGTTTCACTTCCTTCCTGAGCCTGCCCAGCTCCCCGGGGCCCCCAGCCCTCCCTGTGAGGAGGCTACCGTAGGCCTGGTCACCCCACCTCCACACCCACCACCTCCACTGCCCGGCGGCCTGACCTGTGAGGCAGGTGCTCCCACAGCTGCGGGTGCCAGAGTGGGCGAAGCCGGGCCTCGTGTCCCCCATCTGCTAAGAGGATTTATTTCTTTTTCTTTTCTTTTCTTTTCTTTTCTTTTCTTTTCTTTTCTTTTCTTTTCTTTTCTTTTCTCTCTTTTTTTTTTTAAATATATTTTATTGATTTTTTTACAGAGAGGAAAGGAGAGAGAAAGAGTTAGAAACATCGATGAGAATCATTGATCAGCTGCCTCTTGCACATCTCCTACTGGGGAGAACTCTTGCACATCTCCTACTGGGGACGTGCCCGCAACACAGGTACATGCCCTTGACGGGAATCGAACCCGGGACCTTTCAGTCCGCAGGCTGATGCTCTATCCACTGAGCCAAACAGGTTTCGGTTAGTAGGAGGATTTCTCGCTTCTCATTTCTTTCCTCGCTGGAGGGAGGATTGTGGAACTGGGAGGCTGAGTGGGCAGAATGGCCGTGTGGGAAGAGGCCTAAGGATCACTTACTTCACTCCCCTCGGCAATAGGTGGGGAAACAGGCCCAGAGAGAGGGAAGGGCTTGCCTCAGATCAAGCAGCGAGTCAGTGGCTGTGTAGCCCCGGGTCCCTCACAACGGGGGAGACCCCCCACTGCCCTTCTTGAGTTCTTGGGGTGGGGCTGCCTCTTCCTGGGCCTGGCCCGCCAGAACAGGGAGCCCCCAGGCCCCTGCCCGGGGTGGTAGGCAGCCCCTCCTGGCCGTGGGCCTGCTTCCCTGTCTACCACACCCCTGTGGCCCTGCCCAGGTGACTGACCCTCTGGGCCTGGGGCCCTGGTCGCTGTGGGCTCCTCCCTCTGCCGGCCGCGCCTGGAAGGGCAGCCCTCGCAGGGAGTCAGCCCGGTGGTGGGAGAGAGGGTGCAGGCTGGCCTGGGGAGGGGCAGGGAGAGCCAGAGTCCCAGTCAGAGGCACGGGGAGAAGCCGGCCTGGGGGCTGCTGCCAGCGCTGTCCTGCCAGCTCTGCCTTGGGTCTGCTCTAAAACACAGTGGGTGGGGCCGGAGGCCAGCCTGGGCCCAGGCTCCCGTACCTGTGGCCTTTCTTCCACTCTCCCCCTTCCGGCCTGCCCTTGGCCCCATGGCTTGTCATTCTTGGCTCCAAAGACCAGGCTGGCCCGAAGGTGGATCTGCATCAGGAGAGGCGGTGGGGATGGAGGGGGTCAGGGTGGTGCCGCCTGGGGCTGGGTCCAGAGCAGAGAGGTGAGCCTGGGAGGATGCCCAGGGCGAGCAGGGGCGATCGGTCTGCCTGCCTGTTACCGACTGAGAGAGTCTCTCCCCCAACCCCCTGCATCCATCTGATGAAGTCCTAGCGCTCAGGACCTCGGACCCCGACTGTTTGCAGACAGGGCTTTTGGAAAGGTGATTGAGGCTAAAGGTTATTAAGGTGAGCTGGGTCCTAATCCAGACTGACTGGTGTCCTTGTAAGAGGAAACTTCGACACACTCGGAGAAGATGGGTGTTTACAAGCCACGAGGAAACCACCTGTGGGCACCGTGACCTCTAGCCCCAAACTGAGCCGAACATTCCTACCTGTCTGCAGGATCAGCCTGTCTGTGTCACCCCCTTGTGGCCACATGAGGTAACTGATGCCCTGACAAGAGCTTCTGATACAAAGGGTGGGCAGGGGTGGAGGGCAGGGGTAGTTTGCGGGGTAAAGACCTGAACTGCACACATGCTCGGATGGTTTGTGGGACAATGGGACTCAGACATCACTTCAGGGCTTGTCTGATCACCCATTAAAACGGAACCTCCTCTTCCACTCCTGTCCGGAGCCGTCTGTCTGCGGGGTGGGGGTAGGAGGCTGTGCTGGGTGAGGGTCTGGGCAGGGTCTGGTGCACCCAGGCGATGGGTGAGGAGGGTGTCGGCAGGCTGGACAGGGCAGGGGAGGCTGGCTATGACAGGATGGAGCAGCCGGTCAGGATAACGGGACCGGTTGTCCCTGCTGGAGAAGGAGGTGGCACAGGGAAGGGCAGTGCTGGAGGAACCATGGTGTTGCACTGACGGAGTTACGGGCGTGAACTCTGATTCTCTGCACATGTAGGTAGAACAAGAAATACCATCTCAATGCTGTGTACACGGAGAAGACGTGTGTGTGTGTGTGTGTGTGTGTATGTGTGTGTGTGTATGTATACATGCGGGCGCACACGCCATGGAGAAGGTGCCCACAGCTCAGGGGGCTCACAGGGGACAGGGCTGGGTGGTGCCCAGCCAGGGCTCCCATTTGCTGGCCCCCAGGCCATCTCGTAAAACCCTCCCCAGAACCCTGAGGGTCAGGTGTAGACAAGGGCTGGGGATTCCCCCAAGTCTCCCATAGAGCAAGCATGTCAAACTTGTGGCCCGGGGGCTGCATGCGGTCCACAATGAGTATTTTTGTGACCCAGCCAATATAACAGTATGTAAGAAACATTCTAATAAAAATTTCGTAATTTTGCCGAAACCGGTTTGGCTCAGTAATAGAGTGTCGGTCTGCGGACTGAAAGGTCCCGGGTTTGATTCCAGTCAAGGGCATGTACCTTGGTTGCGGGCACATCCCCAGATGTGCAAGAGGCAGCTTGTCGGTGTTTCTCTCTCATCGACGTTTCTAGCTCTCTCTCCCCCTTCCTCTCTGTAAAAAATCAATAAAATATATTTAAAAAAATTTCATAATTTTTACAACATCCTGTTATACATAATTCACGAACTAGTATTCGCTAATGACTGATTATTATAATCGTGTTGCATTCATTTCCCTCATGTGTCTTATGCACGGGCGCACCATTTCTCTCCACAAATATCAGCAGCAGATATTTTAGCAGCCAATTGCCGTCATTAGCCTTGTACTGACTTGTTTGGCGTGCACAACAAGAAGTATTTCGCTTTTGGAGAACAAGAGAAATGGGCTTATTTGCGTTATGCTTATTAACTTGTGCAGTTATTCAGTGTCTGGTAAGTTAATATCCAAGAAAAAAATATTTTTATAAAAATGTTCTATATTTTGTGTTAACGATGACTCAATTATTTCAGCCCTTTGTATTCAGCATGTCTCTATGGAAATCTACATTTCTATGAAAATCGAAGTTTTTTTTTTTTTTTTTTTTACAGCTCATATAAACTTAAACCTTGTTTATTTGGTTCGTGTTTGCCTTTAAATTTGACATGCTTCCCCCTCGAGCTCCCAGCCCCACCAGAGGTGTGTGGGGTGTGGAGGCAGAGGGCAGTTTGTGTGGGTTTTGGGACAAAGACCCGTGTGGTGGCACCGAGGGCAGAGAGGGGCAGTGCAGAGCTGGTTGGCAGACACCCACCCTCCCTAGTGCACCCCTGCAGGCGGCTAGTGTGTAGCTCTGCTGCCACCTTGTGGTCACCGTGGAGCACTCACCTGAGCTCCTGCCACCTCAGAAAGGGCTTCCAAAAGCCTGACCCAGGACGCCTGGGGATCCTCTATGCTCCCTTAGGGGCAGCGGTCCAGGCCCAGGAGAGGGGCAAAGGCTGGCGTGGAGTGGAGGCAGCGAGCACCCTAGAGAGCAAGGGTCCCTGGATCACCGGTGCCTGGATGGAGGGTACCATCCTTGAGGACGCGTGGAGAACATCTCAGCAGGCACTGTGTCCTTGTCCTTCCGCTGACCCTCACAACCACCCCATGAGGGTGGAGCACAGTTTCCCATGAGAAGCGGCCATGGCAGGCTTTGCTGTTGTGACAATTGAGAGGTTGCATGCTGACATTGGGGGGCAGTGCCTCAGGGAAGCCAGGAGGGCACAGGGCCTCTGCCAAGGGCTTGCAGGCAGTTCTGGTGAGCACCTTCCCGCAGGCCCCAGGGACTGCCTCCAACACACCCCTTTTCCCACCCTCCCTCCAGCTGGGCTCCCCTCAGACTCCCCTGGACATGGCTGCCTTCTGAGGCAGCTGGGCCCAGTTGGAGCTGCCGGTACCTCATTAATCCTGTTCTGTGGGCACAGGCCAAGCCCCCCGCCAGCAGCCGGCCCACTTTTGTGGGGGCCAGAGACTTCCCGTGGCTGAGTGATTGGTCCAAACCGCCTGCGTCAGGAAACCCAGCCTGGCCAGCTGCCTCTCTCTGGAGGGGCCTTAAGGAGGGGATGCCCAGAGCTCCCCTGTCCAGGGGAAGTGGGTGGTTTCCCTAATTCCCTTCCTGCCTGGCTCTGTGCTGGCCCCTCCCTCACCTCCAGCTCCCATCATTCTGCCTCAGTTTCCCCTCCCTTCATTTCAGAGCAGGTGGCACTTTCTGAATTTACATCAGTCGTTATTGTCCCCTTCCCGCCCATATGGCCCAACAGGGCTGGCAGGCGGTCACATTCACCCATCTCCTCAGCACCGAGGCCCGGGCCCTGTGTGGTGGCACTCGGCAGACACCATGCATAGGAAAGAACAACTTGGGCCATGAACAGGACCACCAGCGCTTGAAGTCACGTGCTGGCTCCGGGGGTGGCCAGCAGAGCGTGCGGAAAGGACTGGGTCCCACTCTCCCATTACTCAGATGTGACTAGCCAGTCCTTGCTTCCCCAAGCCTCAGTTTCCCCACTGGAAGGCAGTGGTCAAAGCTGTTGGCTTCCCAAGGCTGTTGTGAGATATGAAAAGGCCACAGCAGCTCAGCTGGGCGTGGTGGGGAGGGAGGGGGACTCTGAGAGCTGGGGCTGCAGGGACAGGGGAGGGAGCTCATGTCCTGTAAGATGGCCCTGTCTCCAGGGCTCCCAGGCCAGGCCCTGCAAGTAGGAGCTGACAAGGCTGCTGGCCGCACTGCATGTGGGCGAGAGTGTGCACGCCCCCCACTCACTGCCAGAGTGGTATCTGACCCCACGTGCTGCCGCCCCGTGCAGCCAGGCAGGCTCAGCGAGATCCTCAGTGAGGGTCACAGAGCCCTGGTGCGCCAGGGCCTTCCTCCGCCATGTGGACCGAGCAGACTGCAGCTGCGGCTTCAGACCCTGTAGGCCAGTGTGGAGTGGTGGCTGCCAGCCAGTGGCAGCCCAGAAAGGGCCTCTGGGTGTGACCTGCTGTCACACCGGCTGCAGAGGCAGCAAGGCCAGCAAGATACAGCCAGTGGACACTCAGATCAGGGCCAAAGCCCCAGCACCTGGCCACCTCTGCATGATCTAAGCAGGTAGGACAGGGTGCTGGTGTCCACGTGGGGGCACAAGGCGCAGAGGGGCCTCAGTGTCTGTGACGGTGGTAACTGCTCTGCCCAGGGCCGCTGTGATGGTCCCTGAGCCAGCGGATAGCCCCCTCCCAGCAGGAGCACCCGCCCCACACTGTACTCCTGCTGAGACTGCCCAGCGCTGCTGCTGCTGCTGGGCAGGAGCTGGTGGGGGCGGGGACGTGAAGGGGGAGCAGTGTGAAGGCGCCCTGAGCATGTAAAGCATGTAGGAAGGTCACTCCGAGGGACAGCAATGGGCCTCCCTCCCAGCATATCAAGGCGTGCTGAGCCTGTGAGGCGTGAAGGGCTGCTGGCTGCCAGTCCTGTGCTCCGCCTGGCCATCTGCGGATCCCGCCCTGGATGGTCCCAGCCGAGTGCCCAAGTTGTCCCCTCACTGAGAGACCAAGAAGTCACTTCCCACTTGGCGACTGAACGGTCACAGCTGGTTTTCTACCTTTAATTGGGGACGTAAAGGTACCTCTCCCAGTACAAGAGGATCAACCATCAGGTGGGGGGCCAGCCCGGCGGGCAGGAAGAGGAAGGGGAAGGGGGAGAAGGGGAAAGGCAGTGGAGGAGACAGTGGGGCTGCAGGAGCGCCAGGCAGGCCCCGAACCCTCCCCTGCAGCCGGGGCTGGGCGCTCTGCCCCAAGTGCAGCTTCGTACCGGGACGGCGGGCAGCTGGGCCACACAGCCCGGCCGCAGCAGCGGGCCAGAGGCTCGGCTCCACGCGGCAGGGCCAGGGAAGGGACCAGAGGCTGCAACAGAAGCTTCTGTTCCCAGCTCCGGCCAGGCCTCGGCTGGCAGTGTGGGCTCCGGAGGGCTCCTCTGCGGTGGGTCACCCAGGCAGGAGTCACCGGGGCAATAAGCAGCCAGCCTGCTGTGCAGGCCTCCGGGTCTCAGCAAAGTCAGAGTGGTCGGCTGGGGGTCGGGGGAGGCAGAGTGGCCAGGATCCCAACGAGGAACTGACCTGCTCGCCCAGTCCACCTGCTGCCTTCCCACTCCCCAAAGCTGGCCCAGCCTCAAGGAGGGCAGGGGTAACACACCACCCCAAGCAGCCTTGACACCGAGGGAGGGAGAGGCCGGCCCGGGGCGGGAGCCAGCGGGCACGAGGTGCCAGCCTGCTCATAAGGCGAACAGCATGTCGTCGTCTTTCTCCCGGGTCTGCTTCTGAGGGGCGGCGCCGGGGCGGGGCGCTGGGGGTCCCTCAGCGGAGGGGCTGGAGAGGCTGGGCAGCCGGTCGGCCACTTTGGCCCGTTCTTCCAGGAACTTGTCGAATTCTAGAGAAACAGAGAGAGGCTGGAGTGACCGAGGCCTGGCGTGGGGCGTGGGGCGTGGGGGGGGGGCGTGGGCAGGGCCAGGGCCTACCTTCGCTGGTGACGCCCTTGGACTCCTCCGCATCGTTCCCCTGAGAAAGCAGGAGCAGAGGTCAGCTGGGCAGGTGTGGGCCTGGGCGGGGCAGGAGTGGGCCTGGGCGGGGCAGGTGCGGGCCGCGGGCAGCGCTCTGGCTGCTGAACCAGTGACCCAGGCACAGGCTGTGGGCCGAGGACCCGGCTGCTCCTCAGCTGCTGGCCGAGGGGTCGCCTGGCATCTGAGCCTGGGCGTTCTGCGAGGTGAAACCCCAGGGAGGGGGAAGCTAAGAGAATCCTGCAGGCTGGGGCCCAGGCCCAGGGAGCGGTGGCAGCGGGTCCTCAATGAACGCTACTCCCTTTCCTTCCGGAGTGCAGAACGCTGGAGGGACTCAGCCCTGCGGAGGGAGACTGACACCCAGAGGCCGAGGCCAGGCGCTCCGTCAGGGGCTGGGCCTGGGGAGCCTCTGCCAGACAGACAGATGGACCCTTCCTGACCTTGGGCAGAGACATGGTCTGGGCTGCTTGCAGAGGCGGCCTCTGGGCCTGTAAGTGCCAGGCACTTGTCTCCTGGCCCCTTGGAGGCGATGCTGGGGAAGGACCTCACTGGGAGACTGCATGCCCGCCCCCCCACCCCCAACCTCCTGCAGGACCCGGCACCCCTCTCAGCTGCTATCAGTCTCCTCATCTGCGAAATGGGCTGTGTGCAGAGCTCAGCACTGCCCTGGCTCCCTGACTGCCCTCAGCTGGCACCCACGGGGATCTTACCAGGTCAGCGTGCTGGGGGAGGGGTGCAGTGTCAGGCCCTGCTCTAAAGGGGGGACACTGCCAGCTGCTGAGGGTCCCTCAGTAATGCTCCCCCCGTCATCCCCAGGACCAGCCTCTTCCTCATGAGAAATCTGGGAGCCCCGTCAGGTGGGTGAGGAGCGGCCGGAGCCTTTGCCTCTGGGCCGGGCGGCCCTGACTCACCACGTCAGTGGACAGCCACTTCTCGATGTCCTCCATGAGGCAGGCCTGCGTGACGGGGATCTGGAAGGGAGAGGACAGTGAGCAGTCACCCTCCCTGAGGCTTCTCACAGGCTCCTGACAGCCGGGCCAGGCCAGGAGGAGAATACACCTCCAGCTCCCACCCCGAGGGTGTGGGCGAGGCTCCAGGCGGCAGGGGGTGGGCTTCTGTAAGGCCCAGGGCTGGGCACAGGCTGGGGGAGGGCAGCTGGCGGAAGGCAGGGAACCCAGGGAGGGCTAAGCTATCGTGTGGGGTGGGGGCACGATTTGGGGAAGGGGCTGCCAGCTCATCTCCCTGTACATTCACAGACCAAGTTCCTGGTGGAGGGCCGATGAGGAGGGAGGGAGGTGCCAAGATGACCTGAAAAGGCCAGGCTGGGGGTTCAGAGGGGCTGGGGCTGCACGGGGACTTGTCACTCTGGGTCACAAAGCTCTGTGTAGACAGGGGCTGGGGGCGGGCCTCCTTCTTGGAGGCTTCTCCAGCGGAAGGATCCGACTGGAGCTCCGGCAGACGTGGGACCAGAGCCTGGATGTGGCTCGGCCGGGGAACGGTGGCTCTGGGCGGGCTACCTCACTGCTCACCCTCAGGGGTAACACAGTGCCCACCGCCTAGCAGTGCCCACCACCCAGTGCTGTGAGACTGAGAAAGACAGTGGGTGGGAGGAGCCCAGCCCCGTGCCCGGCAGAGGGGACGCTCAGGATGCTGGCCACCAGGTAGCGCCTGGGGAAGAGGGAGAGTCTCCCTCCAGCCAAGCTGGTCCCGCCCCAGTTCTCCTCCAGCCTGAGGCCCCGAGGGGAGCAGGAAGCCCTTCCCAGCAGCACCAGCAGCACCACCAGCAGCAGCGCCCTCTCCCAGTAGCTCTCAGGTGGCGGAGGGGATGCCTGGGCGGCCAGAAGTGGCCCCAAGAGGCCGAGAAAGCAGGAGTGGAGGGAGTGGGGCCACCCTGAATGCTGGGCTGGGCCGGCAGGCCTTCTCTCCGCTGGGTCTAAGGCTCCTGCTCCTCTGGCAGCAGCACCGGGCGGGAGCCCCGAGGGACAGCCCTAACTCTGGGGGGCCTCACCATGCCTTGTCTCACCATCCAGTCCCCCAGGCTCTTCTCACTGCCGCCTCCCATCTGGTGAGAAAGGGTCATGCTGAGGGAGGCGGTGACAGGGCAGGGCCCACCGCCCAGCGGCTGGCTCCCGGGACAACAGGACGCTGCCTGGGACGCAGCACAGGCAGCCATCAGGCCGCTGGCTCTGATTCTGACAGCCTCTCAGGCTCACAAACACTGGTTCCGGCCACCTCAGGTTTACTGGTGGCAACAGGAGGCTCCCTGGGCCCAGAGCAGACTGGTGGGCGAGGGAGACAGGAGTCCTGCTGCCCATCCTGGACAGACCCCACGGGGCTTGGCACACACACTGGGGCCAGCCTCTGCCTCTGAGCGGGCACTGACTCCACGCTGGATGTGGCTGCCTGGAACAGGTCTGACGGCCCATGGCGAGCCTGACCACAGCCAGACGGAGCACCGGGAGGAAAGCCCTGCCCTCGTCTGGTGAAGTGACCCAAAGCTCTGGCTACCAGGATGCACTAGCCTCACTGGTCGCTTCCGGCCTCTCCTCCCGGGGTAGCTGCCAGGCAGTGAGGAGGGGAGGCCTGGGCGTGCCGAGCTGCTGTGGGCCCCAGGCAGTGGTGTCAGCCCCTGCCCATGAGGCCAGGTGGCCCGAGAGGAGGTGCTTTTGGCTAGATTCATCCAGATTCTCGGAGCCAGAATGCCGGCCCTCGGACAAGACAGGCGGAGCGCGACAGGCCCCCTGGGTTTGGTACCAGCATTGGCTTGGGAGTCAGACGGACCAGAAGGGGTGGACCCGGGCAGCAGCACCACAGAGACCAAATCCCTCTCTGTGTGCCAGGGCCCCGCGCAGGGCGTTAGAGTGCTCTCACTGGGCTCCCTCTGGGAAGGTTTCCGCTTTGTGGAAAAGGAGAGCGCCCCGTGAGGGTCTGTGATGACCTGGTGAGGGGGTGTAGAGAGCCTGGCGCAGGGGCCTGGTGCAGAGCATAGGCTGCAGACACTACTGCCTACAAAGAGCGATGACGGAGGCTCTGGGGGGCAGGAAGACACATAGAAGCTTGGTCCCGATGGCCTGCTCCAGTGCCCCCAGTCTTGCCTGTCTGACCCGGGAAGGACTCCTGAGAGGCTGGGGGTCTCTGGGATCAGCCAGGCTCCATCACTGCCTCCTCATTGCTCTCCCCCTTCCATGCAGGCCCTTCTATACCGGAAGCTGGATGAGTGTTCCCTCTGCTCACACCTGCCCATCGCTTCCTCCTCACACAGAATGAAGCCCCCCCACCTTCTCAGCTGCCTGGAGCTCTGCAGTCCCAGCTGCCGCTCAGGCTCTGCCTCCCTCCAGCCAGTTCTCCCCCGTCCCCCCCTCCCCCTCCCCGCCCCGGCACGGCCTCAAGCCCCCAACTCTCTCCTCTGCCGGGCACGCCTCTGCTCCTGCCATCTCCAACCACTTCCTGAGGAGCAACTCTGTCCACTCCTGGGACACGGGTGTCACTGTCCAGACCACTCCCAGACACACGTCACAGGGATAAGTGTGCTTGGAGTTCTGGCCAAGGGGGGGGGGTCGCCCACAGAGCTGCTCGGTGCTGGCCCCTGGCGGCCACTCAGTGCACAGCCTGCAGGTAAATGGCACTAGGAGGAAGTCCGGGATGGCTGGGGTGGTAGGGTGGGAAGGCAGGCAGGGAGCTGGGAGGAATGCCAGGCGGATGATGGGAGGGGCGGGGCTGCCGCTGCAGCTCCAGCTCTCTGTTCTGCCCCCCTCTGTCCACACTCCCAGGAACAGGTCTCTAGAGAGGCTAAGGCAGAGGACTGACAGCTCAGTCTGGACCAAGCACTTCAATACACGCTCACGCATCCTATTATCAGCCCTGTGGGCACAGCTGTGAGCTCTGGTGCAGAAGAAGGCCGAAGGCCAGGAAGGTGGTCACCGGCCTGAGGACACAGCTAGGGGGCCGGGATGGGGGGGCAGGTCTGAGTCTCTGCTCTAACTCTTCTCCCATGTGAACTGGGGACTGAGTTTCCTCAGCTGTGACATGGGAACACTCACACTAGCTACAAAGGGCCAAGTGGAGACCCGAACGGGGAGGGGGGGCACGCCCTGGGAAGGCACCCCGGCCTTCCCCGGGCCTCTGCTCACCGCGCCGGTGCTCTGCTGCCGTGCGTCCAGGGCTCCAGCCAGGCCGTCCGTCGCTTGGGGGTCTTCGTATTTTACCCTGAAACAGAGGCCACCATGGCCGTTAGCGCTGCCCTTGCTGTAGGGTGTGCCAGCGGATGTGATGATGGAGGTGATGGGCAGAGAAGAGCTGGAGGGAGGGGGTGCTGCTGGCCCAAGACAGAACTGGATCGCCAATGGCCAACATCAGATTTGGCCGAACTCTAGGGAGGAGAACTAGGGCTTCCAGACACTTTGAGCTGCTCCCATTGGATAATTTAAAAATCGTGGATCTGGGCAAGGCTGTGTTTGAATGGGTAACTAAGCTTGCGGGTGGGCGGCTGGGTGAGGCGCCCTCTGGCGCTGGCTTACTGCACGACATCCCCAGTCTGACAGAGGGTGGAGGGTAATTCTAACCATCCTCTGGGGGTGCCAGCCAGCTGGGCACTGGTTGCGGGATTGGGGGGGGGGGAGGGTTTGAGAAGCTGGGGAGGGATGGGGTGAACACCACAGCTCCCAGGCAGAGGGCAGGGAAGGGGGTGTCTGGTGGGTTTGAGGTGAAGTTTCAGGGGGAGCAAAAGGATAAAGCAGGAGTGGGAGGAGGACCTGGGGTAACGAGGGGGCCTGGTGTCTCCCCTGACTGCTGCAGAGGGATGGGCATTGGGAGAGGCAGTCCTGACGCTTGAGAGAACCGTTATGTTCGCTCTGAACGACAGCAGAGAGGAAGTGAGAACTCAGGACTGAGCCCCAGAACCCCCGTTGCAAAGGGACACCCCTGCACAGGGAGGGACAGGGGAGCACCCACCCTCTGCTGAGGCTGGGCTGCACAGCTGCAGGCTTTAGAAACTGGAGTTGTTACACTGAATGCCTGCCATGCCCATTCACCCTCCTGGGAATGGGGCAGGCTGGTACTTAAAGGGGCCTCTTGAATAAGCCCCCCAAATTCTCACACAGCCACTTTGGAGAGCACCGGGGTCCACTCCCCCATAAGATGTGCAATCAGCCAGGGGAGCCGGCCACACCTGGCTGCAGGACTCGCGTTCCTGGCCAGTGGGCTGGGGCCCGACCATCTGCAGGGTCTCCCTGGGGCCAACCCTAGGGGGAGTTGCGGGCAGTGTGCTCTCGTCCTTCCGGTGCCAGCTGAGTGCCCCTGGCTAAATCTGGGCAGTGAGCGCAGCGAGGAGGCGGCGATGCCAAAGATTGTGCAAATCCCTGGCCCAGGGAGGCTGTTCCCTCAGGTGCAGTCACGCTGCCGTCCCTGTGCCCGGGCACAGGTGCTGGAGGACAAGGCAGAACAGGGCACGTCTGGCCTTGGAACAGACAGAAACCGATGCTTCCCTTCCCTCCAAGAACTGCATGTTCTCTCCTAATTACCCCCTCCCCCCCATCTCCCTCTTCCTCTCAGCACACACTGCACGGCCCTGAAGGCGAGGCGAGGCCATCGCTCGGAGCCGTGCCTGCAGCAGCGGAGGGCCCAACACACCCGCTGAAGGACAGTGTCACAGCCCAGACAGGGCTGCAGACCTGGCCAGGTGTCTGTGGTCCATGCCCAACACAGGAGGGAGGGCTGCTCCTCACATGGTCCCGTAAGGCTGCTGACCACGAGACCACTTAGGGTGACACAGTAGCACGGGAGGAAGCGGACTGTGTCCCAGAACAACAATGTGGGAGAAGCTGAGGAAGGGCCTCCCTGCTTTGGCAAAACCTGGCTGAGGCGCCTCTGTCTTGGCCGGCCCAGATGCCCCCTTGCTCTCCTTGGTGCCCCGAGGGGAAGGGCTGGTCAGGTGGAGAGGCCGGGACTGTGCCAGCTGTGTCAGGACGGGACAGAAACAGAGAGGCTGCCAAAGAGCTGGCTTCCTGGTGAGTGGAGGCAGAGCTGGCACCAGATACCAGGTAGACAGGCCTGGGAGGGTCTGAGAGTCCCAGGGAAGGAGTCAGGTGACCAGGGCTAACGAGGCAGCTGGAGCAGAAGGAAGGAGCCAGGCAGGAGGACAAAGGGCTGGGGAACTCGGAGCTGGGGCACATTCCTGCCCCTGCAGGGCACTGGCACTTTCTGCTGGGTGGAAGCCAACCCCGGGGCCTGTAGGATGCTGTTTCAGACCACCTGCCCTACCCCCTGCTCTCTCCTACCTCTGACCTTTGCACATGCAGTTCCATGGCCTGAAACGGCCATCTGGACCCTTGCCTCCGACCTGCTGTCTGAGTTGCAGTGCCTGGTACACCCCTCCAGCACTCAGCACTGCGAGATTGCAGGCCCTGGAGAGAATGTTCCAGAGTGCTTTCCTTTCTCTCCTAGGGCGTTTTTCCAGTAGCTGGCGATGGGCTCTCTGGTGTGGCCAGAGTGCCACCTGCTGGGGCCTCGTAGGGGGATCACCTCCTGGCTGTTAGGTCCCACCGGACTCATTAGCTTCCACCTGCACAGCAGCCTCATGTGCCCTAACTCCATGGCAACCATGAGCCACTGGTCCCAGAGCCCTAGGTTTGAGACTATAGACGCTGCCCCAATAAGGATGTGACTCCCTTTCCCAGAGATGGGTACGGCCAGTGGGCAGGCAACCCATGGGTCCTGGTGGGCTACACCTGGATACGCCAGGATGGAGAGGGTAGTTCTGGGTCCTTCAGAGGCCCATTGACCGTTTCCAAAGACACCAAAATGACCACTAGGAGCTGGTCCACTGGGACAGGTCCTTAATCCAGAGCTGTCCTTGGCTGTCTGTCTGACCAGCCCCAGCCCAGACTCAGGGTCATGAGCAAGGGGCCAAGGATAAGGACGAGCCTCAGCACCCCGCTTCTGACACGCCTACATGGATCCCATCACGGGAAGCTGAGGCAAGTGCTGGTCACGTGCCGGACCACTGAGGGCATTTCCCTGGAAGTGGGCAGCCCTCAGCTCGGTGCAGAGAGGGCAGACCTGAGTGAGGTGGTTGGGACTGGAACGGCAGAAATGACCGGACAAGCTCGAGGACTTACCAGGAGCCTCCCTGCTGGCCCGGGGGCTTGGTGCACTGCGCACAGAGCAGGGGGAACATGAGTCTCAGATGCTATCTGCACACTACAGACCAGGCTCCCACCGAGGAAGCCTCAGTTTCCTCATCCGATCAGATCTTATGAGATTCTGGCTCGTAGCTGGTCAACCTACAGGCCAGCCTTCCCCATCCAGCTCTGCCTGCCGCCTGGGTCTGCTGCCTGGCCACGGGTTCTGTGGGCCACGTGGGGCTGACTTAGGGGAAGGAACTCTGCCTCCCTATGGATGTGTGCTTTTCCACGGGGTGTGCCCACCAACAAGTGGATCCAGGGACCCGGAGAGAGTCTCCTCTGATGGGGAGTGACCCAAACTGCAGGAGGGCCGGCCACTCACTCTCTCTCTTTTTTTTTCTCAATATGGAACACTTCACGGATTTGCGTGTCATCCTTGCGCAGGGGCCATGCTAATTTTCTCTGTATCATTCCAATTGTAATATATGTGCTGCCGAAGCAAGCATGCCACTCACTCTTTCCGTTGGTCAGCCAGGGAGCTGCCCCGTGTTAGGGCAAACATGTCAAACTCGTCCTCCAGGCGGCCGGAGGTCTCCAGAGACTGCAGGCCGGCCCTCACGCTGCTGGAGCCCAGGTCTGCGGGGACAGAGAGGCACATAAGACTCCGCCTGCTGCTCTCGCACGTGCCATGGCCAACCTGCTGCTCCCTGCCGGGCCCAGGGCTGGTTCTGGGTGGGCAGCGCGGAGCGGGTGCACACAGGGCAGGATGCATGAGTGGGTGGGCACCTGCTCACTCAGAGTGATTTCCTGGGCTTGGTACAAAGCAGGCAGTCAGTAACAGTAAGACCAATTACCGTGATATGTCAACGATTTGATGGCTAACGTGTGCCAAGAGCCCAGTCCGGCCTGGCACTGCTCTGAGCCTGGCCCATACCCGAATTCATTCAGTCCTCATAATCACCTGTGAGGAAGGGCCTATTCCTGCCCATCCCAGAGGAGGAAAGGGGCACAGGATGTTCCAGTGACTTGCCCACACTCACCCAGATTAGGCCGTAGAAACTTCAGTGTCAAGGGCACCCCAGAACAGTGGGACTTCTGAGACCCGGGAGGGCTCAGCCATTGCGGGCTGTGAGGGAGAGTCCCACGTCTTGTTCCAGATGCTCAGCCTGGGCCCCCGGTGTGGTGGGGTCTGGGCTAACACTCTGCTGTTGGGGCACCAGCTCCAACTGTAACACAGACGGCACCCCCGGAACTGCAGGGCTGCCCGCACTTACTCATTCCTGCCAGCTGGGACGAGAGGCCGCCAGTGGCTGCTGGGTCAGCGCCCATGTCGATGAGGTCTGCTGCCGCCTCGGCCTCACTGGGGGCCTGGGGGGAAGGGAGACCCACCATCAGGCCCTGCCGGTGGCCTCCCTCCCCTCGACCAGAAGCTCTGGCCCGAGGATCTGTCTCCCGAGTTCTGCAGTTGTGGCTTCTCCCCTTGGCCTCTAGCTCTGCTGCTCCCTCTGGAGGGTGGGCAGACCCTGGGGCACTAGCTGGTGGCAGAGCTTAAAGAGACAGTGATATAAGAAGCTAGAAGGGGACTTTTCTAGGAGCCTAGATAAGGAGGCGCATCCTGCCTGGGATGTGGGGTGGGGGTGAGCACCGCCCTCCTTCTCCCTGTTAACTAGGGACGATCTGGTCAGAGCAAAGCCGATTACCTTGGCCGTCTGGCCGGTCCGGTACCGCTCGAACCTACGAGACAGAAAGAGCGAGTCAGGGAGACAGGCTGAGAGGCGCCTCGGCACGGCCAGGCAGAGCCCTTCATGTGCCGTGAACACCCCCCCCCCCCCCCCCCCCCCCGTTCTCCTCTAGCCTGTTCCTACGGGCTCAGCATCAGCACAGCGGTGAGTCTATTTGTCTGGGCAGACCCAGTGATGCCCGGCGTCCCCAGGGCACTGTTAACTGTGCCTCTTTCACGTGCAGAGACCCAATTTGGATTATCAACGACCTGGCCACTCGGGTCATGATCAGCGTCAGACAAACGAACAGGAATGGGCTAGAGGAGAACATGGGATGCACGTGGCACATGGCAGAGGAGAGGACTTCTGTGGGAGCTGCTCAGTAATCTACTTGCGTATGTGTGAGTGCCAGGGCCTGGGCGGTGTGCGAAAGACACACATTCCTGCACTGCCCCAGGCCACTGGCCACCCTCAGATAGGCCTGGCAGTGGGCGAAGGGGGCTAAGAAGACCTGGTCTGGGGTCTGTTCGAGTCCTGGCCCTGGCCCTTGCTAACAGTGTGACCATGGGTTATTATATCACTTCTGACCTTTCTTCCTTGTCCGTTAAAAAGGGGGTGAGAGAGGAACCTGCCTCCCAGGATGTGAGCATCAAGCAGACACAGTACGAGTGGTTGTGAATGGAAAATACCATCAGGCAAATGCCAGGCCTGCTCTTTCCCCATTTCCCGTGATCCTGGTGGGATGGCCGTCCAGGGCCCACCTGTCCCCCAACCAGTGGGCACAGCAAAGCTGAGCCAGTTTCTCTCAGGGACCTGACCCTGAACAGAATGACACAAGTAGAGGAAGCACCTGGACCCATTCACTGATGGTGACACCTGGAGGACATAGTCTAGGACAGCGGTCACCAGCTGGTAGTCCACGGATCACTGGTGGTCTGTGGGGTCTGGAAGGTTGGCGACCACTGGTCTAAGAGGTTCTGCCCAGAGACCCCTGAGCCGCCCTAGGATCTGTCTGTCCCTCCTGCTCTGTTGGGAGGCCTCGCTGTTCACGCTCCTTTGGACTCTAAAAGCTATGCATTTAATAGAGGCTATTCATCCAATCAACTCCTTTTCTAAGTCAGCCAGAAATGCTGTGTGTACTTGTAGTTAAAGAGTCCTAATTAAGGCCAATAAGTGGTCTGAGGCCCCAGAGCCAGGCAACGGTGAAGTGAGCAAGGACAGATCAACCTGCCTGGCTGTGGGCTCACGCACTCGGCCACTACCGCTGCCCTCTCCAGGGCCTGGACACAGGGACATAGGGCAGGGCTAACTGGCGAGGAGAGGAGAGGAGAGGAGAGGTAGTGGAAGGCGGGGCATGCATGCCCGTGCTGTTAGAAGACAGCTGAGGATACATGCCCTGGGTGGCCGGCCTGGTGTGGGGAGACCAGGGTACAGGGTGGGTACGAGGGAGGGGAAGGGTGGGCAGCTGCAAGGCTGGGGAAGGGTACCGTTCGTGGCGCAAGAACACATTGTTGAGATTGTCGTTGACGATGAGCAGCTCCTCTGTCAGCTGCTCGTTGGCGATGCGGGGGATGAGCTCCAGGACCCGCTGCTGCATGGCTCGGCACGTCCGGTTGAGCTCCTGCCGCGGAAGCAAAGAGGACAAGCATGGGCACCGGACCAGAGCGAGGCCATCTCTCCTGGAAGGGCTCTGGCCCCTGGTGACCTTGGAGAGCAGAGCGGACTCCACACCGGACAGGAGCTCCACAGAGCAGCGCCAGGGGCTCCACAAATGAGCCTCTGAATTCCACTCTGTGCTTCATGCTCACATTCACCAACCAGCTGGCTCAGTGCAGACTTCAGAAGAAAGTTCCTGTTGCCATCTTTGCTTGTTGAAGGACAGAGCTGCCAGGTGGCCCGGCCGAACAAACTGCAGCTTCTCTGGGTTTATTGGGGTATTTTGGTAGCCAAAACATAAAAAATAGACTACAGGGCCCTAGCTGGTTTGTTCAGTGGATAGAGTGTCGGCCTGAGGACTGAAAGGTTCTGGTTTGATTCTAGACAAGGGCACATGTCAAGGGTTGCAGGCTCGATCCCCAGTAGGGGGCGTGCAGGAGGCAGCCAATCAATGATTCTCTTTCATCACTGATGTTTCCATCTCTCTCTCTCTTCCTCTCCCTTCCTCTCTGAAATCAATAAAAATATATTTTAAAGAATACCCAGATGACTCCAACTATTATCAACAAACCCAAATTTTGAATTTTTGCCTTATTATTCACAGACTTATTTATTTTATTTTTTAAAAATATTTTTGTTTAGGAATAATGTTAGATTTATAGAAGAGTTGCCAAGAGTTTCTGTAACCCTTCACTCAACTTCTCCCTAGCCTGGCACTTGTCAGAACTACGACATTAACACTGTTACAATGCCAAAGGCTAAACTACAGGCTTTGTTCAGGTTTTCCGTTTTTCTACTAACGCCCCTTTCTTGTTCCGGATGCCACATTGCATTTAGTCGTCATGTCACTGACGGGCACTTTTTAAAAAAATAAAGTTTGGCTTTTTTTAAATTAATTTTTTTTTTCACCTGAAGATATGCTTTTTATTGATTTTTAGAGAGGAAAGAAGGGGAAGAGGAGCAAAGGTTGGGAGGGGGGAGGGGAGAGAGAGAGAAAGCAAGTGAGCGAGGAAGAGAGAAGCACTGATGTGAGAGAGAAACATCGATTGGTTGCCTCCAGTACGCACCCTGACAGGGGGATCAAACCCCAAACCCAAGTACGTGCCCTGCAGGAAATGGAATCCACCACCATTCCGTGTATGGGATGACGCTCCAGCCACACCACCCTTTTTTCCTGGAAGCATCACTGAGACTAAGCGCTGCCCAATACTAATTTTGGATCTTTCTGGACCCTTTTAATCCGCCCCTCCTAGGTCATTCTCCTGGGATTTCCTTATCTGCCTTTCGAGTGACTTTCAACATCCGGTGGGCCTCCCTTCGCTTCCTTCCACTGCCAAGAGCACTTATGGCTTTGTTTTTTCTTCCTTGTCTACTCAAGAGCAGCAGTTGGAGTCAGGGCCCTGGCTTCCAATCCCAGCTCTCCTGCTTATCAGCCGTGGGACCCTGGGCACATCCCATGACCTCTCCACCTCAGTTTGCTGACCTGGAAAATGGGGATAAGAGCCCCTACCTCACGGGAGAGGGTGAAGATTAAGTAAGTGAATGTTATTAAGCGTCCACATCAGAGCCTGGCACATAGGAAGTGCTCCAGGTCCCTGGGGCACCTCGCCTGCCTGCTCTAGTCATCACTCACTCCCACAAGCAGGGCTCGGGACACACAAAATTAACTGCTTTACAGCAGTCCTGCGCTTCCTAGCTCCCTCACGCTTCTCTCATAGCCCTCGTGTGGTCTTCATAGTCACATGTCCTTTCAACTCTGAGGCTCCGCCTTTCCCCTTGCCCCCATCCAAGGGCAGGAGCACCAGGTCAGCTCCGGTCAGCCCTGCACTCGGGGGCGTGAGGCTGAGCAGGAGACAGACCAAAATGAGACCATCACACCAAGCACCCATCATGGGTCCTGTGGCTCCTGGGCCTTGGGGTCCCCCAGCTTTCTCGGTACCTCTATGAAATGACCTTCCTGGGAAAGGTGCTTTTCCCCAAACCAGCTCCTCCTACTTCAGTGCCCGACCCTCATCCCTCACCAGCTGGGGATGTGACTGCGGGAACATCTCCTGACCCATAGGAGCGAGACCCACAGCTCCCACCTGCCTCAGCCTGACACCAGCTGCTCTCGCATGCTTGTCTGCCACCTGGTAATCTGAAAGGTGGAAATCTTGCCTACCAGCTTTTTCTCAGTTTCATTTAACCATAGCTTACTCCAGACCAGGCACAGTGGGCAAAGCCTTGTCTCATGCCAAACTTGTACCATGAAGGCTATTGTTAGTGCAATCTTACAGATGAGGAAACTGAGGCAGGGGAGCTATTCTGAATTCCAATCTGATGGAGTCCCAAGACCCTGGAGTTCGCATCTCCTGTGGTGATGAAGGGGTTCAGAGAAAACATGGGAACTAGTGTGGGTGGGGAGGGAATGTGTGTGATCACATGAGCATGGAGTTACTGGGGTGGAAGCGGGCTCACCTGCAGCAGCTCCAGGTCTGCGGGCTCTGCCTGGGTGGGCACCAGCTCCGTCAGCATCTCCGACATCACCCTCACGTTCCCACTCACCATCTCCAGCTCGCTGCGCAGCTTCCCGATCTGAAACACACCGTCGCCCGGTGAGAGAGGCCAGGGGCCCGAAGCCGATGCCACCCACAGGGACTGAGCCTGGTGCCACCAGCCGGATGTGGTACCCAGAGGAGCTGGCCTCCAGCACCCTCACTCAGCTCCCAGCCACAGCCCTGCCTACGAGTGGGCTTTCCCCCACTCCACAAGCCCCCCTCACAGAGGATCTACCAACCTTTATCATCTCCAAACTGGGAGCCTGGTGCAGGGAGAGGCCGAAAGGAAAGAAGCGGAGGGCAGATGCACCTCAGAGCCCGGCTGGAGCTCAGGGCTCCTGGGCCCAAGGGTGGCTAACGAGGCCCGAAGGACCTTCCGCCGGAGAGGAGAGTGAGCGGCCGCTTCCCTCTTGGGGGATGGACTCTCCTCTTTCCTGTCCTAGGCCTGCTGTCTTGCTCTTGGTCTGTTTGTGGTTCTGTGTCCCAGAACCACCCCCACCCACTTGCGGAGTGAGAGACAGACTTAGCACTTGTTACAGGGACATGACAGGTTCTCAGTGATCAAGGGCACGAGGTCTTGGCTGGGGGTTCATGGTAATCAGGCTGCAGTCCTTTCACTTGGGTGAAGGGGCAGAGAGCTCCAAAATTAATCTGTCCGAAGCCCCTTTGATCATGAAACATCTCCTGGGTCTCGTATTAAGTGGCTTACACCTTGGGAAATGCTCATTCGAGTAACTGAGTGAATCTCAGGATTTGAATGTCACCATGTAAATTTATAATGTCTGACAGCAGCTACCTTTTACCAACACCGATTAAGTGCCTCAGCGCACAACGTGCATTGCTAATCTAACTTGGCCACCATGCCCTGCCAGCATGGCTCAGTGGTTTAGCACTGACCTATGAACCAGGAGGTCAATGGTTTGATTCCAGGTCAGGGCACATGCCTGGGTTGCAGGCTTGATCCCCAGTGGGGGTTGAGCAGGAGGCCGCCAATCAATGATTCGCTCTCATCATTGATGTTTCTATCTCTCCCTTTCTCTTTCTCTCTGAAATCAATAAAAATATTTAAAAAGAAACACAAACTTGCCCACTGTCTTACAAGGCACCTATCTTTACTGCAGGTGAAGATGCAGTGTCCAGACACAGACAGGTCATCTTCCTAACCCGGAAAACGTTAACTACATCCGGCCTCTTCAATGAGCGCTCTTGGTTAAGTGAGGGAAAAAATCACTGCTCACAAATCAAATCCAGCCAGTGCAGGGCACATGGGACCCAATTAAGAGCCTGAGCTACATCACTGGGCGTCCAAGACTTAATGAGTCCCAGGAGACTACGGCTCTGAAGTTACACAGGCGGCTTCGTTTTGTTTGGTGAGAACCTTCTGCACTACACGTAGTCTTCATCCACGCGGCGGCTAGGCCTCAGGCAAACTGCTTTACATCATAACCGGCTAGATACATTTCACAACCCTTGTTACAGTTTTCCTGTACCTTGAATGGTCTGTCCAGTTAGGAAAACTTCTCTAGCAATATCTGTAACTCTGGGAGGTGTTTTTATGATATCAAAGAACACAAGTTGCTCTTCAAACAGGTTGGGGCTGAAGGGCTGTCTGGTGAGCTGGTTTAGAGACCTTACGGTACCATTTTTGTCCTGTTACATACCTGTGCCTTTCTCACCGGCACCCAGCTCTTACACTTGGCTGACATGATGGGTCTGAAGTCTGCAGAACGCCTCCCAGGGGCACACCGGGCGTGCAAGGCCCTGACCCACACCCCTGCAGCCGATGACCAAGCACCCAGCGACTGCTAGCCTGGCAGCGGATGTCTCTCACAGGGAGAGCAGCGTCAGCCCCCCACAGACTGCTCCTGGCTGATGGGGGTTAGGGGGGCACACGCTGAGGGACAGAGGCTGACTAAGCCATGTGACCCCTGGTCTGAGGAGGGTGCTCTTTCCAATCTCTCCCAGGCCCTGGCCTGCCCCCGGGAACCTTACCCTATGCCCCCTCTTCTCGGGGCTTCACGGGAAGCAGCAGGATGCAATGCAAGGGGTTTTCAGGATTACTTGTGTGGATGTTTGAAACTGCTTTTAGCCAGAACCTCTGCTCAAATGTCACTGAGCACACAATGACAAGGACAGTGGAGCTGCTGTGGGCGAAGGGGTCCCCGCAGGCACTTCCCCTGCCTGGTGCTGCCCGAGGGGCTCTACCAGAACACAGTTGGAGGCTGGCTGACGCACAGGACAGAGCCGGCCTGCAGCCAGACAGACCTGAGCTCGAACCCCAGCTCTGTCTCTGCTGAGCTGTGTGGCTCGAGGCGAGTGACTTTCTCTCTCTGAGCCTCCTCTTCCAACAGGAGGAACAACAGGCACCCGTGGGGCTGCTGTGAGGACCAGCAGAGGCCCCACAGTCACTTCATTCTGACAGGGGTCTTCCCTGACACGTGAGGAGCAGCCTCCACCGTGCCCCTCGTGGCTCTGACCCCGGCTTGTTTACCTGCTCAGGGGTTGGCGTTAGGGGTGTGTCGCTGGGGAGTACAGCTGGGGTGGACACAGGAGCCGCCTGCTGGCTGGGATCCCCACGATGAGAGGCGTCAGTGCCCACAGAATTCTGTCCGGATGGTGTCTCTGAGCTGAACACGGTCTAGAGGGCAAACGACTGGATCAGTGAGGCCCGCAGGGGCCCCGGAAAGAGCCCAGAAACCAGCTGGTGACTGCTCCTGCCTCCCCTCCCAGTCCCCGAGTCTCCTCACCCGCTGGGGTGTGTGGATGGGCGACAGCATGTCTAGGTCAGTCATTGGGAACTCCAGGCCCTTCCGCCGCAGGTCCTCGTAGACGGCGACGACACCAGTCAGGTCGGGCGAGCTGCGGAACGCGTCGGCCCAGGACTGAGGGGACAAAGGGACATGGCAGGTAAAGCCCTTGTAAGCTCACCGACCCTGTCCTAGAGAACAGCAATTCTGTCCCTGAGCTGCTGGTCCTTGTACATCATTCTGACACCATACTCCACAGCAAGGCTCAACCCTGACAAGTCTCCCCACACTCTGAACGTCCAATCAACAGACAGCCCAGGTGGCCCCAAACAAGAAACAGACCGAGGCGGCAGCAGCAGCATCATCATCATCGGCACCTTTCTCCTTGCCCCACCCAGCCCGCCAGCACTCACCTGGATGAGGTTGAGCACCTTGTCGTGCACGATGGTGGGTGGGTTGTTCTTGGGCAGGATGGTCCTCACCAGCACGCCCTCCACGAAGTCCTGACTGGCCACTAGCACGTGGAAGCGGTGCCCACAGTTCTTGACACAGGTTTCCAAGACCTGGAGGCCGGGAGGTGCCCGTGAGCACCTGTCAGAGGAGGGGAGTACCCAGGGCCCCAACCCCCACTCTGCTTATGTCCCAGAGTGCCTGGGCTTCCTGAGATGAGGGACGATGTGGGATCCTGGCTGGCTTACTGGGTGGCCAGAGGCCCTTTGCTAAGTGGCCTTGGTACCCACAGAACCCTGTCCTAGGCTCTTTCTGAGCTGAGTCCCGTCTGGAGGGAGGTGGCTCTCCAGGTGGAAATCAAAGGTGGTTCTGTCAGGTGGTGACCCTGTGGCGGAGGAAAGGTGGTGAGCTTCCCTCCAAGTGCCTTCTTCTTATTCATAGCAGCAGCTGCCTTTACTTTTCAGCGTTGGGGATTCTCCTGGACATAAGGCTGCTGTGGCAGACGCTGGCACAGAGCTCTCAGCCCCACTCCCAGCAAACCCGCCCCGACAGCCAGGATGCCCACCATGCCTGGCTCATCCTATTGGGGGCATTTGTTGTATGTTCGTTTTTCAGGTGGGACGTCCAAGTGCCAATCAGCACCCACCTGTGCCTGCCAGGCTCCTGTCCCAAGTGTGGGCTCACCCTCAGGCCCTCTGGCCCGGGCTCTCCACGGCTGGTTCAGAAGGACGGGGCCTCCGTGTGCCTGCTCGCTCACCAGCCAGTAGATTGGAGAGAACTTTCCCCCAATGGCCTCTCCTGCCACTCTGTGCCCGCCAGCAGTGTAGCCAGGACAGCACTTTGCCCAGGACCCTTCCTTCCCAGCCCTTGGAAGAGGGGTCCCCGGTGGCTAGGAGTCCTGCTGGGCCCAGGGAGCCAACCCAGTGGTCTCTGGTTCGGCCATGGCCAGGCAGCCAGACTGGGCACTTACTGTGAGAGCCAGCATCACCTCGTGGAAGTTCTTATTCCCCGTGATTCTCTTCTTTATTGCTCGAAAGGCATCTTTGGGACTGGACAGAGGAAAAAAGGAGGGATGGGCTGAGGCAGGGGCCTGAGGTCAGGGGCTCTGGAGACGGGACGGCTCCTGTGAACTGCCTCCCTGTTCCTGTCTGTTTCCTGTGTGTCCAGGCTCTAATCACATCACACCCCCCCCCCCCCCCCGAGTCCTTGGGTAGGTCACCAGGATCCGTGGCAATGACTCAGTGTGTGGTCCCCGGACCTCCTGAGTGGGGGCATGTGAGAGCTGGTTAAAAACGCAGAACCTTGGACCCACTCTCAACCCCTGAACCAAACGCTGAGGGGATGTGGGTGCTCACCACGCCCCAGGGCTTGTGGTGCAGATTGAAGAACCTGTGACTGTAGGCAGAGTCCTAATGCCCGTCCTGCCAGCTCCTCTGCCCATCCATCCTTCCCCTCATCAGGTCCTGGGGAAACACTGGTGAACAAGACCACGTGGCCCTGCTAAGCCCAGGGAGGTGAGGGTCATGCCCGCTTTGCTCGCTGCTGGGTCCCCAGGCCTTGTGCAGAGCCTGGAACACAGGCGCTCAAGTCAATAGCAAGCACCTGAGGGTGAGCATCTGAGCCCTTCTCTGTCAGTCTGCAAGGACCCGCCGTGATGTGAGCTCTCCTGACTGGTCCTGACTGCCCGAAGCAGTCACCCACAGCCTCTCTTGGGCTCCAAGCTGGGTGCCCTGCCCGCTCTCCGCTGCCCCTCTGTCACACAGTGCGGCCAGGCTGAGGACCTCTCCCAGGACACCTGGACTCCCGGTGAAGAAAGGAGAGGGAAACGAGATCCTGCTCCACTGCTGACCCCGATTTTCCACAACAGGCCGCGCCTGGCTGCCCTTCCTGCTGGATGCTCCCCACCCCGCTCCCCACGCTTCCTGGATTTTCTGAGGACAGTGAACGCAGGATCCCCGCTCGGCTCCCCTCAGGGCCTTGGGTCAGTGTGGGCGAGTGCTCCCCCAACCCCTGTAGGGCAAGCTCGGCAGGGCTCCTGAGCGCTGAGCAGGACACGGTGGCCCGCACACTGAAAATGTTCGGCCATGCTCAGCTCTGCGTCATCTCACTGCCCTCCCCGTGATCCCGAGCCTGCCTGTGGTTTCACACGGTAAGGAAATGAAAGTCTGTTCTTGCTCACTGAGGAAGCCAGAGTCCCTTACACACTCCAGCCCACAGAATGCACAGAGGTCCGGGGGCCACCTCGTCATCTGAGCTGCCAGCTGGCCCTGTCCTGGTAAGACACTGCCCAGGTGATGTCTTAGGAAGACCTGCCTGGCTGGGTGCTGCTGAGAGGCTATGGGTGGGAAGCAGCTGATTTATGTTCTCTTCTCTCCCCCCCCCCCCCCCCCCCCGTTCTCTCTCTCTCAAATTAACAAAAACATTGTTTTTTGTTAATGGGCAG
The DNA here is from genome assembly GCA_963693515.1 of Pipistrellus nathusii. NCBI lineage: Eukaryota > Metazoa > Chordata > Mammalia > Chiroptera > Vespertilionidae > Pipistrellus > Pipistrellus nathusii. The sequence continues at coordinate 182,378,289 of OY882860.1, read as the reverse complement.
GAGCATCCGGGCATCTGGGGCCACGGGCCAGCCGCACACCCGGCGTCTCGGGGCCTCTCACCCATCTGCCGAGAGGGTTGACAGGACCGTGGCTCCAAATGCATGTTCCTGCCCGGGTGGGGCTCAGACGACCTCTGCAGGCCTCCTGGCCCCGAGGGGCACACGGGGTCTGCCTTTTCGCACAGAAGTGGTGGGAGGGAGGGGGGCTCTCGGGCCAGAGGTGGGTGTAGCAGGGGCGATGCTGACTGTCCCGCCTGGGCCCCAGCTTACCCTTCCTCCGTCTCGTTGATGATGTCGCAGATCTCCATGTTGAGGGCCCAGTCCTCGCTCTGCAGGGAGCCATCGGTAGCTTTCTCTGAGGAGAGGAAAGCACAAGTCACAAAGGCGTGTGGGGTCCTGGATGATAAACTCAAACGGTGGGGCATGGTGTGGTGATGGGGGTCGGGTGGGAAGAGAGGAGAGGAGGGAGGACAGTGGATGCTTTCTGGGAACCTAAGATGGGCCAGGTGCTGTGTAAGCTATGCCCCTACAGGGTCCCATTTTGTCACTTAATTCTTTTTTTTTTTTTTGTCACTTAATTTTTATTAGAAGCCACACTTGGCTGGGAGAGCGCTGTCCTGTGACGGCTGAGAAGCCGTGGCTCAGAGCACTGAGCGAGTGAGCAGGTAGGTGCTCGAATCCAGCAGCGCTGGCTTCAGAGTGCTTGTTTTTCATGTGTTAATATAGAGGTGTATGTTCTGTTTTTAAAAAAAATAATGTTTTAGTTAATTTTAGAAACAGAAAGGGAGAGAGAAACATCAATCAGCTGTCTCTTGCATGCCCCACATTGGGGATCAAGCCCACAACCTGGGCAAGTGCCCTGACCAGGAATTGAACCAATGACCTTTTGGTGCAGGGGATGATGCTCAACCAACTGAGCCACACTGGCCAGGGCAATACAGAGTGTTTTGTTTTGTTTTTATAAATGAATGATTTCGCCTGGTGTTCATTACAGGAACGATGATGGGCGGACACTCACACATGTTCTTTAAGAAGTGAAATGCTGTCCCTCCACTCAAACACGCTATCCCTCTAGATTCTTCTCCCACAGTGCAGCTTTTATTTTTTTATTAAAAAAAAATATATATATATTAATATATTTTACTAAATTTTTTTTTAACAGAGAGGAAGGGAAAGAGATAGAGAGTTAGAAACATCAATGAGAGTCATCGATCAGCTGCCTCCTGCATACCCCCAGCTGGGGATGTGCCTGCAACCAACGTACATGCCCTTGACCGGAATCGAATCTGGGACCTTTCAGTCTGACGCCTTATCCACTGAGCCAAACCGGTTTCGGCGTCACAGAGCAGCTTTTAAATAAGTCCCACCACAGCGCGCATGGACGATTTGTCTGCTGCCTTTTCAGCCACATTCCATCACGCACGTACCCCTGGCTGGTGCGTCAGGCACACACATGCACTTCTACCATGTGTAAGTGTGTGACAAAACAGGACTTCATCAGCACTTTAAGGTTCAGACACCAGGGCCGTCTCCCTGGCTCCCAGACCCTGGCTCCAGGCGTGAGCGCTCACACCTGCCGGGCTCACGTGCCCGCTGGCCCCTCACAGTCAGCCAGCTCTCACCTACCAGGAGTGCTCAATGACTGGCACGTGGAACGTGATGTGATGGCACAACTGTCCTGCAAGGGAGGTGGGCATCGCCTTGCTCACAGGGACAGACAGATTCTGGGGCTGCACAGCTGCTGGAGCGTCAGTCCTGCTCACGCGCTGGGGTGCAATGGTGGACCAGATGGACATGGCCCCTACCCTACGGCGCCCAAAAAGGCTGGGGCTCTGCGCCCTGGCTGTCATGACAGAGCGGCTCTCTCTCTTCCTGTGTGCCTGGGAAGGCCCTGTTCCAGCCAGGCAGGCAGCCCATCCCATCCTGTGGGGCAATCCCTGGGCGGGCCAGCACAGCCAGCTCTCTGGAACTGTGGCTTCTGTGACCCTGGTTTTGAAACTGGCCTGACTTCATTCCACCCCAAGTCCTACCTTGGGCCCTGCAGCCAGATGGATGCTAGGACAGCCCAGGACACATGCCGGGCAGCTGAGGCATCTAGGTAGGGACCCAGGGGCAGGGAAGGGTGGCTGTATTCCCTGGATTAGGCCTGGGGAGGGACGAGGAAGGGCTGCTGAGAGATGGACTTGTCCACCCTACCATTTTGTGGCGTGTGGCTTCTTTGTGTCACACTCTCCACGCTTGGGGGCTCACACACTTACTGAGCTAATGGGAAGAACCAAGGATGGACAGGCCTCTCTGAGCAGAGGGCGGACCTACTCTGGGGTTGGGGGGCGGTAGCTAATCATGTAGAACCTGCCCCCTCAGAAGCCATGTCTCAGTGACCCCCACAGGCCGGAAGGATTAGTCACCCGACTCTTGGACTACTCTGACTGGCACAGCCAGCTCCGACTCCCATCCTCCCATCTCCTCACCCGCTCCTCCATGCCCAGCCGGCCTCCACCCACTGTGCTCGGACCACCGCCTCCGCCTCCCGTCCATTCTCCCTGCTGCACACTCTAAACGTACTGGGAGTTGAAAGTGATTGTGTCTGTCTCAGCCCCGAATCCTTCAAAAGCCCTGAGCACCCAGCCAGGCCTCCAAGCCCTTCCACAGCAGCAACACTTTACTTCCCATGTTATGCACCGCAACACCAACACAGGCAGCTGCTCCCGTAGTGTGACTGATCCTCACACGTGTAAGGCGCACATTACCACCTCCACCAACTGACGAGGAAACGGAGGTGCCCGGCTGTGCCAGGTGGTCAGGGAGGAGTGGCCACGGGAGCCACTAGCCTGTCTCACTCAGGGATCGGGGCTCTGCTGTCCCAGAGGGCTCCCTGGACCACACAGGCATCTGCTCCTCCTCCCGGACCCCTGGCTCCACCAGCAAGCCTGGAAGTAGCTCCTCTATCAGATCCCTTACGACCCCGGCGACCCCTGAACATGATGGACACCCCTCTTCTCCTGGGCATGGAGTTAGAAGCGGTTAGGGGGCAGCTGGGATATGTCAGGATGCCATCCCGAGGAATCAAGATGGGTGCAGAGGGACCTTGAGCACGAGTCTGAGCACAGCTGGCAAACTTTAGTCCTCAATGCCAGCACTGGGCAGAGCCATTCAGAGGATGGTGTGGTTGGGGGGGGGGGAAGGAGAAAAAGGGGAGTTTCAGGCAGACTAAACAGGAAGGGTAGAGGAAGAGGAGAGAGACAGGCCCATCTGAACAATTTCAGCAGACGAGGGGGTGCCCAGACCAGGCCCGGCCCTTCCACCACACGCACCTTCCTCCTTCCCTTCAGGTCTGGGATGGACAGGACTGGGGAGACTTCCTGAAGGAAGAGACCATGAGCTGGTGTGTCCCATTAAGGGCAGAAATTTAAACCCACAGGAACCTGGGATATTAGTTTTGTTTCAGTGTTTAACCACAAAAGTAACTCGGCTAGCTATTTTAAGAAGGGGGAATAAGGAACACGGACAAGGTCGACCCGTTCCCAGAGAGTGACAGCTGACTTCTGACCTCTGAGCTGTTGGTGGCAACCTTTGAAGGCCTTGGAAGCAGTTCCGCTCTTGTCCCAGCTCCGAGGAGGCCAGGCCCCGCAAGCCTCTACCAGCCACTAGCCCCATGTTGTCAAGGACTGGCTGGCCCGTCTCTCTGCTCTCGGACCACTGCCTCATGATACTTGAACAGTAGCCTGTCCTCCCCATGCTGGGCCTGGTCAGATACTGCCTCCCGGCACCGCCTGGCACTGTGGCAAGCGCAGTCAGGTGGGGCAGTGTCATAGGCTAGTCTGGCCACACGTCGTCACTCAGGAGACCATGGGCAAGGACTCAAGCCCTCTAAGTGTCCCTTTTCTCATCTGTCAAACCAAGATAAGGCTGTCGGCTTCGCGAACATTGACTTGTCAGCCAGACAATGTCAGGGAAGGAGCAGTGACCAATAGCTGTGAGGCACCATGACCTGACTTGGGCTGAGAGCAGGAAAGAGTGGCCACCAAAGACATGTCCTCACCCACCTTATGTGGGCGGCGGGAGGGCAGGTGATGCCCAGTGCCAGGGAGGGGAGGGGGGTAAACCCTGGCCTGTGTGGCCCTAAACTCGTACACTCTCACCCTGCTCTGCCTGGAGGATGTCTCTTCTGCCTTGGTGGGCGCTGAGCTTTTGGGGACATCTCTCTCTCTCACCAGCCCTATTGTCTGGTGGGGCAGAGAATAGGGGTTCAGTCAATGTTTGTAGAAGGGCTCCCTGAGCCTCCAGATGGCCTCGCTGCTCCAGGTAAATGCTGAGTCCCCTCCCCGCCCCCACCCAGGATAGCACTCTCTGCTCCACTGACCCCAAGCTCCCCCTTTCCACTCCTGAACCCCTTGATACTGGGATGTTTCTTACAAAGGATGACCTATCAGAGCTCTGTTGGCAGCCTTTTCTTTTTACACCCATGATGCCTTAGATTCAATGACATGGGGTTTGTAAATAGCGAGGGAATGCCTTACAGGCCATGCGGGAAGCAGACCTAGCCCCACCAGTTCCCTGACCCGGGGACAGGGACAGACCGGGCGCTGGTTGACCAGGTGGAGAAGACAGCCACATGCTGCTCAGCTCTGGGCGGCTCCCACAGGCCCTCTCCTGAGAGCCCCCTCTGCACGCACAGTCATTTCCTTTTTAGTCATTTCCCATTTACTGATGCCGTTTTTCCAGCGTGAAAGTCACCTACTCATATCACTCAAAGGACCAGTGACCCTTTGTGAAGATTTCCATCTAGTCTTGACTGTTTTCAGACTCTAAAAACACACCGGTACAAGTTTTAAAAGTGTATAATAGTATTATATTATGGTTATGGCTTGTCTTAAAATAATAACCCCATTCTATAATTTAGACACACACTGAAATATTGATGAATGAAATATGATGTTTGAAATCTGTTGTAACACCCCTCTGTTTACTTTCCCACCCTCCATCTGCCTCCGCCCGAGTGTCTCTTAGCCCTTCCACTCTGGCATCTGCCTTCTGCATGCCTTCTTCCTGCCATCTGTCCCCCTCTCCGCCCTCCCCCTGAGCTCCCTGAGCTGCTGTGCATGTCCAGTTCTGTGCCAGGTGCTGCAGGAACAAAGGTGGAGAAAAGAATCCCAGCCCTCGAGGTGGTCCTGGAGGTCAGGGTAACAGCTGGACAAGCATTCTCAGTGCAAAGTGGACAAGTGAGAGGACGGAAGCCAGTTCGGGGTCCTGTGGAGCTGCGAGGAGGGTGAGCACCGGCGAGGGCACCAGTAGGTTCAACAGGAGGTGCCGTGGGAGTGAGCGCAGAGCATGAGCTCTGCTCCAGGCGAAAGGCGGAGGAGAGGCATGGGCTGCGTGAATGAATCAAGGATGAATCAACAAGGGCGGTAGGAAGGAGGGCCTGAAGGACTGGGAGAGTGACCTGAGGGAAGCTGGAGGTCCCAGGAGGAGGGAGCAGCCAGGGGAGAAGAGAGTGGCAGCTGAGGGAGAGGGACAGACCAACCTCAGGCTGGAAGGAGGAACTCAGGCAGGCAACCACACCAAGCCCCACAGTGGCAGCCGCCTACCTGGCCTCCCCGAGAGCCATCCCTTCCTTCTCACTGCCCAAAGCAGCGATCTCATACCCTGGGTGCCTGATCCAGAAGTGGGCAAGCGGCTGGTTCTGATACCTGGGGAGTAAGGAGACATCTGCTGGGTGGCACTGCTGAGAGGCGCTGCTGGGACACAGGGCACAGCCAGGAGGGGAAGCCTTTTCTCCCCCCTCTTTCCTTCATCTCGTGGGAGGCTAGCATGGGAGCATGGTGCCTGGAATGTGAGCCTGGGAGGTGGCTAGCTTGGACCAAAAAAACATGCCAAGGACAGAGAAAGAGCCTGGATGTTAAAGACAGCATTGACTGTCACACCGACCCTGAAACCACCCGCCTTCAGACTTCTTGTTAGGCAAGCATCGTGAGTGGTGGTGGGTTCGGCCTGTGGGGGCTGGGTCCCTGTCACCTGTGGCAGAGGTCGCCTGGCTTCCCCAAGAGACTGCTGCACTCTGGAATCGGAGCTACCCTGGGCCTCACAGGCGCCTGTTGGCCAAACGTTGGGTGGAGATCCAGCCCAGCCCTTCTCCCCACTTCCTCCTCTCACCCTGGCCTTCTGTCGTCAGTCCTGCTCCTTCAGGCTTCTGTGCTCCTTCCAGGAAGGTGCTGTTCCCTCCCCACCCCTCCATCTCACCTCGAGCACCTAAGCTCAGCTCAAGGCAGACCTCTCCCTGTGGAACCTGTCCTGACCCCGCAGGGCTGCTCCTGCACTCCGGGCCAGCAGCATTTCCACAGACCAGGGACAAGCTCTGGTTAGTGCGTTGGTAAAATATCTCTATAGTACTGATTTCTTTTTCTCTCCCATTAGGCTGTGAGCTCAAGGGTGGAAATTATAGCTCATGAATCACCAAATTCTCCACACTAGACCGGACTGGGCATGTGACAAACCTGCAGTAAATGTTTGCTGAATGACTGAATGACGGATGAAGCCATGTTCACCAGCACAAGAAACCTTAATGACGCTTTAATTTAAATGAAATATCCCCACCTTTTGGACCCCATTGATTCCTTAGTGGCTTATGTGCAGAAACCACATATTTCTTCAAATGAGCAGCCCTTCCTGATCTGCCCCCCATGTGATATCCTCTTCCTGTGAACACTGCACCAGGACCTGCTCTCCAGAGCCTTCCCCTTCTGACCAATCCCGTTGGGACGCAGGCCAGCTGGCCCTCCATCCGGAAACGCGGTGTGGGAGCTGGCTTACCTGCTCACGCTGGAATGGGATTGTATCAGGGCACTTGAAACTACATTAGATATTCATTAACCCCACCGCACGAAGGACACTCCCAGATTCTGTTGTGAAGATACTGTTCCCTGGTCCATGGTGTTCAGCTTTTCTAGTCTCCTCACAGCTAGAGTGGCCCTGTGACCTGTGACCCCGCTCTGGCCCCTGAGACATACGTGGAATTCTCTTGGGCAGCTGCAGCTGGACCTTGCCTGCTTCCTGCTCTGGGAGGCAGCACCAGGATCAAACCATGTGCTAAAGGTGTGTGTGTGGGGGGAGGGGGTAGGAGGGAAACATAGACAGAACCATTATGAACAGACTCGTTCTAGACAGACCCAGACATTTTCACTTAGAAGGAAATCCAGCAGGTCCCTTTTAGTTCTGTGGGGAAGCAATGAGGTAGCAAAGTTGGGGTGTGGGATCTGGCCACAGACATATCCCAGTTCAAGCTCTCACCAAGGGTGTGCCTCGAGTCAATCCTCTGGCCTCACTTCCTCCTCTGTGGAATGGGACTAACTATGAAATGAAAGAATGCACTTTCAATGCTTGCTATCCTATCTAGCACACAGCAAGCACTAAAGCAAACATTTTCCACTACAAATGCAGATTCCCCCACCCCCAGCAAAACTGTCTTGAAGTCAACTTTTTATTTTATTGGTTTTTTACAAAGAGGAAGGGAGAGGGATAGAGTTAGAAACATTGATGAGAGAGAATCATTGATCAGCTGCCTCCTGTACACCCCCTCCTGGTGATGTGCCCGCAACCAAAATCGAACCTGAGAACCTTCAGTCCACAGGCCGACACTCTAGCCACTGAACCAAACCAGTTAGGGCTGAAGCCAACTTTTCAAATGAAAGGCCCTTTCCAGACCAAGCTTGGAAAGTTGCACCAGTTTCCTAAGTTGCTGAGCAGTCTTTCTTCAAAACCCTGGCTGCCTCTCCCCTGCCATTTTGTAACCACAGGCCGCAAGAGGAACCCTAAAATACTCTACAGAAGACAGCCCACAATGTCAAAGTTAATGTAACAACTATAGTATCCAAATGAAAAATACCTCAGTTATTTTAAAAGTTTTTTGTTTTTTATTAATGTTTGGAGAGAGAGACATCGGTTGGAGAATGGAATATTGATAGGCTGTCTCCCACATGCCCGCACTGGCATTTGAGCCTGTAACCTGGGCACGTGCTCCGATCGGGAATTGAACCAGCAACCCTTCAGTGGATGGGAGGACACCCAAGAACCAAGCCACAACAGCCAGGGCAGGTGAAGGAGGGTTTTAAAAACCTATCAGATAAGAGAGAGCAAGGCTGTGAAGCAGAGGCTGGAAGTGGCTGGCCAACATGTATATGTCATTTTTTTTTCCTCCCCTAACCTGACCTGTATGTGAAAGATGTTAGTGATTAGTGATCTCTCTCGCTCTCTCTCTGATTGACTCATGTGATCAAGTCCAAAATCTACAAGTAGGCCTGCGGGCTGGAGACCCAGGGGCAGACTCAGCTCAGATCCAAAGGTCGCCTGCTGGCAGGGTTCCCGCTTTGGGGGAGGCCAGTCTTTTTTCTATTAAGGCTTCCCACTGAGCGGCCGTGGCCCACCACTATACTACAGAGGGCAATCTGCTTTCCTCAGCATTAATCTCAGATAAAAGCTATCTTCACAGAAACGTCTAGAATGACGTTTGACCAAATATCTAAGTCCCATCGCCCAGCTAAGTTGCACATAAAGTTAACCACTTTAGGGGTTTACAGTAACCAATGCAAACAAGCTCCAGTCCAACAGGGGACAACTCTGTCCATCCTTCAGTTCTCCTTCAGCTGTCACCCTGTCCCCTCTCCTCCCCCTCCCTTCCGGACTTGCTCTACTGCCCCACCAGGAGCGAGGCCCAGCGTCTGTCCTCGGGCCTGCGCAGCAGTTTGGCTCTCCATGGCACTTGTCAATGCTCCATCGGTTGCCAAGGTTCCCACAGTCCATCAAGACATAGGTCCCTGGAAGGTTCTGTCACTTGCCTGGGGACACAGCTAGGAAGGGGTGGAGCTGGCATTTAAACCCACATGTTCTGATGCAGAAGTCCAAGTTCTGACCAAGTGCTACCTAGGATCATGTCAGATGGTCTCACGGGCACATTTAAAGACATTTCTAGAGTTAAATATTCCATTTAATGTGGACTAAGAAAAGAGCATGAACTAGCTCATCCACGTAATGATTTCATGGATATAATTATACAGGAAGAGGCTGAATTTAAAAAGATGAGCCAACAAAAGGAAACACCATGAAAATAAAACTGGAGGCAGCCTGGGGCAGATATAAAACATCAGGCGGTGCCCGGAGGAGGAGCCTGGAGAGCCTCGCCTAGATCCAGGGCCCTGGGTGAGGAGGTAACAAGTTAACTGGTCGCCAATCTCCCTGCTGCTCATGGGTGATGGCCCCAGGCTAATTAGAAGACACTGAGGGATTTTTTTTTTTTTTCATTAAAATCAAAAGAGCGGAAATCCGGGACTTTACTCTTATTTCTTTGAGCTCAGTGAGGGAACAAAACCTATTCATCAGCTCTATCCACAGGGCAGTCAAAGGCTCCAGTTCCCAAGTGAGAATCGGTTCTCCCACACCCTGAAACCTGACTTGTGAATGTGGCAGCCACCCAGCCAGTGACTGCTCTCTCCCAGTCACGCCAAGGCCGACACAGGCTGCACGAGAGTCAGGGCCCTGGGCTGGCACCCTGGCTCTGCCATTAACCCAGACTGGGCCCCAGCAATAAGGATCTACCAATGAAAACCACACTGGCTAACAATTATGGACACGGGAAGTCTGGCAGGCACCTTGCCAAATGCTTCACAACATGACAACACAACAACCCTGACGAATAGGTGCTATTATTACTCTTACTTTACAGGCAGGAAACTGGAGCTCAGAGAGATTAGGGAACTTGCCCCAAGTAGCAAAGCCGATGCAGTCTGAACCCGGACTCAGACCACGTGGTCTGGCTCAAGAGCCCTTTCTCGATATCATTCCCTGTGACCCTGAAGACAGACTTTGGCTCTAACATGGCTCCCGAACTTAAGAGATCAAGGACTCAGGGCTTCCTGGCACGCTGTGGGAAGGGGTAGAGATTCTGACTCAGGGGGCCCACAGCTGGAGTGACCTCAAGCATCTCTGATGTGGGCGCCCCAGAACCCCACTTTGAAGAAACTGTCCTCCCAACATTCCGTCTCTGGCCACTGGTCTGACCCAGAGGCCTGCAAACTAGGAGCCCAAGTGCCAAATTCAGTGTTTTTATAGGGCCAATCAATGTAAGAATGATCTTTAAATGGTTGGGAAAAAATCCAAAGAATAATATTTCATCATGTGAAAATTACATGAAATTCAAATTTCAGTGTCCAAGCAAACCAGTCACGCTCATTCATAGACAGATGCGGCCGCCTCTGCTTCTGTAATGTAACGGCAGAGTTGGGTAGTTGCAACAGAGGCCAAATGGCCCACAAAACCGGAAGTAGTACTACTGATGCTTTACAGAATGTCTGCAGACTGGCCTAGTCCACGCAGGACTCCTCTTTATAGCCCCCCTTCCCTCTGGCCTCTGCTTTCACACCTCCGGGGTGGAGAGCTCGCTACCAGACAAGGCAGCCAGTCCCATCTCTGAAAGGTGGCAGGGACAGCTATCTGCGCTGGCACCGGACTCCCTGAGCCTTGTGGAATCAGTGCTATCGTTCCTCCACAATGGCCATCAGTTCCTCTCTTCCCTCTGGGATCAATCCTTCCCTGTCCTCACCTGTCCCCTCAGTTGTTTCTCACTGATCCCCTGGGGAACAAAGGGAGAACGGTGGGTGGCTCTGCTACTTTCCAGACGAGGGTGTGGGTGATGCAGAGGGAACGTGGCGGGAACAGAGCTGGAGCTGGACCCAGGGTTCCTGCCTCCCAGCCTGGTGAGCTCGCAACAATGCTGCTTGGGCACCCAGTTTGGTGTTTAGCTCATCATTCCCAAAATGGCATTCCAGAGGGCCCGAGGTGTTCTCTCCCTAGTTAGCATCTGTGGTCTCTTGTCCATAATTCCTTCCTGTGGCTCCGAGAGCAGCTCGGCCTGACCTTTGGCCTTTTCTCATCCACCCAAGGGTTCATTCATCCTTAGGCTCTGAGACCTCCCATCACATCCCCTATCCCAGTGACTGGGGGCTGGTCCCCAGGGTTGCCAACATTTAAATTAGTCACTGCTGGTGTGTAGCTTGCTTTCATGAGCCCGTTGGTGACAGCAGAAATTGAAAATGGATTGGTGGGTTGCCTTCTCACATCTGTCTCTAAAAGGAGGCCAGTGAGTGTGTCTTCCGAGAATACCTTGAAAAGGTTTTGAAATCCTTGAAAGAAGACAGCTGTGTCAACACTGCCTAGTCCTAGTTCTCTGTGATCCTACCAGCCACTGCCTGCGGCTCCTGGGAGCTCTCCTCCTCTCAGATGAGAGAGAGGGACTGGAAACGAGCATCAGAGCCAGAAAAGCTGGTCTGTAGGTGGAACAGTAGCTGTGGACCTTGAAGGGTGGGACTGATGTTAATTTCAACCAAGCAGCGGCCAGTCAAGAGGCAGCGTGATGAGGGTGCGAGAGGAGCAGGGCTCTGCGTCCGGGCGCCCACCCTGATGAGCTGTGAGGCCGTGGGCAGTGACACTCCCCTTAGGCTTTTGGTGAAAAGGGGGAAGATAGGCAGGCATATCTTGTAGGGCCACCGTGAAAGTCATACCAAGAAGACTAGCATGGTATGTGGCACGTGATGTTTGCTCACAAACTGTTACCTTCCTTTTCTCCTAACAGAATGGGGCAGTGCCCTGTTGGTGTGATGATGGTGGCAATAACACAAATGATGTTGGTGACAGCAAGAGCTATGCTTCACGCACACCGGCAATCTCTCTCCAGGAATATCTCACTTCATTCTCACACCCACCCTGAGAGGTAGATGCTGCTATAACCACCTTTCCACTGAGGAAGCGGAAGCTCAGAGCCACAAAGGCAGACAGTGAGGGAGCCCGTGTGCGGGGGTGCTTCTTGGAGAGCACAAAAGCGATGGTTGGACTTGAAGGGGTCCGAGGCAAGACCTCAGAGGCAAGGTGGCGATGCCTGGGGTTTGAAGGGGGCACAGAGGGGCGGGTGGAGGGAGCAGCACCGGAGCTCTGTGAATGGGATCCCTGGTGAACATCATTAGAACCACCGTGCTTGGGGACGCCAATTCTACGGGGCTCTACTCTCAACAGGGACAGAGTCGCCTTGAGATTATTTTACTCCTGCAGTTCGCAGACATGCAGGAGTAAAATAATCTCAAGGCGACCAATCTCTAGGTCACCAATAATCACAGATATCGGTGGTACTTCTGCTTCTTTATCTAAAAGAAAAAATATGGAATACTGAGAGCATTAACTCGATGGCTGATATTCTTCATTTAATTTTACTTTTATAGCCTCTTCTGCTTTGGTTCAAATCTCAGTGGCTGTGGAGAGTTCATCTCAGCTTTCCTATCATTTCACTGGGATCCTGGGTGAGTCACACTTTCCAGCTTCCCCTCTCTGGGCCTCAGTGTCCTGTGTAAAATGAAGGCCCAGCCAGTGTGGTTCCTGGTTGACCCGTGAACCAGGAGGTCACGGTTCGAATCCCTGTTGGTGGCATGTAGGAGGCAGCCAATCGATGATTTTTGCAGCTGATCGATGATTCTCTCTTATTGATGTTTCTCTCTCTCTCTTCTCTCTCCCTTCCTCTCTCTGAAATCAATAAAAACATATTTTTTAAAATGAAGGCAATGGGCTGGAATAGATTTTCAATGTATGGTTTCCAACCCAGTTTCATTAGCATCCCTGAGACCTTGTTAGAAATACCAATAATGGGCCGAGACCGGTTTGGCTCAATGGATAGAGCGTCGGCTTGGGGACTTAAGGGACCCGGGTTCGATTCCGGTCAAGGGCATGTACCTTGGTTGCGGGCACATCCCCAGTAGGGGGTGTGCAAGAGGCAGCTGATCGATGACTCTCTCTCATCGATGTTTCTAACTCTCTATCTCTCTCCCTTCCTCTCTGTACAAAATCAATAAAATATATTTAAAAAAAAAAAAAAAAAAAAAAGAAATACCAATAATGGGCTTTACCCCAGATCTCTCGGGGTGGGTCCCCGCCTGCGGTGTTTTCTTAAGAGAGAAGAGCCGCAGGGTAAGAACCCTTCCAGCAGCAAAACTTGGTTTGTGCTTTAAGGCATTATGATTTAGAGGCACTGTCTTTGGCTAGAGTATTTGTTGCCCAAAGAGGCAACCCTTGGTCAGCGTAAGGAGAGAAGCTAAGCTGTTTTCTTTGACCACTGAGGCCCAGAGTCCAGGCGAGCTTTTCTAGAAAGCCTCCGAAAATGTGGCTGGCTTGGCCAGATTTTCTTTTTTATAGTAAGTCAGTCTCAGATTTGGCATGTGATGAAAGCAGCCCCAACTTGGGAAACAGAGATGAAAGGAGAGCTGCCTCTGCTTTTCAGCTCCAACACAGTGACTCGGGTGTGTGTGTATGTGTGGGGGGGCTGTGTGGGAGAGTGGGGTGGAGGCGGTGGTCCTGAGAGGGCAGGCCCCCTTCCCTGATCCAAGAGTTTCCTGGTGTGCATATCCTCTGCTGCCACACCCCTTTTGGAGAGGTTTGATTACAAAACCTCGGAAGAGCCATTAACCGAGCCACAGCGGCGATTACAACACAGAGCTGGTCGACAGGGGTAAGTAAGGTCTGGCTTCCAGGACAGTACGTATGCAAAGATCCAACGTTCTGTCTAAAAGATCAAATTTTCCCAGTCTGAATATCAGGCTAAAAACAGCAAAAAGACGAAGAGAGAATTTCACTGAACGGCCTGCGGTTTCTTCATGCAAGGAGGCCCAGCCAGGCCGTTCCTGGGTGAGTGTCAGCTGTTTGGGCCTCGGCCTGTGGGCGCGCAGGAATAACCTGTAAGACCTATTGTCCAGCTACTTCTAGGGACCGCTCTCTCCCCTCCCTGCCCTCCCACCCCCTCCCCCGCCCCCAGACTCACTTGTTGGTATTTCAGTAACGATGATAATAAACATTACCTCTTTCTTTTTATAGAGCACTGGTCATGTGCCAGGCACGGTTCTAATGAACGAGTCCATCTTCACAACAACCCCACGGAGACAGGGACCATTATTATCCCCTAATTACAGGAGAGGAAACCTAGGCAACGGAGATAACGTCACAGAACCAGTCAGTCTCTCGTCCACAGGGAGTCAGGAGTCAGGAGACCTGGGCTCTGAGTAAGCGGTGCCAGGGCCGGGCGTCCGTCCGGCGGTGCCATTTACTGGGGAATAAGGGAGGCGCCATCAGGTGGTTCCTAGGACCACATCCAACCGAAGCCGGTGGGCGCGGGCTGCCGAGGAGGGTACGTCCTGAGGCCTCGGTGACCAGGACTGGGCGCCTGGTCCGGCCGGGGCCGGGGAGGCAGGGCTGCCCAGCGCCCCCCGCCCCCACTCTCCCCTCCCACAAGTCGCCGCCTGGGCGCCAAGCCCTGGTCTCGGATCCCAGGAGAATAGACTCGTGGCTCTTCTCAGGTATCTGTGTCTGGAGGGCCCGGCGAGCCGGGAAAGAGAGGGCCAGAGACCAGGCGCCGCCGCGACCAGGGTTCGGGGAAAGAGACGCCGAGGCATCGAAGGAACCAACGACTGCAAAACCACGTAGTCCCTTTAACCCTTCAAACTTTCTCCCTGGATTCGCGACCCCGGCAGCCGTCCATTGGCTGAGCCGCGAGAGGACCCGCCCTCTCTCTCCCCCTACTGGCTGCTGTAGGCACCCATCACAAGCCGAGGCTTCCCAATGGGCCACGGTTCTTGTCAATCAACAGGGGGCGGGGGACGGGGCGGGGCCGGGTCTGGGAGAGAGACGCGCCAGCCTCGTTCCCCTCCCGGCCTCCCTCCGGGGTGCGGCTGGGGACCTCGGGCGCCCGAGGGGGTCAGGCCGGGCGCGGAGCCTCGCGGCAGGGCCCGGCGAGGCTCCGGGGACTCACCGATGCGCTGTCCCACCGGAGAGCTGAACGGGTTCCCCAGGAGAAAGTCCATCGCCACGGCTGCCGCTGCCACCAACCCGTGATATCAGCTGACAGCAACCGCCAGCGCCGCCGACCCGTCACGTGACGCGCCGGCTGGCCCGCGAGGAGGCGCCCGCGGGGGCGGAGCGGAGCGAGTCTGGAATCGGACACAGCCCCACCCCTGAGGAGGGTCGGCACTCCGAGGGGGAGGGCAGTGACCTCACGGGGGCTCACTCACCGTCGACGGACGTCACGCACGACGTAGGGCGGCTGGGAGCCCGGGGGCGTGGGGCTCTCTAAGCCACGCCCCCAAGGTTTAGGGGCGTGGCCTGGCGATCCTGTAACACACCTGGAAAACCGGGTCTCAGACCGGAGCGGTGACTTGGCTAAGGTTGCAGAGCCAGCTCGACGGCAGCGCTCACTTTTTAAATGTCTTAGTCCTCGGGACGTCACGGTGACTGCACACCCACCGAGGGGGTAGATACCCTCTCTGGCCTGTTGTCTCCCTGTCCTAATAGGATTCTTCTTATCGGAGTTCGAGGTCTCCCAGGTGCAAGCCAAGGCGTGCGTGCAGCCCAGATTCACTTATCTCAAATAGGAGACAAGAGCCAGGAGTTAGAGCTCCCTTGACAGAGCGCCAACTCAATAAATTTAGCCTGGGACGGGCTAGCAGAGAGCACGCAGATGTCGCGAATGGTGCCTGGGATTCATCTCTGCCATTCATTTACGGTGTGATTCAAACAGCTTCCCATATTCTCGGAATGTTGGAATTAGTTCAAGGACTCTCAACTTTTCTCTTTTTTTGAGGTCACAGGCTCTTTTGAGAATTTGAAGCCACGAGCCTTTCTGAAAAGGCAGAGATCCAGTATAACTTCGGGGAGTTTTGGGGTCCCGGAAGCACAGCTGTTGACCCCAAGTTGAGAATGAAGGCTCTCAGAGGCCTTTCCCTGCTTTGTAATTCTGTGTTCTTCAACCTGCCAGTCCGGGCCAAGTTTCAGATGTCACATTAGACGCCAGATCAATGGGTTGTTTTTTTTTTTTCTCTCTAAAGACCCCAAAAGAGACAATAACTACTGTTTTGGTAGTATGGGACTTTAGTATTTATTAATCAAGTTTGTGTGATTCTCAAACTTGAAAGGCTAGTAAATTGACTGCAGAAATTTAGGATGGAAAATCTAATGTGAACTTATAATCATTACTGCTTGTTTACCTGTTTAACAAATGTTAACCAGTTTAAGGGCAAACTTCTTTACAATATAAAAACGTTATGGAAATCATAATTGCTGTGCTTTGAAGTGTTTTAATAATGTACGTGAGACTTAATAAATAAATGCCTTTCCCCCTATAAGTCTAGATGCTTCATAAGGGTTGGAATACTATATCTGCTTTACTCACCACTGTTGTCCAGCACAATAACATGAACATTTGAGTCAATCTACCTTTCAATAATGGTTTTTGGACTATAAGGGGAGATGTACATTAGATGAACTTCGTGTCAGGTACCATTCATATTTTTCTTCATTTAAGATTATTACTTGGTATAAGCATAACCAATGGACACAAAACTCTGGGGAGGGAGGGCATGTATAGGAATTGGTAAGATATGTACACATATACCTTAATAAAAAATGAAAAAAGATTATTGCTTGGTTGTATGGAGTATATTTAGCCAGAACTTCCTTTGGATTCTTCCATTAGTTTGTGTGGGGTGATTTACCGTAAGTTCTTGCCTTCCTACATCATCACTCTGGTTTAAAGTGATTGATATCTTGGTTTACTGCCAAGAACAAAACGACCATAAGGTTTATCCTTCATAGTAAAAAAGCAGAGACAATCATGTGACCCTAAACAGGGAGTGGATCACATTGAAGTATGGTAGCAATCATCTCAGGTACAAACTGCTGTTTGGGTTCTGTACTTATTTGTTTGCTAAGACAATAGAAAGTGATTTTGATTTTCTAAACTTATGGATGCTATCCCAATACTCCATTGATGATAGTTGGAATATCCCATTGATTGTGATCTCACTGGTCATCGAAGCACATTCTTTTGGGGACCAGGACAGCTCAATTATCCTAAATTGCCTCAGTAGCTATAGACAGTGCATTCCTGTTGACTCAAGTGATCCTGGAATCTGGACAGCACTATTATTCTAAATTGCCCCATGGCCCCAGATAACGTGTTTCTGTTGCTTCAGTGATTCGTAGATACTTTAGATAACTTACTCAATTTTGCTTCTGTAAAAATGCTTTTCTCAAAACAGGTTCCTCATTCCAGACCTAAAGAAAGGTCTCGAGGTTTTCCTACATTTCCATATTTGCTAAATACTATAGATAATATTAAAGAAGGATTCTGATGAATTACATACACAATTTACTTTTGAAAGTGGCTTAGGGTAGAAGAGAGCTTAGGCTTTGGGGTTGGCTATACCAGCATGCTTATTCTGGCTCTGCCATTTAATAGGCATATAATCTTAGGAAAAGCACTTTTCTGCAAATGTCTCCTTACTTGTAAAGAGGAATAATACTCATGAGCCTTGTGGGAAGATTAAAAGAGATATGAAAATTACTCCATAAGAAGTTAAGACTTTTAACAATAGTATTTCATCATTTATGGCTATTAACACCTTGTGTTTGCATTGAAGTTTTTACACCCTGAAAAGTCAAATCTCTGTATATTAAATGTTCAAAATATTTCCAAACATTCATGTCAGCCTGGCTGGCTTCTGGCTTAGAGACAGGGAAGTGACATTAACATTGTTTTACAGATGGGACTTTGGATATCTATAAAGATTAAGTAACTGATCCAGTATCACTAAGTCAAGACAGTACTGAAACAGCATGAAATATATTGAAAACATATGATTCATATGTGAACTTTACACAAGACTGGTATTTGCTTGAGTTATGTGTACACACTAATGTACATGCAATTTTATTGGTCAATGAACCAGAGCTATACTTCTCAGTCACTGGGTTTGTAGTTTGTAAAAGAGAAAACACGAGAGATCCCACAATGTGAAAGTTAACAGAAACAGAGCAAGACGATAGGAAAATGACTAAGATCAGACACTTGACCTCTATTCCAGATAGATTAAAAAAAAAGAATATTATGGTAGGAGATAGTGTGAAAAACAGGTTTTCTACTTTGGTTGGCAGCATGGAAAAGATAGCTGAGACTGGACTATAAATATTAAAAACGTGGTTTTTAATAATATAAGTACAAAATTTTATTTCTTTATACAACTGTAATGGAATTTGGATCAAACCACAGGATTTATTTTAAAAACAAAAATAAAACAATGATATAAAAATTGCAAGAAGGTCTGAATCCAAAGTTTTTCCTCTAATAGTACCAAATACCACAAGGTACAGGTTATTATACAAATGTGTACAAATTTTAAATACAAATACAATAGGATTGGATTTGAAAAGAAAACAAACAGAAAGCAGGTCCTCATCAGGTTTGCATGAATGTATACAAATGACCATGGCAGGACTGACTTCTTTCGAGACTAAGCCATGTCTTCAAGGCCCCTCCTTGATACCTGTGTCAAACAGGAAACTTCCGTGGGTACAGATGAGGCATGGTACAGGTTCTAACACACGAAATCAAAACGAGATTTCTGTTCCTGATTTTGGTTCCCAAACATTCCCCTTTCTTTCCGTCTCCCCAATTAAATCTCAAAACCGCTCTGAGCTGAGAAAGGCATTCAGCAGCCAGAACACCATTAAGAAAGCCTCACAACCACTCTGGCGGGGACAAGGGGAGGTATTGGATGGGGCGGACTGGCTGCACTGTCCCCAAACCTCCACTTGGGTGCCGTGGAGCTCGGTGGAGCTTGGGAAGCGAGTTCCCTCCGAGCTGCCTTTGGCAGGGAGGCTCACACGTTTAAAAACAACCCTGAAGCGCTCAGCTGTCTTCTTTGGATCTAGGAAGCAAAAGTCTGGTTCTTTGGAAATAAGGGCAGCTGGGAATGAAAACATTCCTTTTTATTTCACTTTCTTCACATTATTGAATTATAAAGAACTAGAATCCTGACATATTGATTCCTTTTTGAGGCACAATGCCTTCAAATGCGGATGATTTGGAGTTTTCAAAGGAAGGAAGGGAGGAAGAAAGAACAATCTGTATCTTCCACATGCTGTTGCTGGTGGAGGTTGTGTTATTAAATTATATATACAGGAATTTACAGGATAAATTAAAATCTAAGATTTTAAAGAGTTAAATACACATAATTAAAACACATTCACACGCGCACATAAATAAACCTACATGAGAATCAACTACTTTTTTTTTGCAGCTCACTTATGTGTGGAATGCAGAACACTGTGTATATGCCCACCAGGGGAGCCAATAAGATGAACCCAAGAATCCCACTAGGCCAAGTTCATCTTCAACAGCCACCAAGCAGTTACACAGAACCTGTGAGGACCTGGTGGCTAAGCGAATGCTGCCAGATGGAAGATACCAGCTCTTCGTTCTGCAGACCAAACAAAGATTCTGGGTCGCCTCACAATATATGCAGTTCAACTGGTGGCATTGACAGCGTCACCCTCTTCAAGGCGTTGTATGCTGCCAGGGCTCATAGAACTCCTTGGCCCCCACCGAGGCTGCCAATGATTACAATAAGCTGAGACATGGACACCTGTATCGCAGGAACTGGAATGAACCCCTCCTAGGTTCACCTAAGCCATCGCAATGACTCTCAGATGGGAACGATTGTATCAGCTCCCACCTAAGACACTTCAAGTTGAAAGGCTTTAGCACTTTCGGTCACCTGGCATCTTCCCATAATCTTTCCTCTTACATTTCAGACTGTAAGACAGGTAAGGCAAATGGTCAGTGATGGGTCTAGAGGTACAACTGAGCTTGGGAAAAAAATCACATTTTAGCTGTCCATAATGAGATGCACTTGGCACCCAGAACAAGCCCCAGCCCTCAAGTAACATTGATTTTTAAGGCAGATTTGTCCACCACAGGAGAAAAAGGAATCCCAAGCCCATTTTCATGCCAAGGTCTCCTCTTGGCTAAGCCTTTGCCATTTCATAAAATTATTAAAAGCGAAATAGTTACAATCCTATGTATATACTGTACATTATATATATATTTATGTGTATGTATATAAAAATTTAAAACCTACACCCAGTGAAGAGATCTGGAACGGTCATATGTACACAAACCAGCAGTGGGGTAGGACAAGGTTTCTGTCCCAGGGTTCTCTGCTGTCACAGTCCAGGCATGATATAAGCGATGTTGTCTAGTGTGTTCGCCTGCAAAACAAGGGGGAAAGGTTCAACTGCAGAGTTCTAAGCCTTGGCTCCCTGACACGTGTTTCTTTGTTCAGGGGACCCAGGTGAGAAAGAAAACCCCGAGTTTGAGAAAACGGGGAGAATGAAAGTGGCATCCAGTGTCTGTTATGCTAGGTTTTTTTCTGACTACTCCATTGATACCAGCACAAAAGAGGCAGAAGACTCCTGTACTTCTTACTGTGGAACAAACAGGAGATACAGGAGTTGCAGTACCTCAAGGGCTAGAATCTTCCCTCCACAGGACTGTTTTAGGGGATGGCATGTTTGGTTTCACGGAGAGCATGGCATGCGTTCAGCGAGTTACGCAGTATCACGTTCCCCCACGTGGAGGGAGGGAGCCTCTACGCTCGCTGCCGTAGGAGCTTGTGCCTGATAGAGCTCTTTAAGACGGGGCCTCTCTGGCTCCCAAGGGTTCTGGCTCTGAAACTCCAAGGAAGGCAAAGGGAACTCACCAAGACCTGTTTGGGACAGCCATTCAGTTCAGGTAGTTGTGTGGTCAGACATGCCAGGGGGCCGAGCGCGCAGATGATGGAATCCAGAAGCACTGACAAACTGCCAGACACAGCCACCATGCCCTGGAGGGAAGAGCACGAGAGGGGCGTTGGTTGTGATGGGCAGCCCACTCCTGACGCTCCCTCCTTGTGTGGTTCCCTCCCTCCCTCCCTCCCTCTCTCCTTTAAGTATATTTTATTTCAGAGAAAAAGGGAGAGGGAAAGAGAAAGATACATCAATGGTGACAGAGAATCATTGATTGGCTGCTCCCTGAACACCCCCCACTGGGGATTGAGCCAGCAACCCAGGCATATGCCCTTGACTGGAATTGAACCCAGGAACCTTCAGTCCACAGGCCAACATTCTATCCACTGTGCCAAACCAGCTAAGGCCATTTCCTCACTTTTTTTTCTTTTTCTTTTATTTTAATATATTTTACTGATTTTTTACAGAGAGGAAGGGAGAGATAGAGAGTTAGAAACATTGATGAGAGAGAAACATCGATCAGCTGCCTCCTGCACACCCTCTACTGGGGATGTGCCCACAGCCAAGGTACATGCCCTTGACCGGAATCGAACCTGGGACAGACACTCTATCCACTGAGCCAAACTGGTTTCGATTTCCTCACTTTCTTTAAGTCTTAGGCAGTTCTTGGAAACTAAACAGAAGTGGAAGGCATCTGCTTTGGTAACTCTGTAATTGTTTAGAAAGAAAACTTTTATAATACAATCCCAGGTTTCTTTGCTATATTCTTTACTCATCTTACCCTGTATCCAACTTTGGGGTAGTCTTGAATAGTGTGAGTGTGTGTGTGTGTGTGTGGGGGGGGGGGGGGGGGGAGAGTAAGAGCCTATATTTAGGAATAGTAACAAATGCCCTGTCTACTCTGGAGAGCTACTGGGAAGATTTTCGGAGATCAGGCATGCAAAAGCATTTTTCTTATGAAGGCCACAAATACAGCTCAAATGCAACAACTATGAGACTTCTACAGCCCTACACATTAGCATGTAATATAAACATGCACACACTTCTCCAATATGTGGCTTTTGATAGCTGATAATATCACTTTTCTATGTTGATTTGTTGACTCAAAAAGAAGAAAATGTAGTCCTTTAATGTCCTGTCCGTATCTCTGTGATTCAGAGATAAGAAATAAGACTGCTTGCTGCAAATACCCCTGCCCAGTTGATGCATAATCCGCTTCAACTATGAGTGCTGTGAGGCTACATCTCCTTGGAGGCTGCAGAGCAGAGTCCTGCCCAGAATGAGCTCGGCCAGGCCTGCTGGGCCCGGAGCTGGCTAGTCCACCCACTGTTTCTGTACCGGGCAAGCTGCTTCCTAGGCTGTAGCTTTGAAGTAGACCACTAACAGCTCTGCGGCACAGAGGGGCTTAAGTGAGACCATAGAAGTAATTGGCTTTGTGCCTGGCTCATGATATGTGCTCAAAAGTCTCAGTAATTATTACTATTACTAACAACTTAGACTGACTCCAAAATTGCATTTCTGGCTGCCTGCTAGGTCTCTAATTTGGGACATTTCTCAATTTCAGTGTGCTATAATGAGAAAAGGGGACCCTCCTCCTAGCACCCCTTCCTATTGAAATCACCATCATTCATATAACTGCCTAGTGTCTAGGCCTCACCAACACCAACTCTCCCTCCCTGCCACCCTCTGCACAGTGTTTCCTATTGCTCACTTCCATGGGAGGCAGTGCGGGATGGGTGAAGAGCATAAACCAAATTCAAGCTCTGCTTCAGCACCTAGTTAATTAACCTCTAAGTCTGTGTTTTATTTATTTCCTTCTATAAAGTCGGAGGAACAAGAATTCTGCTTCAGGAAGCTGCCAAGTGAATTAAATGAATCGCTATGAAGCACTCCGAACCAAAGCTGGTTGAGTAACCAAAGAAAATTAGTAATATTATCCCATTACTTTGCCTTACAGTTAATTATAGATAATATTTTATATAACTGCAATGGACTCTCCTAATGGAGAGCAACTCAAGGTCAGGAACCATGTCCTATTCCTTTTTATAGTCTCCCAATAACTACTGGTGTTGCCCATACAGTAAGCTCTTAAAAAACCCTTCCTGGCCCAGCTCCAGCGGCTCAGTGGTTGAGGGCAGACTTATGAACCAGGAGGTTACAGTTCCATTCCTGGTTGGGGCACATGCCCAAGTTCCGGGCTTGATCCTCCAGTAGGGGGCCTGCATGAGGCAGCCCATCAATGATTCTCTCTCATCACTGATGTTTCTATTTCTCTCTCTCCCTCTCCCTTCCTCTCTAAAATCAATAAAAACATATTAAAAAACACACACATGCCCTCGCTGGTTTGGCTTAATGGACAGAACGTTGCCCTATGAACTGAAGGGCGCATGCCTGGGTTCCGGGCTCGATCCCCAGTAGGGGATCTGCAGGAGGCAGCCAACTGGTGATTCTCTCTCATCATTAATGTTTCTCTCTCTCTCTCCCTCTCTCAAATCAATAAAATATAAAAACAAAACAAAACACACATACACAACCCGCCCCCCCAACCACAGGTGGACCCCAAAATACAAAAGAGCTAAAAGATCTGGTTAAAGTAGGAGTGGGGTCTTACTGGGCCTCCTTTAACCCATTTCTGTGGGAAACCCTGAGGTTAGAAACCGATGTGCTCAGCTTTCCTGTTTGGAATGTCTCTCTCCAACATCTCCACAGGTTGAACTTTCAGCTCCCCCCCTCTCTATTCTCCATCACTACTCTGCGTCAGTGGGCAAAGAACAACGGAATGAGGACAGGTTAGAAGTGAGGCAAGCTGGGCCCGGTCACAAATCATTGTGTAAGCTGGTACTAGTCACTGCACTACTCACTAGTCACTAGGCTTCAGGCATTCAATCTTAAAAGAGCAAATTCTATAAAGACATGTTCCTTACAAGTGTAAGATGTAATTTCAGGTGGCATTAATTACTGTGATATCCATTTTGACGTTTATTAGAAAAAAAAAGAATATTACACTTATGATATTGAGAATATTGTGAAAGCACGCAGAAATTTCTTTAAATAAACATAAATAAGTGGTACATGAAAACTGCATCCTAATTGTGAGAACGCATGCAGATGTTAAAGTCCCAGAAAAAGTGGAGTAGAGGGTACATGGGAAAGGCTGCTGAAGGGAATGGGGTTTCTTTTCAAGGTAAGCGAGATGTTCTGGAACTAAGTAGTAGAAATAGGCCCTCAATTCTGTGGCTATGCTATTGCCCACTAACTTTTTAAAAAGTGCATTTATGGTAGGTGAGTTACATCTCAATTAGACTGTTATATAAAAAAATCAGACTAGAGATTTTGCAAAATTCTTTCCCTTTTTGGTCACGCTGTGTGTGTAACTTGGCAACTGCGCACAGCAGCTGGCTTCTTAGAATTTGCTAATTTACATTCTCTCTTTCCAATTAAACTGGAAGTTTCCTGATGGTAGGAATGATAAGGAACTATTCAGATTTTCTACTCTCCCAAGGTTTTGGAGTAATGCCTTATCCTCAACAAATACGTGTTCAATTAAATGGAAACATGAAGAAAAATCTGGAATATGGATATCATTTTATATTCTAACTTTTTAGAAAATATACACTGTCTAAATATGAAAAATAATCAAGGATTTCAGACTATTTTATTCTGGAAGTAACTATAACCATTTGGACATCAGCCTGCATGAAAGAACTCTAGCCGTTCTGCCGTATCTACACATCTAAAGTAGACTACTGTTCTAACTACTAACTTGTTACAAATGCTAAATTTTTGAAACTAGTCAAAGAACTTAGATACAATGTCATCTCTTGTGGCTATTGGCATTTTTTTTTTTTAAATATATTTTATTGATTATCCACAGAGAGGAAGGGAGAGGAATAGAAAGCTAGAAACGTTGACAAGAAAGAAACATCAACCAGCTGCCTTCTGCACACCCCCACCGGGAATGTGCCCGCAACCAATGTACATGCCCTTGACCGGAATTGAACCTGGGACCCTTCAGTCCGCAAACCGATGCTCTATCCACTGAGCCAAACCGGTTTTGGCCACTGGCACTTTTTTGTTGAGTAATAATTCAACTTCCACATAGAAGCAAATTGATGGTTTTATATTCCTACACTGATTTTTAGCTTACAATGGCTTTAGTAGCTGAGACTGATTTCTTTGCTGAAATGTCCTAGTAGAACCCAGTGGGAAAACTGAAATACTATGCTACTGAATTAGCCAAGAAGGCAGTACAATTAGATATGGAATATGGTTATAGAAATGGAATATGACAACTTTGCAGGATAAGTGATTTTGAAATTGAAAAGGACCAAGATCTCCGGAGGGCACACTGCACTGTGTAATTCAACTTCAGTGCAGAGTAATGAAGAGCTTGAGAACTCAATTTCCTATTTGCTACCTACTCTCAAAAAAGTAGAGGAACTCTTAGTTCTCCATACAACCTAATCCGTCTGTTAAAGACCTTGCTGGAAATGTGCAGGAAAACTCAAACTGTCTTAGAACTACATGTGATCAAAACTTCCATGGGATTTGCACTCAGTTTTCCCACTGCATTTAAAAAATAATAAGTCACAGGGTTATATGTCAATTGTATCTTAATAAAGCTGGGGGGAAAATACAGGGTATTCGAATTTCTTTTTGTGCCGCTGCTTCAATAGGATGGCATTAGTGTACACTTTAATTCCAAATCTCCAGATGTTTCTATGACTGTAAGTCTTCTTTATCACTGCATCCTAAACACCTGGCATAACACAGCATACAGCAGCTGCTCAGTGCATATATGTGGGATGAATGGGTGGACTCAAATTCTATCCGACCCTGGAGTCATGCTGCGGACGGCTATGCTCACCTCCGTTTCCTGCAGGCGGTGTCCGATGAGGCTGAGGGACTCCCCCAGCAGCTGTAGATGGGCAGCGACATCAATGGGCTCCGTCTCAGGGGCTTTGGCCGGGGAGGCTGGCAACAGCATGGTGGTGGGCGGGGACTTCTTTTGGGGTGACAGCACTCCTGCCGAGGAAGCTGAGGACAGAGACGAAATAGAGAGACCACGCTTCCTATGGCCTTGAACACCACACAAATGCCCTTCCTGATTTCCCCTGTTTGGGAGCTATCTCAGGTATTAGCCACAGATTTGGACTATGGGCCAAATCTGGCACATGACCTGTTTTTGTAAGAAGAATTTTTACATTTTTATTTTTTATTTTATTTTTAAATTAAAAAAAATATTTTACTGATTTTTTACAGAGAGAAAGGGAGATAGTTAGAAATGTCGATGAGAGAGAGACATCGATCAGCTGCTTCCTGCACACCCCCCACTGGGGAAGTGCCTGCAACCAAGGTACATGTCCTTGACCGGAATCGAACCCGGAACCCTTCAGTCCACAGGCTGACGCTCTATCCACTGAGCCAAACCAGTTTCGGCTAATTTTTACATTTTTAAATGGTTGTAGATAAAACAAAGAATATGTCACACAAAAAGCACTTGGGACTGCAAGGCTTCAAGTATTTACTCTCTGGCCCTTTACCAAAGAAGTTTGCCGACTTCTGATTTATATTTTCTAAATGCCTTTTCAACATATAATGTTTAGTAATAATACCTGGGCATCAAGGTCTGCTTCTAAAGTAGGCTGCTCTCCCAATTTCTCAGCTAGGCAGCAGAATTTACAGTGCTCCGGGGAAAAGCAAAGCAGGGGAGGGATGTGGCCACTACCTTTTACTTTCACGGAGCCTTCTGAGCTGGATGCTTTTCTTTTCACAGTTGTAGCTTCTGCTTTGTTTTGTTTGTGCTGCAGATACTGAGCTTTTTGCTTCCAAATCTGCAATCAGATCCGGCAAAATAAAATCAATCAAAAAGTAAAAATAAAATGGAAAGCAGTCACGGAAAAGTAGAATACAGAGCGAGAGGGGACAGTGCAGAGGGCTGATGCCAACTCTCAAGCAGAGGGCCACTGAGCAGGCACAGACACTGAATGCTGTCCGAACTCAGAGCACTGCAAACATTCCTCCAGGCTGACGGTCAGCTCTCAGCACTGATCTTAGACCTCTAAGACCGCAATGTAAAATCATAGAGTAAACATCTGGCTCGGTATTATGTCCATGTGGTTAAAATATTTCTTCTAACTTGCTAGTTGGCAATACCAACAGTAGGCTAACATTTCATTTCAAACATTGAAATGAAAAATAGAAACTAAAGATAAACTACCTGGGTCAGAAATATTTAGGTTGTTTTACCCAGATGAGCTATACCTTAAAGCAAGATGGCAATTCTAATTCCTAAACCACCTTCATATCAGCCTACTGGAAAGTGACTAAGACTCAGACATGACTAGTTATCACAGTCTCATTAGCTTCTTCGCAGTAGGGGACATCACCTGGTAGCGGATGAGGATAGTCTGGAACCTGGCTCCCTAGTAGACATAGTCCCAGGGCTTTATTATTTGCAGTGACTATTAAGTGAATGCCTTTCCTCACTTCTCAGACCTTGGGCTGACTAGTAGTTAAGGGATTTTTTTCTTAAAACACTTTCTTAAAGCATGCCCAAATTAGGTCATCCTTTGGTTCAAATATAAGACTGTTGTTAAAAAAAAAAAAATTAGAAAAGTTTAGAAAAAACAGCCTCCATGCAGCTAAATTTTACCCAGGGTAAACTGGCACCAACCAGTCATTGCCCTCTAGTAAACCATTTTCCATTGACCTGTCATTGTTTCACTATTTCAGTGTTTTTTGACTGGGTGGTCTATGGGAGAATCACACATTTTAGAAGGCATAAACCGATTAAAAAATATGTTTATAAGAAAGTATACTTACCAGCTTATCCTTTTCTGGCAATTGCTTCCACACCTCAGCCAGTTTTTTACTAAGTTCCCCAAAATCTGGCATAAAATAGTAAAAAACTCAATAAAATAAAGGTTTAACTATCAACAAAACAAAAGGTTGACGAGAGCAAAAACTGAGAAAAGTGTTTGAAAATCACTTTTTATAAATAGCAGAGTATTCTTAAACCAACCGAAACCAAACCCCACCAGTTTTCAGTTTTTTTTTTTTTTTTTTGTTGACTTCAGAGAGGGAGAGAAATATCAGTGATAAGAATCATTGATCGGCTGCCTCCCACATGCCCCCCTAGGCATGTGCCCTTGACCAGAATCAAACCAGGGACCCTTCAGTCTGCAGGCTGTTGCTCTACCCACTGAACCAAACCAGCTAGGACCCACCAGTTTTCTTGATTCTTTTCTATAGGGAAGGGACCCCTTTGGGGATCATGAGATAGATTCAAATCCTCTCACATCTCCTCTCTAGGGATCTGTTCCCTAAGCATCTTTCTGGTGTCTTTTAATTTGATCCCACAACTCAGGGCTTATTAACTTAGGTTAAAGAAAATATGTGCTGTAGAGTTTAAGAAAAGATGTTAGATTTTTACTGAATTTCCGAGAACTCGGTACCAAAAAATTTCCCTATGGCTGCTCAGAAGCATCCTCCAGAGGCGTGTGCTGCTCTTGCACATGCACAGCAGGGTCAGGCTTTGCACACTGCATTCTTATCTGCAGGGTCCTTCACACGTGCCTCCCAATACTGTGATGAGAAATTCGGGAAACTCTTTATATCTCAGGCAAATGAGATTTATGGAGGTTAAGTGCCTTGTCCAAGGTCTGTGGTGCAGTGTTTTTCTCACCTCACTAACTTCTAACACACAGACAAATGTGAACAATGTAAGTCATCTCATTACTGCACACCCGGGACAGTTTAAGGAAAAGGTCAACTGTAGAATCTTGGAAATAAGCAGTTGCATATTTATATACTGAGCTTCATAATATTTAATTTTACCGTTTTCCATTTTATGAACTTAAGAGAGATAAATAAAAAGCTTATCACTGCCCTAACCGGTTTGGCTCAGTGGACAGAGCGTCGTCGGCCTGTGAACTGAAAGGTCCCAGGTTTGATTCCAGTCAAGGGCATGTTCCTTGGTTGCAGGCACATCCCCAGTGGGAGGTGTGCAGGAGGCAGCTGATCGATGTTTCTCTCTCATCAATGTTTCTAACTCTCTATCCATCTCCCTTCCTCTCTGTAGAAAATCAATAATTTTTTTTTGAAAAAGCTTATCACTTTTATGGTTGGGGTAAACATAAGACAAAATCTAGAGTGACTTGCAGATCTGCTGGGAAAAAATGAGACCTGGCTTCCTTTAATACTAGGGGAGAAGCTCCTTCCTGACTGAATAAGCTGCACTGCTTGCGGGCGCACGTGGGAAGGGGAAGGAAGGTGAGAAGTGTCCTTACCTATGCCGGGGTGGTCAGCCACGATGGTCACGCGGTACTCCTTACAGAACACCTGGTAGGCCGACATGTTCTTCTTTTTTGGCTGGAGCCACATGGGAGCAGAACAGGGTTGATCAGAACACAAGTTGAGCAACTCTGAATCTCACACCCTTTTCCATCCAGGAAAGCTTTCCCAAAGAGGACCATTAACTTAAGCCTTGCTTCTTATTACCCGGAGATGACTGTCAGTATTGCTTAGAAGGTAAAAGCACATGCTAATGCTTTTCTAGATGTTTCAGACCGCTGCAGCTGCACAGTAATTACCTGTAAAGCCCCCAGCCTTCCTGTGTACAATCTCACGTTATGTTTCTTTCAGAACCGAGTGCTGAGAAAATTCTTTACCTCTCCTGGGATGTCGCTTTTCTCATCTTTGAAATAACCACCACATAATTTCCCTTTAAACTGTGAAAGCCAAGAGCCAAATCTATGTTCTTTTGTTCCTCTACATTTGATTTCTAATCTTATAATTTTCCTGATCCTGCTTTTACTGTCACTTGTAGTCAGTCTACCATTATTTCACTGTTCACATTCTTGTGGTTCAGGTGAGGTTAAGTAAATAAGAGAATCCTTTTCTTTTTAAATATATATTTTATTAATTTGTTACAGAGAGGAATAGTTAGAAACATCAATGAGAAAGAAACATCTATCAGCTGCCTCCTGCACACCTCCCACTGGGGATGTGCCCACAACCAAGGTACATGCCCTTGACCAGAATCGAACCTGGGACCCTTCAGTCCACAGGCCTACGCTCTATCCACTGAGCCAAACTGGTTGGGTACCAATAGAATTCTTTGTTGGTCAATGTAGGATGAACCTCTTTCATTCCAACTACTTTCCACTACTTGAAGTATGTTTGCTCTTCACTGTATTATGACAATTCCAAGAGCAAAGCATGGTTTTTGAGAAATAGCTAATTCAATGAGAGATATTTAAAATAAAAGGTGAGCCCTAACTGGTTTGGCTCAGTGGGTAGAGCATTAGCCTGCGGACTGAAAGGTCCCAGGTTCGATTCCGGTCAAGGGCATGTACCTTGGTTGCGGGTACATCCCCAGTAGGAGATGTGCAAGAGGCAGCTGGTCAATGTTTCTCTCCCATCAATGTTTCTAACTCTTTATCCCTCTCCCTTTCTCTCTGTAAAAAATCAATAAAATATATTAAAAATAAAATAAAATTAAAGATGATATACCACTATGCATTCCATTTTACAACTATTCACAAACCGAGCGGGGGAAAAAGTTGTTTTCCTACCTAAAAAGATTCATTAGGTAGCACCTGTCTAAACCTTTCATTTGAGGACAAGAAAAGGGAAACTCAGAAAGTAGTGATTTGCTAATAGTTATGACAACTGAAGTGACAACACCAGAATGAGTACCACATAGGTAGCCTGGGCTATGCATTATGGGCCAATGAAAGAAAGTTGTCTCCTTACAGAGTAGTTACTATTTAAAAAGAAAAAAACTATCTTTTTATAATCTTTATCCAATAAACTGAGAGTGTTTAGCATGCTTTCCTTTAAAACTTCGTCTGTAAGCATCGAGGTATGTGGATCAGTCCTCCATCTGCTCCCAACACAGTCCTTCCTGGTCCTACAGTTATTACAACGAACGTTTGGTGCTTTAAAAGTTACTGGGAACTTTTGTTTCCTTTAAGTGTCAGATTTTATGACAAAAACAAACCAACAAACAACACGGTCCCATTTTTTTACTTTAGAGTTGCGTATTGTTTTAACCTTACTGTACACTTTATTCACCTTAGTTCTTAATGCTGTTTCATAAAATAATTATCCTCAAAGGCCAAAGACTGGCAGAGACTGATGACAATAAAAAGCTTATGTGATGGCTATGACTTTAATTCCAAAAGGAATTCTAATTTTCAATGGGTGACAAATGGGAGGGATTGGAGGATAGGTGAAAAATGGGAAGGGACTAAGAAGCACAAATTGCTAGTTATAAAAAATCACGGAATATAAAATACATACAGCATAGAGTGAATCATACTGTAGCAACTACGTAAGGTGTCAGGTGGGTCCTAGACTTATCCAGGGGATCATTTCATAAGTTAAATAAACATCTAATCAAACATAAACTAATATAACTAATATAATACTGTATGTCAAGTAACTGAAAAATTAAAAAATAATGAACAAAAGCAATTCTGAAACCATTCTGAGAAACAGAAGCTTTCCTGATAGCTCCCAAAGTGCTTTCAATGAGACAGCACTTCTTTGGATATGAAAATTGTGACATGTTTGTTACAAATTCAGCTTCAAAAGTTTTAAACTGCCAAACCGGTTTGGCTCAGTGGACAGACTGAGGGGTCCCAGGATCGATTCCAGTCAAGGGCATGTACTTTGGTTGCAGCCACATCCCCTGTGGGGGGTGTGCAGGAGGCGGCTGGTCGGTGTTTCTCTCTCATAGATGTTTCTAGCTCTCTATCCCTCTCCCTTCTTCTCTGTAAAAACTCGATAAAATATATATATATTTTTAAAAAGTTTTAAACTAATAATTTTAAATAGCTTAGCCATAGGCCTACCAATTACTGGAGTACATGATGAAAGAATCTTTGGAAGTCTATACTTAGACACATCTTTCTCAACCGTAGAATCAATCTCACTATTAAATATTGACAATAGAAAGAATATGTGCTTGAGAGAGTTCATAGCTCATTTGGTCATATTATTAAACAAGCATGGAGTTTTAGCAATATTTTCTCAAACATGATATAATACTGTAGAAGTTTTCATGCTCCCTATTCCCCCAGGCCATCTAAAGCTAGAACATAAAATTAAAACTTGACAAAATTAAACACAACTCCTGGCCAACATATTAGCTCCAAATCCACTTATAAAGAAAGGGTTCCTCTTGAACCTCTTATAAAGGACTTTATTCAGTTATGTAGAGAATAAACTAGCATTCATTGGGTACCTGCACTGGGTGGGGTGAGTACTTAAGAGGATGAGCTCACATTCTAAGGCAGATAAAGCAGCACAAAACAGTAGAAAACACATTAGAGCTTAAAGGCCCACCATCTTTCCCTTAGACTAATTATTTGACCTTGAATAAAACATATAAGTGGAGAGCTCTTCTAATAGTGCCAGGGACCGTGAGGTTGGAGGAGAGCAAACACATTGGAAAGGAGGGAGAAGTGACAGGGTTGAGCAGAGATCGTGTAACAAAATGGAGAGAGCAGGGCTTTGGAGGCCAGCAGATCTAAGTCAGCATCCTGATCATACTCTTCGCTAGTTACACACATTATTCATTTCCCCGAGCTTTAGTTCCCTATGAGTCAAACTTGGAAAATGCCATTTTTATGCAAAGGTGGGAATTAATTGGACAGTGTCTGGCACTTCAGGAGATACTCAGTAATATTATTTATGTTTTAGGCAGGAATCCAAGATGGCTCCCACGATTTCCGCCCCCTGGCTGACAAGACCTATCTAATGCCCTCCCCTGGAGTGTGGGCAGGACAGTGACAGCGAAGGGATACTGACTCCCACGTTTCTTGTAAGTGGGATGGCAGGTGGGATGAAGGTCCCAGTGAGTGACTCTGAGTCAGCCATTACGACTACCCAGTGTGGGCCTGACCTCATTAGGTGAGCCCATGAGGGAAACAAGATGCAACAGCAGACACTCCTGCTGGCCTTGGACTTGAAAGAAAGAAAACATGTGCCATGAGTTCCACATCGGCAACAAACTGGACGCTGCCACCAGCCTGAGGAGCTGCCAACACCTGGCAGAGCCCTCGCCTCAGGTGAGAACCTGGACGGGTCCCGGGCTCAGCCTGCGAGAGCCTGAGCTGAGCCCAGCGGGCCCAGCTGACTTCTGGGAGAGAACAGAGAAATGCTGTGGTAATTGGTTATGCTACCACAGAAATCTACTGAGTTCCTTTCTATTCCCCGCCTTTCCCCAAATAGAACTTGTGGCATCCAAAAAGCCAATACAAGCTTTTTCACACACAGAAAACAGCAGCACGGTCTTTACTTAAAACTTTTCATTTAAATAGTAAAGGTCCCATTTTCACTCTTCTGTTGGTGCAGCCAGCCTGTTTAAAGAGGTTAGAATGCCGGGTGCAGCTTCTCCTTCATTAATTTTAAAGCAGCTTCACATCCCTAAATGGTCTAAGTGTTCTAATAAGACCCAATGGAGCAGCACTACACACACCGCACACCAAGCTTACCCAATTCTATATTTAGCTGAGAGGGGGGGGGGGGAGAGAGAGAGAGAGAGAGAGAGAAAGAGAGAGCCGGGACCGGTTTGGCTCAATGGGTAGATAGAGCGTTGGCCTGCGGACTAAGAGGTCCCGGGTTTGATTCCGGTCAAGGGCATGTACCTTGGTTGCGGGCACATCCCCAGTAGGGGGTGTGCAAGAGGCAGCTTATCGATGATTCTCTCTCATCGATGTTTCTGACTCTCTATCCCTCTCTCTTCCTCTCTGTGAAAAATCAATAAAATATATTTAAAAAAAAAAAAAAAAGAGAGAATATAAATGTGTGAGGACTGGACTGATCAGTTTGGGGATTCCTCTCTAAGAACCTATTCCTTGGCGTGTGCGAGGGGATAAATCTGCTTTCCCCGGACAGTTCCTGTGTGACTCTCTCAGGGTGTGCAACTCACTACCAACCAAGTGTAGCTAACATTAAAAATAATAAAAGGCAGAAACCGGTTTGGCTCAGTGGTAGAGCGTCGGTCTACAGACTGAAGGGTCCCGGGTTCGATTCCGGTCAAGGGCATGTACATTGGTTGCCGGCACATCCCTGGTAGGGGGTGTGCAGGAGGCAGCTGGTCGATGTTTCTCTCTCATCGATGTTTCTAGCTCTCTAGCTCTCTCCTTTCCTCTCTGTAAAAAATCAATAAAATATATTTAAAAATAATAAAAGGATGGCTCCTGCCAATGACTTCACTGGTGCGGAAGACAGGAAATCTAGCTGCACCGGGCTGGCATTCTGTCGGACTCAGGACCTGCTGGCCTCCATTGTGGAGTCTTCCTAGGACATTTTCAAGGGAAACTGACTAACAGCTTTCACCTTATGTGCTGACCTTCGAATCTAATCATTGCACAAGATGCAACTTCAGTCTGTGCACTGAAGTTCCAAATTAAAATGAATGGTTAAACTTTTTCCAGGGCACAGACATTTTTATAAATTAGTAGTTAGAAACACACAATGGATGCTCTCTACACATACAAAACATTCCCACGTAATTCTAAAGGCAAGGCCAGTTATTTCTAGTCTAGAGTTTCTCAGGCAAGTATTGTAAGTGATCCACAGTGGATCTGGAATAACATGGATTGCCCTTTAATAAAATGTTAATATTTTGAAAACTTGGTTACATTAGTACTAATTGTAGCAAATGACTTGTAACAAGTCCACTTACTGTGACTCACAATGTTGTAATTTTACAGCCAGAATATCCTTTTAAATGTTTGAAGACATTTGTCACAGTATCAAGATCTTTCAAAGAGCAACTTCTTAATGCTCTTTATAAAACAGTCCTGCTTAATTATCTCTTTGGGGTCTTAGACTCTGAGAATATGATAAATACTACTCTTCAAAACTTCTCATGACTAGTTTTAAAAAAGCTTTTAAAGGATAAACTTTCTGAGGGTTAAGTCAAAACATAACTTAGAAATCTTAAAAATAGAACTTGGTTTTCTTCTGCTAATGACAGGGTCCGATCTCTTCATTAACAGAATAGTGCAGGAGACACCTGTGGAAATTAAGCCTTTTAACAACCCTACTAGGTGGTGCCATCACCACTGCCATTTTAAACACAGAGAGGAAACAGAGATTCACAGTCACATATCTATGGAGCGGCAGGGCCAGCATCTGAACTCAGTCTGGCTTTGGAGCCCATACTCATAACCAGACAACCACTGATGCTCTTGCGAATGAACTGGACTGAGATCCCTAAGTCTGATCTGGCTAAAGGACAAAGTGCAAAGTAAGGCTTTCACACCAACGCTTTTATTTTGACCATTCTGAATGTAAATCTTTCTAAAATATACTCTGTACTTCTGCCTCTCATAATACTGCACTTGCTACAATTTAAATACTTTCTGTATAGTGGAAAGAGAATGGAACCTGCCATCAGAAAAACCTGGGTTCCCGTTCCTACTCTGCCAGTAAATAGATGTGTGTCCTGGGGCAGGTGATTTCACTTTATTGGGCTTACTTCTGTGAAATGGAGATAATATGGACACTTCATTGGGTTCTTGTAAAAATTCATTGATATACCTTAGATTAAAAAACTTAGTGTAGTGCTGAGAACACTCTAGAACAGGTGTCGGCAACCTACGGCTCCAGAGCCACATGCGGCTCTTTTGAAGCTTTACCGCAGCTCTGACAACTTGCAAGCCTGTGTGAAAATGAAGGTAATGTCTTACAGTCCTGATGTGCTGACACTGTGCACTGAGGTTCAGGAGCAAAAATCCCATTAACCAGGTAAATTAAATATTTTAATTAGCTATTAATTTGCAAAAATATATTTTACATTGTTAAGTGAAAAAGTCCTTTTCTTCTTCAGATTGACAGCTAACTGCACGATCCAGTATATAGCATTAAGGTAAGAAACAATATATGCAGTGTTATATTTGTTTTAAATGTCCCAATGGTTTTGCGGCTCTCAGGTTTTTTTTTCCTTCGGAAACGGGTCCAAGTGGCTCTTTATGTCTTAAAGGTTGCAGACCCCTGCTCTAGAATAAAACCTCTACAAATGTAGCTATTACTATCGAAATTTACTAAATCTTCCTCAGCTCCACCCTCTTCCTTAATTCATTTTTGGCCTCAAGATTTGGCTCAGATGACAGCTCCCCAGGAAACCTTCTCTGTCGCCTCCAGCTCTCCTCACGCCCCCCAGCAACTGTCTCTGCTGAGGTCCATCACACCAACACTTTCCATCCTCTCTTCCTACACCAAGGCTGACACTACCCCACTCATCTTTGTCCACTGCACCTGGCAAGTGCCTGAGTATTAAGTAAGAAAGACTCAGTGGTGTGCATGGAAGGCCAGTGTGCACTCATTTGTATTACCTCATCCAATCTTCACAACACCCTGCAGGAGCAGAAGCTGAGTCCCAGAGCGCTATTCCACAAAGAACAGGCTCAGAGAGGCCACGTGATTCATCTCTGGGCAATGTTGCTCCCCACAACACTCCTAAAGAGCTCCCAGAAGCTGCAGAAACTCGCTTTATAACATCTGCCTTTGCTCCTTAGAGACCCTGTTTTGGTTCTTAACTGTTTCCAAATAGGTGAGATAGTGCAGAGGTTGCTTCCTAAAAGCTGGGTGTTATATTAAAAAACAAAGCAAAACAAAACCAAAACCATAAAAGCATAGTTTCCTTGTTTAGTCTAATGTGATTAGTGGTTGAAAAGGTTGTTAAAAGATGCTTTCATTTTATGCTTTTGAAGAATCTAGGCTACTGTTTACTGAGCCGCGCCTTGTGCTAAGTGTGTTCCGTGTATCACCTAGTTTAGTCTCAGTAACCTCACTGGAAGTGAGGAAGCAGTCTCAAGCGGATGAGACCAAAGTAGCAGAACAAGAATCTAAGTCTGCTGAATGTGAGTCCAAGCTTTCATCGTATTTCCTTATACTCCGCCTCTTCAATTTAAAAACATCTTTACCTACGTCTTAGTAGGACTAATCTCAGACAGCAGCACAATATATTGGTTTCCTCTCACCTACAACCAACCTTTTAGCTTTGTCAAAATGTATTATGGCCCTGGGTAGCCATCTCTTAAAGTTTAAAAAAAGGCATGTGGCAGAATGGAAAGAGTACAGGATTGGGGTTAAAGAAACCCATGTTAAAATTCTGACTCCATGCCTTTTTCAGCTTTCTCCTCAGCCAAATGGTACCTACCAGTCAAGACTGCTATGCATGTAAAATACCTAGGAAAGCCTGGCACACAGTAGGCACTCAGGAGATGGTAGTTACTAGCTTTCACCACTCACTGCTGCTGGTCAGCTTCAGTCTTACCAACGGAGAATGTATACAGTGCCATCACAAGTCTAATTATAGCTCAGAATTTAGCTTAGCAGATTGGCAACAATGCCTGGTGCCAGGCAGCAGGCCACCTGGCTAGCCTTGGTTTGCTTAGAGAAAATGTGGACATTCTGGAAATGCATTTAACTAAAGGGCACGTCTCTGAAGTGGCAACGGTATTGTGAGTGGCAGTGGGTAGGCTTTGTGATTTAATAAAACTTTGAAATGTTATGATGTCCTGTTCCTCCTGTATACACACAAAAGCTTCCACTCTAGTGGGTGATTTGTAAGGGGAGTCATTAATAATGACTTATATAATCTTGCAGAGAATAACCATGCTCACATTTGCAGTGAGCCCTTTATATCACTAGTTACAATCAGTGAACCATGTTTTATGGTTTCACCAACCACTTGTATCTCCTGCATAAACGGAAAACGTACAAATGAGCAGACAGATAAACCAAAGAAAGTCATTTTTAAAGAGCAATCCTGGATAAGTAACACAAGGAATGCTCAAGGCTGCCCAGTGAGTTTAGCTGAGTATGTTAGTAAATAGTGAACATATAACCACTTTTCTGTACTTAATAAAAGAAATACATTCAGGAAAGTAAGATCACGCTTTTTTACTTTCTGGCTATTAGCTTTGTAGAAAAGTCATGTTTGGGGGGAATGTTTCTTGTTTTGACACCAAAAACGTATACCTTCTTAATCTTAAAATTTGATTGTTTTAGAATTTGTCTTACTTGGTATATACGAAATGTTTCCTTTAATTAAAAACTGCTGTGCAAGCCAGGACCGGTTTGGCTCAGTGGATAGAGCATCGGCCTGTGGACTGAAAGGTCCCGGGTTCGATTCCAGTCAGGGGCATGTACCTGGGTTGCGGGCACATCCCCAGTGGGGGGTGTGCAGGAGGCAGCTGGTCGATGTTTCTCTCTCATCGACGTTTCTAACTCTCTGTCCCTCTCAATTCCTCTCTGTGTAAAAATCAATAAAATATATAAAAAATAAAAAAATAAAAAAATAATAACTGCTGTGCTACCAAAAAAAATAAAAAAAAATTACCCTGTGATTTCTCTACCCCTTCTTAGAAAGCAAGATTCAACAACAAAGATACAAACAAGAAAGCACCCACTTCCCAAATAGAACTAAACACTGAAAATGTTACCTGTCACCAGGGAGATAGTTCAATTTCCCTTCTTTCTATCAGTCAAAATTCTCCAGTGAGAGCTCCACCCCAGCTGCCTTCGCTTCTCACTATTCCTGAACTCCGCCCAGCTGGCTCCCATTCTTCCCCACCACACGTAACAATGTGCCCGCTCTACATGGGACCATCTCCTCCGAGACTGCCTGTCTCCTCACAGCCGCCACACTGACCCCTGTCTGGTTTTCCTCCAACACAACTGCTCCCTCTTCCTTCGCCAGTGCTCTCAGGTGAGAGTTCAACAAGATTCTGCTCTGGGCTCTATGCCCTCCCGTCCACTCACATATTTCATTTACTGCTCAGGAGCACCCAACTTCTAACCCGAGTTTCAATCGTTCTACTGAATTCTAGGTCTTGCGTTTCCATTGCTCTCTGGAAATTCTAGTGAGATGATTATAACAAGGAATATTTATGAAATGTCCACTATGTGCTGAGCATTGGGAGAAGCCAAAGTACTTGCTTTTGATCAAAGCAATTACAGAAAACCCAGCTTTGAAAAGATGTGGCTTTATTCAAAGAAATGTACAGAAGATACTGAAGCTGTGAATTACTTTGAGATAGTAATTCACAAGGTTTCTGACAGATGTCAAGTACTGCTGTTTCTTAGAAAATTTAATATATTTAAAATGCCGAATGGTGCCCCTTTGAGTTTGTGGTGGCACCTTGCCATACTGAAGCCCTAAACTCATCCCCCTGCATTATCTCACTCAATCTTTAGGGGTCCTGCTGGAGCCTACTGCCACCCCCAGCCTACAGATGCTGAAGCTGTGCAGCTCGTACAACATCACAGAGCTTGTCAGTGGCAGAGCCAGGATTTGAACCCAAGTGGTTTGGCTCCAGAGCTCAATATCTTAGCCACTTAGATATGCTGAATCTCTTGATGCTTGGATTTTAACTGTCAACCTAACTTATCTTCTCCCAAACCAGCCAGTCTTCTTGCATCCTATTTTCATAACAATCCTGGTCACAGACTCTAAGGGAGAAAGGGGACAGAGACCTTCAGCATTTCTACAGTTGGCTCTCCAGTCTCTGCTCGCTGTAGATTGAGGGAACAGGATTCCTCAAACATTTTGTTCTACCTCTAGGTCAGTGGTTCTCAACATTCCTAATGCTGCGACCCTTTAATACAGTTCCTCATGTTGTGGTGACTCCCAACCATAAAATTATTTTCATTGCTACTTCATAACTGTAATTTCGCAGTTACACAGGTTGAGAACCGCTAGCAGGGTCGCCTAAGACCATCAGAAAACACAGATGTTTACATTGCGATTCATTAACAGTAGCAAAATTACAGTTATGAAGTAGCCACAAAAATAATTTTATGGTTGGGGGTCACCACAACAAGAGGAGCTGTATTAAAGGGTCTTGGCATTAGAAAGGTTGAGAACCACTGGTCTAGGTGGACATGTAGATAGTTCTTTTTTAAACTGAAATAAAACCCAGGAAAGGGTATTTGTTTAAAGCTTCAGAGAAGTTTAAAAAGCACGCTATGGGTCCCATAAGTATTTGTTGGATAAATTATTACATTTAAAGTATGACTGCTTCAGGTTTGGACAGTCACAATCAAATACTGACTCATAATAAGACTTTTATTCTAATTATAATTCTTTTTCACTAGCAACTGCTAGCCACATGGGGGAAATTACAAGTAACTCCCTACGACTGAGGAGATTATAATTTTACTTTCCAAGGTACTCAGGTTCAAAACCTTAAGGGGCATCTTTACGCTCATTTGTATTTCTGGCTTCCCAGATCCAGGCCCAGGGGCCAGACCATGCCAGTTTCCCCGTTCGGTCGCTCGTGAACCTGTCTCCCATTTTATTTCTAGCAGCTTTGACAACTGACTTTGGACCAGAATAAGCTTTTGGATTGTCTGTCTCAAGTCTTTCTTCAGTCTAAACCACCTGGTACAGCTCTATCATTTTATTCTGAAATGATCATTTAGAGCAGCGGTCGCCAACCGGTGGTCCGCAGACCACTGGTGGTCTGTGAGGTTGGAAAAGTTGGTGACCGCTGATTTAGATCTAAACTCTGTGCATAACCCCAAAGTGCCCACTGCCAAATCCTCTATTTTGGAATTTAAAACTCTACCATTTGCTCCCAATCTGCGTTTTTCAATACACATTTTCAACAACATATTCACTCATTTGACATATCACAAAATGCTTACCAAGGATATAAGGCATTGAAGGCACTATTAAGGTGACTAAGACAGCCCCTGCGGAGTTAAAACACCTGAAAGAAGCTAATAATTTTTAACAGGGGAAATGGAACCTGCACAAAGATGGCAGTAGGTGCAATAAGGGAGAGACAGCAAGGTGTTGTGAGAATTCACAAGTTAATTCTGATCCTGGCTGGGTTTGTCAGTTGGTTAGAGCGCCCCAATATGCTAAGGTTGTGGGTTCAATCTTCAGTCAGGGCACATACAAGCAACCAATGAATGGTTAAATAAGTGGAACAACGAATAGATGTGTCTCTGTCTCTCTCTCTCTCTCAAATCAATCAAGAAGTTAATTCTGACCGGAGGGTCTGAAGTCTTAGCAGATGGCATTTGTTTAAGTCTTGAAGGGAATGCACAGCTTCAACATGTGAGAAGGGAAGGAGGGCTCAGAAGAAAATGAGCAGGGGAACGGAGGTAAGAATGTGCGGGAAACAAGTTCAGTTCTCACACAGTGCATGGTAGCACATAGTTTTGAGTTTGGGTTGAGTGGCAGGAAATGGGGAATACAGAGAGAGAGAAAGGAGGAGATGCAAGTTTGGGGAGTGAGAACTTTCAGGTAGATAGATTTATCAGGCAGCTAGAAACACGGGACTGGAATTCAATAGTTCTGCAATGCTACTTCCTAAACATCTCTGCCTCCATGAGTTCCCTTCCATTGACATCCTTCTTCTTCTTCAAGCTTTCTCTGACCACCCTACCTATGCTTGACTCAATGGGACAACTACTCCATCAAGAAAAACCATGAATAATTAAGACTGCTGTTTTATCAGACAGACTCAGCCATTGGTAATATTTTATACTTTGTATCATTCCAAGAGATTTACCTTGCTACATTCCCAGTGGTTCACCTTGGCTGCTTATTTCCACATCTATCTACTATTATCAAGGACAAACCTGCTTCTCTCTCTCTCTCTCTCTCTCTCTCTCTCTCTTTCAATCCTCACCTGAGGATATGTTTATTTGTTTTAAAATGATTTGAGAGAGAGAGAGAGAGAGAGAGAGAGAGAAACAGAAACATCAATGTGAGAGAGAACCATGGATCAGTTAGTTGCCTCCTGTACACGCCCTGGACCCATCAAACCAGTGACCCTTCCATGCATGGGATGATGCTCCAACCAGATGGAGCCAGGTCCCTGCTTCATCTAACCCCACCACACCTTAGAAAATGTATTACCTTTTCTCCTCTTTCTCTCTCTCTATCCTTTTCCTCTTTTTTCTTTTTTTTCTCACTGTGCCCATCAGTGTGGAGGCCAGGAAGCGGTGGGGGAGGGGCAGCGGCTGCAGGGTAGGGGACGCTGGGAGGAGGGCCAGGAGTCATGGTGACCTCTCCCACCACTGCGGCAGGAAGTCCTGAACTTCTCTTGGACTTGGAATGGCGTTTCTCCTTATGCTTCTCCTTGTCCTTCTTCTTTTTGCTTTTCTTTGACTTCTTTTTCTTCTTGATTTCCCGGTAGGAATCATCTATCACCAACTCACCGGCCTCTAGCTCCCCTCCAGAGGTTGAGTCTGATTCTACTAGGGCAGGCTCAAGCCCTGAAAGTTCCAGATCAGCACTGTGGGATTCTGGGAACTGGGAGGCATCAGACCCACAGCCTTCAGGGCCAGAAGAGGAGTGTGGGTCTGAGGAGGACTTGTGCTTCTTCCGGGCTGTCTTCAGGAAGCTCTGCAACTCGTGTCCTAGGAGTAAAGCACCTTGCTCATCCCGAGCTGATTTCTTGGAGGGCTTTTTCACAGCCCCTTGCTGAGAGGGGCACTGAAGAGACTCCTCATCCACTGAGCTGCTCCCCTTCTCCTTTGGTGAGAGAATGAGCTTCATCTTTAAGCCGTCAGGCTCCCGGAGGGTCAGCGTCTCGGTGTTCACATAGAGCGGTTTCATTTTTTTGGATTTGTGGGAAGCCCCATCCTCCAGGGACAGTTCCCCACTGTTCCCACTTATTTTCTTCCTGTGGTGGTCCTTTCTGCTCTCCGGGTGGCCAGAAGAACTAGAGGACTTTTCCCCTGACTTCTTGGAGGACTTGGAGCCTGCGGCCAGCGGGGAAGTGATAGCTTTCAGCAGGTCCATAGCGGTATCGGCAGCTTGCGGGCTGGACCTTTTCTTTTTCTTCTGTGACGATTCCAAAGACGAAATATCTAGAAATAACCAAGAGAAGTAGTGTCCACGTGACAAAGCAATTTCCAACAAGTTTCCCCTCCACTCCCCCGCCCCAAACACCCAACTAAACACGAGGAAGAAGCCAACAGGAGTGATGTAAGGGGAGGTCCTTCAACAGATTCCCGACATTCAGAGAGGATGCCCATGTGCTTCTTGGCCTGGTAGACTCTGCCTCTGTCCCTGGAGACAGTTCTCGCCACTACAGCTGTTTCTCTTCACTGAGTCTTCA
Source organism: Pipistrellus nathusii (assembly GCA_963693515.1). Classification (NCBI taxonomy): domain Eukaryota; kingdom Metazoa; phylum Chordata; class Mammalia; order Chiroptera; family Vespertilionidae; genus Pipistrellus; species Pipistrellus nathusii. The sequence continues at coordinate 182,335,540 of OY882860.1, read as the reverse complement.
CCAGCAACCACAGAGAGCACACCCAGAGCAGACTGTAGCTGTGGGATCCTGAGGACAGGTGACCCTTGAACAACATGGTGTGAACTGCAGGGGTCCACTTATATGCGGATTTTTTTTCAATAAATACTATAAATGTATTTTCTCTTGCTTATGATTTCCTTAATAACATTGTCTTTTCCCTTGCTTACTTAATTGTAAAGTATGTAATACATATAGCATACAAAATATGTGCTGACTGTGTATGTTATTGGTTAGGCTTCTGGTCAATAATAGGCTGTTATTAGATGAATTTTCGGGAAGTTATAGAGTTATATGTGGATTCTCAACTGTGTGGGAGTCAGTGCCCCAAACCCCCACGTTGTTCAAGGGTCAACTAGAGTTACCATTTAGGTTTACTGCAGGCAGAGCATTGTTTGTTTCTGTGTTTAGGACAAACCCATTCTAGTTAAGAGTTAGTCTTGTCAGCTATGTGCACAATACAGCTAAGAAAAGGTGATCTGGGAGCAGATGTTCCCTGGATTGAGAATTAACCCGCAGGTGCAGGCCAGAGGGCCCAGGACTACTCATGGCAAAAGGGATGCTAGATAACATTGGGCACAAGATAAGTGGGTGATTGGGGAGAGAAGGAACCTGGTACCTGGTGTATCACAAATGAAGATTGTTCTTCTATGCTGAATCCTCCAAAATACCAGCCCTCCACCTCTCTCCTCCTTCACACTGGTTTATCGGCACTCAGAACAAGAACCACTGTCCTGTTAAATAGGCCACTGAGTCAGCAACATCTGGATCCCTTTCCCCTACCCCGACTCCAAGAACCAGAGATGTGTCTGTCCCACCGGTCGCCCTTTCCCGTCCTCACCTCCATAGTAGTAATCATCAGAGGAGTGCTTCCTCTTTTTCTTGTGCGTGTCCGTCCCCAAGAAGTAAAAGTCACTGTCCTGGAATCAGAGAGGAAGAAGTGGTCAATGAACAGGATGAGGAGGCAAAAGTAGCTTGGAACCAATCTTGTTTTTCGATCATTTCTGACTTCGGAAAACGAAGTAAAATAAATAAATAAATAAATAGATAGATAGATATTAAAATGTTGGGTTTTCTTTTTAAAAGCTTTTCAAAAGAAATTCTTTCCCCAACTATTAGGAAACACCATATGTGATAAGTTTAAAACTTTCCTAATTCAAATGTTTAGAATTTACCTTTAACTTCTTCTTGGAAGAATTCCTGACCTGAGCAGCGATTTCTTCCTCTTCCCTTAAAAAATCTTTGTAAGAACGTTTCTTCTCTCGTTGGCTTCTGCCAGCTGCTAGTCCTATGTCCTCAAAGCTGTGATCACCATCGAAGCAATCTGTGAAGCACCGGTTCGAGAAGGAAAGGAAATGAGAAAGTCAAGTCAAGTAAGTAACAAATCACATCTGTAATGCAACTGTCCCTCCGTTTCCAAATTAAAAAGACGGTTCAGTAAGTCCCCTGGGACACTACGTTCAAGGAGACAAGAATGTTTCTTGAAGACCTGGCTGCAAAGACAAGAATCAAACCCGAAGAAGCAATATGTCTAGGCTATGCACAGGCCCACTGTGCGTCCTCAGACACGGTTCTCAGCTGTGACTTGGCAGGCGGACACCACTTGCAGAGATACGGCTGGAATGAACAAGGATTCGCGGGCTGTGCTGCTCTGTGGGAGTCCAATGTGTGGTTCCTACCCCCAGACTCCTGCGCATGGAGCTGGCAAGGACCTCGAGTGCTGCAGGGGATCGCCCCAATACGCTACGTTTCAGACTCTTGTGTTGGAACCCTGTATTGGTGTTCGTTCCATGGGCCCAGGCTGGGGTCTGGGGATGACGTGGAGGCTTAACAGTGCTCTGGATCATCACTTGGGAGTCCAGGCTGGGATGGCCAATCCTGGTCTCTAGGTCCATGGGCTGCAAGGACTGAAGAGGACACACCCTTTGGAATGCTTCTCAGATTAAGGGGTCATACCTTCTTTCTTCACGGCGTCATCATAAGCCATGGCGTTCCTGCAGGGCCTTTGAGAAGTGTCACCGAGTCCAGGCTCCTTCCCGCCTACAGGACCAGGCCTGAGAAACAAAGAAGGAAAACCTTCCTGTAACGCGAAATCACTGTGGAGATGCAACCTTCCAGCTGGAAATGCGTGGTGATCCAAGGGCAGCAAGAAATGAAGGAGCATTTTGTCACTTCCTCGTTCTGTTTGTACACATAGTGGGGTTGAAGCTGTCGGAAGTGCACTTGCCTTAATTCGATTTGATTCATGAATTAAAGTTGTTGTTTGAGGAAGTATATAAAATACCTCCCACATAAAAATTAATGAGAATTTCTGAAATGCCAACAGGACTGATAACACTGAGATAGAGTAAACACCGACATTAAGTCAGAGGAATAGGTTCAACAGGGTTATGAAATGCAGATAAAGCAGGATGCGGAGGAAGACAGATTGACCACATTTGAGACCATAAAGTCCTACCATTTGGATTGGCAGCAGGCTAAAATCTACTGCATTTAGACAGATATAATGATGACATTAAGATATTAAAGATCTTGGAAGCATATATATATATATATATATATATATATATATATATATAATTATTTTTATTGATTTCAGAGAGGGAGAGGGAGACAGAAACATCAATCGTGAGAATCATTGATCGGCTGCTTCCTGCACACCCAGTGCTGGGGATCGAGCCCACAACCTGGGCACATGCCCATGACGGAATCGAACCTGGGACCCTTAAGTCCACAGGCCAATGTTCTATCCACTGAGCAAAACCAGCTAGGGCTGAAGGATATTTTTCTCATGGATTTTGTTAGGCTATATGAATTTGCTCAAATCACAGAAGTGTAAAAATAGGCACACCTCTTATATTAATTGGCCCTATGACAGCTTTCAACACTATCAAGCCTTTAACATTTTAAAGGCTACTAGGTGAAAACAAGGAAGAATGAATATTTGTCAACTGGTGACAAAATATTGATGATCATTAAGATTTTCACTAATCTGAAAAATTACTGTAATATACAAATTTTATGTCTTGAATTTGTTAATATTTTTTGGCATTTAAGTTTACACGACTTTGAAGATAACAATCTGTGAACTATACACTAAGATAAAGTTCTTCCAATACTTTAAGGACAGGCAATGTCACAATTCCTTTGCAGGAAATTAAAAAATTATATACTAAATATACTGAAAATGTTCTCATGCAGTTAGAGAAATGCTTAAAAGTTGATCTTAAAAGTTGATCATTTAAGTTTTATTTTACCTGCATTACTACAATGGAATTTAGAAATACTGAAGGACACTTCAATGAGACATTGCCGATCCCTTTATGTAAGTGTGGATAATACTGAGAAAGGTAACTTTTGTAAAAGAAAAGATGAATTTCATTAACAAGGGAAATTTGCAACTTAATAGCACAGTCAGAAAAAACACAATGCACAGATTTGCCTAATTTGAAAGTACAAAGAAAAAAGAAGTATCACCCAGAATGATTTACAAGATTAAGAAACATAAAAAAGCACTTCTTTACTTTTCTAAGAAGTGGAATGAAGAGTGGACTTGGTCAAGGTAAGGGAAGCTAGAGTGAAGAAAAAAACAACAAAATGAACTGAATTATTTTAAAGATAAACTGAAAAACTGCTTGCTCAAAGGCCTTCTCTAAGGAAATGAAGGGGATATAATGTTAGATCTCATGTAAAAATATGAGGAGACAAGGTACATAATGTAGCCAGTTTTTAATGTTTGGCATTAAACTTTCTCCAATAGAAATTACTGTCCTCCTCTTTCCACCGAAGTGTCACTAAATCCAAAAAGGCTGAGGAGAGGGGGAATGTCACAGGGAATTATAGCCATTCATTTAAAAATAGCCTATCAGCCGAAACCGGTTTGGCTCAGTGGTAGAGCATTGGTCTGCGGACTGAAGGTCCCAGGTTCGATTCCGGTCAGGGGCATGTGTGTTGGTTGCGGGCACATCCCCGGTGGGGGGTGTGCAGGAGGCAGCTGGTCGGTGTTTCTCTCTCGTCAACGTTTCTAGCTCTCTCTCTCCCTTCCTCTCTGTAAAAAATTAATAAAAATATATTTAAAAAAATAAAAAAATAAAAATAGCCTATCATTTCATTGGCCATGAAATATTGAGCTTATTAGAAAAATATATAGATCCCATTAGTTTCCATAGGCTGATAACGCCACGAGATATCGCTGTTTTAGACTTAAAGTTAAATGTTTCCCTTGCCAAATGAATTTTGGCAAAGAGCATTTGAGAAATGGGGAATAAAAATCTTAACTATTCCATCATCAATATGGCCACCATCTGTTGTCAACAACAAAATGCACTTCTATACGAAGCGGAGGGAGGTCCAGAGCCTTATAACCAGGTCTTCCCTTTGGTATCAAAACTAACATAAAAGAGTTGCGTAGTTGTCAAAATAGAGGTAGAATAGACTATGAAGACAGTCTAAGAAAACACTGGCCTCTTATTGCATTATGAAAAAGTGCCCTCGATCACATAACTGACTGCTTTGAAAAACAATCAGTGAATTTTAGTTGTGAAAGGGAACATAAAACTAGAAGCTGATCCTCAAAGGCATGATATGTATTAGAATTAGGACTACTACTATTTAAATTTCCATAAAAAAACACTGAAGAGCATTTTATAAATTAAAGGATTAAATAACCGATAAAAAAAAAAAAAGAGAGAGAATGAGGCCTGAAAGAAGTCCAATTCACTAAAATATTGGGGCAGCCACAAGCTGAAAAAAACAAGAATTAAATGAATGAACTATGTCGCACGGTCAGGCAACTGATGGAGCCTAACTTCCTAAGTACTTTAAAATCAGGATATTATTGCAGCCTAGGGGTTAATTTTGGTTGCTAACTTAAGAAGATGAAACCAGATAAAGAAGTCTCAAGCAACAGTGTAAAAGAAAGGCAGAGTTAGGGCAACACATGTATGTAAGATCAGATGATTTCCCATACTCCTTTGGAATGTTGGATATCATCCATGATACATTAAGAGTTCAGGGTTAGGCAGCAGATTGTGAGGATTAATGGAAATTGACATTAAAGTGTTGGCAAATGAAAAACAGGTGTTAACACCCGTTCTATTGAATTCTAAGTTTTGGAGTTTATAACATGTGCAAACTGTCGAATGCCTTTCTGGGGACTTTTCAGGGTGTAAAAAAGCGGAGGCAGAGCTTCTCTTCCCGCAGGTGAGTATTTGCGTCATGTTCGGGCACAGCTTTCTGGATTACCCAAGGAATTAGGGAAAACCCAAACTCTCCAGTTGTACTTTGTCATCTTCGAAGCCCAAGTGATAAATCCTGAAAACATAAAGAAGTTTCCGAAGGAGATTTTCCCGAGGCAATCTAAGCCACCGTTATCACGCCTCTTCAGCGGAGAATGTAAACGACCAAGTAAGAATCCCGACATCCAGGTCCAGTCCAGGAGGGGCGCCTCGTCCAAGCCTGCGCCCTCTTCTTCCAGAACTCCTTTCGGGAACTTAAAAGGCCAGTCGGTGCAGGAGAGGAAGATGCACGTCGAGCGGCTGCCAGTCTCTGCATTTCTGCTGTCCTGACTTCCTAGGGTAGCAGCAGGTATCTTCTTATTTTTTTTAAATTTTATTTTTTTGGTCCAGATCTCCTCCAAATCTCAGCACAAGAGCGACTCCCGAGTTCTTGCCACTCCCTTCTCCAAGAACCTACCTGTGCAGCACTCACAGCCCCTGCCAGCTCTGCAAATTGCAGAGATGCCCCCATGCCCGGGGTGGGCACCCAACCCCCCTCATCCCAGTGCCATGGAACGGAACCACGACCACCGCACAGATCGGCGGGCAACATACACATGTCCAAGATACACCTTTGAACCAGCCTCCTCCCATCAACAGGCTTTCCTCTGGATCCAGACTGTTTATTTACATATTTATTCTATGAGCAGACATATAACCAGCCACCAGCTTAATTAACCATCGGAAAGAAGGCAGGTCGATGTCGCTCCTCTTCTGCGTGATATCGAAAAAAGTGAACGAATCTACAAGTGAATAGCTGTCGGGGTGGGAAATGGGCCCCTTGCGGAGAAGATCAAACTGGGCCACACGCAAAAAGAGGCCACGCGACGCGGGGCTAGGTGCACAGAGCCCCCGGGACCCCCACTTTGGCGGTCCCCACCGCAAACCCACGGGGGCTCTCCCTCCCGGCAGTTTTGCAGCCGCAGCTGGTTCAACCGAGCTCCATGGAGAGGAAAGGAAGTTCCTTGCATCCTCCGCTGCCCGCGAGCACCCAGCCCCTCCCATCGCCCCGGCTCCAGGCCCCGTTCGACTTGACAGTCCCGGGGACCCCCGCACCCCGGGTCCCCAGCCGCGGCGCCGCGGCCCCGACCCGGGTTCCCGCGTCCCCGGCGGCAGCCAGGCGCCCCCGAGGCGGAGACAGCCCGGCAGGGGGAGGGGCGGCCCCGGCCCGCAGGCCCCCGCGGCGGCCGCACGCCCCCTCCCGGCCCCGCAGCTTTCCCGCCTTCCCCGTTTGAACAGCTCCCGCCCGCCTTCCTCCTCCGGCCCGCTCCAGCCCCTCGCCCGGGGCGGCCTGCGGCCGCTACTCCAGTCCCCGGCTCGGCCCCTGGGCTAGGCCGCAGCGGGTCTGGGGCGCCCCCGGAGCCGTGTCGCGGGCCCCGGGCGGCGGGCGGCGGCGGGGCGGGGCCGCCGCCGCCTCGGGATGGGGGCTCGGCCCGGCCTCGTGGGGGCTCCGCTCGCCGCTACCTTCACTCGGCTCGCCTGGATCCCGCCTCCGCGCCGCCGCCCGCCGCCATCTTGGAGCCGGAGAGAAAAGCGCGAGCGGCCAGGGACGCTCAGTCGAGCCCAGAGCGCAGGCTCCGACCCGACGGGGGATCCCGCTGGGGTGAGCGCCGAGCGCATCGAATGCACCGCGCAGCTGGCCGCGCCCGGGGACCAGTGTGTCCCGGGAGTTGGCGTTAATCCTCCCCGCATCCCCCTGATGGGGGATGATGAGAAACGAGCTCCGAGAGGTTAAGGGTAACGATACACACAGGTCGTTGGCGTGGGAGGCAGGATAGACCTCCAAGGTTTCTGATTCTTAATGCAGCGTTCTTTCCCAAAGACTCTACTGTTTCCTTCAAGATGTTTTTATGCAGGAATTCCCCTCTTTGCAGAACCCAGATCCGTGCACATTGATAATCAGTGATGCCTATTTGGATTTGAGCATCTACATTTGGGTGTTTGGCGTAGCTGGGGTGGGGCGGAAGAACTTATTTTTGTAAGCACACTGTTGAATAATTTGCATGGCAATCGTCTGCATTTCTCCTCACATATTATTTGCATTTCAAAGTTAGAAAGTCTTCAGAGAAACGAAGAAATGTCATACACACAGGGAAGATGGGTTTTTCTGTTTTCCTCTGTAGAATTTGGGCCAATGGGTTCAATATGAAGATGAATTCATTTTTTTTTCTAGAGCAGCTTAATTGTATTTGGCTACTCTGTAAGGTAGTGAAGTGAGCTCCTTGTCACCAAGGGGAATCCAAGCAGCGGTGTCCTAGTTACTGTAGAGCAGAGACATTAGAGATAGAGTTTGGCTCTTATAGTTGTGAACTCATGAATCTCTTTGCAAAGTTATGTGTTTATGCACGTGGGTATTTTTCTGGGGTTTGGATTCCATCAAAGTTTAGAAACCCCTTGTTGATCTGTGAGTGCCTTGGGTGGGGCCTGGATGAGGCTGGTGGACCTATTGGGAAATGTCTTTTGTGTGAAGTGTATCATTGGGCATGTGGAGGTATTATTGATTTGAGAAAATGCTAAGTAACTGATTTACTATCTGAAAAGGGATTTACTATTGGGGAAAGGGAGGGAAGAAGAGACTGAACATAAACTGCACCTATGGATGAGGACAATGGGGGATGGGGATGGGTCGGAGGGTGGGGTGGGAACCTGGTGGAGGGGGGAAGAAATGAGGAACCTTTGTAATAATATGAACAATAAAGATTGATTTAAAAAAAAAGTTTAGAAACCCTTGTCCTAGTGAGCTTGCCATTGCAGAATTGGCCTGAAGATGATGTAATCATACTGCTCCTGTTGGATACTTAGAAATTAAGACCAAGGGAAGCAAAATTATTGGTCTCAGACTACACTGCCACTTAGTGATCAAACAAGGATGAGAAAGAAACCAGATTATTGGACTCTTTACCATATCATGGTCTCCCTCCCTGTGCACTGGAGTAGAATATTGGATTTTATTTAACTATTACTCTTATAACTGTGAGACGCTGAGATGTTAAAATGCTTAAGCAAGTTGTTGAATTTATTCCCAAAGTGTAAATGCAAATCTATATAACAAAAGCCTAAGCTATCATTATGGCAGAAGGTGGCAAATTCTCAAGGCAGGGGCTGCCCCCTGGTGGTCAGTGCACTCCCACAGGGGGAGCATCCCTCAGCCAGAAGCTGGGCTCACGGCTGGTGAGCACAGCAGGGGTGGTGGGAGCCTCTTTTGCCTCAGTGGCAGCGCTAAAGGAGCAATGAGCCAAGCAGTAAGGAGCAGGTGGGCGGTAAGGAGCGAAGGCTCCTGAACTGCAAGAGGGTGCAGGCAGGGCTGAGGGACCTTCCCTCCTCCCCAAACACACACACGAATTTCATGCACCAGGCCTCTAGTAATAAACCAAACTAGCCGGGACCGGTTTGGCTCAGTGGATAGAGCATCGGCCTGCGGACTGAAAGGTCCCGGGTTCGATTCCAGTCAAGGGCATGTACCTTGGTTGCGGGCACATCCCCAGTGGGGGGTGTGCAAGAGGCAGCTGGTCCGTGTTTCTCTCTCATCGACGTTTCTAACTCTATCCCTCTCGATTCCTCTCTGTGTAAAATCAATAAAATATATTAAAAAAATAAAATAAAATAAACCAAACTAGCATCCTTTTTCTCAATCACCATCCTCCTCACTAAAAAGAAAGGCAGTGAGTTTCACCAAAAGGTCTGGGGCTGCACTCCTGGGACACACTGCCTGACGTTAGGTTTCTCTGTGAGGTATTTAAAAGCCTTAGCAATGTATTTCCCTCTTGTTCTTAAACAGTGATCAGAATGTTTTTGGTTGTAAGTGACAGAAACCCAGTTCAAAGCAGTTCTCCAGAAAAGGAGCTCTTTTGGCTGACACTATGGGATTGCCCAGTACCTTTAGGCATGGCTGGATCCCAGGGAGGGACTCGGGTCTCTTGACATCTCCCTAGGGTGCTTTCTTCTGGGTCAGCTTTCATCCCAGGTTCGGGGGGGGGGGGGCACTCTTAAGAGCCTCAGACTTTACTTCTAGTAGTGTCCCGGGAGAGAAGGTTTCTTTCCCCCCATTTGTTTTGGCAGACATCATGGTCTTACTCTTCCTGTTGAATCGGATCATGTATCCAAATAGAAAGCAGTCCCTTTAAGCAAAGGGGTGATTGGCCAGATCAGGTCACATGCTCAGCCCTCAAACTAGAGTCAATTCAAGGAAAATCAGGGATATTGTCAGAAGGGTGCCTCGGTGCTAGGTAGGCAAAAAGAATATCCATATCGCTAGCTCGAACCTGAGAGCACCTGAGTCCCATTTGTCCCATCTTTCCTTTGATCCCACCTGAGGACGGAACTGGCATGTTACTGCTCATTCTAACGTCCTGTGCACCTGAAGGCAGATAGATCGCTCTTCATCCTACTCTTTCCATTCACTCGCTCCTGGTCTTGTACCGCTGCATGTGCACTCATCCATTCATTTAACAAATATTTGTTGAAAACACAACGTACACGAGGCACTGCCCTAGGCGTTGAGAATAAGACAGTGAACAAAATGGAGAGTCTCTGTCCCACTGGAGCTTCTAGTCTTGTTGGTTTGAGAGGCAGAAAGTAAATAGATACCCTGTTAGGTGATGGTCAAAGGTGGAGGAAAATGCCAGGAGGCGGTGGAGGTGGGAAGGGGTGTTCTTTAAAATAGTGACCAGAGGAGGCTTTGCTGGTGAGAAGAGAACTGTGGGCTAGCTCAGCCAGGAAGGGGTGTGTGTGTGTGGGCGGGGGGTTCAGGAGGTCATAGCTAGCTCCTGGAAGAGATACAAGACCTTCCTCTGAGCCTCAGTGGAAAAATAGTCTCTATGGAATAGCCCATCATGCTTTCTTTGTTTCTTTTTCTTCTTCTTCTTCTTCTTTTTTTTTTTTTTTTAATATTTTATTGATTTTTTTACAGAGAGGAAGGGAGAGGGATAGAGAGTTAGAAACATCGATAAGAGAGAAACATCGATCAGCTGCCTCCTGCACATCTCCTACTGGGGATATGTCCACAATCAAGGTACATGCCCTTGACTGGAATCGAACCTGGGACCTTTCAGTCTGCAGGCCGACACTCTGTCCACTGAGCCAAACCAGCTAGGGCTCAGCTAATGAAATTTGAGCAACTTTCTGTTGCCTGTACCACAAAGAGAAAACCCTTTACAATGAAAAGTCAAGAACTCTCTTAATCTGCCTCAAATTCCTCTCCATCCTTGATTCTTCACATCCCTGACACGGTGACCTCCTCCCCACCCCCTAAGCATGCAGTGCACCGTCATGCAAACATGCCACTGGGCACGCATCTCCTTGTGGGCAGTGGCCCCCCACATTCCATCCCCCACTTTTACCAACTCTGCACCCAGAAACTTCCTATTATTCCTCAGGATGTAGCTCACATGCCCCCTCTCCAAGCCATCCTCCGGGGTCCCACGGACTTGACAACATGCTTCAGCTCCTGACTTCCCAGGTTGCATTGCCACAATTCTCCTGCGTACCTCACATTCCTGTTCCTCAAAGATGGGATCTAAGCTGTCTTTGTCCCCCTGGCCCATGGTAGGTTTTCAGTGACTCCATTTGTTAGATGCTGTTAACATAGAAACATTTCAATGATATAAAGAATTTTTGAGAGTTTATTTGAGCCAAACTGTCGATATGGACCGGGAAGCAGGATCTCTCAAGTATTGGGATAATGCCCTGGAGAATGGCAGCTTTTCGTCTTGTTTTCTATATTACAACCCAAGGAGGAGACGCAAGGGGGTTACATGAAATCCATTGGTGATAGATTTGGGAGGCAGGAGAAAGCAAAGCGGGAGTGAGGATGAGGGGGGGTTAGGGGATGGGGATGGGGAGGAGGATGCCTCTGGGTAAAAAGTAAAATGATTGACACAAACGTCTTTTATTAAGTGAGTACAGGATAGTTAACAGTCAATCAACAGGATTACCATAACAATGAAGGAAGGTGTGGTGCCCATCCTGGCGCCCCGGGCATTCGGTTGTGCCCCAGGGGTCTGGAAAAAGGGAAGTTACCCTGACATTTCAATGATAATGTAGATGCAAACAGACGATAGGCTCAATTAAGGTGAAGGTTCACCTTTGTCAGGGAAGATACTGGCCTCAAACTGACCGCCCGCCAGTAACTGCTTTTAGTTCAAGTTTTAATTACTTCGGGTCTCTGAGTTTGCAGGACCCGGGTGCAGGCCTTCCCTGAGCTTGTCGGGTTAGCACGTGGCCCCTTTTCTGTCCACAGTGCTGTTGAAGGAAGACTGGGACCGATCATTTTTTTCTTGGGACTCAGGAGGCGAAAACTGCCTGGGAGGGTGAGAGACGGCATGTGGGTTTGGTTTGCTCAGTCCACCTGGCAGCGCCTTTGCGGACCCCACTGCCCAAATTCAGGAGTGGGCACGTGGCTGCAGCCGTGGGCCTCGCATACCTCTGCCCCAGCGTTCCTGGGCCGCTTTAAAACTTCAGGTGGAGGCCAGAGGTCCTTTGTGCCTCTCACCCACGCCGGGCAGCTGCGAACCTGGGGCTGCCCACAGCCGTGCCTCCCGCAGAGGCTCAGGGCCTGGGTCAAGACTCCCTTTTCCTCCTGGGTGACCTGGCTGGTTGCTCCTCTGCTGTTTGGGGCCCAGAGGGACTCCCTGGTCCCCGGGCCGCAGGAAAGAGGAAAGAGGAAGCCTTGGAGCTGGTCCCTGCCTGCGGGGTGAGGTGAAGGGGAACATTCTGGTGGGAGAAACCGGATGAAGGGAGGCTTAGGGCTAGGTCACCTCCCCTGGGGGTCAGTTCCTGGGCGTGGCGGGGGAGTTGGGCCACATGGAGGGGGAGTAGGGAGGAGGTTGTACTTAGTGTGGAAGGCCTGGGGCCAGCCTCCACCTTCTGACCTGCCTGCCTCTCTCTCCCGCTGCCTATGGTGGTGACTATTTCTCCTCCTCTTTTTCCTTTCTAACCACAGGAAAATACTTTCGAATTGTAATGTATTTCAAAATACGAATATCGATGTGCCCACTTACCAGACTGAACAAATGTTAACATTATTCTACTTAGCACGGCTTCAGTTTTTGAAAAAACAAACATATATATATATATAGCCTCATCTCTATCCCAGCACCCATAGTTCCTCTCTCTGATCTCAGAGGAAATGAAATTAGTATATTAGTCCCTCCTGTCCCAGACATATATTCATGGCAGACAGTGTGGCCTACTGGTTAGGGGCATTAACTCAGGAGCCTGACTTCCTAGATCAAAGTTGAACTCTGCTAACTTCCTAGCTGTGTGGTCTTGAGCAAGTAACTAGACATCTCTGGCCCCAGCGCCTCTCTCCTCAAAATGGAAATAAGGTAAGAAAAGCACTTACCCAGCCGTGCCCTGCACCTGGCAGGTGCAATCTGCCATCTCTGAGCAGCATGAGGTGCTATGTTGTATTGCACTGTAGCAGCACTGTTATTCAAAGTAAGTGCTGTGACCTCAGAGGGACAGTGACCTCTGAAATCCAGAGAGCAACCCCATGATGGTCTCAGCTCACTGCCTGGGGTTTCCAGACTACAGTGTAGGGAAGGGTGAGCCCCGGGGAGCCACGTGGTCTCCTTGAGTTGAGAGGAAGCTGGGGGATTGGGAGGTCCAGGTGGCTGGGACTCGCAGGCTGAGAGAGCTGGGGACCTCAGTAGAGGGTCCCCCTGAGTGTTCAGCTGAGGACAGATCAGTGATGTGTGCAAGGAAACTAGCTAAGGCCCTGGAAGAACGGCTCAGAGGATTAGAGGGCATAATCTCTATAGGGCTGAGAAGCTTTCGGGTTCCCATCAGCCACAAGGGAAACACCTGGTCACCCAGGGGTATTTGCTAAAACACTCAGTGGTAGGGACCCTTCACCCTGGGATAAAGGCTGCTCTGGTCCGCCTCACAGCTTAAACTCAAGCCTTGGAAGGACTGAACCGTCTCCAAGTAGCTTAATTGCACCAAAGTGCAAGACTATCTACAGAAATACAACATACCCAGAGCCCAAAATGGTGACACTCACAATATCTGGCATTCAATAAAAATGACAACAACAACAACGACAACAACAAAAATTACCAGGTACGGCCTACCTGGTGTGCTCAGTGGTTAGAGCATCAACCTATGCACCAAAGGGTAGCAGGTTTGATCCCCAGCACAGATTGGGGCATGTGTGGGAGGCAACCAATCAATGTGTCTCTCTCACATTGCTCTCCCCTCGACCCCTCCCTCCTTTCCACTCTCTCTAATAAATCAATGGAAAAAATATCCTCCAGTGAGGATTAACAACAAAAGTGAGCAGGCATACAAAGAATCAAGAATATATGACCCGTAATGAGGAGAAAAATCAACCAATAGAAGCAGAACCAGAAAAGATAGAGATGATAGAATTAGTAGACAGGGCTGTTCAAAAACAGTAATTACATTCTATATGGTCAGGAAGGTAGAGGAAATATTAAGCCTGCTAAGGAGAGACATGAAAGATAAAAGAAACTCAAGAAGTCACCCAGGCCCTAGCTGGTTTGGCTCAGTGAATAGAGCATTGGCCTACAAACAGAAGGGTCCCTGGTTCAATTCCAATCAAAGGCATATGCCTGGGTTGCAGGCTCGATTCCCAGTAGGGGGCGTGCAGGAGGCAATCAATGATTTCCTCTCATCATTGCTATTCCTATCTCTCCCTCTCCTTTCTTCTCTGAATCAATAAAAAAAAAAAATCTATACTAATGAAAGAGAAAGATGCAAATTGACTGTACCTTTGTGATGCCCACTAGCCAATCAGGAATGAGTATGCAAACCAAACCAACAAAGATAGCAGGTTAATTTGCATACATAGGCACGGAGAGGCCAGGGGCAGGACGCTTGTGTCATTGCCATGATAATTTATCTTCACAGTGGTACAGTGTTCTATGGTGGAGATGTATTACATTTTATTTATTCATTTTTATCAATATAGGCATTAACATTGTATTCAATTGTGTTGAAGTCCCTGTGCAACTGTGTGAGAATTCCTGTAGAAGTGGAAACACTATATCTTAGGGTACTTCTTTACCTTTACTGGATCTTGCCAAGTTGCTTTTCAAAGTGGTTGAAGGGACTTGTGTATTTTTTTTTGTGCCCTTGGCTTCCTGAGTTCCATTCTGTGTCTGATCTGGGGGGGGGGGCTTCCATCTCTCTTCCTCCTCTCCATATGTCCTACCTATGAGATGACTAATTAAGGTTTATCTTTCACCCGTACCTCCCCAAATAACTTGATTTTTTTCCCCCACAATGATCAACTCATTTCTTTCTCAGAATTGTTTGCTTCTTGAGATTCCCTGCAAAGACGAGGCAGCCACAAAACGTTCTTGAGACCCCAGTTGCAGACTTGTCTGAGCATCGTCCACAGGCAGCGAGTCCATCAGAGGTCCAGCAGGAACCTCCTCACCTGGGCCAGGTATTTGGGTTGCAAATAGTCCCCCAGCTCCTCCTCGCTGACCCACATGCGCCGGCCCTTCTTCTCAGCCTGGGAAAAGTCTCCTGTTAAGAGTAGTGCTTTGAAGAATACTTTGGCCCCGAGGCTACTTTCTGTCCGCACTGTCTGGGGGAACTTGAACTTGTAGGGGCCACAGGGTGCATTTCCCAGGAACTTGGCTTTCATGTTGTGTTCTGCCAGCGTGGCCAGGGTTCTCTCAGCCGTTGCTTGGAGGGTCTCCTCCGGCTGCCAATCTGCCTGGGGCGGTACCTAAACATCCTGGTCTCCAAACTTCTCTTTGACCAACAGAACAAGGTTCCTGTCTAGCTTCCGGTGCAGTGAGGTCCGGTGTTCTTTTCATCGGCTTCTGTTATGCGAGCTGCAAGTTTGAACTGCAGGAATTTCTGCTCCCACATTTCTTCCAAATCCTGTACCAGCAATATATTCTGTTCGTCTTCATCATCATCGAGGTTGGCTTTCCTCTTTGCCAGGCGCTGGGCTTCATCCAAAGCACGAAGCTCGTGGCCTGAATACTGGCTTCTCTCTATCTCCATCTGCTGGAGCAGAGCCGCCATCTCCTCGTGCAAAGGGAACAGCGCCTTGGAGACCACAGGTGGCCACTGCAGGCACAGTGCACCCCACAGACGCCATGGGGACCCGCCGCTCTAGGGGGCGGCCACCAGGGTCAGGCCGAGAGTCGCCGGGCCGCCGGCCCACAGCGGGTACTGCCAGCCACTCGCCAGTCTCAGCAGCGCACTTGCTCCCGGTGCTGCTATCCCTGCTTCCCAAAATAACTTTAATAACCTCTGGATTTTACTCTTTCAAACTCTTCTCAAAGCTGCCATCTCCTGGTAAAGTCTAGAGTAAGAGGAATCCATATGGTGGACACACTTGGTACTGTTCGATGCTCCCCAGCAAACTGAAGAGCATGCTCACGGACACCAAGTCCTTTGCTGGGTAGCTTTTGAGATTCACGTTATATTGTCTTCTTGGTACCTGGTTGGTCTCGTCCTATTGACTTTTCAGATGAGGAGAGTGACTTTCAGAAAGGGTAAGTGTTATATCCACGGTCACACAGTGAAGTGACGACACTACACACTTTTGGTATTCTTACCAAAGATGCATAACCCAAATCTAATTATGAGAAGACATCGGACAAATCCGAAACGAAGGCCACTCTACAATATGACTTTTAAAAAATGTCACTGCCAGTAGGTGTCTGGGAAATCTCTGTAGCTCCCTCTCAAGTTTGTTGCCAGCTTAAAATGACTCTTTAAAAAAATTATATATATATATATATTTCAGAGAGGAAGGGAGAGAGAGAGAAACATCAATGATGAGAGAGAATCTTTGATCGGCTGCCTCCTGCACGCCCCACACTGGGGACTGAGCCCACAACCTGGGCATGTGCTCTGGCCGGGAATTGAACTGTGACCTCCTGGTTCATGAGTTGATGCTCAATCACTGAGCCACGCTGGCCGGGCTTAAAATGACTCTTTAAAAAGTCTTTATTTTTAATTTTTATTAAAATATATTTTTATTGACTTCAGAGAGGAAGGAAGAGGGAGAGAGAGAGATAGAAACAACAATGACGAGAGAAAATCATTGATCGGCTGCTTCCTCCATGCCCCTCACTGGGGACCCACCTGCAACTCAGGCAAGTGCCCTGACCAGGAATCGAACCTGGGACCTTTCAGTCCACAGGCCAATGTTCTATCCACTGAGCCAAACCGGTCAGGGCTAAAAAGTCTTTAAAAATGTCACCACATGTGCATGGACATTGTGAGTGTCATGTGTATACACACACAGACACACACACACACACACTGGGGAACTGTTGGCAGATTAACGAAGACCAAAAAGACATAACAGCTGGATGCATGGTTCCAGATTTTCTTTTGTCTATATGACATCATTGGGACAATTGGTGAAATCTAAGGTCCATGTAGTAGGCAGTCGTATTGCATTTCGTATAATTGTCTGATTCTGGTCATAGGTCTGCAGTTGTGTAAGAGAATGACCTTGTTTTGAGGAAATATGTATTGAAGATTTGGGAGCAAAGAGCATCGTGTCTGCAGCGTACCCCAAAGACCCAAAAGGCACCACGCACTCACTCACCTCTGGAGAGAGAAGGGCAAGCACAGGAGGGATTCCGCACGGGTCAGGGGTTTGGGTGAAGGGCGCATGAGAAGTCTGTGCTATTCTTGGGAACTTTCTCTCAATCGGAACTTGACACCGATTGAGAGGAAAAAAGAAAACAAAACAGCTCCCTTAGCTTTGTTCATTGGGTATCTGCATAGCGACCCCCTCCAGTCATTCGTTCGCTTGCTCTGACGGTTTAGAAAGCTGGGATGGCCCACGAGGCAAGGAGATGCGGGGACTCTGGAGGTGACTACACTCCCTCCTCACTCTTTGGGGGTCTGCAGAGAGGGGCGAGGAGCGCATCACACATACCCTCTCTACCCCACACAGTGGAACTGGGGCCTTGAGTGCCGAGGAAAGGTGATTTCTCCAGAAGAGCTGATTCAGACATGGAAAAATAAGTTACTGTTGCCAAAATCGGTTTGCTCAGTGGATAGAGTGTCGGCTTGCGGACTGAAAGGTCCCAGGTTCGATTCCGGTCAAGGGCATGTACCTTGGTTGCGGGCACATCCCCAGTAGGAGGTGTGCAAGAGGCGGCTGGTCGATGTTTCTCTCTCATTGATGTTTCTAGCTCTTTATCCCTCTTTCTTCCTCTCTGTAGAAAATCAATAAAATATATTAAAAAAAGAAAAAGAAAAGAAAAATAAGTCTCTGACTATACCTTCTCCTGGAAAAATAACTTACATATCAAAACGCCCTTTGTCTAAAGCTCTTCTATGCGTCACCTTACGAACTCATTCGAACCACTCTCTGAAGTGACACTAAGGTACATCTTGCAGAAAAGGAAATTGAAGCTCAGAGGGTAGTTCCTTGCTTCAAATCGAACTGTGACTAACTGTTGCTTCAAATCGAACTATGACTAACTGTACATGAAGATGCTCATCTCTGACCCTCTCACCATGATGATGCACTCTGGGGTCGGGAGAGTGGGGTGCAGGCTGAGGAGAAATTCCTGGAAGCTGATGGCCCAATGGACCTGCCAGGCTTCAGGATGTGCGTGCAGGTGGGTGTGTCCGGGAGGTTCTGGGCCCTTTGAGGCTTTCCTCCCAGTGTCCACTAGAGGGTGCTGCTGGCCCAGTTTAGAAGTACTTTCCCCTCTTCCGTGTGGTCAGAGGAGGAATTGCTATAAAAGCCAAAGGAGTTTAAGCTTCAAAGTCTCTTTCATCTCCAAGGCTCCTTCCAGCCAGTTATTTACTCCAGCTCCTCTCCCTGTCTGCCCTTCTACTCTGCCACCTTTCATCTGATTTCTCCTCCCAACCCCCCATTTTTTATTAAGGTATTATATGTGTACTTATCTTACCATTGCCCCCCCCCCCCCTCCCATACATGCCCCCACTTCCCAGAGTTCTTTGTCCATTGTGATTTCTTCTTATTTCTCTATTCCCGTCGCCCCCTTTGGCCCAGACCTTAATGTGGCCAGAGCTTCCTTGGTTCTGCTAATACCCTAGGGGGAGGTCTTGAATCCTGGTGGAGTCAGGTTCTGAGGACCCAAGGATAGCCTGAGTGAATACAGTGGGCAGGGGGAGATGGGGAGGGGGGTAGGCCAGCTTACATCAGTTCTCCCTCCAGGAGATTGTGTTGCCTCCTGCGCATGCTCTGACAGGACCAAAGATCAAGCCTGCAACTAAAGTACATGCTGTTGACCGGAATAGAAGCCAGGACTCTTTAGTCTGAGGGCTGACGCTCTACCCACTGAGCAAAACCAGCCAGAGCTTTCTTTCTTTGCTCTGCGGGTCTTTTTGCAGTCTGGTTCCTGAGGTGGCCCTGTCAGTTCTGGGGTTCTGCAGGGCTGCACCCTCCCCTTTTGTGCCCCTTGCTCTGCACACTCTCCCTAGGTAGCCTCACCCACTCTCTTGGTCTATCACAGATCACCTGGTGGGTCGCAAATCTCTGTAGCACAGGGACCTCTGAGCTGCAGACCATTATATCGACTGATTGCTATGACAAGCACTAACCATTAGGGGACAAACGCTCAATGCAGGAGCTGTCCCCTGGTGGTCAGTGCGCTTTCCCAGGGGGAGTGCTGCTCAGCCAGAAGCTGGTTCATGGCTGGCCAGCGCAGCAGCTGTGGAGGGAGCCTCTCCCGCCTCTGTGGAAGCACTAAGCTGTTAGGCAGACATCCCCCAAGGGCTCCCAGGCTACCAGAGGGATGTCTGACTGCCAGCTTAGGCCTGGTCCCTTGGGGAGTGGGCCTACGCCAGCAGGTGGATATCCCTCGAGGGCTTCCAGGCTGCCAGAGGGTGCAGGCTGGGCTGAGGGACCTCTCCACCCGCCCCCTCACCCAGTGCATGAATTTTCGTGCACTGGACCTCTGTTTCATTAAGTGAAATCCTACAGAAGGTGGTTTTGTGCCTGGCTCCTTCCCCTGAGCTTACTATTTTTGAGAATTCACCCATGTTTTGTCATGCATCAGTAATTCTTTCCCTTTTTATTACATTCTATATATTACCTAGTACTATTGTATTGTGTGGCTGTACTGTAATTTGTTTATTCCCTACCAGTCCATGAAGAAGGCATCCAAAATGACCTAAAGCCCAGACAGTCCTACCTGGGTGTGGATGTAGACTCTGCTCCATGTCGCCTGTATGCTTCATGGCTGGCATTCAGAGGCTGGTACTCAGTGGCTGGCACCTGTGGATGCATTGGACCTTCTCAACCAGGTGGGGCCGTGATGGGTGCTACCTTGTCCCTCCACTGCAGGGCAGCAGGTCTTGAGGTCTCTGGTTCTTTGCAGCTCAGAACCTCAATTCTTGTTCCTCTTGGTGCTTGCCTCCCTCTCTCCAGTTCAGGCTCAACCTGTGTCCCCTGGGGCCTGCATTGGCACAGGGATGGGGAACACTAAGAGCAAAGGGGCCCCTGGCCCCTCAGAGAGTCCCATGGGGGTGTCCCCACTGTCCTTCCCTCTGACATGGGCCACAGCTCCCGAGGGGCCCTCTGACCACCATTCTGAGCAAGCCCCGCAGTCTTTGGCCAAGATCTGCATCCAGGGGTCTGCAAAGCTGCAGGGCCACCCCCGTAGCCCAGGGCCTGACTTCCAAAGAGAGTCTGCAGGTGCAAAGCCCCTGGGAGCTGGGAGGTGGTCACAGGACAGGCAAGAGCCGTGTGAGGGAGTCAGGGTGAGGGGGGACCAACAATGTCCCCAGAATGCTTCTTTCTGGCCTGCTCTTACTTTATTTCCCACGCTGGTCTCCCCAGCGATCGGCCCCCTTGTTTATCCTCAGAGCTGTAACCCTCTTAGCGGTCCATCTCTCACGCTCCCTCCCAAGGCTGGGCCCCGGTGCCACAGCAGGGAAGCAGGCAGCTCGTGTCCCTCTGCCCGAGGTCACCACCACCAGCCCCCGTCCTCCCTCCATCCATCACCACTCATCACCACGCACATACACTTGGACACACACTTTGTATATTTCCATAATGTTGTCAACTGCCCGGAGAGCACCGAGAATATATCTCCCTGTTTTAGAGTGTCGGTAACTCAATTTATAGCAATTTATTCCACAAAAGCAGATAGTAACTCAACTGGGGAGAGGAGGAGAAAACGTTTCCCTGCGCCGGGAATCAGAATGGTAATGCGTGGAAGAGGTGGCTGCCAGCCCCCAGATTGGTCGGGGACGTGTGAGCGGAATTCAATGCCTTTTTAGTAAATCTCAGCGTGCGCTATCTGTTCGCTCAGACAGGCACGCACGGAGACGGAGGGAGGCTGCGTGGACAGACGGCACATGCTGTAACGTTCATTACCGCACCCTGAGACTCTTTGTTAACAACCGCAGTCAAAGGGACCATCACCGCGACAGATTTCCCCATCCCTGCGACAGGCGGCTGCCGGTGTGAGGCAGAGCCACGCATTCATTCATTCGTTTGTTCATTTGTTCCCCCAGCCTTTGTGAGGCCCAGGAGGCGCCAGGCGTTGCACTGGGCATTGGAAACATAGAGCTGGGGAGATGGAGGACCAGGTCAGACCAGGCCCGGCCCTGCAGAGCTCAGAGCACGGCTGGGTTGCAGAAATGACTGAGTCTGCTGAAGCTCTTCCAAGACTCACCTCTTGCTAACCAATAGGTTGAAGTTGGATGCGTAGGTGTTGTTGCAAGGCACCGGATTTTTTTTTTTTTTCATTCATTTATCCATGCAATCATTTATTCATTCAACAAACATTTATTTAGTACGTAGCATATGCCAAGCCCTGTGTTAATTACTGTGGAAACTGAAATTAATGAGAAACTTCTTTTTTTCCTTTCTGTCTGTGGAGAGGCCCAGATCCTGTCCCAACCGGTCCTTTCTGACGAGACCCCAGGCCCCACAGATATCTCAACAGCAGCCTCTCAACATGCCTGAAGCCCAGGTCCCAGCTCAGATCCGCCCACATTCCTGGCCTCCAGAATCAAACGAGATAACAAATGTGCATTATTTTATTTTATTTTTAAAAAAACATATTTTTTTTTAAATATTCATTTTTTAATATCTTTATTAAATTATTATCTGTGTACATATTTTAACATTGCCCTCCCTCTCATACATACCCTCCCTCCCCAGAGTTTTGTGTCCATTGGTTGTACTTATATGCATGTATACAAGTCCTTCGGTTGATCTCTTATCTCTCCCAGATATCCCTACCCTCCCGGCTGTAATTTGACAGTCTGCTTGTTGCTTTACTGTCTTTATATCCGCCTTTGGATCATCAGTTTATAATGTTCTTTAATATCCATAAATGAGTGAGGTCATGTGGTATTTCTCTTTCATTGACTGGCTTATTTCACTCAGCATGATGTTCTCTAATTCCATCCAAGTTGCTGCAAATGATGAGAATTCCTTCTTTTTTATGGCAGCATAGTATTCCATTGTGTAGATGTACCATAGTTTTTTTAATCCAATCCTCTGCTGATGGGCACCTCGGCTGTTTCCAAATTCTAGCTATTGTAGATTGTGCTGCTATGAACATAGGGGTGCATATATCCTTTCTGATTGGTGTTTCTAGTTTCTTGGGATATATTCCTAGGAGTGGGATTACTGGGTCAAATGGGAGTTCCATTTTCAGTTTTTTGAGGAAACTCCATACTGTCCTCCACAGTGGTTGCACCAGTCTGCATTCCCACCAGCAGTGCACGAGGGTTCCTTTTTCTCCACAACCTCGCCAACACTTGTCGTTTGTTGATTTGTTGATGTTGGCTATTCTGACAGGTGTGAGATGATACCGCATTGTTGTTTTGATTTGCATCTCTCAGATTATTAGTGAGTTTGAGCATGTTTTCATGTGCCTCTTGGCCTTCCTTCTGTCTTCTTTTGAAAATATTCTATTTAGGTCCATTGCCCATTTTTTAATTGGATTGTTCATTTTCCTTTTACTTAGTTGTATAAGCTGTCTAAAGATGTTGGAGATTAAACCTTTATCAGTGATAACATTTGCAAATATGTTCTCCCATACAGTGGCCTTTCTTGTTGTTTTGTTGATGGTTTCTTATTTTATTTTTTAAATAAATCTTTATTGTTCAGATTATTACAGGTATTTCCCCTCCCCCTGCCCCCCATAATTCCC
Source organism: Pipistrellus nathusii (assembly GCA_963693515.1). Classification (NCBI taxonomy): domain Eukaryota; kingdom Metazoa; phylum Chordata; class Mammalia; order Chiroptera; family Vespertilionidae; genus Pipistrellus; species Pipistrellus nathusii. The sequence continues at coordinate 182,313,147 of OY882860.1, read as the reverse complement.
CTCTATCTGATCCCCCCCCCCACACTGTCCTCATCCATAGGTGTAAGATTTTTGTCCAATTTCTTCCCGCACCCCTCAGACCCCCTCCCCCCTGAGAATTGTCAGTCCACCCCCCCCCCTTTTTAAAAAAAATGTTTTATTAATTTTTTACAGAGAGGAAAGGAGAGGGATAGAGAGTTAGAAACATCGATGAGAGAGAATCATCAACCAGCTGCCTCCTGCACAACCCCCACCGGGGATGCGCCCACAAACCAAGGAACATGCCCTTGACCGGAATCGAACTCCGGACCTTTCAGTCCACAGGCTGACGCTCTATCCACTGAGCCAAACCGATTTCGGCAGTCCACTCCCTTTCTATGTCCCTGATTCTATTACATTCACCAGTCCATTCTGTTATTCAGATTTATTCACTTGATTTTTAGATTCACTTGTTGGTAGGTATGTATTTGATGTCTTTTTGTTGTTCATAATGCTTATCTTTACCTTTTTCTTCTTCCTCCTTTTAAAGAATCCCCCTCAGCATTTCTTGTAATCTCAACAGAAAATGTGCATTGTTTTAAACCGGAGAAGTCTGTGGCAGTTCTGTGCAGCAGTAGATAACGAAAACAGATGTGTTTATTGCTTACTAATTGAAAACCCAACTGCTAGGGGCTTAACCAGTTAACTGCCACACCTCCAAAATGGAAGCCATGCCCACATGCCATGATATTTTGAATTTAACAACAACAAAAAAAATCAATTGGCAATGAATATTATAAAAATAAACATATCATTCACCGTTCGGGTGTTCTTGAATATTTTCAGTCGAAAATTCTAACGAAAAATGAGTTATTAAAGCGTCTATAGACGCGTATGGCACACAAAGGGTTAAAGCCCAAGAAGCTGAATTGTTTGTGCAGCAGGACTTGAGGCAGTGGCAGGGCTGTTTCAACAACTCAGCGATGCCATCACGGACCGGACCGGGGCCCAGATCTTCCTGTCTTTCTTCTCTGTCATTCTCGGTGTGTTGGCCATGTCTCCTGTCAGGATTGCAAGGTGGTTGCTTCAGTCTCGAGCATCGTGTCCTGCCCCAGGGACCCAGCAGTAAGGGAGAGGGTGCCTCTCTCTGGTGAGGGAGAAGTGGCTTTTCCAGAAATACCTGTGGACTTCCGGAACTGGGTCGAATGCCTATTCCTGGGGTTTGCCCTAATGCCTAGCAAAGGGGGATAAGATTGCATGAGTAGCCCAGCTGGCATGGCTCAGTGGTTGAGCATGGATTTATGAACCAGGAGGCCATGGTTCGATTCCCAGTCAGGGCACATGCCTGGGTTGTGGGCTTGATCCCCAGTGTGGGGCGTGCAGGAGGCAGCCGGTTGATGGTTCTCTCATCATTGATATTTCTATTGCTCTGTCTCTCTCCCTTCCTCTCTGAGATCAATAAAAAATATGTTTAAAAAAAAGATAGCTTGACTAGCTTGGACCAATCAGTCCCGGTTTGTCCCCTGAGATGGGTACTTTGTCCCCTGAAGGAAACGGATGTTTTATTGACAGGGGATGGGAGGAGTGGCACCGTGACAGGCCACCTTTGGGACCTGCCCAGAACAACACGGAATGTCAATAGCGGGGAGAGTGTCTGACCTTTTCCACACATTGACCTGCACAGCAGGTCTTCCCGCGGCCTGGCAGGAGACAGGAGGAAGTGTCTCTCCCTCTGGCTGACACCGCAGCCCCACCGGGCTCCCCGAATCCCACTGGAGAGGTTCTGATGACAACAGCCCTCCAACGACCAGGGCGGAGACCTTTTCAAGATGCTATTTTTAAAGACTTTATTTTTTCCAGCCGGTACCGGTTTGGCTCAATGGATAGAGCATCGGTTTGGGGACTGAAGGGTCCCGGGTTCGATTCTGGTCAAGTGCATGTACCTTGGTTGCGGGCATATCCCCAGTAGGGGGTGTGCAAGAGGCAGCTGATCAATGACTCTCTCTCATTGATGTTTCTAACTCTCTATCCCTCTCCCTTCCTCTCTGTACAAAAATCAATAAAATATATTTTAAAGACTTTATTTTTTCCAACTGAAAACATGTACATAGCTTAAGAGGACTGTGCATCATCGTGTAATGAGTTGGTAGGTGTCAGAATCTGGCCTTGTTGCCCGAGTCAGTTTGGCTTAGTGGCTAGAGCATCGGCCCTCTGACTGAAGGGTCCTGGGTTCAATTCTGGTCAAGGGCACGTACCTCAGTTACAGGCTGGAATCCAGGCCCTCGTTGGGACGCATGCGGGAGGCAACCACTTGATGTATCTTTCTCACATGGGGGTTTCTCTCTCTGTGTCTCCCCCTCCGCTCCACTCTCTCCAAAAACATTTGTTTTTATTTATTTTATTTTATTTTATTTTATTTTATTTTATTTTTTAATCCTTGGGTGAGGATTAACAACAACAGCAACTTCAAAATCCGGCTTTGTCGCTCTGTGATGTTAATTTGGGAGAAGAACCTCTGTGAGCTTCAGAGCCTTTTCTGTGATAACGTCTGCCTGACAGGTTTATGGTGAAGATGACACCAGAAGACAGGCCACGCACCTAGCACAGCGCCTCTTGTGGAGTGAGTGCTTCCTACCTCAGCTACTTCCTGTGTTCGGTCAGGTGTCTGCTGAAATACGGCTGATTAACTCCCCCCATCCCTGTCCCTCCGTTTCCCCCCTCCCAACCCCCTCAGCTACTGACCTGCAGCAACAAGCCTGGCGCCATCTGTGGCTCTTGAGGGCTCTCTGGGCTCGGGTGGGCGTGGCTCCGGGTTCAGTCGGCCCCGTGTGTCTGGGTCAGCATCTACCCTACACATGCTCCGCTCAGGGTAGCCCAAGGAGCACCAATGTCAAACCAGGGAAGCACATGCAGAGTCTCCACCCATTTCATGTCCACTCACAGTCCACTGGCCAAGGGCAGTCATGTGACCACACCCAATGTTAATGGTTGGGGAAAGAGACCCTCATGGAATTCCGAATTCAAACAGGCTTCTGAGGTGTGTGTGTGTGTGTGTGTGCTGGGGGGAGGCTCAGTGCTCACTCTGAGTCTGACATGAGAGAGTGAGAGAAGCTGAGCCCACCAGCAGGGTCAGAGGTGCTAATGGCCTTGGTTGTGGGGTAGGAAGGCTCTGGGAATCAGGTGGGGGAGGGGAGGCAGGGGGAAGACCTGACTGGGGGACCACAGGCTGAAACCAGGGCCACTGTCAAAAGGACTCTGCAATTCCTACGTGGAAATCCCCGTCCATCTAGTCCCCATCTTAGCAAGAGGAGTGGTGGCCAGCGGAGGAGATTCAGAGAACAGATCTTTGGGGAAGTTTCCCAAGTAGCATTGGTCTTGGGGTGAAGGGGGTGTGGGGGGAACACGTGTGGGCTTAGGAGTCACTCACCCAGCCAGCCTCCCATCCGTCCATGCCTGCGCACATCCCAGCCCGCATTCACCGGAGCAGCCGCTGTGTGCCAGGACTGTTCCTGGTCTCCCTCTGGCTCTGTCCTTGGGAAAAAAACACTCTATTTCTGGGATCCTTCATGTCTGCAAAATGGGGGTGCACATGACAGTCTCCTGGCAGGCTTGCTGTGAGGATTAGAGGAGAAATGTGAAGGGAGCTGCTTTCTAGACCCGAGAAGGCGCCAGGGATGTGGAGCAGGTGAGGAATGTGTCCCCACTCACCAGGTGCTCTGAGCAGCGTGGTGTGAGAAGCCCTTGGAGCTGTGACCTGTGCCTGGGACAGGAAACAGACTGGCACCTGTCACGCCTCCCCCTCCCTCCCAGGCTTCAGAGGGCCCTGACTTTGTCGGTGGATTCCTGGCCCTTGCTCAGGGCTGAGAATAGGAGCCTAGCCGGGGCAGAAGCGGTCACTTAGGCTGGCGATTGATGCTGGAAGAGGAGGAAGAGATGCCGTTCCAAGCAAAAGGATTAAATCTGAAAGCTGAGCAAGGATGGGGAAACACAGGAAGAGTCTGGGAAGGTTTGGAGAAAGGGAAGGAGGATTTTTTTTTTTTTTGCGGGGGGAGGTGGGGATGCTCGAGAGATGTTGAGAAAATTGGGGAAAGAGGACTGTGGGATATTTGTTGTGTATTACAATGTCCTTCGCTAGAAGTTTTGTGAGACTTCACGCTGGGATGGATGTTGCTTCTCAAACGACAGCCCCACAGGGCAGAGGCTGTTAGCTTAGAATATGATATTCTTCAAACGCCACACTGTGTTCAGGCAGGACCCCAAGGCAGCCGGGTTTATAGGGGCTATATGGACTAACAGCCCACTCAGGGTGCCCCTCCCAGGCTATCACTGATGGGAAATTCAGAGTTAGCAGGGTCAGCACTGATTGGCTTTCTGGAAACTTCCATGCCGGCAGGGTGACATGGGAACTCTGCAAAGGCAGGGAGGCATCGTGGCAAGAGTTTGGTCAGGGCCAGAGCCCGTTCTCATTTGCCCTCCACAGCCATTGGCTTTAGGGCAGTCATGCCATGCTTCAGAGGCTTGCTTTTCTCACCTGTAAAAGGGGTAGACAATGTGAGCCCCCGGGGTTGCCATCGGGAAGAGGTGGAGGAAGGGAGAGTGGGGGATAGGAAAAGCAGAATAATGAGTGGGCAGAGGAAAAAGTTTATACTGTGTTAACACCCTGGGCTCTTGGCAAGACTCTCTGGGTTTGAACCTCAGCTCCTCCACTTCCTGGCTGTGTGAAGGCAAGCAAGGGCAGGACTTGGAGCCTCAGCTTACTCATCTGTCAAATGGGTGCATTAAGAACACCTCCATTATGGGATTGTTAGGATTTGATAAGACAAGCCAGGTGAAGCTCTTGGCATACTACAGAAATGCCCAGCACTGACACGGAAAGAGGCTATTTCCTTGATTCTGGGCTGTAACCCTCAGCTCCCTGCTCTGCTCTGAGGTTGACAGGCCTGAGCCGTGGGGGCCCCACAGCCTAGTATGAGAAGACAAAAAATTCAGGCCAGCCCTAGCCGGTTTTGCTCAGTGGATAGAGCATTGGTCTGCAGACTGAAGGGTCCCAGGTTTGATTCTGGTCAAGGGCACATGCCTGGGTTATGGACTCGATCCCCAGTAGGGGGGCATGCAGGAGGCAGCCAATCAGTGATTAGTGAAGCTTCCTTAAATGTTTGACATTCTTATTGTTGCAGGTTACATGAGTTTTGATTGGAAGACTCTATACTGGATACAGCCAGGCCTTGGGGAGTGAGCAGTTTGAAAAATGAAAGGGAACCCAGGAGTCTTGACCCCCCAAGTCCCTCTGATTTCCACATGGCCTGAATTAAAAAAAAAAAATATTTCAGAGAGGAAGGAAGAGGGAGAGAGGGAAAAAGAAACATCAACGATGAGAGAGAATCACTGATTGGCTGCCTCCTGCAAGCCCCATACTAGGGATTGAGCCCATAACCCAGGCATGTGCCCTTGACCAAAATCGAACCTGGGACACTTCAGTCTGCAGGCCAATGCTCTATCCACTGAGTCAAACCAGCTGGGGCTGGCCTGAATTTTTTTGTCCTCTGATACTAGGCTGTCGGGCCCCCACCGCTCAGGCCTGACAACTACAGAGCAGAGCAGGGAGCCCTGCTCTGTGGTTGTCAGCCCAGGGTCACGGAAATAGCCTCTTTCCGTGTCAGTGATGGGCATTTCCGTAGACATTCAAACTGACTCAATGTCGGCCAGAGCTCATCTGGGTCAATGCTCCCCATTTCACAGGTGAGAAAACTGAGGTCCTGTACCGGAAGCCATTTCCAGCATGTCATAACTGCAAGAGTTTCATCAAAAGGTTGATGGATAGAACGTTGGCCTGTGGACTGAGGGGTCCCAGGCTCGATTCTGGTCAAGGACATGTACCTTGGTTGTGGGCACATCCTCAGTAGGGGGTGTGCAGGAGGCAGCTGGTTGATGTTTCTCTCTCATCAATGTTTCTAGCTCTCTATCCTTCTCCCTCTCTGTAAAAAATAAAAAAAATTAATGAAATATATATATATATATATATATATATATATATATAATTTATTTATTTATTTATTTATTTATTTATTTATTTATTGTTTATTTTAAAGGTTGATGGAACTTGGGGATTCAAAAGGGCTGAGTCACATATGTTCTTGCCTGTTGGTAATGGCTAAAGGCATTTCCCCAAACCTGAATAGGATGATTTCTTACTGCCAGACAGCTCAGGGCATCTTAATCTACATGTTATTGCCTCCTACTGGCCAAATACCTGAACAGCTGTAGGCTATTTCCCAATCTGACAATGGACTCTGTAAACTAACCCTGGCCTTTGAAGTGTATATCTCCACCTTGCCTTAGGACAATTTGTGTTAATAAAAAGCAAGGGGTCCTGAGACAGAGAGAACTTATTTTCTTTAGCTAGGCTCCTCTGACCCCCAATGCCTTTCAAAATTATTCTTTTTTTTTTTTTTAAATATATTTTATTGATTTTGTACAGAGAGGAAGGGAGAGAGACAGAGAGTTAGAAACATCGACGAGAGAGAGTTATCGATTAGCTGCCTCTTGCACACCCCCTACTGGGGATTTGCCCGCAACCAAGGTACATGCCCTTGACCGGAATCAAACCCGGGTCCCTTCAGTCCCCAAGCCGACGCTCTATCCATTGAGCCAAACCGGTCTCGGCTCAAAATTATTCTTACTTCAGTTACACACAGCCTTTTTCCAGATTGCTGAACCCTTCTTAATGCCGGAACAAGAACTCCGGTAACCCTAGACCTGGATGATAGAAGAACCCGATTGTCCGACTCTACAGTGCAGCCTGCACTGCTGGCTAGTTAGCCCAGCAGCCCCTCCAAACACTTCCTCCGCCGGTGATTCATCTAGAGTAGAGCTAGATGTGTGTATATGATCCCATTTTAGCCAATGAGATGTAATTGGGCATCTGCTGGGTGTGGGGGCAGGGCTCCTGAGACACCTTTTTAAAAAAAAAATTTATTTTTATTGATTTCAGAGAGGAAGGGAAAGGGCGAGGGAGAGAGAGATAGAAACATTAATGACGAGAGAGAATCTTGATCAGCTGCCTCCTGCACTGAGCCCACAATCCAGGCATGTGCCCCGACCTGAGTCAAACTGTGGTTCATAGGTTGACACTCCACCGCAGAGCAACACGGGCCAAACAAGACATTTTTTTTGCTGTTTCGGTAAAAGGGATAGGTTGTCTAGATTCTCCTCTGCCTCTCACCCTACCTGGAATGTGGGCACAGCGCCTGGAGCAGCAGCAGCCATTTTACATCACGAGGGGAGGACTAGAGGATTGCAGGGCCTCAGCCTGGCTTCACTAAGATGCTGTGCTGGCTCTGGCAGCCCCTGGGTTGTTGATGTCAGTCTGATGTTCTGTGACAGACAGCAGGAAGCACCCCTGCCCAACCCAGCCCCTCGGCCTTCCCCTCGCTGAATTTCAGCTCCTGGCAGAGGCACTGGGACCTCAGACAGGAGGGCCCGTGCAGGAGGGTGAGGGACAAGGAGCCGCTGGCGTTGGCGGCTCCACTGTGCACCAGCCCTTTGATCAAGACTGTTTGAAGCTGCTTTCAGTCCTCACTAGCCTCGGGGCCGTTCCGGCCACGTCTTCGGGCTGAAAGCTCCGTTACCCTTTAATGATACGGGCGCTGCAAGGTAATGTTTGTGGGAGCTTCCTGCTGAACAGTGACCTGTGAATACACAGCGTTATAGTTATTAACCCGCCCCCGGCCCCTGAGCCTCCAGGCGCCAACTAGAGGGAACTGTTCCCTCGTCCAAGAGACAGCCCGAGACATGTAATTTTGATTGAATTCAGGAACACCTCTGCGGGTGGGAGAAGAGAAATGGCCGGGGAAGGAGCATTGGGTGCCACTTAAAGGCCCATTTTCCTGCGACACCTCATCAATTATTTCAAATCTAATCTCGACTGCCATAACCCACAGCGCCCTCCGCCTCCCGCCCTCCCTGCACTCCCGCCTCCTTCCCCACCGATCTTCCAAGGAAAAGGTCTTCGGCAAGTTGCCCTTTTTGTGGTTCGTGTTAATCCTCACCGGAGGGTATTTCTTCTTCTTCTTTTAAAAATAAAAATATATTTTTATTGATTTCAGAGAGGAAGGGAGGAGAGATAGAAACATCAGTGATGAGATAGAATCATTGATCTCTGCATGTGCACACTCCACAGTGGGGATGGAGCCTTGACCTCCTGGTTCATAGGTCGATGCTCAACCACTGAGCCATGCCGGCCGGTCAGATATATTTTCTATTAATTTTACGAGAGAGTGGAAGGGGAAGGATGAGAAGGAGAAGGAGGAGAAGAAGGAGGAAGAGGAGAGAGTAAAAAGGGACGGAGAGAGAGAGAGAGAGAGAGAGAGAGAGAGAGTGAGAGAGAGAGACATTGATGTGAGAGAGACCCATACATTGATTGGTTACTTCCCATATGTGCCCTGGCTGGGGTCAGGATGCAACGTGCAACCCAGGTATGTGCCCTTAACTGGGAATTGAACCTATGACCCTTTGGTGGGTAGGCCGATGCTCTAACCACCCAGCCACAGGTTGCCCTTTTTTGATTTACACAGAGCTGCAGGAAGTTGAAATGATGACTTAAATGACCTCCTAGTTTCAAGGAGGGTAAATCCATGCTGACCACGGAGAAGGGACAGCGAGCATGTGGCTTCTGTGGCCAGAGCGGCTCCCCTCTTCCTCAATGCCATGCATGAGTAATTAATTGATTAAGTAATTATGTGCGGAGCCCTTACTCTGTTTTGTGCATCTGGTCCACTTGATGGGAGCAGAGATTCTGCTTCACTTATCTCCACAAGGCAGAGGCTGTTTAGTTAGTGACGGATGCTGGTGCCAGATTTCCTGTGGTCCAGTCCTGGCTCTTCCGCTTAGCTGTGTGACCTTGGGCAGGTTAATTAACCTCTCTGTGCCTCAGTTTTCTTATCTGTAAACTGGGGATAATAATAATAATTCTGACCTCCTGGGTCTTAGCACAGCTTGTGTGAAATAACCGTGTGAAGCTCTCAACTCCAGCTCCGTGTGTGTTGGCCGTGTGTCGCTCACTCCGCAGGCATAGTGCTGGGTGTGATCAATGGCCAGGAAGCACACACGGTAGAGGTGGAGGTAGACAGAACAGTGACGGAACCCTCACCCTTAACGAGGTGCTTTGCTAAGCTGAGGGCATCCATGATTCCTTCTAGGTCCCCGCCAGCACTGTTCGCTCTCTCACCATGGTTACTGGGTGCTGCCCGGGGCCAGGCACCCCCAGGGAGTCCCATTCATCTCCATTCTCACAAGGAGATAGGTGATAAGCTAACAGAAATGTAATCTAGTGGCCAGGGCAACCTCCTGTCATCCTTACTCACAAGTCCAGACTCCCAAAACAGAAAGCGCATGAGAGCGAGACGTCTGCCTAACTCCCCTCTTCAATCCAGTGAGGAGCGTGCACACTCCCTCCCATCACTGGGTCCCCACGAAGGTGACCTCCTTGGAGAGGCTTCCCCTGATTGTCCCTCTAAAATAGGCCTTCCTATGATGCTCTATTCCCCAGGCATGTGGCTTCTCTCCTGTGTATCTATCCTGTCACTCACAGGTCAAGTGCAGGGCACTCTAAGGACACAGTAAGGTGATAGAATGTAACACATGGTAATGGAATTCATCATATAACAGTGGGAATTTGCCAAAACCTGTTTGGCTTAGTGGTAGAGCGTCGTTCTGCGGACTGAGGGGTCCCAGGTTCGATTCCGGTCAGGGGCATGTACATTGGTTGTGGGCACATCCCCGGTAGGGGGTGTGCAGGAGGCAGCTGGTTGATGTTCCTCTCTCATCGATGTTTCTGGCTCTCTATTTCTCTCCCTTCCTCTCTGTAAGAAAATCAATAAAATATATTTAAAAAAAAAGAGTGGGAATTTAGTTAATCTTCACATTTTGTAGGATGAGCTAGTGCTTGAACCTGCTGTCTGACCCCGATAGATGCCTCAGCCTCCCAGGTTTTCTTTTCCATCTTCAACCAAAGATATGTTTTTATTGATGAGAGAGAGAGAGACAGAGAGAGAGAGACTGATTAGTTGCCTCCTGCACAAGCCCCGACTGAGGATTGATTGAACCTGCAACAGAGGTATGTGCCCTACAGGGAATCGAACCCTCAATCTTTTGGTGCACAGGACGATGGCTCCAACCAACTGAGCCACTGGCCAGGGCAGCCTCCCAGGCTTTTAATCAGAAGATGTGCATTTGCATCCCAGTGTTGCGTGCTCACTGTTCACTCGGCACGATACTTCAGTTCACCTCTCCAAGCCTCAGTCTTCTCACCTGTAAATGGGTTAACAGACTCAGCTTCCAGGAGGGTTGCTGTGAACATGGTGAGTGAAGGAGGCTGCTTGCAAAGTTCCACAGAACTCTTCAACTTCCACATTGTACGTGACATGCCTCAAAAGACTGGAACACGTGAGAAACCCAACGTCCTCAAATGGACACTGTGCCCATAAATTGGGCTGATTGGGGGCGCTCCTATCACTCTGGAGAGAGGAAGCAACTCCAGAGGGAACTGGCCCCCAGGAGCCAGTGACCCTCGGGTGTTAGAAGGAAAGTGTTCCCACAAAGTTCTCTCTTCGCCTACACACAGACTAGCCCTCTCTCTCGCTGTACACAAAGGTGGCCCCACCGGCTCTGTGGCCGGAAGGAAATATCAATAACACGACTAATTATGGAAATTGCATAATGCATCATTAGTTAGTAATTATGACTTTGTCAAGTGCCTGTTAATTTTTATGTAGGAATCACTCAGTGTGTGACATAGAAGTATTAGCTTGTCATCAGCTTTACTTTCTGGCGGGAGAGCATGATCCTGAGAGTTGAGGTTAATGACATGTCAGGTGAAGAAAGAGGCGGGGAGGAGGGAAGGAGGGGCAGAAGGAGGGGGAGCCCAGGAGCGCCCCACCTGGGGCGGGAGGTTCCAGGCCTGGAGGGTGCAGGAGGGAGGACCCAGCGCTGGCCTCCGAAGGCGAATTATGTCAAACTTGCCATCCTCCCACTTCCGTCCCAAAATCAAAGTGTCTGCATGGGGTGTTGACACATTTCTCTAATAAGATGGCATCATCGCTTTCCAGCCTCCCCGGAGAGTCTTGGCATGTCTCATTTTGCTTGAATAAATTATTAATTTGGTCTAATTAGGCTTATCCAGCAGCTGGGAGGCAGGTTGAGCTAATTTGGGATTCCTGTGTGGGGCTGCACGAGGGCTCGGCTCTGTGGAGATGGGGGATGGGAGATGGGGGGGGGGGCAGAAAGCTCTGGGAGGGACTGAGGCAGGAGGAAAACGGAGGCTGGGATGCCCGGCTTTACTTTGGGCAGCTCCATCCACTTGTGACTATTTCTTCATGAGCATCTGCCATGGAGAGGTGAGTGCTGGGTCCTTCATTTTGGCTGCAGAACTGCCTAGGTCAGGAGAAGACACGGTGCAAAAGAGTGGATGGTGTCAGCTCATCCCTCCGGGGCTTTACAGTCAGGTGTACGTCTATCAAGGTTGTTTCCTCGGAGTCCCAGACTCCCAAAGACGACTTCAGTTGCAGTTTTAAAAAAATTATTCTTTATTTTTTTAAAAGGGAAGGGAGAGGGAGAGAGAGATAGAAACATCAATGATGAGAGAGAATCATTGATTGGCTGCCTCCTGCACATCCCCCACTGGGGATGGAGCCTGCAACCCAGGCATGTCCCCTGACTGGGAACAATGACCTCCTAGTTCATAGGTTGATGCTCAATCACTGAGCCATATGGGCTGGGCAGTTGCACACAGTTTAAAGTGAAAGCCAGCTCTGAGTCCACCCCACACAGCCCTCTGAGCTCAGGAAGTAATGTCAGTTCTCCATGGCCTCAGCCACATCTACACTAATAAAAGAGAATTATGCAAATTGACCATCACTTCATGACCCACCAGCCAATCAGGAGTGAGTATGCAAATTGACCCAACAAAGATGAAGGTGGCTCCGTCCCCAGCCATTCTGGGCTTCTAGGCTGCACACATGCAGGCATGGAGTGGCTGGGCGCCTGCTATGAGGGAGAGAGTGGGGGGTAGAGGGAGCTACAGGAGTAATGCTCCGACTGGAGTGGAGACTGAAGGCTCTGCTGGAGTGAAGATGGAAGGCGGAGGCCAGAGCAAAGGCCTGGGTCCTGAGTGCTGGAGGAAAACCGGTGCTGGCAGCCAGGGGAAGGAAGGCCTATTGCAGGAATCTTTGTGCAACAGGCCTCTAGTTGAAATCATAACAGCCTGCCCCTGTGAATAGAGATGATAAATGCAGGTGGACTTCCTGGGGGGCGCCTGGCACATTGTAGGTGCAGTCACCAGCTGCTGTGGATTCATGGGAAAGAGCAGGGCAGATACAGTTGCAAGGATCTCAGACGTGTGGACGTTAACATCCCCAGAGGTGGTATGACTTGGAAAAGAAAGATGAGACAAAGTCCTCTCCATGGTCCGTCCTGCCCCACCAGGCCACTTCTCAAGGGTCACAGTGACATTTAGCTAGTTATTTCTTTTTTGACAAAAGCTCATGTTTTCATAGGCAAGGAAACAACCTATGTGCTGAAAAGTCCTGATTTTATATATATATATATATATATATATATATATATATACATTAAAATTTTTTTAATATATATATTTAGGCCCTATATATATATATATATATATATATATATATATATATATATATATTAGGCCTAAACCTATGTTTTATTTTTATTTATTTATTTATTTATTTATTTAATCAATCTTTATTGTTCATATTATTACAAAGGTTCCTCATTTCTTCCCCCCTCCACCAGGTTCCCACCCACCCTCTGCCCCCTCCCCATCCCCCATTGTCCTCATCCATAGGTGCAGTTTATGTTCAGTCTCTTCTTCCCTCCCTTTCCCCAATAGTAAATCCCTTTTCAGATAGTAAATCAGTTACTTAGCATTTTCTCATATCAATAATACCTCCACATGCCCAATGATACACTTCACACAAAAGACATTTCCCAATAGGTCCACCAGCCTCATCCAGGCCCCACCCAAGGCACTCACAGATCAACAACCCAGCCCTAAACTAACTCAACACATCCAGACCTAAGCCTTCATCACTTGATTCAGCAGACCCTCAAGTTCCCACGAAAGTTTCCAGCCATGTCTGAGAAGCAGCCGTGGGGCAGGGGCAGGCAAGGAGCGAGCTGTTCTGGGCCTGGCTGCTCAGGGCCTGGCCTCTGTTGCTCTGGTTCATTCCACAACCAGCTGCTCCGGGTCTGGTCACTGCCGCTCCCGACCTAGTTGCTCTGGACTTGGCTGCTGCTGCTCCGGGCCTGGCCGCACCCGACCCGGCTACCCCGGGCCTGGCCGCTCCCAGCCTGGCAGCCGCTGCTCCGGGCCTGGCCGCACCCGACCCGCCTGCTCCCCCGGGCCTGGCCGCTCCCAGCCTGGCAGCCGCTGCTCCGGGCCTGGCCGCACCCGACCCGCCTGCTCCCCCGGGCCTGGCCGCTTCCAGCCTGGCAGCCGCTGCTCCGGGCCTGGCCGCACCCGACCCGCCTGCTCCCCCGGGCCTGGCCGCTCCCAGCCTGGCAGCCGCTGCTCCGGGCCTGGCCGCACCCGACCCGGCTGCTCCCCCGGGCCTGGCCGCTCCCAGCCTGGCAGCCGCTGCTCCGGGCCTGGCCGCACCCGACCCGCCTGCTCCCCCGGGCCTGGCTGCTCCCAGCATATTTTATTGATTTTTTACAGAGAGGAAGAGAGAGGGATAGAGAGCTAGAAACGTCGATGAGAGAGAAACATCGACCAGCTGCCTCTTGCACACCCTCTACCGGGGATGTGCCCGCAACTAATGTACATGCACCTGACCAGAATCGAACCTGGGACCTTTCAGTCCGCAGACTGATGCTCTACCACTGAGCCAAACCGGTTTCCCTGATTATATTTTAATGTAGTTCAAATCCTTCTGACATTTCTCTCCCCATGTAATAAGGTTTTAAGATTTACTTGTTTTCGGGAACAAAATCCTCCTCCTGGGTTTTCCCGTGATTGACAGTCTGTTTCTAAGTGCAGCCCCGGAATCCACCCCGCCCTCCTGTGAGCCCCAGCAGCACGGCCTGATAGATCGTGGCTCCCTTGGCTCTTTGAGTCTGTCTCCCAGGCTGGCCTCTGAGCATGTGAGGAGAGCCTTCTTCCCCGAGTCGGGGCTGTGGCCTGCGTGCTCTTCCAGGCTAGGAACTGAGTCTTATCTTGGGGTCCCCAGCTCAGTGTATGGCACCTGGTAGCCTTTCTAAAACCTCTGGACCAATGAAGAAAAGACACCCAAGAACAAAGCTGCGGTGCCTGTGAGTGCAGAAGGCTCGGTGGCACCTCAAGATCATCGATGTAAAATCTATCAGCATACACCATGAGCATCACCCACCTTTGCATTGCGGGTGTGCCCACGTGCCCGCTCAGAGCATCAGAGACTGCCCTTGTGTTACAGATGGGGACAGAGGAGCAAAACAACTTGTGCAAGGCCACCCAGATTTAACCTTCCCTCTCCATGGCCCCTTTTTTCACATTAACCTGACATCCTTGACTCTCCCATTACTATCCTATATAATAAAGACCTAATATGCTAATGGTTGTGACGCCCTCACACCTTAATGACCAATCAGCAGGAGGCTGTGTGCACGGCGAGGCACATGTGGGTGGGTGGAGACTTGACACTGCATCCCCTGCCAGCAGAGCTTGACAGAGGTGGGGCCAGCCAGGTCTGGATCTTGTCCAAGTGGGAGGTGAGGCCAGCTGGGTCTGGGTCTCTTCCCTTTTAATGTGCATGAATTTTGTACACCGGGCCACGAGTCTATAATAATAAAAGCATAATACTCTAATTAGACCGGATGTACTTCCAGACATCCTTCTAGGGCTGCTGCTATGAGGGCCACGAGTATATATATGTGTAATCCTTTCTCTACCATCTGGTACTAAGATAGCTGCAGTCTCTCCACACTGGTCTTCCTGCTCCTTGTTTCTTATCTCAGGTTGCTTAGCTTTTTGAGAGAGGAAACAGGGTGTCTCTGTTTTATTCTACTTCTTAAAAAACCTACTGAGTGGCCTTTTAATGCCTACTCCTTGTCTAGGAAAGAAAATGTATACAAGTTTGCTAAAGAATTGTGAGTGTGCATGGAGGAGGGGTTTACAAAATTTGTCCAAGTGTTTAAAAAAGTGTCCGATCCATGGCCCTATGTAAGCATGTTATATACTAATAGAAGCCTGGTGTACAGATTGGTGCACTGGTGAGGTCCCTTGGCCTGGCCTGTGGAAGATCAGGCTGAAATTGGCTCTCCAACATCCTCCGAAGGGTCCTGGATTATGAGAAGGGACAGACTAGGCTAAGGGACCCCCACCAGTGCACGATTGGGGCCAGGGAGGGACCATGGGAGGGCTTCAGGGTATTTCCTGCCCAGCTCACCCAGCCCTGATTGGCCAGACACCAGCAGCAAGCTAACTTACCGATCAGAGCATCTGGCGGTCAGTGTGGATCATAGTGACTGGTCAAACTGTCAAATGGTCAGAGGGACAATTAGCATCTTAGGCATATATATATATATATATATATATATATATATATATATTTCTGCTGTTGTTATTATTATTATTTTATTTTTTATTTTAAATATATTTTATTGATTTTTTACAGAGAGGAAGAGAGAGAGAGAGCCAGAAACGTCGATGAGAGAGAAACATCGACCAGCTGCCTCTTGCATATCCCCTACCGGGGTTGTGCTCGCAACCAATGTACATGCCCTTGACCGGAATCGAACCTGGGACCTTTCAGTCCGTAGACTGACGCTCTACTACTGAGCCAAACCGGCTTCGGCATGCTGTTGTTATTATTGTTATCATTGTTGCTGTTGTTATTCAGCTCTAATGGGGTCCAAGAGTAACAAACTCATCAAAGGTGTCACTTCTTCCAGGAGATGTTCCTGACACCCCTGTGCTTTCTTGGATCCTCAGAGTGGCCCACACCCCACAGTCAAGAACCATTACCTAGTTCTTATCAATTTTGTCTTTGGATCAAGCGGGACACCAGGGAGCTATATATTTGGACCTTACTGTCTTGGCCCTTGTAGAATTGCTTTCCTATTGGCCTTCATTGAAGGACATACAAGAAATTAGAACGAAAAGGTAGATCCTTGGATTTGTTGTAGGGATATGTTGAAAGTGGTGTTCATTACCTTGCATACTTTCCCTTCACTGAGGACTACTTTCTCTCAGGTCTCTGTACTAGGAAAAGCTGCCATTCTCTTGACTGGTTTGTATTGAATGCTTTGAACATTGGCCTGGCCTGTGGAAGATCAGGCTGAAATTGGCTCTCCAACATCCTCCGAAGGGTCCATGTTTTCCTCTTTGTTTTTGCTGTTAGGAGTCTCAGGGTTAACTCACCAGCCAACTTCCATCAAGGCCTTATGGATGCATAGTGAGCTAATCTGATTTGAGTTATCTTTCACCCTGTGTTTCTTTAGCTTTGATTTCATCATAAAAACCCTGTTTTGCTACATGCATCTGTGTAAGCCATATTAATTCTTTTTAAATATCATCAAGTAGGATTTCAGTGAATAAATATTCATCCATCTTCTTGTTCCACACTAACCAGACCCAAAAACTGTACCAGAACAGAAAACCACCAACAGCTTGCCAGGCAAACCTTCCACCAGCCCATATAATTGGATAGTTAATCTATTGCTACAGTCTTTATCTTTTAACTGGAAAGTTTAACCCATTTAGAATTATTTTTATTATTATATCTCAAAGGGTAAGAGATCATTTCTAGGTTGGCACTTTCAGCACTTAGACAATATTAATTCACTTTCATGTGGCTTCCATGGTGGCTAAAAAGTCAGTTATTAATTTAAATATTTCTTTGTAGGTAATAGACCCCATTTCTCTGACTTCTTTTAACATTCCCGTTTAATTCATCCATTGCTCAAGTATGGTTATGATGTGGGTGGTGCTTTTTCACATCATGGAGCCTACAGTCTAAGATCTTTGATATTCTGAAATTTGTCTTTGATGTAGCATGATAGGAATTTCTTTTAATTATCTTGCTTGGAGCTTTCTTGAATTTTTAGCTTTATGCCTTTCTCTAGAGGCCTGATGCATGACATTCGTGCACTGGTGGTGGTGGGGGAGAGGAGGTCCCTCAGCCCAGCCTGCTTCCTCTCATAGTCCAGGACCCTCAGGGGATGTCTGACTGACAGCTTAGGCCCGCCACCTCTGCTGCATTCACCAGCTGTGAGCCTGGGTTCTGGCCGAGCAGTGCTACCCCTGTAAAGCGCACTGACCACCAGGGGAAGCTCCTGCATTGAGTACCTGCCCCTGGTGGTCAGTGTGGGTCATAGTAACTGGTCGTTCTGTCATTCAGTTGATTTGCATATTAGTCTTTTATTATATAGGATTAGTTTTGCTAACATCTTAACATTTTTCTTTTTATCTTTTCAAATATAGCCTTTTCCTCATCACTCTGTTCTCTCACTTTGGATTCTAATTAGACATTTGTTAAACATTTTCACTCTATTATCTATTAGTTTTACTTTTCCTTTTTGTTTCTCTATCCCAGTTCTATCTCATGGGCATATTGGACATTTTCTTCAAATCTGTTTTGTTTTGCCGATCAACTCTTCAGCTGTTTTGAATTTAATCTATCCTCTGAATTTAAAATTTTAATTATATTTCTGTAATTTTATTTTTAAAAGATGCCTGGCAATCTTGGTTGTCTTTTATTTCTCTGTCATACTTTAAGTTCCTTCTATCCTTGCCTTACACTGATACCATACTGTCTTGATTACTCAGTGTGATGGTAAATCTTAGAAGCATAGAAAAGTCCTTCAATTTTGTTCTTTTTCAAGACTTTCTGACCATCTGAGGTCTTTTACATGTCCATATATTTTAGAATCAGCATAGCAGTTTCTTCAAAAAGCCTGCTGGGATTTTAATTAAGATTGCATTGAATTATAAATAAATTTGAGAGAATGGACATGGTATCGCCTCATTTATTTAGATCTTTAATTTTTAATAGGGAGGTCTTGCACATCTTTTGTTAATTATTTCTTTGGTAATTAATTTTTGATGCTGTTTTTAATTAGGTTGTTTAAAATTTTTAATATGCCAGTGTTTCTTTCTAGTACATAAAAATACAATTAATTTTTATGCGCTGGTCTTACATCCTGTGGACTTGTTATATTCACCTATTGGCTTTTATTAGTGTTTTTGTAGATTCCTTAGAGTTTTCTATGTAAACAAAAACTTTGTGTGTAAAGACATCTTTATGTCTTCCTTTCCAGTCTTTGTGCTTTTTATTTCCTTTATTTATTTATTTTTTCTTTGTTGCTCTGGATAGGACTTCCAGTACAATGCTAAAAGAGAGTAGTGAGAGCAGATATTCTTGACTTGTTCCCGATCTTAGGGAGAAAACATTCAATGTTTCACTATTAAATCGGATGCTAGCTGTAGATTTTTCACAGATGACCTTTATCAGGTTGAGAAAGCTCCTTTCTAGTCCTAGTTTCCTGAGGATTAAAAAAATTATGAATGGGAATTGAGTTTTGTCAAATGCCTTTTCTGCATCTTTTGTGATGATTATGTGATTTTCATCTTTTATTCCTCTAGTATGGAGAATTGCATTGCTTTCTTCTTTTATATTAAATCAATCTTAAGTGCCTGGAATAAACAGCACTCAGTCATGATGTATTATCCTTTTACTATATTGCAGATTCAAGTAGCTAACATTTTATTAAGGAATTTTGCATTCATGCTCAAGGGGAATATTGGCTCGTAATTTTCTTTCTTGTCATATATTTCTGAGTTTTTGCTACGGCCTCAGAATGAGTTGCAAAACATTTCTTCCTTTCCTACTTTCTGAAAAAGTTTATAATAGACCCTGTGGTACCCCCATCCACTCCAGATACTCATTTTCAGAAATGAAGGAGTCATTTTCCAGCTTCTGAGGATGGTGCCTGCTGATGATTCCTGCCCAGGCATTGCCCCTGGACCAATGCTGCCCTCTTGCCTAATCGACACACGATGACTAGGTTGATGTGGGACCACAAATGGTTTGGACCCCTCCTCTGGGACAGCTTTAAAGAGGCTGAAATCTCACCAAAACCAGTTTGGCTAAGTGGATAGAGCGTTGCTCTGCAGATTGAAAGGTCCCAGGTTCGATTTCAGTCAAGGGCATGTACCTTGGTTGTAGGCACATCCTCAGTAGGGGGTGTGCAAGAGGCAGCTGATAGATGTTTCTCTCTCATTGATATTTCTAGCTTTCTATCCTTATCCCTTCCTCTCTGGAAAAAATCAATAAAATATATATTAAAAAAAAGAGAGGCTGAAACCTCTGTTGTGACTCCATCATTGTTCAGTGTCTCCTCAATCTTTCTTCCTTAGCTCCATGGCAGGTGTTCCTAAGAACACCCTCCAAAGAACCACTTCGCTAAAACTCTCTCAAAGCCTATTTCTTGGGGAGCTCAATTTATGACAGAGTTTCTGTGAAGTTGGCTTTATTTATTTATTGTTATAATTTATTAGTTAAGCCATCTTGACTTGGAATTATCCTTGTGGGAAGGTTATTGATGAATAATCCAATTTCTTTATCAGGTATAAGGCTATGTGGACTGTTCATGTCTTCTTTTTTTTTTTTTTAAGTATATTTTATTGATTTTGTACAGAGAGGAAGGGAGAGAGATAGAGTTAGAAACATCGATGAGAGAGAGTCATCGATCAACTGTGCAAAAGCACAATCCCTACTGGGGATATGCCCGCAACCAAGGTACATGCCCTTGACCGGAATCGAACCAGGGACCCTTCAGTCCCCAAGCCAATGCTCTATCCATTGAGCCAAACCGGTTTCGGCTGTTCATGTCTTCTTGTGTTGGTTTTGGTAAGTTGTGTTTTTCAAGAAATTTGTTCACTTTATCCTTTTCCTGCTTTGTCCAATATAGACATACCAGCTTTCTTGTGGTTAGTGTTTACAGGCTTTAAAAAAAATACTTTTTTACTTTTAATCTGTCAGTTTTGATAGGAAAGAGTTTTTGTTACTGATAGCATGTAGTTAGTTCTTTTATAAAATTTACTCAAAACTCTCTGGTTTAGAATTACAGTTCTTAATCCTTTGCCATTTAATGAAAATAAATTGATCGTCCATCTTGACATATGTTTTTCATTTGTCTCATCTATTCTTTGTTCTCTGTTTCTCCTTTTCTGACTTTTTTTTTTAAAGTATGTTTTTTATTGACTTCATAGAGAAAGAGAAGAGAGGGAGAGGAAGCAATAGAAGCATCTCAGAGGCCACGAGAAACCTTACTAGTTCCCAGTGGGTTTTCTGAAGGTCCCGCGAGGAATTCAGCTGTGAGGGGGCCCGCAGACCCTGCTGCCGGGACAAGGACACACAGCCGTGCAGACTCTACGGAGACGCAAGTGGTGAGATGCCTGAAGATCAGGTTCTGTGCTTTGACATCATTTAAGCTCTGGAGGATGTGGGTACTTCCCAGTAGAGAGTAGACCAGAAACCACGTGAGGTTTATTTGCTCACATAGCCCATCCTCCGGGCCCTCACAATCCACCCTCCAGGCCCTCATAGTCCCTCCTTTAGGCCTCACAGTCCCCCCTCCAGGCCCTCACAGTCCCCCCTCCAGGCCCTCACAATCCCCCCTCCAGACCTCACAGTCCCCCCTCCGGGCCTTACAATCCACCCTCTGGGCCCTCACAGTCTCCCCTCCGGGCCTCACAGTCCACCCTCCGGGCCCTCACGGTACCCCCTCCAGACCCTCATGGTCCACCCTCCAGGCCCTCACAGTCT
The DNA here is from genome assembly GCA_963693515.1 of Pipistrellus nathusii. Lineage (NCBI taxonomy): Eukaryota > Metazoa > Chordata > Mammalia > Chiroptera > Vespertilionidae > Pipistrellus > Pipistrellus nathusii. Next base: position 182,292,364 of record OY882860.1, on the reverse strand, counting down.
ACCCTCCAGGGGCTCACAGTCTATCCTCCAGGGGCACAGTCCCCCCTCCAGGCCCTCACGGTCCACCCTCTGGGCCCTCACAGTCCCCCTCCAGACCTCACAGTCCCCCCTCCGGGCCCTCACAGTCCTCCCTCCAGGCCCTCACAGTCTCCCTCCAGGCCCTCACAGTCCCCCCTCCAGGCCCTCATAGTCCACCCTCCAGGCGCTCACGGTCCCACCCTCCAGGCGCCCACAGTCCCTGGTGAGACTAAGCTGCTGGAGCAGAGGCGGGCACAGAGCTGGCTCTCTGGGAGAAAGGCTGGGATCTCTAGGTGGTGGACGCAGGTATGTCCAGAAGCATCCACTCTCCCCATCCTGCTCTCATCCTGGCTCCGGGATACCCTCTTCTCAGAGGAGACTAATTGACAATCCAGGGTGATAACATGTTATCACTGTCACCCCATTGAAATGCACTGCAATGCCAGGCTCGATAAATCACCTGGAGCTTAAAGAGGAGAGTGAAATGAGCATTGCATTATAAACCACAAAGCCCATTAATCACACAGCTACAAACCATAAATATGACAAGTACATCCATCAATCCCGCACCCTTCTCGCTGGCCTGCGAGTGCAGGCGTTAGCAACTTAATGGGTGTAGAAGGCATCCTCTCCTATAGACACGGCAGCAGAGAGTCTTTTATGATAAGCTCTGCCGACCCGGAAGGATGGGAAAAGGAGTCCCTTTCACCAAAAGTGCTGAAGGCATTGCAAGGGGTGTCCAGGCAGTGGCCAAAGCCGCTGATTCTCCCTGCACGGTGGGGACACAGGCATCGGAGCCCCGCCTCTGGTGGCAAGGAGACTCCAGGGGCCATGGCCTGCCTGCTCCCTGCCCTCGCCTTCCTCCCCCAGAGCCACGGCTCCTTGACCCGAAGGCCCAGGCCTGTCCTCGGTGTCCGGGCCAGTCTTCTCCTAGGGAGAAGGAGGCTGGCCCAGCATGATGGCCTTCAATCCCTGACTGCTGGTGTTGGGGAATGTGTCATGGAAAAGGATGATGCTAGAGGCCTGGGGACTGGTGTGAGGAAAGCTGTTGCCAGGCAGATCCAGGCTGGCCTCCCCAGTGGCTCAGCCTCCCAGTCTCCCAGCCTCCCAGACTCCCGGCTCAGTGCGGTCTGAGTGTCTTTTGCTGGCCCAGACCTGGAAGTCCTTCTCCAGAGAGTCCCAGTGCACCAGGGACTTCAAAGAGAAGTAGGCTCATTCTCTGCCAAGAATCAAATGCCCCACCCCATTCCCTACAGGGTAGAGTTCAAACCCCTTAACCCACCATTAAAGGCCCTTCACCAGCTGGTCATTCCTACTCAGCTGGCGTCCCCAACTCTTCAGCTCTGTCCATGCTCTGGGTTGCCCTGGACCACATACCATTCCCCAGAGAAGCTATTTTCAGTGATTTTGCTCATGCTGCTCCCCAATCCTGAAGGGCATTCTCCCTGGTCATGGCTGTTCACTCTTCGAGACCCAGCCCAGTGACCTCCTTTTCAACGGAGCTCTGAACCAGGCCCCGGACACATTGGTCTTGCCCTCCTTGGAGCCTCCCTGAGTCCTCGGCCACTTTTCTATCCCTGGTCTGTGAGCTGGGAGAGGGTCTTGCACAAAGCAGAAGCTTTGGCAGGTGATCAATACATATTGCTCGCCATCGTTCCTTCCATATGCAGCTCAGTCTCCCACCTCCACGCCTCTGCACAATGGACTAGTTTTCTATTGCTGCTGTAACAAGTGACCACAAACCTTGTGGTTTGAAACGACAAACATTTACTCTGCTACATTTCTGTGGGTGAGAAGTCTGAAGCATGCCTCACTGGGCTAAGAATCAAGAGTGTTGACAAGGCCTCATTCCTTTTTGGGCGCTCCAGGAAAGACGCATTTCCTTACCTGTGCCAGCTTCAGGATAGAGGCTGTTGCATCCTTTCCTCCGTTTTCAAAGCCAGTAACACGGCGTCTCTCTGACAATTCTTGTGTAGTCACATCTCCCTCTGAGCACAGCCAGGAGAGATCCTTCCATGTAAAGGACCCTGTGATTAGGTTGGGCCCAAGTAGATACTGGAGGCTCCTCTCTCCATAAGAAGGTCCTCAATCTTGATCACACCTGCAAAGACCCTTTTGCCATGTAAAGCAACACATTCACAGGTTCCATGGATGAGAACATGGACATCTTTGGGGTGGGCATTGTTTTGCCTCCCACACATATGCAGTTCCCTCTACCTTGCATTTCCTGCCCTCTCTTCGTCCTCCTGGCTGACCATTACAGACCTCTCAAGACTTATTAAATCAGCTTTCCCCTCCCCCCCACCTGTTCCCTCCAAAGAGTTTACCTGCATTTCTTAGGTGCTGGGAGTTAGTCTCTCTGCTTAGGTTTCTAATTGGGCCATCTGCATTCTACCATAATTAATAGTGCATGCTTTCTCCCTATTTTTAAAAAAAATATATTTTATTGATTTTGTACAGAGAGGAAGGGAGAGAGATAGAGAGTTAGAAACATCGATGAGAGAGAGTCATCGACCAGTTGCCTCTTGCACATCCCCTATTTGGGATATGCTCGCAACCAAGGTACATGCCCTTGACCGGAATCGAACCCGGGTACTCCACTCCCCAAGCCGACGCTCTATCCATTGAGCCAAACCGGTTTCGGCCTTTCTCCCTATTTTTAAAAATATATATTTTTATTGATTTCAGAGAAGGGAGGGGAGGGAAAAGAGAGAGAGAGAGAGAGAGAGAGAGAGAGAGAGAGAGAGAGAGAGAGAGAGAGAGAGAAACATCAATTATGAGAGAGAATCATTTTTTTGCTGCCTCCTGCACGTCTCACATTGGGGATTGAGTCCACAACCTGGGCATATGTTATGACTGGGAATTGAACTGTGACCTTCTTGGTTCATAGGTCAATGCTCAACTACTGAACCACACTAGTGGGCTACTTTCTCCCTATCTGGTCACAAACAAGGTCTTTGATATTGGGGTCTCTGACTTATTTGTCTGTACAGTTTAAAAACCTATTATAACGTTGGACATAAAAGTGCTCTGTGTTTGTAGAATGAATGACTAATAATTTTTTCTCTTGTTGTGTAATTCTACTTAGAGAGAGTGAGATTCAAGACTTATTTCATACTAGAGGCCCAATGCATGAAATTCATGCAAGGGGCTTGGCCCTCACAGCCTCGGTTGCCTCACTGGTCATTCTGGAAGGTTGTTCTGCAAGGTCGTTTTACCATCTGGTCTAATTAGCATATTAACTCTTTATTATATTGGATGATTTAAAAGGAAATCTGATTGCAGCCTAATTGTTCCTGGAGGATCCCAAGTTTTATCCGAAGACCTTTTATATCTTAAAACAAATTTTTCTGTTGAAACTCTCTGTTACCATTTTAATGCCCTTCCTCCCTTTTCTTTTCCATGCCCATGTTTATGTATTCCAATATTGCATATTTTTACCGAGGGGTATCACTACATATTCAGTTTTGTGCCTTATATTTTCATTTAACATTATATTGCGAGTGATTCTTTTTTTTTAAACTGGAGAGTCTAACCTAGGTTCACCTCCTTTTTTTTTTTTTATAATATATATATTTTATTGATTTCTTACAGAGAGGAAGAAAGAGAGCTAGAGAGCTAGAAACATTAATGAGAGACAAACATTGATTACCTTCCCCCTGCCAACCCCACTGGACATGCCCTCAACCAAGACACCTGCCCATGACTGGAATCGAACCTGGGACTCTTCAGTCCGCAGGCTGACACTCTATCCACTGAGCCAAACCGGTTTCAGCACGCGAGTGATTCTTCATGCCATTGAATGTTTTTGGAAAAAAATGCTTGCATTTCATCACATGAATGTACCTTTATGCTCATTATATGAATGTACTTAACCCATTTCCTTGTCAATGTCTGGGTAGTTTCTGCTACTTCATTATAGGAATCTTTGTACATATCTTTAATTATCTCCTTGGCTTAAATTCCGAGGAACAGAATTAAGTGACCAAAGGATATGAACTTTCAATGGCTCTTGTTACACATTCAAAGAAGGTTGGGGAAATTTACACCCATTAAGGGAATAATACATCATCTCTGTTTGGCATGTTCCAACAAACATTTATTCTCTCATGGGTAAAAAACTTTTCTTCTCTCATGGGTAAAAAAAATTGTGTCTAATAGTTATTTTAATGTATATGTCCATGTTAGTTAGAGTTTATATATATATATATATATATATATATATATATAGTTTTGTAACCATTTATTCCCTCCCTTCTTATTAATTGACTGTTCTTTGCTCATTTTCCTACGAGAGGTTGCTATTTCTTCTTACTGATTTGTATGCTATCTTTGAACAGAAGGACACGGACCCTTGTCCTGTAATATTTCTGGTAAACGTTTGCTCTCACCTTGTGCTCACAGCCTCTGGCTTCTGAATTGTTCATTCTGTCTTCTGGGAGAGAGTTGAACTTTAAGCGCCTTCCTTAGCTCCTTTGGGAGCAAAGCCACGTTGCTGGCTGGAAATTGTTTATTTCCCCATTTCCTCTCTCTCTGCCATTTCTCACAAACTGTGTCACTTTGTACTTTTGAGATCTTGCTGGTCCTTTCCTTGTCCATCAGAAGAGGGAGACCCTTTCTCCTCCTCCTTTTCCTTTTGGAAATTCTGGGTTGAGGGCATCTTTTTGACAGAATGACAGCTCTTAGAAGGGGCATGGCTCCTGGCCAGCAGCCACCACTGGGTGTAGATCCAATCATTTCAATATGGGAAAACCAAGGCCCACCGAGGGCATGGAGTCATTCAGGATCTTGTAGACCCTTGATGATGACATCATACTCCACGCAGTGAGGACTGAAATAGATAGTCCCTCTGTGTAGACTGAATGTTTGTGTCTCCCCACCCCCCCATTCGTATGTTGAAACCTAATCCACAAGACTGTGGTATTAGGAGATGGGCCTTTGGGAGGTGATTAGGTCACAAGGAGGGGGCCCTCACGAATGGGATTGGTGCCCTTATTTACTGAAGCTCCAGAGAGCTCCTCACTCCCTCCATCGGGTGAGGGTACACTGAGAAGAAGGCTCTCTAGGAGCCAGGAGTGGGCTCTCACCAGACATGGAATCTGCTGGCTCTTTGACCGTGGGCTTCCTAGCCTCCAGAACTCAGAGGAGTAAATATCCGTGGTTCAGGAACCGTGTAGTCTGGGTTGTTTTTGTTATAGCCTCCCACACAGACTGAGATGGCCTTCCCGGCAGAGGCAGCAGGTTTGGGGGTGCCACACACAGAATGTACTGGAGAAGCATGTTCTTACCAGGATGGCACATGATAGCCCCTTCCTGGGCCTCACGGTGTCCCCCTCTACAGCCCCAGGCCCAGCTCCTGCAGGCCTTTCCCGGACTACAACTCTTCCTGACAAGCTCCCGCCCTTGCAACCTCAGGGGCCCACAGTGGCACCAGATGTTTCCAGGCTCAGGAACCTTCGCCATTCCCCTGAAGCTTTCCTTAGCTCCACCTACACCTTGTCAACAGCCCCCAGAGTAACCTGCAGGTGCAGCTGGGAGCACCATCCTCACAGATGGGGAAACTGAGGCCCAGCGAGGGAAAGTGCCTTGTCTCTACTCGGGATGACTAGGTATGGCATGTGGAGAGGCAGGAATCATGGGAAAATATTCAGAGAAAAAAAAATCACATGATCTCACACATCTAGAAGAAATAATGAACAACATAAACTGATGAACAAAAACAGACCCAGAGAAAGAGAAGCAGCGATCAGACTTTCAAACCTCCGAGGGAAAGTAGGGGAGGGTAGGGATAAGAGGGAGAAATCAACCAAAGGACTTGTATGCATGCATATGGGCCTAGCCAGTGGCCATGGACAGCAGCGTGGTGGGGGCATATGTGGGGAGGGATTTGGGATGGGAATGGGGGGATGAGGATAATTATGTGATACCATAATCAGTAAAATAAAATTTTTAAAAATTGCCATGGTCCCCCTCCAAAGAGTAAACATACCTGGAATACAATAAAATGCCTACCTCACATTTTCACCTTTTTTCTTTTCCTGAAATGTCACACGTCTGGCGAGGAGTTAACGCTTCGGAGCCGGCTGGGGAGAGGGGGAGCTGGTGAAGTGTCCTGTCCGTCCCTTTCATAACTCCTGGGTTGGGGCAGGTGCCCTGTCACCACGGGCAAGGGGGAGGCGGGGAAAAAAACGAGCCAATTTGTTCCTAAATGGCTCTGTAACTCCAGGGCGCGATTGAGCGGAGACAAAGGACATCCCATAATTCTCGGGAAGGGAAGCAGGATCCCGGGAAGCTTAGAGACTCTGTCTGGCCCCCCGGAACCTCCCTGCAGCTGGGACCCGTGCCCTATAAATACACCGGGATCGATCTTCGGGCCATTGATCTCCCCCGCCGTTATTGATGGCCTTCTCAGGTGAGCAGAGGCTTTTCAGCCAGAACTAAACTCTGTGTATCTTTCTTGGAAGTCTTTGGGGCGCCCAGAATCCAGGGGAGAGCAGAGGTGGTCGCAGCACCTGTGTCCTGGGTGTGGAACCATGTCCCCGGCCCCTCTGTTTTCTGGAAGGTGTCACGTTGGGGAGTTTTCCCAGGAGGAGAAAAAAGTAGTGTCAGCCGTCTAAAAACGTGTTCTGTGCGCATGCAAGCCACCAGATGATGATGCTTGCAGCATGACCACAGAGGGCGAGACAGCCCCTTGCAGCGTTTCGAAAACTCGGCATCATGTTAAATGCAGACTGGGACGCGGTGGGTCTGGGCGGACCTGAGATTAGACATCCCTTGCAGCCTCCTAGGGGATGCTGGTGCTGGTGCTGGTGCTGATGCTGATGCTGGTGCCTCTGGCTCTGGACCACACCCACCCTCTCAGGCTGTGCTTTTGAGCCTTTTCTGTCTTTCAAGGCTGCCTCTAATTCCCTTATGAATCCATTCATCAAATATTTATTTGCTTCCCCTGTGAGCCAGGCCCTGCGCTGGGCTCTGGGGATGGAGGGGAAAGAGACCACAGCATCTGCTCTCACAGTATTTACAGCTGGAGGGAGAGGCCACCTTTAGTATGCGCTGCAATGCAACGTGGTTAGTGCCCTGAGCAGGGACTGCAGACCCTGCTGTGATGCCCTCTCAGGGGAGGGCCAGCCCATTCTGCAGGGAGGCCTCAGGGAGGGGAGTTGAAGTTGGATTCTGAAGCGAGAGCAGCCGGCCTGCAGGTGGATTGGATGGAGGCAGGAGGGTGAGTATATGAAGGCCTGGAGGTTCCCAGGTGCTGTCGTGGCCAAGAAAACAGGCTGCTGGCTGCAGATGCCTCCCCAGCAGAGATGTTGGTTCAGCGGGTGTGGAGAGTAAATTTGGCCATCAGGGCCGGGCTGGGAGCCCTTTAAGGTCAAGGGCCTCCTCTGGCTTGTTTCTATCCTGCAGTCCTGGCACACAGCAGCTCCACAAATACCTAATTAAAAGAAAATGAAGCTGATTTGTTCTTTTCTGGCAGGAGTGCTCACACTTGAGGGTGCAGCGGAATCTCTCGGAGGGCTAGTTGAAACATTCCCGGCAGGCTGGACCCTCCCTGTTTCTGATCCAGGAGGTCTGGGTGGGGCCTTGAGTTTGCATTTCTAACAATTCCCAGGCGGACCCAGGAACCTCCCCTTTGAGAATCACCAACACACATTCAACATCACGGTTTTTAGGGGAGGAATTTTAGGGGAGGAATAAATTCCTCTGGGGGGCGGGGGAGGGGAGCGGTGGATTCAAGGGTGGTCACGTGGACTAAGGTAGAAAGCATGGCCTTCAGGGCTGCACAGATCAGGCTTCATCGAGGTCTGCCAGCGCTGTGACCTTGATGCCCGCTGCCTTCTCTTTGCCATCTGTACAATGGGCACACTCACCCCCTTCATCCATTTCAGTGAAAGGTGTTTCCTTTTCCTCCACAAAGAAAGCAACTCTACTGGAACCTCAGAGGACAGAAGAGAGATATTCCATATTACCTGCCACAGGACTCTTTAGGAAACCCAACTCAGCCCAGCTTAAGGAATAAAAAAGGAGTGACTGGCCTCAGAAATTTGGGTGTCTGGAGTCAGGAGTGTCTGGGGCAGGAATTCCGATAGTGTCCTCAGAGTTCTCTTTCCATCTTTGGGTCCAGATTTCTTCTCTTTTGGCTCCGTTTTCAGGCCTGCTCTCGCTCTGTGGCAGCTAAGATGACCAAGCAGGGAGCTCCAGATTCCAGTTTTTCACAGTTATAGATCCCAGAGAGGAAAAAAAAATGGTGTCTCTTTCTAAGATCTAGCCCCAGAGATTCCTTTGATTGACTTGGCTTGGGTCATGTGTTCATTCCTGAACCAATCATTGAGCCTGCTGGCTGGAGAGCTCTGATAGGCTAAATCTGGATCATAAGCCAATGGGCTGGGGGGGGGGGGGGGGCGTATGCCCAGCTCTTTAAAGCTGCCTCACTTGGAAAGTAGCCCATAATTTAGAACCGTCGTCATTTCAGAATTCCTCTCACTCTGCCTGGCTTAATGAGGTTTTAAAGGACCAGTAAGGAATCAAGAGCAAGTCATGTTATAATAGTAAATACTCAGGTGACAATATAGTGTTTTACATGTCGATTCACTTATTCTTTCCAAGAACCTTAGGAAGTAGGTGCTCTTCTTCTTCTTCTTCTTCTTCTTCTTCTTCTTCTTCTTCTTCTTCTTCTTCTTCTTCTTCTTCTTTTAAATATGTTTTATTGATTTTTCTTACAGAGAGGAAGGGAGAGAGATAGAGAGCTAGAAACGTCGTAGATGAGAGAGAAACATCGACCAGCTGCCTCTTGCACACCCCCTACTGGGGATGTGCCCGCAACCAAGGTACATGCCCTTGACCGGAATCAAACCTGGGACCTTTCAGTCCGCAGGCCGATGCTCTACCACTGAGCCAAACCGGTTTCGGCGGTGCTATTCTTCTTATTCTTTTTTTTCTTTTTTTTTTTTTTTTTTTGCAGATGAGGAAACCAAGGCACAGAGAGGTTAAGTAACTCGTTCAGTGTCACAGAGCCAGCGAGTGCAGAGACAAGCTGCAAAGCCGGATGGTACAGTTGTCTGGGTGCCTCCTTGCTATGTACAGCCCCTCGTGGACCTTAAAATCTTATAAAATTTCTTTGTGATATCAACCAGCGTCCCTCTTCCCCCTTTTACTTGGCAAAAATGAAGGTGGGAAATTTATTTATAACCCAGGAATGGTACAACCAGGATTAGTTAGACCCTTTGACCTCAGAAATCCAGGGCCCTTTCTGCTCTGCCAGCCCTCTCCTGCCCCCTGCTGGTCTTTCTGGAGATAGTCCACGTTCTCTGTGAAGAAAATCAGCACTTATCACTCACTCCCTATGACCCTGGCCGTCAGCTCCCGTCTTCCCATCTCGAGCACCTGCCTCTGTATCCGGTACTGGAGGGCATTTTTTCCATATATGTTTTTTTTTTTTTAATACCAGAAAGCGGTTTCTTATGTGTACAGCCCAATCTACTCTATTTCTTCAGTTCAGACCAGCAGGAGACTGTGCACACTGGGACCACTGACACCCGAAAGCATGGTGGATGAGCCTCTGCCAGCTGCTGCTGGTCAGCTCGGCTCAGGGATGCCCGGCTCAAGGTCATCCAGGCTCAAGAGTGGCCTGAGGACCACGGGTACCGGCATCTCCTGGAAGGACCTTACAAAGGTGGCGTCTCAGGCCCATCCCTGACCTGCTAGGTGAGCATCTGCATTTCAACCAGCTGCTTCCTTGTCTACTGGACTCTTCCATCCAGGAGGGAGGAGAAAGTAGCTGCTAGGTTGCCCGGGCCAAGGCCAGCATGAACCGGTAGAATGCCCAGGAGCAGAGGAGGAGCGGCTCAGCTAGCCAGCCTCTGAGCTGCACACGGAACACATGTTTTGGACATCAAACAGTCTCCCTGCTCTCTGCACCCACATGGTCTCTGACTTCCAGCAGCTGAGGAGTGTTTCAGAAAAGTCAAACTGACCCTAAGGATAGAGATTTCCCCACGGAGAAGGTTCAAAGAAGGTGCCCCAGGCCCTGGGCTGCCTAGAAGTCGGTTATTGCACTTGTAGTGGAGGAGACAGAGGGTCTAGATGGCCCAGAGGGAAGCGGCTGACTTAGAACCTCCTCGGAGGACCTTTGGCTCCAAAGCGCATGCCCCTTTGCTCTCTGCCCTCTGCCCTCTGCCCTCTGCCCTCTGCCCTGGCTGCAGCAATGCCCCGATGCCAAGTGCTGGGACGTGTCCCCTCACACGGGGGCTTCTTGGAAGAGGGTGGGCATGGAGGGCATTAGACCGCACAAATCCTTTCGTCCAAAAACGTAGCCACTGGGCCTTGAGATCTAGACATTACTGTCTCCCAACTGCTTTTATTTTTGTATTTTTTTTTAAACCTTTGGAAGTAGGACAAGCCACTTTCCATTTAAAAAAAATATTTTATTGATTTTTTACAGAGAGGAAGAGAGAGGGATAGAGAATTAGAACCATCGATGAGAGAGAATCATGGATCAGCTGCCTCTTGCCCACCCCTACTGGGGATATGCCCACAACCAAGGTACATGCCCTTGACCAGATTCAAACTGGGACCTTTCAGTCTGCAGGCTGACACTCTATCTACTGAGCCAAACCGATTTCGGCTGCTTTTGTTTTTCCAAAGCCATCTCTCTCACCAGGCAGAGGTATGCTTCCATTCCTTTGCTCTGCCACTGCCCAGCTGTGTGGCCTTGGAAGGCCACTCAGCCTCTCTGAGCTCCAGTCTCCTCATCTGTGTGTGGGGTTGAGAGCATCGGCAAAGAGGATCAACATCAAATGTCCTTACACAATGAAAACACCTTCTCAGCTGCTGTCCGGAGGTCTGTAGGAATGAGAGGTCAGGGGGCTCGGGGTGTGGAGGGGAAGTAGTTTTTGGGAGCAGGGTAGACAGCTACTGATACCCACATCATCTTGGGTGCAGAGGTCCCCTTACCAGTTTCCTGGTTTCTGTTCCTCTCCCACAATCCATTCTCAACACAGCAAAGTGTAATTAAGATAAAAAGTCAGTTTATAAGCCCACCTGCCCCTTTAAAGCCCTTCCATGGTTTCTCTTCGTTTTTAAAATGAAAACCCATACCCCGATCTACAGGATTCTTCTGCAGTGCATTCCCATCTCAACACATCTGATTTACCTTCATCTCTACCTTGGGACCTTTGCCTTGGCTGTTCCCTGAGGCCACCCCCCCTTTTTTTTGGCCCAGCTACTTTTATTTTCATTCAAATCTCAATTTAAATGCAACCTTAGCCAAGGTTTGGCTCAGTGGATAGAGCATCGACCTGCCGAATTATAAAGGGTCCCAGGTTCAGTTCCGGTCAAGGGCACATGCCCAGGTTGCGGGCTCCATCCCCAGTGGGGAGCGTGCAGAAGGCAGCCAATCAATGATTCTCTGTCATCATTGATGTTTCTCTCTCTCTCTCTCTCTCTCTCTCTCTCTCTCTCTCTCTCTCTTTCTTTCTCTCTCTTTCTCTCTTTCTCCCTCTTCCTCTATGAAAGCAATAAAAATATATTTAAATGCAGCCTTGTCAGAGAGCCTGTCTCTGGCCACCTGGTCTAAAATAGCCATCCAGCCATATGCCTGACACCCTGTTTAAACTCTCTGCACAGCCCTTGTCACGATCTGACATCTGGATGGTTTCTGGTCTCATCTCCCATCTAAGACAAAATCAGTTTCAAGAAGGGAACTCACCTGTGTGGCTCACCTAGTCTCCCTGAGACCGAGGATGATCAATGCCTGGCATAAAGTAGGCACGCATGAACGTCTGTTGAAGAAGGAATGCTGAATGAATGAGTCTATACTCCAGACCCCTGGGAAGTCTCCAACCTAGGAGGAAGAGCCAGACCGCTTTCTGGACACTGTAGCCACGTGCCCACGCTCCTGTCCCTGGGGGAGCAGCCGCCATCTCTGCTCTTGGCACCCCACCTCAGGGGGGGAGGGGGCTGGAGGAATGAGGGAGACACCTGCTTTGCCAAATGGCCACGTGGAAGCACGTGTTTTCTCCCAAGCCGTTAGTTCCTGTGAGCGGGGAGGATAATTACCTCTCACTTTGTGACTCAGCGCCATCGCACGCGTTGGGTCCTGTTGTAATTACGAAGCGAGATGGAAGAGAAAACATCCAAACACCAGAATGAGCTTTCCAATCGGAACAGGTTTCCCGCAGGGAGGGCTCATACCTCTGGGCTTCCTTTCCTTTTCTTCCTCCTGCCACTGCCTGCCCGTCCCCCCTCCATCCATGGACACCCAAATATAAAATCCTTTAATTCCTCGGCTCATGTGGTCCGCACGCCGCTTAGTGATGGACACTTTTCTGGAGAATGAGGCGGGGAGAGGGTGCCTCCTCAGGCCACCAGGCATAGGAACAGCGTCTCCCCCCCACCCCCCGCCCTCCGGGCTTCCCAGGCCCCTTTTTCCCCTGGGCTCTCCTGGATGTGTTACCTCCTCCTGAGTAGGCAGGCACCCCCTGCCAGCCCCACCTAGAACTTGGACCTGGACCTGCTGGGTGTTTGCATGCCAGAATCCCCCACCAGGCCGCCCGCATTAATACAGGCTCGCTCCTGCCTTGTTTATTATCATAAAGGAAAGCCTAGAACAGGGCCGGGCACCTCATAGGTGCTCAGTGGATGTCTGTTGAATGAATAAAAGTTCTCTTTTCGCCGAAACCGGTTTGGCTCAGTGGATAGAGTGTTTGCCTGCAGACTGCAAGGTCCCAGGTTCGATTCCAGTCAAGGGCATGTACCTTGGTTGTGGGCACATCCCCAGTAGGGGGTGTGCAAGAGGCAGCTGATGTTTCTCTCTCATCGATGTTTCTAACTCTCTACCCCTCTCTCTTCTTTCTCTGTAAGAAAATCAATACAATATATATTTAAAAAAATACTCTTTTCATTTCTGTGTCTCCAGAAACTGGTCCATTGTTGTGCTCAGTAACATTTGTAGAATGAATGGCCAAGGGGTTATCTTCAGAGATGGAGAAAGAAAGAGAGCGGGGTAGAGGCAGCGGGAGGAGAGAAGCAGGGACCGGGAGAAAGTCGGGCTGGAGTCCGTGCTAAGCTGCTAGGGCTGCTGCCACAGGCTGGGGGCTAAACACCGGGCGTTTATTTTCTCACAGTCCTGGAGGCTGGATGTTTGAGATCAAGGTGTCAGCAGGGCTGGTTTCTTCTGAGGCCTTGCTCCTTGGCTTGTAGATGCCGTCTTGTTCCCATGTCCACATGGCCTTCCCTCTGGGTCTCTCTCTCTCTCTCTCTCTCTCTCTCTCTCTTTTTTTAAAAAAATATATTTTATTGATTTTTCACAGAGAGGAAGGGAGAGAGATAGAGAGCCAGAAACGTCAATGAGAGAGAAACATCGACCAGCTGCCTCCTGCACACCCCCTACTGGGGATGTGCCCGCAACCCAGGTACATGCCCTTGACCGGAATTGAACCTGGGACCCTTCAGTCCGCAGACTGACGCTCTACCACTGAGCCAAACCAGTTTTGGCTGGGTGTGTCTCTTTTTATACGGACACCAGCCATACTGAGTGAGGCCCCACCCTACTGACCTCATGCTAACGCAATCCCCTCTCTAAGACTCTCTCTCCCGATACAGTCACACACGGAGTTCCTGGGGGTTACCAAGTCAACAGATGAATCTTGTAGGGAGACAATTCAGCCCACAATGGGGTTGCAGGTCCCCCCCTGTTACTATTTTGGGGTGAAAACTGGATCTAAAAGAGGAAACCGACAGTGGTGTAGGTTGTACGGGGGTGAGGGATGTTTGGTGTTCTTTCCCCCTCTTTTTTAAAAAAAATATTTTAAAATTGATTTTAGAGAGGAAGGGATTTGGAGAGAGACACATACACACACACATCAGTGATGAGAAAGAATAATCTGTTGGCCACATTGGGGATCAAGCCCACAACCCAGGCATGTGCCCTGACAGGGAATCAAACCGTGACCTGATTCATAGGTCGATGCTCAACCACTGAGCCACACCGGCTGGGCACCCCCTCTTGGCTCCTCCTTCGCTTCCTCCCCTCCATCTCTGCCACGGCACAGCGCCATCCTGAGCGCATCCTGATCCTGCCACAAGATGGCGACAGAGCTCTTGGTGCCAGGTCCACCGCAGGCAGCCAGACCTGCTGGGAAACCAGGGTGCATCGCCTGGGTGTTGGGCCCATTTGGGAGGCAGCAGAGTGTGGTGGCAGAAGCCCTGGCTTGCATGTCCAATGCCCTGGGCTAGGTGGGGGGCTCCGTGGGTGTGTAGACTTTGACTCTTTGGCTCTGGGAGACCCCATTTGTAGCGCGGAAGGGCTGTAGTCCCTTTTCTCTAACTTCTAGCTCCGGGGTGAACGAGGAAAGGGGAAGAGGGGATGGGAGCTGCCACATCTGGCTGCCACACAGGATTAAAAGTAGCAGCACTACCATGAACAGAACTTGTTGGGATTCTCTCCCCGATTCTGAGGACCTGGATTTCTCTTCTCCCATGCTAGGGAAAGCTCCTGACACCCTCCGGATTACCTTGTAATGTTTAACGAGGGCGAGGGTGAGAGAAGCATCCTTGGTGCCAGATGCCCCTCGGCAGGGCTGTCTGAGGAGGGGCTGGAGGCCTTGTCTCGTAGTCGGCAGGGTGAGCGAGCCCTGCAGCTGTGGCCTGGCCCCTGAGACAAGATTCAGCGAGGAGAGGGAGCTGCATGCCTACCGTGTGCCGGGCAGTGTCTGCTCTCCACCAGCCCCCTGACACAGGCCCGGAGGAAGGCACTCTGCAGCCCCCAGAGGGCCGGGACCAGGGCGTTCCTCTAGGCAGGGCCTCCTGGAATAAGTGAGGGGCGAGTTCAGCCCCACTTGGCCCTGTGTGGCCGGTGCTGGCTGCCGGCAATCATGCTGAGAAGCACTGGAGGCCACACTGGGCTCCTGACAGACCGAGGCTGTGAAGGATGAGTGACATCAGCCATGTCTGTGGCGGGTCAGTGGCGCATCAGTGCCACTCACCTGTCACCTCTAGGACTCCCCTCACCTCTGATGTCCTAGGACATCCTAGGGATGTTCATCCAATGGTCAGAGCATCCATGACCTTCTTCTGACTGTGGCTTCTTACCAAGTCCTCGGACACCGTTTTCTGTCACGTGGTGGTGGTGAGACACGTATCCGTGGATACCGCGCTGTCCCCTTGGGAGTGCCACGCAGAGTCCCGCCAGGCTCCAGGCACCCATTCCTTCCCCAGTGGCCAGGTTTGGGGCTGTTGGTGACTCACAGCCGAGTCCCCTTCTAGGCTTTGTGCTCGGAGGGAGGGAGTGACCTTGTCCTGGATCACACCCCCCTTGGAGAGGGCCACCTGTATGGCGATGGGTCCAGGAATGCAATTTGGGACAACGATGAAGGGCGTCCCAGCTCGGTCGCAATGAGTAGGAACTTCTAATTGCATCTCAGCTCCTTTCCCCTCCGCCCAGTCCTGCACCTGCTCCGTATTACAGAAACATCCAGAGGGCCCAAGAAACCGCCCGAAGGCGCATCTCCAACTCAGAGTCGGGGCCGAGTGAACCCAGCCTATGGAGTGTGTGAGTCCAGAGCTGACCCATGCACGTCGGTGACCTGGGCCCCCCAGTTCCAGCCCTTTTGGTCACAGGCCTGAGAGAAGCCGATTTGATGCACAGAGAGGCGGTGATGACCGGGAAGGGGTCGTGGCGGCTGACCAGCTTCTTCTCATCCAACTCCCAGCCTTCCAGCCACTCCATCAGCGGATGCAGCCTCCCATCTCCAGGTCCCGGGGAGCTGGGTGCCGTCGTGGGGGACCGGGACACAGCTCTCGCTGCAGTGCTGTGACTGACCTGTGACCAGAGGTGCCCTCTTCCTCTGTCCGAGAAAGCGGAAAAACAACAGGGCTGGAGTGGGGTGTGGTTGGAAAACTTCTCCCCGTCCCTAAGCCAACTACCTTTTCAAAAGAGTATGTTTTTATTGATTTCAGAGAGGAAGAGAAAGGAAGAGAGATAGATAGAAATATCAATGATGCCGAAACCGGTTTGGCTCAATGGATAGAGCGTCGGCTTGGGGACTGAAAGTTCCCGGGTTCGATTCCGGTCAAGGGCATGTACCTTGGTTGCGGGCATATCCCCCCAGTAGGGGGTGTGCAAGAGGCGGCTGATCAATGACTCTCTCTCATCGATGTTTCTAACTCTCTATCTCTCTCCCTTCCTCTCTGTAAAAAAATCAATAAAATATATTTTAAAAAAAGAAAGAAATATCAATGATGAGAGAGAATCATTGATCAGCTGCCTCTGGCGTGCCTCCTACTGGGGACTGAGCTTGCAACCTACTGCCCTGACAGGGAATCAAACCATGACCCCCTGGTTCATAGGTCGATGCTCAACCACCGAGCCACGCTGTTCGGGCTTCACTGCCTCTGAATCCCCCCTGGTTGCCCCAGGTCAGGAGCAGATCATGGGGATCCCCACGGCTCCCCGGGACAGCAGGCCTGGAGCCTGGCCAAGCGGCACCCACGCCTGTCTGGTGCCTTCAAAGTCCCTCTGAGACATGGCAGCCCCCAGGGGCATAGAGGCTGCTCCCTCCCCCTGTCCTTGCCCTGGCCTCCTGCTTTCAAACATGGGGGGCCATCTCCCCTAAGACACCTGGGGACTGGGATGCTGATGGGAGATATACAGAGTATGTAACCACTGGCAGGACCTGGGCACTGTCACATCAGAACTGGGGCACCACATGCTACAGAGGGTTCTGGAGACCCTGTGGCTGCCCGAGGCTGGTAGGGTGGAGGGGAGAGGGGCGTGGCCCAGGGGGAGGGCAGAGCTGTGGGCGCAGGACAGAGATGGCTCAATATTTGGCCAATGGTCCGCCTGTCCCTGTGCCCAGGTGGCTGTCAGCTCTGGTTGTTGGTAAAAAAGTGGGTGGACCTCTAATTCCCACCCCCAGACACCTGTCCCAAGCCTGGGCCCGCCCCATGGTGGGAGCAGAGAAGGTGCCCGCTGCCCGAGTTGCCCACAACCCCCACACCAGAATCCCAGCGGAGACTCGCGCTGGGGCAGGGCGGGTGCCGGCCGGCCCTGCTTTACCTTTTCACCCCTTGCCCTGCTGGCGACCCGGGTTTATGGGGGTGCCTATCTCCTCCCACAGCTGCCAGGGACCCTTATCTCCGCTCTGATTACTCCGCAGAGCGCACCCGCCCCGCTCCCACTGCTTTATGGGCCTTTTCCCCTGAGCAGCGGGGAGAAAGGCAGCCATAGGTGCTGTTTCTGGGCTGCTCTGCCACAGCTGCCTCCTGTGAGGCCCTCCCAATGCCCCAAAGGCTGGCGGCGTGGGGTTGGCAGGGGGCACTCGTGGGCTGTCAGAGCTTTAGGGCGTTGGAGAGGGAACATCCCAGAACTGGCCTTTTCCATGTGGGGAGAGGAGGCAGATGCGCCCCCCACCCCAGAGCCAAACAAAGCCCCCCATCTCCCGGGCCTGCCGGGGCCAGCCGGAGCCGGAACTGCACAAAGCCTGCCACCTGTCACCACGTCCCAGCATCCACCACCAGCCAGGCTCCAAAGGTGCTACCTGGCATCGCCTGCCACAGCCCGAGGAGCCGGTGGGCCAGGGAAGGCGGGGCAGGGCGACACCAGGAAGACCATCGTGACTCACGGATAAGGAAACCGAGGCGAGGGATGTCAGGGGTCCTGTCCCCAGCTGAGCTGCAGAGCCGAGCTGGGAAAACAAAGGCCTGTCTGTGTCCAGGGTGAGGCCTGCGGGGTCTGAATGCCTTTCTCACTTTGTCTCCCCCTTTCTCTCCCTTCCTCCTTTTTCTTTCTCTGTGTCTCTGTCTCGCTCTCTGTCACACACACACACACACACACACACACACACACACACACACACTCACACACACGCATTGCTCTCTGATCTTTCTCATGCTCCTCTGTCTCAGGTTTGCTTCTCTCTCTTCTCTGCTCTTTCCTCTGTCCTCTGTTTTGGCAGCTCTGTTCCACCTCTTCCTTCCCCCACCTTCCCTCCTGCATTTGTCTGCTTCCCGGGCCTCCCCCGCTGCTCACCACCTCTCCCTGCCTCTCAGCGTGGACATGAGTTTCCCCTCCCCCTCCCTCCTCGCAAAAGTCACCAGCTGCTCAGCACAGGGCCCTGCCCACCCAACTTCACATCCGTCCGCGGAGCCCGACACCCTGGGGACAGGGAGGTACAAACCGTGTTCCCTCCTGGACGGACGGGGCCTGGCCTCGTGGCCAGTGCTTTCCCTCGGCTTCCTCAGTCATCTTTTTAACCCCTGCACGTGACAGTGGCCCGGGGTGCCCACGAGGACACTACACGTTCATACCCATTATCTTATCTGATCTCAGACAGCACGGTGAGTCAGCCTGGTGGTTCCATCGGAGAGGAAAGTACGGGGCGAGCAGTTCTCCGAGGCCTCCTCTGTGCCAATGTCAACACACACGCCACCGCCTCCCGGGCTCTCGCCAGCGCTCCCTCGGGCCCATGGGCACCGTGGTGTAAAGTAGGAGACGGTGCCCATTCTTCTTCTTTTTTAAAAATATATATTTTATTGATTTTTTACAGAGAGGAAGGGAGAGGGATAGAGAGTTAGAAACATCGATGAGAGAGAAACATCCATCAGCCGCCTCCTGCACACCCCCCACTGGGGATGTGCCTGCAACCAAGGTACATGCCCTTGACCGGAATTGATCTCGGGACCTTTCAGTCCGCAAGGCTGATGCTCTATCCACTGAGCAAACCGGCCTTGGCGGCGCCCATTCTTCGATGCATGTCCCTGCCACCTGCCAGAACACAAATAAACGCACAAACTGAAAATAGTAAATAACAAATCTGTGCCAAGAGCGAGGCCCTCTGGGTTACCCAGCAGGCACCCTGCACCGATGTACAAGGTGCGTCTACACGACACACCTGCAAGGGGCAGCTTGCGGCTTGAATTTCGCACCCGAGGACACAAATCCTGCTGCCACGGTCACAGGAGAGCAGCCTGCCCTTTCAGCTCCTCAAGCCGCTTGGTCCTCCGGTTGGTCTGTCTTCCTGGCTCCCGGATGCCAGTCTGTCTGGGACTCACGAGCCATCTCTGATTCCCACTCCTCGCGTGTTCAGCTTACCTGGTTCCCCTAGAGCCGTGGTCGGCAAACTGCGGCTTTTGAGCCACATGCGGCTTTTTGGCCCCTTGAGTGTGACTCCTCCATAAAATACCACAGCCTGGGCGAGTCTACTTTGAAGAAGTGGCATTAGAAGAAGTTTAAGTTTAAAAAATTTGGCTCTCAAAAGAAATTTCAATTGTTGTACTGTTGATATTTGGCTCTGTTGACGAATGAGTTTGCCAACCACTGGTCTAAACTGAAATAGAATCCATATCATCCCATTCAACAGATTGGGAAGACTGAGCCCCAGAGTAGTTCACAAGATAGTGGCAGAGCTACCACCATCAACCTCTTGTGAGTGCATTCTTTCTTTGGCAGGAAGGCACTAGGAAAGGAAGAGAGAAATGGCTTAAAATCCAGACAGCTTTTGAGTCACTATTTCCTGTGTTGCCCCCCTGAATCAAGATGCTAGTCACACTGAAAGCAAATCACAGGTCTCTCACCAACACAGCTGAGTTATTATCAGCACTTTCCAGTTGACAAAATTATTTCTTATCTTTGAGTTTTACAGGGATAGCAATAAAAACCATTGTCAAGGGTATTATTACAATTCTTAACTACTAATGAATTATGATGCTTGATGGAGTACTGGCGACGGAATGCACACATCACAACACGCAGGACCTTTTTATGTATCATCATCTCTGGGCTTCAGTGTTACCATAGCAATAAAACTCATATTCACCCAGAGTATCACCATTTTCCACAACTGATGGAATTATTGTTTTTGTTTGTGGTTTTAAGCCTGAGAATGAAATGTAATCCCATCAGCAGCAGAGAAATCTGCGGCGTCCTTAAACAACCGTGAATGGTTGATATAATAACGGAAATTAGTTCCTCAAACCCATCCTCATCACTCCTCCTCAGCCCTGGGGCCTCTCTGTGTCTCTCACTCAGGGATCCTCACTTGTTAGGAGAGCCTTTGGGGGATTCATTCATAGCACAGGCCTTTGGTGAGTGCCAGGGGTGCAGACGTCAAGGACATAGGGGGAAGCCTGGCATAGTAGTTAAGGGATCTATCTGGCGTTTGGCCACCTGAACGTGACTTTGAATCTCAGTTCTGATGGGTGGTCCTGGGTAAGTTTCCTTACTGCTTGAAGTTTGTGTTTCTTTTTAAAATATATTTTATTGATTTTTTACAGAGAGGAAGAGAGAGGGATAGAGAGTTAGAAACATCGATGAGAGAGAAACATCGACCAGCTGCCTCTTGCACACCTCCTACTGGGGATGTGCCTGCAACCAAGGTACATGCCCCTGACCGGAATCGAACTTGGGACCTTTCAGTCTGCAGGCCGATGCTCTATCCACTGAGCCAAACTGGTTTCGGCAAAGTTTGTGTTTCTTTATTCTGGAGAGAGAGAGGGAGAGAAAGAGAGAGAGAGAGAGAGAGAGAGAGAGAGAGAGAGAGAGAGAGAGAGAGAAACCATTCCCCACCTGTTAAAGTAGGGGTGAGGACCAAAGTTGACCATCTTTGCAACGCTCCTGAGAAAATGCCTGGTACAGGATAGATGCTCAATGGATGGTGGTAGTGGCTCTGTGTGTGGTTGCAGATGTTATAACCCGGCCCCTTTTCTCAAAGGATTTGCATTCTAATCCAGCAGACACTCTACAAGTGTGGCCTGTGCTATGCAGAGTGTCTTTGAAGTGCATCGAGCCTCCTGGGGTCCATTGGGGGCTTCTTGCTGCAGGTGACCTTGCTGTAGGCTGAGTCACAAAGCATGGGCCGCGTTGGCTTCTGGGAGAAAGGGGTAGAGGACTTTCCAGGCGGTGAGAACAGCCAGCGCAAACCAAGAGGGCCCGAGGGTGGGCCACAGCGTCCGGCTGTCCCACAGGCTGAGCGCCCCCCACAGGCGCTCTGTGACTTTGAGCAGCTCTCCCAAACTTCTTCCCGCTCAATGCGTGCACATCCATGAATAATAATAACACTGGGGCTTGTAGAGAGCCCGCAGGCTGTCTTTGGATGAAAGGAAGCATTACCATATTAACTAATTACAGGAATTAAAATAAATTAATTAAATAAGTGGCTTAATGAGATTAGCGCATTTCTTGTTTAATTACCCATGACCGCTATTGATAATCATAATGGATTCTGCACTTTGGCAGGTGACGAGGTGTCAGCGAGCCGTGGAATTTAAAACCACGGAGGAGCGACAGGCAGGTAGGAGGGGGATGCCACCAGGCCCCTGGCCGGGTCCTGCAAAACCCAACCCGGGCTCTTCTGTCCCCTCCCGCAGGAGATGTCTCAGACTCCTGTCCCCGCCCCTGGAAAAGGGGGCAGGGCTGTCTTACTTCTGTGGGCATCAGTGACGCTGAAATGAGGCAATGGCCACATCGAAGTCTGAGATCGACTGTGAGCCATCCCTGTGTTCGAGCCTCCAGGAGCCGACCCAGCAGGGTCATGGTGACTACAGGCGTCCGCATGGGGACAGCGAGTGCCAGGGAGCAGGTGAGTGCCATGGTGGCTCATTCTTCCCCAACCGTCTTTATATTTCACTGGTGGAACCCCTCAGGCCTCTATTTTTTTTTTTTTTATCCTCACCTGAGGATATTTATTTATTTATTTATTTATTTATTTTTATATAAAAAAGTTGATTTCAAAGAGGAAGGGAGAGGGAGAGAGCTAAAGAAGCATCAATGATGAGAGAGAATCAGTGATTGGCTACCTCTTGCTTGCCCCCATGGGGATCGAGCTCACAACCCGGACATGTGCCCTTGACCTGAATCGAACCCCCCTCCATAACCTTCAATTTGCAGGGCAACACTCTATCCACTGAGCCAAATTGGCTCGGGCTCCATTGAAATTTAGAGAGAGTAGAGGAGAGAGGGAAAGAGAGAGAGAAATATTGCTATGAGAGAAACACATCGATTGGTTGCCTCCTGCACATGCGCTGACCAGGGCCTGGGCTGGGGAGAAGCCTGGAACCCTGTTACGTGCCTTTGACCAGGACTGAACCCAGGACCCTTTGGTCCACAGGCCAGCACTCTACCCACTGAGCTAAACCGGCGAGGGTCAGGCCTCCACTTTTCAGCTGAGTCTCACAGCTCCTTCAGTGTGCTAACTGCCTCCACCCAGAGCAGCCCCCTAACCTCCCTGCTGGGTGGAGTTGAGGCCTGAGGATACTGACAGTCCTGGAGGCCATGAGGAGTCCAGGGTGTAGCTGTGAGGCATCAGCTTCAGGAAAAGGTTTGCAGGCTCTAGGGAAGGGGGTGCCCCTCCTCCTACAGAGGGGAGGGGTTATCTACCGGCCAGGTGGGCTCAGAGGAATCTGGTCCAGTATTCTTAAGCTACGTCACCTCTCTGTCCCCATCCCAGGTCTCAGGGTCCACTCTTCCTCCCTCTGCTCCCTGATTATTTATCACAGGCCTGCTGTGGCCATGCATGCCATTCTCTCTGTAGACCTTCACCTTGAATGAGAGTCCAGGCCTGGCTTCCAGAACATTCCACCGGCACCTGCAGGAGACGGGTGTGCTTAGTGCTGCCATGAAGGCAGCATGATGCTGCCTTTTAAAAAATATATGCTTTTTAAAATTTTTTTAAAAATTGATTTCAGACAGGAAGGGAGAAGGAAAGAGAAATAAAAACATTAATGATGAGAGACAATAATTGATCGGCTGCCTCCTGCATGCCCCCTGCCAGGGATTGAGCCTGCAACCTGAGTATATGCGCTGACTGGGAATCAAACTGTGACCTCCTGGTTCATAGGTCAACGTTTAACCCCTGAGCCACGCAGGCCGGGCTCTGCCTTGAGTGGATATCTGGCTGATCGAGGCTTGCCATTGGCTGTTGGCAGGGTTTCTCAAGCCATTAAGAAAAGCCAGCTCATAGCACCATCTTCATCACGACCATCACTCCATGCTGGTGAAGACCACTGCTCAGTTTCTCTGTCCATCCGTCCTTCGTCCTGGTCACCCTGGGAGCTGAGTGCTGTTGATTCCAGGGATTAGGGATCATTCCCAAATGCCACCCTTGGCTGCTTTCTGGGGCCGCTCCAGAACCCCCTTGTCTTCTCCCGGTTCCCCCGAAGGTGTGCGTGGGGACAGTTTCTTTGGACTGTGGTCCCGGAAGGAGAGCGAGGATCGAGGGACATAAACCCCAGAAAGAAGGGAAGCCAGCAGGGAGCTGTCCTCATTTTGATGAGCGCTTGGCCACCTCTACGAAGGACGAGGCCATCATTCCCCACGTACCTTCTAGAAGCTCTGGGTGAGGTTCCAGAACCATTTCCCAAGGAAAGAATGGGAGAATGTGTCACCAGCTCCGGCCCCCAGTTGACCGAGAACCGTGCGATGGGGTGTTAGCTGCCCTGTACTTGGAACTCATAGGTTAGTGAGGGCTGAGTGGCGTCCCCCAGGCTCCTGGGGCAGCAGGAGGTGAGCCCTGCATGGTGGGGCCGGAGGTGAGGCCACTGGTGGAGGCTGTGCGCCCCCCTCCCCGCAGCAGCGGCTGCAGGAGGAGGGGAGGCCGAGGAGACCCGAGATGGTGCTCACAAGCGGCCCACGTGCGAAGCGCTTGGCAAAGCGCCCGGTGCAACGTGAGGGCACGGCGGGGAAGGCGGCGATGATTCCTGCGGCCCCAGGAACTGGCATGCACTAAATAATAGATGAATAATAGATGAGCGAAAGGAGAGAGCCAGTGCCTGGCCTTTGGCGAGGGGCCTCATGCATATTTCAGTGGCTCCGCTCACACGCTCACAGAATGTGACCTCGGGATCCCCGAGCGCGTCCCACCAAGATGTCTGTGCCGGGCCGACAGGACTTCCAACTGTCGTGGCCGAGGAGAGGTTTTAACCCGTGGCCTCTACGGACTTCATGGCGGCGGGGGCAGCCAGGAGGAGGACAGAGCCCAGAGGAGCAGGCCTGCAAAGCCCAGGTGGCCTGCTCTCGGAGCCTCCTGGGCCTGGGTTTGCACCCAGGTTCGATCACATTAAAACGCGTGTGGGTGTCTGCCTCTGGGAAGCTCAAATAGACGTACTATTCTCTATCCCTCCTCCTGAGCACAACCAAATACCAGGGACAGAACCTAGAAGAGGAATGTGAGAAGGTTCTGGAAGGCGGAGAGAAGGCAGGCTGGCTAGGGAGCTCCCTGGGGGAGGGCCATCCAGATTCCTGTGCCAGGGAGACACTTCTCAGGCATGAGGGGCCATCGGGACGTTCTCCCAGGAAGGAAGGCGAAGAGGACTCGTCACCACAGTGACAAGAAGGATGATGGGGGAAGAGCTCTAGACAGCATTGAAGGAGGGTTAGGGAGTGGGAAGAAGTGGACGTGGTTTAAAAGGGCAACGTGGGGGGGGGTCCTCGTGGCACGGACACGCTCGGGGTCCTGTGTCATCGCCGATATCCTGGTTGTACCTATTGTGAACATCATACTGGAGTTTATTGATTGATTGATTATGGTATCACATAATTGTCCTCATCCACCCATTCCCATCCCAAACCCCTCCCCACATATGCTCCACCCCTCTGTTGTCCATGGCCACTAGCTAGGCCCATATGCAAGCACACAAGTCCTTTGGTTGATCTCTCCCCCTTAACCCTACCCTCCTCTACTTTCCCTCTGAGGTTTGAAAGTCTGATCGCTGCTTCTCTTTCTCTGGGTCTGTTTTAGTTCATCAGTTTATGTTGTTCATTATTTCCTCTAGATGTGTGAGATCATGTGATCTAAGAAATACCCTTGTAAGAACCGAAACTGAGAAAAGCCATAATGGTTATGCTGAGAGGCCAATGAATCAGTCTGCAGTGAGTTCCTTTCTGGACCAACAGTTCTTTTGAGTCCCCATTTCAATGTCAAACAGTTCCTTATGTGTACATGTCAGCCATGGTATTTCAGATCTGGTTTTTGGACAAATCACACTGGAGTTTTGTGAGACAGTATTGCCCCGGGGAAACGGGGTGGAGGGGATCGGGGGCTTCTCTGTGCTGTTCAGCAGGATATCATGTGAAATTCCTGTCGGCTTGAAAGAAAAATGTCTCGTTGCAAATACGTGGCCTTGGGCAGGTCACTGCTCTCAGCTTCAGTCTTCCCCATCTGTGACATGGAGGGGATAACGAAGACCCCTCAAAGCAGACGGGAAACGCCCAGGATGCTGCCGCGGTAAGGAAACACAGGAAAGCAAGACCATGACCCAGGATAGCATCCGACACGTGGGAACTGCTTGCTATGTGTTGGCGATAGTTCCTGCCAACAGTAACGAGAACCACATTGCACCTTGGCCCTTAAATCAGGTTCCCATACTCCTTACCCAGGCTAGGAGTTAGTCAGGCCCTGGCAGGCCACTTACCAGAGGAAGACAATGAGGATTCAACAAGTCGCCAAGGTCACATGCCGGATAAGAGGCACCAGCGGGATTTGAACCTTGTCCTCTCTGTTCCTTTTTTTTTTTTTTTTTTTTAAATATTGATTTTTTACAGAGAGGAAGGGAGAGGGATAGAGTTAGAAACATCGATGAGAGAGAAACATTGATCAGCCACCTCCTGCACACCTCTTACTGGGATGTGCCCACAACCTAAGGTACATGCCCTTGATTGGAATCAAACCTGGGACCTTTCAGTCTGCAGGCCGACGTTCTATCCACTGAGCCAATCCCATTAGGGACTTCCCTGTTCCTTCTGCCCAGATTATGAACCCCGTAGCCCAGGTATTGGCTCTTCCTCCAGGTGTTTTGTTCTGTGTTTCTGTCTTCTCTTGCTCAGAAAGGTCCATGGAGTTTGTGCTTTGACATGACGAGATCATGCCCCACGCCCCCACTTTGACCCACCAGCCGGCCAGAACCTTGAAGGTCAGGGTCAGTGGGGGCAATCTGAGAGAGGTCGGGGCAATCTGAGGGAGGGCAGGACAAGTGGGCAGGCTGGGATCCCGGAGCCGGTGACAAAGGACATAAGCAAGAAGTTGGCCAAAGCTGGCAACGGGGGCTTCCCGGAGTGTGAGGCAGAGCAGGCCAGCATCTAGATGCTCATGTGACTCCTCAGTGACACTGTGGCGTGGAGCAAGAGCAGCTGGGGCTGCTCTGAAGACCAGATGAGGTCCCAGCGGTAAGCACCTGGCATCGTTGCTGGCACGCAGTCAGTGCTTAATAAGTGGTCTCTTCTGTTCTCCCCATAGGAGGCTGATGCGAGAAGGGTGATCCTCGTCACCGGAGTCAGAGTGTACGGTGACCCCGCTGCTTCAGCAGCCGGAGCCCTGAGGTGCCGGCGGTTTTCTGGGACGGCGAGAAGCCTCCCCCAATAGCGTGTGTGCAGGGTACGGGGTGCAGGGGAGGGAGGGCTGAGCGGGACTGTCCAGAAGGACCCCCTCCCCTAGGTTTCTGGGAAGGGGGCTCAAGTCCAAGGTCTTTTTTCCTAAAAGGGGCTGTGTGGCCTGGGAGAAGAGGATTGTGTATCCACGACAATAATAATACAAACAGCAACCACGGGAGACACGTAGCATGAGCAGCAGGCTGGCTTATCAGCAGAGCACTTGGCAGGCGTTAACTAATTAAAACCCCTTCAAGGTGAGCAGTTATTGATTTGGGAGGAAAGATGGTGAAAAAAACAACAACCAACAAAGCTGTGAGGAGGTGCGTATGTCCAGCCAGCTTGGCCCAGTCCGTCTAAGCCACAAGTCCCTTCGTTTTCTAATGGCTCCATCCCCGGGGGCTGCGGGCTCCGTCCCAGGGGGTCTTGGGAGGCCGATGACCCCCTTCCAGGCCTTGGGTCCTCTGCACCAAACTGTAAGAAGGTGCTGGAAACACCCCACAGCGACAGTCACGCTGCTTCCTGTGCACGGAGCACGCACTCAGTGCCAGGCAGGGAACCAAGTGTTTACTGACATTATTTCATTCGACTTTAACAAATTCCCAGGAGGTAAGTCACATTATACCCACTTTACAGGCTGGGAAACTGAGGCTGCACATGATGAAGTGACTTCCCCGAAGTCCCATACCTAGCAAGGAGAGACCCGTGTCTTGGGATGTCTGGAAGGTTCTGCACAGATGTGCTGCCATTCATCCTTAAACGGAACCTCCGTCCTGGGCACCTGTTCTTACAGATGGGGAAACCGAGGCCCGCGAGGAGCAGGGCATGACTTATACGTGGTGGGGCCAGGACACTGGGCAGATCTGAGCCCAAGGCCATTGTCTTTCTCCCCCTAGACCCTGAGACAGACAGAGAGAGGAGCTCTATCTTGAAGGAGATGTTTTCTTTCTTTCTTTTTTATTTTTTAAGTCTTTATTGTTGAGAGTATTACAGATCTCTCTGTCCCCCCACCCCCCAACCTGGCCCAGGCCTTCACCACCTTCAAGTCTGTGTTCTTGGGCAAGGCATGCAAGTTTATAAGCTCATTGGTTAATCTCTTCCCGCCTCCCTTTCCCACTTCCCTCAGATTCGGCAGTCTGTGCCATGTGTCCATGTCTCTGCTGTTTATTCATCAGTTTCTTTTACTCATTAGGTTCACATATGAGTGAGATCATGTGATACTTGTCTTTCTCTGATGGCGCTGAGCGTGGAGAGTGTGGCTTCAGCCTGAGACCCTGGTCTGACAGGCCAAGTGGGTGCTCTGCCTGCCCTCTCCCTCCACGGACAGGGTCCCAGAGGAGAGGGGAAGAGGGGCGAGGGGGCGCTGCCAACTGGGATAGCACGTGGCTTCCAGGAGACTGGCGAGAGGGAGGGGCGGGGTTCTCGGGCCTGGCTTCTCCTTCCAAACTCAGTGCACGGGTGTGAGGCGCAGCGGGGCTGGGAGTGGGCGCCGAGCTGAGTCCCTCCACATGGGAGAGCAAGGCAGGGGTGAGGCTTACGTGGCCTCCGTTACCAGAGCACTGAGCGGGGCTCCGTAAACATCTGTGTGATAGGCGAGTCTGTGTGCAAGGCAGGGGGGTGATCCGCACTCTCCCAGGACAGGTGAGGATCCCACGAGGCTCCCCCTTGAGGACCTCGGGGAGGTGGTCCCTGCCCGAGGGAGCCTGGGATGTCCTGCATGGCCCGCTGCCCTCACCCCTCCTCCCAGCTGGGGCAGTGTCTCCTCCTAAGCCCTACGTACCTGTTTTATTCTACAGCCATAAAGTGGATCAGCGGAGAATTTACAATCAAGGCTATAAAGTAATAACAAGTAATATAACAGCAAAGAGGCTATTTCGTTGGGTTCAGGTGGAGGTGAGCGAGGAGTTCAGAAGTTCACGACCTCAGGGCATTTCCTGGCAGCTGATAAGCCTCCCCGGGCGCTGAAACCAACTGGCGTGGCAGACGCAGAGGTTCCCCGAGATCTGAACAAGGGGTGGGGGAAAGGGGCCACTGTTGATGGTTCTCAGACTGGACCGATAAAAACCTTGGGCTTGGGTGGTGCCCCCAAGACAGGCACTGGGGTGCGGTGCCACCTTCTCGGACTCACCTGTATGCCACCGGGGAGGAGTCTGCCCTGGCTTCTGTCCTGTTTGGAACATGTAAAGGGAGGGCAGCGTGTGGCCAGCAAAGTGAACCAGCTCAGCCTGCCATGTGGTGTTCGCCAAGCCTGTTCACGTCCTGATTCCTACTCACTGCGGTGTGACCTTGGGCAAGTCCCTCTTCCTCTCTGGGCCTGAAGGCTCTGATCTGATGGGGAAGCTAGGAGGCAGCAGGTGGGGATTCGAGTTCCGAATCTGCTGACCATGGGGTCTTCATCGATCCCTCTGAAACGAACGATGATGATTCCCTTATGCATTGTTCCTTCAGCATTATTGACACGTTATTTGCCCCTGGGAGCTACTGGAGGTCTGAGGAGACCGTCTTGGAGACACAGGCCAGGACCAACGGAGCAGACCTGGGAGGATGCTCTGGACCCCCATAATTAATCCCTTACCCCAAGCTCTGTGCCTGAGCTTCTGCCTGTGTGTGTTGTAGGCCCACCAGCCCACATCGGCTTTATCCACCTGTCATGCCCTGAACCTCAGAGTTTTACGGAACTCTTTACCGACACCTCCTTGAGTGAGTCATCTGAGAGAGGTTGGGAAGCATTGCATCTTATGGCCCATCGTAAAAAGTCACGTGCATATCAGCAAACTCAAGGCCCTGAAAAGTCCTGCAATGAAAACATATAAGCAAAGAACGTTTGTTTTTATTTTATTTTTTATTTAAAAAAATATATTTTATTGATTTTTCACAGAGAGGAAGGGAGAGGGATAAAGAGTTAGAAACATCGATGAGAGAGAAACATCAATCAGCTGGGGATGTGCCCGCCAAGGTACATGCCCTTGACGGGAATCGAACTTGGAACCTTTCAGTCCGCAGGGCGACACTCTATCCTCTGAGCCAAACCGGTTTTGGCTAGGACGTTTGTTTTTAAATATAGCCCCTCCTCAGATATCTCCTCAGATATCGCAGGGCAATTATGTTCAAAGAACGGGCTCTAGAACGTGGACCTAGGAGGAGTCCCACCTCTTGGGCAGGCCCCGAGTTTCCAAGCTGCGCTTGGTTAGATGAGCTGCTCAGATCGGTGGCCCACTTCACCCTGAAGCCCAGGCCCTGTCAGAAGCTCCGGGGCCAGGCAGCTCTCCTCCGCAATACCCTGTCAATCCCAAGAGGGTCTGCACTTGTCGCCTCCAATAATCCCCGACGTGACTTCTGTTACTGGTTCCCGTGAGCGATGGTGACTCGGGAATGGAGGAGGGTCTGCAGGCCGCTCCTTGCCCCCGAAGAGAGCGTTGGAGGAGTCGGCTCCCTCTGGGACTTCCGCCCTGGTTTTGTGCGAAGCTTCATCCTCGGATTGCCCTGAGCCCCAGGGCAGGTCAGGCCTGCAGTCCACATTCACCTCTGTGAACACGGTTCAGTGACCACCAAGGAATTACTAGAAGTCCCCTCTGAGAAGCAAGCTCTGAGAGCACAGTGGAATGGCCCTGTCGTTGGCTGCTGAATGGCTAGCGCTGATGTGGCTTCCGGCCTGAAGAAGGCGCTCTGTGAGCACCCCGGAAGGAATGAATGTGTCCTTCCGGGTGGTCATCTGATAGTTGAAAATGAACTTTGCTTTAGGGCCTTATACGCAGAGATCACATGCTGGATAAGAAGACAACTTTGTCCTGGGCTTGACTGCACCGTTAGGAAATTTTTAAGGAAGGACCCAAGCCTGGGGAATCAGAGTCCTGGGATTTCACACCCGGCTGCCTCCCGACTCTCTCTTCCAGCGGGTCAGCTGCTGCTTTCCCACCAGCCTTGCTCTCCAGGCCTTGGGAATTTCGTTCATGCTGTTCCACTCCTGGAAGGCCAGACCTCCATTTCTCTCCTCTCCTCTCCTCTCCTCTCCTCTCCTCTCCTCTCCTCTCCTCTCCTCTCCTCTCCTCTCCTCTCCTCTCCTCTCCTCTCCTCTCCTCTCCTCTCCTCTCCTCTCCTCTCCTCTCCTCTCCTCTCCTCTCCTCTCCTCTCCTCTCCTCTCCTCTCCTCTCCTCTCCTCTCCCCTCCTCTCGTCTCCTCTCGTCTCCTCTCGTCTCCTCTCTTCTCCTCTCCTCTCGTCTCCTCTCGTCTCCTCTCTTCTCTTCTCCTCTCCTCCCTTCCCCTCCTCACCTCTCCTCTCCTTCCCTCCCCTCTCCTCCCCTCCCCTCCTCTCCTCCCATTCCCTCTTCTCTCTTCCTTCTCTCTCTCTTCTCTTCTCTTCTCTTCTCTTCTCTTCTCTTCTCTTCTCTTCTCTTCTCTTCTCTTCTCTTCTCTTCTCTTCTCTTCTCTTCTCTTCTCTCTCTCTCTCTCTCTCTCTCTCTCTCTCTCTCTCTCTCTCTCTCTCTCCTCCCCCCACCCACTTCCCCCACTTTCCAACCCCAGCAGTTGGAAACCTACCCCACCTTTGTTAAAACTCTTCAGACTCCTCAAAGCACTCACTCACCTCTCGTCCTTGACTGAATTCCTCTGGCGGAATGAACTTGGCCACACTTTTAGGCCCTTACCTTGGGATTTCACCGTTTCATTGACTGTTTCCCCAATGAGATGTCACATTTCCTGAAGGTCGCGTGTCACACCTTCTCGGCTCAGAGTGTGGCACCTATGTCAACATGCCTCCTAGTACCGTTAACGGAATACTTGCTCTGCGGGGTATCACGCCACATGGCCTCTGCATGGCCTTATGGAGCCAACAATTCCTTGTCATCCCATTTTGTAGACGAGAACACTGAGGCTTGTAGAAGCTTGCACAGCCAGGAAGCAGTGGTAGATTTGGGGCACAAGCCCAAGACTTCCAGAGCCTGGGCACTTAACGCATCACCCTGGATGTGTCAAACGCACAGGGAACACCAGGGTGAGGCTGGGCCTCTATTTTCTTCATTTCTTGGGCTCAGATCCTTTTTGTGATAGGAGAGTGGGCAGTGAAGTTAGGTCTGGAACCCAGGACCACCTGTCCTTGGATGCCAGGCATGCTGTATCTCTTCCCTACGGATCCGTCCTCCTCTGCAGGGTGAGGACAACAGTAGCCACTCCATAGCCCGTGGGGAGGACACTGGGAGAGGCTCTGTGTGAGGCGGGTGCACACACCGCCTGGCTCCCTGAGAACGTGTGACACCTGCCATGCCCTTCCCATACCACTTTATTTTTCTTTTTAAAATATATTTTATTGATTTTTACAGAGAGGTAGGGAGAAGGATAGAGAGTTAAAAACATTAGTGAGAGAGAAACATCGATCAGCTGCCTCCTGCACAACCCCCGCTGGAATCCAAGGTTCATGCCCCCGACCGGAATCAAACCCGGGACCCTCTGGTCCACAGGCTGACACTCTATCCACTGAGCCAAGCCGATCAGGCCCATCCACCTTTTAATGCCTGAAGCATCTCTACAACCTTCCCTGATTTTGATTATGATCTTTGTAAATTTTGGGATTTAAACAAATCTCCAACTCTGAGCACATGGCCAGCATGCCACGGTGATTTGTGAATAGACCCAAGTTATGTTTGAGAAACCTTGTGTGAAACTTCACCTGAACATGGGCGATGGAGACAGCGACATTGCCTGTGCGATCATGGGCAGGTCATCACTCAGGGTGCCTCGGGCCGGGTACATGTGCCATGGAGAGATAGACGTCATCTCATCACCCCCCTTCCCCCACTGTCGCCCCTCAGCTTTGTAATTGACATATTGTGTAAGCGAAGGGTGTGCATGCGATGATCTGAACATGTATATTTTGCAAAATTATTTCCACAATAAGATTAGTGACCACCACCACCTCACCTGATTGCCATGGTGTGTGTGAAAACATTTAGGATCTAGTCTTCCAGCAACTTCCAAGTATGTAATATGGAACTAACTACAGTCAGCCTGCTGTCCGTTAGACCCCCCAAACTTACCTCAAAACAGGAAGTTCATAGTCTTTGACCTGCACCTCCCCATTTCTACAGCCCCCAGCTCCTGGCAGCCACATGCTACTTCCTGTTTCTCTGAGCTTGGCTTTGTAAATATTCCACATATAAGTGAGATCATTTACTATTTGTCTTCCTCAGTCTGACTTCTCTCGCTTAGCATTCATTGAAGAACTAAATGAGATAGTGAAGATAAAGCAATTTGCTCTGTATATATTCAGTGCTAAAAATCTGTATTTTTGATAATACTAGTTATACCCATTTTCGTGCTACTTCATCAACAGGGAAGAAAACAGATGTCAGTGATAAGATACAGAGAGCAAGCAATAAAAGAGGTACACTTAGAAATACTATAGCAAAATCTAAATGGAATTCTAAAATCTGTTCGAATAACCCACAAATACACTTCCCTGCACTTCCTGCCCCTGTTGGCAGCGGCCCCTGGACGTCCTGCCTTCATGGAGGGGCTCCTCTTCCCGGCAGGAGGCTGTGGGCTCTGGAGCCTGGATGGGGGTGGGCTGCCTGCCAGGCTGAGCCGAGGCTGCAATGGGCCCAGCAGCATGGGGTGTGGGCAGCACCCTCCAGGGGAGTCCCTCCCTCAGGGGTTCTGATGTTGTACCCAAGGCCTCAAAAGGCGGCTTATCCAACCTTTCCTCCCATTCTACAGATGGGCACACCGAGGTCCAGGGGTGTGGGAGCAGGAGAGGAGAGCTCAGCCCGGACCTGGAATTTTCCATTGCTAGTCCAGGGACTCCGGTCTGCATCTTCCCAGAGGGCTCTGAAGATCCCTGGAGCATGAGCTGTGGGACGGTGACCAGGAGAGCAAACTACTACCTGGATGTCCCCCATGGGACTTGACACATGTGACCCTCCAGCCCCTTGTGAGCCTGAAGGTCTAAAGCATCACCCCCAGTTCCCTGCAGGGATGGATGCTCGAAGACCAGGTAATTCCGGGGGAAGATTTCATTCCCTGGGAACAACTTTTAATTCCATTTTTCAACTTGCCATGTGTTCCAGGTGGCATTTTCTGCTGCCACGGAGGGACTGCAAGCCCGTCTACATAGCGAGCCCATCTACACAGCACCGTTGGCATTGGAGGAATTTGTGAGCTGTGTCCACTGCTGCCCGGGGACGATGCAGGTAAAGCTTGGTCTCTGTTTTGGGTGTAACCATCCCAATTTATCGCCATTGGAACTACAGAATGTCTCTCTTCAACAAGGTGAACGGGCAGAGCAAGTCTGACTGGGGACAACTGGTTCCACAGGTAAAGGCAAGAGGCACAGTGCATTGCAATTCATTTCAGCGTGGAGAAAAAGTGCCAGCAGAGAGGGCGGGGCAGAGGGTCTGAGAGATGCTGGGCCCTGCCCGCCCCGCCCCCCCCCCCCCATGGCCTGAAGTGGTACAAAGGCTTCTGTGGTCTAGGGAGGATGGAGGCCCCTGGGAGAGAAGTAAGGCAGCTGCAGGATATGGTTTGTACCTTTTTTGAACCATGGAATCTTCTGGCAGCCTGGTGACGCTATGGGCCCTTTTTCTGTATTTTTTTAAAAAAATACGTTTTTAGCACTAACAGGTTTGGCTCAGTGGATAGAGCATCGGCCTGCAGTTCGAAAGGTCCCAAGTTCAATTCTGGTCAAGGGCATGTTCTTGGTTGCGGGCACATCCCCAGTAGGAGGTGTGCAAGAGGCAGTTGATTGATGTTTCTCATCAACGTTTCTAACTATCCCTCTCCCTTACTCTCTGTAAAAAAATAATAAATATATTAAAAAGAATACGTTTTTATTGCCCTGACCAGTTTGGCTCAGTGAATAGAATCTTGGCCTGCGGACTAAAAGGTCCCAGGTTTGATTCCGGTCAAGTTGCGGGCACATCCCCAGTAGGAAATGTGCAGAAAGCCAGCTGATCAATGTTTCTCTCTCATCTGTTTCTAACTCTCTTTCCCTCTCACTTCCTCTCTGTAAAAAAAAAAAAATCAATAAAATATATTAAAAATGTTTTTATTGATTTGTAGAGAAAGAGGAAGAAAGGACAGAGAGAGAGAATCTTGACGAGAGAAGAACATCATTGTTTGGCTGCTTCGCTTGTGCCCCCTTTCCCAGGGCATTGGACCTGCAAACCAGGCATGTGCTCTGACCAGGAATTGAATCGGCAACCTCTTGGTTCCTGAGTTGATGCTCAACTGCTGAGCCACTCTGGCCGGGCTGAGGAATGCTTTTTAAATCGGTGAAATAAAATACAGAAGATTGTAAAAGAAACCAGGTATAATGAAATTCAGCTCCACATAGTAAAACCTGTGTGTTCCTGCAGCTCATGCTACATGCGCTTCTTTATGAACACACTCAGAATCCGGGATATCTACATAAACAGACGGAAGTGTCGGGGCGGACAAAGTCACAGGCATGGGGAGCCGCCACTGTGTAACTTATTGTCTGCAATCACAACAGAAGTAGATGCTATGTCTTAGCGAGGGGGTCTGTGACAATACAGAGGCACATGTCTTCG
The DNA here is from genome assembly GCA_963693515.1 of Pipistrellus nathusii. Taxonomy (NCBI): domain Eukaryota; kingdom Metazoa; phylum Chordata; class Mammalia; order Chiroptera; family Vespertilionidae; genus Pipistrellus; species Pipistrellus nathusii. The sequence goes on along the minus strand of OY882860.1, from coordinate 182,257,450 downwards.
GGCTGTAGATATATAATAAGGAAATTGAGCTGATAAGAGGTTAGTGTTTGGAATACATTGGTAACAATTAAGGTTAAATAGAAAAATGTCAAATAATGTCCTTGTTTGCTTTACAAGATAATTTTTTTCCTGGATTTTTAAAAAGCCCCTTTACATGGTAAAATGTGTTATTAATGTATTTTTTGTAAAAAAAAAAAAATCCCTTTTGTTTCCCCAACATAGCAGGGAGTATGTCTTCATTTCTTCCCCTGTTAATCGACAGTTAAGGTGGACGAGTGCCGTGTAGTTCTCATGGTCTGGATGTATTATATTCTGGCCCTCCCTCCCCGCTTAAGGAAATGATCTCTTGAATGTCAGATGCTCTCCCCACTCAAGTCCCCTGGTGTAGCCAGAGCAAAGCCCTTTGGCGTATGATGCTCTGCTACTTCCTGTGGGTGACAGGCTTTTACTTGAGCCTCATTTTTTCATCATCTCTACAGGGCCAATTGCCATCGGAATCCCAAAGAGATGAGAAGGGGTGAACGGGATAGGGGCTCAGCAAGCATGAGCTCCCTCAAGGTCCCATAGGGTGTGCACAGCCGATGTGACTGCATGTGATGCCCTTGGTACCCTCTTCTTTGCCTGCAAGACTCTCCCCCAGCTTTATTGAGGTGTAATTCACAAGTAAAGATTGCAGGTATTTAAGCCATACAACATGATGGTTCAATATATATTGTGAAGTGATTATTAGTCAAACGAATAAACACATCCATCCCCTCACACGGTTACCATGATCACAATCATCATCATCATTATTATTGGTGCAGTGTCTACCTCTTAGCATATTTCAAGAGCACAATAAAGTCTTCCACTTAGCATACTACATGGTCACCATGCTGGACATCAGATCCCCAGAGCTTAATTCATTTATAATAGAACGTTTGTACCTTTTGATTAATCTCTCTCCATTTTTTCTATATCTCCCCCCCCCCCCCCCCCCCCCGCTCCAGCCTCTAGTAATCACTATTCTACTCTCTGGTTCTATGAGGTCAGCTTTTTGAGATTCCACATATTAAGTGAGATCAGACAGTGTTTTGTTTCGTTTTTCTCTCTGTCTGGTTAATTTCACTTAGCACAATGTTCTCCAGGTTCATCCATGCTTTGGCAAGTGGCAGGGTTTCCTTCGTTTTTAATGGCTGAATAATGTCCCATTACATATACACATACACCATATCTTCTTTATCCATTCATCTATAAATGGATGTTTAGGTTGTTTCCGTATCTTGGCTATTGTGAATAATGCTGCAATGAACATGGGAGTGCAGATATCTCTTTGTGATGCTCATTTTACTTCATTTGAATATATGCCCAGAAGTAAGATTGCTGGAGCACATGGTAGTTCTATTTTTAACTTTTTTAGGAACCTCCATACTGTTTTCTATAATGGTTATATCAATTTGCATTCTCATCACCGTTGCATAAGGGTTCCCTTTTCTCCAAACACTAGTCAATACCGGTTATATGCTGTCATTATAATAGTTTATTGTGCTATTAATAGATTTCCCGTGGGGGGTGAAAAGTTCAGTGGTCAAAGTCTGAGACACACTGGGTTTCATGGAGTTACACACTCTCATAGATCTTGGTGTCTCTCCTGTGGATCTTCCTAAAAATTTTTGAGAGGCAATAGGCTCTGTGCTTCTTGACCAGGGAGCTTACACATTTCCCAAAGTGACACACCCTAGGAATACTCTTCATCCAACACTTAGGAACATCTCCCGAGCCACCGATGGCCAGGGTTTCTAGCTCTAGAGAAGATAGCAGAGAGCATTTTAGTTACTTCTCCCAGGAACTTTTTAACCTACGCGTACAGTAGCTATGATGTGCTTAGTATCTACTACGTATTAGACATGCCAGGAGACTCTCTGTGTCTCTATTTCCCATTGATACAGAAAGAATGTGAAAAGTGTCTCCCCGCTAGGGCTGTTAGGAGGGCTCAATGAGTCATGTTTACTAAGTGTGTAGAACAGCACATGGTACTTTACCTGTACTTACCAAGTAGGTATGCAGTCATTTTTCCATGCATTTATCCTTTGCAAATGAGGCAGATGGCTTCCCGTAGTTAGATGAGGAAACTGAGGACTGAGCCCAAGATCCTTAACATTCTTTGTCAAGGGAGGGGAATTCTGCAATCTCGTTCTGTGCAGCCAGGGAAGCTGTCACGGACTCCCAGAAAGGGAAGGATGCTGGAATGTGCCGAACCTTTCTGCCTTCATCCTTGTGTCCTCGCCCTGCGCACTCACCATGCTCCAGCCCTTTGGCCTTCCCGCTGCAGAGACTTTGAACTTGCTGGGCTAGGTGCCTGGGCCACTGCCCCAAGTCTTCTCAGGGTGAGGTCTCAGCTTCCGTATCTTGATCCCACAGAGGCTTTGCCTTCTCCCCTAATTTAATTATTCCCTGTCCCGTTATGACCACATCGCCCATTTGAGACCTTCATAGTTCTCTGAAATTATGACATTTATTCTTGTTTACTGTGTTCTTGTTTGTTTTTCTTCTGTTCCCATCAGGATATAAGCTCCGATCCAGAAGGACATTTTTTCACTCTGCACACGATTGTTTTTCTACCTTCACACAATGCTTTGAACAAAAAGGTGCTCAAATATTTGCTACTGACAGAATACTACACTCCTAAGGAGCTCTTCGGGCATTGGCTCATACACACGGGCTTTCCGGAAGCTCATTCCTTCCTGATGCCATCTGCTCTGCTGTCTGTGGCTTTGACCGTTCGAAAGTCCCCTCTCTAACTGGATCACTTCACCCCTTTGGTACCTGCAGAATAAGACTCTTCCTATCACCTTTGCAGGTGAGCTCAAGTTGGTGGCCCCATCTTTCGTTTGTCCTTCCTTTCTCCCCTTCACGTGGCCTCTCAGGTGAGACATACACATGGAGATCCCCCGCCCCCACCTTATCTTTCAAAGGAAATCCCCAGGTGGCTGACTGCTCACCATCAGGTACCAGGGAACAGAAACCCACTGTCTTTCAGCCCAAGAACGAAGAGGAAACTTGGACAAACAATTCATATTTCTAGAAGTTTATTGTGCTATTGATATATTTTCTGTGGGGGTGGAAAGGTCAAAGTCTGAGACACACTGGGTTTCACGGAGTTACACACTCCTGTGGATCCTGGTGTCTCTCCAGAAACGTTGGGTTGCGATGGGCTCAGTGGTTCTTGACCTGGGAGCTGCAGCTCACACATTTTCCCAATGGACTCACCCTGGGAGCACTCTTCATCCAACCCCTTGAACATCTCTGGAACCACCCATGTCCAGGGCTTCTGATTTGGGAAATCCTTTTCTAGATGTTTCTTAGCCTTTCTAGCTCTAGGATTTCATCATTCTGGAGAGGAACCTTGTAGGGATAGGACATTATTCTCCTACTAAGTCTTCAAGGAGAGGCTTGCCTGGCCCACCACTGATGGAGGGAGCAGACGCCCAAGAAGGAGCTTAAAGGTTTCTCTTTTCCCATCGCCATGGGCAGCCATCTTTCTTCCTTGTCTTCCCTCTTCATTCCCCAACCCCCAGGCAGGTTTATGACCCCCTTCAAATAACATCTCAGGATTCTTGGGGAGATAAGAGCCTCCAGGTAATTGTTTGGAAGCTGTAAATGACTTAAATAGGTTAGGAGTCTAATTACCGCTAAATGACTTTATTGCCTCCCGGTGATAACAGGGCTGTAACCTTCCCCCCCTGGGGAGGACCGTCCCCACCCCCAGGGGTCACACAACGGTCAGGGCCCTGGCAGCTAGGGAAGAGGAGAGAGGCCTTCTCCCAAACCCCCACACCCTGGCAGCGCCTGGAGCAGTTGTGCTGGTGGAGGCAAGCACACTGGGACCTGGTGGGCTCCTCCTCTCCTCTGCCACCTGTTGTCTCCTGAGGACCTTGGCAAGTCCCTGCAACTCTCTGAGTCTTCACACTTACCTGCAAGGCCTGCTTTTCCATTCTGTATGCAATCCTGGAGCCTAGTCCTGCTTATTATTTATGCTAGTTGTTCAGAAGTTTACCATGGTAGAGGGTACTGGGGCTGGGGGAGAGGAAGCATATAATATACATAACTATGCCCAATGCAGGATTTACTCACTCATCTATCCACCCCTTCTCGATATTCATTGACCATTTACTATATGCTAGACAGTGTGCTAGAAATGAAAACAGATGCAGTTAATATGGAGAGGTACACACACACACACACACACACACACACACACACACACGCCATTAATATAGTCATATTATAAATTTTGTCGATAGCAATTCAACGCTTTGGCATCCGGGAACGCTGAGTTCACATTAGACTTCTGCTGTGTGACCCTCAGTCGGTTAACCCACCTCTGACACTTAGGATCTGTGTCATAGGATTTGGTGTGAGATTTAAAGCGTGTGGCACTATGGGGTCACCAAGACCATAATAAAGGTACACAGTGTGATGGGAGTGAAAAGGAGGAACCATTATAAAAGATAACATATAATTTATCTCTGAGAAGTTATCTGTAAAGATAAATATAAGCTCTTTCTAAACTACCAAGTCATGCCTGTAACAGCCACCAGCATATTCTGAGCACTCGGGAGATGTTATCATTTCAAAGGGGGAGGTGGAGGGCAATGGGGCAGAGCCAGGGAAGCATGAGTGGGATTTCAATAGGTGGGTAGAGGGAAGGGCATTCCTAGCCAAGGGAAGTGTAGGGCAAAGGGCATGAAATAGGACCGAGCCAGTGTTCCGGGAGCTTCACATTATTCAGTGTGGTGGAGGCAGGGCACATGGAAGGTTGTGGAAGGAAAGAAGGTTGGAGAAGGTGGGAGAAGGGGCCTTTGGGAAATCAGGCCTGTTAGGGCTTTGGATTGCCCTTAACCTTGTCTTCCTATAATTTCCATATTGGTCCCAGTGTTGCCCTTGGGGGCTGCATAGAGCAAGTCTTCCCTCTTCTTAAGACGAGCCCTTCAAACATTTGAACACAAGGTTAGGCCTCCAGAAATCCCTCCTTTGCATCCCAAACATCCCTGGCTCTTTCATGCCACCGTCAGACCTGTTTTGAGAACCTGTGCTTTCAGATCAAATAATTTATTTCATATCGTCTTATTGACATTTGAAAATGACGAATGAGGTTGAGGACATTCCCATGGGTTTAGTGTCCATTTGTATGCTTTTCTGTGAATCTCTAGTTTCTGCTCTTGGTCCATTTCCTATGGCTTGTCTCCTTCTTAGCAACTGAACTGTCAAAAGCCAATGGGTATTAAAGAAATGTTTCTGTCTGTCTAAACACATCCTAGGTATAAACCTTTTAACTTGAGTTCTAGAGTTTGAAAGGCAGTAAAGAATGATTTTCTAAATTCATAGTGTTGGACAAATATAAAACATTTCCCTGTGTCATTTGATATCACCTCACAGCTAACTTCTGAAGCAACTCTTGTCATCACTATTCAATTGATGATGAAGGTAAGATTCAGAGTAATTAGCAACTTCGGGTCTGGAAAAATTGTGAAACCTGAAATGGGCATATAAAGATTACTTAGGGTGGGGAACAGGTAAGAGATCAACCAAAGGACTTCTATCATACATATAAGCATAACCAATGAACACGAGGGCATGTGCTGGGTGGCAGTGGTCGGGGAGAGGTCACTGCGGGGGTGGGGGGTAGGAAAGGAGACATATGTAATACTTTTATCAATAAAGAATAAATTTTTAAAAATTGCTAGTTATTCTGCCTAGCCTACTCTTCCCAGATTTCTGCACCCTTCATTGTCTTTGAGCTGCTTTTCAACTCTTTATCTGCAGAACTGCTAACAAGACAAATGATTTCTGTCCATAGAAATGCAAATTAATTGCGTCCCAGGGAGATGCAATTGTGTTTCTCTGGCCTAGGACCCTTTCTGCTCTCATTGTGATTCACAGCAGCATTCCAGATTGCCTCGATATGGATCCCTTTTTCCAATTCTCCCCGGAACTGGTGTGATGCCACTGTTGTGGTTTCCCTCATTAATTAGTGAGTTAAAACTTTGCGCTTGTTCGCTTTATCTCTGTGTGATTTTAATCTTAAAAGAATGACCTCAAGTCTTTGGTCCACACTGCTAGAGTGTGCACCTGTCAGGAATTGACTCAGGTGTGCTTGATAGGAACCCTTTATTATGGTTATTTTTAGCCCCAGAGCTCTTTGAAAAGCTGATGAAAGTAGCGAACCCTTTCCCTGGGAAACACACACACACACACACACACACACACACACACACACACGCACACACACACACACGCACACACACACACACCTTTGTGTACTCTTGGGAGAGTTCCTTGCCTCCTGATGGTTTAAGAATTCCTGGGATGGAGTCTGGGATCAGAATAGCTGTTCAAGTTCAAAGGGAGAAGGAGGTAGAAGGAAGAGTTGGGGAAATGACTTCTTTCTTAACGTCTGTGGAGTGCTTACCATGTGCCCAAAATGACTAACTCACTTAATTGTCACAGACACCCTAAGCCACAGGAAACTTGCTCTGCAGAGGACACACACGGTGGGGACATGCCAGCTGCCCAAGGTCACGCAGCTGGCAGATATAAGGTAAGGGAGTAAGATAGGTCCTGGGGGGTGAGGGTGAGGGGGCAAAAGACATCCCTCCCTGGAGAGGAAGAGGTGGCCCCGCAATGACCTGTCACATCTGTACTGAAGTAACATTCCAATCACAGAATGTCTGGCGGTCGGCCCCACCCTATCTCCAGAGGATTCTGGGGGAAGGAGGGCATTGACTGGGACAGGAGACGGGGACTGTGATGGTTAATTTTACACATCAAATTGTCTCTCCCCCCCCCTCCCCCCCCCGCAATCCTGTGCTCAGGAGACTGGTTTAACATTCCTCTGGGGTGTTCCTGGACTGACATTTGAATTGGGAGACTGAGTAAAGCAACCGCCCTCCCAGCGTGGGTGACCATGAAGCCAGAATAGAACCAAGGGCAGAGGAAGGGAGAACTTGCTCTCTGCCTGTCTGAACCAGGGCATCACCTCCTGGCTTTGGATTCAGACTGGCGCTCCCGCCTCCTGGCCTCCAGCTCGATCACTGCAGGTCATGGGGCTTCTCAGCCTCCATAGATCACGAGAGCCAATTCCTGATACTAAATCAATCTCTCTCTCTCTCTCTCTCTCTCTCTCTCTCTCTCTCTCTCTCTCTCTCTCTCTCTCTCCAGACTGATATCGGGCCCCTGAGCAAAGCAGCCCTGTGCTTCTCCATTCCACTGCCAAGTCTGCAGATCGGCACTCTCACCCATGACTTGCCTCTAACATGACGTCAGCAAAGGCTGCGAGAGGTCTCAAAAGAGAGCCTGCTGCCTGCCCTAGGGGCTACCATGGCCCCCTGGGTGTGGGGGAGCCATCCGCTTCCATCCTGTCCCTGAGAGACAACCTGGGAGGCAGAGAGAGGCTGCAGGAGGGGCGTTTACATCTGGAGCAGAGGATGCAGAGTGAGCCCCCAACAGGGGACTGGCTGAGGTGGGAGGAGGGGTCACACCTGAGGCCAACCAGCGGAGACACAGGGAGTGGACACCAGCAGCGGCTGACAGAGGCCGAGGCCGGAAGTGCACATCCCCTCCCTGGAGAGAACACAGAGGGATTTGCATAAACCCTTTCCCAACTCCCACCCTCAACCTGGCAGAGACTTGGGCGGTGGGGGGTGGGGGTAGGGGGTCCCAGAGGGGCAGAGGGCACATTTAAATTCAAACGTGACTGAGTTTAAACCTGAGTGTTTGAGGACTCAGTAACACAGAAGTTACCAGAATACATTTTCTGCCAACAATGCAGGAAGTAAACCCAGTTGTAGCAAAATGATAAAAATGACATTTGCACATTTGAGCTCAGGGCCATGAAGTGGGCACCCGATACCTGAGTCAGTAAGTGAGGAGCTACCGGTCTTTGTTAATCGATTCGTTTGCTTCCCGAATCAATCCCTAGGCTTCCCCTTCCACCCAGATTTTGATGGAGGTGAGGCGCCATCATAAACCTCAGGTTCTGGGTGATATTTGAGTCCAAGTTTGCAAAGCTCATTCGCATCGTGGGCTGTGCTCTGTGGTGCTGGCCTATTGCACACCTGAAGCAGAGCTAGCCTTGCTGCCCGCCATGGACAGGTGAGAGAGCCGAGGCTAGAGAGATGGAATGGCAAGGATACCCAGAAGATTAGACAGCATGCAGGATGAAGACCCAGACTTGCTGAGTCCCAGTTTAACTCCTGGGTGGGGTCCAGGGAGACTGCAGAGGGGCTGGGGCTTGGAGAAGGACCCTAGAATTTCTAGGGTTGCCTATGGAGGTCAGGCCAGCCTGCCCAGCATAGGGGGGCAGGCTCTGTTGTCCCCCAGAAGGACACGTCTCAGCAATCCTCATGCAGAAGGGAGGCTCCACGCATGGCCTCCCTGGGAGCAGGTGTGACATATCCCAGGGCCGGAACCCAAAGCAGCCACTTTCCTGCTGGGACCTGGGACAATAGCATCACTCCGCAATGGGCCCTGCCTCACACTTTGTAAAAGCACTCTCACTTCCTTCCTTTCAGACCCTGTCCGACGGCTCTGTGTGGCAGGCCAGGTGGGCAGGCCAATTTACAGATGTCAAAACTGAGGTCCAGTCAGGGCATGTGCCCAGCTCAAGGTCACACTGCTAAAAAAACAGTGGAAGCCAATGAAGTGCTAGGCTTTTCAGGAAAGGATGAGGCTGGTCTTGCAGCTGTTACCTTTGCAAAGTCCCGGGAAATAAACTCTACAAAGATCTTGCTATCTCACTCTTCATTTGGATCAGAAATGGCAACATCCCTCCCCAATTCAATAGAATAACCAATGACACTGAGTTCTGTTTAGATTGAAAAAAAAAAAAGTTTCCCTATATTTCTTTAAGACGTTCACATCAAAGCCACACAGAATGTGATAGACATGGGCCAACTGCAAGGTCACTGGCGAAGGTTGGACCTGCAGGAGAAGGCCAGCACTTGACCAACCTGGACTGAGCTCATAGGGGCAGAGCCTCGGCCGCTCATGTCCATATCCAGTTCCATTGACGGAGGGCTCAGTACGTACTCAATACATGTGTCATGTATGAGAGAGCCAACAACCCCTCATTGGCCCCCTCTATGCCTCTGCTGTCACCAAGGTTCACTTCACCAGAGGCCCTCAGAAGTCACCTGCCCGGCTGCTTCTGTTACAGACGAGGTCCAGAGAGGGTCAGTGACTGGCTGGAGGTCACACAGCATGTCGGAGGAAGCACAGGTGCAAGACAAGGACCTCCTGGTTCCCGAGCTCCCCCTGAGGTCCGACCGCCTCTGTCATTGAGCTGGGAGGGCCGCCTTGCTGCGGAGCCTGCTGCAGCCTTCCGAGGGGCACGCTGGGGTGGCTTCCTGGGATGTGGGCCGACTCCGGATCAGGAGGTTGACTCTCCCAGATGCCGGGGCACCCTCCTGCCACTTGTTGTCACCTGGGGAGGAGCAGGCCCCGCTGGGGAGCGGATGTCCGCCCGGTCCCTATGTGGAAGTGGCGCAGATGCTGCCCCACGTGGGGTGTGGAGGCGGAAGGACGCAGAGGGCAGGGACGCAGGTCTGCAGGATGACAGGGCCCGGGAGAGGTGGTGTCTCCCATGGGTGGTGTGGGAGGAGAGTGACTCCGGCAGGAAACCAGGCAGAGGCCAACTGACCGTGATCCGGCGAATAACACCCCGGGGGAGGCACCAGCCTGGACAGCGCGGGCAGTGGCAGCAGGGGGCCCTGTCACGGGAGAGGTCAGGCCCGTGAGTCCTCAGCTTTACCCAGGGCGGCCCTGGAGCTCCCCAACCTCCCCCCCAACAACGTGGGCAGTGGGGGGCGGCTAGAGGACCAACCTGAGGAGAAATGTACGCACGGGGCTGGGAGTGAGAGGTGGGGCGGGAGCCAGGAAGCCTGGCCTTTCACAGCAATTGCTGGACATGGAGAAGTCACTTTGCTTCTCGGAGCCCAGTTTCTGTGTTAGCGGGAAAAGAAGGGTAAATAAAAAATCCTGCCCAGCTGGCGTGGCTCAGTGGTTGAGCGTTGACCTATGAACCAAGAGGTCATAGTTCAATTCCAGGTCAGGGCACATGCTCGGGTTGCAGGCTCGATCCCCAGGGTGCGAGTGCAGAAGGCAGCCAATGAATGATTCTCTCTCATCATTGATGTATCTCTCTCTCTCTCTCCCTCTCCCTTCTTCTCTGAAATCAATAAAAATATATTTAAAACAAACCCCGCCTCCCAGTCACTGCGGGCCTCACAAACCTTTCGCCACAGGACTGTCTATTCCGTGTAGAGCTGCCGCCCCAGAGGTTAGCATCTGGTACACAAATAGGTGGCTCAATGGGCGGCCAATACTTTCATCCTCATCAAAACTATCCTGTCCGCGGAGGGGCGTGTGGCTCTTCCCGGCCACCCTGCGGCTGAGGCAGAGCTGGGACTCGAACCCGGGCAGGGGGACCCCTGTGTTCTCCCCAGGGTACTGCCCTTTACTCCATGACCCTATTCTGTAAACTGTGACGTTTTACACCAGGAATCAAGGAGGGAAAAGCCTGTGATTGCCATTTCGTGGGTGAGGGCACGGGGACAGAGAGAGGCTGTGACTTGTCCCAGGTCCCCCCAGACTTCCAGAACATCCTTGCCCATGCTCTTTCTAAAAAAAAAGATTCCCCTGAGGTGTTTCCTCCTGTCTGGGTCTGGAGGGGAAGACAGCGGGTCCCCAGCCCCCTTGATGCCTCAGCCACTCACGGCCACGTCCAGCTGTGTGGCTGGGGCCACATCAGCCTCACTTGGCTGCTGCGGGACCTCCAGGTTGCCCATTTTCTCCTGCTTCCGCCATTTGGCTCGCTGATTCTGGAACCAGATCTGAAGGAGAGAGAGAAAGAGAGAGAGAGAGAGAGAGAGAGAGAGAGAGAGAGAGAGAGAGAGAGAAAGAGAGAGAGGATGGAGGTAAGCATAGGGTTTTTCTTTTTCTCTATTTAGTGTCTCCCCCAACATGCCTCATAACCACACCTCCTGAGAGACTTTGCGGTTTAGAAAGCTCCCAGCTCCCAGACTTTCTCTGGCTCTGGAGTCAGCCTTCTGAAAGGGGACAGGGACCACAGCCTCCAACGCCTACTTGCAGGGCCAGACCATTCCAGAGGGCAGCAGCGGGGAGCCCCGTAATCAGGAGTGATGGGGTGCATAGCCCACCAAGCCCAAGGGGCAGCCTCTCTGCTTCAGCCACCAGCCTCCATGGGAAATGTGGGCCCAGCCTTACAAGCTCATCCAACTTCTAAGAGAGAAATCTTGATTTTTATGTGAAAGTTTGGAGCTTTCCAATTCTGTGCAGACCAAGTAAAACCCATCCGCAGGCTGTTTCCTGCTGGCAGGCCCCCTGTTTGCAACTCCTGTAGGCCCCTTGGATCTGCGGGAACATGGACCGTTCCCTGTATTCACAAGCATCCTGATTGTCCCTGACACGCGGCCGTTTATACTGGGTCAGTCTGCTGAGACACCGCTAACTTGTGAGCCACTGAGCTGGGACTACCAACTCAGCTGGTGACAGATTTCTAATGGAAAGAAGGGGAGGAGCCTGACACAGGGGCATCCTTAGCCAGAAGAACAAGGTAAAGAGTAGAATGTTGAGTTGGGCCCTCACTGAGATTTTGAATTCAAATGAGCCCATCATGTTTGTTAAAAAAAAGAAAAAAAAAGTGAGTCCTAACTGGTTTGGCTCAGTGGATAGAGCATCAGCCTGCAGACTCAAGGGTCCCAGGTTTGATTTGGTCAAGGGCATGTACATTGGTTGTAGGCACATCCCCAGTAGGAGGTGTGCAGGAGGCAGCTGGTTGATGTTTCTAACTCTCTATCTCTCTCCCTTCCTCTCTGTAAAAAAAATCAATGATAAAAAAGGATAGTTTTCACATTTAAAAAATATATATTTTATTGACTTTTTACAGAGAGGAAGAGAGGGATAGAGAGTTAGAAACATCAATGAGAGAAAATCATCGATCAGCTGCCTCTTGCACACCCCCACTGGGGATGTGCCCGCAACCAAAGTACATGCCCTTGACCAGAATCGAACCCGGGACCTTTCAGTCCGCAGGCTGATGCTCTATCCACTGAGCCAAACCGGTTTCGGCAGTTTTCACATTTTTAAATGGCTGCAAAAAGTCCACACAAGAAGAATATTTGGTGACCCATGCAAATTACACAAAATTCACATGTTAGTGTTTATTGATAAAGTTTTATTGAAACACTGCCATGCTCAACTGTTTGTGTATGGCCTGTGGCTGCTCTTGTGCTAAGATGGCAGGGCTGAATAGGTGTGACAGTGATCAAATGGCCCCTGAGGCCCAACATCATCACCACCTGGCCCTTTCCAGAAAAACTGTGCTGACCCCGGTCTGGATGGTCAAGAGGCATTTTGTGAGTGAGACTGTAGAGAGGATGATGTTCTGAAGCTATAGCCAGGTGGAGAGGAAGGGAATGGGAGCATCTGTCGATGGCCATCAGCAATGCCACCTCACTCCATTTTCACCCCTAAGGAGAGAAATCATCTTCTAACTAAGAGACCTCCTTTCCTGGAGCATAATGCTTAGCAGATATGAATGACTGGATCTGTGGGACAAAGCCAATGGCGAGTTTCAGATGGTGCAGGGCCGGAGGGTCTGGGATCCATACTGTCTACCCACGGCGCCGGTGCATGGAAGTGGGGCGGGAGCAGGGGGATTGTACCTGCACCCGGGCCTCTGGGAGGTTGATCCTGGCTGCCAGCTGGTTGCGGACGTGGATGTCTGGGTAGTGGGTGAAGCGGAAGAGTTTCTCCAGCTCCTGCAGCTGCTCCGTGGTGAAGGTGGTTCGGACCCTCCGCTTGCTCTTCCTCTCCTCTGGATGGAAGGGGGCGGGGCCAAGGCGTGTTAGTGACCTTGCCGTTGGCTTTAGTTACAGACCACAGTGGGTGTGAAAACGAGGAAGCAGGGGAGAGAAGGCAGAAGAGCATCAATGGAATAGGGAACAGAGAAAAGATAGCACACAGAGCTCAGCCTGCAGAATTTTGGACGTCCGTGAACTAGAGGTTGGGAAGACGAGCTCAAGCATGGGATGCCCATGCACCGGACAAGGTTCTCCATCCCCAGGAAGGGCTGGGATCTCCTGGGCCCAGTCAGAGAGGACTATGAGGGTGGTGGGCCTCATTTTCCGAGCCGTGGAAGGGGAACTGGATTGGGAGGGAGAAAACCCTTGAGTTCCTGTGTAGGCCCAGCATCCCAGGCCCAGGAGCTGGTGGCCACAGTGCAGCACACCGGCAGTGCTGGCCGAGGGCACCCTGGAGGCCATGGGGAGTGGGGTGGGAGTGTCAGGGAGTGGGGGTGGGGTGGGGTGGGGCAGGGAGAGGTGAGGAAGGTGGCAGGGAAACTGCCCCCGTTCCAGCTTGCTCCTCTCCCCGTTATTAATTGTGCGAGCTGCGAATCACACTCCGGTGGGTCTTCACAGAGAGCGAGTCAGCAGAACTTAATTAAACCTGAGCCGTTTAGCACATCGATCATAAGAAATACACAATTTACACAGGTGATTAGGCCACCTAATTATAAACCGATGTTTTTCCACGCTCAGCTCTCTCCCCTTATTGCTCCTTCTCTGGGGTCTGCTAATGGGCCCTGGCTGCTCAGCTACAGGCCCGGGGGGGGGGGGGCTTCGACCAGGCCAAGTCTCTGCAAGGGCCTGTCCTTATCTTCCGGAGGCAGGGGGCTCAGCAGGGGGGAGGTCCAGGGCACCCCTGGGAGCCCTCCCGCAGGCCGGGGACGCCTCCTGGACATGGCAGGTGGATGGGATGCAGGGCAGGAGTCTCCCAGGGCAGACCCACAAGGGACTCTGCTCTCCAGTGGGTCAGGGATTTCCTGTGGTTCCCTTGTGTCCACAGCAACAGCCATGACCTCCTCTGGGAAACCTTCCCTGGCCGCCTGGATGGACCAAACCTCCTTGAGAACAGGCATCAGAGAGTTGTGTCAGCCCCTCCCAGCACTCAGCACCGCCGTCATTGCGCTTCCCTTGTGACTAGTGGATGGCTACTCGTCTTCCCTGCTGGCTGAGGGCAGGGCTGTGCGTGTGCTCTGTGCTCTGCTCTCTGCAGCATCCCCACTCCCCGCTGACACCTGTGGTGGCTTTAAGTTAAGATCCTTTGCATCCTTGTCTCCTTCAATGTGGGCCCACCTTCGTGGCTCCCATAACAGATGGGCCATTGGAAGTGGCGGCTGCCACGTGGCTCCCTCCCTCTCGGATTGCTCGCCCCGAGAGACGCCACCGCCATTTGGGGAGGACGCTCACGCAGCATGTGGAGAGCCCTGCCTGGGGAGAAACTGAGACCTCCTTTGACGGTTGGTGCCACTCGCCAGCCGTGAGCGTGAGCCACCGTGGGAACAGATTCTTTCCTCCAGTCCAGCCTTCAGGTGACAGCAAACGACTCCCTTACCGCAATCTCACAGGGACCCTGAGCCAGGCCACCCAGTGAAGCCATTCCCAGACTCCCGACCCACGGAATCTGAGTGACATAGTAAGTGCTCCTAGTTATCTAGAGCCACTGAGTTGGGGGACAATTTGTGTGTGTGCAGCAGTAGATAAGCCTGCCACCCGGCAGCCACGCAGCAGCTCGTTGCATGCCTGGATGGAGCATATGATGAATACATCAAATTTAAATTACAGCCCGTGCTCAAGCCTCTGCCGTCCATTCGGGCTTCTCCCAGCTCCGACACGCTGGGGGCCTGTTACCATAGTGATGTTGTCAGCGCCCTGCTTGTGTCCCTCAGACCTTTGTGTGCTCCAGAGCCACTGGCTACTGCCAGGGCATGACTTCCTAGGCTGAAGAGCCCATGTCATTCCAAGGAGTATATTTGCTCCATTTCCCAAAGGATCGAAGCTGCAGCTTTGCACAGTGGTCACTGCCTTCAGCACTGGGGCTTAAATTCTCCCTTCAGGTCCGCTTTTTGGGGATCCTACAAGAATGCAATGTTTGTTTTTTGCAGGCAGGAGTCCAGCATTCTACTGCCTTGTACTGACAACAAGGCCTAGGAAGGAGTCAGCTTCTCAATTCTGGAACCAGCCTCTCGGGCCCCCCCAGACCTGTAGGAATGTCCCCATGGCCACGGTTGGTTGTGACTGGTGGCAGGGACTGAGATAAGGGGTGTGTATGTGTGTGTGTGTGTGTGTGTGTGTGTGTGTGTGTGAGAGAGAGAGAGAGAGAGAGAGAGAGAGAGAGAGAGAGAGAAGCAAACTACGAGAGAGAGAGAGAGAGAGAGAGAGAGAGAGAGAGAGAGAGAGAGAAAGCAAACTACACTTATCCTGGGGGAACTACAGGCTTTTAGCTCTGCATCCTTTAGCCCTGCTGCTGCCTGCTCTCCTGGGAACCGGTCTAAGGACAGTCATTAATGAGCTATGAGACACATCCTAGATCTCCAGGGAGCTGGCCTCTCTCGGAAGGCGGGAGCTGTCAGCTGGGCTCAGCATCCTCTTAAGCTGGGAGATTCTCTTGGAATTTTCCATTGGCTTGAGACCTGGGAGGGTCCAAGCCTTAGATGACGAGGGTCCCTGTGAGTGTGGAAAGATGTGGGGAGATGGATGACCTTGGCTGCTACTGGAGACAGGGGGAGCGGAGCACTGGCCTTGGCCTGGATGTCTGGCCAGGCCCCGGCTCTCGTAGGTGTTGGCTCTGCAGCTCAGAACAAGCCACTCTGCCTCCCTGGGCCCCAGCCTCCCCAAAGAGTGGCCCCTGGACCCCTTACATCCTTGGGCCATTTTGTGAGAGCTGGTTAGATCTGGAATTCGTGGGCACATCCTAGACCTAGAGTCAGAGTCTTGGGTGCCAGGCCTGCCACACTGCATTTTCAGGAGCTCCCTGGGTGTGCCAATGAACCTCACCAGCCACACCATGGAGCCCTTAACGTGGCACATGAGGCCAGAGGAATTTACTTCTCTGTGGTTATTACTGGGGTGATGGAGGTCCTGCATGGCAAGAGGGAAACAGGTGGGGCGGGGGTGGGGGTTCCTGTGAGGGTGGGAAAGGCCACCCCTTGTGCCACCCTGCCCTGCCCTGCCTGGCGGGGAGACACCCACTGCTGGGAGGAAGCTTCTGCGTGGGAAATCGCCGTGAGTGAAGCTACCAAGGCTTCTAGCACCCAGTTTGCCGTGGAGCTGGTCATGGTGTCAGAGCTGGGAGGGACCCCAGGAATGTTCTCGAATGCTCTTTCATGCTCCAGATGGGAAAACTGAAGCCCAAAGATGCAAGGCTCGCCTGAGGGCTTCCTGTGAATCGGTGCCAGCTGGGCGCAGAGGCCAGATTCCTGCCACCCCAGCTTTCTGTCGCCCTCGCCCAGCGTCTCACAGACTCCGCTCCTTCAGTTTCTGCCAGTGACCGCTGTGCTTTCCACCAGGGTGGCATCCCATCTGTATTATTATTTGCTTAGCAGCTTCCCAAGTAGACGTTTTTGTTTACTTAATAAGTAAACTTACTTAAAAGGAAAACCTCACATTGTGACCAAAAAATGGGGAACCAACATCCTGGGTCCTAAACAGAAGCTTCGTGTACAGATAATTAGAACTATTGACATAAATCATCTCATCTTTGCGTGCCCCTCAGAGTCATCTTGAAAACCACGGGGGACCTTCACTGGTCTCGGAAACACAGGATTCCAGCAGAGCGCAAGGTGGATGGATTTAAGCCACGTCAGGAATAGCCTGCAGTGGGTGGTCACGCCTGTGACAATTGGGTGGCAGGATGGCCATGGAGTGCTGGGAGCCAGGGGAGCTGTCTAACCCATCGCTGCTCTTTGGGTGGCCACCCCTGGAGTCTGCTCTGGCTCTAGTTGACGTGGACATACTGGCATCTTTATGGAGGCTCAGGATGAGTAGCTGCCTGTCTTTTTTGTCACCAGCCATTGTTTTTATTTTTATTTTTATATTTTATTGATTTTTTACAGAGAGGAAGAGAGAGAGATAGTTAGAAACATCGATGAGAGAGAAACATCAATCAGCTGCCTCTTGCACAACCCCCACTGGAGATATGCCCGCAACCAAGATACATGCCCTTGACCGGAATCGAACCCGGGACCTTTCAGTCTGCAGTCGGACTCTCTATCCACTGAGCCAAACCGGTTTTGGCTGCCACCAGCCATTGTCAGCTAGGAGAAGGGCAGATCCTGGTAGGGATATTAGATCTCTCTCTCTCTCTCTCTCTCTCTCTCTCTCTCTCTCTCTCTCTCTCTCTCTCTCTCTCTTTCCAGTTATAGATTCTATGAAGCTGCAGCAGGAGAGACTAAGGTTGTTCCCCCGGAAGAATAATTTCTGTGAATGCTCATCCAATTCACTGGAACATATGAATGAACTTCTGAAAACGACACTGAGGATCCTTCCCCATTAATAAGCTCAGCTACAGGGGAACCTGCCACCTCCCGGGAAGGAGGGGTCCTTCATGGTCTTCCCCTGCAGCTGGGGGGCTGTGGGGTTGTGTGTGGGATTCTCTGAGCTTCCTCCCCAGCCTTTCCTTGGACTAAAGGGGTGGGAAAGGGGAGAGAACTGGGACCCTCACATGAGAACCCCAGGCTCATCGACTCTCAGACGCCAGTGGACACTTGAGACACCACCTCGATCCGGGCAAAATTTCAGCCACTCCGGCTGAGCTGGCTGGGCTGCGCTCAGGAAGGAGAAGACTGTGCGGACTGAGCAGTGTTTAGGGGCGGCCTGAGCAGGCTCGGACCTTGGGTCTTCTGCTTACTCGCTGGGCAACTCGGGGACACCGTCCACCGCTCTCGGTTCACATCTGTCAGGCTATGGTCTTGCTGAAGTTAAATAGGAGGCACACAGCCTCTGGGCATTGCCCGTCACGTCGTGTCTGCTGAGTAAGTACCTGGCAGCAGCATTCTCAGGGGGACCCGCTTGCAGGACAGCCTCCCCCAGCCCCTATCCCTGCATTCCACAACTGACTGAGCCCAGTGTCGCATCGGAACAGCCACACTTCTGAACCAGAGAGATAGAGGTTGAAGGCCCCAGCCCCATGGCTGGCATCTCTGGGTTTCAGAGCCCTCTCTCTGCCACCACCGAGCAACCCAGCTGAGCCGTGGAGACTCAGGAACGGATAAGAAATGACCAGAAGGTACTTACCCTGGGGCTGGTCCTGGGGGGGCCTCTCCAGCCTGGAGCCTGCAGCCGCCGCTTGCCCGGTGCCCCGTTCACCTGCCCCTTCCCGCCTGCCCCCGTCGCTCCTCTCGGCAGGTCTCTTTAAGATCTCCTCGATGGAGAAGGACAGGCCCAGCTTCCTGGGGGCCTCATAGCACCCCGAGTCCTTCCTCTCCATCCCCCGCCTGGGCACTCTCTGTGGGCGGCTGGGAGGAGGACAGAAGGGGCTTGTGGATGCCCAGGGTGATGCTGGTGGTGGGTGGCTGCTTCCTCCCTTGAGACTCCTGGGATCAAGAGGGCGGGCTGAGGTGGAGAGCCGGGAGCCTCATGTCGGGGTATCCAGGCACGCCGCCACCGCCTCCCCAGGAACTTCCATGGGCCGCTGCCACTCACGCCTGGGATCAAGGTGCGGGTCCCATGGGAAGAGCTGGCCCGGCTGGACCCAAATTGGCTTCGGTCTTACTGCAAAGGGTCTTCTCCAGTGAGCGGCCTCCGTCTCTAGCCGAAGCCCAGGCCCTGAGGTCACGGCCAGCGGGCAGCAGGGCACAGAGCTGGACGGAGGAGAAGCCTGCCCCCAGGGGAGAGCTGGGGTGTGGGTCCACCTTCTTGCCCTTTCTCTGGCTTGTGGCCTTTCCCGCTGGCTCCGGCCAGGCCCCTTGGGTCCCAGGTGGGCAACTCCGTCGGGGGCCGCACCACAGCTGAGGGTGTTCCCAGAGACCCCCGGGACTGTCTCTCAGCTCCACAGAGTTCCAGAATGCACCTTCCGAGCACCCGTGCTTCTGATGGCCTGCAGGTGGCGGCCCAGGGAGGGGTCACGGGGCACTGCCAGGTGCTCTCAGTGATGGGCCGATGGGTGATGGGCCGATGGGTGATGGGCCGATGGGCTGAGTGCTGGTCCCGCCCTGACTGTCTTCGCTCCCCGACCTCACTTCAGAAACCTCTCCATGGGCGTCTGGACCAGGATGTTTCTGCTTGCCTTTGGTGTCTTTTCTGCTTCTTTCAGGCTTGCAGGCCCTTCCCTGCCCCCGAGGCAGCACTGAAGGGCCTTTCTCTGTGCCCCTGGAGCCCTGGGCTGGGAACTGACAGGCATGGTCTGCCCTGGCCAGGAGCTCTGTTCCCAGCGTCTGTGTAACCAGGGAGGAGGGGGCAGTAAAACGGCTGATAAGGAAGAAACTCTCCACCTTCCTTAGGGCCGGGGTGCAGGTGTCGGGGGAAGGGGGCGGGGGGCAAAGGGGGACTAGAGGATGGATTTGGGGGGCCTGAGGCTGTGCAGGGGAACTGGTCTGGCTGGTGCAGGACAAGGGAAGGTGGGGCAGGATGGCCAGGAAGTGTCCGCTGGCCCAATAAAACGTGTTTACTCAGCCGGGAGGGTTTATGGGGCTCCTTCGGGCTGGAGGCTGGGCCAGGGTGCAGTCTGTTGGGTGTTGGAACAAGAAGTCTCTGTCAGGTGTGTCTGCAAATATGTGGGGGCACAGAGGCGCAGGCCAAGGGGCTGCAGTGGATGCCATGATGGTGTGATTCAAGTGCCTTCTTGGGGAGCTCCAGAATGCCACGCTGGGCACAGGAGCCGATGTACAGGAGAGTGACAGATGTTTCAGGAGCGAGTGTGTGCAGGAATGAAGACATTAGAATCTAGACCTTGGTCAGAGGGTGGTGGTGGCAGGTGGGGGTGGGGAAGGCTGATCCTCACGCCCCGCGGAGGGTGAGTCAGGAGATTTCGGGACTTACCTGAGAGGGGGAACCAGGAAAGTCAGGGGGTCAGTTTTAGGAGCTGTTCCCCATGGAACTGTCAGGCTATCGAGTTCAGCTAGGGGACTCTGGGCACCCGTAAGCCCTAACCTATTGGGAGCCCGTGCCACAGTCAGGGGAGTTGGACATTCATTCAGGGACCCAGGCTCCTTCCCAGGTGGAATGCTAGCATCCTCTGGTCTTGGGCTCCAAGTTTCCCAGGGACAGGAGGGGGCGAGGAGGGAGTTCTGTAATCGGAAGTGGTTCCTGGAACTGCTGCTTATGTCCTGAGTCCAGGGTGAGTCACATGACCCTGCCCCAGGCACGGGGGGCTGGGAAACGGAGTTCCCCTCTGGGCCGGAGGAAACTACCCATGGGGTGGATGCACAGTGAAGTGCCTGCTGTATACCCTTTAATGCCAGGAGGCAGAGTCCCGCAGAAGCCCCCCCCCCTTTCCTCCTCCCCCGTCCCCCACTGGCTGGCTAACGATGCTGTTGCCTTTGGAGGCTAGTTTCCTTCCACTAGGGGCAGAGAGGCACCCTGAACAGCGGGTGGCAATACCTAGCACACAGGACAAAATAGGGAGCTCTCTCTCTCTCTCTCTCTCTCTCTCTCTCTCTCTCTCTCTCTCATTTGGTTCCAGAGGCTGGACCTGGCTTAAAGTCGATTCATAGTTCAGTCTGCTTGGATCTGGGGTTCTGGGTTAAAAGCCTCCATTTATATCACTTATTTGCAGTCAGCCAGAATAGTCTCCAAAGATCAGAATATCAGGTTGGTGTAGGGCTTATGTGAACTGCTCTGGAAATAGTGGGAGAAATAGTGGCAATATCATATGTCATATATAGATCATACCTCCTTATGGACAGCTGTATCATGAGAGGACTATTCCTCAATAGGGGACTTATTGAGACTAGTATTTCTGGGTGCTAGTGCATGGCCAAGACCTTTATTCAGCAAACATTCCTTTGGTGCCTACTATGTGTCTGACGCCAGGCTAAGTACTGAGTAAGACCAACATGGCTTCTGCCCTGTTACAGATCAGAAAGGAGGCACAATAAACAAGCAGACAAGTGGATAAAATAATTACAAATTATGGTAAGCAGTTTGAAGGACACAGTGCTGTAAATCGTCTTACAGTTAGTCTGTCTTATTTATTGCTATGTTCATGAAGATGCTTTTTAGGTAGGGACGAAGGGATAACATCCCTTCTACCTTGACCATACATATGGCCATGTGCAAGGCTATTAGAACTCATGGTTGCACCTCAGAGAATGGGGGTATTGCAAAGAGAGGAGTGAATTGCCTTTTTTTTTTTTTTTTTTTTTGAGATCTCTTGAAATGCCATGAGATGCCTCAGGCTTACCTCCTTACCCATTACCAAGGGTGTTGTCATCCAGTTAAAACTGGCTTTGTTGGCTCATTTTGATTTGGGTAGATGTGGATTTTGTCATTGTAGTTCTTGGTTTGATAAAGACCGCCAGTAAGCAAAATAAAATTATGTCATATGGTTTCCGAGGGTCTGGAATTTTGGAGTGACTTAGCTGGGTGGTACAGACTCAGGGTCTCTCATGAAGTTGTCAAGATGTCAATTGGGCTTTGGTTATCTGAAGGTTGGACTGTGGCCGGAGGACCTGCTTCCAAGAAGATTCATCTACATGGGTGTTGGCTGAAGGCCTTAGTCCTCACTATGTAGACCTCTCCATAGAGCTGATTACAATATAGAAGCTAAATCCCCCTGGACTAGTGATAAGAGAGGGAGGGAGGGAGAAAGAAAGAGAGAGAGGAAAAGAGAGAGAGAGAGAAAGAGAGAGAGAGAGAGAGAGAGAGAGAGAGAGAGAGAGAGAGAGAGAGTTATTAAGAAAGAGACCAAGGCAGAAGCTGCAGTGTCTTTTGACACTTAAGCTTGGAGTGACATACCATTACTTTGGACATATTGCATTGGCCACATAGACCAACCTGACACAACATGTGAGGGGACTACACAAGGGTATGGATACCAGGTCAGTGGGAAATCAATGGGAGTCATCTTGGTGATGACTTCCGTGGTGTGTGTGCAAGAAATTTAAAAACTTTCCAGATAATTCTACACATAAAGTCTTGTCTGGGATATCCCAGACAAGTGGGTGGATTATCCCACTTTCTAAAGGCTTATTCTCTAGTACCCCTCTCCACCAAATGATGGACCCATTGTTTTCCTTGATATTCCAAAAAAAACCACCTGTCAATTTTCTTCCTTTATAGAGTGCAAGGCTGAGGGTGTCTGGCTGATAGTTGTATGAAGAAACCCTTGGGTTTTCAGCATATTTATTTTATACTATTGATCTTTTCATATCACTTGTGCAAAAACTTGTCAGGAACAATACAAGAATTGCAAGGGCAATGAGTGATTTCAGCCTTTAACTCAGTGGCGGGAAACTAATTATGTGGAGAGAAACCAATTGAGGGCTAAATGGGTGCTCAGGACTAATCCTCACCTGCCCCAGGCACAGGGACAGAACATGCCCCTCAGCACAGAGGACAGAAGTCAGAAGGGAAGTGTGTCTTGGGGAAGCCAACCATGATTTCAAGCAGAGCATAGGAACCAGAGCTTTGGTCCCTGCTCCCTTTAACGGTACTTTATGACTTGGAAGGATTTTTGGATGAGTTGGATGAATGGCCTTTGTTACGAGCAAGGGAAAGTTAAGAGTCTTTTCTATGCAGATGACATGGTTTTATTGTCACCAACCAGGAATGGCCTCATTACTGTCAGAAGAAATGGCTCAGGATGAACTGCTCCAACCCCCAGTTGTCATTTTTGGCAGATGCTCTCCAACGTGGAGTTGGCTTTTATTCAACAACGTGAGGCTTGCACTGCTCCTTGCAGGGCACCACTTTCCTACTCAGTCACCTGGGGGACTCGCCAGGAGGTGTTACTTGCCGAATAGTAGGTGTCTATGGGTGCAGTATTAGGATTTTCCTAAGGCCTTCTTAGGAGATTTGTAAAATGTACATTGAAGAAAATATTAAGCTAAAATAGTCAAGACTTAGCTTGATGGACTAGGATATTATTTTTCAGTGTGGGAGCAGATTCGGAGGTGTTCTCTAAGGAAAAACAGCTTCTCACAGGGATTCCCATAGGAATTCCCACAGGCATTCCCACTGCATTCCCACAGGCATTCCCACAGCATTCCCACAGGTATTTGCGGGGGCCTGATGCAGCAGGGGCCAGACATGGCAGGGATCTCCCTTTTCCGAGTCCCGCACGGAAAGAGAGATGAACGAACCGGTTCTAAGTGGAGGCGGCCAGGGATTGAGAAATATTAGAAATAAAGAGAGAAGACACAGAGATAGATTTTAAGCTGGGAGCTGGGTAGGTTGCCATACTGTCTGTTGGAGAGGCAGGAAGAAGACGACGACCATTCCCAGTGCATTTATTTTATGCCCCAATACCAGGAAGTAACACCAACTTATTTGCATTCTTAAGTAGGCCTTAGCATGCCTGGTCCCGCCCCTGCTGACACCTGGGCTGATATGAAGGCCAAGCTGACAACATGTCCACCATCTTGGGAAAACATATTCCCAAGGTGTGGCTCTGCCTACGCTTTGAGTTCAGCTGACGATAATTAAGGAAAATTACCCATGTGCCTTCCCAGGCGGTCCTCTACAGGTATTATACAGCATTCCCACAGGCATTCCCATAGGTATTCCCACAGGTATTCCCACAGGCATTCCCACAGGTATTCCCACAGGTATTCCCACAGGCATTCCCACAAATTCCCACAGCATTCCCACAGGCATTCCCACAGCATTCCCACAGGTATTCCTACAGGCATTCCCACAGGTATTCTCACAAGCATTCCCACAGGTATTCCCACAAATTCCGACAGCATTCCCACAGGCATTCCCACAGGTATTCCCACAGGCATTCCCACAGGTATTCCCACAGGCATTCCCACAGGCATTCCCACAGGCATTCCCATAGGTATTCCCACAGGTATTCCCACAGGCATTCCCACAGCATTCCCACAGGTATTCCTACAGGCATTCCCACAGGTATTCTCACAAGCATTCCCACAGGTATTCCCACAAATTCCGACAGCATTCCCACAGGCATTCCCACAGGTATTCCCACAGGCATTCCCACAGGTATTCCCACAGGCATTCCCACAGGCATTCCCACAGGCATTCCCATAGGTATTCCCACAGGTATTCCCACAGGCATTCCCACAGCATTCCCACAGCATTCCCACAGGCATTCCCACAGCATTCCCACAGGCATTCCCATAGCATTCCCACAGGTATTCCCACAGGCATTCCCACAGCATTTCCACAGGTATTCTCACAAGCATTCCCACAGGTATTCCCACAGGCATTCCCACAGCATTCCCACAGGTATTCCCACAGGCATTCCCACAGGTATTCTCACAAGCATTCCCACAGGTATTCCCACAGGCATTCCCACAGCATTCCCACAAATTCCTACAGCATTCCCACAGGCATTCCCACAGCATTCCCACAGGCATTCCCACAGGTATTCCCACAGG
The DNA here is from genome assembly GCA_963693515.1 of Pipistrellus nathusii. NCBI lineage: Eukaryota > Metazoa > Chordata > Mammalia > Chiroptera > Vespertilionidae > Pipistrellus > Pipistrellus nathusii. The sequence goes on along the minus strand of OY882860.1, from coordinate 182,233,047 downwards.
CATTCCCACAGGCATTCCCATAGGTATTCTCACAGGTATTCCCACAGGCATTCCTACAGCATTCCCACAGCATTCCCACAGGCATTCCCACAGCATTCCCACAGGCATTCCCATAGCATTCCCACAGGTATTCCCACAGGCATTCCCACAGGCATTCCCACAGGCATTCCCACAGGTATTCCCACAGGCATTCCCACAGGCATTCCCACAGGCATTCCCACAGCATTCCCACAGGTATTCCCACAGCATTCCCACAGGTATTCCCACAGGTATTCCCACAGGCATTCCCACAGCATTCCCACAGGCATTCCCACAGCATTCCCACAGGTATTCCCACAGGCATTCCCACAGCATTTCCACAGGTATTCTCACAAGCATTCCCACAGGTATTCCCACAGGCATTCCCACAGCATTCCCACAGGTATTCCCACAGGCATTCCCACAGCATTCCCACAGGTATTCCCACAGCATTCCCACAGGTATTCCCACAGGTATTCCCACAGGCATTCCCACAGCATTCCCACAGGCATTCCCACAGCATTCCCACAGGTATTCCCACAGGCATTCCCACAGCATTCCCACAGGTATTCTCACAAGCATTCCCACAGGTATTCCCACAGGCATTCCCACAGCATTCCCACAGGTATTCCCACAGGCATTCCCACAGCATTCCTACAGGCATTCCCATAGCATTCCCACAGGTATTCCCACAGGCATTCCCACAGGCATTCCCACAGGCATTCCCACAGGTATTCCCACAGGCATTCCCACAGGCATTCCCACAGCATTCCCACAGGTATTCCCACAGCATTCCCACAGGTATTCCCACAGGTATTCCCACAGGCATTCCCACAGCATTCCCACAGGCATTCCCACAGCATTCCCACAGGTATTCCCACAGGCATTCCCACAGCATTTCCACAGGTATTCTCACAAGCATTCCCACAGGTATTCCCACAGGCATTCCCACAGCATTCCCACAGGTATTCCCACAGGCATTCCCACAGGTATTCTCACAAGCATTCCCACAGGTATTCCCACAGGCATTCCCACAGCATTCCCACAAATTCCTACAGCATTCCCACAGGCATTCCCACAGCATTCCCACAGGCATTCCCACAGGTATTCCCACAGGCATTCCCACAGGCATTCCCACAGGCATTCCCATAGGTATTCTCACAGGTATTCCCACAGGCATTCCTACAGCATTCCCACAGCATTCCCACAGGCATTCCCACAGCATTCCCACAGGCATTCCCATAGCATTCCCACAGGTATTCCCACAGGCATTCCCACAGGCATTCCCACAGGCATTCCCACAGGTATTCCCACAGGCATTCCCACAGGCATTCCCACAGGCATTCCCACAGCATTCCCACAGGTATTCCCACAGCATTCCCACAGGTATTCCCACAGGTATTCCCACAGGCATTCCCACAGCATTCCCACAGGCATTCCCACAGCATTCCCACAGGTATTCCCACAGGCATTCCCACAGCATTTCCACAGGTATTCTCACAAGCATTCCCACAGGTATTCCCACAGGCATTCCCACAGCATTCCCACAGGTATTCCCACAGGCATTCCCACAGCATTCCCACAGGTATTCCCACAGCATTCCCACAGGTATTCCCACAGGTATTCCCACAGGCATTCCCACAGCATTCCCACAGGCATTCCCACAGCATTCCCACAGGTATTCCCACAGGCATTCCCACAGCATTCCCACAGGTATTCTCACAAGCATTCCCACAGGTATTCCCACAGGCATTCCCACAGCATTCCCACAGGTATTCCCACAGGCATTCCCACAGCATTCCCACAGGCATTCCCATAGCATTCCCACAGGTATTCCCACAGGCATTCCCACAGGCATTCCCACAGGCATTCCCACAGGTATTCTCACAGGCATTCCCACAGGCATTCCCACAGGCATTCCCACAGGTATTCCCACAGCATTCCCACAGGTATTCCCACAGGTATTCCCACAGGCATTCCCACAGCATTCCCACAGGCATTCCCACAGCATTCCCACAGGTATTCCCACAGGCATTCCCACAGCATTTCCACAGGTATTCTCACAAGCATTCCCACAGGTATTCCCACAGGCATTCCCACAGCATTCCCACAGGTATTCCCACAGGCATTCCCACAGGTATTCTCACAAGCATTCCCACAGGTATTCCCACAGGCATTCCCACAGCATTCCCACAAATTCCTACAGCATTCCCACAGGCATTCCCACAGCATTCCCACAGGCATTCCCACAGGTATTCCCACAGGCATTCCCACAGGCATTCCCACAGGCATTCCCATAGGTATTCTCACAGGTATTCCCACAGGCATTCCTACAGCATTCCCACAGCATTCCCACAGGCATTCCCACAGCATTCCCACAGGCATTCCCATAGCATTCCCACAGGTATTCCCACAGGCATTCCCACAGGCATTCCCACAGGCATTCCCACAGGTATTCCCACAGGCATTCCCACAGGCATTCCCACAGGCATTCCCACAGCATTCCCACAGGTATTCCCACAGCATTCCCACAGGTATTCCCACAGGTATTCCCACAGGTATTCCCACAGCATTCCCACAGGCATTCCCACAGGTATTCCCACAGGCATTCCCACAGGCATTCCCACAGGCATTCCCATAGGTATTCTCACAGGTATTCCCACAGGCATTCCTACAGCATTCCCACAGCATTCCCACAGGCATTCCCACAGGCATTCCCACAGGCATTCCCACAAATATTCTCACAGCATTCCCACAGCATTCCCACAGGCATTCCCACAAGTATTTCCACAGCAATCAGGCTGTCAGGGGAGAGCAGTTAGAGCTTTCAGTCTAGCAGGGGCGCAATTAGGGGCATCAGGTGAGCAGTTAGAAGCCAGTGGTTCCAGATTGTGAGAGGGATCCTGGATTGGAGAGGATGCAGGCTGGGCTGAGTCCTCCCTTCACTCCCCCCATCCGTGTACGAATTTTGTACACCGAGCCTCTAGTATGGAAAAAAAAGTCTTAGAAATAGAAGTGTATTTTTCAGTCTTGTAAATGGAGCCCCAGATGGCCAGGCTAACGCTGAGTCAGCAGATTCACGGTCACCAGGGTCTACCTACCTTCCTACGAACTCCATCCTCAGGATTGCCTCACAGCCCACGCCGGCCACTGGGGCTCCAGGTGGTGGTTTGAGTTCCAGGTGAAAGGGAAAAAGGACTGATTTCTAAGCTCGGTCAGCCCCTTCTCCAAGAGCTTTTCTGGAGCGAACATCATCTAATGACTTTCTCCTTTGTCTCATTAAACCTCCCTTCTTAGCTGGAAGTGGGGCTAGAACACTTAGACGTTAACCTGGGGACATTGTCATTCTCAATAACCTGGTGACAAGAAGAGAACCATGACTATTGGATGAATGTAATGACTGGTAGCCTGCCGCAAAGCTGGTCGTTGGGAAGCTGTAATGGACATGTCCCCGGAAAGCCTGGAGAAAGGAAGGGAGGTGGCCTTTTTGGTGACATATGTAGTCATGAACAATGCACACAACACACTGAAGTGGAGTGCAAAGAAACTCAGTGAGATCCAAGGCCTGTAACCTGCCAAGCAGGTGTCAGTGTGAGAGGGCTGGTCAGCTCTGGGCACAGAGACCTAACAGGCACAAACGGTGGGGAGCCTCTTTCTGACCACGGGTCAGGGAGGGGGCCATGGGGAGAATTTTCACAAGTGGACTTGAGTTATTTTGGATTTGAGTGATTTCGGTACCACAGAGAAGACCACACCCCTGAGATGTGTGTGTGTGTGTGTGTGTGTGTGTGTGTGTAACCAATTGCATACGAGTCTGAGTCGAAGTCACAATCTTGGGTTTCAAGTTGCTATAAAATTGAACAGCTCGGACCCTCAGTTCATGACTGTGAGCATGCTGGGAGTTAGACAGATAAAGACGCAACGTGGCAGGCTATAAAGGGACAAAAGCAGATTAGGACGATGAAAATGGGAGGGCAGGTATGAGAGTCAGGGAGGCATCTGAGAAAGAAGAGAATAGGCATCAGGATGCTGGAGTCCCCACCTAGCTCCGCCTTGCCCTGCCGTGTGTGGCTACATCACTGGTCTCAGTGTCCACATCTGTAGAATGGGGCTAGAGGGTGCAGTGATTAGGAGCAGGAACTATTGCATGGACTCTCACCTTTGAATCCCTTCTCGACTGTTCACTGAACAAGTGACTTAATCTCCCTGAACCTTGGTGGTCTCATCTGTAAAATGGGGATGAGGCAGCTACCACAAAGGCGTGTCTGGGGGTGGCCTGACTGAGGCAGTGCAAGTGAGGTGCCTACTTAAAGCAGGTGCATGGCTGATAGCGGTTTCTCTCCCCTGCATGCTCCGCTGGACCAGGGCACTCTGTCCTTTCTTGGCAATCTGCTCCCCGCTGTCGCTGCCGCTGACTCCAGATTCCCTCTTGCAGCCCGTCTCCCTGGTGACAGTTGCTATGATTGTCTCAGAAGTTCAGCGGCTACCACCCATTGCGCGGAAGGCCCCGCGTGCTGCCATCTGGAGTCCCTTTCACCCACCATTTATTAGGTTTGTTGTCCCCGATGACTTCTCAAATGAACCCATAAATTAGGAGTATTAATAGTGTGTTGCTGGGTCTTAAATAGGTAACTTGTGTGATGGGGTCCATTTATGTACCAATTATGATCAATTGACCTTTCCAACCGTATCGCCATCCATCAGGGGACAATCAGTTCTTATCTTGGAGCTCTGAGGGTTGAAGGGAGACATGAACCAAGGGGTGGAGGATATGTAGCCACAGTGATGTGGGTCCTTGTTTCTTCTGCACCCACGGGCCCCATCTCTTCACAGGCGGGTCACCTAAATATGCCTCACAACTCTGGCCTGTGTGGCTCAGTGGATATAGTTTCGAAGGTTTGATTTCCGGTCAAGGGCATATACCTGGGTTGCAGGTTTGATCCCCAACCCCGGTCAGGGTGAGTGTGGGAGGCAACCAATCGATGTGTCTCTCATATTGATGTTTCTCTCTCTTTCTCTCTCCCCCTCCCTCCCTCCCTCTCTCTCTCTCTCTCTCTCTCTCTCTCTCTCTCTCTCTCTCTCTCACACACACACACACACACACACACACACACACATTATTAGCTTGACTAAACATCATTTCACTATGTATGTATTGTATATCAAATCATCATATTGTACACCTAAATATATACAATTTTTATTAAATAAAATTTAAAAGAAGATGAAATCACCTTATGTGGTTTCAGTGGAAGGTGAGATTGTTCATCTACCCAGAAAATCAGGGAGGACTTCCTGGAGGAGGTGGCACTTGGGTAGAACTGGGAGACGACATGACAGATGGCTAGAGAGGGGAAATGACCTGCCTGGCAAGTGGTGGGGAGAGTGCCACACAGGTTCACATTTTAATTCTGCCGCTTATGAGCGGGGTGAACTTTCTCGAGTGACATCTAAACCATCAGCAGTCCTGAGGGGTAAATCTTGGAGCTGTGCCTGGAACCCCATCCCTCCCATCACCGGCCCCTGGGTGAGACAGTGTTCCCCCCTGGGACAACCGCAGGAGGTTTCTGGGTTTTATCCAACCCCCTCCAGTCTAGCTTCACACAGCTGCCATATCTAGTCTCCCTGCTCAAGAACCTGCCCTGACCCCCCTCCCCCAATCCCCCATCTCCAGTGAATCCAGAGGAGAGCCAACAGCCTGTGAAGCCCTGTGAAATCTGACCCACAGCCTCTCTGTGCTCCAGCCACACAACCTCCTGGATTGCACCAGACACACTTGCATCTTTGCATGTGCTGTTCCCTCTGCCTGAAATGCTTTTCCCTACACAATCTCATGGCTCATGATTGTATTCCTTCTAGCCTGCTCGAACACCACTTTCCCAACCAGGCCTTCCCTGCTCACCTCTTCTCTGACACTCCGATCCCAGACAATCAGAGAGGACTTCCTGGAGGAGGTGGCACTTGGGTAGAACTGGGAGATTCCTAGAGATCATCTCTGTAGCCCCTTAGCCCCTTCTTTCATGCGCATAATTTTCTTTCTTTTTTTTTTTTTTTAAAATATATTTTATTGATTTTGTACAGAGAGGAAGGGAGAGAGATAGAGAGTTAGAAACATCGATGGGAGAGAGTCATCATCGATCAGCCGCCTCTTGCACACCCCCTACTGGGGATATGCCCGCAACCAAGGTACATGCTTTTGACCGGAATGGAACCCGGGACCCTTCTGTCCCCAAGCCGACGCTCTATCCATTGAGCCAAACCGGTTTCGGCATCATGCACATAATTTTCTTATTTGGCATGTCTATGGCCGAGAGCTTATCATCTATCTCTCCTGCCAATGGGATTGAAAGCCCACGAGAGTTGGTCTTCTTTGTCCATTTGTTCATGGCTGTATCCCTACCATCTAGAATAGCATCTCATCTGGCCAATAACCCTTAATCAAAGGGGAGAGAGAAAGCCTCCTCTTCCCATTGTCTCCTGCCTGGGTCCCTCTCCAGCTGCATAGCATTGTGCTATGCACGGGCAAACCCCAAAAGGTCCATTCGGACATCCTTCTCTCTCTGCCCAGCGCCAGCCCCATGCACCATCCACATGGGTGAGACCAGCCTGTCACAGAAACGTAAAGCTAAATAATGGACCTTCGTCATTTGTAGCTTATGCTTCACACCATTTTGCAATAATTAAAACAACGCACCCATTTTTAAAAGGAACTAAGAATGTCCCCTTGTCCCCTTTTGGGCGGAATTTTTCTGACGTGAGGATATAATGGCATTTTAGGACAACCTCCAGTTCTTACTAGATTTTCATGGCACGGCTAGGAAGAGGGTCATTTTTGCAAAAATGATTGAGGACTTCCTGGTTTTCCTAAGGGCCTCTCTTAGCACTTTGATATTTAAATGACTCTCTTTTGAGGTACTTATTCATTATCCTCATTGATTTCCTCTTTGTTAATTATTAAAGTTCTCAGCCTAGAACTAATAACTAGCATTTTTGAGTGCCTGCCATGAGCCAGGCTCTGCGTATATGTTAATGGGTTTATTTTTCCCCTTAGCTCTCGGTGGGCACACTATGCATGCGTTATAAGGGAACCGAGGCATGTGAGGTGCGGTAGCTTGCCCCCATGGCCTCATCTTCCCCTGATCACACTGGCCAAAGCCCCATTGCCAAACAGGCTCTCAGGCGCAGGCTGGGACTTCCACATGTCATTTGTTGATGGGGCTGCAGTTCGGCCCACAACAGCCAATGAAGCACTTAGCATGCTGCATCTCCTCAGCTTTCAATAAATAGTAGCTGCTGTTATGATCTGAGGCTCAAAGAGACAAAGTACATAGTCTCTTGGCAAACGCTAACACACCGAGCAGAATGACGGTGGGCTATTTTCTCCATTTGTATTCACGGGAAGTGCCTTACCACAGGCAGGCGCTGCAGACATCCTCAGGCTAGGAGGTAGACGGGCAGATGACTACCTCTGGGTGCCCCGGAGGGGTGGAGGGCATCCCCCCGCAGTTGGTGGCCGCCTGTGGGACCAATGGCAGGTGCCCGAGGAGAGGCTCAGAGCATGGGCAGCCACGTTAGAAAGAAAATAGCCACCTCTTGGGCCCACGTTCTCCTCGCCAGGACCCCCTGGGCAAATGTGCCCCCCAGAGTCCTGTCACCTCTACTTCCCAAATGAACCCCCAGCCACACCCCCTCCCACCTCTGCTGCTGCCGCTGTTCTTCAACCCGCCATTGCTTCTTAGGGGACAACCGTGAAAGCCTGCACACCCGCCTCCCAGCTTCATCCTTCTGCCAGATCGCTCTTTTTTAAAAAAAATTAAAAAATATATTTTATTGATTTTGTACAGAGAGGAAGAGAGAGAGATAGAGAGTTAGAAACATCGATGAGAGAGAATCATCAATCAACTGCCTCCTGCACACCCCCTACTGGGGATGTGCCTGCAACCAAGGTACATGCTCTTGACCAGAATCGAACCTGGGACCTTTCAGTCTGCAGGCCGACGTTCTATCCACTGAGCCAAACTGGTTTCGGCCAGATTGCTCTTTTAATGAACACGAGTCAGGTCATGCTTACAACATGTCAAGGCTTCTCATTGCACTTAGATTGCCTTGGCCCACATGCTCCTTCCTGACCGGTATCCCCACCATCCTCCCCCCTGGCTCCCCTAAATCCCCCCCCCCCTTTCTTTCCGTTTCTCCAACACACCAAGCCGGGACCTGCCCCAGGACCTTGGCACTTGCTGCTTTCTCTGGGTGGAAAGCCCTCCCTCAGGCCTTGCTCTGGCTTCCTCCCTCTCACCATGCATGCCTGTCTCTCTTCCAATAGCTTCCCTGGCTGCCCCAGGGAAAGGAACTCCCTGCGCCAGACCCTGGACCCCGACCGAGGGACTTTTCCAATTTCTCCCTGATACCCGGATTTGAAACGATCTTGTATTTTATGTATTTCCTGTGTGTCTGTCTCTGTTTTTAGAGAGATGAGAAATTATGACTATGCTTCCTTCTGTATCTTTGGTGCCAAAACAGGGTATAGAATGCAATCAGAGCTCAGGAAGGTGTGGCGCATGGATGAAAAACAACACTGTGACCAACAGGCTGGAGGCATCGGGCAAGGCAGCCCTTCTCACCATTCACCTCTGGGTCCCCAGTTTGGACCAGTAAACCTCTGCCTTGTTCCTGAAACCCAGTCCCTACTTCCTCAGCTTGCTCTCTCACTTCCTCATTCATCCCACAGCCACGGAGCGCCCACCATGTGCCACGTGCTCTCACAGGCGAGGAAGAGGCAGATTTCAAAAGCTCAACAGGGACGAGCACAGAGAGGCATCGACCCAGACCTGGAGTGGAGGAAATCAGGGAGGGCTTCCTGGAGGAGGCGACACCTCAGCTTGCATCTTCAAGGAAGTGCACAAGTCGGAGAGGTCGGAATGGAAGTGAATGGCGTGTGGGAAGTAGTGGCCACCAGGCGGTAGCCTAGGGAAGCAGAATAACACCCACGGATGGCACTTTTCAGCACTGCCATGCGCTGTACTGGGCACCTGGCAGGGATGATCTCATCTGTCCATCCGGCAACCCTGGAGGCAGGTGCTGTACCATCCCCGTGTGGCAGAGAAGGGAACTGATGCGGAGAGAGAGTTTCGGGTGTGGGAGGGAACACAGCTCATACCGGGCTGAGATCAGGCGCCAGCATGGATACGTCCCTCTTGGCTTGAGTACTTCCCTCCGTCTTCTGTCACCTGCACAACAGGAAGTGGCCTGATGCTACATCTGAGTCCTTGCTCTCCAGCCAGTCTCTCTCCCCCCAACCCCCCTGCCCCGCCCCACTTCACCAGACACCCCCTGTGCCGGGTTGTGAAAGTCTTCTCGGTGGTTACAGCCCGGCGGCCGGACCTTTTAGATGCTCCACTCCCCACCCCTTGGCTTTCCCAGGCTCTGGACCTGGTGCTGGGCACACTCTCTCTGTAGCTCAGTTACGACGCTTCCGGCTGTAAGTGAGGGAACCCCAGCTCCACCTGCCTCACGCAGGGGACTTTATCTCTCCAGGGACAGGCGTGGCGTCCTGTGTCCACCTGCCCCCAGCAACCACTGCCGCCTGTGGGTACCTGTCTATCTCCATCCCCGTTCGAGAGGGGAGCTGCCGAGGCTGCCCACCGAGGCCCTCTCTCAAGGCCACGGCCATGGGAGTGACGAAGGAGGGACCACAGCCATTCAGGTGCCCAGGAAACACTGCGCGACCCCAGGCCCCGGGTGAACCTAGTGAGACCCAGCACGAGGCAGGCCACCCAGGGGCCACAGCACAGACTCTGATACAGCGGCCTCGGCAGGAGCCTCAGTCCCCCCACTGGGAAGCTGCGGCCCCTCCGGCATGTCACACACCTCCCAGGGCCTCAGTTTCCTCTTCTGTAAGCTGGGGCTAGTTACAGAGCTGGGAAGGAGATCCCCAGGGGATGGTGGAGCATCCTTTTAAGAAATGCTGCCTCTGTTACATCAAGGCTGTCTCTGTGGGCCCAAGACAAACGGGATTTTGAGTCAAAAGTGATTCAGAAGAGCTGGACTCTCTCTGGGCATGAGGATGCGTTGGGAGCACCTCAGCCTATTTATTTTGCATCCGTTTTCCTTTCTCTGTATTCACAAGGATCATGCAAAGCTGTGTCTAAATAGTCTAAAACAGTGGTGGGCAAACGCATTCGTCAACAGAGCCAAATAGCAACAGTACAACGCTTGACATTTCTTTTGAGAGCCAACATTTTTAAACTTAAATTTCTAACGCCACTTCTTCAAAATAGACTCTCCCAGGCCGAAAACCAACTTCTGCACATGGGCCACAAAGTTTCAGTTGCACTGTACATAGTATTTTGTGGAAGAGCCACACTCAAGGGGCCAAAGAGCCGCATGTGGGTCGCGAGCCGCAGTTTGCCGACCCCGGGTTTAAAATAACCTTCAAAACAAGTAAACCAAAACGGCTAGGTGATACGAAAGCACGGGGGCATAGTTTAATTCAGCAGCCTCTCCCCTGCTAGTGCCACAGAGAAATTGTGCTCCTCACGAGTGATGGTGCGTAAATTAAGGGCTGGCCAACGTTACTACCTCACCGGTCAGGAAGTCGATATTTCAGGGTTCACGGCTGTGGTGTTGCGTCAGTGGCCACAGACAATCCGAGTGTGGCAGTGTTCCAATAAAACTTTATTTATGGAATTTAGATTTCATATAATCTCCATGTGCCATGAAATAGTATTCTTTTGACAGTTCAACCATATAAAAATGGGACCCCCCCAAACTCTCTTGGCTCCTGGGCTATAGGGAACAGGCCTGCAGGCTCTGTCTGTGGGATCCGCGGCCACGTGGGTGAAAGGCGATAAATATGGTTTGCAGCTGGGGAAGTGAGCCCAGAGCATCATTGAAATGTCTCCCTGAGGATGGGGGTTCGGGGGAGAGACTCATAGATCTGGGTACTTTGAGGCACTCTCCTCCTGAATTCCTCCAGCCCCTTCCTTCATCCTGCAGACGGGAAGCTGGATCCAGGCAGGGTGCCCTGGGTCAGGGTGCTTGGTGTTATAGGGTGTGTTTCAGACACAATAATGGGTGTAAAGGTGTGAGCACAGTGCAAGGAACGGATTCAATCCTTACCGATGGTTACAGCCCCCCCCCCCCCCCCCCCCGCTAGCCTCCCATCCTTTTTGTAGGGGAGAAGGTACCCCCACCCCAAGGCTGTGCGCCCCTTCAAACCCTGCCGGCACCTGCCCCCAGGCACCGCTCCACGAGCCGAGAAGAGACGGGTCCGGAGTGGCAGTAAAGCTCGGCTCTGCCCCTCCAGCCCCCCTTCACCCCCTCCGTGCCCCCTCCTCAGCTATTTGTGCTTCTTTAAACCATCACCTCGGCGCTGCCTTCCTCCCTTTACCTCTCGCCCGCTCACTCTGTGTGTTCTCTCTCCACTTAGTGGTTCATTTACTGCTCAATCTGTGATTAATTAAAACAATTTAAATAACTGTGCTGATGCTAAATTCATTTACAGCCACCTCCGCCGCGCATGGCTGCGCGAGCACAGGGGAGCAGCGGCGCGGACTCGGATCGACCGCCAGGGGGCGTTGTGGTCTAAGTTTTAACGGAGACACAGAGTCTTGTCTCAGGGCTAATTCCCGCACAAGGGAAGGAACGCCTTAGGACTGGCACCCACCAGGCCCTGGCAGTCCCTGGAGCACCCCTTGGCTGACCCAGAATAAGAAATGCCAGGGAGACGAACTCCTGTCTCCCGCTCCAGGTCAGCTCCGGATAGTTAGTTAGTACCTGCACACACTGGACCCAGATACTAGGAAGGTCTTGCTTGCAGGGGAAGCAGCGGCTGACTGTGTTAGTGAAAGACGTGCAAGAGGTGGCCTTTCGCCGAAACCGGTTTGGCTCAGTGGATAGAGCATCAGCCTGCGGACTGAAAGGTCCCAGGTTCGATTCTGGTCAAGGGCATATACTTTGGTTGTGGGCACATCCCCAGTAGTGGGTGTGCAAGAGGCAGCTGATTGATGATTCTCTCTCATCGATGTTTCTAACTCTCTATCCCTCTCTCTTTCTCTCTGTACAAAATTAAAAAAAAAAGAGGTGGCCTTTCTTGTGTGTGTGTGTGTGTGTGTGTGTGTGTGTGTGTGTGTGTAGGGGTGGGGGATGTGGGTGCAGAAGTTCAGGACAAAGGCCCCTGGCCTGGGTCCCTCCACCAGGTTTGAGTGGCATTTCCAAAATTCATGTCTACTCGAAACCCCAGGGTAAATAGAATATTTGCAGATTGGGGGTCCATCAAGGACCTCAGGTTACAACCATCCCGATCTCCGAGTGGGCCCTACACCCCAGGACTGGCGTCCTTGTCAGAGGAGAGGACGCAGACTCACACACAGAGGGAAGGAAGCTGTGTGAAGCCTGGAGTAATGCCGCCACAAGCCAAGGAAACCAGGACCGGCCAGAAACTGGGAAAGGCAGGAAAGGATTCTGCCCGCTGTGAAGCCAACCAGGGTTGTGGCTTTCTTACAGCAGCCACGGGAAAGGAATGGATACTAAGTGTTGAGACAGTAACCAGCATAGAAGAGCCTACTGTGTGCCAGCCACTTTGCTGATGTGTTCACTAATGTTTTCTCAGTTAAGCCTCACCGTAGCCAGACAAGGCAGGTTAATAATATCGATACCCCCACTCTGCTGGGCCATGCAGCCAGGAAGTGGCAGAGCCAAGTCCCAGCCACGGGCAGCCGGAACCCACACCTGACCATCTAGCAGTTTCCCTGCCCATGTGCCTCACAGCCCTGCCATCTCCCAGGGTCTCACCTAGAGGGCAACAAGACCCAGGTCTTAGAAGTTGGCTGGTGGGCGGGGGGGCAAGGGCTCAGGATTCTCTCCAGAGGGTGGGTCCCGGGATGGCAGGAGGCCGCCTGCTGTCTGGACTTGCTCTGTGGAGGCAGCACAGCTGGGTGTGGGCTGGTCCCACACACAGAACCGCGGACTCAGTGCTCGGGCCAGCTGCCTGCTTATGGATCAACGTGGGCTGACATTGGTATCGTGTGAAGCAAAGAGACCTCGGGCAAGTGACTTCCCCCCTCTGTGCCTCAGCTGCAACCAGGGGCGATTTTGCCTCCAGAGGACATTTGGTGATGTCTGGGGACATTTTTGGTGGTCACACCTGGGTGAGAGGGGGCTACTGGCTTCCAGTGAGCAGAGGCCAGGGGTGCTGCTAAATCCTACCATGCAGGGGACAGCCCCGAGACAGAGAACAACCCGCCCAAACACTCCTCCGGCATTCCAGGCGAGCGCCTTGGTGTTTTGGTTCCGCAGACACCCGCCTGACCCATCACCCCACACCTTTCATGTCTTTGTTCAGACATTCCCTTCTCGCGGAGACCTGTTTTGAGCATCGTATTTAAAAATGCAGCCCCGCCCCTCCTCTATGGCCTCCTAATTCCTCCCACCTTGCGTCTAAAATAATTCCATAGCAATACAACCGTCTAGCCTCCTATGTATGTTATTTATTTATTTTGTTCCTTATTTATTACCTGTTCCCAATGAGGAATTCTTTTTTAATTTTTGGGCTTATCTTATTGGCTAGTATATGCTTCTTCTTCTTTTTAAAAAAAAATATATTTTATTGATTTTTTACAGAAGAGGAAGGGAGAGAGATAGAGAGCTAGAAACGTCGATGAGAGAGAAACATCAACCAGCTGCTTCTTGCACACCCCCTACTGGGGATGTGCCCGCAACCAACATACATGCCCCTGACCGGAATCGAACCTGGAACCTTTCAGTCCGCAGACCGACGCTCTACCACTGAGCCAAACTGGTTTCTGCTTTTCTTCTTCTTCTTCTTCTTCTTCTTCTTCTTCTTCTTCTTCTTCTTCTTCTTCTTCTTCTTCTTCTTCTTCTTCTTCTTCTTCTTCTTCTTCTTCTTCTTCTTCTTCTTCCTTCTTCTTCTTCTTCTTCTTCTTCTTCTTCTTCTTCTTCTTCTTCTTCTTCTTCTTCTTCTTCTTCTTCTTCTTCTTCTTCTTCTTCTTCTTCTTCTTCTTCTTCTTCTTCTTCTTCTTCTTCTTCTTCTTCTCCTTCTTCTTCTTCTTCTTCTCCTTCTTCTTCTTCTTCTTCTTCTTCTTCTTCTTCTTCTTCTTCTTCTTCTTCTTCCTCATTGAAGAAATGCTTTTATTGATTTTTAGAGAGGAAAGAAAGGGAATGGGAGGGTGGAGAAACATTGATGTGAGAGAGGAAGATCTCATATGTGCCCCAACCAGCCATTGAACCCACAACCTCGGTATGTGCCTGACCAGGAATTGAACCGCAACTTTTTTGTTGTATGGGACGACACCCTAACCAACGGAGCCAACCAGCCCAGGGTTTAGCTAGTACATTCTTGGTGCCTCAATAATACTCGGCACATAATAGATGCTCAATAAATACTCACTGAATCAAATGGTGGCCCCTGAGCTGATTTCTTAGGCACGCACGTGAAGAAGGCTGACAGGAAAGAAACGGGCTCATTTGGATGTGGTGGTGGAGGAGAGCGCTATGGATACTCTGGACCGTCAGCAAGTGGGCCCTAAGGAACTCTGAGCCTGAAGCAGGGCAGGACTGAAGCGGCCCTCCGTCGGCCGCCTCCTGAGGAGGCAGGTCCTTCGGGGAGGGAAATAACGCGGGGAAAACAGAAGGCACCAGGACCGGAGGGAGACCAGAGATGAGATGACGGAGTCCAGAAGAGAAGCCATCAGCACGAGGGCACAGGCCCTGAGCGGGGCTGCTGAGGACCGGACATGGCGGACGTCGCTCACTCACAGGGTGGTCAGGCGTCAGGGCTGACCCATGGCATGTCTCTCTCACACACAGACACACGGATACAGACACACACACACACACACACACACACACACACACACACACACACACACAGCCCTAAGAAGTCTGACAGCAAAGAAACCAGTGCCACTTGGTCTTACCCAGGGTTTCTCAATCTTCTCGGCCCTGGAACCTCTCCCTCTCCTGCCACCCCATCCACCATGCCCTCCTGCAGGCTCATGCTCACAATTGCTGCTCTGTTCCAGCCCACCCATCTGTGGGCAAAGATTCTGATCAGAAGAGTCGGGGATCCTTGTGATGAGGTCGTGGGGCCAGCTCTGCCACCAGGACAGCTCCGCAGGGACAGGGGTGCCAGGCCTGGCCCAGGTGGGCAGGCACAGGGGTCTGGAGCCTGGATGCCGGCCGGCCAGCCGGGAGGCGAGGCGCAGCTGGACCACACTGCCCTGGCACCTGGGTAAATATTACATCTTACGAGGCCTGGCAAGAGCGTGGCCGCATATGCCCGGGGGTATTCTTGGAGGAGCCAGGAAAGCAAGCGTTCGCCTCATGGGCCTGGCCTATCTATCAGAGAGCTGGCAGTCGTTCTGCGGAAAATCGGGGTGTGTGTTTAGAAGATGCTGAGCAGCCTGGGTGGCCCTTTGGAGGCCCTGTGCCCTGGGAAGTGGCACCTGAGGAGCCACCGGATTGGAAGGGATGCTGGCGTCCCAGTCTTCACCCCTGGGCGGGGGCAAGAGGGGGGGTGCTGAGGGAAGGGAGCCATCATGGCCTGGATGGGTAGACGCGGTCACTGTGACCAGAGGGGCCAGAGCAAGGACCCACGAGGGAATCTTGCCCAGAGAGGCGGGCTTCCACCCAAGATAAGCCAGAACCTTCCAAGCTCTAGTGCACTTCCTGGAGGATGGGCTGAGGAAGAACAGTTCTGTCCCCAGGCGTGTCTGAGCAGGGTCCTACGGGGCCGACAGATACCAGAGATTCTCCTAAGATCCCGTGAGCCAGGGCCTCTCTCCCGTTTCCATTTATTCCAGGAGCCAACGCTCCCATCCAAGTCGCATCATCATTATCAGCCAACGTCTCTTTGGATCCCAAGCATGGGCTGGAAGGTCCAAATTAGAAGCCCCTCCCTCCCTGGGTGGGGAGCGGGCTTGGAATGCAGGAAGGAGAGGATCCAGGGGGAGCTAGCAGCTGATGGTATATGGGATAAACATAGGGAGGCGGGGGGAGAGGAGCTCTTAGCTTGGGGCATTTAAGACCGGTCGTGACTGCCCTCATGCCCATCTCCGTGGGTTCCAGGTCAGCCCTATAGGCAGTCTCCATGCCTCACAAACCTCTGGAGTTATTCCCTCCCCGTTTGCCTGTTGCTCATCTTGCTCTAAGGTTTTGCAGCCACGGACAGAGGTCAGGGTTGTGAGGTGGGGAGTGGAAGCCTGGGGGTGGGAAGGTGGAGGGCGGGAGGGACAGGTGGGCAGTGAGGCGAATAGGAGGAGGGTGCTCTATCGCTGGAATGGGTAGTTACGGTGAAATCGCGATGATAGGGAGCCGTGGGTTGCATTGATGTGAGGGGATGGATTGATCCTCTACGCTATCCGTGCCCCACAGCCAGGCGGGGCTTTCTCCGCTGGGGGAGGCCAGATCCCAGTGTGGTGGGGTGGGCCGAGGGAATCCATCCAATGAGCCGTTTGCTCTCAGCCACCTTGAGCCTGAACAGACTGCTCGGTAATAATGATGCCATAAATGCAAAAGCAAATACTATTAACTTTTAGAATTGAGATTTATGGTGCTGATTTCCGGGGCACGGAGAGGCTGGAGCGTCTCGCTTTTAGGTTTTCAAGCATAAACGGTGAGGTTGGATGACTGGAGCTGGAAGTGGCAGCAGAGAGAAGCCAAGGGCCTCCCAGGTCCCCAAGAGGCTCTGACCCTGACGCAGGTGGGTGGTGCAGTCCAGAAGCTTGGACCTTGGAATCAAATCGACTCTGGTGCAGGGACTCGGCGTCGCTAGGTGTCGGCTTCCTTCTGTGCAGAGAGGATCCACTCACCCAGTCTGTGACTGTTCACTGAGAACCTACCGTGTGCAAGCACTGTGTGAAACGCACCTCACAGGCTCCTGAGGGGACCGAGAGAGATGTGAGAAGGGCCAGGTGTAGGTCATTACTGAAGTAACTCTAACGAAGAGGTGTTACTTTTTATACACACACTAGTATCCCTGTGCATGAATTGGTGTGCCAGTAGCTCTCTGTGGGGCCTGGCTGTACTGCGTCCACTGTCTAGAGGCCCATCCACGGCCTGGAGCAGAATGCTTGCCTTGTCGTCGGAACAATGAAGCAAACATTCCGCCAGGCCGCTCATGCTGCCCGCTCTCAGTGGCCTGAGGGACTCTGGTGGAGCTGAGAGGACTGGGCACCGCCATCTTGTGGCTATGGGCGCAGCCATCTTTGTGACAGAGTGATGGTTAGTTTGTATATCACCCTTTTATTAGATAGGATCATTCATGCCCTCTACTTTTTAAAAGTAAACTTTTTATTTGAGAATACTTTCAGGTTTACAGAGATAGTAGCGTGTCCTCTGTCCCCCCTCACCCAGTGTCTCCTATTGTTGCCATCGTTGTTGGTTCATTTGTCAAAACTAAGAAACTGATGTTGGTACCTTACCATTGACCCAAGTCTGGACTTCATTTGGGGCTCATCAATTTTCTACAAATGTCCTTTTTCTGCTCCAGGATCCCATCCCGCAACCACCATTGCAGTTGGTAGTCCCGGCTCCCCAGACCCTTCTGGTCATGGCAGTTTCTGAGAACACCCTTTTACTGAGTAGCTACTATACCCTGACATGTGCCTGCAGCTCCCGCTTTTCCTGTCTTAGCACCTCTTCATGGTTTCCTCCCCCAGTTTCCCAGCTGCCCATGTCTCAGGCGGACTGGGGCTCACAGGGCATTTTTCACCTGGACATCTCAGCATGGTGACTTGCGACAAGCAGTCACAGATCTGTCACTCCGTTTTAACCCTTCCACTTGCCAGAAGATACTTCAGGGCACATGACTCACCTCAGCTTAGATTCCAGAGACAGGAAACTCAAAAGGCTTAAGCAATAAGGAAAACCAGGTCACTTCATGATAAGAAGTCCCGAGGTTGGAGGGGCCAAGGCTGGTTCCGTCAGTGGCCTGGGAGCTCCCCGAGGATGAAGGTTCTCTCTGTCTCATCGCTCTTCCACCTTCAGCTTGTCGCATACCCTCCAGGGTCACAAGACGACCTGCTGCCTGCTTAGCTCTCTTCCCTCTGCACCTGGAGATGGGCGGGCCGCCCTCCTTTGAGGTCACTGTGGGAGGGTCCATGCTGGCTCTCTCCCCGTGGCCCACATCTGGCCCAGCTTTGCTTGCGCATCGTGACTGGGATGCTAGATCCTGATGTGGCCTCCTTCCTCCTTCTGCCTCTGCCTCAGACCGGTAGGTAGCTGCAGCCTCTTCACCGTAGATCAGTGGTTCTCAACCTCTCTAATGCTGCGACCCTTTAATACAGCTCCTCATGTTGTGGTGACCCCAACCATAAAATTATTTTCGTTGCTACCTCATAACTGTAATTTTGCTACTGTTATGGATTGTAATGTAAATATCTGTGTTTTCCGATGGTTTCTCCACATTTCTTCCTGTGAGACCTCCCCCCGCTGCCATGTTTGGTGCTCAGCAGAGCTCATGCTGAACAAAGATTTTGGAAACTGACCTCAGTTCTGTGCCAGGATGCCATGGTGAACAAAACCAAACCCAGAGGCCAAGGAAAACACAGATATTTACATTGTTATCCACAGGTTGAGAACTGCTAGCAGGATCGCCTAAGACCATCGGAAAACACAGATACTTGCATTAAGATTAATTTATTAACAGTAGCAAAATTACAGTTATGAAGGAGCAATGAAAATAATTTTATGGTTGGGGGTCACCACAACATGAGGAACTGTATTAAAGGGTCGCGGCATTAGGAAGGTTGAGAACCACTGCGGTAGATTCTCCAGGCACCTGTCACACAGCAAACCACCCAAGTCCACAGGCAGGTCTCCACGGGCCCTGGTGAAGCCCACCTCGCGGGGCTAGAGGAGAGAAGGAGGCACCCTCATCCCCATTCCATCGCCATGGGCCAGAGTCAGCACCCAGCACCCTGACAACTCCCTCAACATCCAGCCCTCCTGAGGCAGCACCAGCGTTTACTAAGGTCAGAGGGAGTGCTGGTCAGCCAAGGATTGCAAAACCGGGGTTCAGTTACCTCCTCAGCAGCCTGAGAGGAGGCCAGCTGGAAACATGGAGCCTCTTGGGACTTAAAATCGACCTAGAAAGAGACCCCCATTTTAGCACCTGCCACATTAGTCTTACTGATTTTGTCGCTGTTGCTATAATGCGAGGGGCAGAGTGTGGCCCAGAGTCCTGTTTTTGGACTCCCAGAGGGGTCTCCTCCCCCAAACACAGTCTCTCAAGTTCAGGGTCATGTCAGATGTCCCGGTGGACAGGCCCATCATTTGAAATTAGCTGCTTTCCTGCTCAAGCCAGACACACACACACACACACACACACACACACACACACACACACATGCTCACACGCTGGGAAGGCAATTAAAGGAACCAGCGCGGTGACACAGAGGCAGTCTGTCAACTGCACCAAGTTGACAAATCTTGCATTGCGAAAACAAAAACAGGAGCTGCCCCCTCCCTCCTGCCATGAAGAGTGTAACTGAGACAGCGCATCCCTCTGTCCCTCCTACAGCAGAGGCGGAGCGGAGGCAGGGCTGGCAGACAATGCTGGGCCCCTGAGGGAACCGGCAGCATCAAGGGGTCAGGAGCGGGGAGGGGAGAGACTCATGGCCAGAGAGGGCTCTGTGGGGGCCCTGCTGGGAAGGAGTACCCGAGACACACGAAGCAGGTGACCTGTCTCACCTCCCTGCACCCTGCAGTGCGGGCTGAAGCCCTTTCTCAGGCGAGGACGCAGGCTCCCGGGCTGAAGGCCAGCTTAGAGGCCCACCACGAGACAATGTCCCCACGAGGGGTCAGATTCGTTAACTCCAAAGCCTGGTTTTTGAGTCCCGGGCCTCTGCGCCTCACCTGTGGACAGTTTCTCCACATTTATTCCTGTGAGACCTCACCCTGTTGCCACGTTTGGTGCTCAGATTCCAGAAACTGACCTGAGTTCAGTGCCAGGATGCCATGGCGAACAAAACCAAACCCAGCCCTGGCGGTTCCCACGCTGGGTGGGGAGGCAGAAAGTGGCAAATCAGTGGCTAAGGAGAACCAGCTCACGTGGTCCCTCATGACAACCCTACGGGCAGGGGCTCTAGTTTTCTCCCTGTTAGGAGGAGGGAGGTAAGCAGCCCATGGCCAACCAGCCAGTAGGAATCAGCTGGGACTGGAACTCCTGACCTTGGCCCCCACATCACCTCTTCTTACAATCAATGGAGCAGGTTGGCACTGGGCGGGATGGAACTATTATGATGGACTGGAGGCGGGGGGGCATCAGGGAAGACCTCTCCAGGGGGTGATCTTGAACCAGGTCTCCCCTCTCTGCAGGGAGTGTCCACTTGGACAAGGCTGAGGTGGGTGAACATAAACACTTGGCAAAGCAGTTCAGCTCAGCCTGGGCTCCTCTGGGACGTACAAGACCCCAGATGCCCAGTGTCCAGGGACATTGTCCACCCAGTGACACTGAACACAAAGCACTAAGGAATAGAAAGCATGACTCTGCTTAGGGCAGCATGGCAGGCAGCACGAAGCCCACCTTGCCTGCGCTGGTGGCAGACATCACTAAGCGATCACCGCACTCTGTCCCCCGAGTCTGGTCCACGATCTCCAATCCTCCCCAACTCTGTGTTCCAGTAAGGTGAACCTACCTGCTGCTCTTGCTCCAGCGCTGTTTCCGAGAGATGCCAGGGCCTGTCAGTCCCACCCTGGCTCTTCAGCTGGGCCTTCCCTTGCCCATCGGGGCTCCGCCCATCTGCAAGGCCTGCCTGTGGCCTGTGGCTTTCTGGCCTACATTTTTTCACACCGTGGTGGCTCTTAAAAAACATTTTCCTGGCAGCCCCTGGGTGTCTTCCTGCTGGGAGGAGAGGGGAAGAGGAATTAGCAGCTTCCCACCTGAGAACTTCCACTGGAATTGATTTATCCCAGCAGAAAGAGCCCGGCATTTTCCTTCCAAATTAATATGCAAATGAGGGTAAGCAACACCTCCCACGGGCAGGTTCAGAACACAGCGGTATTATCCCGGAGCATTTATTAGCACTATTAATAGAGTTCAGCGCCTGCCTCCTCCCCCCTGCTTTTATTGCCGTTCTAATTATGGACCGTTTTGTTTCATTTAATTTTCCTCCCGGTTCTGTGTGGGCCCATGGTCCCTGGCCGGAAAGGAGGCTCTGGCGTGTGAACGGGCTGCGAGGGAGGGGGCTGCGTTCCTTGCCAGGGCCTCTCTCGGGGACATCGCTCTCCTTGCTGTCACCCCATGTTTCTGGCACCACAGCCATGCAGAGAGGAAAGCCACCGAGCTGGGGATCTCCGTGGGGATTGCTGTTATCACCAAACAGCCTTTGGAAGAGGGGCATTCCGGGGAGACCCTGCCCCTGGGAACACCAGCCCTTGGGGGTCCTTGTCATGGATGAGGCTCTGTGTCTGGTACCCACCACAGCCCAAGAAGGCGAGGGACTGTTAGCATGCCCGTGTCCTGAGGAGGAAACTGAGGCACAGAGACATTAAGAGACTGCTCCTGGGTTAGCCAAGTCTGGCTCCAGACCTGGTGTCTGCAGTCCTCACTCAGATTTCCTCCCCCCAGATGGGAGGAGGGGGGATTCTGATGAATTACATACACAATTTACTTTTGAAAGTGGCTTAGGGGGCTCGCCATCTCTCTCCTTTTTCTTGGCAAAGCAGTTCAGCTCAGCCTGGGCTTCTCCCGGGAGGCACTCCCTTCCCTCCTCAGGGGCACAAGACCCCGGAGTCACCAGGAGTCACCTCCTTAGGGGACGCAGGGAGAGGTAAATAGCAAATAAATTATTTTCCCATTGCTGTAGGGAATCTACGTTTACTCAAAGTTAAAACCCTTCCTATAGCGCCACCCCATTCACAAGCCTCCCCCAGTTTATCTGCCTCTCCCTCTCCTGCCCCCACCCCCCCAAACCCTAACATTCCATTCCCCTAATCATCTCATTGGCTGGCTGTGTATAGGGGGGCACCTCCCCCCGCACTGCCCAAGCCCAGATCATAGATTTTTGGATTCGGTTGGAGTCAAGTAAAGCACTTGATTTATTAACTAGTTTAGTTCTGGGGCCCACCAGTAGGATGCCCATTCTGGAAGAGTTTCAAGGTCCCCCCGGGAACCAGCTCCTTTGGTTCTATGGTGACGCTTTTAGGAAGTCAAACTATAGCCAAAGCATGGTGAGAGGGGAGCAGGGGTAATGAAAGGTATTAACTGGAAGGTAAGAGAGGGTAAGCCATCTCCAGGAGCACAGTGTGGGCTGACAGCCCCGGGGCCAGGCCGTCTCTCAGGGAGGGAAGGGATGAGGGTGCTACCTGAGGGCAGGCAACTCATTGTCAAGTCCGACCATCCTTTGTTCCATTTCCTCCAAGGACCAACGTCCCAGGGCTGCTCCAGGCAGCAGCACATTCTACTTCCTCTCCTCTTCACACCGTTTCCTGCCCTGGCTTATGGAAATCATAAGTGCTATTATTTGTTTATTACTATTTAAAAATATATATTTTCATTGATTTCAGAGAGGAAGGGAGAGGGAGAGAGAGATAGAAACATCAATGAGGAGAGAGAATCATTGATCTGCTGCCTCCTGCACGCCCCCTCCTGGGGATTGAACCTATAACCAGTGCATGTGCCTTGACCAGGAATTAAACTATGACCCCCTGGTTGATAGGGTGGCACTCAACACTGAGCACACTGGCCGGACCACACGTGCTTTTATTCCCAGCATCAGGAACAGATGCCAGACTCCTGCTCTCACCTGTGAGCTGGTGGAGGGTCTTATGGGCAGCACATTCCATCCCTGAGCCTCCGTTTCCTCTTGTGTAAAAGGGGTGGGTTGGACCAGAAATGATTACTCCATACTATGCTCCACTGAGGTACTAGGGGTTAGGATTTCAACATGTGAACTGGGGGAGACACAGTGAAGCCCTCAATAGCTGCCTCTAGTACCAAGGGAACAGTTAGAAAGATATTGGGGGTGCATGAGACAAGCAGTAGGTGGCTAGACACCTCGCATCAGTGGGACCCATAGCAGCAGCAGCCAGGCCAAAGGCACAGCCTGGAAAGCTTGCAGTTCTGACCCTGGTGGTCTGGATCCCTGGCCGATCCCTCCCCTCCTGAAGGAGCCCCTGACTCACTGAATCTGAGTCAAATGTCTGGGCACCTAAAGAGTAAGGGGCTGGGAGAGAGGGTAGGTCCTTCAGCCTTCCCCTGGGCAGGTGGGCGCTGATGCCCACCAACACCGTCCACCCGTAGTCCCACCTGCAAGGAAGAAGGGTGCTATTATGGAGGTTGGATTCCAGACCATCCTCATGAGTCCCCGGGTCCACCCCTAAATAGCAAAGGTCTCACCTATGTGTTGGATCCATGTTCCTTAAGAGCACCTGCCTGAGCCCCAGATAAGTGACGCTTGGGAGGAGCCAGAGGGTGACAGATCTGGGGATCCCACCAGGATCCCTCCACTGGTAAATAAGTTCACTCATTCATTCGGTCAGCAAACATTCAGGCTTGATGGTAGGCTAGGGTACCCACCAGTGCAAGCGAGGCATGGCCCCTGCTTTCATGGAGAGATAGGGCAGCAGCAGGGAAGGCATTCTGGCTGCTGTCTGACGTCCCAAGCTTTTCCTCCCCTGTTTCAGAATGACTTTTAAGAGGACAGAGCGCTTCTGTCCAGAAGAGAGATGTAGTCCGGTGGCTAAGGGCACAGACTCTGAGCCTTGGTGCTGCGGGCTCAAATCCCAGCTCTGTGGTTCCCTACCTGGGTGGCCTTGGGCATGTTATGTAACCTCTGTGCGCTTGGCTTTCATCTGTCACAATGAGACGATAACAGTGCTGCTCTCACACAGCTCTTGAGAGAATTAAGGGAGATAATTTATGCAGGCCACGAGTGAGGGCTCTCGCGTGTATACCCAGAACAGTGCCAAGCACCTGCTGAGAAAAATGTCTGTTGGATGAAAGACGGTAAATTACTCACTCGGGGTTACTAAATTCACCATTCTTGCACCAAGCACTTCAATGAAGGGAATGGCATCTCTTTGTCTGACTCAGGGGCTGCCTGCCTCCCGTTGGCTCCTGTTTCCTGGGTGGTGGGGAGGACAACGGAAGAGCTGGTTGAGTCTCAGGGTTTCGCCGGACCAGGATGGGTTTGCATGCTGACCGTCTGCAGTCCTGGACTTGGGTCAGAAGCTCAGATCCTTCATCTCCCCACCCCAGATGCTCTCTCCGCTTGTCCCCCATGAGGCCGTTCTGTCAGCAAGCAGGGCTTTGAGTCCTATAGAACCCCTTACTTCTAAGACCAACGCAGAGGGAAAAGGGCTTGATTTCTACTGGCTCTGTTCTTTATTTCACTTTGGGAGACAAAGTTTAATAACACGTAGGAATGAGGGCACTTTTTTCTAGGTCAGGTTCTGCTGACCAGCGCTAAGTTTTCTCTGATTCATCACAGCTCCTAAATCAAAGGCGCCCAGTGTGGGTTTCACTTCCTCCCTTTCCCCAGAAGGGAAAGCCATAAACAATGTGTGTGACCTTAGCGCTCCTGCTCGCTTTCTCCCGATCGGGTAGTTACACATAAATCCCGGGGCTCCGCGTGGCCCAGGCTCAGTGCCGGGCCTCACCTGAGACACCCTCAGTCGATGGTTAAGCTAATTAAATGAGGAGGCCATTAGTGCCACGGGGGGCCTGTGTCAGCAGCCCAAAATCTAAGCCTGCAAATGCCTCGAGATTATGAAATCCAAACCTCGAGAACATTGGCCAAAGCCAATCGATCATTTCCTTGCTTTGCTTCCTCCTTTTCCCTATAAAAGGCCCCCCCTTAGTGCCTAATCACTTCCTGTTCGTTGTTGCTCAAATTTTGCTCAGATAAACTCTTAAACTTGTTAAGCGTGCCTCAGTTTATCATTTAACACCACCCAAAGGAAAGGACCAGCACTTCCTTTACCCCTAGGCCTTCATTTATTTGTCCTTGTGAAAGAGGATCGAAGATACTGACTATTGTAAGTTATAAGATAAACCATTATTTTTTGTAGCATCAAGAAAGAAAGAACTCTGGGGGTTCACTTGGCTCCCAGTTGGCTCTGGGCCCCCACGTGGCACAGGGAGAGCTCAGCAGTCACCTCAGTGGGTGTCCTCAACCTGGTCCCAGACCCTTGTCCTTCTCTTTGGCCATGCCTCACCTCCCTCTCTTCTATTCTAAGTTCAGTTTTGACCTATGATTTTATTTTTATTTTATTTTATTTTTTAAATATATTTTTATTGATGTTTTACAGAGAGGAAGAGAGAGGGATAGAGAGTTAGAAACATCGATGAGAGAGAATCATCGATCAACTGCCT
Source organism: Pipistrellus nathusii (assembly GCA_963693515.1). Lineage (NCBI taxonomy): Eukaryota > Metazoa > Chordata > Mammalia > Chiroptera > Vespertilionidae > Pipistrellus > Pipistrellus nathusii. Next base: position 182,207,693 of record OY882860.1, on the reverse strand, counting down.
CCTGCACACCCCCCATTGGGGATGTGCCTGTAACCAAGGCACATGCCCTTGACCGGAATCGAACGCGAGACCTTTGAGTCGCAGGCGACGCTCTATCCACTGAGCCAAACTGGTTTTGACTGACCTATGATTTTAAAAAATTAAAAACATGACACTTGTACAGATATGAAGCGAACAAAGATTTTATTTAACTCACCAATTAATGGAGGGACGAGTGCGATAGTAAAACCAGAAAACACACACACACACACACCCACACCCACACCCCAATTAGGGTTGCTAAAATAAATTGGCTAATAGATGCAAAAAATTAATATTCTACAGGGCAGCAGTTCTTGAACTTTTGGGTCTCAGGATGCCTTTACATACTCAAAAATCATTGAGGACCTCCAAGAACTCTTGTTTTGTGGTTTAGACCTTCCAATATTCGCCGCGTGAGAAATTAAAACAGAGACCATTGCACAACTCAAGCACAGCCAAGTGCACGTTCCATTAGCTGTCAGAGGGACGGTGGCAACATCCCAGGTCATTTAGTCTCTGGAAAACGCCACTATATGCTTGTAAGTAAGTGAGAGCAAAATAGGCAAACAATCTCTTACGATGACCATGCAAGTGGATTTGACCTAACAGACTTCCTAGAAGCACCCTGGGCAATACCCAGCTGTACCCCGCTGACACCACGCGGGCTGCCATGGGGAGTGAAATGTAATGGCTGGCGTTGTTTGTTTTCTACCAGGTAGAAATCAATCATGTCTCTACCAGATGCAATTCACCTTCATTGCTGTGGGCGAGAGCCATTTGCATTGCCCCGCTTCCCACAGCGGCCCTTCCATAGGGCCATAAAACAGCCTGGGTGATGACCGTCTGTCTAAGGTACTCATCCTCTCACAGCTCATTTCCGAGTCTTTGTGAATTTCCCTGACAGCAGGGAGCCTGCCTCTGGTCTCCCTGGTGACGGGATGATCTGGTTCTCTCTGTTCCTTTTCTGGCCTGCTGCTACGGCATAGGCTGCACGTGGCGCTTCCCTGGAGTCTGTCCCTTTGGTTCTCAAAAGCTCACGGAGGAAACAGAAAGAACTAGAGAAGAACAGTGTCATAATCCTCACGATTCTCATGGCAGTGCTGAGGAGAGAAAGCACGGGTAGAGATATGGTGATGGCCTCTCTGAAGCCCGCCATTCCAGGAGCTGTGGCGTTTTCACGTGGCAGACGGAGCCGCCGGGACGCTGGGACCTGAAACAGCATCAGACGAAACCACAGCGGCCACATCGGTGTGAAAGCATTTCTACTCGAGGCTCCCCCCAAGAAGGAAATTATTCCTTGCGCCCTACTCAGGAGACCAAAGAAGCTTCCCTATCTCGAGGCCAGGGTCACGGCTGGGAAGAGACGTGTCATGGTGTGTGGACAGGTGTGTGCACCTTTGTGACTCCAGTTGGGAACGTCTGGAAGATCAGATTGGCCCAAGGAGAAGAGGAGGCGGGGCCATCAGCAGAGAACTGTCCAGAGCCGGGCTGCCTGGATAAATGGCTAGCAAGTCCTTGCAGGTACTAGGATTGCTTTGGACCACACATCCTGGAAAACCCTCCATGGTGGCCCAACAAGAATGACTTGCCAAGTAAGATAAGTGATCCCCCTTCCTTACCCTATAAACCTACGCCTCACACTGTCACGGCAATGCCACAGAGTGGCTGCTGCGTCCCCAGGAGCCTTCCAGTAGAAAAAAAGAGGGAAAGGGCAACACACATGCACACACGCAGAAACACACATACACACACGTGCACATACATGTGCATATATGACTTCTAGAAAGGAAACGATCCCGGGGGTTACCTCTGTGTGTAAGTATGGCCATATCTGTGTATGTAACTCTCCAGGCAGGTGGCAAATAGGTTGTTTTAGCGTTTTAGCCTCAGTAACAGAGGAAGACAGGGAGATACTGGCTGTGAGCAGCCTTGGGGTAAATGACTGGCAGTGTCCACCCCGGCTCCTGTGTGAGAAATGCAGGAGTGCACAGACTTGACACAGCTCTGCAGGTGAGGACCTGGCTGGGAAAGGGCAGGGCCTTCCTATGGTCCACAGGTTCCTGCCTCTCCCTTCCCTGTCCATGCCCTGCCTCCCTCCCTCCCCATATGTTGATACCTTAGCATGGGAGGCCATACCGACGCCTCAGGGACCCCATCTATCCAGTAAGCATCAAATGGGAAATTTTCTACTCTGGGCTCTAACAAGCCTCCCAAATACCTTATTTGGAATCCAGAGGCATGAAGGTTTTTTTTTTTTTTTTTTTAAATATATTTTATTGATTTTGTACAGAGAGGAAGGGAGAAAGATGGAGAGTTAGAAACATCGATGAGAGAGATTCATCGATCAGCTGCCTCTTGCACACCCCCTACTGGGGATATGCCCGCAACCAAGGTACATGCCCTTGACCGGAATCGAACCCGGGACCCTTCAGTCCCCAAGCCGAAGCTCTATCCATTGAGCCAAACCGGTCTCGGCTGTTTTTTTGTTTTTTTTTGTTTTTTGTTTTTGGTGTGTGTGTGGGGGGGGGGGGGGAGGGGGCGGGGCACGGGCAGGCAGGATCCATGGCTCAGGCTCAGTTCCGGCTCCTGGAATATTTGGCCACGTGGCTCTCCACAACTTTCAGCTCTGGAAAATGAGGACAAAACACCTACTCCAAGGCGCTGATAGGAGGGTTAAAACCAACATCCATGCTGGGACCGGTTTGGCTCAATGGATAGAGCGTCGGCCTGCGGACTGAAAGGTCCCGGGTTCGATTCTGGGCAAGGGGCATGCACCTTGGTTGCGGGCACATCATCCCAGCTGATCGATGATTCTCTCTCATCGATGTTTCTAACTCTCTCTCTCTCTTCCTCTCTGTAAAAAATCAATAAAATATATTAAAACATTAAGGAGTCCTTGCCCTGTGCTAGGATCTGGGCTAAGACCTTTCTCCATGTGATAACGGACAGCAACACATCCAGGCACGTGTTATGATGCCCATTTTTTTCTGATGAAGAGAGAGAGGTTGAGTAACTTGCCCCAGGTTACACAGATGCTCAGGCCTGATTTCCACCCAGTGTTGGCTCCAGAGTCTTTGCTCCCAAATGGCTGTGCTACAATGAAATGGCTGTGGAGTATGAACCAGGTGCCCAACCTGGGCGAATGTGTGAATAAATGAACTGACACATCTTGTCCATCTTTTACCCCCGCCCACCTCACGTCCAGCGGATGCCAGCGCGTATCAGGCACCTGGTGTTTACTCACCCAACAGCTGGGATGAGCAGGCTTAGCCAGTTTGCATTCTTCTGGCTGCAAGCGCTGTTCCCAAGATTGGGGATGAGCTCAGAGGAAGGGACACAATAGTTGCTCAGGAAATAGTTTGCTGGACTAAGATGAGGAGCACACAGAAGACTTTTTCCCAGCAGACATCACAGCCAGCCACTTAAACTTCCTGTGAGAGATAGACAAGTGCTCCATCTCTCTAGCCCTCAGTTTGCTCATCTTTCAAATGGGGCAACAACTCTTGCCCTATCTGCCTGCCTGCTTCCACTCCTGCCTCGAACTTTGGCTTGACATTCCCTATGCGTGCGATACCCTCCACTCTTCTCTTTGCATGGATGGCTACCCCTCATCCTTAAGGCCTTGGCTGAAAAGTCTCCTCCTCAGCGAGGCAGGTCTAAAGTGGACTCGCTCTACTTAACCCCCCAGTTACGCTTCATCAGGTGACTCTGATGATCATATCACTTCTGAAATGATTCTCTTTCTCTTCATTTATTTATAAACATGTTCATTATTTATTCTCTCCCCTACAGTACAAACTTCCTGAACTGTGTCTACCCCACCCCTTCACTCCCCTCCCCGCCGCCCCCCCCCTCCCCCGCTGTGTCCCCAGGATTTGGCCCAGTGCCCAGAACAAAGGAAACACTCAATAAATATTTTTTGTGTGGATCAATATAGGCAGCCAGTAAATTAAGTTATTTCTAGCAGCACCGATATCATCATTAGAGAGGGACAGAGATCTGGCTGAGGAGATGGTGGACATCTGGTTCCCGAGCGCTCTCAGCCACCGAATGACATTCTCTGCTAGGACATCTTCATTCTCTGGGCGGCAGGAGGACCAGGGATAGAAAGGAAGTCATGTTATCAGGAGACCCACCTTGGATTCTGGTCCAGCTGATTTCCCTCTCAATCCACATGGAAAACTGGGTGTCTGATATCTAGACAATGAGAGAGGTTTGCTCCCGAGAGAATTTGTTTGTGCAAAATGAGCTCACCTGTTGTAGGAGGCCTGGCTTGAGTCTTAGTTCTGCCATGTTGGAGCTGTGTGACCTGGGCGGTAATGTCACTTCCCTGAGCCTCATTTTCCCTTCCTTATGAAGCTGGGATAGAGTGAGTTAGATATAATATTAATGGCCATAAAGATCTTTGTCAGATTCCAAATGCAAAGCATGCATGAGGGATTTTCTCCTTTCCCACCTCCTCCTTTTCCCTCTCATTCTCCCCCCGTCTCCTCCTCTTTCTTTCCCTCTTCCTGACTCGCATGTGCTGTTACCTCCTAAGTCCAGACTTCCACTACATACAGCAAATAGCAGGTTTAAGAATATGACAAAGGGAAGGGCTGCAGGGTCGCCGGTCTCTCAGTCACATGGCATAGAAGCACGGATACTAGACTGAACACCTACATTTTGTTTTGAGTCCCACACTAGATAGACTGTCTAGAGATTTTAAAGGGCTAACCCTGGAAGAAACATTTTGGACTAATCAGTTCTAGTCTGGGGGGCCTCATTTTCTTTTTTTCTTTCTTTCTTTCTTTCTTTCTTTCTTTCTTTCTTTCTTTCTTTCTTTCTTTTTTTTTTTAAATCAATCTTTACTGTTCATATTATTACAAAGGTTCCTCATTTCTTTCCCCCTCCACCAGGTTCCCACCCCACCCTCAGCCCCCTCCCCATCCCCCATTGTCCTCATCCATAGGTGCACAGTTTATGTTCAGTCTCTTCTTCCCTCCCTTTCCCCGATAGTAAATCCCTTATCAGATAGTAATTCAGTTACTTAGCATTTTCTCATATCAATAATACCTCCACATGCCCTATGATACACTTCACACAAAAGACATTTCCCAATAGGTGAACTAGCCTCATCCAGGCCCCACCCAAGGCACTCACAGACCCCAGCCCTATACTAACTCAACACATCCAGATCTAAGCCTTCATCACTTGATTCAACAGACCCTCAAGTTCCCGCGAAAGTTTCCAGCCATGTCTGAGAGGCAGCCGTGGGGCAGGGGCAAGCGAGGAGCGAGCTGTTCCGAGCCTGGCTGCTCAGGGCCTGGCCTCTGTTGCTCTGGTTCGTTCCACAACAAGCTGCTCCAGGTCTGGTCACTGCCGCTCCCGACCTAGTTGCTCTGGACTTGGCTGCTGCTGCTCCGGGCCTGGCCGCTCCCAGCCTGGCAGCCGCTGCTCTGGGCCTGGCCGCACCCGACCCGGCTGCTCTGGGCCTGGCCGCTCCCAGCCTGGCAGCCGCTGCTCCGGGCCTGGCCGCACCCGACCCAGCTGCTCCCCCGGGCCTGGCCGCTCCCAGCCTGGCAGCCGCTGCTCCGGGCCTGGCCGCACCCGACCCGGCTGCTCCCCCGGGCCTGGCCGCTCCCAGCCTGGCAGCCGCTGCTCCGGGCCTGGCCGCACCCGACCTGGCTGCTCTGAGCCCGGCTGCCCTGGGCCTGGCCGCTCCGAGCCTGGCCACTCCCTGCCTGGATGCTCTGGGCTTGGCTACTGCTGTTCTGGGTCTGGCTGCTCCCACCCCGGCTTCTCCGGGCCCGGCCACTCCGGGTCTGGGTGTTCCTGGACTGGCCACCTAAAATATTTTATTGATTTTTTACAGAGAGGAAGGGATAGAGATAGAGAGATAGAAACGTCGATGAGAGAGAAACATCGACCAGCTGCCTCTTGCACACCCCCTAATGGGGATGTATCCGCAACCAACGTACATACCCCTGACTGGAATCCGCAGACTCTACCACTGAGCCAAACCGGTTTCGGCTTGGGGGGCCTCATTTTCATCTTACATAAAGGGGTGGGGTCTATGGGGATAGCCAAGCTGTGCCTACACTAGGAAACCGTCTGGGGCCCTAATGGGACTCAGAAGGCAATGGAGCTGTGATGGACTAGTGATGTCTGCCATGAACTTGTCAGTTGGTGGCACAGATGCCCCATACCGGCCCTGCTGGTCCACAGTGCTGGTCGGGCGCCTCCCTGCAGTGTTTCTCTAGCTGAGTGGTCACAGTGAGGCAGCCCAGCGCAGTCCAATATTTTGTCAGTGACAGAGGTGCTGAGACAAGTACCACAGAGAACATGCGTGTTTTCCAGGACTTGCTCCTTCAACTTTAGTCATTTCCTTCCTAACAGACTTTGTTAATTCATTAGGAGCCAATCACTTGTGAATTTAACTAAGCTTTTTGGGGAAATTACTTAAAATTTCCACCTCAGCAGCTCAAGGAGGAAATGAATCCTGGAAGTTTATTAGTGGCTGCATCAGGAACCTGGGATTTCTCTTTCGGTTTCTGGTTAAGTTATCCCAGCTACAGAGAAGCAGACAGGGAGGGGGGAGTCCCTGCCTCTACCCAGGAGCGGACAGGTGTGGCCACTGCCACCTTTCCGTGGAGCTCACCTCCACCCTCCTCAGTCTGTACCTCTCACGGATGAGGAGGATGGCCTGGTTGTCAGGCAACAGCCCATGGAGTGACGATAGCTTTGGTCCTTCAAAGCGTGGATTAAATGCCACTTTCTCTAGGAAGCCTGTTCTAATCTCCAAGGGTAAGAATGAATCTGTGTTTATTCTGAGCTTCCCAAGCACTGGGCTGTGTAATAGCCATCTGCCACATGAGAAAAAGTCATTATTCTTTTTAAAAAATATATATATATTTTATTGATTTTTCACAGAGAGGAAGAGAGAGGGATAGAGAGTCAGAAACATTGATGAGAGAGAATCATTAATCAGCTGCCTCTTGCACACCTCCTACTGGGGATGTGCCCGCAACCAAAGTACGTGCCCTTGACCAGAATGGAACTTGGGACCTTTCAGTCCGCAGGCCAACGCTCTATCCACTGAGCCAAACCGGTTTCAGCTAAAAGTCATTATTCTTTATGAAGCACTTCCAAGTCCTTACGGGCCCCAACAACTTACAATAGTGATGAATTAATTATGGGCAATAATAGCATATATATATTTGCTATGTGGCAGATGCTAATTTTTTACACGGACTATCTCACCTGCACAGAAAACTTGTGAGGGAAGTGATATTATTTCCATTTACTAGATTTGGAAATGGAGGCACTGAGAGTCGGAGTTATGTCCTGCCATTTGAATGTGAGAAAACAGAAGTTCACAGAAGGGAAGACATTAACTAGGGTGGCATAGGCAGCAAAAGGTGCTGAGGCTCAGTGCCAAGTGCCACTGCATCAGGTGGCCTCTCTCCCTCTCTCTCTGCCTCCATTCCTCCATGCCTCTCAAGAATACTTCATATTGCATCATGTGTTATAATTAGTTGCTACTTGCTTGCTTGCAGTTAATTTATCAAAATTATATCGTGAATCTGGGGCGAGATGAAGGATAGCGGTTTCAGTACATTAGCAATTACTTGAGGTCAAGGCTGTTCTTTTTTTTTTTTTAAATTTATTTTTATTGATTTCAGAGAGGAAGGGAGAGGGAGGGAGAGAGAGGTAGAAACATCAGCGATGAGAGAATCATTGATTGGCTGCCTCCTGCACACTCCACACCAGGGATGGAGCCTGCAACCTGGATATGTGCCTTGACCAGGAATTGAACCATGACCTCCTGGTGCATAGGTCGACACTCAACCATTGAGCAATACTGGCTGGGCAAAGCTGTTCTTGATTTTTAAAAATTTTTTATTATCATTACAAATTCCATTTCTGGAGCAGAGACAAGTCTGAGTTCACCGATCCCTTTCCTGTTCTTTGTGTGCTTGAGCTAGACTACATTGCCAGGATCCCTTGTCATCAAGTGAACGAATGTGACGGAATTGAGATCAAGGAAAGAGGACAGAAGTGACTTGTCCACTTCCTGACTTTCTCAACCCTCCCCCTCCCCCCCAAATTGCACAGCCACTCATGGTTCTTCAGATGCCTCTCTTTCCCTGTCTGCCAGCCGGATACAGAGGACCCAGTGAAAGACTGGCCTAGGGCATTGGTCAGCAAACTCATTAGTCAACAGAGCAGCAAACCTTGGCTCGAGAGCCACATGTGGCTAGTGAACTGCAGTTTGCCGACCACTGGCCTAGGGGATGGGGAAGCAGAGATGGCAGGAGCTGGGTCCCCTCATGACTAGATGGAGCAGAGGTCAGCTCCCTTCTTCCTCTTCTATCCCTCGGGCTGGATTCTGATGCAAGTGAAAAATAAACTTCTATTGCTTTAAACCTCATTAAGGTCTTGGAGTTGTTTGTTATGGTGGTTGGCCTACCTGATGAATGAACCCTCCTTACGAGTTCTCAGCCCAATTAGCTAATCCTCTGCATACAAAGGGCTTAAAATAGATATATGTGTGTTGACTCAAATTGTCTTGGTCTGCCTCTTTGCCGATTAGAAATTTTTTCTAATTTTGATTCATTGAGCCATTAATTCATTCACTTAGCGCTCACCATATACATCAGCTATCTACTGCCTCGTAACAATATCACTATAAACTGTAGCTTAAAACAACTCACGTTTATTATTTCACAGTTTCTGTGAGTTAGGAATCTGGTTGTGACCTAGGCAGCTCCTTGGCAAGATCATAATTAAAGGTGATGGCAAGGGCGGGGCTCTCATCTGGATGCTGGATAGAAGACGGATCCACTTTCAAAGTCACAGGTCTCTTGGAAGTTTTAGTTTTTTAAGTTCTGGGACTGGGGAGTTCTGCTACTTTCTTTCTTTTTTTATAAATATATTTTATTGATTTTTTACAGAGAGAGAGGGATAGAGAGTTAGAAATATTGATGAGAGAGAATCATCGACAGCTGCTTCTTGCACACCCCCCACTGGGGATGTGCCACAACCAAGGTACATGCCCTTGACTGGAATTGAACCTGGGACCTTTCAGTCCGCAGGCTGATGCTCTATCCACTAAGCCAAAACGGTTTTGGCGGGAGTTCCGTTTCTTGATGGCTGTTTGTGGAGGCTGCCCTGAGCTCCCAGAATCTGTCTGTGGTTCCTCAACACCCAGGGTGGTTGTTTGGTTACTCAAAACCAGCAAGAGGAAGAGAGAGAGAATCCACCAAGATGGGTACCATAACCTAATGTAACCTCGTCACAAATTCAAATTTTAAATCTCCTATATCCCATTACGCCTGCTGTATTCTATTGGCTAGAGCCAAGTCACAGGCCACACCCACACTTCAGGGTTTCGAGCTATTTTTTTCTTACTTACCCCCTTCCTTGTAGCTGTTGCAGGAGTGACTAGCACTGAGGAAGTCTTGCGTGTGAGTGTAAATGGGCAGTAGGGATGTCATTTCTGAGAATGAGATTAACTTCTTCATGTCCAGGGGTCTCACCAAGGCCCCAAGAGTTAAAGAGGTATATCTAAGCTTCTCTCTGACAGATGCTGTTTCCTTCTTATTAGCCCAGACATATGAACTCATGGTCCAATAGGGCCTAAGCAATAGCTTGGGGCTGCCCAGCAGCTGCTGTGACCTGCCAGGAGGCCTGGAGCCACTAGGAATTGCCACTGAAGCTGAACATAATGAATTAGATGACTCTTGACTATTTGCATTTAATTTATCAAAATTATATCACAAAACTGGGACACCGTGAAGGATTGCTGCCAAGTAGGAAACTAGGTGTAAATAGGTCCCTAGGCACCAAGGAGGGAGGATTGGGCAGGAAATGGAGCCCATCTCCCTCGGGCTCACTCTGTGTGCCTGGCACTGTTCCCCACCTTCGGATGCACAATGTCACTTAAATGTCATAAGCACTCTGTGAGCTGATGGAATGTATTCATTTCTCAAACAAGGAAGCTGAAGTTCAGAGAAGTTAAGTGATTTGCTCAAGGCCACACAGCCAATAAGTGCCAAAAGTCAGGCTCTGTATGACTCCAGGGCAGTGGTTTTCAATCTTTCCAATGCCTGACCCTTTAATACAGTTCCTCATGTTGTGGTGATTCCCAACCATAAAATTATTTTTGTTGCTACTTCATAACTGTAATGTTGCTACTGTTATGAATTGTAATGTAAATATCTGTGTTTTCCGATGATTTTAGGCTTTACAGCAGTGACCCACAGTTTGAGGACATTTAGCAGGGTCGCCTAAGACCATCGGAGCCAGGGGGAGGGACCCTAAGAGGTTGGCGGGCAGGTTGTGGGGGGGCCTGGCCCAAGGGAGAGACCATGGCGTTTGGCAGGATGGGAGGAGGGGCCATGAGGAGGGTCAGTTGAGGGGAGGGAAAGTTGGCTGAGGGAGCACATTGACCACCAGGGGGCAGCTACTGCATTGAGCGTCTGCCCCCTGGTGGTCAGTGTGCATCATAGCGACTGGTCTACCAGTTGTTCCAGTTGTTTGGTCATAGTGGTCACTTAGGCTTTTACAGTCCTCGGGTAACCTCGAGCTCAATGTACGTCATTTTGTGGTTACGCCTCCATCTCCCATTTATTTATAAAAAAAAGTTCTGTCATTTCGACGTATGTACATATGTGCTTTATGTTTTTTATTATTTATTTACTATAAGTAAAGGTCAGGGATTGTTATCTTTCTTTTAATTTTTTTTTTTTTACTGTTTCACTTCATTACTGCTGTATATGTGCTCCATGTGAGTGATGTAGGTGCTTATGTAGGTGGGTTCTGATTTTTGGTGAAAATCACATTACATCACGCTGTAGGAACGGATCTCCGATGTAACCCAAGGACCTACTATATATATATTGTATGTTGGAAATTTTAATTAAACAAAAAGTAGAGACTGAACTAGATTACATATATATGTATATATATATATATATATATATATATATATATATATATATAAAACCTTCCCCCCTCCTTCCCCCCCAGAGAGATGTGTACCCTTTTCCTTGTCAGGAACCCAGTATGAGTGGGTAATCCTTCAGATCCTACTATGATCAAGCTGATTTGGGCTGAGTTAAAACTTAATTAGTTTAGTTGACTTTTGGTCTCAAATGAGATAACAGAGATCTGTTATCCTTCATCCCAACATTTCACTTTCCATGCTGCCACTGCCGAGAGACCGTTTCTTTGATCTTATCAGAATTTGGGTCAGGAGGGTCCTGGCATACAGCTTTGGTTAGTTTCAGTTCATCTCTAGATTCAACCTAAGCACAAAAAGCAGATCCATTTCTGCTTCCCAGCTCCACCTCCACAGCTGCCTTACACAGCACGATTCCTCTGGGGAAATGGTTGGGCAAGAGATTCATTATTGCTTTTGGACTCTTCTAGATTCCAATCTGTCACGCCAGCCCATGTTGTCACTAAAAGTTCACTGGTGTACCCTTGTCTCAGCAAAGTTCCTCTGCCTACTTCTCTGCCTAGATCAGGCCACCACCCTCAGGTGTGGAAATGGTGGGTGCTCTTTCCTCACTGGTGCAGAGCTGCTTCCTCCCTGGAATTTGGCTCATTTAAACTTCTTTGCATCCACTACTCCATGATGATTTTAAAGAAACGTGTGACATTAAGTTTATCTGGTATTTTCTCCTGCTAATGATGGAACAGTGGTCTTTTGCAACCTCGTGCATCTACCAGCAGTGATCCCGTATGTTACCTTCATAACAGCTATAATATTTGTAATTTGCTCTAAAACTCCAGACTCCTCGTCCAGGCTGTAGACATGATGAGGGCATCACATGTCTGCCTTGTTCAGTGAAGTACACCCAGGTCCTGGCACATTGTGGTTGCCCAGATGAGCCTGGGTCAAGGCACATCTATTTCTTCAACAGGGAAAGGATTGTCAACGCTCAGATGGTCTGGACCATGTCTCCAGGTTCATCGTGATTTAGGGAAATCATCACCTTTGTCTTAGGACATGGAGGGGCCCGCTTCTTTTCCTCCAGCCAGGCCTCCACGTGTGGTCTGTCAGCTGAGTGCTGCTCTTCTCTCTGGGTGTAGGAATACACAATCCTCTGGGTGTAGGATGTGTGTGTGTGGGGAGGGGTGGGAGCCAAGTCTGTCTCAATATCAATGGTCTGGCTGCTCCGGACTTGTGAGACTGAGCTTGGAGAGAATTGCAAGCATGGAAGAGGCTCTGCTGAATGGAGACCTGACATTCAAGTTCAACAGCCCCTGATAGGGGAAAGAAATCTACAAGAGGGAAGCACACCTCCAGGTACACCTGTGAGTTACTTTCTACTCAATCTTTATCAGCAGCCAGAAGAGCAAAGGGAGCAATGTATGGACACTTTCTGTTCCAGGTACTGTGCCGAACACGTCACATTTACAGTTTAGCAAACGTGTTCTTAAAAACACCTCTTTTGCAGGTGACATGCTTGGATTCAGATAGGTTAAGTTGCTTGCCACCAGCCACACACTGGGGAGTGACGGAGTCAGGATGGGAAACCCAGGTGTCCGATCTGTGGTTTTCCAGCCACCTCCACATCATTGATTGTTGCCTCCTCTGTGTCAGCCACTCGAAAAGTCCTTTACAATCATTAATACTGACTTTTCAAGTTGGACAATATGCCTTTATCGACAAGGATACTGATGTTCAGAAACATAAGGGATTTTGCTTATTGTCACTTATATGTGCAAGAGTTGAAATCTGATCCTAGGTCAGTATTGCCAAAACCCAGAGCTTCTCGTTGGCCCATATCCACTCTCACTCTTGCCCAGCCCTGCTCCGTGGAACCTGCAGGGCTCTTGACCTTGGACTCCTGGTTGGGAATAGCCAGCAGGGAAGCCAGAGGCTAGGAGGGGAGGAGATTGGGGTCGGAGAGCACTGCATTCTCTGCTTCCCTATGGTTTTAGCAGTGGATGTTGGTGGCCTCTTTAGCAGGCTCCAGTCCTCAGACTCTGAGAATAACTTCCCCCCATCTTGTCCCTCAGGCCCTGAGGGAGGGGATGTCCCAGTTCCTGCCGTTGCTAGTCCCTGGGTGCCTCCACATCCTGTGGAGGGCCCTCTGAATCCTGCCCACCCCTGTGTGGCCACCAGAGTCCCTTCATTAAAAACATCTTCAAAAATACCATCTGAGTGAGCGTCTGTTTCCTGCTAAGACCCTGGCTGATATAATTTCTCATCAGAGATCCAAAATTCGGGAATAAGATTTCAAAAGCTCGCTTGGCTCGGAGCCCGTTTTGAAAAAATGTTTACTTCCATCCAGAAAAACAGCTTCCACACTGGCCGCATCTCGTCTTGCCATCTGCAGGCCTCTGTGCTTGGATTCCAGGCTCCCGACGCCAGCTAAGTGCCCGGTCTGGGTCGGCATGCCCAGCATCTGTGCCTGGAGCCACCCTGCGGCTGCTGGTCCATGGCGCTGATCTGGTGAAAGAAGATGAGCCTAATTAGGCGCCTGCTGGGTGTTGGTGGGAAGGAGTGGGCAGCTGTCTCTTCCTCGTGGCCCGGGGCTGCTCCTGCCTGGAGGAGGATGTGTGAGCAGATCGTTGGGCAGAGCGTTCCGGACAGCAGCTTCCCAGCCTGTCTGGGCCAAGACGGAGGAGATTTGGCCAGGATCCCAGGGGAGGGAGCCCTGGCTCCCCATCATGGTGACCTGCATTTCTCTCCTTGTGTCTGTCTCCGGCCTCCCTGGGTGGGCTGGACGTATTGGGCATCCAGCAGGGCTTGGAAGCACAGGCTAGGGATGGAGAGTGGGGTGGGCGGGGAGCTGCGGTGAATCAGACCAGGGTGGGAGCTTGGCAGACAGTGGGTGCTCTTGCTCAGTTGGCAGAGAAAAGGGAGGGAGGGAAGTGTAGATGGGCACTGCTTGGCATTGTCTCGTGAGGTCCTTGTCACAACCTGTGAGGCAGGCGGCCATATCCCTGCCTTCCCATTGACCTGTGAAGGCATGGGACCACTGCGTGCGGGAGGGAAGGCTGGTGGCCGAGTTTCCTTGCATGAACTGGAATCTTTCTTTGGTGCAGAAGACATCTACATCTTCTGAGCTTCAGATTTGGGGCCTATGAAATGGGAACACTGACACTTGCTTCAGAGAGCCGGTGTAAGAGTCAAGGAGGTAAAGGCGTGTTAAGACTAAATGCTTTCCTGGGTCAACAGTTGCCTTTGGCGACAGCCTCCCAGGGATGCTAAAAGCTCCGGATGCTAATAAAGTGTGCAATCATGTTGTGATGGGCATTAATGTTAAGGTAGAGATGAGTCTTCGAACACTCATCTCTTGTTTTAGGCCTAACATACAACCCTAAAAGCCCAGGCTATGCCAACCCCGCAGAACCCCATATGAAAATAAACTTGATGTTGAAACGTTTAAAAGACTGACTCCCTTAAGAAACGTTGAGCCAGTGTGGGAGGCTGTGGAGGCAGCGCCATGCCTACGTAGGAAAAGCTGGGGACAACGGTGCAGTTATGTAGGGCGGCCAGACAAACAGTTTTAAAATTTGTTTGAACAGGAAGTATTTTGAAAGGGAAATTTTCATTTCCCCCCCTCCCTTGGTGGCTTTGCCAGGTGGCTGACAGAGGTTGTGGGGGAGTTAATGGCCCCTCAAGACGCCCCATGGTGGTTACGATAGGTATATTATTGGGAATGCCCAATGGGCTTCCATGTCTCATAGGACCCAGAGGGTCTCTTGAAGTCATTCTAGAATTGCAGTGTCCAATACATTGGTTAATACACACTTGTGGCTATTCAAATGGAAGCCATTTACGTTTATAGAAAATGAACAATTCCTTAGGCCAGGGGCTGGAAAACTCATTAGTTAACAGAGCCAACTATCAACAGGACAACGATTGAAATTTCTTTTGAGAGCCACATTTTTTAAACTTAAACTTTTTCTAACACCACTTCTTCAAAATAAACTCATCCAGGCCGTGGTATTTTGTGGAAGAGCCACACTTAAGGGGCCAAAGAGCTGCATGTGGCTCTCGAGCTGCAGTTTGCTGACCACAGCCTTAGGCTACATCTCAAGTGTCACAGCCCCACGTGGCCCGTGGCTGCCTTGCTGGACAGCACAGGTTTAGTGCCTTCCCACCATCTCAGAGGGCTCTGTGAACAGTGTTGGTGCAGAGGGTCTGGCAGGGCCAAAGCTGACCCAGTTATCAGGATCCACCTCATCTGAGTCCCAGTTTTACCGAGAAAGGCAGAGCGGCCCTGAGGAGTCCGACGGTGCTGGCCTCCATGTGCTAAACGTGCTCAGGCAGTGACTTCCATAACCAGCGGATGCTCTGGGGTAGGGCCAGCTACTCAGGCCTGTCCAGATGGGGAGAGCTTTCCCTCCTGCCGAGGCCTCAGAGAGCCAGACGGGAGCAGAGAGGGCGGGAAAGGTGGGTACCTGCCTTGGTGGTCGTGGGGCAGGTTGTCTGCTTGGACTCCTGGCTGTGAATGTCTCCCCTCATGATAGGGCTGCCATCTGCATTCTCAGGGCTTGCCGAGGAGCCCTGACATCATTCCAGGACTCGGAGACTCCTGGCTTTTAAATGTTTCCATGTATATATAGGTCCCCCCCCCAAATATAATATATATATAAATATATTTTAGAGGGGATAGAAGGGAGGGGGAGAGACAGAGAGAAACATCAATGTGATAGACACATCAATTGATTGCCTCCTGTCTGTGCTCCAATCAGGGCCTGGGATCTAGCCTGCAACCAAGGTACATGCCCTTGACCGGAATCCAACCCGGGACCCTTCAGTCAGTGGGTCAATGCTCTATCCCCTGAGCCAGCTAGGGCCTGGATTTAAAACCCCACAAGGTAGATGGCCTGGCCAACCAAAGTGAGGCTTGACTGGTAGTCTTACAGATAACATGGACCCTCAGGAGTCCCCAGACCTGGGGGCAGATCCGTGGTCCAATGTCAATGGTTGTGAAATCCTGTGAGGCCATTGGTGGGTGCACATGGGATGCAGGGGACCCTCTGTCCTCCACCCAGCAACTTGTACTGTCTCTTGTGTCTTCTTATCTTGGCCTGCACGGCCCTCACAGGGTCTTGTCTACTGGGGTAGCTTCTGTGTTGAGGGACAGTTGGTGGGTCATCGTACCCGGGAAGCTTCCTTTGAGCCCTGTCTCCACAGAAGGCAGAGTCCTGGATGCCTCTGCTTGCAGAGGGCCCTTCCCCAACACAGCTAGCACCTAAGGACCCCATGGTGTGGGATCCTTTGCTTTTTGATGTCACAATCAATCTGTGAGCATCTTGAGGGCAGAAACGGTGCTGGGTCCACCTCTGACGCCCACCACTTATTCGGACACACAGTAGGTACCTGACAATGATCTGAGGGGAAAGAATAAGCGATTTAGCTCCCTGAAGGCAAGAGCCACAGCTCCTAACTCTGTGCACCCCTCCCTTGTGCCCCACCTTCACTCCTGCAGTGCCTGGCTCAAAACGAGTAGCTGATAAGTGCTTATGGAATAAATGATTATTTTAATTACTCAGTGAGTCACCGCAGGGTTCCTTTAAATAGCACTTATTCTGATGCATTTAAATGTTCATTTATAAATAACCATTCACCAGGAAGCTCAGAGGAAGGAAACACACAGGGCGGGGAGGCGCTGGCAGAAAGACTTTCAGCTAACGGTTCCCAGGACAGCGGAGAGGAGAGGGCTCAGGTTCCCGAGTCCCGGGCGCTTACACTCACTAGCCGCATGGCATCCAACTTTCACCGCCATTGGCGAATGGGGATCACCCTTTTCCTTCACCGCATCTCAGGTGGGTGGCTGCAGGTACAGAGGTATTCAACAAGCTTCCAGGACCAGCAGGCCACGGGGCAGGCTGCAGCTGGTGTTCAAGGGGCTTACTGTGGAAGGAGTTAACTGGGATAGACTTCTCATTGGTGATTTTTCCCACGAGCCACATTCCTGGTGCCCACGGGACATGGGACATTGGCAAGCACAATGCAAGTGAAGGATGACACACCCTTGTCCTTGGGCTTCTCTTGGAGCCCTCACTCTGCTGGAGGGGAAGCTGGGCCCCTGGGTAGACTGCTGGATGCAGAGGCCATGTGGACAGCCCAGGATGTGCCAACCCCCACCGTGCTCCCAGCTAAGCTCCCGAGTCAGACTGGGGAGACCTTCGCTGGAGGGCCTGGGCTCAGCCAACCACAGCACATAAATCAGGGTCGGTTTAATCACCGAGTGAACAGAAATCTACATGATAATGTGTTTTACACCGATGTAAACCGCTCTGCTATTGCCTGCTCTGAATTCATTTCTGGGGGAAGAGACAGGAAGCCATGAATACATGTAAGCTAGCGGGGAATGTAAAAGCTTGTCATGTGCCTGAAAGCTCACCAATAACAATAATCATAGCTCCAACAATCACCATCATTTATTGAGGGTTTTTTTTTTTTTTATGCATCAGGCATTGTGCAGAATGACTTAGGTGGATTGTTTCCTTTAATCCTAAAAAGCAGCTCCATGGGGTGGCAGGGTACTGATACACATGTGTACATATGCAGAAACTGAGGCACGGGAGGTTCAGAAACGTGCAGGTATTATGCGGCGAATAGTGGCGACGCTGGGGTTCAAGCCCTGGCAGCTTCACTCCAGACCCTACAACTCTGAAGTGCGGTCCAGGGCCAGCAGCATGCACGTCACTGGGAGCTCGTGACAAGGGCAGACTCTCGCCCTCACCCCCCCTGGGCAGCTGTATCAGAATCTGCTCTTGAATGAGATGCCCGGAAGATGTGTGCACACAGGAATGTGTGGGCAGAACCTGTCTAGACCACACAGGAGCGTGTGCTTGCCCGGCTAACGAGCTCCCTGGGGATTCATATGCCCCTTATACGTTGACAGCCATGGGCCTCAGGGAGCTGCCTCGTCTTCAAAGGGTCCAGGCCAACTCTCTCAACACCTGGGAGCGAGCAAAGATGGCTCCTGGATGAGGACAAACTTGACGTGACAAGAATCATACACCTCTCTGTGCTCGGCTGATTCCGGTTGGAAGCCAGCTCTGACACCCATTGGCTGTGGTAAGGAGCAAGTCACTTCTGATCACCTCAGCCTCCTCACCTGTAAAATGGGTGTGGTGATAGCCAGTTCACCCTCCCTTAACCCTCCCTTATTTGATCCATCCGAGGAACGCTTTGTTCTTGGGTGCTGGCTGGTCATAGAGGTCTCTGACATTTGAAGCACCTGTGGAGTGTGTATGGGTCAGGTGGTAGAGGACCTGGCTGCTCGGCCAGTGACCATCCCTTACACATGAAATGGGAGTGCTGGCTCCCATCACCTTGAATGAATGGGCTGACTGGGCTTTTAAAGCTCCCAAATGGATCCTGGTGACATACGTGTGTGTGTGTGTGTGTGTGTGTGTGTGTGTGTGTGTGTGTGTGAGAGAGAGAGAGAGAGAGAGAGAGGAGAGAGAGAGATGGGAGGGCATGGAGGAAAGGGCTTCTGGTCATTTGATGGATTTTCTTCTCAGTTTCCAGGGAGGAAGTTTATCCCCAGATCCTCAGGGCAGCTGGGTTAACCTAGAGGCCATTGCCAAGCTGACTAGGAATCCTTAGTGGCAGGAAATAATTTTCAGCATTTTGGCTTTATTGTCCTCTGGGTAGGGGATACACAGCTTTAGGAAACAGAAGTAAAGGCACTTTGAAAATGGAAAAGTCCCAAGTTCCAAGCGAGGCTGGTGAAGGAATAGGAGAGATGTTTTTGGAACCAAGGTTGGTGTGTGCTGGGGTCCCACCAGGGAGACAGGCCAGTGTGGTGTCACTCTGGGCCAGGCTGGCCTTGGCCCGGCAGACGGATGCTCACCTCCCACCTTAAGGAAGGGCCCGGGGAGGCAGTGAGGAGACAGCGCCGGGATAGAGGCTGGGTCTTCTGCTCCCACCGGGAGGACTTAGCCTTCCTCTGAGCGATGCAGACCCGCATCAGGGAAGTGGATTTTCAGCTCAAACACTGGGCCTGCCTCTTCACGGTCCTTTAGTCCTAGTTTTGTTTTTTTCCTCCTCTCAATAGCAGCTTCCCTTCAGGCATGGCTATTAAGCCCTCCCTCCCTGGGAAATAGTCCAGGCTCTAGGAGGCAGGAGCTTAATGGGGAGAGATGCTGCGGCTAGCATTTAATCCTGGCGTGCAAGGACGGGAGTGATGGCTGGTTTTGTGCCCTAAACTGCTTAATGAGCGCATCTCCAGGGTAACCTGGGGACCACTGGGAGCCTGTGACGGAGATGGGGAGGGCCGGGGGGATGTTGCTCTTTCAGACTCGGCTGCGGAAAGGTTTGCTCAAGGCCTGCTCATGTACAGTACGTTGTTTAATTCTCACCCCCGTTACTAGAAATGGATATGATTATTCTTTTAAAAAAAATCTTTATGGTTTAAAGTATTGCATAGGTCCTCCTTTCCCCCCCATTAGCCTCTTCCTGTCCTCCTTCCACCCCAAGCTCTCTCCACCCATTGTCTGTGTCCACGGGTGAGATATGATTATTCCTGGGTCACAGATGAGGGACAGCCTCTGAGAGAGTCAGTCACTTGCTCCAAGCCACGTGAATAATGACTTATGGTTTACGAGGCACCGCCATGCACCGGGCCCTCCATGGGCACTGGTCTTGGATCTTTCCCAGCAACCCTATAAGGTGGGTGTGTTACTCTTGGGCTCACAGTTGAAGAACTGGAAGAACAGAGAGGTTTAGAAATTTGCCTAAATTTGGGTCACACAGCTGGCTCAGGACAGACCTGGGATCCGACCCCTACTTCGTCTGATTGGCTAAGTCCAGGCGCCCTCCCCGGCCCCAGGCCACTGGACCTCAGGAGCCTGGCAGGGTGAAGGCCTGTCTGCCCCCCGCACAGCCTGTGGCCTTGGAAATGATGGTCGCTCACTCCTGGGTGTTGATGGCTTTCTGTCTTCCCTGGCAGGGCTCCACGGAGTCCCGTGGCTGGGATTCAATTACACAATCGAAAAGACAAACAAATTAAAAGGAGAGCCCCGCTCTGTAAACAGCTTCTTTAATGACTCCGAGGACCAAGCCTGCCTCTCCCCTGGGTGCGAGCATCTCCCCGCATCGCGACGTTTGGGCTTTTGGAGAGACACCTGCAGTGCGTTCGGTCAGCGTGGAAGGGCTCAAGGCCAAGATTGAGAGTGGACAGACCTTAGAGCAGTAGTAAGTAAACTGTGGCTCTCGAGTCACATGCGGCTCTTTGGCCCTTTAAGTGTGGCTCTTCCACAAAATACCACGGCCTGGGTGAGTCTATTTTGAAGAAGTGGCGCTAGGAGAAGTTTAAGTTTAAAAAATGTGGCTCTCAAAAGAAATCTCAGTCGTTGTACTGCTGATATTTGGCTCTGTGGACTAATGAGTTTGCCGATCACTGCCTTAGAGTAACACACGCATGTTGCTCTAGAAGGGCCTTTGGGGTGAGTGTTTAGACCCAGAGATTCTAAAAACTGGGTGGCCTGTCAGCGTCCCTCTTCTGGGGGGCTGTCCCCAGAGATGCTGGTTCTGTCAGCCTGGGGGAGGTGCCCAGGAGTCTGCACACTACGCCAGCCTCCCCAAGGCCTGGTTTTGGGGATTTAATCTCTGGTGCTGGAGGAGAGGAATTGCAGTGGCTGGGTGGATGTATTAGTTTCCCTGCAGCTGCTATAACAAAGTTCACACACCGGGTGGTTTAACCAACAGAAATCTCTTCTCTCACTTCTAGAGGCTGGACGTTCAAAATCAAGGTGTCAGCAGGGCCACAATTCTTCGGGAGCCTCTGGAGAGCACCCTTCCCGCCTCTTCCAGCTTCCGGTGGCTCCAGCAGCCCTCAGCGCTCCTTGGCTGGTGGCAGCACTGCGCCAAGCTCTGCCTCTGCTGTCACATATCCTGCTTCCCTGTGTGTCCACATCTCTTCTCTCTCTCTCTTTAAAAAAAAAAAATATATATTTTATTGATTTTTTACAGAGAGGAAGAATGAGGGACAGAGTCAGAAACATGGATGAGAGAGAAACACCAACTCCTGCACACCCCCTGCTGGGGATGTGCCCTCAACCCAAGGTACATGCCCTTGACCGGAATCATCGAACCTGGGACCCTTCAGTCCGCAGGCTGATGCTCTATCCTCTGAGCCAAACTGGTTTGGGCTCTTCTCTTCTTATAAGGACGCTAGTCATGTCGGCTGTAGTAGGGCCCACGCTGCTGCCATATGACCTCAATGTCAGAATTCCATCTGAAAAGCTCTTTACTTCAAAGTAAAGTCACATGCTGAGGTCCTGGGTGGACATAGATGTTGGTGGCACACGATTCAGCTCACCTCATCAGGTAACATACTCTTTCACCCCAACTCTCCAAATAGTAGGGCTCTTGGAAAAAAAAACAAAAATACCTCCCTAGAGAAACCTGCCCTGACTCTTCCATCCACATCGAGTGCTCAGTTATTCTTCACCAAGCCTTCTGTGGGCTTCCTTCCCAGCAGCAGCTCCATTATCAGTCCGAACCCAGACCCGAAGCCCTCCGAGAACTGGAACTGTGTCACTTCTGTCCTTCAGGGGCCACGGATGCTCCTGAAGGGACTGGACGAAGGAGGAAATGCTGGCCAGGCTCCGTCCCAGCCCTGCCCCGCCTGCCCTGTGACCCCGGGAAGTCTCTGAGCAGCTTGGCACCTCAGTTGCCTCATTGTAAGAGGGCCCATCATTTCCGGGGGAATTTAAATTTTATTTTATTTTCTAAATATATATTTTATTGATTTTTTTACAGAGAGGAAGAGAGAGGGATAGAGAGTTAGAAACATCGACGAGAGAGAATTATCAATCAGCTGCCTCTTGCACATCCCCTACCAGGGATGTGCCCGCAACCAAGGTACATGCCCTTGACCTAAATTGAACCTGGGGCCTTCTAGTTTGCAGGCAGAAGCTCTATCCACTGAGCCAAATCAATTTAGGTTCCGGAGGAATTTGTCACTGTTTTCATCATCACCATCATGACGTCAAGGTCCCCGGTGTTCAGAAGCCTCCTCTGGGGCGTCCTGGCGGTCTCCTGTCCTCTCCTGGGGCCTCTAGATTCCTTTTCCATTCAGCTAATTCTGGTGATTTTGCTTTTCTCAGCATTTATCAACACCTCCCTTTTCTCCTCCACCTCCCCCCCCCCCCAACCAATTTCTCCCTTCCTCCTGTCTCTGCTGTGATGAAGCGAGGTCAGGTGCTCGCGGCACCCAGTGAGTCTAATTACCCAGGAAAGTAATTAACATTTCTAATAGGAACTGCCACTTCTCATTTTCACTGGGGCCACAGAGACGCAATAAGGGGGAAGGAGTTTCGTAATTAAAGACTTGTTACTGTGTGCTCCCCGCTCCGTTCTGCCATGGATCTGTCTTTGGCTGGGGACGTGGGTGGGCTGAGGGGTAGGAGACCGGCCGGGCCCGGCTGGAAACCCTCTTGCTGCTGCTTTTCTTTTGTCTCCTGCTAGCTTTCCCCTTCCTCTGGGGCCGCACCTTTTGGTGTCCACTCTGCTCACCAGGAGGAAGGCCCCTTTCAGAAGTGGCTGAGACCTCGAGGGTGACTCTGTGTAGCTTGGGAATGTGAGGCTGAATTACTGGGTCAAGGATGCAGGGGTGAGATGGGAGAGGGTGGGCAAGAGCTGTTGGAGGAGCCATGTGGGGTCTGATGGACAGAATGGAGCAGGAGGGGTTGGAGTTTCATTGCTCCTGGCTTTGTTGTACCATCTGGGCAATGTACTGACTTTTCCTGAGGCAGTGTGTCAAACCTTAAGACGTGGATTGTGAGGCTGGTGTTCAGGGGTAAACTAGAATCATTCTCGTGGCTGGATTTTATTGAGCACATACTATGTGCCTGCTTCTTCTGGGCATTTCACAGGTTTTTTTTTTTTCTTAATGTTTTTTATTTTATTTATTTTAAAAAAATATATTTTATTGATTTTTAACAGAGGGAAAGGGAGAGAGATAGAGAGCTAGAAACGTCGATGAGAAAGAAACATTGACCAGCTGCCTCTTGCACAGCCTCCACCGGGGATGTGCCCGCAACCAAGGTACATGCCCTTGACTGGAATCGAACCTGGGACCTTCCAGTCTGCAGGCTGATGCTTTATCCACTGAGCCAAACTTTATCCACTGGTTTCAGCTATTTCACAGGTTTTGACTCCTTTAATTTGCATAGCAACCTTATGGGTTGAAGTGTGTGTACTGCCCCCCTTTTCCATATGAGGAAATTGAGGCCCACTGCTCTAAGATAAACAACAACACCTGGCTAATGAGTTCCACCTCACAGAGGTAACATACAGAGTAAGGAACTGATAAATACCCACTTTCCCAGCATGTCTCCTAGTATCATAGTAGGTGAACAAGAAATGTTTCAGGACGCATTCTGGTCTTCTCCTCGCTTCTTCCACCACCAGCATCAACACTGTGGCAGGAGGTCTAGCAGTGGGCCCGTGAGGGTCTGCACTCCCCCTTTTATTACTTTCCCGAAGGCTAAGGGATCTGTTTGGATAGCCGGCACAAAACGAGACATCAGGTATTTAGGCTTAATTCAGCGTCATTTGGAAAGAGCGCACCTGGTCTTCCATTTGTAATATCTCTGTCTTTCTTTGGGCTGGTTTTTATGATTTATATCTCACAAGTCTCTCTGTGTTTTTTCCTTCCCCTCCTTCTGTTGCAATTTGAACAGATGATAGAAGGGTGGTGCAGACATTTGTCCCTTTAATTACAGCCACCCCACTCCCCTAGGCCAGAGCAGGTGCTATAGTAATTCCTGGAGGACTCGTTTTCAAACAAAATGGAACACAGTACACATAGATAGTCTTTCCTGCTAGTGGAGTCCCTCACTAACCCCCCAGTTAGCCTGGTCGCCCCATACAGCCTGCTCTTCAGTCATTTGGTAGTCCCTCACTAACACGCCTGCCAGCCTGGTCATAGACAGCCATCTTGTGATGGTGTGAGGGTCAATTTGCATATTGCCGCTTTATTATATAGGAGGATATGCTTGATTATATAGGGCAGGTGTATTTCAAATATTTGCTGAGTAACTTACTGTTTTGAAAGAGTGAAAGGCAAAGAGCTTTTGACTTGCAGAGAAGGGCTTTCCCAGATGAATCTGCAAGGTGCTCCGGAGAAGGAACCCTCCACATGTGATCTCACCTGCGTGTGTTCGACAGTGCCGTCCTCCAGGGACGCATGTGTCCATCGAGTCCAGGAAAAGGCAGGCGTGGTCACTCCCAACGTGCTCCCTACTGAGCCCTTAAACTCAAAGAATAATCGGTGTCATTTCTTCATCATGTATCAGGTGCCAAGTGCTTTCTGCGCACGGCCTGATTTGCATAACGACCTAATTTAGCTCTCACATGTGACCTACGGGCAAGGCGTGATCATTCCTTCTGACAGAAGAGGCAGTAGCGATTTGGCAAAGACACGGTGAACTGGGTTGGGAATGCATGTTGGCCAGTCTCTCTCATGTTTTAATTGAGGTGAAATTCACATAACATAAAATTAGCCATTTTATAGAGAACATTTCAGTGACATTTAATGCATTCACAGCGTTGTAAAATTGCCTTCTCTATTTAGTTCCAAAACATTTTATCATCTCAAAAGGAAACCCTGCGCCCATTAAGCAGTTACTCCCGGCCCCCCCCTCTCACACCAGCCCCTGACAACCAGGAGTCTGTGTTCTGAGTCTAAGGATTCAGGCTGGCCAGTTTTTAACCATAGCACCACACTGATATCCAAGATGTATTTAGTGCTTACTGCTGGGCAAGGCCTAGGAACTTTGCATATGCTAATTTTTTCATCCTTTCTACCATGTGAAAGGTACTGTTATTACATGATTTATAGATAAGAAGATGGAGGCACAGAGAGGTCTAGAAAGTCTTCCCAAGCCACAGAGCAACCAAGAGCCAGTCCTTGGAAAGAAAGAATGCATGAATGAATGAAATGTATTGAGAATAAAATCACAAACAATGGTGTATCCATCACCCAGTTTAATAAGTGTTGGCACTTTGCCTTATTTATCTTGGTTCTTCCTTTTTAAATAAATGAAATGCTCTAGATACTCTTGGAGGCCCCCTTGCTGACCTCTTCACTCCCTGACCCCTTTCTACCTCCCAAGAGGTAGCCCTACCCTAATGTTGGTGGATAATCTATATCTTTACACTTTTTTTAAAATATTTTTTTTTTGAGAGAGAGAAGAAGGGAGAGGGAGAGAGAGAAACACTGATGTGATAGCGAAACATTGATCTGTTGCTTCCTGTACGCCCCCTACTGGGGATCGAGCAGATAACCCCAGCATGTACTCTGACCAGGAATCAAACGGGGGAACCTTTTGGTGCGTGGGATAATGCCCAACCAACAGAGCTACACCAGCCAGGGCATGGCACTTTATACTCTCTCTCATTCTCCCCCCCCCCCCTTCCGCCCGCCCTTCCGCCAACACAAATAACCAGGATTGTTCTAGAGTTTTAAAATTTTGCATAAACTGAATATTTTGCCTAACCTTCTACCATTTGCTTTTTATACCAACATATTTTATTCATGACAATGCATGCAAATTTAATTCACTCATTTTTAAGATTGGTATGGAATCCCACAGTATGACTATGCCATGATTTATTTATCACTTCCTCTCTAAATGGATACCTGGGTTGTTTCTAATTTTTTGCTATTACAGTGATGCCACCCTTGGCATGCTGTCTGAGCATGTCTGAGGAGATGTTTTGCCTTCGATCTGGGATGTGGCATGGCTGGGTCTTAGGGGCTGTGCCACTTTCTCACCAAAGTGGCCGCACGTATTCCTGCTCCCCCGGGGAAGATCTTTGCCTGCCTGGTAGGGGCATGAGTCGGTATCTTCAGATTGCTTCTTGTCTTTCTCTCCCTGCCGCCCAGGGAGGCTGAGCGCCTTGTCGCACATCGACGGGCCATTCAGGTGAACTCATCCGTGCATCGTGTTTTGATGGCTTTTATCCATCATTGTGCGGAGCGGTTTGCCTTTCCGTGATTGGCTTGCAGAAATCCTTTATATATTCTGGACACTCATCTTTTGACCGTCGTGTGCTGTGCAAACACGCCCCCCCCCCCCCCCAGGAAATCGCCTTTTCGCTTTGGTTACGCTGGCTTTGCTACACAGACCGTGTACATGTTAAAGCCAGAGCGTTTTCCATTCCTCGGGATAACCGGAATGAAGGGCAGAATTTCAGGCGTCAGCTTGGCAGGTTCTGGAGGAAAGAGGATGCACTTTCTGAGGCTGGAGCCTTCCCTGAAGGCCCCCCCAACCCCATCATGCCACTAGCCAGTCCTATAAAATCTCCCCGACTCCAGAACGACCCCGACATCTAGGAAGTGAGGATGGGGCTGCTCCCCGCAGCAAGTCCCAGGCTGCGGCTCTGTCTGGAAGGCTTCCTGTAGAGTGCACCCCATTAAAACCGGGGTCCCAGGGGCCGCCTTTGCTGCAGAGCCACCGTACTGATTGCCAAGCTAGGGCTCAGCGGACGGGCAGAGACAACCAGATTTTCTTTCTGATATGTTTGTGCGATACTGGGAAACAGCAAGGAGGGGTGAGGCAAAGCTGACCTGGGTTGTACTGGGTGTAGAAGCAACAAACAGAACATTCCTGCCACTTCCGGGGCTCAGACAGGCCATCTAGGGGAAGGGGTACCCCATATCCACAGATGCCAGGGAGCCTTTCCCATGGCAGGCAGACCCTCCCTTTATTTTTATTTTATTTTTTAGAAATTATTACTGTTGAAAGTATTACATATATCCCATCACCCACCCCTTTAGTTCCCTCCAGGTTGCCTCCCCCCAAATCCCTCTCCCCAGGCCTTCAACACCCTATTGTCTGTGGCCATGGCTTATGCATCTATGCATACAAGGTGTTTGGTTGATTACCTCCCACCCACCTACCCTCCCCTGCCTTCCCTCTCAGATTCCAAGCTCTGCTCCGTGCTTCCGTGCCTCTGGATGCACTCCGTTCATCAGTTTATTTTGTTACTTAGATTCCACATATGAGTGTGATCACATGATATTTGGGCAGACCCTCCCTTGACAACCAGAAGCCTGTTGGTTTGGGGGCACCACGTCTTACCATTTAGTGTTTGCTATGTAACAGGCTACGCCAATACTTAATGACTTAAGGATGGAGCCATTATTAGCTCACGATTCCGCGGGTGACGTAGGGGCTGGGCTCCAGGGCTTGGTTACTTTCTCCTGATCCTGGCTGGTCTCATGCACGTGCCTGTGGCCAGCTGTTGGTCAGCCGAGTGGCTCTGTGTTGGGGGTGCGCTGGCTGCGGTATGGGCAGTGGGGGTGACTGGACCACTGCCTCTCCTCCCCCAGGAGCCTCACATGGACTACTTGCTCACGTGAGTATCAAGGCTAAGCCACCTGAGCAGAGGCTGGGAGGCTGATGGAGACCTGGGCTAGGACTCACACGGGCCACGCCTGCCACCTTTTGTGAGCTAGACCAAGCCACGAGGCCACGCCAGGCCCCGAAGTGAGAGACAGAAGCCTCATCTTCATGGGAGAAGCTGGAGAACCGTGTGGCCATTTCTCAACTCACCAGAGAGAAGTCTTAGAGGCCAACCTCAACTCAAGACAGTTTCCAGACTCTCGTCATTGACAAACCTCACTCACAGGTTCCATGATCATCAGGAAATGTGTACCCTGGGCAGAACTGTGCATGCATGCATATCCACGTCCGCTGTCTCCCTGCACACCAAGGCAGCATCGAGCATTGCCGAATGGGCTGTTTTCCAACCCTGCCCTCCCCTCCCCACGTGCACACACAGCTAGCTACACAGCTATTAATCCAAAATCTCCCTGCAACTCCGTGATGGTTGTATTCATCCTAAGGCTCCTCTCCAGGGGGCGCTGTTCCCATGTGCTTTGTATACGATCCCCTCTGGAGTTACGTAGATGGTGGCTCTGTAAGAGTTATAAGCTGCCCATCTAAGGATGGAAAAAGAAGCGCAGCAATACTAGGCAATCCCTGAGCGCCTATTATCATTGAAGGCAGAGGAAGGACTCAGACCCAGACTTCTACCTCTACACCTTTGCTAGAACAGCAAGCTGCCCTCTGCAGACCAGATGACTTCTTGGGAGAGGATGTGCGACTGGGGCTGGGGAGGCCTGGATTTGAGTCCCAGCTCAGTGACTGTGAGGAGGTCACGGAACCCCTTCGTGCCTCAGTTTCCTCATCGGTAAAATGGGACCATACTCATTCCTACTCCGTAGGCTTAAATTAAATGAGGTAATGTGTGTGTTGTCCCTAGCACTGTGTGTGGCACGTGCCAGGCAGGCAGTAAGCACTAAGCACAAGTGGAAAACATCTTTCGCCGCAGAGGGAAGCTGCTGAGCACATTCCGGAGGAGCCTGTGCCCCGTGGCTGGCCGGCCGAGGTGGCTGGGGATCAGCAAGGCCTTTTGAAGGGGGTTGTCTTTGCCAACAGAACATGACACAGCTGCAGGGGAAGTTGTTTTAATTCCACTTAGTTTGATTTATTATTGATAATGCTGGAGATAAATTAGAATCATTAAAACAAGAGGCTTCATCTGCAGACTGTTTAGAATTCCAAAGCTGTCTGCTTTGCATGTGCTAGGACCTGAGTGCATACGTGTGTGTCCCCAGAGGAAGAGGCCCCGGGAGTCAGGAAAGGCTGGGCAGTGTGAGAGAAGACACAGGTGGGCAGCATAAACAACAGGGTTTTATTTTCTCCCAGTTCTCGGAGGCTGGCAGGTCCAAGATCAAGATGCCGGCTGACTCTTTTCCTGGTGAGAGCTCTCTTCTTGGCTTGAGGATATTTAAGGCTTATCTTGATGATGCTGGCCTGTAAGGCACTGCACGATCAGGCCCCTCCTGCTTCTCCCTCTCACCTTCCTCTCTTCCTTCCTTCCTTCCTTTCCATGTCCCAGCTATATGTTCCTCCCTCTTTGACCTTGAGCATGCTAAGCACACTCCTGCCTCAGGGCCTTTGCACTTGCTGCTTTCTTCTCTGGGAATGTTCTTCCTGTAAATAGTCATGAGGCTCCTTCTCTTAGGTCTCTGTATAATTGTCTTTCTCCTCCTCCCTCCCCCTGGCCCTGCCGCCCATGGAGGCCTCCCCTAGGGACACCCATGTCAATTTATTCTCTTGCCCTGCTTTCCTTTTCTTAGCAGTGTTAAAAGTGTTTGTTTGTTTATGGTTTTTTTCTCTATTCTAATTGTCTATCCATACAGACCACCCTCAGATGGTCTTGCTGCCTTAGAGCAACATGAATCATTTCATGTCCTCTCCTGGTTTCTGTGGGTCAGGAATGCAGGAAAGTCTCAACTGGGTGGTTCTGACTTGGGATCTCTCCTGAGACTGAAGCCAGATGGTGGATGGATCAGCTGGGGACTCGGAGCAAGTGGGACCTGGTCTGGCATCTCTGTCCTTTCTTGTAGGTTCAGGACTTCCCCATGTGGGCTAGTTGGGCTTCCTCACAGCATGGAAGCCTCAGGATGGTCAGACTTCTCACCTGGCAGCTTCAGCACAAGCGTTCCTTTGGCCAGGAAGAAGCTGTGTTGGCTTTTATGACCCAGCCTGGAAGCCACATTGTATCACTTCCTCTTAGCTTTATTGACCAACCAATCATTAAAGCTGGACCAGGGTCAAGGTGAGGGGTATAGATCCCATCTCTTTATGAGAAGACTAGAGGCCTGGAGCATGAAATTTATGCACTTGGGGTGGGGAAGGGAGGGGTCCCTCAGTCCGGGAGCCCTAGGGGGATGTCTGACTGATGGCTTAGGCCCACCACCGCTGCTGTGCTTGTCAGCGTGAGCCTGGCTCAGGGCTTCTGGCTGAACCCCTGGTGTTCAGTGCGTATCATAGTGACTGGTTGTTCCGCTGTTCAGTCTATTTGCATATTGACCTTTTATTACATAGGATGATTGAAGAATTTGCAGACATGTCTGAAAACTACCACAACTCCCAACTAGATAGAGCTCCCTGGAGGCAGAGTCTTCACTTTGCTTACTCTTATATCCCTGACACCTGACACAGTGCCCGGAACATGGGGAAGAGCCAGTAAATACCCATTGAAGGAATCAAACAGGTAAGGATGTAATAAAGTGCAAACCCAAAAAGTACTATTATCTCCATAGTTATTCACGGTCTTAACAATTTATGGAACCAATTGCCGAGCACGTAAAAGAAATGATGCTAATTAAGCACAAGGAAAGAAAGTTAATTTAGAAGGTAAACTGCAATATTACCTGCATAGACGTATCCACCAGGGACTTATTCTTGGAGGTTCATGTCTTCTTCATCTCTGTCTCTTTTAGAGCTGAGCACAGAGCCCGGCACAAGGCAGCTGTGATCAACGAATGCTTTTCAAAGAATGAGCACGTCTCCTCTGGCCTGGAGGTAATCACATATCGTCTTTATTAAAAAGTGAATAAAGACCCCACTTCGGGGGCAACTGGTTTCAGGGAAACAGGCGCATTAAAGGGAAATGTGTCATCTACCGTGTGTTAAACCCTCGCGGTGTGCCAGTCAGCCAGACAAGCTCTTCGTAGGCACAAGATTGCTATTCTTCACAGAAACCCATGGACGCCGGTACCACTGCTATGTTTCCCAGCCCCCATTTGGCACATGTTGAAAAATGAGGCTCAGAGAGGTTCTGCACATCCCTCTTCCCATTGTGTGTACAGGTAGCAAGTGGAAGGGAAGCTCTCATGTTCATTTGGCTCTTAAAGCTGAGTTCTTTGCCAGCCTCCATGCTGCCTCCTTGGGGCTTCCGGGGTCTAGCGAGGACCTGGCACAGCCAATGGCTCTTCCTCATTTCACCTACACCTTGACTTTGAATAGGGAGTGCCCATTCAGTAGTGCTTTGGCTATTGGAGTTGCTATTTAGCCAAAATCAGGTAATATGTGGATTATTGCTCCCACTGCATGTTCCTTTAAGATGCTATTAAGGTGGGCATCATCTTTACAAGTACGTCCATTGTCAGCTGCTTAAAAGAAATAATTCTAAAATGATGTCAGACAATCTCAATGCATTTGATCTTGGCAAATGGGACTTCAAATATCAGATCCTGGAGGAAGGAAGGAAGGAATAAAGGAAGAAAGAGGGAAAGAAAGCTTAACCTCAGAGCAGTGAAATGACTCCCCCAAGGTCATCCAGCTCAGAGGTGGGTGGTCATGTGCTCACCGTTACCCACAGGCTTGGCTTGACCAACCTTCAGGCAAACTTCCCTCCTTCCTATAGGCTCCTAAACATTTTGTTAAAATTAAATGAAATTCCATGTTTTCCCATCACTGTGTATCCCCTCTATGCCCTATTCCCTCTCCACCCACCCCTTCCCCTGCAATCACTACATTGTTGTCCATGTCCACGAATTCTCTCTCTTCTTTTCTTGTTCAATCCCTCCACTTCCACCAACATCCCCTCCACAACCAGAGTGCCTGCCTGCTCTCTGTGAGTCTAGTTGGTCTCTATTTTGCTTGGTATGGCTCACCCTTCAGCGTAAGCCAGCACCATGGTCCAGGCCAGCTTGTTCCATGAGGCCGGCCACAAGGAGAAATCCTGCTGAACCGCCTCGGTCATGCTGTCTGCTCAGCCTCACCGCTGGCCCACCTTCCCCTGAGTCCTTCCAAGCCCAAAACTTCTCCCTGTGAAAGAAAAAGCTTTTTTCGCCTGGATTTTGAGATGCGTGAAGATTCTGAAGTCCAAGTGTTCTCCCGACTGCAATTGTCTTTTTGAATGAAGTTTCTCCCATTTTAAGCCCAGACTGGTTTACACTTGACACAGGGGAGATGGGATTTGAATGCAGAATTCTCTGAACTCTAATGTATTCAGGGTTGGAGCACTTAGAAATATTTCCTTCTGTTTGGGATACTATGACAGACAGATGTATGTTCTACAAACCAAACGAGGAGCGATATTGCAGATAATAGATTAAAATCTGACTGTATTATGTGCATGTTGATTTTTAAACCTAAAAAAATAATACATGAAAAAAAAATTAACACCATCAGAGTCAATTCCCACCCCCCCACTCATAAAAACATGTTTCTGTTTCTTCATTTGTTTTCGTTTTGCTCACACAGAGATAGCTGATATTTTAAGAAAGATTATGGGGAACAAGCTTAAGTGTGAGAAGATTAATATTTGTGTATGTGAAATATGGCAGAACTACCTTATTTGAATCCCACAAGGGCTGGAGAAAGCCACTGGTTTCCTGAGCTCATGAAGCACTGTCTCTGGGTTGGCAGCATTGTTTTGGTGGCCAAGGACATGGATCAGAACCAGAGGGATCTCACCGTGAGTCCGAGCTTCCACACTGGCTGACTGTGAGGCCTTGGGCAGTATCTTCTGTTTCTCTGTCTGTAGAATGGGGATTGAAAGAATACCTTCCTGTCTTTTTTGGCTGTGGTCAGGCAGGAGTAGAATCATACAGGGGAAGGGATGGAGGAAACCTGGGCCCCTGTCAGCTTGGACCACATCTTTGGTCATCAGGTAAAAGAGATGCTAGCTGTTATCTTGTTTAATCAGCTTCTTTATTACAATAGCTCAGTCTGCACTAATGTACTGGATCTCCACCTGGACCATATCTGGAGAAAGAATCAGCCAGCTATGCAGTCCCACTCTCAGAAGCAGAAAGGAAATGGAGAGGGAGAGGGAGGCTGGATTCAGAGAGGAGGAGGCTTACTAGTAATTTATTCACAGCAAATTAATAATTTTGCTAATTTAGTAATTCAACAAATATTTATTGAGCAGGCAGTGGAGCATCCACTCTGTTCTATCTCTCTCCTGCTCTGCTTTCTTCATCTCACGATCACTCTCTGAAATTACATTATCTATCTTGAGTGGAGTAGTATTTACCAGAAGCTAAATTTATGGCATCGGAGAAGGGAAACTTATCAAGTTTTGCAAGAAGAAATATAAAGTAAGAAGTTAGTGACTTCGTGAGAACGGGTATAAATCATCATGCTTGCGTGGAGAAACAGACAGAAAATATGAGGGGTGTGTAGCTCGGCAGAGGCCAGCTCGCTGATGAGCACAGGGGTGAGGTGAGCCAGGAACAAGTTGGGGTTTGGTAGGATGGGTCTAGGGGTACAATGGCCCCTGGGAGTTCATCTCCCACACTCAGTTGCTCAGGTATTGGGGCCCATTCAAGTGATCATGAGGAAAACCCTCTGCAGTGGAAGTCAACAACAATGAAGACAGACAACTCAAGGCTTGGGAAGGGATGGAGAGGAGCTGGATGAGCATGCCATCTGAAAGGGATGGCACCGAATGATGTATTGAAGGAACTGGCCTTGAGCTGAGCCTGTATATATTTGTTATCTATTCCTCTATGCCACTGGCAGCCAATTTTAATAAGTCCAGTGTAGTCTCAAGCTTATGTAGTCTTCCTTGGTTAACTTGCTGACCATACACTCAAGGAGAGCAAGGTTTGTGGGCCACAAGATAGTACCTGTTCCCTGTCTCCCCCACGAGAAGGAAAGTCCATGAGGGTAGGGATTGGGTCTGCCTTCTTCACTGCTGTGTTCCCTTCTTTCAAAGGGAAATGCATTTCAGGTGGAGGAACCAGCATGTGGGAAGACCTCAGACGGAAAGAGTGTGACATGTTCCAAAAACTGGAGGGAGAGTGGGAGAGTCAGCAGTGGCTGGCAGGCATCATTAGGAGTTAGGGTTTTAGTCTAAGATTGACCCACTCTCTATATCCAGGAAGATGTAATTCAATTTTGCTTTGAGAAAAGAATCCTAACCTTTGTGTAGAGAATGGATTGGAGTCGGGCAAGAGTTCAGGTGAGAGAACAGTGATCAGGCAACTGCAGCAGCCTACCTGAGAAATGATGTTGAAATGGACTAGGTTGGTGGCTTTGGAATTGGAAAAGAAGTGAGTAGATTTATTTGGGGCTTGCTGATGGATTGGCTACAGCGACTGAGGGGGAGAGGCATCAAGGATACTGTATTAGGTAGCTATTGCTGTGTAACAAAACATCCCCCCATAGTCAGTGGCTTGTAACAACAAACATTTATTATTACAGCGTATGTTTCTGTGGATTGGAAATGGATTGGCTGGTCCAAGGTGAGTTCCCTATTGATCTCAGCTGGACTTGTCCATGTTTGGTGGCTCAGCAGGGGTGGGAGTAATATGCAGTCTGCTTTAATCTAGAATTGTCTAGGTTAGCTAAATTGAGGCATCTCTGACACAATCTACTTTTCTGTTTCCTCCTGGGTGAGCAGGCATGTTCTTCTTATGGTGATGACAGAGGCAGCAAGCTCCATTCCTTTGGCCAAAGAATATCCCACAGGTCCATGGAATGATGCCCTAACAATGGGAAAGCTCTGTTGCCTAGTTACATGGTAAAAAAAGGTGTGGATTCCACGAGGGGTGAAGAATTGGACTGTTCATGCAATCTACCACAAGTGCCTGTCATGCTTCTGACTAGTTTTTATTTTAATTTTCCCCTTGGTCCACTCCAAACAATTTTTCTCCCCCCTCACCCACAGGTCACCACTCCTATTTGCTTATGCTCCGAGCTCCAGAGGAGGAAGGAGACTGCAGACCTGTTCCTGGGGTTGGGCCTTCCTGCAGAGGATGGGAGGGGGAAGGCTCTGAGTCCACGGGGTTGAGGATGGATGTGGGATCTGGCACAATGCTGTGTGGGTTGAGGCTGAACGTGGGACACACAAGTGCAGGTTTACAAAAGCGATTCAGAAAGGCCTTGGCTGAAAGCAGAGAATATCTGCAACTTAAATACTGGAGCGATTATATCATTTGTGGGGCTTTGCAAGCTAATTTGTTTGCTGCCTTTTCAATTTGCGATTCAGTTTCCATGGTTTCACGATTGGTCAGAGATGGAATATTCAAACCCAATAGACAAAGCTTGAAGTCGAAGAGCTAAAATGGCCATGGAATTGTTTTAGAGCACAGACCAGTGGAAAGAGGCCATCAATGGGATGAAGAAAGCCGGGTCTGGTCCCACCTTCAGGCAGAATTCCTTCTCTGTGGCTCAATGTCCCCATCTGTGATGTGGTGAGAGCTTGTAGGTCCTTCCAGCTCTATGTCAGCAGTAGCAGTAACAACAGCAATAGTGAGAAAAGAAGTAGCAGAAGTAAGAAGAGCTAGCATTGCTTTGTGCCAGGCATCTGTGGGGTATGGTCAGGATCTCATTTCATTCTCACAGTCAGTACAGAGAAGGAGATGCTAGTCGATGCCCGCTTTAGGGGTGGGAAATTGAGACCTGCCCATTGTCACTCAGCTGATCTGTCAAAGCTGGGATGGGACTCACATCTGTCCTGGGAGCATTAGCTAACCCCGGGCAGTCTCACTGCGGGGAACCGAAAGGTCTTCATCAGGCCTTTGGAGTGACTGGAAAGCAGTTGTGAGTCTCACACTGTTTCCTAGCCCAGCACTGTCCATGGTGCTTTCGGTGATGGTGGAGATGTTACGCGCCCACTCTGCCTTGCACAGTAGCCACTAGCTGCGTGCAAGTGAGCCTGCGATGTGTCTGGTGCAAGTGAGGAACTAAATCTGTTTTTCTTTTCTTTAAAAAAAATATATTTTATTGATTTTTCACAGAGAGGAAGGGAGAAGGATAGAGAGTTAGAAACACAGATGAGAGAGAGACATCGATCAGCTGCCTCTTGCACACCCTCTACTGGGGATGTGCCCGTAACCAAGGTACATGCCCTTGACTGGAATTGAACCTGGGACCTTTCAGTCTGCAGGCTGATGCTCTATCCACTGAGCCAAACCGGTTTCGGCTAAATCTGTATTTTTACGTAGTTTTATTTAGTTTAAATTTAAAAATAAGTGGCTGGGAGAAGCTAGCACCTACATCCTGGGGTTTGCCCTAGGGTCTCAGGTGTACAAGTAGGAAATCTCTGAGGTTATTGGCTGAACCCAAACCCAAACCAAACAAACACACATGAACAAACTGGACAATGCATAAGGAAAGGAGTCCATTGGTTGGAAGGTCACAGGGGTGACCATTTGTTGAATATTTACTCTTTGGGGGAAGTGACCTTCCCGAGAGCCTTGCAGTAGCTGCTGCTATCACCATTTCTCAGGTGAGACACTTCCACCTTCGAGGGCTAAGGGAACTTGGCCACGTTGCACTGTGCAGTCCAGATTGGCTCAGGGCTGGCTGACTCGAAGTCCACGCATGCTTTTTTGCATTGTTCAGACTTCCTTTCATAGAGCTTTCAACATCCCATGCATCTTCACAAGGGGCGTGCAACACCTCACTTGTTCACTGCCCTTCTCTCTGCTGGGTGACAGTAACATGCACCTTTTACCGAACACCTAAGGCTTTGCTATTGTCAAACCCAAATGAATTGTCATTGCCACAGAGGTTTGTTTCAGTACACATGCGCACGCGCGCACACACACACACACACACATACACACACATACACATGAACGCATCATACAGACACACACACACATGCATTTATATACAGCTCAGCTTTTCCCCTTCAACTGCCCGAGGTAGAAATTTCACCAGGCCTTTTTCCCCAGGGAGAGGACTGCCATCATAAGGGGGAAGGATCAATACTCAGCACCAAAGAGAAAGCAGTGGCCAATGGTCTGGAAGAGGCATAGATCTCCTGAATATTGCCCTTTATTCAGGTTCCTCCCTGTTACTGGAAGTTTCCAAAAAATGAAATTGACTAGGATCAGAAAGCGACCAATCCCAAACCTCTGCTGATGTGGAACCCACCATAGGGAGCCTGCTGTCCCTGAATGTCAGCGATTGGCAGGGGATTCACAGGACCTGCCCAGAATACCGGAGATCGACGGGTGGCAGCTCCTGGGTCTGCAGGATCCACAAGTGAACCCTACAGAGAAACCTTTATGAAGAGGCCCAAGGCTTAGGTGTTCTCTCAGCAACTCAGGCTGTGTCTCTGCTCTGCTCTCAGCTGGCCCAGAAGGAGGGGATGATGTGCAGTAGTGAGTGATAAAACATAACGGGGAATTCCAAGATGGACGGCTCTCTTGCCAAGATTCCAGCCCTCTTGATTGACTCCTGCTGGGCCTATATCCTGTTCCAACAAATTCAGCATCTCCTCTTTGAGAGAGGATTTCCAGGGTTATAAGTCAAGTCTTGCTTTCTGCAATTCCAAAGGATGAGAAAGTCAACCCCAACTGTCTTTGAGGAAATAAGCCAGATGCCAGGTTGGGCTCTGCCTTAATGAATGCAACGTTAATTGTTTATATGTATATTCCAAAATCCACCGACACGTATAGAAGTGTATTTCACCCTCACAGGAAGTCCAACGAAAGGGAGCGTGAAGATGGCAGTGGGTTGTGCTCCACACAGTCCTTCAGGGATCCAGGCTGATGGTGGCTTCCCCATCTTCCCCAAGTGGCTTCCATGGCTGCTCTGGACACTGAGGTCCAATAAGACAACAGCAGTGGAGAGAATGCACACTCACCTGGAAGTGTTTATGGGGCAAGCATGTGAGTGGCATACATCACTTCTGCCCACAACCCACTGGCAGGACTCAGCTGTAGGTCCCAACCAACCACAGAGGAGGCTGGGAAACATTGTCTCGCTGTGGTCCCAGAGCGACAGGAACAGTCAGTTTTGCTATGGACCTCAAACTCTCAGCTGCCTGATAGGATGATGGAAGAGACCTGTGCTTTTTAGATCAATTATCTTCATGGCCAATTGGTGGTGTTGTGTTGTTTTTCTTTCTGCCAGAACATTGCTTCAGAAGACATTTAAGATGCATGTAAAACAAAAAATCTACAAGAGGGGAGGTCTTATAACAGGAGTTGGGAAAGATCTGATTATTTATTGGACTCTGTACGTGCCAACCAATCATGTCTGCTCAACAGATGTGCTGAAATAAGCCAAACGCTGGTGACATCAATCAAACAGGAACTACTGTGACCTTCGAGGCCAAGCACGCTTTGGCCATTGATCTTTCCCCAGTTTCACCCACTGGCATCATCCTTCTGCCACCAATGTCCCAGCCACTCTGGGCTTCGGTTCCCTGAATACTCTGTGTCGTTGCTATCTCAGTCCCTTTGCTGCAAGCAAGAGACAGGTCCCATTCCAATTCCTTCAGGTTGTCTCTTCCTTGGACTGTCTGTGCCCAACAGGGCAGCCTTGGGCTGGAGGGCCAGGAAATGCTGCCTGTGGGTTAAGCAAAGACGCTGTGTTTTACACCGGGGGTAAAGTGCCGTTTCCGCCCACGGCCCACCAAATGCAAATGCCTGGTAATAACATTAATGCAGAAATTAAAGAATAGAAGCCGGCCGGCTTTGTGCTTTTATTAACCACAGTTTCTAGGCATTAGCACTTTTCCTTTGTTTCATGCCATTTCCTTTCAGTGAGAAATAGGCCCAGTGCATTTATTTGCTTTGGATAATAATATGGTGTATGTGTGTGTGTGTGTGTGTGTGTGTGTGTATGTGTATGCATGCATACCACTTAAAAAACTGTGCCTGGGCCAGGTTGGCACTCATAGAAATTTAAGATAAATAATGCTTTTTTTCTTGGGTCTAAATTTCCCCCATTATCTTTCCCGCTCACATTCGGTGCCGTGGCTAATTTTCTGCGGCGTCACCCAGTGGTGCTTCTGGCCGGAGCGCTTTAGTGGAGGTGGAGCAAATTGAAAGTTTAACAAAATCAAACAAATATTTATCGAACGCCCATGTTTTCTAGCGTAAGCGTCCTCGGGGCCCGTGAGAGAGCATTGTTTCCTCTGTGCTTTCCTCCCCCACTGCCTCCTGTGCCGTCTTCCCTCCCGCCGGCTCCGAAGCCCCCGCTCCCAGGGCAAAGCAGTGGAATATCTAATGCCTGTGGCAGCCAGAGGAGCCGCAAGGTGTGCTTTTTTCTCTGTTTCCACCCAGGTCTCCGAGAACGGAGATGCCGTCATCCCCAAGGCAACCTCAGAGGAGACCTATGAGGTGTGAGTGTAGCTCTGAATCCCACCCTCCCAGGGGACAAGGAAGGCCGCTGTGAAGGCGACAGGGAGCCCTGCTGGAGAGAGACCATCCTAACCCCTCCCCTTTAAAAAAATATATTTTTATTGATTTCAGAGAGGAAGGAAGAGGGAGGGAGAGAGATAGAAACATCAATGATGAACGAGAATCATCAATTGGCTGCATGTCCCCTCCTGGGGATCAGGCCTGGGCATGTGCCTGGACAGGGAATTGAACCGTGACCTCTTGGTTCATAGGTCGATGCTCAACCACTGAGCCACACCGGCCAGGCATAGAACCCTTCCTTCCCTCTTTACGAGGGGAAAGGGGGGTGGGGGCACGTGTCTCCCCGGGAGGGTTGAGAAGCCTGCCCTGTGTTTTCTGTGGGAGGGTGA
The DNA here is from genome assembly GCA_963693515.1 of Pipistrellus nathusii. Classification (NCBI taxonomy): domain Eukaryota; kingdom Metazoa; phylum Chordata; class Mammalia; order Chiroptera; family Vespertilionidae; genus Pipistrellus; species Pipistrellus nathusii. The sequence continues at coordinate 182,168,389 of OY882860.1, read as the reverse complement.
CACAGAGACCCTGCATAAGCCCGGCACAAAGCACCATGAGGGGGACTTCAGAGACAGGTCGGCCCAGGCTCCCTCTGTGTGGGTGGCAGAGTTGTGGTGGCTGGTACATGACTGTTCCCCGAGGACCATTCCTCCTTTCTCCGTGCCCTTTGCCAGTGACACTGCAGCCCCTCCCGTGAGAGGGAGAGTGTAATCCTGTGCTCCAGCCAGCCAGTTCTGCCCTTGTGTTGGCCAGGGATCCAGGTCTGAGCATGGTGTTTCTCTCCCTCTATTTTTCACTAATGCCACCACTGCAAGGAGAACAGCATCCTGGGTAGTAGGCTACTGTTACTCATATTCGGAGGAAACTGAGGTACTCACAGCATGGGGCGACTCGGGAGCGAGGGTTGAGGGGAGGCAGGTGGCGTGGGGGTTGGGGCCTGGAGAAGGCAGGATGCGGAGAGGCCAGGAAAAGAAGGGGAGGGAGCTCAGCGTGGCCTCAGCCATCAGCAGGTCAATCTGGGAGAAAAGGGGGTCCGTCAGGCGGGTAAGGGGGGCGTGGGGAGAAGTGCATGCACGCCCCATCCCTGCTCGAAGCAGCAAGGCCACAGGTGAGAAATTCCCAGGAGGAAGGCGCCTTTGTCATTCTCAGGAAGCCTGGAAACGCGTGCAGACCATCTTGCATTGAGGGCCTCTGAGGCTTATCTTATTTGAGTTAGAAAAATGCAAGGGGTCTCCAGCCAGTGAAATCCCAGAGGCTCCTGCTTCTTCCTCCCGGCTCCTCCGCCTCCTAGTGGCCAGAACAGGCATCACACCGTCCAGGCATTTATCTGCCCAGAGCTTTCTCTCCCACCCCTTTCAAGGAGCCGAAAGCTGGTCATCCCGCCCACGGTGGCAATCCAGAGGGCTGTAGTTTACTTTTTATTTTTATAGGTATTTTGATTCTAAAATTATGGCCAGTATCCAAGTTTAGGACAATGAGAAATGATGCCAACGAACCTTGAATCACAGAGCCCATCAAGGGAGAGGGAGAGAGAGATAGAAACAATGATGAGAGAGAATCATCCATAGGCTACCTCCCAAGCACTCCCTACTGGGGGTGGAGACCATAATCCAGGCACGTGTCTGACTAGGAATGGAACTGTGACCTCCTGGCTCATGGGTAGATCGATGCTCAACCACAGAGCCGTGCCCAGCTGGGTGAGAGCAGGTCAGTTTAAGCTTCCTTGTTGTCAGCTGGGAAACAGGAAGGGCTGGTTACAGGCGCCCCTGCGTTCTGAGGACCAGGCTGAGCATCCTCCACGCACTGTGCAACGATTTCAAGTCTGTCCTCCTGTTAGAGTCTCAGTGTGATGAAGGCACATCCCCTCTTGTGGACTGCAACGTCCTGGTATGTGGCATACAGCACGATCAATAAATGTTTGTTAAATATGAATAAATTTATATTTATTCACGGGAGGAGGTCCGTGAAATCCGCAGCTGAGAACCGGTGCAGCTCCTGTTTGCATTCGCTGTCTCTGTCCTGGATTTCTGTGCTTGCTGCGGGGCATGAGGAGGGCGTATTCTGGGAAAGAATGGCTTATCTGTGCTTGGGTGGGCTCGGGGATCAGTGTGCCGGGGTGTGGGCAGTGCAGGCTTCATAATCGGGAGCAGGGAGCCGGGACCAGGGAGGCGGGAGCTGCAGAAACTGGCCTGGACGCAGAGGCTGGCTCCGAGAAGGACAGCTGGATGCCCAGACCTAGGCTTTGAGGAGCTTCATGCATCTCAGACCCTGTTTGGGCAGTGGGGCTGGCGGAAGGAGCCAAGCAGGCGGTAGCCAGGAGCAGAGGGTACCAGGCTGGGGCTGACCTCATGAGGGAGATGTGGGTGTGGGGGACCTTAGTGGGAAGGGGTCCTTGGGGTTGAGATGGACTCAGCAGCCGGAGGCACAGAGGGACAGGCTGGGACCAAAGGAGGAGGCACAGGAGGCTCCTGTGAAGGGCCTGGGAGTGGTGAGTCCCAGGATTCCGGAGGCAGTGGGATGTCACGCAGGCCACCTAGAGGCTGGAGTGTGTAACCAGGTAGGGCCAGAGTAGATCGTGAGTGTGAAGGCAGCAGTGGGAAGAATAAAAAGCAACAAGAGCAGCAACTGCTCTTTATGGAGTGTGTGCGCCGGTACTTCTCATTCATCATGTGTGCTGGGCAGTGCCACTCTCACCTTAACCAACAAGGAAACCAGCTCAGAGAGGTCAAAGCATTTGCCAGAGGAAGCACAGGATTTATTTTTATTATTTTATTTAATTATTTATTTACTTTTTGTTTGAAGCATTATAAATAGTAGTACATATGTCTCCTTTTTCCTCCCTTGACCTCCCCCCAGCTTCCCCTACACCACAGCATATGCCTTCACCCCCCCCCCCCCCCAGTGTCTTGAATCCATTGGTTATGTTTATATGCATGCATACAAGTTCTTCGGTTGATCTCTTATAGCCACCCCTCCCCCCAACCTCCCTTGCCTTTCAGCTGTAGTTTGATAGTCTGTTCAATGGTTCTTTATCTCTATAACTATTTCCCCCCCATTTCTTTTCTTTAAAAAAATCTTGCCTCTGCAGACTAGAAATAAACATATAATAACAAAAACGTTTGAGTCCCAATTCCAATGTCCAACACTTTGGAGACCCAGTTTCAATGTCAAATAGTTCCTTATGTGTACATGTCAGCAATGATATCTGGATGATGGACAGATGGTGGCAATGCAGGTCTGACCCTCTCTGGTTTGGTCCTGGGCAACCTGCTGCAACGCACAGCTGCTGAGTGCTAGTGTGGCCAGGCATTGTCAACGTGGAAGCACAGGGTTTAGTGGGAAACGGCTGAGCTGGGAGGCAGTGCTGGGTTTTCTCTGACCATTCTCGCCAATTTTCCCTGTACCCATCCCACCATGTTGGCTCCCTTGGTTGTCATCGGAACCGGAGGAATGGCACTGGCCCTCAGCAGGGTGACGCTCACTGTTAGTTCCCTTCTTCTCCTCTGTCCACGCCCTGCTCTCTAGGGCCTCCTTTCCCACGTCGATACAGACTCAGCTCTCCCTGTCCAAACACCATCTTCCGGACCCAGTGTCTCAAAGGGAGTCATTATTCCCATTCCTCTCTCCAAAGGGACCCCAAGTTCCCTCTGGCTCTGGGTCACTTTCCTGTGGCCGCCACCCTTGCAGCAATAGCCTGTCCCCTTTCCATGGCTGCGGGCTCCGGCTTTTCTGGCCCTGCCATCACTTCTGCTGTGCTTGGGTGCCAAGGGGAAAAATGGGTTTGTTCTCTGGACTTCCGGGACAGCCTACACGCCTCTCATGGCAGAGCATTAAGCAGCTTCCAGGGCACAGTGGGCGGTGGGCTCTGTGTCTGTCCACAGTGATTTCCATCTCTGACCTACATCCATCATCCTGATTCTGCAGTGCCAGGATATAAAGTATCACCTCAGAGAGTCCAGGGAAGGAGAGAGGAAGAGTAGCCAATGAGCATTGCTTTGATGGCAATAGCATTTCCTGGTTGCTTGCAAGTGCTAGGCCCCAGGAAGGGTCCGGGAGGGAAGAGAAGTAAGAATTCATGAGTCTCATTCCTGAATCAGAGGGTCTGCCCTCCAGCGAAGGCATGGAGCCCCGAGTTCAATCCCTCTTTTCCCATGTTCAAGCCATACGGGGGGAGGAGGGGGAGTTTGAAATCTTTTAAAATCTCTGGGTGTTAATTTCCCATGGTGAAAATGAGGGTAATGTACACCTAAAAGGGATCTTGTGGGAATTCAATTAAATGCACTGACCTCCAGTAGAGCTTTAATAAATAATTATCTTGCCGAGACCGGTTTGGCTCAGTGGATAGAGCTACGGCCTGCGAACTGAAGGGTCCTGGGTTTGAATCTGGTCAGGGGCATGTACCTTGGTTGTGGGCACATCCCCAGTACGGGGTATGCAAGAGGCAGCTGATTGATGTTTCTCTCTCATCGATGTTTCTAACTCTCTATCCCTCTCTCTTCCTCTCTGTGAAAAATCAATAAAATATATATTAAAAAAATAATTATCTTTGTGATTCACAATAGTGATTTTGGATGTTATCCAAATTAGTTTGAAGTCTGGGCCATTTGCTCTGTCAGAATTATTTACCGGGAAAGATGGATGCCTTTCTGTGTCTCAGTTTCTTCATCAGTAAAATGGGTTAAGAATAATTGCATCATAGAATAGTTAAGAAGGTTCACTGTCTTCACACATGTAAAGATGCTTATAACGGTGCCTGGCATATAGTAGAACTCAATATATGTAGCTTTTATCATCATCATTATCATCACCACCATCATCATCATCACTAGAGGCCCGATGCATGAAAATTCATGCAAGAGTAGGCCTTCCTTCCCCTGGCTGTCAGCACCAGCTTCCCTCCGGTACCCAGGACCTGGGCTGCTTCCCTCGTCAGGAAGGACATCCGGTCTAATTAGCATATTACCCTTTTATCATTATAGATTATTATAATTCTGTTACTTTTCAACAGGGAATGTAATAGTTTCTCACAGCAGGGTCTCAGATACTAAACAGTGCAGATGCTGAGGGAGGAATCTCTGCCAACTCAGCTTAGACTAGAAATATTTAACAACCTGGGAAGATAGATGGAAGGGAAATGGCACTCTTCTTGCAGATGGCTGTAACTGGAGGACGAATGGAAGAAGGGAGCTTGCTAAGAATGAAGTTGGTCACCCTGCTCCATCCCTCACCTCCCCGAAGCCCCTCGGCTTCCATGAGACCCAAGAGCACCTGCTCCCTCCCCTCCAGCCGGGACATGGATGTGCTGCTCTTTGCCCTGCTGGACTGATCGGACTGCGTGAACGTTCCCAGGGACCCACTGGAGAGCCTGGGTCACAAAAGGACCCAAGGGATCCTTAGAGACAGGTAGAGCATCACATCTGTATCAGCATCTGTTGCCACTGTAATGCTGGTCACACCACCTCCAAACTCTGTGGCTTAAGCAAGAGCATTCATTATCACCCATGCACCTCACCTGCTGGTCGGGTGGCGGTTCTTCTGGGCTTGGCTGGGCTTATATGGTGTCTGTCTGTAGTCAGCTGTGGCTCAGTCTGTGGCTCCCATGGTCATGGCTTCTCATGCTGTAGCAGACTAGCTTTGTCTCCAGCTACCCTGGTCATGTGGTAGGGCAGAACTATAAGAGAGAGAGAGAGAGAGAGAGAGAGAGAGAGAGAGAGAGAGAGAGAGAGAGAGAGAGGACAAAAATAACAAAGCTTCTTGAGGCTTAGGCTCAAACCCAGTAAGTACCCTGTGACATCTGCCACATTCTGCTACTCCTGCATATTGAAGGCACGTCGCACACCAGCCCAGATTCAAGGCAGCGGGGAAACAGCCACCATCGTTAGCTGTGCGCGTGCGTGGGGGCAGGGTGCAGTGCAGCAGTTGGCAAACTGCGGCTCACGAGCCGCATGCAGCTCTTTGGCCCCTTGAGTGTGGCTCTTCCACAAAACACCACGGCCTGGGCGAGTCTATGTTGAAGAAGTGGTGTTAGAAGAAGTTGAAGTTTAAAAAATGTGGCTCTCCAAAGAAATTTCAGTCATTGTCCTGTTGCTAGTTGGCTCTGTGGAATAATGAGTTTGCCGACCACTGGTGTAGTGCATGTCTATGCACCAAGCCTTTTCCTTTTTTCCTCGCAATGCTGGGATCTCTTTCTTGGGCTGGACCTCCAGAAGAAGGGCTGTTGAGAATAGTGCAGGCGTGGTCATGTAGAAGAGACTTCTGGAACCTTTTTCCAAATTACTCTCCCAAAGGGCGCAGCGATTAAACCTCCCACCGTCGACGGCTCAGTGCACTGCCGAGAGGCAGCGGGTGCAGGAGGCGCTTTGAACAGAGGAAGAGAGCCGGCCGGCGGGCTTCAAAGGGACGCCAGATGAAAGGCCCGATTTGAAAGGCAACAGCAAGGAGAGAGGGAGACCCGGTGGTGAGGAGGTTTAGCTGGGGAAACGGAATGCCGACCAGCAGAGGAATGGATCGTGTGGGTGCCATGCGATCTCGGGTTCTCCCTCGCCGGGCCCAGCATGCTTCCTGAGAACTCCTTCTCCGCCATCAGAACCCACTCCATGTCCCCTCCTCCGGGAAGCCTTCCTGCACTCCGAGGTAAAGTTGAGGGAAGGATATTCCCTGTATCATGGTACTTCCCACGCAGATCACCGCTCTGCCTGTGTTCCCACTAGCCCAGGAGCTTAAGTCCGGCAGGGACCACATTTTACCCCTTTCTGTGCTATCCCGTGTGCCTTGCTCATCATTGGGGTCACTAGAGGCCTGTTGATGGCATAATTAGATCAGCTGGGCTTATAGATTTCCGGACTCTGGGGCAGTGACTTTGCAATATCTAGTGGATGTTCCCTCTTACAACTTACCAGCTCCAGCTCTCTGTGTCCCGCCTCTCCCCACACTCACCTGTGGGCTCAGGACCAGCCCAGGCCCTGGGCCGCCTCCTGATTGATTGAGTTGCTCACTTAATACACATTTGCTGAGCACAGCTGTATGCCGGGCATTTGTCCCAGACGCTGGGGGAGCGGTTGTGAGCAAGACAGGTGAAGGCCTTGTGACTCCAACTTCCACAGCCTATGCAAGTGACCCCACTCTTAGGAAGCCCCCTGCCTCACTCCGGCAAGTGCCTGTCTGGGACACCAGCCCCATTCTGCAAGGCTGCTCTGCTCTCAAACCTATTTATAGGGATTTCTCTCTAGGCCAGTCCCTTCTCCCCAAAGACACTAAAGTAAGGTGACCAGACGTCCCATCTTTGGCGGGACAGTCCCGATTTTTAACAATTTGTCCTGCATCCCCCGTTGGGATGTGGGACAAATTGTTAAAAATCGGGACTGTCCCGCCAAAAGCGGAACGTCTGGTCACCTTACAACCACTGCATCTCGGGCCTCTCTTTCCGTTCCTCTGTGGAGACAGTGACCAGCTGTATGTAATGATGAGCATCTTCTGGAACCTGGAGCAGAGAAGCAGAGCAGGGCAGCTGGGACCCATTTCTGAAATTGTGGGTCAGTGGAGGGCAGGGAGTCTTGAACCCAGTGAGCAGACTAACTTGGACCAAGAAACCAGGCTAAGGAACAGGAAAACCAAGTAAAACTAAGATTAGCATGTAAATTGCCTGCTACAAGGTCCTATAACGTTGTTGTCAGTGGGTTGAATATTGGCTTTGAGCTTTCCGGCAGCCAACGTAACAAGGGAAACATGATTAGTTGATAGGATTTTCATGGCCTGTGTGTTGAAAACAAAATAATTTGTCAGCTGAAGCCTAGATTTTCTTTGGACAGAGCACAGACAGAAAGCCTCCATGTTCTCACCAAGAGGACTCTTTCCGGATAGCAGGCCATCTCCTTAACACAAATCGCTGTATTAAGATGTGCTTGCTTTTGCTAAGTCATTTCCCATTCATAAGAAGTAGCCTGGAAATGGCTGTCTGTTCAAGGCCCGGCTCCCCTTTTCTGTTTCTCCTGGGTCTCCCATGATACCGGGTGTGTGTGTGTGTGTGTGTCCTGTGAACTTCCCCTGTGAAAGCTCTCGCTTGGTTCACGCTTAATTAAGTGTCTACAGAATCCCAGCACCGTGAATCCTACTTCACTGTCTCTAAGAAACATCCTCTGCCTTTAAAAATTGCTGATGAGTAGCCGAGGCGGGGGGGGGGGGAATAATTAGTGAGGAGAGCCGGAACGATGTGTCCTGAATGCACGGGCATTCTTACGGAATGTCTTTAGGGAGCAAGAATGACCATAAATCCCAAGGGCAGGCAATAGCTCTCGAAGGAAGAGCAGAGAAGTCAGAGTCAGCAGAAACCGCTGGCTGCCGCACACTTTGTTTTCCGGGAGATGAAGGAACTGCCATCGCGTTGGTTTTCTGGGTCAGCGACAAGGCCCTTCCCTCCCCTCCTGTCCCCCCGCCCCATTCTGACGTGGGCAGAGTGTGAGGTGGGATCTTCCTGGGGGTGTCCAGCATGGAGAGGTGGCTCATGTCCAAGAGGGATGCCATCCCCATGCTCTCCTTCCCACTGCTGGCAAAGAGAGCGTGGGCTGAGCCGAAACCAGTTTGGCTCAGTGGATAGAGTGTCCATCTGCGGACTGGGACTGTCCCAGTTCGATTCCGGTCAAGGGCATGTACATTGGTTGCAGGCACATTCCCGGTGGGGGGTGTGCAGAAGGCAGCTGATTGATGTTTTCTCTTTCACTGATGTTTCTAGCTATCTATCCCTCTCTGTGAAAAATCAATTAAAAAGAAAAGAAAAGAAAAAAAAGATACGGTTGCTCAAAAGGAGTTTTCCTTCTCAGAATCCCAGCACCGGAAGTGCACACACAGATGGGACCAAGCTGGTGGTCAGGGAGATGCATGTCTCCCACTCAGTGAGGAAGGATCTCCTTGGAGTGCCACCCCTCTCTCTCACCTCCATCGCTCCTCCTCTGGGTGAGCAGGGACTTACTTGATTGGTTAGTTTGGAAAAGGAACGAGGTATTTCTAACCAGGACCCAGTTCTGTTTTCCTCCTCATTCTACCTGCCCACAGAAAGCACCCCCCTATCCTCCTCCAGGCTGTGGGTGTTTACAGCTTGGGCAGTTTGGGACCAAGTGGGCAAGTTTGCCCAATTCTGGGCAGCAGCCTCAGGGAGCCAGCGGCTGCCACCCACTCAAGCCTCAGTCTCCAACAGCTGTATAGAGTGAAGGTGACATTTCAGATCCTTGCAGCCTGACTCCATGTTCCTTCCTTGGTCTTATACCGGAGGGAAGGGGTGCCTTATATTTGGGCCCCTAAAACACCAACGCTGGCCATGGGCAGGGAGCTGCACATTGATGACACAGGGCAGCAGGCCCGGGCAAAGGCCCACATAAGAGAACAGGTCACAGGAGGGTGGCTGTGGGTCTTCTCACAGTGCCACTCACGCTACAGGAGAAGCCACCGGCGAACTGCCACTGCAGAGAGCGGGGGTGGGTGTTGCTGGGAGCCCTGGAAGCAAGCAGGGCTGGAAAGCCAGGTGGGAGCCTGTAACGGACGTGTATGTTTTTGCCTATTTAGCATCTATTTCCTCTTTTTCTGGCAACTGCACTCAACCCATTGGGAAGCTGTGGGTCTCCTCCTGCCTCTCTCCAAGTGTGGGCATCAGGCTGATGAATCCCAATTTGGGGACATTTATGGGACAAGTGGGAAGGAGAATTTCTGCTAGGAGACTCTTGGGCCAGACAGATGCATGTCTGAGGTCATCTCGCCCCCTGTGGGGAGTATGGCTCATGCAGGTCCATGTGAAACCAGCAGAGGAGAGCAGAGGAAGAGGGGGTTTGGGCATCTGTGCCCAGCTATGCAGAAGCTGGCCACCTGGACTTCTTCATCTACAGAGACTTTCCCTTTTTGCTTTTACCTGTCTAACTCTATTCTCTTCTCCACTGAAATTAAAGTAACAATGAATAAAAAAATATAAAAAGGGTAATGGTTTGTTTGGCAAGAGATGGAAGCCAACATATGTTTTTTCTCTCGCTTTTGTAAACATTCCCTGAGCAGGTGCCACGATCCAGGCACTTTGCTGGGTCCTTCCTGGTGACACACAGGTGAATAAAGACCGACTTCAGGGGAGACAGACAGATGAATAAGTAACAATCACGTGATGCAGTCGTGAGACAGGAGAGGCACATGGAGAGGGCATGGCAGCCCAGGAGAGGCAGCCATGCCGGAGAGGGAGCAATGAGCTGAGACTGAGGATGAGCAAGATTTAAAAAAGCAGAGAATGACATGGTATCTATACCAACCTGGAGAAAGAGAGGTCAGGGTTAGATAGGAGGGAGCATCTACATTAATAGAAGAGTAAGATGCAAATTTACCATACCTTTGCAATGCCCACCAGCCAATCAGGATCAAGTATGCAAATTAACCCAACAAAGATGGCGGGTTAATTTGCATACACAGGTGCCAAGCTGCTGGGGGTGGGTTGGGATGCTTGGACACCACCCCAGCCACTCTGGGCCTCTGGGAAGGATGGCAAGATGGAAAGGCAGCTCTGGGGCCAGAGCAGAAAGGTGGCTCCAGGGCTTGAGTTTAGGCAGTGCCTGCAGCCAGGGGAAAGCCCATTCTTTGCATGAATCTTTGTGCATACGGCCTCTACTGTAATCCTAATGGTGATAAATAGAAATTTTATAGCTAGTTAACATTTTGAGTGCTTATTATACCCAGGACATGATTCCAAGTACTTTAAATACACAACCTCACTGAGTCCTCACAATAATTCCATGGGGCAGGTACCTATTTTACAGGGAAGAAAGGTAAGGAACTTGTCAGAAGCTGTACATCAGGCCAGGGCTGCAGGGATAGAAGGCAGAATGTATGGAGTGATGGTAGATAAAATTTGCAAATTTGAGTCAGATCCAGATTGTGAATGGCTTTGAATAGAAAGCAAAGGAAATAATTAGCATGCAGAAGGGGTGCATTTATTGAGTGCCTACTGTATGCCAGGCAAATACCTGATCTCGTCTAATCTTTATAGTTGCCATATTTGATGAAAATTATTAGCCACATTCTTACTAACAGAACTCAGAGGTATTTTTATTTTCCCTAAAGTATACTAGTAAGTGGCAAAAAACAAAAACAAAAAACAAACAAACAAAAAAACCCAAAAACAAGCCCTCACCAAACCCTGACCCCTTTCTCTACTATACTCCTCCCCACTCTTTTTTTTTTTTTAATTTTGTTTGTTAATCCTCACTTGAGGATATTTTTCTATTGATTTTTAGAGAGAATGGAAGGGAAGGAGGAAGGGAGGGAGGAAAGAGAGAGAGAGAGAGGAGAGAGAGAAGATCCATGTGAGAGAGACACATAGATTGGATACCTCCTCCCATGCCCCCACTTGGCAGGGATCGAACTTGCAACTCAGGTATGTGCTCTTGACAGGGAATTGAACCAGAGACACTTCAGTGCTTGGGCCAACACTGTAACTACTGCCAGGGCCTCAGGGCCCCATTCTTTTTTTTTTTTTTTTAAATATCAATTAGTTTTCATCCTTTCTTGATTTCTGATCATCCGATGAAAGCTGTCAGTTCTGATATACAGGGCCACATAAACAAAATTTTGCTTGTGATTTATTTAACGTGGGAGTTTGATTTCCTTCATGGGAACAGAATATACAAACAGTTTTCACAAAGAATTATTTCTCTCTCATCTCTCATCTCCCCCACCCTCCACTCCTTGTAAAACATTTATGGCCACTTTCTTAAAAAAGGCAATAAATCCCAATTTTGCAAATGAACAAAAAATGTAAATGTGAGTTCTGCTGAAATGTGAATTTCAGTGGGAAGTCCGCTGTTATTTGACTAAATAAAAAATAGAAATAAATTTCAAAGCTGTCTTTGTAGGACAATGCCATTTTTGCTATCTAATCACTTTCCACATTGTTTTGTTGGCAATAAGTCCCTCACACTGTGACTCGCAAAGGTAAGTAAAGCACATCATTGCTCCCAGGGCTCACATTGCCAGACAAGGTCAGATGTGTGTCAAGGAGGCCCAGAATTCCCAAAGACGCTCTGAGTTTAATTTATGGTGTATAATCCCCTCTGTCCCTGAGTTAATGAGGTCAGTTTTGGCAGGTCCTGCGCGTTCAGGATGTCATCTTTGTCAGCAAGGCGAGGAAGATGACACCCTTCCACTGTAAGGGTGTATACAATAGTAAACATCAAAAGAATCCTGCCCTTCCCTAGTGTCTACAGAGACACGGACACATACATGGCTTTGTCCCCGAGGACCTCACTCCACAAAAGCATTTCTTCTGGACTGGGAAACTGGGTAACTTGCCACCTCCCAGCTCTTCCAGAGCAGTGAGATTGGCTGAACAGCTCAGGATGTTTGGCAGTGTACACAATGGTAAAAGTGTTGCCTTATCTACCTTGCCAAAAATGCCCACCAAGCCTTTCCCCAGCAGGTTTTCCTGAGAAGGGGTGTTCTTTAGATTCTGCAGAAAGTACAACTGTCTGCCGGAAGCTCAATCAGGGGCTTCCAGATGTGTCCCACTTGTACCCTAAAGCCATTACATCTTTCTGTAGAAGGTTTTCAGGGTTCCTCCTATGTCTCAATAAAATGTAGTGAGAAGGGGGTTCAAGGGGAGGACAGTGGGGAGTTTTCTTTGAGGCCATCTTTCTGGGTCTGACACTCAGGCACACTGATATATGCCACCCGTATCTTCTTTCCTCACGGTCTCAGTTCTCCATTGCTGTGACAAACCATTCCACAATTTAGTAGCTTCAATAGTAGCCGTTTATTGGGCTCATGATTTTGTATGTTGACAGCTAGGGAGGGGCTCTGCTGGCGGTTCTTCTGGTCTGGACCAGGCTCAGTGCATCTCTCTTGGGCTGGCTCATGTGTCCGCATTCATGCCGGTGGGTTGGTAAGGCCAGCTGGTTTTTGATGGTCATCTTGTCTCTATGGTTGGGATGCTGAGCCCTCTGTCTACATGGACTCTTATTCTCCAGCAGGCTAGTCTGGGCTTGTTCAAGTGAACAAGGAAAAAGCCAGACAGCAAGTCTGTAAGAGCAATCCCCAGGGGCTTCTCGTGTGTGTGTGTGTGTGTGTGTGTGTGTGTGTGTGTGTGTGTGTAGCCTTTGTTCCCATCCTACTGGTCAAAGTAGGTCACATGGTCAGCCCAGATTCAAGGCATGGGCCCAGTCTCCAACTATGTGTGAGAGGAGTTATCTCACGAGACTGTAGAGGAGAAGAATTTATGGCCACTTTTTCCAATCTACCACTTTCATCAAGCACGAAACAAGCTCTTATAGGGCTTAAGAGGCCCAATAAATTTTACCCTTTCTCCCACTTTTGAGTTTAGAACCCATTGAGTGAAATACTTGGGACTCAAATGGGGCAGATCAAGCATCAGTTTTATTACCAGTGAAGTTGGAATGAAGGCAGGTCTGCATTCGTAGTCAGAACAGACATGCTACCACCCCTCTCCCCTGGAATTGCAGTTACCATCTGGAATTGAGATGTCCCCACCCCCCTGCAGGAGCTTGAAAAATGTGTGTGTTTTGGGGAGGTGGATGGCAGAGTGGAAGAAACAGAAGGAAGAGACTGGATGGAGATACTTTATCCTCTGCTCTGTAGAAAAAAAAAAAGTGGATTAATGGATGCTCGACACTTTTCCTGCTGTCAAGGAGACAAAGGGAAATGTGGCAGGAAGAGGCAGCAGTGACTATTTTATGGGCTCCGGGGGGAACGCTGTGAGAGGAAGAGAGATGGTCCCCCTTAACATGAATGTGTTTCCAAGCAACGAAGGTGTTCTTTTTCACCGACTACCATTCCCCCCCCACCCCCCAACTGAAAATTTTCTTGGCAAACAAACTATTCATTATTTTGGAGATGTGGATGACCAGTGAAGTTTTGCAATAGGACTTGCAAAATAGCATGTCTTTGATGGAGTAAGTCAGTGGTCTGCAAACTGCAGCTCGAGAGCCACACGTGGCTTTTTGGCCCCTTGAGTGTGGCTCTTCCACAAAATACCACGGCCTGGGTGAGTCTATTTTGAAGAAGTGGTGTTAGAAGAAGTTTAAGTTTAAAAAAATCTGGCTCTCAAAAAAAAATTTCAATCGTTGTACTGTTGATATTTGGCTCTGTGGACGAATGAGCTTGCCGACCACTGGAGTAAGCAAAAGACGAAAACCAAGGGTCGGCTGCATTGAAAGACATCAGAGGTTACGTCCAGTTGCAAGTACAAGGGAGATAGTGGCCAGTTCCATGACCTGCTTCTAAATGCGAGAGGACATCCAATGCTTTGGGAGTGGTGGCCTTGGAGGGAGGGTCAGCTTCTGTTTGCTCTCAGTGCTCCAAGGCCCAAAGCAGAGCCCTTCTTCTCCCCACTTCCAATCTCCAGCTAGGGTGGGAAGTTCAGTCCTTTCCTCTGGGATTTACCCCAAATAGCGAGCTCTCTCACTCAATCCCCTCTCCCCAATTTTTGGTAAATTATCTCCTCCTCTAAGCTCAGGTACTTCCTCTCCGAGTCTTCCTCATCTTTTCTTTATTGCCTATGACTGGTTTTGTTCAGCGCCTAGCTCTTGATTTTTCAGGCTTTTAAGACCGCTGTCATTATGATGGTATTCTAAAAATGACCTGGGTTTCGGTCTGGCCAGTGTGGCTCAGTTGGTTGAGCATGCACCAGGAGGTCACTGGTTGATCCTTGGTTGGCCTAGGCTGTAGCCTTGTTCCCCAGTAGGGGGTGTGCAGGAGGCAACAGATCGATGTTTCTCTCTCTCTCCCTCTTTCTCTGAAATCAATAAAAACATATTTAAAAAAGAAGAAAACCACCCACGTTTCTGTTTTAGGTTGAAGGTGGGCATATAGAAAGCTTTTACTAGTTGGCATTGGAGGAGGAGGACAGAGGGCAGAATTGAGAGCATAGCGGGAAGGGATCTCAGTGTATGTCACATAATTTTATTCTCCCATAGAACCTTCCACATCTTTCACATAAGGTTTCCAATTTTTATTAATAGTGCAGAGTTTTCAAATTAAGCATCATTTTCACAAAAGAGCCCACTGAGAGGCAGTCAGTAGTCACTACCATCGCTTTTGGGCAAGGGAGAGGCTACAAGTGCTGAGGCTGGCAGGCAGGTCACCAAAGAGGACAGAAGAGCTGATGTGGACATGGGCATGAAGCTGATGCCTCCACCAGTGGGTGAAAGAGCGCGGGGGAGGGGGGTAGGTGGGTGGTGGGCGGGGGTGGAGGGGCTGGGCTCAGCTAGACAGCAGCCTTGAGCATCCACGTGAGCCCTGTTCCAGGAGACTTAAAGTACTGACATGCCATCCATCAAGCCAGTTTCTCTCATCAATAATGGAACGTAAAGCCCTGCCCCTCTAAAGGATTCAGAGAGGGGTGGCAAGGTACCCCAGCTCTGTGCTGCCATGTTCTGAGGTCAGTGAAAATGAGCTTGCATCTTGGTTTACCCCTTCTCAGCTGCATGGCCTTGGGCAAGTTACTCAATCTCTCCAGGTCTGGGATTTTTGATCTGAAAAATGCCAACATGATATAATATCTCACACCTGTGTTTGTTAAGAGAATTACATAAACCATGGTATGCCAAGTCGCTGGCAGAATGCCTGGTACTTAATAAGTGCTCCATAAGGGCTGGCCATTATTCTTGTGTCTTTTTAAAGTTTTAGCTGTTGCTGTTGTGATTCAGGGGAGCACCGTAGGTTTTTGTTTTGATTTTTTGCTGGTGATGGACACTGCCCAGGGTTAGACCAAGATGGACAAGGGTCAGGTGCCACCTCAGTGAGGTTGGCTCTACATGTTCCTCAGCAAGATCATGGTCACACAGAAGGATAGCCACATTGGAGCCCTGCCATGTTTGGTGTTGAGAGTCTGAGCAAAGAATAGGTGAGCAGTTCTGTTGACATTTCCAAGTTCAAGCTGGGACTACCATAGACCAGCCATGCTGGGATGGGAATGGCAGTTGAATTTTCTTCTTTCTTATTATGGAGCACCTATTCCAGGCATCACCAAATGGTGACCATGATGATAGCACTTGTTAGGAGTGAAATAGTACCCTAACAATATAATTTGACATAAAAATGCTTTCCCAGATAGGTAATTTACAATGTATTATAAAACAATAATGCCTTGTTTTCACATAATAGCTATGTAATCCCAGGGTCTACATTTTTAAAAGTGTTTTTTAAAATTGATTTTCAGAAAGAGGGAGGGAGAGGGATAGAGAGATAGAAACATCAATCGGCTGTCTCTTGCATGCCCCCCACTGGGGATGGAGCCCACAACCCAGGCATGTGCCCTAACTGGGAATCAATCCAGTGACCTCTTGGTTCATGGGTCAATGCTCAACCACTGAGCCACACTGGCTGGGCCACAGGTTATATAGTAAGAATTGTCCTAGCCTCTGGTCAGCAAACTATGGCTCGAGAGCCACACGTGGCTCTTTGGCTCCTTGAGTTTGGTTCTTCCACAAAATACCATGGCCTGGGCGAGTCTAGTTTGAAGAAATGGCATTAGAAGTTTAAGTTTAAAAAATTTGGCTCTCAAAAGAAATGTCAATTGTTGTTCTGTTGATAGTTGGCTCTGTTGACTAATGAGTTTTCCCTCCACTGCCCTAGCCAGTGTTCAGTGGATAGAGCGTCGGTCTATGGACTGAAGGGTCCCTGGTTTGATTCCAGTCAAGGGCACATGCCCGGGTTCCAGGTTTGATCCCCAGTGGTGGGTGTGCAGGAGGCAGCCAATCGATGCTTCCTCTCTTATCATTGATGTTTCTCTCACTCCCTTCTCCCTTCCTCTCCGAAATCAATAAATATATATATTAAAAAAAATTTCTTTTGCTGGTCTCTTTAAATGCCAGCAGCCTGAGCTATCTGTCCATCCGTCCCCTAGATCACCCAGCCAGGCTGTACATACAGCAGGTGTATGCCAGGTGTAGGTAGATGTGCAGTAGGCACTCATTCAGTTGAATTGCAAAGTCTTCAGGACCAAAGTTGTTGGATTGTGATGGCAAATGAGAAGCAATGGAACCCACGCTTCCAAGGTTTGCTAATGGGGTGACTGAGATCTGCTAATGGGGTGACTGTCGTGGACACGCCAAACTGAAGGTCTATTACAGAATTACCAGTCTGTGCCAGAAGGAAGAGATGAGAGAGCTCAGAACACAGAGCCAAAGCTGGGACACTGGGGAAGCTGCAGCTTGTGCATCAGGTAAGGGAGTGAAGTTGAGGTGGCAGGGGCGGGGGGGAGGGTTTGAGAAGGAGTAGAAGTCAGGGGTGAATCAGGCAATGCTGAGGGAGACAGAGCCACTGGCCTGCATCTGAGAACCCAGACCGTCCTGGGTGACTCCCTGGCCCCTGGACGAGCAGCTGGGAGAAGCAGGTGCGGTGGAAGGAAAATGGAGCTCCCTTCTCTTCCTCCTTGATAAGCAGACAATTTTAGGCCGTCTAGTGATAAAAAAAGAAAAAAAAGAAAAAAAGACTTTTCTGGGCTAGGTGCTGGCTTCTCTAACTAGAGAGTCATTCCCTGCTGACTCAGAGCAACTATTTCAGACCTCCCTAGCAGGGCTCGGACCAGGGCTGGCTGTTCCCAGACCACGGCTGACCTTGGTGGAGCAGAGACTAAGAGCCATCTGTATGACCTACTATACTGTGCAATTAGGGCCTGCTGGGAACAGGCCAAGGACAGAGGACTGTGGGCAGCTGAGAAAAATCCCCTGCACGCCATTTTTACTGCTCACAAATACAACGCGCGCCCAGGACGCCACCAGGCAGGGGAAAGATCATCGTGTGACCCAAATTCATAGTAGACGCTGTCAGCCCGGGGGTGCCCTCCTAACCCTGTCTGGGAGCAACTCCTAGGAAGGGCCTGAGCCAGTTCCCTCATCTCCCCCTTTGCCACCTCCAGTGCCCTCCCCTCACCTCCCGAGTGTGAATCAAGTCCTGGCTCCCCACTCAGCAGGGCTGCCTGCTGCTTTGACTTATACTGTGACTCACCATCTAGCTGAGGGAATTTCTCTGGTGAAAAGGAAGGCTTAACCCTCCCAAATCTTCCCAGTAACAAGCAAGAAAAGGCCCTCCCTGGGCTTGCCGGACAGGTGGGAATTGCTTTGAGCAGCCCCATGGGATGGCATGGCGCCCAATGATGCAATGAGACCCCGACCTGCAGAGCCTGGCTCCAGGGTGGTGGGTGTAGAGACTCCAACAGAGACGTTCTTCTCACCAGTCTCAGGGCAGCCTCAGCCTCACTGGGGTTGCTGCCCAAACCCCAACCCTGTGACTGCCTAGGAGTCAGAGGTGGCTAACTAGAAAGATCTGGTTCTGCTCCATGCCAGCTGTGTGATATCAGGCAAATCACCTGCCCTCTCTGACCCAGCTTCCTCACCTGTAAAAGAGAGGTTATAATAGGCACATGTGGAGGGATGGGGTTCCAACCAGATAAGGTCTATAAAGCACTGGAGTGCCTCACTCCGGGCAGCTTGCAATATATGATTTTGCTAATGTTTCCATATATTTTTGTTTTATTTTTAAAAATACATTTTATTGATTTTTTACAGAGAGAAAGGGAGAGGGATAGAGAGTTAGAAATATCCATGAGAGAGAAACATCGATCAGCTACCTCCTGCACACCTCCTACTGGGGATGTGCCCGCAACCAAGGTACATGCCCTTTATAGGAATTGAACCTGTGAATTTTCAGTCTGCAGGTGAGGCTCTATCCACTGAGCCAAACCAGATAGGGCTCATATGTTTTTAAGTGATCACCAACCTGCCTGTGTCTCTCCTGCCATCTGCTCCTTAGCCATGTCTTTGATGGAGAGAGATGTGGCCAGGATCCTCTAAAATCTGTGACCATCTCAAGGGGGTGGAGGATCGCTGAGGCAATGGCTGCCCTTGACCTTTTGCTGGGTGTCAGCTCAGATTTCTGTGAGGTTTTCCTACTGGGGTGAGCCAGGTAGGGTCAAGTGTGAGTGGTGAGGTCCTGGTAACTGCTTTGCCTGGACTAGCAGGGTATTGGTAGGGGAGTGAAGGTGGAGGGAGGGCTTGACTGTGTCCCTTTGCTCTATGGCTCAGTCTTTCTAGTATGGGCATTGCTGGGTGGTGAAGGTGGTGTTTCTCCTTGGCCCCTTCAGCATCCTGGGGAACAGTTCCAAGAGGGTGAAACAATCCCCAAAGCCATGCCCAGGGGAGCATTTCAGTGGAAAAAATGCTTTGACCCAGAACAAGACTCAACTCACAGCCTGCACTTTACCAAGTACCACAAGGCGTAGTCACAACCTGGATCGACCAGAAGGCTCTTTCTCCACACATTATTTGCTCTTTTCACATTTCTCTTCTTGTCTCTTTCCCACAATTTATGGTTGGATGTATAAGATGTTGGGAATTTCAACCAACAGCAGACCTAATACCGTTATAGGTCAGAGTGTGGTCTGTAGGGCTATGCCTCCTGTAAAACTTACAGCACTGGGAGAGAGGAGATGGGAGCTTTCTCAGGCAGGAAGAAGAGCAGAAGAGTTAAGAGGCAGTCAGTCTCAATCTCTCTCTCTCTCTCTCTCTCTCTCTCTCTCTCTCTCTCTCTCTCTCTCCCCAAACATACACACATACACACATGCACGCACATATGCACATACATTTTGATACATGATGAGATAAGATACTCTCCTTCCCTGGGAAGGGATAAGTGTGGAGGAGAGAGGCCAGGAGGTTCTCTCCATGTGGAAGGAAACTTGTGGCATGGGAAAGAAGCGCCCTCCCCTCTCCCCCAGCCACAACTGCACGCACTATTTCTACACCTACAACACCTTTGAAAGTCAAGTTCAGGCCCAAGAAGCGAAATGTTTGATCCACAGACAGCAGGGACTTCAACCAGGGTATCTAGTCTATTCGCCTGTGTTCTCTGTCCTTCAAGCCATCTCTTAGATCGCCTATTTGATGTTGGCTGCCCATCAGGGGCTGGGTGAAGAGAGATGACATTGGTCTCCAGGCTAAATCTAGTCAAATCTCAGTCTTCTTGGGGTGGAGAAACCTCCTTCTTGGAGGTCAGAGGGCATGGCTAGTAAAACTGGGGACAGGGTGCAAAAATGATACTTAGCGTGGGACCAAGATTAGGGACCTATTTGTGAACAGCTAGTGAGCTCCTATTTCTCCTTCAGCAGGGGAGATGGATTCGGTTCAGTAAATAAAAGCTCGGGGTTGGAGAGGGCATGACAAGCGGCTCATCTCCCTCCGGTGACAATGATGACAATCGTGCCATTTATTCAACACTAACTACACATCAGGCATCCTTTCAAGCACTTTGAATCCCATTAACTAATTTATATTTCTCCTAACACCCCTACGAGCGTGGCCTGCTGTTATGCTCATTGTAGAGTGGCAAACGGAGAGATTGCCCAATTGGTAGGTGGCTGAGGCAGAAGCCCATCCAGTCCTGTCATCCCTGAGCCACTCTCCATCACTGCTGGGAGCTTCCTGAGTACAAAGCAGACAGCTCCCCATTCTTGGGGATGTGGAACCCCCAGATTTTCCTTGGGACCCAAGGCGTGTGCCTACCGAATGAAGCAGTCCCAAGTCCTGAGAGGGGCGGAGAAGTGAGACCTGAGCCCCTCCTAGGCTCTGCCGTCATCAGAGGAGGTGATACCCTCCCTCTGGTCTCCACCCACAAATTGAGAACCGCTGCTGTAGAGCCTAACACCATTGGAAGGCACAGATATTTACATTACAATTCATTAACAGTAGCAAAATTACGGTTATGAACTAGCAACAAAAATAATGTTATGGTTGGGGGTCACCACAACAGGAGGAACAGTATTAAAGGGTCACGGCATTAGAGAGGCTGAGAACCACTGCTCTAGAGGGACCACCCAGGTTTGACCTCCACCTAGAAACCTGTCTCTCCCACTGTGCTGATTTCCACAGGAGGGGCCAGCATTTGAGCCATTTGAGTATTTCCCTGAGCAGAGAAAAGGGAATCAATCCACTCCTGGCAATCCATTTCTCCAGATATTCCCAGGACCAGGTACTCCCGGGACAGTGCCCCCCATCCTCCCACCTTGGAGGAGCTGCTTAATCTGTAATCAGCTCCTGCCACATCCAGAGCCAACTGACTGCATAAGGTTCAAACTCATTCAGCAGCAGGGCATGTTATCTCTCCCCATCCTTCCTCAGGTCCCTAATAGAAATTACTTCCTGGGGAAAGAGAGCCCATTGGCAGGCCTGGCCTTTCAAATGCCAGTGTGTTTGCTTATCAGATTGTTTGACTGCAAGAAGATGAGCTGGCTCTATGGCACGAGCCTTCCTGGAGGAAAGTGAATGACATGACTACTGGAAACTTAAAAAGTTTAAACAAACAGGCAAAAAGCGACGGCACTCATCAGTGAATCCAGAAACTTCCACAGAGCTTTGTGGATGCTTCTATTTAAACCGGACCCAGCCCTGTGAAGTGTGTTTGCTGATAATTGTGAAGGACAGCCGGGGGTGGGGGATGGGTGGTGGTGGTGGTGTGTGCTTGCCTGCCTTCTTAACATGATCTCTTCTTTTGATTTCAGGACGCAGATTTTTATTCTGGGAAATGTCTCCTTGTCCATTGGATGCAGCTTTGGTGGGGCTGTCAATCAGGGTGCCCACTCAAGCTCAGCCAATCAAATGCTCTTTCCCTGACATCTGATTTGTGACGTCAGGGAAAGAGCATTTGAAAAATGAACATGGTGGCAACCACTCATTTCATCCCATTGCCCAAAGAGACAATGGGTTCCTGATTCCCAGGGACCCAGGGCTATCCCAGTTCTTATTTTCCCCAAGACCCATTTCTGCAGCTTTGCACTTGATTCTGTGAGCCACCCTGTGCTCTGTCAAACATTCATTTTCACTGAAACCAGCATGGCTGAGGATTTCTCACAACCATGTCCAGAATGGCTGCTATGATCCTCCAGGAGGACACAGTGCAGGTAGCGCCCTCTGTCTGCAGCATTTGTATATGGCACAGTGGTGTCAATATCTGTGTCTGTGTAGTGCCCTTGTCCGTCTTTAGGGGAAACTGATCTTGCTGCACATCCTGATCCCAAGACAGAGATGGCTGCTCTACGATAGAGTGGACCGGGGACAGCTCATCTTTCAGCCCCTAGAGATGTCCAGCCAAGCACAGACAGTTGTAATCAGCCGAACAAATCTGACTGGCTGCCTTCTGAATGGGGAAGAGTGACCATTAGGCAGTTAACAAGAGGATGCAGCCATGAGCACTCAGAGAAGCAGAGTTCTGGTGCTGGCCTTCTCTCTGCTCCCAGAGAGCCCCTAATGTGAGACACACCCCCTGCTTGACTCCTGCTTCTCATTCACGGCTCCTCTTAAATGTCACCTCTTCAGAGAAGTCTTTCCTGATGGCCCAATCTAACGTAGCCATTCCTCACCACCCTCAGTGACATTCATTGCTTTGCAGACACTGACCGGGTTTTCTTGTTTACATACTGCATTTGCTAGCTAGGGTTCAGTCCTAGGTGCCCTCCCCCTCCACCTCTAGAATGTAAGCTCCATGAAGGCAGGTCTCTTGTTTGTTTTTGTCTTGGTGTCTCTTGGATCCAGAACAGTGCTTGTCTCAAACAAGTGTTTTAAAAAAGGATAACATCTCCCTTTTAGTTAAGGTGTCTGTTGTGGGATGAATTGTGTCCCGCAAATAGATTTTTTTCAATTCCCTGTTTCTGTGAATGTGACCTTATTTGTAAATGGGGTCTTTGCAAGTGGAAATCAAGTTAAGATTTCCTAGACAGAGGGACATTTGGCAACACTCATCATAGGTTTTGGAGCAGAGACTGGAGTGACAGGCCTGCACGCTAAGGAACACCAAAGTAGGGTGGCTCCTGGCACACACAGGGTTTGGATGTCTGAACATAAGCCCAAGACTAGGGCTATTCCTCAAACTGAGGTTCAGGGACCAGCCTTATACTGCCCTAGGTTCTTTTCTAACGATCTGTTTGCAATAAACATGTGATGGCCTCATGCTGCTTTTTCATTTATGTAGCTCATTTTGTAGAATTTTCTTTTTTCTAATAATTAATTTTCAATGAAAATTAAGTTTGCAATTATGCATGAGCAAGGTGGCAAGAAAAAAAGCACTGGGTACAAAAAGCACATGGGTAGAGCAGTGCTAGGGAAAACCATCCTCAAACAGATCTGCAGATATGCCTACGGGGGCCTGGTCATGGGCGGGAGAGTTGGGATGGAAAAAGTGGGTAAAGAGGTTCTTTTAAACTTATGTAGAGATTTATTAAGATGGGTCTTTAATGAGACTAAAGGTAACTAAACTATGGCGTGCTCAGGTTCTGATCACCTCCTAATTATTTATCATCATCTGCATGGCTCTTTAGCATTTTTACGAAGTATCATTATAGCTGTCATTTATTTAAATCTTTGTAAGAACCTGGCACACAAAGACATGACTATATCCGTTTTGCAAATTAGGAAAATGAGGTTAAGAGAAGGGTTAAACTCATGGCTGCTTGATCACCCTGGACCTTTGAGCTGCAAGTCCAGCATACCCCAGCCCAATATCCCACCCCGTGACATCCATCACTGCCACCAACTCTTCTGATGTCCTTGGACCCAATCCCAATGTGTGTGCGGGGTAAGTGTGGGGGGGGGCTTTCTCACACAGCAACAATAAGCAATTCTCTGACACTAGCTGGGCATCCCACCATATAATTCAATTCTGACATTGTCTATCTGGAGGTAGCATCAGTGCCACAGGTTAAGGGCTCAGTCCTGCAAGACTGTCCACCTACTTCCCTTCAGACACCAGTTTCAAGTGCAGCCTGCTGCTGCTTGTCCTTCTGACCAAGCCGTTACAGATTGGATGCTCCAATGAGCTCCTATAACTCAGTATGCCAATCACAGGTCCAGGTTGTTACCTGTACTTCTGGCAGACTGGTTATTAGTTAGAGGTTCCCATTCGCTTGGTTAATTTGCTAGAGAGGCTCACAGAACTCAGAGAAACATTTTACTTGCCAGATCACTGGTAAAAGGATATATTTCAGAACAGCCAGATGGAAGAGCTGCATTGGGCAAGGTATGGGGACAGGGCATGAAACTTCCATGTTCTCTGAACACACCACTCTCCTAAATCTCCATGTGTCCTTTGGGTTTTCATGGAGGCGTCATTATGTAGGTACAATTAATTAAATCATTGATCATTGGGGATTGAACTCTATCGCCAGACCCCCTCCCACCATGCCCTCCCCAGAGATCAAGGGGTGGGACTAAGGTTCCAACCCTCTAGTCACAGGTTGGTTCTCCTGGCAACCAGCCCCCATCCCTAGGTGCTTTCTATATGTTACTTCATTTCCATAACAAAACACTCTGATCACTCTCAACACGTAGGCAATTCCAAGGGTTTAGGGAGATATGAGCCAGGAATCCTGAACTAAGACTAATTATATATGATTGTAATTGAAAAATAAAACAAAAAAGAGAAACACATACCACATATACTGAGTGGCCAGATTATTATGACCACCTGACGTTTGTAGGCAAATTAGCTGTACACTGCATCGTATGGGATATGGAAACTGAAGGCCTGTTCGAACACCTTTGCTGTCTGCAGTCACCAAGATAAAACATCTCCAATTCACACAGGAACACAAGGATTGGATAGTCGAGCATTGGAAAAAAGTCATGTGGTCCAATGAATCACGTTTCCAGTTGCATCATGCAGATGGCAGAGTGGGAATTTTGCGGAAATAGCATGAAAACATGCACTCCACATGTGTGAGCACAACCCTTCAAGCTGGTGGGGGCAGTGTTATGATTTGGGGCATGTTTTTCTGGCATAATTTGGGCCCTTTAATTCATGTGGAACAACACCTGACAAGAAAATGCGCCATGCTATGGTGCTCGTATTACACAGGAGCGGTTTCAAGAACATGAGAGAGACTTTACCTTGCTTAGGTGGCCCACACAATCACCAGATCTCAATCCAATTGAGCATTTGTGGGATGAAGTTAAAAGAGCCATCAGGCAGCTGGTTCCACAACCATCCAATCTCACAGAACTGGACAGTGCTATTCATCAGGCATGGGGTCAGATTCCTTTCATCATCTTTCAACATCTCATGGAGCCAATACCAAGAAGTATCGCTGCAGTATTGAAGGCAAAAGGTGACCCAACAAAGTACTGATGGGGTGGTCATAATAATCTGGCCACTCAGTGTGTGTGTGTGTGTGTGTGTGTGTGTGTGTGTGTGTGTGTGTTTATGATATAATGTATATAAAGAATAGTTTATTAACTTTTTTTAGAGAGAGAGGAAGGGAGAGAAAGAGAGAGAGAAACATCAATGTGAGAGCAAAACATATATGAGTTGCCTCCTGCCAGTCCCCTACCAGGGATTGAACCTGCAACCCGGGAATGTACCCTGACCTGGAATTTAATGAGCAACCTTTGGGTGCACAGGAAGATACCTAACGAACTAAGCCACACCAGCCAGGACAAAGAATAGATTTTTGGTCATCTAAATGATCAAATACATATTGCTTATAAATCACGATATTACTCTTGGTTTCTTTCATTTGGCTTCAGACACTTTGGTCCAAAGAAAGATGATGGGTGATTGGATTTGATACCTTCTTTTATTTGTTTTGTGTCTAGGGGTTCAAACTTCACCACTGGAAACGATTCATCTACCTTGTTGGCTCTTGGTTTTAGTGGAGACAATAATTCCTATTTTACAAATGTCATAGTGTCAGTTCCTTCATTCATTTTAAAAATTTATTCCTAAGCAGCTAGCCTTTGCTGCATGCTAGTGTTGGATATGGGGAGCTGAAGAAGATGTGTAAGACCAAAGACATAATAGAAGTGAAAGTGCTTTACAAACTCCAAGTCGATAACTAAATGTAAATTGCATGATTATCACCCCTTCTGGAATACTTGCATCTGAAATGACGATGGCTGGAAGACAGCCAAGCATAACAGGAGAGGATTAATCCCTAATGGTGGAATTGTAGGAGCTTCTGGTGTGTGTGTGTGTGTGTGTGTGTGTGTGTGTGTGTGTATGTGTACACTTATCTAGGGAGTGGTTAATAGTAAACTAGTAAATGAGAAGTGTTAGGGTCATCAAAGGAGGAACATATGAAGCCAAAATGGGTGAAGAATTATGAATGTATTAGGTCATCTGCATACTCAGATGAACTGAGTCCCAGAATGGCACTAGCACCCAAAGACGGAGAGTCAGAGGTTTTTAAAGGACTCTAGGTAGGCTTTTTCTGGGCAAAGAATTCTCTGTGCAGGTCCGAATTCTGGGAAAATCCGGAGGGGAGAAATAATGGTCTTAGCAAGTGGAATGTGGTCTAAGGAAGTGGAATGTCCATTGTGAAGTGGCCTAAAGGTCAGCTCCCAAGGGAGGGGGGGATCGATTCAATTATTTGATCAGACCTAACAGGGAGGAGAGAGAACTTTAAAAATAT
Source organism: Pipistrellus nathusii (assembly GCA_963693515.1). NCBI lineage: Eukaryota > Metazoa > Chordata > Mammalia > Chiroptera > Vespertilionidae > Pipistrellus > Pipistrellus nathusii. Next base: position 182,142,476 of record OY882860.1, on the reverse strand, counting down.
ATATATATATTTTATTGATTTTTTACAGAGAGGAAGGGAGAGGGATAGTTAGAAACATGCATGAAACATCGACCAGCTGCCTCCTGCACACACCCCACTGGGGACCTGCCTGCAACCAAGGTACATGCCCTTGACCAGAATCGAACCTGGGACCCTTGAGTGCACAGGCCCATGCCCTATCCACTGAGCCAAACCAGTTAGGGCGAGAGAACTTTTTACTTAGGGGAAACTTCCATCAAATCCCCCAGTGAGAGGATGGTATGCTCTAAAAGTGGGAGCAGAGAAAGAGTTTGACTTACTCTGTGGGGACCCGAAGATAACCTGACACCAGTGTGTGCTACTCAGGCATAAGGAGAAACAAGGTATCCAGTCTCTAATGAACTTCCCTTGCTTATAAAAATACCATCTTTGCTGACTCTCTCTTAATTTCAAAGCTGTTAATACATATATTTAAACTTTCTGCAGAGGGAAAGAGGTCACCTCTTTATTGCAAACATCCATTCTCTCTAGAAGCCACATCACTGGTCACATTTCCTAGGCCTGAAGGGCTTGATGAAAACCTGGGCTGGATTTCAGTCGCTCTATTCTGGAAAGGCCTTGGAATCCCTGGAGAAAGCTCTTTTTTTGGCCACCCCACTTTCTATAAGAGGGTAAAAAAGTATAGCTTTATTTTCCTCAATAGGAATCTGATATCTGAGTATAAGTGTCCAAACATCAATACATTCACACATGCTAAATATCACCTGCTTCGGCTGCATATTAGGTCCTAGGATCTCATCTATATTATGTTGAGTCATCTCATGTCTGTACACAGTAGCTGAGAGAGCCTGAGACAGATATTACACGCTTTGGGAACTGTCTCCATCAGGGTCCTGCCTGGGTCTCATTGCTGCTCCCAAGCATCCCCGTTTGTACCTTAGATAATGCTCTGTCCTCATCATTTTTAGCCTGAAGTGCCTTCTCTTTCCCTTAATCATAGCTGCCATGATACCAGGCATGGTGCTTATTGCTCAGAAAACATCATCTCCACTCTTCATCACAACACACTGTGCTTGTTCTGCAGATGAAAAGTGGTGGAGAATGTGATCATGGGACTGTATGAGCTTTATGGTTGGTTGGAAGAGCAATGTGTGAGAGAGTGATGGGATGTAAGGCTTTCAAGGGAGGCAAAGTCCAGACCTTGGAGAGCCTGGCACACCTGGTATTTCCACGGACTGTTAGAACCGAGAGTGTTCTTGGAGATTATAGTTTAATTTCCTCCCTATTTTACATTCGGGCACATGAAAACCCCTGAAGGATTATCACTTAGTTTTAGAGTTTGATTACTATTCTACCTTCATGTATTTTATTAACCAGAATTACTTTAGGAAAAAGGAAAAGACTGAGCAACAACAAAGCCATGGTCTTAAAGAGAAGGTGAACCACGTTTTATTTTTGTCCAGGACTAACCCTGCCTAGAAGGTGCCGATGAATAGATCGACGTGCTCTTGGAGCAAGAACTCTAATGGCATTGTGCCCGCTCTGATCTGATTTTTTTTTTTTTTTTTTTTTTTTACCAGCTGTAGGATGAAGTTAGGGAAGGCACCCTCATCAAATGTGTGAAAGACAAGAAGCTGGGAGCAGAGAAAATGTGTTGAATGACAAAGGCAGGATCCCAGAAGATTCTAGAAGCTTAGAATTCTGGACCAAATTTAATGAGAAGCATTATAAAGGCCCGAGGTAAAGCTGTACCCTTGAATTCACCAAGCAGCTAGACAAAGCAGGGGAGTCAAGACTACACAAGTTGCAATGAGTACATCCTAGGGGTGAACTGTGTGAATGGAAAAAGCCCACATGAAGAAAATAGTATAGCCTTGAGCTGCATAGGGAGAATATCAAGGTCCTGGTTTTTCTTCTGCTTAGATCAGAAAACACCCCGAAAAGCAATCATTTTTGGGCCCCACTATTCAAGACAAACATGATTACCAAGTTTGGACTATGGAATTAGGCTATCTAAGTCCACATTCCGGCTCTGTCTCCTGTTGGCTGTGTGATCTTGGGCAAGTTACCTAATTTCTCTGTACCTCAGATGCCTCAACTATAATAACAATGCCAAGACTTGTTGAGAAGTTCAAATGAGTTAAATGTACAAAGTGCTTAGTATTATGTTATGTAGGAAATGGTTATAATTGTTATTTGGTTACCCATTTATTGAGTTGTACTGGACTCATGATAAATATTCTTTATACATTATCTCATTGACTATGCATATTAATATTACATGATAGGCAGTTTATCCATATTCTGTAGATGAAGATGTTGAAGTGCAAAGAGTTAATCATGACACCAATTCAGTTACCCTTGAAGTGAGACCCTAGAACTTAACTCCAGGTCTTTCAAGCTGATTCTCTCCTCTACTATTCACCTTCCCTTGAAGCTGATTCCAAGGAGACTGACTAGGATGGTGAAGGGTGCAGCATCATGTCATGAAGTTTGACTGAAGGAGTTATGTTGGAGGTGCTGGTGACTCATTCTAGAGAACTGATGCCAGATGTAAGAGGAACCAGACTTGTCTGATGATAGAAATAGCCTTTATCTGCTGGAGATAAAATTCAGATCAACTTAATAATCACATTCTTTAGAGATAGAATGTACAGTTTCATGCAGTAATGAGTTCCCCATCCCTGGAGGTGTTCAAGAAAAGGCAGGTAGAAATCAAGCACAAGATTCCTGGTTGAAGTCCTTTAAAGTTACCTGTAGTGCTGTCACTGTCTATCCCCATCTCTGTACCCTGATATCTTTGTTTCCAAAATAATTTTAACGATATTTATATCTTCCTAATTTTAAAGGGCATCATGAAGGTTAAGGAAAGAGTGCTCATTACGCATGCCAAGATCCAGAGAAGAAATGCATTATTTTAAGATAGACTATTATTATAACATTAGTAGCCCTGCGCACGAATCCGTGCATGAGTAGCTCTCTGTGGGGTCTGGCTGCTCCTCGCCCACTGCCCAGAGGCTCTTTGCATCCCAGAGGCCCATCTGTGACCAGGCAAGGACTACTTGCCTCATTGCTGGGGCAACAACACAAGTGTTCCATGCCCCAGCCTGGCCAGAGGCCCTCTGTGGCTGTGGTGAAATGCTTGCCTCGTTGCTGTGCTAACAAAGAAAGCATTCTGCCTGGCCACTCAAGCTGCCAGCTCTCAGTGCTCCCCCCCACCCCCCCATGGGACTGGGAGACTCTGGTGGGGCTGAGAGGACTGGGAGCCGCCATCTTGTGGCTATGGGTGTCGCCATCTTTGTGATGGAGTGGCGGTTAATTTGTGTATTACCCTTTTATTAGATAGGACTATATGTAATTGCCAAGTGGATAACAAACTGTGATAATTTCTGAGAATCAAACATGTCTATTGCATGTGCCCAAGTATCGCAGTTGATAGTTGCTCTTATATTCTATGCCATTGTGAACAGTAAATCTTATAAATTATTTGGAGGTTTCAACAACAAAATAAAACCAAAACAAAAGCCATCTTCTTATGCATTTGGAGCCTCCTTTCCCCTCAATTTTCTAACACATCAATGCTGAAATTTCCAGTGATGAGGTTTTTGATTCAATTATGAGATCCAGAAAGCGGACCAAGCTGTGTGGCCTTGTGGGAGCTTGTGGTTCTTATTTTGATGTTCAGGTTTGGGAGAATGGACCATGGCCCTTGTCCCCTTCCAGGTTACTTCTCTAGCCAACGAATGGCATATTTTTGTCCAGTTGGGCCAGCACGACTTAATTGCCTGCTAATTTTGTACTGGATTGAATTAATTTCGGGACCACATTAATTAAAACAGATGAAGCTCCCTTCATCTATTATTCATGAGCTTGTTAGAACAGGAGGAAGCACATTAGCTGCATTAAGGGCATTGCGTAGCTTTAATGAACTTCTTTTGGGTGCCCATTAGTGGGACTTTGGAGGAGACCAACATGGTTCCTCCAGCCAGTGGCTGTGCACTTGGCTCTGATAAATAACACGTGAAGAACCGGCTGCTCCGAAGGCCTCATGGACTTCAGAAGACAAGTGGCAGGTGGCTGGGTGGTGGGAGGGGACAGAGTAACACACCAAAGGAAACACCTCCGCTGCCGCAGATGGAACTCTCTGGCTGAGCAGTTTCCACTCGCAGTAGGAGAATGACTGCACAGTGTAGAGATTGGCAAGGCAGGGGCAGAGGAGGCGAGTGAGAAGTGAGTGGTGTCAGCGAGAGGGAGAGGTTTGGGTTGGTTTATGGCGTTCACAGTTTAATGTTTCTGTAAGCATGGTTTTCGACTGACATGTGGGAAACACCAGCAGGTACGAACTGGGTTGAAGCTTGATTCTTGTGGCCCATTCTGGCAGCCTAAATTTTGCCTTGGGGAGGTAGGTCCCACCCTGTTGAAAGACCTATTTATAAATTCTCCCAGAGGTGGTCTTTTGTTGCTGTTAATCCCAGCTGAGGATATTTTTCCATTGATTTTTAGAAAGAGCGGAAAGGCGGACAGAGAGAAACATTGAGATGAGATGTTTGCCTCATTGATTGGTTGCCTCCTGCACACACCCTTATCAGGGCTAGGAAACCTGCAACAGAGGCATGTGCCCTTGAATCTAAACTGGGACCCTTCAGTCTGCAGGCTCTATCCACTGAGCCAAACTGGCTAGGGCCAGAGGTGGTCTTTTTAAAGCCAGATTTTTATGAACACAAAATAGAAGGGCGTATATGGAAGGACTGAATGCACAGTGTGTAATGGAAATGCTATGGGGTGCTTATGGAGTTCCTGTCTGTAGACTTCTATGCCAGACTCAAAGTACTGTCCTGATATGCTCCCTCAAGGATGTAGCAAAGACCCTTTTCCAGGGAATTCATCTCTGTCCTAGAAGGCATCACACAGCCCCGTTGCTGTCTGTGATGACAGCCGGGATCTTTTCTAGTGAACTGTGGAGGTACCAGCCAACCAGGGCTTCTGAGAAACCCTGTTTGGAGCACTCCATGCTTGTCAGGCAGTGCTCCAAGAGCAAAGCTGAGCATGACAGAGTTCCTCTCCCTCAGACGACTAATCTCATCAAAACATCTTTTGAGAGTGGGTGGGAGGACAGGAGATGGGAAACTAGCCCAGCAGGACACAGGATGGACACAGCACCCATCCTGGCCAGATGCCATAGGAAGGTGAGGGCACAGGTTCTGCTGGAGTGCCCCAACTTTAGATATTCTGTTCCTTTGTCATTATTATTGCTATTAAAGGTCAATGCTGACATAGTACATTCCCTATGTGAGGCGGTGTAATAAGAAATTTACATCAAACTCTGTTAATATTCTCCACAAGCCTGTGAGGTGGATACTCATATTGTCTCTATTGCAGTGTTTCCCAAAGTGTGGTACGCGTGCCCCCAGGGGTACGGGAAGAGTTTGATGGGGGTACGCGTTGCACCGGAGTTTGGTGGGGACATGCACTGCACTGTGCTTAGCTGCGCCTAATTCTACATTCTCATGAGTACGAGGGGTACTCAGCGTTATGAAAATTATGGAAGGGGTACACATATGTCAAAAGTTTGGGAAACACTGCTCTATTGTATTGGTGGGGAAAGAGGAAGGGAGAGGCTAAGGAACTTGCTCAGTGCCACATAGCTAGGAAGTAACGGAGCCAGTGTGCCAACTCAGCCATCGGACTTCAGAATCAGACCGTTACCCACCGACCGAGAACATCAGCTCAAGAGTGTTACCATCTGCTGCAGGGACGGGTAGGGGTTTCAGTACAATGTGGTATGCGTCAAGGCACGGGGCTTCAGGTCGGATGGGCATACCTTTCCTGCCAAGGCCCAGGCTTTGCCAGATGCCCCTGCAATGCCCCACTGTGTTCTCTGTGGCAATCACTGGACCTGCCATTGCAGCCTGGAAGCCGCTCTGTACAGTCATGAATGGATGTGCCGTGTCCCAGGAAAGCTCTATGTATAGAAACAGCACAGGCAGGATCTGGCCTGCGGGCCCAGTTTAGCGCAAAGGAAAGAGGCCCAACCCAGGCTGAGGGGAAGGGTTGGGGTCACAGAAGGCTCCCTTGAGATTTGGCTTAAAAGGTAAGTAATGGAGCCCTGCTGGCATGGTTCAGTGGTTGAGCATCCACCTGTGAGCTAGCAGGTCATGGTTTGATTCTCGGTCGGGGCACATGCCCAGGTTGTGGGTTCGATCCCCAGTTCGAGGGGGGGGGGCACTTAGGAGGCAACTGACCAATGGTTCTCTCTCATCATTGATGTTTCTATTTCTCCCTCTCTAAAATCAATTATATATATATATATATATATATATATATATATATATATATAATTTTTTTTAAAGGTAATTAATGGCGAGCTAGGCAAAAGAGAGCAAGGACGACGGGCACCACCAGGTGGAGGACACAGCACAGGGCAGGGCCCAGTGAGGCAGCACTAGGCTTGGGTCCGCAGGCGGCATCAGGGCCCACTTCTCAGATCACCTGCCAAGTCTTGGGGAAGAGCTGGCGGGACTTGCAAGGCACCCACACTGGGGAAAGATCTCTCTGGTTGGCATTCTTTAGAAAGTGACAGTGACCATGGGTGGTGACAGGCCAACAGAGGAGACCAGGGAACCAGGACCCACGTGCAGGGATAGCAGTGGGCCAGCCAGTCTGGGTCGGGGAGGAAGAATTTGTTGTAAGGGTAGGGGAGTTATTTTCACAGAAGAAGAAAAAAATAGGAGAGAGCAGAAGAAAGAAGAGTGAAAAAGAATTCAAATCAGAGCCCACGCCATGTTTTTCTTTACTCAAGATTTTATAGATATGATTCTATTTTTTTGTATATTGAATATTCTGTGGAAAGGTCTACAACCATTCAGCTTTTTATTCTTTTGAGTCATTTGGGTTGACCAACCCACTTCAGAGCCTAGGCTTGTCATTGGTATTCCAAGAGAGTTTTCTCCAGGAAGGAGTGGATGACATCAGTCATCTCCAGAGCAAGTTAGAGTATCTGACTTCTTTCTTCATTGTAGGTGGAAACTCCATTTGTACACTCCAGGAGAGCTGTGGTTAAAGATCTTCCTTTGCCATTTTTTTGGTATTGTGATTATAATTCTTTTGTATAATAGACCAGCAAATATGTTAATCATGTCAATTTCACATGTTAATGTGGCTTTGGAAAATGCCAATTTATTAGGAGCTACAGATAAGCAGATAACAGGAAGAAAAGAATAACTTTTCAATGAAAGAAATGAAGAAATAATGGATGCATACTCTGGTTTGTTAGGCTCTATCATCAGTTTAGAGACCACCAAACCTTGCTGCTTTTAGTATCTATTTCCTACTAGTTTAGGAAAGTAGAAAAGTCACTTTGCCATTTACATTGCTGATTAGGTATTGGATGATAATAACCTCGCCATTATAATAACACAGCACTTATTGATAAAGGCAGTTTAAATACTAAACAAGGGATGTCGGATGATCAATTTTTCCTTTCATGGGTTGTGATTTGGTGTCATGTTTAAGAACTTTCAATCAAGTCATAGATCCTGAAGATTTTCTCCTCTGTTTTCTTCTCAGAGTTTTATAGTTTACATTTAAATCTATGATCTATTTTGAGTTAATTTTTGTATAAGGTATGAGGCTTAGATTGAGGTTCATTTGATTTTGTTGTCATTGAATTGCTTTTGCACCTTTATCAAAAGTCAGCCTACCATACTTGTGTGAGGCTATCTCTGCATTCTCTAATGTATTTCATTGATCTATCTGTCTGTCTATCTTTCTGCCAGAACTACATAGCCTTGATTGCTATAGCAATACACTACATCTAGAAATTGGGTAAAGTGTATCCTCCCACTTTATTTGCTCTTTTAAAAATTGTCTGAGCTATTTTGGCTCCTTTGTCTTTCCAAGTCAATGGAAGAACGATACAGTCTCTTCAATACATAGTGGTAGAATAATTGGATAGCCAGAGAGTTAAAAAATAACCTAGACATAAACACTCACACAATATAAAAAAGTTATTTCAAAATGAGTCCCAAAACATAAAAATACAAAACAAAAATATAAAACTTTGACCAGAAAACATAGGAGAAAATCTTCAGAGCCTAGGCTTGGCAAAGAATTTTTAAACTTGATGCCAAAAGCATGACCCATAAAAAATTATAAATTGAACCTCATTAAAATGCAGAACTTCTGCTCTGTGACAGACCTGTTAAGAGGATTAAAAGACAAGTGTCAGAGTAGGGGAAAATAATTGCGAACTGCATATCCGAGAAAGGGCTAGTATCTAGAATATATGAAGAAGTCTCAAAATGCAAACATTAAAGAAAACAATTTAATGAGAAAATGGGCCAAAGATATGAACAGACACTTCACCAAAGAGGATGTGTGGATGGCAAAGAGACTCATGAAAGGAAATTCAGCATTATTAGCTATTAGGGGAATGCAAATCCAAACTGCGATAAGATCTCACTACATAGCTACCAGAATGGCTAAAATAAACAATAGTGACAACATCAAATGCTGGTGAAGATACAGAAAAACTGGATCAGATACTACTATGAATTGCTGATGTAAAATGGTGTAGTCACTCTGAAAAATGTCTTGGAGTTTCTTATAAAGCTAAACATGGGGGTTCCATTTTTTTACATGCTGATTTATAACTATCAATGTTGGTGAACTCTAATTAGCTCTAATAATATGTCCATAGTTTATCTTGGCTTTTTTATATAGAAAATTATTTCTTTGAATTATTATCTTTTGTTTATTCCTTTCTAATTCTTGTGTCTTAATCTTATTTTTCTATTCTTACTGTGTTAGTTAAGCCCTCTAGGACAATATAAATCTTATTTCAGAATTTAAAGGTATTTTTATAATGTTTCAAGAATTTGAAGCTTGTTATAGGATCTTTTATTCCTAGTTTACCAAGACTTTTTTTTCTTCTTCATAAATTGGTGTTGAATGTAGTAATGTTTTTTTTTTTTTTTTTTTTAAAAAACACACCCCATTTTTATGATCAACTTGTTCTTTCCTTGAATTTGTTACTGTGGCAAAATAGATGGATAGATTTGGTTGTGTTTTTGTTTAATAGTTTGATGGGAAAACCTTGTGTCCTGAGATATGAACATATTCTGATAGGATAGTTATAGGTTTGCTTCTTCTGAGACTCACAGGTTTTACTATTTCTTGATTAGTTTACACTTTAATTTTTTTGCTTTGGGTTTGTCATACCATGGAAGGAATGTAAATAGTGACCCCATATCCACTGTGGGAGTAAACTTGTACTTTTGACTGTTCTTAGAAAATTATTTCTCTGCTCAGATCCACAGGCAGAAGACAATTTTCCTTGCTGCTTTCCTGTGCTTGTATTTTTCAGAGGGTCAACCCTTTCAAGACCCTAAGCTATATTCTCCTAAGCCTTGGATATGTATTTTCTCTTAGTTCTGTTTCTGGACTGAATGCTGCTGGGCCACTGTGACATCACCTCAATTGCTTAGTGCTTGAACTCTGAACTTCCTCTTTGTTTCTAGAATCGGGAATCTTCTAGTCTTTTCCCCACCCCTCTCAGGCTGAGTATATATTAAATTATTTTTTATTGTTATATTTAATCTATCCTTTCTATAATTGGGAGGTTGAAGAGAGAGCTAAGCCAGCTCAATCTCCCATGTTTCTAAATATTTCTAAAAATATTATTTCTAATAATATTTTTCCAGGAAGAAATGCTTTTAGATTTCCAAACGGCTGTCATCTCATAAGAAAATATAATGTGAATATAAAATGAATCCCTACCAGCCAGCTGCATCTTTGGGATGTTAGTGCCCACCTCTTGGGCAATTGGAATGATTGAGTGAAATAATTCCAGGTGATAAGTTTACTCCTGTTTCTGGGCCATGGCAATACTCAGTAATTGTTATTATTACAAATATTCAAATTAGCCACACTATCTGGAGACACCTACTACTCTATTAGGGTAACTTTTTATATTTAGGTAAACATTTGAGATTTATATAAAAGTTGCAAAGATAATACAGATTATTCAAATATCTGTCACCAGTTCCTGCCATCAGCAACATCTCACATTTCCATCGTACACCTGTCACAACCAAGGAGCCCCACTGGCATATTTCTGGAAACTAAACTCCACCCTTTATTTGGTCTTGACTAGTTTTTACTGAATGCCTTTATTTCTGTTCCAGGATCCCAGTCAAGATACCACAGCACATGGAATTGTCGTGTTTCACTAGGTGTCTCTGTCTGTGACCATCGCTCAGTGACAGACCTTGGTTCTGATGACCTTGATGGTTTTGAGGAGCACCGGTCAGGCATTTTTTAGAATGTTCCTCAGTTTGGGACCATCTACTGTTCTTCTCATGGTATGACTGGGTAGAGTTTCTTTAAATTTTTTTTTATTGTTTGAAGTATTACATGTAGTATTACATATGTCTCCTTGAGTTACATTGTAAGACCAGACAAGGAATCATCAGGATGGAATGTGCTAGTTAGCTGTTCCCTCTGAGGAAGGCAAGGCAGGAAGGGGAAGGTTGGCTGAATTTCACCCCCAGGGTAATAACACAGGGCTGTCACCAGAGACTCTTCCAGGACAAATATAGTCATTGCTACCAAATGAACACAAACTGGGGTATGTATGTGAGCGGTGTCTACATCTGTGTCTGTGTTTAGATCTATGTCTATACATTTGCATTGCAATGTCTGTGTACAAACACACGCCCACATATATGTATGTGTGTGTGTCTGTATATAGTATCTTAAATCCTACAAATAACTCATTCTGGTAGATTTTATTTTTTTAATCATACAAAAGAGAAAACAAACAAAACTCCCAAAAGTGGTTTAGAAAAAAAGATTCAGCACAAAAAGGTTCCAAACCCCTAAATGATTTGCCATTAACAGACGAGGTTGGCATTTAAACCCCATGCAACTGGCCCACAGCTGGAACTGCTAATGTACCGACTCCCAGCTCCATCCAGCTCCAATGGTCAGCACTGCCCGGGACATGATAATATTTATTCATTGCAGTTTCCCGAGTTTGTCTTATCCCTGATTTTCTCTTGGGTGGTCATCAGCAAAAGGCTGAAAACCAAAGTGCTGTGGGATTGCCTAAGAGACAACCTGGAGGAAGCATGCTGGGAGCCTGGTCCCTCTCTGAAATCAGACTTTGGAGAGCCCTTCCCCTGGGGGATGAGTAGGGGACAGTAACTTTATTTTATGTTTTATATGTTTTTGTTGAATTCAGAGAGAGGAAGGGGGAGGGAGAGAGAGATGGAGACATTAATGATGAGAGAATCATTGCTCGGCTGCCTTCTGCACACCCCCTATTGGGGATTGAGCCTGCAACCTGTGCATGGACCCTGACCTGGAATCAAACTGCGACCTCCTGGTTCATAGGTTGACTGACACTCAACCACTGAGCCACACTGGCTGGGCAGGGGTAGCAATTTTAGAGTAGAAGGAACATAACCAAACCCCCTAGAGGCCATCAGGTACCAAGCCTGAGACTGACAGGGACCATGGAGCCTCAGTGTTTCCTTAGCCACTTACCAAGATGCTTATTAGAGCACATCTGCCCATGGGATTGTAAAATAATAGCGATAGTAATAATAATAATAACAGAGAAAATATCCCCCCCCCCCCCCCCCGCATTGCTTCTCATCCCATTCCCTTTCGCTTTTTTGTTTTTGTTTTTTTGTTTAGCTTCACTGGGTTTGCTCCCAGTTCAGACACGCTCCTTACTGCCAGTCCCTGCTCATCTCAGGGGTGGAGCACCAGAAAATCCCTGATTACCCACTTATTGATTAGCCTCCACACAATCTCCTAAAGTTTGCTGCCATCTGATTTCCTGATTACTTCCTTATTAGGTTCTGCTTTGGACAGAATTATTAAAGCCGAATTGAAATTCATGGTTGTTAGGAAGCATTTCCAAGACATCACTCACAGCGAGTCAAGAGGCGCTGCTTGCCCGCTTCTGCCCATTAGGGTTCGGATCGAGATTCACATCCAATGCCATGCCCGTTAACGTGGGCTCACTGCCTTATTTATGACCTGTGCTCGGGATGGTGGAGTCTGTTTCCGTTGTCACGTTTTCACCAACTGATATCACATTCCCAGCCTCACCCTGCTCGGCTGCGGAAGTCGCGTGTCTGTGTGGCTTTATTCAGCAGGCACCTGGGCCAATTACAATCCTGTCGCCCGTCCTTCCACCTTGAACAAGGTGGAGGAGAGTGAGCAAGACCAGGACTCTCCCTGTGTTCCTTTTTAAACAGAGCCCCTTAGAATGTCAAGGATCCAAGCTCTGTCCTCAGGAAGCTGGCAGCTGTCTGGCCCAGGGACACAATAACAGCTTCATCACTAAGCCTGGAAGTCACGGCTCAGTGCCGCCTTCTCCTGTGTGCAGCGTGTGTTGGTGCAGCTCATTTACGCGATCAGCATGGAGGGCAGCGGAACATCTCAAGGAGCTCTGGGAAGTGGGAGCCCAGAAAGGCGCTCATGTCAGTGGGGAACCACCCTCACTGCTTTCCTCAGAAGCTCCTGCGTTTCTATCTCGCTGGTCACCCACTTCGCACCCTGACTTCAAATGACGCGTTGCTGTGTGGGTCAGAACAATTGAGGAGGCCATTATAGAGTGACACCAAGGTAGAAGTTGAAGTGCAGTCCTGAGTTCCAGTCCCAGCACCATCACTTCTGCACTCAGCACGTTCCCACGATGGGGCCCTTCACAGAGGCGGCACATGAAGCAGGCATTGCTCGCTCAGTGCAATCGATGACGGAAGCGGGGCTCAGCTGTGCCACGTGCTGAAGTCACCCAGTTACAAAGTGACGGAGCCCATCTCTCCACTGGGTGCACTGAGAGCAGGGCCTGGAGCAGCTAAGCTTTCAAAAGATTTGAGACCCGAGAAGAGATGACGCGCTCAAACATTGTCAGAGAACACCGTACAACCCAAATCAATATCTGTTTGGTTACTTAAGGAATTCAATAGTAAGTCAACTTGTGCTTGCAACTTGACTCAGATATAGTAAATGACAATGATTTACTATATCAGAGTAATAGTAAATTATATTAATGTACAACATCGTATTAATATAACATAAATTATATGAATGTGAGATGTAGGTGCATGTGACTGGCGGGTAAGCCGGGAGAGGTGTGAGATGAGCCATAAAAGCAGAGGAATTTAAATCCTTGGAAGAGAATGAAACAGTCGAAAGTGAAAGGCAGCTACAGAGCCTGGTCTTCCCTGCCCCTGCAAGGGCAAGGTGTTTGCCAGGTTCCTTTGTAGGTCTAACAGCTGAGTCGGTGAGAACAGTCCTTCGTCTTTCCACAAGGCTGTCTGATCATCTTCACCTTTCTTTCATTTATTTAAAAAAATATTTTTTTATTGATGTCAGAAAGGAAGAAAGAAGGAGAGAGAGATAGAAACATCAATGATGAGAGAGAACCACTGATAGGCTGCCTCCTACATGCCCCCTACTGGGGATCGAGCCCACAACCCCAGCATGTGCCCTTGGCTGGAATCAAACCTGGGACCTTTCAGTCTGCAGGCCGACGCTCTATCCACTGAACCAAACTGGCTAGGGCATCCTTCATTTATTTATATCTCAGGCTCAGTCATCGGGATATACGAGATCTAATTAAATCCCCGAGTAGGCTCCCGCTGTGCACCACTGTGACTGTCAGTGGGACTCTTTGGAGTTCTCATACTCACACAAGGTTGGGGACCTTTCAGCCCCACTGCTGGGAGAGGTAGCTGCTGCCTTTATTCCACACCGCTCTGCATCTAAAACAAACCCAGGCCCAATTTGCCCACCAGTGATGACCCCTCTGTTTTCCTGGCTGGCTTTATTGGCAGAAACATACAACCTACTCCCCAGCCTGGACACTGCCATCTGTCACAGTGTCTTGTACCACAGCAGGAAGTTGAATAGCTTTCTGGTTTACAACAAAAATTAGGTAAATAGAGAGCCCTGAATGGAGGAGGGGGTATGTTTCCGGGAACACAGGGCTTTGAGAGTGATGGGAGGTTTTCACTCAAACACGAACACTAGATGGGAAGAGCATGCTCAGTACCCCCCTCCCACCCTCCTGAACACAAATGGGTGCATTGAGCAGGCTCTTCCCATCTAGACCTCTTTCCTGAAGTTTCCACGTCACTACAGTAGAGACATCATACCCTTCCCACAGGAGAATCTACAGGATACCTTGGTGTGACACTCAGAGATTGCCATTTTTCCAATTATTTTCTTGTCATGGTTAATTTCATGTGTCAGCTTGACTGGGCCATGGGACTCTCAGAAATTTGGTCAAGCATTATTCTGGGTGTGTGTGTGAAGGTGTTTCTGGGTAAGTGTAATATGTACATAGGCAGACTGAGTAGAGCAGATTGCCCTCCCTCTTGTGGGCGAGCCTTATCTAACCAGTTGAAGACCTGAATGTAACCAAAAAGCTGAGTTATTGGGGACTCTGCCTCTCTGTGTACTTGAGCTGGGACGTTGGTCTTTTCTGGCCTTTGCATTTGGACCTAAATACTGGCCTTTGGCCTGTTGACCTTCTGATTAGAACTTACACCATCAGCTCTCCTGGGTCTCCGGCTTGCTGACTGCAGATCTTGGGACTTCTCAGCCTCTGTAATCACATGAGTTGATGCTAATAAATCTCTTTGTGTTTTTTAGAGAGTTATTTTAGAAACACACACACACACACACACACACACACACACACACACCCTTTATTGGCTCTGTTTCTCTGGAGAAACCTAAGACAGATTGAATATTATTTACTGAATGTTTGTGGGTCATCCACATTCATATATTGAAGTCCTAAATCTCAAGTTGATAATATTTGGAGATGGGGCCTTTTGGAGGTAATTAGGGTGAGAGAAAGTCATAAGGGCAGGGCCCTGGTCTGATGATATTAGTGCCCTCATAAGAAGAGACACCAGAGCATGAACTCTTCCTCTCTCTCTCTCTCTCTCTCTCTCTCTCTCTCTCTCTCTCTCTCTCTCCTCCACCCCAGAACATGCACAAGGAAGAGGTCATGTGTGCACATAGTGACATGGTGGCCACTCACCAGCCAAGAAAGAAAGGCCTCAGGATGCCTCTCACCTTTCTGGCTCCTTGATCTTGGGCTTCCTATCCTCCAGAACAAACATGTCAAACTCAAAGGCTATCACGGGCCAAATAAACAAGGCATGTGGCCCAATGGATATGAGTTTGACTGGCTTGCTCCAGAATGTGAGAAATACATGTCTACCATTTAAGCCACTTGGTCTATGGTATTTTGTTATGGTAGCCTGAGCTGACTAATACACTTCTTTTAAATTTCCCCAGGAAAAGAGACCACCCAGAATCATGTAGTATCTGTTCCTAGGACTTGGTACATGAAGCACACACACCCAGATATTTCCACAGACTGAGGTCTCTGGCACATGCTAAAGAAAGACTCAACACATGTTGGGTGATTGGCTAGTCATCATATTTTTGGGGTGGGAACAGACATTCCAAATGGATAGTCTCATTGTCCCTGCTCTGAAATACGTGTAGCTCCCTCCATAGAACCAGCTCCCTTGGGCCCTCGTTGTTCCTTCTTGTATAAGTGGTTCCTTTTCCTTTTCCTGTCTTTATTTTATTTTTGGTTGGAAATGAATACCCTTTCATCTCTTACTCTTCATGTCAAATGTCATCTCCTCTGTGAAGGTTTCCCCGACTCTGTTTTAAAGTCTCTACCCTCTCGTTTCCACATTGCTTTGCACAGACCACCAAGCTACTGTTTGCTTTGCTCTGTCAAATTGTCAATTGGCTGACTCTGTCACTAGGCTGGGAGCCTTTTGAGGGCAGGGGCTGTGTTTCTTTTTTGTATATTAAGCATCCAACATGGCAGGTGGTCAGTGATTTTCTGTGGAATGAATAAACATATCTTTGAATTGATACAAAATCCAAGAGCAACAATACCAATGGTCTCCAACTCTATTAAGTTCCCAGTGTCAGAAAAAAAAATAAAGCCCAAAGCTTAGCATTTTGTTTAGATTTCAGGAAAACAGTTAGAACTCACTTACTAAATGATTCTGAGCAGGAACCAGGAAAATCCTCCATGTCCACCAAAAAAAGATCGATAATCTTTCTAAGGTTCCAAAGACAATGCTTCCATAGAAAGAAGCATGGGGGGCGGGGCAAATGGGGAATGGATGAAAGGAGGTGAAAGGATTAGCTAAAGAACATGTATGCAAAGCCCGTGGACACAGACATGTGGCGATGGCCAGAGGGAAGGAATGTGGGGGCTGGGTGGAGATGAGCAAGGGCGAAAGGTTGTGGTCATCTGCAATAGTGTCAGCAATAAAAATCCTATATAATAAAAGGGTAATATGCAAATTAGCCATCATTCCATCACAAAGATGGCGGCACCCATAGCCACAAGAGGTGGTGCCCAGTCCTCTCAACTCCACGAGAGTCCCCAGTCCCGGGGGGAGGGGGGATAGGTGGGGGAGGCGGTGGGGAGGGCAGCTGCTGAGAGCAGGCAGCATGAGTGTCCTGGCAGAATGCTTGCTTCCTCACCGAGGTGATGAGGCAAGCATTCTACCGGCTGTGGATGGGCCTCTGGCCAGGCTGGGGCGCAGAACACTTCCATCATTGCCCCAGCGATGAGGCAAGCATTCCGTACCCAGCCACAGATTGGCCTCTGGCCACAGAGAGCCTCTGGGCTGTGGGCGCAGAGTGGCCAGGCCCCACAGAGAACTACTGGTACACAGATTCATGGGGAGGGCTATTAATAAAGTATAAAAGCAAAGCATAGTCCTACTGCTGATAGCATTTATGAATATGCACACATTTTCACACTGTCATTGCTTTAGGACTTACGTATTTACTTAAAAATGTTTCATAAACTTGAACCTAATAGGCAAAAGGATCCCATTGTGAATTCTCTCTTAGAGAAAAACATGGTCGAGGCCAAAAGGACTTGTTGTTTGTGTGGTTATTGCTGTTTCTCTCCTTGGGTGTCTAGAAGTTTAGAGAGAAAGAATAGCATGAAGTAGAAACACAGTCAGGTTTGGGACTGCTATTCTTAGCAGAACAATTCCAGATAGCAAAGCCTTTACTGATTAAAGCTGACTCCTTTCTTACAGGAGAAGCTCATTGTTCAATTCTACATTATCCTCCAGAAAGAGAATCTGGTCTAGGATTTGGTTTTTCTTAGTAATATGTGGAGCTATGCAAAGAAAACTCTAAAGTCATACACTCAATGTGCCCTTCACATGATAAAGCCCCCTGGGGAAGATGGGAATGGGAATAAGGATGAAAGTGATTTTCCCATGAAAAGGGGTATATGTAATAATAGCTGTCATTGATTGAGCCCTACTGTGTGCTGGGTGCTTTCCCAACATCACTGCACTGAATGCTGACCAGCCAGCCCCTGCTGGTATTGTCACCCTCCACTATTGCCTTGTGTCTGGTGGAAAGCAAACACTTATCTCTCAAACAGTATTCACATCAGAATAGTTAACAATTGCAATCAAACCCCAACTTGATTGCAAACAAACCTGAGTTTTTTCAAGCCAAAGTCTGATCAGATGGCTCCTCCACTGAAAAACACCTGCGTTCCCTGCCTGACACCAGGAGAAGGGCTCCCTCAGCGCATGCAGGCTCAGTAGGATCTGCCCTTCAGGTCTCATTGCTGCCCACTCACTCTTCCCACACCAGCCTTTCTGGCCTCCTTACTGCTCCCCCAACCTTCCAGGTGAGCTCTCATCGCTTCACCAGACACCATCTCAGGGTCTTTGCCCTTGGTCTTCCCTCTGCCTGGAAACCGCCAGATACCTGCATGGTTTGTGCGTCATTCCTTTGAGTCTGTGTTGAGTATCTCCATCAGAATGAGCCCTTGACCATGGCCTTTAAATCCGGACCCTACACGGCACAAGCACATTGCCTTCACTCCTCTTTCCTCTTGCCTTTTCGATCTCCTAAGCAGGTAATGCCTTTTAACTTGGGGTGGGCAAAAGTAGGTTTACAGGTGTTAGTATGCAAAACACAGTTTATCTTTGTATTATTATTTATTAATTGTTGTATTATTTATTTGTATTTGCAAACCTACTTCTTCCCACTCCTATGGAGTCTGTTTACTTTAGTTGCTGTGACTCTTTCCCTCTCCCCACCACTGTCTCCTCAAAATACCAGTAGCATGATGGCTCCATGGGGTAGGCACGCTTGTGTGTGTTTCATTTACCCTGATCTGGTGCTCCACAGGCCTCTGTGTGATGAACCAGCAAGGTTACAGGCTCAGAGTGGTTGGATACCTTGGCCAGAGTCACACAGCCATGGAACGAAGGGACACGGGTTCTAACTCAGGTTTGTCTCAGCCTGGAGTCAATGCTATACCCTGTGCGATGCTGGGTCTGTATCTCTGAGGGCAAAAATAAAGAAGGACGAAAGGTTGTACATATGCAAACTGGAGGAAACTCTCACGGGGCTGGCGTGTGCTTTCATTGGGGCAAGAAGACAGTGGCAAAGCCAAACCTCAGTCTAGGTCCCAGCTGTGTGCCACAGCCCTTACCTAACTGCTCTGACACTTAGCTTTGTTATCCACAAAATGAGGGTGTTGACGGTCACCAGGTGGTTGTGATGAGAGTGAAACGATACAGAGCTGGTTAAGCCAAGGTCAGGGCCATAGGTACAGGTGGTGCCTTTATGCAATAATAACGAAAGTTATTAGGGCTTGAGAGCTCTCAGACGTTCTCCCTGCTCCTGGCTGCTGAACGAATTCTGACAGAGCCCTGCTCAGTCTCCCCCTGCTTCCCACCTCACCCTGTGCATATATTCCTTACCTAGGTCTTGCTTGGGGTTCAAGTCATGCAGGCAAGGGTTTCCTGAAATGACTGTTTGAACTCTGCTCTTTGGATTCTGCTCCACCCCAGCGGCTACACTCAGCAGGTCCCAGCTCTCTGAGAAGCGCACTAACATTATTCAGCTTGACTGTGATCATCTGCTCCTCCAACAGGAGCCTGATCTTGTTTATCTCTAACTGACTCCCCAATTTTCCACCCAGAGTTTGTCAGGTTTCACATTCCACCAGTGCTGTAAATAATTCACCACCCCCTCGCAGTGAGCTCGCTGCCTATTACTGTGAATTATTTACAGAAGAAAGTCTGAGTAGAAACCGAGATAATGGTACAAGTCATTTATGCAAAAGGATAGTAAGCTTTCTCTGACCTCACTCCTGCCTTCTGACCCCCACTTATTGCAATTGCTAGTCCTTTCCCAGCACTTCAGAGACATCAACCAAGTTGGGGTTTGCAGCCACTGTCTCATAAATATGGGAGAAATTCATGCTCCTCTGCCATAAAGAGATAAAGGGGTAGAAAAGTCTCCTGAGGATGCCTTTTCAAGACCTGTGGCTAAAGAAATCCCTGGAGGGTCAGCTCACTTCACCCTATAGCTTATTTATTGCATTATGGAAACATGCCTTTTATTTTAATTTGTTCTGGGCAGCAGGAAGGACATCAAGGAATTTTCTGCTAGTCTTATATAGGCACTTGCCTTGCTACTCAGAGGCAAGAGTTTATCCTTCAGGAGCCAGTTCTTGAGCTCTCTTATAGTTTTAAAAAGACACACTGTCCTGGCACACTTCTCAGTCCTCACATGCAGGCGAGGCATTAGATGAGGAACATAAATGACTTCTGTCATGGTAGGTCCCCAAATGTGGTTCTCCACGCTCCGTCCTCCTACCCATTCTGCCGCCTGGATCTGAGAGGTGAGAATTCATTGCACCCTTTCTCTCAACATGGAGTCCAGATTGGGACGAATGCCACTTCTTCTGTAGATAATGCTTAAGTGAGGAGTGTGTCTTGGTTCTTCAGTGACAATCAGGCACCCTAGTTTTCACCTCTGAATGAAGACCTTGGGATAAAGCATCTAAGGGGAGTGGGCAGGGGCTGTGGAGATGTCCTCTTACCCAGAATAGCTGCCTTAAACCTGCAAAGAAGGCCTGAGAGTGAGGTCAGACAAGGATGATCCTGAAGACCCTCCATTAGAAGGCAGGCATGGGCCCTGAACCTGATGTGAGTGTGCGTGGACCCAGTTAGAAGACAGATTGGTCAGAAAGGGAGGTCCAGGTGGGATAGGAGGCCACATGTACTTATTTTAGTTTCCTGATGTCACTTCTCAGGTAGGTCATCACTATACCAGGAAGGAGAGGTGGAAGTTACATACAGCTCCACCATGGATATAGAAACACAAGAGCTGGGAAGAAGGGTGATCCCTAATGTCTCTTGTAGATTCTGGCTTTAGACTGTTATCTTCAGACCTTGTGTATTGGGCAAGACTCTGTGGTGGCAATTGATTGCAACCCCAACTCCAACTTGTTGAAATAAAAGGGATTAAAGTGGCTCATCAAACTACAAAGTCCAGGGCTACTACTGAGTTTGTACGGGGCGAATTAGGAGCTTAGAGGATATCATCGGGACTTTGTCTCCTTCTTTCTTATAACTTTGGAACTTCTGTTTTGACACCATGTTCAGAAAGGTGTCTGTTTATAGTAACAGAGTGGCTGTCAGCTTATAGCCTCTCAGTAATCTGGGTGGGGTGGGGAAGAGTATTATGCTGGAGATGAGTCTCTTGGGCCTGACTTGGGTCACATGTCCATTCTTCAACATTGGTTATAGTGATGGAACACTTTGATTGGCTGGACCTGAATCATCTTACCTTCCTCCACTGGAATGAGAATGTAGGGAAAAGTTTTAACCAAACCATGTGGAGTTACTGAGAATAAAAGGAAATGGAAATGAAGTTGTGGGGAGAGCGGATACAGTATTTGGACAGGTTCAAGCTCGGACTGATGAGAGGGCACAGTCCTCTCCTGGCCACGTGCAAGTCCCAGCTTGTAGGGCAGAGCCCTCCCAGCACAATTATAGCCAACAGCTGTAGTTGTAAGCTTGAACCTGTGGTTCGAACACATGGCTCCACGTCTGAGTGATGTGGGCGTGATAGAGCTCAGGTGCATGTAATTGAGTGGGATCAAAACTCAGGAGAATGTTGTAAACATCTTGACTATGCCCTTACTTTGCCTCGTGGCATCTGGTTATAAAATAAAGACACGGCTTTTAGTACGTGGCACTAGCTCTCCATCAGAAAGACTCTTCATCAGAGAGGACAGCACCCCACCGAGACCTAGCTTTCACTCTCTTGTCTGACTTTTCTCAATCCTTCACCGCCCCCTCTCAGGTTCACTCTTGGCCATGCTGGTGAGGCACAAAGTTGGTCTCCAGCATCGTGGAGCCCCCATGTTGTGCTGGCTATGGAGCATTATCAGGTTTATGGTCCAGCCACTCAAGGGAGCAGAATGGAGTCCACGGGATGAGTTACAGTCAGAGCCCATTGTGCTGCTTTGATGAGCCAGAAGGGAAGGAGGAGGTCAAAGTGAGGAAGCCAGGTTTGTGGAACTGCGCAGGCAGACGGAGCTGCTCTCATGAACCCGAAGAGAATGAGCGCAGGGAGAGCCATGCAACCTAGAAGGCCAGCTCATAATTGGATTCAAGCCTCTGTTGGGGCAAATTAGGAGGTAGCTTTTCCCAGAAAAAAAGGAATTATAAATTTTTTATGGGAACAGATGCAGCGACTTTTGGCAAAGAGTAAAGCTGGCCTTGCAGACTGCCTGCCCTGTGATATCAGACTTTGTTAGTAGACTTAGAACAATAAAGATAACTACTACTTAGTGTGTGTTCAGTATGTCCTGGGCTCTTTATAACCATCACTGTGGGCCCTCATAGCAATCCTACAGCCTGTATTTAAAATATGGGGGACAGAGGCTTAGAGAGATATAAAAAGAGGAGCCAGGATTATATGAAGGTCTGAATGGATGCTAATGTCAGGGTTCTTTTAACCACATTGCACCTGAGGGAAGTAGTTGGGGGAGAGAGGAACAGAGCCAAAGATCCACTGAAGAACAAGATCCCAGGAGCAGGGAGGCCAGTGTGTGGTGCTGTCCTGGAAATGGGTTCAAAACAAGAGTGTGTTCAGAGGAAGCCAGTTATGATAGTCAACAGCCCACACACCACAGATGAGAGCTGTCCTATACTGAAGTCTGGTATAGAGAGAACTCTGAAAGCAACCCATTTATCATCCCCAAATACCCGAGGGTTGACACAGGAAACGACAGCCAGGCAGAGTTACAGGAAAGCAGATTTCAGTCTTCCAGAAGGAAGTGCTCACTGGGCATCATGGCTCCCCAGCCACCCCTGGGGTGGAGACTGTGGTGGCCAGTGTCTTCGTGCAGGGCATGCTTGCCTTAGCCATAAAGTTCCCACACAGGTTGTCTGAACAGGTAACTGTCAGGTGGGATCCAGAGAGGATTCCATCCTGAGGACAAGCTGCACAGGTCCCCAAGGTTCCTTCCACTCTAGGATCCTATTTTAAGCTTTTCCCTTATTCTCGTTGCCTCCCCACTACCCGCCCATTTCTTAGGGCTCTCTCCCAAAACCATTTCTTCTGGAGAGCCCTCCCAGACCACTGCAGCTCACACGATGGAACCTTTTTGGAAGATAAGTATATCCTTCTTCATTTCTACCAGGGGCTGGTCAGTTTGGTCTTAAAGGGACAGATAGTAAATATTTTAGGCTTCATGAACCCAATGGTTTTTGTTGGAACTACTCAACTCTGCCATGAGTTGAATAGCACAATAGTCACCATAGACGATAATTAAATAAACAGGGCAGGTGTGTTCCAATAAAACTGTCTATAAAATCAGGGCGTTGCCCTGGGAGGCAATGGAGGGGCGGAGTTTGATCCCTGGACAGCTGTTTACCCATCCCTGATCTAGACCATTTATTTTGTGAAAAGTAACGTCCTGAGTAGGGTTACCTTCAGCCATAAAGCAACACATTGTGTGTCTCTTTAATATTGGCCCATGATGTGTGGGCTCTATTTCCTTCATGAGATTGGAAAACACTTCAGGGTAAAGGCTCATGTTCATCTTTAAGTGGCCTCGGAAGTCAAGCGCGGTGACTCCAACCCCAGTGCAATTGAACTGAGATTTATGGCTTTGAACCAAGAGTCATGGAATCACTGATATTTACGCTTGCCAGAAGGATCAGAAACCCCATTCCTCAGGTGGAAACTCTGAAGCCCAGGCAGCAGCCATGCCTTTCCCACCATCACACAACTATTTAGAACTGGGCCTCCACGTGTGTTGGCTAGTGGTTTCATTCCGCACTGTTGGGGGCCATGCGACTTCAGGGGCCCCCGTCATTCAATTATTTGCCACTAGGAGATGGAGACCCAGAAGGGAGGGAACCCAGCCTTCCTTCTAAGTTGAGTGGAGATGGGAAGTCAGACACACCTCCTAGGGCTCCCTCTGGGCTGCCTTCGGGGAATGCCCCCAGGGAGTGAGTGTTATACAGGACCCACCTAATAATGATGGCTGCCACTTTGGGGGTGGCTCCCACATCCCTGCCATTGTAGTAAACACTTCAAGTGCCTCTAATTCTCTTTCCTCAAATGACCTCGAGCCCTCTCACCACAAACATATTAAAATTTTAATTAAGAGAACACACCATGGCACACGCACATCCTCCATTAAGTGTGCTGCTTCATTAAGTATCTCGCTGCTGACAGGCAGTGGGAATTTCTGGGCGACGTACAGTCAGCAAAAAATCCACTTACCTCCACTACAAGGGGAAAGGTTAGCTATCTCAGAGCCTTCAGTGCCCACAACTTCCCTCTCTTCCCACAGCCCCATCTCCCGATGAAATTTCTTATCTTCGTGGCATGACTTGAGCCCGTGCCAGGCCAAATTCCCATCACAGCCGGGTAGATAAACACAGAAATGCTTGCCTTAAGTAAACTCTTTTAAATTATCCGCTCCATTTATATGGTGCAGAACACATGATAGGCACTTAATAGATATTTATTGAGCGATCATTTATTTTTCCATAAAAATGTGCTCACACAGTGTTTGTCACACAATAGGCACTCGGCATTAATTTTCTGTCAAACTCCAGGGCATGACAGCCAGCTGCCTTCCTCTCCACCCTCTCTTGTTGATTTCAGTAGCCTGTACCCAATGATAATGTGCTCACTGAGGAGCAGTGGGAGGAGCCCTTTCTTGCCCGTCTCCAGCCATCATGCCTACATTCAAGCCAACCATTTCCCGTGTTCATTTGATGGACATAAAGTGGCCCTTGAGCAGAGAGGGCTGAGCAAGAAGCATCAATATTGTCCACCAAGATTCTGCACTCAAAAGCTGTTTTCAGAACTGAGCTGAAATCCACTGCAACGCCAAGTTCAAGGAAAAAGACGCCCTTCACCTGGTGCGGCGGCAGGGTGCATTTTCTAAAAGCAAAATCCCATGGAGTGGCTTCAGTTGACTTTGGAAAAATACAAGGAGAGAGAGAGAGCAGGACTAGGAGCCAGAGTCTAGGCTCAGCTCTGCTGCTTTGAGTAGAGTGACATGGGCAAATTGCATAATTTCTCGTAGGAAAAATGGAAGGAGCAGTGGAGAGGGGTGCATTCGATATTCCTTAAGTTCCTGTCACAGTAACATTGCACAGTGTGGTGCAATGGAATCAGGAAACATGGCTTTGCTTCTGCACCATTTAATGAGATACCCTGAGAGGATTGAACAGGGTTATCTCAAAAGATACAGCCATGTCCCAATGCCCAGTACCTGTGAATGTGGATTTATCTCTACAGATGTACTGAAGGTAAGGGTCTCCAGATGGGGAGGTCACCCAATGATCTGGGTGGGCCCTGAATCCAATGATGAGTATCTTTTTTGTTTTTTAATACATTTTAATTGATTTCAGAGAAAAAGGAAGAGGGAGAGATGGAAATATCAATGATAAGAGAGAATCATTGATTGGCTGCCTCCTGCACGCCCCACCTGAGGGGGTCAAACCCACAAGCCAGGCATGTGCCCTGACCGGGAATTGAAACGTGACCTCCAGGTTCATAGGTCGACATAACCACTGAGCAACACTGGCCCAGCATGAGTGTCCCTTTAAGAGAGGGACACATTGGGAAAGACACTCTGAAGATGGAGGCAGACGCTGTAGGGAGGGGACACAGCCCAGGCATGCCAGGGTCCCACAGGAGCTGGGGGAGGGAAGAAGCCCAGACGGAGCCCGGGCCTGGACACACCTGGATTTCAGACTTCGAGCCTCCAGAATGGTGAGAGGATACATTTCTGGTTTTCGAAGCCATCTCATTTGTGGTAATTTGCTAGAGCAGCTCCGGGAAACTAATATACACCCCATGAGGGACCCGAGCCAGGAATCACACAAAGCAGCGATTTTTCAAAGTCCATCCAATTTTTCTGAATTAAGACCCTTCAGCTTCTTTGCCGGAGCTTTCTGTCCAGTCCACTTGGAGCAGGAGCACTTAATAACTCAGCTCCGGGAACACCTGGGCCTTCCCTGCCCGCCTCCTACGCAAGCATGCAATGCCAGTACCCCTTCCAGCATGGTCCGGAGCAGGGCCGACCAGTGTGAAGACAGCCTGCTGACTGGTCTGCAGCCACAGGCTCCTGCAGCTCTGCCCAGCAACCGGGGGAGCTGGCTTTCCACATCCATGTACTATTTTCAAGGCTGGCCATGTGGCGCTGTGTGGCAGGACCGGTCCCTGTCCATCCAAAGCTCCGGACAATGATCCCTGGACACTGTGAAGGCAACCCCGTGAGAGATTGCCCACACATTGGTGCTGGCGGGTATGTCTTGCTGATGTTTCTGTCCTTTCAAAGTCTTGTCCTTTTGGCCACAGTGGGGGGGAAGTGAGAAGAAGCCCTGACTTAGGAAGAGACCAGCTCCTCAGCCAGCGCTAACCCTTCCCAGCTGTGTGACCACGGGCACCATCCTTACTCCGACAGAGACTTTGTGTCCTCAGCCATGATGATTGCGTATCTGCTGAAATAATCGCACCTCATATTTACTGGATATTTGCTAAGTATCAGGGACTATGCTAAGTACAAGTATCAACTATTTTAATTCTTTTAAAATATGTTTTATTGAATTTTTACAGAGAGGAAGGGAGAGGGACAGAGAGTTAGAAACATCAATGATAGAGAAACATCGATCAGCTGCCTTCTGCATAGCCCCTACTGGGGATGTGCCCGCAACCAAGGTACATGCCCTTGACTGGAATTGAACCTGGGACCCTTCAGTCCGCAGGCCGATGATCTATCCACTGAGCCAAACCAATTGGGGCAACTATTTTAATTCTTATGACTGTTTGGAGTTAAGCATGGCTATTATCTCCATTTAATACTATAGGAAACAAAGACTGAAACCTTAGTAGATTATTTAACTTGTGTTGGAGCAAAGCTGGACTCCTACACAGGACTGAGTTCTGCCTGAACCCTTATATCCTGTGACTGCGTTTGTTACAGTCTTAAAATTACTCTTCCCCTAACCCATGAGTCTCTGCAATATCCTCCCCCTCTCCCCCTTTTTGTATTAGTGTAAGGCAGGGTTGGCAAATTGTAGCCCACATGCCAAATTTGGCCCACCACCTGTTTTTATAAATAAAGTTTTATTGGAACACAGCCATGCCCACTCATTTACAGAGTCTGTGGCACTACGGCTGTCTTTGCACTAAAATAGCAGAGGTGAGTGGTTGCAGGAGAGACCATCTGGTCTACAAATCTGAAAATATTTGCTAGCTGGTGCTTGACAGGAAAGCAGAGGGCTGCCCCTGGGATGGGGGAGAGAGCATGAGCTTTGCGGCTCCGTAGAACGGGGTTGCAATCCTGACCCTGGCTGTTTCCCAGCTCTGTGACCCTGGACCTGCCCCTTGAGCTCCCTGGCGCTCACTTCCCTGCTCTGGGAAGCAGGCAGGCTGACAGCTACTCCCTCATTCTCCCCCTCCCCCAAACCCCTAAGGGTGAAATCAGAAGGCCTCCCGGTCCCCTCCTGTTTCTCTCCTGGCCTCTGTGAGGAACCTAAGCAGAACCATTTCCTGACAGCCTCCTCCATAGCCTCCGGCCTTCCTGGAAGGAAGCGGCTTCATGGCTCTGGGTCCTGGGTGGTCTGCAGGCCGCCCCTGGCCGGGCAAGTCTCCTGGTCACACACCTGCCTCCTGCAGGCTTCTGGTTTCTCGGAGGCTCCAGGACACTCCTCCAATGGGGATCTGACCAGTCCAGCCCGATCTCGCCACCTCTGCCTCCAGCTGGGCAGGACTCTGGCTTCCCCACAGCGTGCAGCCTGTAGATTCTTTGAAACAAACCGCCGCTTGGCCCCCGCGTTCCTTGACTCCCTGCCAAACCTATTACACGTGTCAGAGCAGCAAGGGACTGGAAGAATTACGATTTCCATTTGGCTTCTGCGGCCGCTTAGTCTAATTTGCACTGGCTTTGAAATATAGCGATCGCTGTTTTTGTTGTTTGGATTTGGAGATTGTTTCAAGTTCTGTCTCTCCCCCCCTCCCCTCCTCCCCCCTTTTATTTTTTGCTCTCTCTTTCCTGGATGAGGGTGGGGGAGGAGGCCTCACAAGTGAAGAAAGCCACAGCTCAGCGGCCTCCCTCCAGCCCCCTCTCCGCCACGCACTCCTTGCTCCGGCACCAGATTTCATTAACTGAAAGGCTGCACGGCGAGGCGAAGCATGGTAATGAGGTTGTAGCTAATCAGAACATATGGAAAGCTTTTACCGTTCGCTCCAATTCCTGGCTTGGGAGGGGGTAAGCTTGGGGGGCCATTTAAGCAGGATTTCATTACCCGCATGGGGATGCATGGTCCCCGAGTCCCGTCTCCCTGAGCTGCCTCTGCCTCCCTCTCCTCTTCCCATCCTCCACCCCCCAGCCCCTGCCAGGCTCCCGAGAGAGAGCTCTGTCTCGGGAGTGAAAGTTCATGGAATCAGGGGCTGCACCTGCCCAGAGATCTGCCAGTCACCTCCTTGTTGACAAAGCCAAGAATCTTCTATCCTTTCCCACGTGACTTCCTGGCAGGTGTGGCACTGCTGACCACACCCCCTCGGCCTCCAATGGGCCCTGGGACAGAGGTCTCGCTTGCTCTTTCTCCTTCCTCACTGGGTGCTTCTTCCTCTGTCCATTCTTGCAGGTTCATCTGCACAAGTTTAGAAGCATCCTTGTTGCTGCCTAAGGTTAAGGAATTTTTAAATCAAAATGAAGGAAGTACCATAGCACTGGTACCTCCAGACTGGTCCACTGCCTTGCTCTGTCCTTCTCTATCTCCCTTTTCTTCTTTCCCTCTCTTTCTTTTCTTTGTTTTGTTTTTGAATCCTCACTCAAGGATATGTTTATTGATGTGTGTGTGAGAGAGAGAGAAAGAGAGAAACATTGATGTGAGAGAGAAAATCGATCAGTTGTCTCCTGTTTTATGCTCCAACTGGGGATTGAACCTGCAACCTAGGTATGTGACCGGACTGGGAATCGAACCCACAAACTTTTGGTGTATGGAATGAAGCTGAGCCACCTGGGCAGGGATTTCTCTTTCTCTCTACAGACTTTAGATGCCAGTTCTGGGCTGGGCACTGGCAAGGCCAAGACGGGGGGCCTACCGCTGCGATCTGGGGGACATCAGTGTCTGGTCCATGGCACCATTTCACTGCCCCCCACACATTCTGTTCCTGAGTTGTACCCCCAAAACTCACTTCTGGATTCCAAGATAACAGAGACTAAAATGCTTTCCAGTTGTAGTCTTTGGTTATGGAAACTCTCTAACTTATAAGATCCATGTCAGAAATACAGAGCCAGGAAGGATTTTCAAGTCCATGGTAACCAATGACCTCATGCAGCAAAAGAGGTCATGGGGAAGTCACTTACCCGAGACCTTGTCGCACAGGAGTGACTGGTTCATGCAGTGGTACCCTTTGAACATCAGTCCTCCCCTTCATCCTCATCATGTATGCATCATTTAAGAAAGGTCATAGCCCAGCCAGCGTGGCTCAGTGGTTGAGTGTCAACCTATGAACCAGGAGGTCACAGTTCAATTTCCGCTCAGGGCACTGGCAAGGCAAAGATGAGGGCCTACCACTGTGGTCTGGGGTTGTGGGCTTGATCCCCAGTGTGGGGTTGCAGGAGATAGCTAATCAGTGATTCTCTCTGATCATTGATGTTTTTCTCTCTGAACTCAATAAAAACATATTAAAAAAGAAAGGAAGGAAGGTCGAAGACTTGGGTGCCACAGTGGCTCCCCTTCCTCCCTCATCCCTCTAATGAGATAAGGCATAGGGCAATCTCCTAAATCCTGATGCTGAGCCAGTGGCCAGTGCCTCCTCAGCACAGGGCAGGAAGAGACCGGGCTTTAGTCAGGCTGACCTGAGACCAAGACCCCCAACCCGCCCCTTGAGGCTGCGGCCAGGGTTGCTCTGAGGGTGCTCAGTTCTGGGCACATGGGAGGGATTCCTTCCGGTGCGAACAGATAATTCCACATGGTTGCTTGCACTTGGCCTGAGAGGTCTCCAGGGTGGCATGCATCTCTCTGATTTGCTTGGAAACTCTGGGTTCCTGGACCATTAAGGATCCCTCAGATCTGAGTGAGGCTGAGGCTGCCGCTGAAGCCAGTGGCTGCCAACCGGAGTCACTAAATCACCCCCCATTGGTTTTCCCATAGACTTGGGCTGTGTATGTCTATTCGTTTTCACTTCCCACTGAGTTACCCAATTAAACCCCCATAGTTCCTCACCTGGGAGGACATGCGTGAGAGCCAAGCTGGCGACATGCCTCTGTTTCTGACTCCCCTTTTCATCTTCTCACACTCTTCCCAGTAACTACCTTCTCTTAGACCTGGAGAATTGGATAAGCAAAAATGTTACTTTTTCTAGCAATTACTTATCTGTCAGTATCTTGCTCCATTTTCTTGCACTTGGCTAGAATGACTCTATGAGGCTGTTTTTCTCTCAGGAATCATGGTGTATGGGTGTGTGTGTTCAAGTGTGTGTACATGTGTACATGTGTATGTGTGTCTCTGTATGGGCATGTGTGTGTATATCTGTATGTGTGTATTAATATGTGTCTCTTTGTATGTGTATTTATATGTGTCTATTTGTGCATGTGTCTCTGCATGTGTGTATATATGTACACATGTGTGTGTGTGTGTGTGTGTGTGTGTGTGCAGGTTCAGAGGGAGGGGGTCAGTGGTGACCTTGGCATACAGTATGACATACGCAACAATCAAGTAACTGCTCCAGGTTATTCTTATTTTTTTAAAATCTAATTTCAGCTGGCTCCTGTGCCTGGGTGACATTTGTTTGCAGAGCTTGGGTTATTTATGGCACGTGGTGAAACTGAGCTAGGAAATGAATTTAAAGCCTGGAATGAGCCCAATAATTCTCAGTAACAACATCTCCCCTAACAGCCCCATTAGGGGCCTCCCATCCATGCCTCGCTGTCATGCGCTCGAAATGGGCTCAGGCCTTAAGGAGCCCACGCTTCATGGAAACACTTTGATTTCACTCAAGCCCCCTTAACTGGACCTCCCCCCAATCCCCCGCCCTCTGAGGCAGCACACCACGAAAAACTCCTAAAGCAGATGGGTGGAGGGTATAAACAGATCACTCACACGTGAGGAAACACAAGTGGGAGTTAAATACAGAACAATGTTCACTCACTGCACTGGTTATCAGGAGAAAACACGGAGGTTCTGTTTGTCTCTATTGTATAATGAAAAACAGAAGCTGCCCTGCCTGGGGCCGGCAGGGTAGCTGTACTAACAGTACACTTAGAGAGTGCAAATTAGTCAAACATGTTTGCAGGGCAATTCGGCACCACACATCCAGGACTAGAAGACGCTCCAGACCTGTTGGCCTGTAGCATATTCTCTTGTTGGTACAGAAAATGAAGAAATAATTTAACAAAAGAGAAAAACTACCTGCCATGTCCCAGACTCTTGCAGGCAGTGTTTGCTATATTATGTGAAATTGGAAATGACCTCCAACAGTGGGAGAATCATTATATAAGTTATGCTTTCATTGCATAGTCACTCACTGAAATATTACACAGTTATTAAAAAGTGACTAGAAAGACCATCAAACAATAAAAATGTGCGAAGTGTAGTATGAAGAAGAAGATTGGCTAAAACTGGATCTGTGATCACAAAGCAGACATGTAAATGCAAATTTCAAACTAGACAAGATGACTCGAAATGAGGATCTTTGCAAAAAGATCACTGTATATGTTTCCCTCTCTCTCTCTCTCTCTCTCTCTCTCTCTCTCTCTCTCTCTCTCTCTCTCTCTCTCTCCCTCTCTCTCTCTCTCTCCCTAGTATGCAAAGTGTCCCTCCAGAGTTTGACCATGGAATTTGAGCCCTTGCTATGACATGTGCTGTCTACCAGGGAATGAAGGAAAGCCCTGGCTGGCAGCCAGCAGCTGGGGAAGGGAGGCCCCAGCTGGCAGCCACTAGGGACCCTAGCCGTGCATGAATTTTGTGCATTGGGCTTCTAGTGTGTTTATAAAATAATATATTTTCTTTTAAAAAAAATCTTAATATTAAAAATACAGATGGGCATCATGGAAAGGCAATATTATATAGTGTTTTGTGAATAAGCTGGGAATTAGACACATGGTAAATCTTAACTTACTGGTAGAGAAAACTTGAGCAAATGATTTCATTCTCTGTTTCTGCATCAGTAAAATGGGATTAAAAAACACAGCTTGTGTATTTTTACTGCCCAGGGGTGGGTACTCCACTGCATGTTTATTCCCAACTTGATTTTCCACGTTGTCGCCTAATTCTACTCTTTCTATTGCCCACTGCGTCGGTCCTTTAGCATGCGGTCATTCTGCTTAAAGTCGCCTGCAGTTCTTTAGGGCTCTCATGGTCTCTCCCAGCGATTTTCAACTGGTGTGCCGAAGGAACTCTTAAAACATGCAGTACTTGACTATTCAGTCAGGGCAATGCCCTCTTTTCCCTTAGATTGTCAAATAAAAAAAATGACAGCAGCGAACACAGCAATAGCCGCCGGGGTGAATGAGTCAAAATTATACCTATTTTTTATTTTGGTGTCAGATCGGCAAAAAATAATTTTTTTTGGTGTGGCACAGAATTTTAGTAATTAGTTCACGTGTGCCATGAGATGAACAAGGTTGAACATCACTGGGCAACAAGACAACGGGCACAAAATGGTCCAACTGTAAGAGCCTCACCATGACACCCAGAAGGAAGGGTTGCATGATGATGTTTTTCATGGTAAAGAATCTACTTTTCACTGTAATATCATGGAAGGCTGTACTATTTAAAAAAATATTTTATTGATTTTTTACAGAGAGGAAGGGAGAGGGATAGAGAGCCAGAAACATAGACCCGCTACTTCCTGCACACCCCCTACTGGGGATATGCCCGCAACCAGTGTACATGCCCTTGACTGGAATCGAACCTGGGACCTTTCAGTCCGCAGACCGACGCTCTATTCACTGAGCCAAACTGGTTTCGGCAAGGCTGTACTATTGTGCACCAATGTTATGCTGCCTCTCCCTGCTCCCTGGGAACTTGGCCAGTGGAGGGCCCTGGAGGTTGGGGAAGTAGAGGGGAAAGGAAGGAGAACAGGCACTCAGGAGAGGGGTGCATGCCCTTGGACGTGTCTGGGTTAATGCACAGGGGCAATGGCTTCTCTCTCTCTTTTTTTTAAAAAAATCTTTATTGTTCAAAGTATTACAGACAGCCCTTGGGTTACATCGAACTCGACGTACGTTGTTTTGTGGTTACGTAGCCATCTCCCATTTATTTATATATATATATATATATATATATATATATATATATATATATATATATATATATATATATAAAGTTCTGTCATTTCAACATATGTACACATGTGCTTTATGTTTATTTTTTATTTTTTATTATTTACTGCATTTACCACAACTAAAGGTCAGGAATTGTTATCTTTTAATTTTTTTTTTTTTTTTACTGTTTCTCTTCCTTACTGCTGTGTATGTGCTCCATGTGAGTGACATAAGTGCTTATGTAGTGGGTTCCAACTTGTTGTGAAAATCGCATTACGTCACATCGTAGGAACCAGTCTCCGAAGTAACCCAAGGACCTGCTATACATATGTCCCCTTTCCCCCCCCAACCCCCCAACTCTTCAGGCCGGCCCTACCCACCACACTATTGTCTGTGTCTATGGATTATGCATATATGCATATAAGGTCTTTGGTTGATCTCTTCCCTCCCAACACCCCCTGAAAACTACCCAACTACCTTCCCTCTGTTCTATGCTTCTTTGTCTCTGGGTCTAGTTTGTTCATCAGTTTATTTTGTTCATTAGATTTCACATGTGATA
Source organism: Pipistrellus nathusii (assembly GCA_963693515.1). Lineage (NCBI taxonomy): Eukaryota > Metazoa > Chordata > Mammalia > Chiroptera > Vespertilionidae > Pipistrellus > Pipistrellus nathusii. Next base: position 182,109,279 of record OY882860.1, on the reverse strand, counting down.
CTAATCTTTCTTTGATTGGCTTATTTCACTTAGCAATGGCTTCTCTTGTCCAGTTCTTCAGACAATGCCCTAGAGCCTTGGTGGGCAAACTGTGGCTCTTTGGCTCCTTTGATGTGGCTCTTCCACAAAATACCATGCCCTGGGTGAGTCTATTTTGAAGAAGTGGCTTCAGAAGTTTAGAAGTTTGGAAGTTTGGCTCTCAAAAGAAGATTCAATCATTGTACTGTTGATATTTGGCTCTGTTGACGAATGAGTTTGCCGACCACTGCCCTAGGGCTAGGCAACCTCTCTCTGTGGCAGGGGGAGAGAGGGGCCAATCGTGCCTGGAGATGCAGAGCCCTGCCTGCTCCCTGCTCTGCGGGCTGCGCTGGCTCACCCCAGCACCCTCTGGGTCTCTACCCAGATTCAATTTCCTATACATCCCATTTAGGCACAAAAGAAGAAATTCTTCTTGCCCTTAATACAGAGTTTAAAAAAAGACACATTTAGCAAAAGTAAAAGTAGATGCATGGATGTAGAGAAAAAATATCACTCTGGCAGCCGGGAGCTGGCTGGTTCTGGGGAGCGGGCAGTGCTCTGTATAATCAGCTGCCTACAGAAATGCTCAATGTCAGCCCTCCACTCTCCTCTCCCCACCCCCTCTGTACCTCCCCCCCCCTCCCCCCCACTTCCCCAGCCCCGCAACCACCTGGCCAGGAAGCCTATGAAAGAAAACTCAAGCGCTACCTGCCATTTTGCTGTTCACTCCTTTTAATGGTTTCTGAGTTGTTGACTTTTCTCCCTTAAAAACAAGTGGAAAACGTTCTGAACTAACAGATAAGACCTGACTCCCCCCTGGGAATCAGCTACACAAACAGCTGCCTCTTGTAATCTGGGGAAGCTAGAAGGAAGGCAAGGTCTGCAAACAGGGGGAGGAGGAATGCTGCCCAGGATGAGATGGGGAAAAGGCTCCTGACAGAACACGTCTCTCACTTCCCCAGGCCTGCTCCTGTACACGGCGGGAAAACTAGAAGCGGATCACGCCATTGTCTTCTTAAATTAGACGTTTAGGTCTTTGTTAGGAGGAAAACAAACCCTGCAGCTCTCCACTGCAGAGTGGAACGGGCTGGACAAGCCCTGGCCTCTGGCAGAGAGGGGCGAGCCCTCACTCTGGGGAACTGTTTGCAGAGCCAGCTTGGGGTCCGGGAGGGTCTTCAGCAAATTACTAGGTGCGGACAGTCCTGTAGCCACCCGGATGTCTGGTGAATAAGAGCCGTGCCAGGGTCTTTAATTGCTGTCTGGACTGGAAACAAAAGCTTCGACCATCAATCTGGCAATTACCCCACCACCCCACCGTGCTAGCCCTTCAATTAACCCGTGGCTGCGCGCTGCCCATCAAATCATTAACTCCCAGGCCGCGTGCTGCAGAGCAGGTGGGCTCCTGTGACCCAATCCCAGCGTCTCTCAGGTGAAACAAGAGGCCTGCTTGCTGGTGTGGAGGGACACGTCCATTTTGTGTTGAAAGTGTTTGTGAAGGCCACCGGTTCTGGTCCCAGCTCTGCCCCAGAATGCCCATGGCTGCCCCTTTGTGGTGTCACTGGACACAGTGGGTTTGTTTCAATCCCTGCTTTGTCTGTGCGCAGACTGTGATGAGCTGCTGTGGAAAGTAGGGGGCATTTCAAGGCTGGGTACCAGTGCCGTGTTGTGGGTTTGATGAGAGAGCTGAAGTCTCCTGTGTGTTTCTCATGTCTCTCCTCATCCTCTCTCCAAAGGAAAGAAGAGCTGGCACAGGTGAGTCCAATTCAAGGTCAATGTTTTGGGAGAAAGAGTCCAAAGAAAGGTCATGTGATAAATGAAGGGAGTAAAATGTTGTTCTTCATGTGGGAAGGCTTCCTTGTCTCTGTCTCTTTCTTTTCCTTTTTTTCTCACAAAGCAAGCACAGTATATGGGCCCGGGATTGCTTCTCTGACCATCTCTTCAACCTGAGAGAAATGAGGAAGGGGTGGGCAGAGAAGCGGGCAGGACCAGGGAACTGTTCCCTCCATCTTCCCTTTTCTGACGGGCCCTTCCAGGTCCTTTCACCTCTCCCTGTTGCACCCTCCTGGGTGAAGTCATCCCTGCCCCCTGTCTAACCACCGTCTCCCTACTGATGACGCACAGGTCTCTGATTTTCACAAAAACCCTCTCATGAACTTCAGGCCTGAAAAATCCACTGCTGATTAACACCCCCCACCTGGGAGTCTACAGGCAGCAGAAATGCAACCTGACATTGACTTGTGTCTTTCTCTCCAAACTGGCCCTCTTTCCTCTGTTCTGCATTTCAGCCATAACATCCATTCCACTGTCTCAGAGCGCGATGCGTCACCATCGTTCTTCACCTCTCATCCCTTCACCTTCACGTGCCATTGGTTACTGCGTGCTACTAACTCTCCCTCTGCACTCTTTCAGTTTCGTCCTCTCTATCTCTACCCAGTCAGGCTGTCATCGCTTCTTGGAGAGATGATTACAATAACTGCTAACCCAGTGGTCGGCAAACTCATGAGTCAACAGAGCCAAATAGCAACAGTACAACAATTGAAATTACTTCTGAGAGGCCAGTTTTTTAAACTTAAACTATATAGGTAGGTACATTGTTGTTAACTTAATTAGGGTACGTGGTATTTTGTGAAAGAGCCACACTCAAGGGGTCAGAGAGCCTCATGTGGCTCTCGAGCTGTGGTTTGCTGACCCCTGCGCTAACCGATTTCTCTTCAGTTAATCATCCACATAATAGCCAGAGGGATATTCCTTAAATGCAAATCAAATCTCTGAATGGCTTATGTAAACATCTCTAGGCCCCTCCCACCCCGCCTTTGCCCTGATTGTTGAGCATGACCAACAGTGCCCTTCCCTGACCCTCCCTTCCTGCCTGACACTGCGAACCCCCCCTCCCCCCGCCCCTCCACTCTGCCCATCTCTTTCTGAGCCTTCCTTGGACCTCACTTTAGCCGCCATGAGTCATGTCATGTGCCTCATACGTGGCACCTCCATGAAGGCCAAAGGCCAAGTCCCCTTCCTGGAGCTTTTCAACATGTAACCTTCTGAGCCTGGAAGGTTTCCCCAGTACCTTCTTTTAATATTATTTTTAATTTAAAATTTTTACTTGCTTTTAGCCTATTCTGGGGAAACATTTTATTTATTTGTATTAATGTGTTTATATTAACAGTAGACTTGGAAACTAATGTTTTCCAGCTTTACTGAGGTATAACTGACAAAACTGTAATATGTTTACAGTGCACAATGTGATGACATGGAAGTGATTCCTATAATGAAGTTAATTAACACATCTGTCACCTCATGTAGTTACTTTTTAAAAAAAATGTGAGAATGCTTCAGATCTACTCTCAGCATGTTCACGGACACAATACAGTTTTATTCACTGTAGTCAGCATGCCGAACACTAGATCCTGAGAATTTATTTTTCACCTTATCATTGAAAGATTGTACTCATTGACCAACATCTCCCCATTACCATTCTCCCTTCCAACCCCTGGAAACCACCAATCAATTTTCTATTTCTATGAGTTCAACTTAAAAAAAAAAGTGATATCATAAAATATTTGTCTTTCTCTGTCTGCCTTATTTCATTTAGCATAATGCTCTCTAGTTTCATATGCATATGTTTTCTGTTATCCATTCATCCACAGATAAACTAGGTTGCTTCCTTATGTTGGCTACTGTAAACAATGATACAATCAATAAATATGGTAACTCAGGTATCTCTTTGAGATAGTGATTTTGCTTCTGTTGGATATATTGTTGGATTATATGGTAGTTAAAAAAAATTTTTTTTTTGAGGAACTTTCATACTATTTTCCATATTGGCTGTACCAATTTACAATGGCATGAACAGTGTATAGGGATTCCAGTTATTCCATATTCTTGCCAATATGTCTCTTATTTTTTTGATAACGGATATTCTAAAAGATATAAGATGATACCTCATTGGGGTTTTATTTGCATTTTTCTGATAATTAGTGATGCTGAGCACCTTTTCGTGTACCTGTTGGCCGGTTGTATGTCTTCATTGGAACAATGTCTATTCAGGTCCTTTGTCCACATTTAAATTGGGCTGTTTGTCTTTTTACTATGGAGTTGTAAAACTTCCTTGTATATTTTGAATATTTATTTCTTATTGGATATCTGGTTTGCAGATTTGTTCTCCCACTCTGCTTTCTCATTTTGGTGATTGTTTTCTTTGTGGTACAGAACATTTTTAGTGTGATTTAGTATATTTTTGCTTGTGGTGTAAATCCAAAAAGTCATTATCAAGACCAATGTCAAGGAATAAGGTCTTTGAGGAGGTAGAAGCAGAGAGGAATTAGGGGGAAAAAAATTGTGAGTTCAGTCTTAAGGAGGAGAGGAATATTTCTTCCAACTATTAAAAAAGGTAAACGAGTTTTAGATGACATCGGATAGAAATTGGGATCATGGTCAGAGCAGGGCATTTGGATGGTCCTTTGCCCTTGGCTTGTATTTCTTCTGTGAAGTATAAAGGAGATCTTAGGCTGCAGTTGGGTGGGGGAGGGACTTGGTGGCTGGAAGTGGGAAGTAGAAAGTTTGGCAAAAATAAAGGAGTCAAATTGCTCCATGGGGGAAGAGTGCCTTATTATGAACATTAAGAACTAGAGGCCTGTGCATGAATTCATGCATGGGTGGGGTTCCTCAGGGTGGGCTGTGGGAATTGGGCCCCAGCTCTTGTCCCCCCAGTCTCCTAGCCCCATAGTCCTGCCTGGCACTCCGCTGTGGTCTGGTGCTTCTCACCTGCTCCGCTATCCATCAGTGGCTGGGCCTTCTGCCCAGCTACCTTAGTGCCTGGGAGCCTGGTGGCAGCCCCACACCCCACCGCTGCAGCTGGTCACTGTCTGCAGGCTATTGGTGGGGTGATCAGAACCTGCTTGTACCCTCCTTGGCCTGGTCCCACCCACTCACCTGCTCCATCATCCCGCCATGGTCCCACTCTCATCGGGGCCCATTGGGGCCGGCAGTGCCTCCACCATGTTCTGCATCGCCCTCTGGTGGTCAGCTCACATCATAGCGAGCGGTCAAACTCCTCATCCATCTTCTGGTCCAACAATTTGCATATCAGGCTTTTATTATATAGGATTGCTGGGCTCCTCTGAGAGTACAACTGAGGTCCTGCCCCTCCTCACATCCTCAATCAAATTATCATGCTGTTGTACCTTGTAGCACCAGGCTCCAGTGGTGGCTTAATCCAGGTATGGGATCTTGTCAGGCAGGTGTGAGAAATCAACAGGCAGAAATGAGTTTGAGAGTGATGTCACAAGAACAACCAAACCACTGATTCCAGGGCAGATAGGAAGAGAAATAGATTTGGAGGGTGGGGGTAGAAATCAAGTATTCAAGAAAGTAGAGATCTCAGTGAGGGAGTGAGATTAAGAAAGATAGAGTTTGGTACTACAGGTAGAGCAGATTTTTGGTGCTGTCAAAATCCAGGATATGTCTAGTATGGTCCTAATTGTCTAGTTTTGCTTTTGTGTTGCTTGTGTTCTTGGTGTCATACCCACAAAATTATTGCCTTAGAGACTAATGTCATTAAGCTTTCCCCCTATGTTTTCTTTTATGATTTTTATAGTTTCAGGTCTTAATGTTTAACTGTTTAATCCATTTTGAGTTGACATTTTGTGAGGGGTATAAGGGTTCAATTTCATTCCCTTGCATGTGGACCTCCAGTTTTCCCAGCACTATTTGTTGAAGAGACTGTCCTCTCCCTGTTGTGCATTATTGGCCCTCATGTCAAAAATAAGTAGAGTGTATATGTCTGGGTTTAGTTCTGTTCCATTGGTCTATATGTTTGTTTTTATGCCAAAACCATACTGTTTTAATGACTGTAGCTTTGCAATACATTTAAAAATTAGAAAGTATGATGCCTCAAGCCATTTATTTTCTTTCTCAAAATTGCTTTGGGTACTCAGGTTCTTTTTGTACTTCCATATAAATTGTAGATTTTTCCCCCCTGTTTATGTCAATACAGCCATTGGGATTTTTATGGGCATTGTATTGAATCTGGAGGTTGCTATGGGTAGTATGGACATTTGAACAATATTAAATATTCCAATTCATGAACATGGACTATTTTCCATATATATTTTTGTCTTTAAATTCTTTCATCAAGGTTATGCTGCTTTTGGTGTACAAGTTTTTCACCTCCTTGGTTAAGTTTACTAAAATATTTTATCCTTTTGGAATGTATTGGAAATGGGGTTGTTCTTTAAATTTTCTTTTTCAGTTCATTGTTAGTGTATAAAAACTCATCTTATTTGTGTATGTTGTTTTTGCCTCCTGCAACATTACTGAATTTGTTTATCAGTTCAAACAGTGTGTGTGTGAGTGTGTGTAGTCTTTATGGTTTTCTATATATAAAATCATGTTATCTGAAAACTTAGATTTCCCCAATACCTTCTTTCCTCTGGTTAATTCCACTGTTCCCCAACCCTCAGCTCATGTGTCCCTTCTCCAAGAAGCCTTCCTTTAAGGAAGAGTATCAATAGAGCTAGGATATAGGTACCTGCTGTGGCTCCCATGACATCCTGTGCTTTCTTCTACTACAATACTGATTATATTATTTTATAACAGTCTTATTACATGATAGGTGCCCCCTATAGGTAGAAAGTCTTTAAAACCAGAAATTCTTTATCTTATTCAGGAAAGATGACTCCTGGAGAGTCAATATGATTTTGGGGAAAGAGTATGGACTTTGAAATTATAGACACTCAAGTTCAAATCTTAACTGCCAATTATAAGGTGTGGTTACAAGAATCAAATGAGATAGAAATTCAAAATGCCTCATAGAGTACCTTACACTAAGCAAGTATTTGGTAAATGGTCATTATTATCATTATTCCTAAATGTGATCCTTGGAAAAGACCTTTTTTTTTTTTTTTTTTTACAGTTTTGTTTTCTTCACCTGTATGTAACATAGAGATAAGAATGGATCTAATCAAGCAGTTTTCTTCTTCAGTATTTCTATTCTCTCTGTGTGTCCTCGCAAACATCTCCTCCTCCTCCTCTGCCTATGGGAGGTGGTACACATAGGGAACCATTGAAACTGGTCTGGTTTGAGACACTGGCTCCAACTGTCAGAGACTGGGAATTCCTTGACCTGCTCCACATAGTTGGAGTTGAAAATTTCACAGCCAGTCTAGCTCTGACACCCTCATGTCTTTTATTGTGTGTTCCCTGAGAGCTTAGTTTCCCACTTCATGGTAGCTGCTATGAGGTCAGCAACTCTCTCAACCAAGACTCCTTTTGCTGGCTGAAAAATGCAATGGTCTTTATATAATTAACTAGATGCCCGGAATGGTCAATTCATGCACCAAATGGTGAATTCATGCACCAGTGGGGTCCCTCAGTCTGGCCTGTTGGGGTTGGGCTAAAACTGGCACTCTGACATCCCCCTAGGTTACAAGATGGTTCAGGACAGGCTGAGGGACACCACTGCATGATTGCATGATTGGGGTCTGGGAGGGATGTGGGATGTTGGCTAGCCAGGGAGGGACTGCAAGATGGGCATGTCTGGCCCATCTCACTAAGTCTTGATCTGCCGGACCCCAACAGCAAGCTAACCTATTGGTAGGAGGTCTACCACCTGGTGGTCAGTGCATGTCATAGCAAGTGGTTGAGCAGCTTTAGCATATCATTAGCATATTGTGCTTTGATTGGTTGAGCAGACAACTGGACATTTAACATATTAGGTTTTTATTACATAGGATTACTGTGATCCTGTGTTATTGTGATGGCTGACAGCAGGATGCTTTAGTCAGGTCAATCTAAAAATTGTAACTATGAACTACTTAATTATATAAGATTGCCTGTTTGCAGGTGTATGTGTGCATGTGCGCGCGTGCGCGCGCGCGTGTGGGTGTGTGTGTGTGTTACATGCCATTGAGTCAGCTGTCTTCTGGTGATCCTATAGATGTCTACTATGTCCTATCTTCAGCAGGCCTGCTCAGCTCTTGCAGGCTTGTGCATAGACCAGGGCTGTCCAGTTTAGTATTTCCATACAAACTTTATACTTGTACTACATATCTAGCTATAAGCAAGTTATTGGTGTGTTTTGCACATTTCAAAACTTTATATTATACTTGACATATATTTCTATAACTTCTTTTCCTATATTCTTTTGAGATGCACCCGTTTTGACGTAGGTAGTGCTGGTTTATCCTTTCCCTCCTGTATTATATATATATATATATATATATATATATGTATGTATTTTTTTTTTAAATATATATTTTATTGATTTTTTACAGAGAGGAAGGGAGAGAAATACAGAGTTAGAAACATCAATGAGAGAGAGTCATCGATCAGCTGCCTCTTGCACACCCCCTACTTGGGATATGCCCGCAACCAAGGTACATGCCCTTGACCGGAATCGAACTCGGGACCCTTCAGTCCCCAAGCCGACACTCTATCCATTGAGCCAAACCGGTCCCGGCCCTCCTGTATTATATTCAAATATGTGAACACACCAGGATTTATTTACATATTCTCCTGCCAATGGACATGGAGGCTGGTTTGAATTTTTCACATTGACAAACAGAAATAGCTGGACCATCGTGCATGTTCATTTTAAACTTTGCAAGATGCTGCCATAATTGCTCCCCCAAAGGCTTGTCCCAATGTGCACTCTACCAGCTGTGCGTGATGGTCACTCTTGCTCAACACCTGGGAGTTTCCAGAAAGAAATGTGCTACCTGGCCACTTCCACATATCTGCCTCGGGATATGCACCTGTGTTCTGCCCTCACACTGTTTCCTGTCCCAGCTGCAAACTTGGTCCAACTTTTGCATGTGAAGTAGAAGGTAACCTTTGGATCTCCCCCAAAGTCTTCATTCTTCTGTTATATTATGACATACTCACTTATTCATTGCTAAAATTCCTCCCTCCCTCCTTCCCTCCCTCCCTCCCTTTCTCCCTCTTTCCTTTCCTTTCTCCCTGACTTTCTCTTCCTATTCATGAGGGCAGCAAACACTCACAGAGGCTTTGCAAATGTGGGTGGAAATAGAGATAAAAGGCACAGCTGTTTTCTCAAGAAGCTCCCAGCCCAGCGCACACACAGGGCTAAGCAGACACTTCCAAGGCTGCAGGGGATGAATGATGGAAGCAGAGTTCCTGGCACCTGAGTCTTGGGAAGGGCTTTCTTTAAAAACAATGCAGATGAACAAAAACAGGGTTTAGGCAAAGATGCAGACAGGGCATTCCCAGCAGAGACTTGGAGGTACAACAGAAAGCAGAGTCTCCTCTGGGAATGGCAGGCGGCCTGGTGCCGCCAGGGCACAGTTAGAGGCCTGAGAGATGAGGCAGGGAAGGCAGACAGGGCCAGATGGTGAAGTTCCTTGTATGCCATGCTAAAGGGCTTATCTTCCATCTTGAGGCCAACAGTGTGCCATTGGTGGTTGGCATCTGTTGTTTTTGTCTGCCAAGCATTCTGATATTGCTCCCCCCTCCCATCCTTTGGCCGACTGCCTCTCCCAATTCTATGTGGTTCTGGGGAACTAGCCAATCATAGCCTTCTTCCACCCACATGACCCAGGCCTGACCAATCATACTTCCCCAATCCCTTCATCTCAGGAGTTCAAATGGGCCAATCAGGGTCCTTCTCTGAAGTGATAAAGATAAGGAAAAGGAATGTTTATTTCAATAGAAAGAAGATAAAGATTCTACTTTTAGACTTATCATAGGAATGTCAACTAGGATGTTGAGTATGTGAGCTTGGAGAAAGGTTCTGTCCTGGAGATTTGGATTTGGGGACTGTTGACATGATGACTTGCTTTCTCTCAGTCACTACATTCAAGTCAGGAGTAAGTCCTTAACGCTCTGCCTCCAAAACACAACCTGAAGCCATTTGTATCTCTTCATGTGCACAGCTGCAATTCTAGGGCAGCCCACTGTCCTCTCTTGCCTGGACCATGGCACAACCACCTAAGTGGTCCACTTGCATCTTCAGTTTGCTCCATATAATATACTGGCATTCTCCACATAGCAGAGCGTGCTTTTAAAATACATGTGTGATCCTATGACTCCCCTCTTTACTTCCCCACCTGACTGAGTGAAGTTGAATTCCCAACATGTTCTGTCTTCTGCCTCCTCTAATCCTGTCTTATAGTTCATTCGGTAATGATTCCTTCATTTCAGTCTACAAATATTTGTGCTGTACTTACTACTTTTCAGGCAATGTGGATATAACTATAAACTAGGTAGATGAGGTCCCTGTTCTCATAGAGTTTGCATTTTAGGGGTGATGACAAAAAATAGTTACGCATAAGACATTTGCAGGTAGTGATCAGTATTTTTAAAGATAATTAAGTAGCCCAGCCAGCCTGCCTCAGTGGTTGAGCATTAACGTATGAACCAGGAGGTCAAGGTTCTATTCCCAGTTAGGGCACATGCCTGGGTTACAGGCTCGACCTCTCAGTGCGGGGCGTTCAGAAGCAGCTGATCAATGATTCTCTTACCATTGATGTTTCTATCACTCCCTCTCCCTGCCTCTCTCTGAAATCAATGAAAAATACACTTAAAAAAGATAATTACATAGAATGATAACCAAAGGAAGTAGTTGGTATTGGACTAAGTGGGTGACACTCTTGGCTTTTCTTCTCTTTCTAAATATAAGATTAATTTCTACCTCAGGACCTTTGTACATGAAGCCCCTGGGAACCTTTTCCCTTAGATCTCCCTGTGGCTGCTCATCCTTGTCATTCATGACTCAGCTCAAATGTCATGTGCTCTGTGAGGCTTCCTGCTATACCTAAATCTAGTGGTTACTGCAGTTTTCATTTAATGAGATGCCCAAATAGGGACCTGGGTATCCCTGAGTCTGGGAACAGAGTAGGTCTTTTCAGAAAGGAGAGGAATGCTAATAGGAACACCCACTTCCTAAGCTCTTTTCCAAGCTCCTGCCCATTTCAAATTGTGAGGTGCTGTCTCCATAGCAGTGCTGTAGAATCCATATATATATATATATATATATATATATATATATATATATATATATATCCCTAATATGCAATAGACTGTATGGCAAAACAACCAAACAATTGAACAACTGAACAACCAGTTGCTATGACATGTGTTGACCACCGGGGGAGGGGGGTGTGCAGAACATGGTGGCATTGGCAGCAGGTGGCAGAGCAAGAACATGGCAGGCATTGACTGTGGCAGGATGGTGGAGCAGATGAGCGGGGGTGCCTGACCAAGGTGGGGCACCAGTCGCTGTCATCATGATGAACCTTTGATGGTTCCTAAAAATTCTTTGTTCCCATGTGCGATGGTCCTGCCAGCACTTGCACCCACTGCTGGTGCCTGGTGCCAGCTCTGATCGCCCCTCAGGGTTTCTCAACCTCCCTCTGCTCCTGGGGGACGATTTGGGTCAGCAGTTGCCTCTCATACCCGCTGCTAGTGATAGCCCCGCTTGCACCTGCTGCTGGCACCAGAGCTGCCACTCACACCTGCTGCCAGTACCAATCTCCCAGCACCATCAGTGAGTGCAAGCTGCAGCTGCTGGCCCCAATCAACCCTGAGGGCTTCTCTACCTCCCCCTGCTCTTGAGGGGTGATTGGGGCAGCAGCTGCTGCTGGCACCTGCTGATGGTGTTGGCCCTGCTTTCACCCACTGCTGGCATTGGCTCCAATCTCTTCGTGCTGTCAGTGGGTGTGAGTGGGGCTGGCATTGTCAGTGCATGGGATTGGAGGTGGAGGGAATGGGGTTGGGCGCAGACAGGGGACTGGGGTCATGACGGGAGGGGCTGGGCGGGATGCAGAGGATGGGCCCAGACCCACCCTTGTGCCCAATGCAGCCTCTTGGGTCACAATTCCCTTCAAGGTGCACAAATTTGTGCACTGGGCCCCTATTATTTCATATAGAGTCACCAAAAAGCGTAGACTAATAATAGAGATTAAAATAAACCAAGAGGTAGTAAATTAGAGAGGCAGGCAATTTCTTCAAAGACTCAACTCAAGCTAAATGACAGAGAATTCCCCCCCCCCTCTCTTTCTCTCATTTTTTTTTTGTCTGTAAAATGAGCTATTGACGAGGAGGTCCTGGGGAGCCTTCTTCTTTTCTGAGCTCTGCCCATCTTGTGACTGCTGTCTGAGGCACCAGGCTGCTTCACGTGGGTTAGGAGTGTGTGGTGCCGGCAGAGATGGAGGTAGACTGTTCGCAGGAAAAGCCCTCTTTACATCCAGCACTCTGGGAGTTTCACCAGAGGTGGGTAGTGAGTCTGGAGGAGAACAGGAAAGCCATGGGAGCTAATTAAAAGCTCTGATTGATCACTGGAGGGAGGAGGAGAAGTGGGGGTGGGTCCAGGAGTTGTTATGCATTTGCAGATACAAATTGCTTTTCGAGCTCAGAATGAGCTCTGAAGTGCTCCCCCCAATTACCTCCCAGATAGCCACGTGAGGCTCTCCAAGGAGCTCACGGAGGGAGAAGGAGGGGGAAGGGATGGTGCACAGGATGTGTGCAGCCAGGGGAGCAGAAGTTAGCATCACTGAAACCCTCTGTGCATCTCTGGCTACAAGTGGTCTCTGTGTCTCTGCAGAGGCCAGAAATAATGCATCCTCAGTCTCTGGATTGAGGGTCCCTCCAGATCCTCCTCCAGCAGGAGTGCTGTCTACACTCTGGTAGCAGCTACAAGTTGGACAGACTTGGGGGTAGCTGGCCACTGAGTCCCAGCTCACCTGGCTGGGCTCATACACAGGCTTCCTGCCTCTGTTTCCTATTGAAGGTAGCACTTCACAGCTTCAGTTAGAGTTCTGTCCTGAGTCTCAGCCTCCCAGCTCCTTTATCTACCACTTAGCATTCCCATGCTGTCCTGTCCCTGTGGCTGGAACCCAGCTGATGACCAGCACACAGATCACATATGTGACATTTCCTGGCTTTGAGCACCACACGTGTGTGGGATCAGACTGGTTAGACTAGATTGCTGAACTCCATGGACACAGTATATTGGACCTCGATGGTTGACTCCACACACCACTGCCTCCTAGACCAGTGGTCGGCAAACTCATTAGTCAACAGAGCCAAATATCGACAGCACAACAATTAAAATTTCTTTTGAGAGCCAAATTTTTTAAACTTAAACTTCTCCTAACGCCACTTCTTCAAAATAAACTCGCCTAGGCTGTGGTATTTTGTGGAAGTAGCCACATTCAAAGGGCCAAAGAGCTGCATGTGGCTTGAGAGCCGCGGTTTGCCAACCATGGTCCTAGACCTTCCAGTGAGTCCTCCTAACCTGGGCCTGGTGCCAGTCAGAGACAGGAGAGCCATTCTGTGTTAGGCACTAGGGCCACAATGATGCAGAGAACAGCATCCTCAGCCCCGGTGGGTCCCAGCCCCACAGAGGACTGATATGTCCACAGTGGACAAAGATGAAGGACGTGGCCTGGGGTTGTGTGGAGAAGGGCAAGCGGAGAGCAGTCTGTTCTGGACCGGGCAGCAAGGCCCTGCTCCCGCTGGGCCACCATCTCCCACCAGCCTTCCTTCCCCATCGCTGGCTCCAGGTTAACTGCCCCCTTGCTGTTTCCTGACCAGGTCTGGCCAGATCTGCTCCATTTCACCCAGGGGCCCACTCCAGGGCCATCTCCTCCCTTCACCCTCTGCCTGCAGTAGCTCAGCCCTCCCCTCCACCCCATCACCACACACGGCCCCTCTTCTTTCCAGCACGGATTGCCATGTGGCATGACCTGGGCATTCATTTGTATGCAGTTGACCCTTGAACAACATGGGTTTACACCGTGTGTCCACTTTTAAATGGATATCTTTTCCAATCAAGCCAGCAAATGCCTTTTCTCTTTTTTATGACTTCCTTACCACGTTCTTTCCTTTCGCTTATTTTATTCTAAGAGTATAGTGTGTAATGCGTGTTACATACAAAATATGTGTTAATTGGCTATTTATGTGATTGGTAAGGCTTCCGTTGAACAGTGGATTATTAGCGGTTACATTTTTGGGGGAGTCAGAAGTTATATACAGATTTTCTACTGCACGGGGATTTCTACTGTTCAAAGGTCAGCTGCATTTGTGTATTTTCCGTCTCCTAAATGAGAAGCTCCGTCAGGGCACAGATTTCATTCATGTTGTCCACCGCTGACTCTCCAGCCCCTCAAGGTCATGGGGATAGTGCTTGTTAAATGGAAGGGTGAATGATACAAAGGTTCCCAGCAGGTAGTGCACCTTGGGCTGACCTTGAAGGCTGGGTCAGACTGAGTTGCGTAGGCATTCCAGGAGGAAGCAGGAGTGTAGGCAGAAGTATGGAGGCAAAGAAGTGCAGGAGACATCTTCAGTAGGTCTTTTATTCAGAAAAAGATTTTCCAACCACACAGAGGAGCGGTATGGGTAGGGAGAGGTGTCTGTCCATCCAGCCCTGGCCCCCGCCCATGAGTTTTGGTAGCAATAAGGAGTTTAGGGTAATGCCTTCTCCCAGATAAAAGTTGTATATGTGTGTGTATGGGAAGGAGAGGGATACAAAGGCAGGGGTTCGTAGTGGGGAAGGGAAAGATGAGGTCAGATGGGGGATGAGGGTACTGGAAAGAGGAAGGAATGGGTGCTGGTAGCCAGGATGGGGACAGGTGCCTGCCAGGATGTGTCACTTCAGCCTGTGATTGTGTTGAGTCCCCATCCATCCACCTCTCCTGCCTCCTCCTCCATTCCAAACACCACCTCTCCCTTGAAGCTCAGCCACAGCCCCACCCATCCCACAAACTGTCAACCCTGAGCTTTGGAATCCCATACATTGTGGTTATGACCCTGACTTTGCCACTTCCTAGCTATGCAAGTCCCTCATGACATGTGGGAAACGTGCTACTGGGTCATTCAGCACACAGGTGACAGACGTCACCCATGGTGGGGAGAGCTTCTACAGGGCAAGGCCCTGACTTTCCATCAGTATTCGGAAAAGGTGGCTTTCTGGAGGAGGAGGAGGGCAGAGGTGAATCAGACTCCAGGTTTCACTCCCTTCCTAGGTGTGTAACTTGGGCAAGTACTTAACCCGTCTGGAGCTCGGTGTCCTTGTCTATGAAAATAGGAGTTAAACACGTCCCTCGTGGTTTGTTGTGGGGATTAAATGCAATTCTATTTAGAATGCTTATCGCAGGGAGATGCTCAAAACATTAGATCTCGCCGCCTCCCCTCCACCTCCCCCAATTTGTTCCACTCCCACCCCTCTCCCCTGCCAAAGGTACCACATGAGTCTTCCCACGCTGTCAACTCCACAATTGCCCCCCGGGCCTAGACCACCCCAGGCAGCCCGGGCTCTTGCTAATTAGTGGGGTGAATTTTCAAGCAGCCTTCCCCTCTCAGAGGGGATCATCAGCCCCACTAATCAGAGAAGGCCTTCCCAGGGCCCCCGCAAGGCAGCCTCGGGCGTCATGCAAAA